>JASSKH010000035.1:2125244-3479816 GCA_031763025.1 Macrocystis pyrifera | reverse complement strand
ACTACTATGCGTACGCGCGTACTCGGCGTGAAGCATGCGGTTTATACACCCTTGACGAGGGTTTTCCGTCAAGCTCGCCGCCGACCTACATGTTGAGTCCCACACCGGGCGAGAAACGCTCCTCATGTCTATATGGGGCAAACGACAATTCCCCGTTGCCGCAACAAACTGTGGTTGTGTTGATGATGTGAGGAGGAAGAACAAGTGTTCCACCTCTTGGCACACGCAGTTGCTTCCAGTTTAGTACTGTACAGAAGTGTTGACGTAGCGATAGTAAGAACAGCTTGCAGGCGAAGTACTGGTGTACCGAACGAAACCCCCCCGTTCTCATCTCTCGTTTCAGATATTTTCGACCAGCTACTCAAGTACTGTACTCTATGTATATATGTCTTGAACGGCGCCTACTGAGGTGCCTACAATTTCGGCAACAACAGGTGCAGTGGTGGCTTCCAGAAAGTCACCTGGTGCTGCTCCTTACCAGTACTCGTAGTTTGTTCTTCTTCGTCTTTTACCTTGCTTCAACGAAACAATTACAGCAGTAATACTACAGTGCGGTACAGTACAGTACAGCGCTGTGCTGTGCTGTGCTGTGAGAACACCCTGCGTCGTCAGATCTGCTTGTTCGTACTGAGTTCTGCATATGATACTGTTAATAATGCCCTTTCAACTTTATGAGGAAAAGTGTATTTCCAATCATGCGATGGGTCTTTGGTTCAAGCCTTGGCCGAGGTTGATCGGCGTTTTCGCTTTGGTAGGGGGGCTTCTTGCGCCGCAGCCGACGCGTGCCGTCCTATCGCTGGAAAATCCGACGTGATTACACAATGTAGCAGTCATGCTGCCCTCGTTTGAGCTGCCTTACTCCGATAAGCAAGTACGTGCAAGCAGCTCTTGTGGCTCGGGTGGTACGTATGAGTTCGTACTTTGTTTGCGAACCTTGCTTGTTCTTTTGTGTGGAAGTCTAGATACGGTGTGGCTTGCTACCCTTGTGTGTCCTGGCCTCTGGCCTCGCGACCGCGACCGCGGCAGCCGCCACCACCGCCGCCGCCGCCGAAAAGCCACCGAACAACCTGTTCAAGGGCCGCTCGGAAAGATCATGGTGTACGTATTACATAACAAGTGCGAAGGCAACCACAGTATTAGCGCAATGTAATCATAAATAGAGGTGCTCGTATCACGGGCACTCCTCTCTTGTTCAATTCTTATTTACATAAGTACGACTCTGTGCTTTTAATGGTGGCACATGTTTCTTATCCGTATGAACACTATCATACTGGGCGCTTATGATGAGTCACTCGTTGAATATCACTTCAACTACACTCGTACGTATATTTTTTCACCACTCGAGCAGGCTGGACATCATCACGACGACAGATCAAATCAGTAACCTCCAAGGACAGCGCCGGGACCATCACCCCACCGCCGCCGCGCCCCCCCTTGCTGGAAAACGCGCAAGGGGACATCCCAGCGATAACCGCTGTGTGGGATAAGAACACAACGGTACCTCTCGACGTGCACCACTTCTTAGCGTGCAACTTCCCCACCACCTCCAGAGACCATCGAAAGATCCTCTCATCATGATGTCACCAAAATTGAACAAGGAAATCAGAGCTACGCAGACTTTGTATTTGAAGGGTTATTCTCGTGGGGGGTTACATACTCCGCCGTCCTTTCCACCCTTCGACCTCTCACGCTCCCTTTCATTCGGCTACACAGCAAGCAGCGGAGCTAAAGCACCCTGCCCCATTGTGCCACCTGATATCATACATAAGTCAACAGAACGGGTGAGACGCAGACGAGACTCGTGTCCTATCGTCTACCGCCGAGGCTCCTACACCGGCGGCTCCCCGTGGGATTCCTTTCAGCACGTTTCGCCGAATAAATCATGCCTTGTTTCGGGCCTGATTGTCTCTGCTCTCTGTTATACTGAACCTCGTCGTTTGAAACAAGGAAAAGCAAGAAGGGGCTTTAACATCCGCACACGAAAAAATTACGTGCTACTCGGCGTGAAGCATGCGGTTTAGCCCTGTTTAGCCTGATGAGGGTTTGCCATCAAGCTCGCCGCCGACTTAGTCCCACCGTACGAGAACCAGCCATCATGCATCATGCGGCAAAAAGCCATCCACCATTGCGGTGCCATGGTGCTCATGCGAAGAGGAAGAGCAAGCGGTCCAGATTTTGGCTGAATTGTTTACCCTTCATGAGGTCATATAAAACCAGTACCCTAGTAGGCGCGTTTTTTTTTTTGTCACACATACTATTACGGGGGTCCATATTTAATAGGACCTATGTAACATAAAAACCTATATATTTAACTATTTTTACTGACAATATTTGGTCCTATTTACTATGGACCCCCGCAATATTACGCGGCTTGGAAAGATGACTTTCGACGAGATCCTCGATCTCACTGCTCATATTTTTCATTTTTTAACGTAAAAGCAATTGCTTAGCTTCTTAGCTTCTGGTATATGTTAAGATATTGTCTTGTATGAGATTGAAAGCTCGGTAATTACCTGGGTTCAGTCATTGGGAACGTATTTGTAGTACTTGGAAGGCGTATCTTAGATGGAAAACCAGGGGTTTTCCAGAGGAGCACGAGCTTGGTCTCAGTCTCCGCGTGCACGAAAGGAATAAAACTGCTCTTCTTCTATAGCTAAGCAAACAACACATGTGAGTACAATGTTTACCGACTTAAAAGGCAGACCTGTCCAGGGATACAAAGTGTCCCGCAAGCTCGATCTTAACAAGTGTCCTGCCGCAAGCTCGATCTTAACGTATACCGTAAGTAGTTGTATTTTGCCTCGTAGAATTATGTAAGGCAGAGAGTGGCCTGCCCTGGCACGCCCAAAATGACGGGTTTTTCCGTATACACTGTTAAGAATGTGAGCTATATAGGTTGAACCAATTATTAAGCTATTTTCTAGGAGACGACAATTTGACGACGGTGGGTTTGATGTGTATGATTTGTATGATGTGTATGAGGTGTATGGTGTCTGTGATGGGTATAATATGTGTGATATGTATGATGTGTATGATGTGTATGACGTGTATGCCGTGTATGATGTTGTATGAGTGGAGTAGGGGTGGGTGAAACGAACGAATTTACTACTTAAGCTGTTTGTGTTACTTTCAATACCTACTTCGTACATATATTCATAATATTTTTTTTAGTATTATAGGAGGCGATGCGTATAGAACGCTCGCGGGCCAAGGAAAGGTACCAAGCAAGAAACCTCCTATGGCGATCACACGCCCTGTGCACTCGACATGCCTCGTGCGGCGCCTACTGCGGTGGCTAACAACCGCAGTGGCTTCCATGTGTCCTCCTCTTGCCGCCCCTGTAGTTAGATTCTCCTCCTTCGCCGTTTCCCCTAAGCTAGCTCAACGAAACTAGGAATGTGACATTTCTATAACACCCTGTTGTGCTGCCATATCATGTTTTCTGGTATGGATGTACCATACCATACCATACCATACCGTGCCATGCCGTGCGTACCTCCAGGTGCACGTACGTAGGAGGAAGATGGTCGTCGTGCCAACGATGGGATTTTCGTTGAAGCCAAGGCTGAGAAGCGTGCTCGGTCTGATCGGGGTGCTCCTTGCCCCACCGTCGACGCAAGCCGTCCTTTCCCTCGGAAGCTCAACGTGAGTACGTGCAGTAGCAGCCATGTCAACATGCTGTCATCTTGTGAGCTGCCATGTTAGATTATCGACGCCGCACGCGGAGGGCATGTTTTTTTGTTTTGTTTGTTCCCTATGTTTTTTTTATTTTTTGCTTTCGCCCTTCTTTGTTCTACTCCCTCGCTAGCCCTAACTCAGATCCGGCGTCACACAATAGCCCCCCTCCCCCCCCCGTCTCCCCTCACTACAGTACACGCCTTGCACTTTTATCGCGAGGAGGGCTCAGCACTTTCTTCCTTTTTCGACTAGCTGTCGAATTGTATGCACAAGCAGCTCCGTGGCTCCGGCGGTGTGAGTTCCTTTTTTTTCACGAACATTGCTGACCGCTTCCTTGTGGGGAAAGTACTATCATACGATATACTGTAGGTTATTACATTTTGTCTGTTTCTGCATCACAACCACCGCCGCCGCTAAACAGCCTTCGAACAGCCTTCGAACAGCCTTCGAACAGCCTCCGAACAGCCAGAAACCGTTAAAAAATATATATTCAACGGTCGATTGGGAAGTTGCTAGTGTATATATGAATGACACAAGTGCTATCCAATTGTAGAAACGCTGGCACTTCGCTGGCATTGCGGCTGCTCCTCTCTTGCTTGTCTGCTACCAGGCGTTAACGTTAAAAAAACGTTGTCAGTGCTTTCAGGAGTCACACACGTTGCCTATGCCTTTTGTCTTTTTACTAGCCGACAATGTGCAGGCAGCATGAGCTTCGACGTTGATCACCTAAAAAAAACTTTACCTGAAAGAACAGAAACAAATCAAAACCAAAAAGAAAGGAAACCTATCAATAACATATATATCATATGAACCAAGTCGAACTTCCTTCTGCACCTACAGCGTGCCTCTGCCTCGACGCCTGCTCTAGGCCGTATAGACTCTTGTTTAGTCTTACTATGTTCCCCGACAATCTCCCGCAACCCCGAGGCAAACGCATGAACACATTTTCCTGGAGGTCAGATTGCACAAAATCCTGCTCAATATCAAAATGGCACAAAACCTTAACAATACCGACGTCTAATCGACTCCGATTGCTGCATCCTTGCCCCCGTTCCTTCTCACCATACCCATGACAACCCTTCCCTCCCTTTACGAGTCCCACAAGAACCTGCTCTTTATCGTCGTACCCACTTCCGCCTCCTATTGGAGCAGGCCTACCTACAAAACCTCAACCGGGAAAACGATCACCCGTGAATCATACACCACCGGGGTTATCACCCCCCCCTTGACCCGCCCACCCTCCCTGGAGGACGCTACCGAAGAAAACGCAACCCCGCTGGCACCCCGCGACCCGTGGGACTTCACCACCCCCGAAGTGTACACGTTTTTGCCCTTCCCTCCGACTCCGCCGGAGTCGATCTACGACGACAATGGGCCTGAGACCGTATTGGACGACGGCGATGACACCCGACCGTGGCTTCCGGAGATCGTCACCGCCATTACGCTCGCCGTCAACTATATGTTAGCCCCGCTTGGGGGCAGGGTGAGGCGCGGAGGGTGTCGGCGAGGTAACGCCGACCATGACGGCCGTGACTCCCCCCCCCGGGATCACCCCCCACGCTCGTCGCTGTGGAAAGACTTCAAGGACGCAGCCGGGAGGATGATCGACAGGGCCCGGTCGGGCTTGCGTGCTTTTGCGGACCGCTTCACCGGCGGCTTGTTCGACGATCCGGTTGCGAGGACCGCTCGGCTGGTTGGACTAGCCTCTGCTTTCAAAGTTCGAGACATGCCCTACCGCGTCGGCGGGCACGACAAGCGCCATGACAGCGGGATGCTGATTGAGGTCGACCGCGCGCGCCTGGAAGCGGCGAAGGACGAGTCCGCTGGTGTTCAGCTGGTTTGCCGACGAGCGTGCTCCATGTTCCCCGAAGTCGGCTATAACCAGGTGATCAAACAAACAAGTGTTGGAACGTCCTCGTTTTTATTCCTTTCGGGACCGTTTTCTTTTTTTTCTTTTTTATGGGGCACGGAGGGAACCGTGCATAGGCGAGTGGGTGGTGGAAATGTAAATCTACGGATATACATATACTGCTGTAGTATCAGCGCGCTGAATGGTTCTGGACCGAAATCGCCCTTGTAACGTCGTCCTGCTGACTTTGATAGCACCCAGGGGAGTAACCCGAGCTAGACCCTTCACGAGGAATTATTCTAGAACACGCTCAACTTGTGAAACTGAGTATCGATTGCTTTATCGTAGGTCGATTCCACTAATACCATGCGATACATAAGCATGGAATATAATACACGTGCGTCCGACATATCAGGCAGCTTGCAAAGTTAAAGTTAAGTATCAACCAACCACTCACTAGATCGAACTTACAGCTGCAGTGGTTGCAATATTTTTACGAACGTATGTCTGGTAGTGTCATGCTCATACCGCGCACGGTTGCTGTACCGTACCGCAGTACACTGCCGCTTGAACAGCGCTCCATCCCTTTGAAATATCAACCTCGCCTTGACCTGCTGTATTTAATACCATATAATAGCTGTGAAAAAATGCTTGACTATTGCACGAAACAGCAAAAATAAAACAGTACCGAAAATAGTGCAGGGCATTCCCTTCCTCACGTAAGAATAAGAATAGTACTTCAGCCTGGCCCATAACAAGAGTTGTAAACTGCTCGTAACTAGTGCGGGATAATTATTGTACCTCAAAACGGGTCAAGTGGCGTCGCGGACTGCTCGTAGTCACCAGGTGTGAAATACTTCAGAGTGTTGTCTCCGCTTCCTGAACCTACCCCCGTCACCATGCCCCGTCCCCTTGCAGGGTTTTGATGCCGCCTGCAAGGCTATCTTCACCTCAGTTGGGAAAAACGCCGCTGCTACCCTCGCTATTTTCACGAAGTGGGCCGTGCCCGTCGCCTGGCTACTGTTCAATGAGTACGCCGTTGGAGAGTACGCTGCAAAGCCGGTAAATGGTCGCCGCATGTACCCTGTCCCCTATCTTCTGTCCCCTGTCCCCTGACCGCTCTTGTCCCCTGTCCTCAGCCGCCTCTCCCTCGTCTCCTGCTCCTGTCCCCTGTCTGCCTTGTCTCTCTGTCCCTTGCGTCCCCGTCCCCTATCCCCTGTCTCCCTTGTCTCTCTGTCCCTTGCGCCCCTGTCCCCTGTCCCCTGTCTCCTATCCCCTGTCGCCTGTCCCCTGTCGCCTGTCCCATGTCCCCTGTCTCCTGTCTCCTGTCTCCTGTCTCCTGTCTCCTGTCTCCTGTGCCCTGTCTCCTGTCTCCTGTCCCCTGCCTCCTGTGCCCTGTCTCATGCCCATTGTCTCCTGTCTCATGTGCTCTGTCCCCGGTCCCCTGTCTCTTATCCCTTGTCCCCCTGTCCTCGTGTTCCCTGTCTCACTCGGTATTTATTTCCCTGTCCCCTATCCCCTGACGGAGTTTTGCATCAAGGGTCATTCCTAACGAACAAAAAAAAGACCACGAACGGTGATAAAACTAGCATTTTTGTAGATCAATGGTCATTCCTGACGAACAAAAAAAAGGTCGCATATTGTGGCAGATGTATCGGTAAGTTCTTTTCGATCAAGGGTCATTCCTAAGAACAAAAAAAAGGTCACGACTTGTGACAAAAATAAGAGTTTTTATAGATCAAGGGTAATTCCTAGCGAGCAAAACGAAAGCCACCATTCGTGACGAAAATCGCGGCAAAAAACTGCATATTGTGGTGACATAAAAACACCTTTTTTTTAATTTCGCTAATCGCGATATGTTATTATCATCAGGTTTGCTTCAACATGCCGCAATGTGCCGCGTGAGCTTTAACATCGATCAGTCGCGAACATCGTCATCAGCAAGCTGAAGAGAACCAAAGGAAATCAAAAATCAAGAAAATCGACCTGTGTGATTGTTTTCGTTCGTTAGGAACGACCCAACCAGGAGGTGTTTGTTGACAACAAGAAACGGATTCAGTTGAGACCTCGGTCATTCCTCTCCATCCCTTCTTTAAGAATATTAGTCACAGGGCAGTCTCCAGGAGTGGAAGAATACCTCAGGAAAAATAACATCAATACACTGACTGATCAGTAATTTCCTACCAGACTGTGGTCCTGTCGCAGAATGTCTTGCTACACGATTCTACCGACCGTACCGACCGCACCGACATCGCCTTGCAGCACCGACCCTACCGAGTTTACCAACAAATAATCGATTTTACCGCCCATAGTGACCGTGCCGACATTACCTTACAGCACCGACCGTACCGAGTGTACACTCGATTTTACCGACGGTACCGACCGTACCGACCGCGATATGAGCAGGCGGTGGCGTACACGTGGGAGGTGATCCAGACGCACGCAGCTCCCGTGTTCGGGTGGCTGAGCCGAGACCCCGTCGTCGGACGCCATGACCCCGACGAGATGCTGGAGAGCATCATGGAGCATTTCTTCTTCGAGTGAGTACACCACGAATCGGCTTCGTTAGGTGGTGCAATGATGGTGCCATCCATACAAGAACTGTTTTCTGAACCGCATGCATGACATTGCCGTTGACTGTCATCATACGAGTACATAGATAGACTAGATTAGTCTGTCGTTGGCCCTTTTTTTGTATGGAACGAACAGGAACCACATTTTTCCTCGAAGGTGAACCTGGAAAAATGTCTATACTACAGTGTGCACCTGGCTCACTGGTAATGGTGTGGTATCTTCTCGTGACGGCGTTATAGGTATGCTGTAGTTCGCTCTTGCCCCTCTTGCCTTCGATTTCGTTTACGTTTTCTCGAGTATGGCCTCGGTCAAGCGAAGCTCTCAAGCGAAAGTATCAAATTTTTAAGCAATAGCCAACGACGGCAAGAGGACGAAGGCCCGAAAGGAAATCCAATCTGTACATGCATTAGTATTTCACGCGGAGTTAACTTCCATGGTTTGCATTGGCCTTCTCTACACAATGCGAGTAGCTCTATGCAGTTAGCAGATCGGCGACTTCCCTGCATATTCGTTGAGCAAAACAAAACACTCTTCGGTGCTTCGCTATGCCCCTGTTCCGCGTGCAACACCAACACCACACCACCAACACCAACACAAACGAACGTCCTGCTTCGCTCTGCTCTCGTTTACTACGTGTAACACCAACACCACACCACCTACACCAATACCTACACCAACACCAACACCAACACCAACACAACATCAACGCCAATACCAATACCGACACCAACACCAATACCGATACTAACACCAACACCAACAACCGACACCAACACCAACACTAACATTAACTCTAACATTAACACCAACATTAACACCAACATTAACACCAACATTAACACCAACATTAACACTGACATTAACGCCAACACCAACACCAACACGCTGTGTGCACTCGTAGGACACTGACGACGTTCTGCTCGAGGCTCGGGTTCCGCAAGAGTGTGATGAACGACATCATCGAGGAGACGATGAGGGCCGGCGTCCACGGTCCAGCCGTCACTCTCTACGTGGCCATGTGCCTCCTCTGCATGGCCGAGAGGGCCGGAGCGGAGAGAGTTGACGAGGTATGTAGGTCTACTAACAAAAACAACATCCCTATCAATAGGCGACACCGCTTGCAATAATCCTTTCGCTGAAATCCCACACAAATGCCAAGTAGATTAATATTGTTATCGCGTTTGTTTGCCATCCGATCATGTGCGCAGCGTGAGCTTCAACGTTGACCACTTCTAAACGTTCCCAGAAAAACTATTGACATGATTTTTATGATGGTGATTATTATTATTATTATTATTATTATTATTATTATTATTATTATTATTATTATTATTATTATTATTATTATTATTATTATTTATTATTATTATTATTATTATCATCATCATCATCATTATTATTAATATTATTATTGTTGTTATTACTGTTATCAACATCGTTGTTATTGTGTTTGCTATCCAATAGTGTACAGCGATATTAATATTAATATTATAGTGTCAATCGCAAAGAAATGACGAATGAAAAGAAAACGAAGACGTGTGTATGTAAGTTATCTACAAACACGTGGGTGCGGGGGTTATTTTCTTTGTTAACGTTGCGAAAATGATCCTCCACAAAAACCAAATAGATTGCCTGTATAAACGTTTGGAGTCAGCTATTGGGTCGAAGGGACAACCTACTATTAATACCCTACTTAGTCAGCGCTGGCTGAGTGCCCTAGGAGGTAGCGTGGGTGTATAGCTCTGGAGGCGTAAATAAAGAAACGAAACAACATCGGAAAGGGTGAAGGTTGCGCGCGAATGAAATATTATTCATAGATGTATAGATCATTTCGACTGGATGATCTAGATAGTTCAGGGCAGGTAGATTCCTGACACGTACAATCTAATATAGACAAAAAGGGTACCGATCCCCCCCCTTTTGTTTTTGGCGGTCACCACAGCTACCAGTCGAGTTAGATCATTTTTGAAGGTTCAAGAACCCTCACCCAGCGAAAGGGAAATTATTGTATTGCGTAGTGTGTATATGGTGAGGCACCCACGAGGCAGCTACGTAGTATATACTCCCTGTGCTGTCTCTGGAAGTGGCCACACCAGAAAACAAATCAAGCGGTTCGAAGCTGTCATCCATTGCAAGGCCGGTTCACAAGCAGTTCTTAGCAAGATGCAACTCACCCTTCATGCGACTCGCCCACTACCTCACGGCGCTTCGCCCTTGGTGCAAGAAATGTCTGTCTGGTCCGTAAACCCGACATGCTTCGTCCCTTCATTGTAGAGATGTGAGTGCCTATGGTCGTACAGCGACGGCAATGCGTGGCATGAATACCCTCCCCCCTCCCCCCCCCCCGAGGGTCTATGGCCATTGTTAAGATCATGCAGGCGGGACACTTTGTATCCCTGGACAGGTTTGCCTTTTAAGCCGGTACTCGTTGGTACTCACGTGTGTGTTGTTTGCTTAGAGATAGAAGAAGAGCAGCTTTATTCCTTTCGTGCACGCGGAGACTGCGGGCAAAGCTCGTACCTCGCTGGGAAAACCCCTGATTTCTATCCAAGATACGTACTCGTACGCCTCCCAAGTACTACAAATACGATCCTAATACCTGAACCCAGGCAACTACCAGGCTTTCAACCTAATTTAAAGCGGTACCATAACACTAGCCCACTCTAATGAGCCGTATATGAATAAATGGGAATTGGTGGAAACTCCGATTCCACAGGCTAGGGCATGAGTCGAAGATGCGGCTCCTCAAAACCCACTCCCGCACCACTGAACGGCAAGGTAACGAAGCCGGTAAGGTACGTTAAAAAAAGAGAAAGAAAGGAAGGCCTAGCCTTAAGGGACTGGAATAATCGTCAACAAAAGTCATCGCCATGCCACCCGCGACTGGGGTAGGGCGAGAAAGTGTCTACGGCCATGCATGATGTCGAGTACACCACCCCCCCCTCCCCCCCCCGCCCACTCCGCATCCCACCAACAACCTTTATACCTCACGGCTGTATGTATATTTTATTGCATGCAACATGCTCGTTTCACGCCCCACATGTGCCTGTCATGTTTACCTTTGTTGCCTTCGTTCCCTTTGTGTCCCAGATGATGATGGTTAAGGTGCACATGAAAACGGCTGCCGTCAAGACTCGCTCGTTCAAGGCTCTGCAGAACCAGGCCCCCGTGACGCTAGAGGACTTCGTGACAGGCTACCATGGCGCCATGTCTCACATACCGCTCGCTGGCGTAGGGGATGTCTGAATACACCCCCCCCCCCGGCTGTTATGTAACAGCAGGTTCTTGCACTGAGATGTTTCTGCATTCGGTGTTTCGATGGGACTTCCACAGCGCTAATAACAGGTGCTATTAATAGGTGCCTATTAATGTGTCTATTAACAGGTGCTATTGATAGGTGCTATTAATAGATGCCTATGAATAGGTTTCTATGAACAGGTGCCTGTTGGTAGGTGCTATTCATAGGTGATACATGTATTGGTGGTATCACCAGGTGCTATCAGTAGATGCTGCCCTTAGATGTCTCGATGCGCCCCCCCCCCGCGCTATTAATAGATGTCTATCAATAGGGTCTATTAATAGGGTCTATTAATGGGTGCTACGCTACAAGGGATGCTTCTGATTCGTTACGGTGGTACTGTAGATACCCCGACCCTTGTTGGTGTGGTCGCCACAAAACCAGCGATGTCTAAAGCTGGCAGATGCTCGCTACGGCGCGCTTTGTAAACAGCAATAAGGAGGGGGGGAAGGGGGGAGGGAGGAGGGAAGGGCGGAGATGCTTCAAATATTGGATTGCTATATATGGCGGTGGTGACCTCGAGCACACTGTCGTGGTGCGCCGATGGTCATTTCGAAACCTATCACTAGCTCGGTTAGATGCAACGACATGCTTTGGACACAGTAGGGAGGAAGGGAGGGTTGGAGAGAAGAGGCGAGAGGATGGATGGAAGGATGGAAGGAGGAATGGAGGGAGGAAGGAAGAGAGGGTGGAGGGAAAGAGGGAGGGAGGGAGGGAGGGAGGGGGAGGGAGGGAGGGAGGGAGGGAGACGAGGGGGGAACAGAGGAAGGAAGAGAGGGGAGAAGCCAGGGAACGAGGTAGAGAAAAAAAAAACACCGGAAAAAACTTGAGGAGGGGGGGAGGGAGGGAAAGAGGTCACTACAAAGAATAAAAAAAAACGTGTAATTGTCCAGGAGGGGGGGGGAGGGAGGGGTGGGTGTGAAGGAGGGAGGGAAGGTGGGAGACAGGGGGGGGGATGGGAAGGGGAGAGAGAGAGAGGGAGAGAGGGAGGGAGACACGGAGGAAAGAAAGGGGAAGTTGAGGGAGATATAAACGGAGGAAGATAGGCAGGGAGGAAGAACAGGAGAGGAGGGTGGAAGGGATGTAGAGAACGACGCATGAAGAGAGGTAGAGGGGGATGGTGAAAGGAAGGGAGGGAAAGAGGGGACCGCGTTGTATAACCCCCTACACACGTTTAGCGGGAGGATTGGTTTAGCGGGAGGATTGATTGATGCACATAACTTGGGTGTCACGTACTTACTTGCTCGCTGTGTAGGTGAAACTGTGCAGGGTGCAAGGTGTTCGAGCGCGCCCTGGTGTGGTACGTGCGTACGCTCTTCTCGGCTGGTTGACTTTGGATTTTCCCGACAATGACTGACTTTGGATTTAGCCCGCTTTTGCCGCGTTCAGTGCGTGTGGTACGAGCCTTATACATATTGTAGTGTGAGTCATATGTCGTACGCTATTCTACCACGTAGAGCCGCTGCGGGAAAATCGGCGTTGATCTTCAACCTTGCTGTATACCGTATAGTATAAATGGCAGCAGCCGTAAGCAGCAAACGAAGCACCTCCTATGTAGTGGCAGCGGTGGGTGTCAGCCCGCACCGCTCGCACCCCAAGTACTAGTATGTTGCTTTGCCGCCCTTGCGCACCTGTGTTGGCAGGGGAATGATGTGTTTGCGTACAGTGTTCGATTTCGTTGAGCGTAGTAGCAGTGGTGCCAGACCCCCCACGTAAGAAAATTATTTTTTATGTAGGCCCGACGACGAAAGCTCGAAATTCCCTACCTATATAGGAACGCCCCGCGCTTAACCCCTTGAGAGTTGGACGCAACGTTTTCGGAGCCGAGCTGCCCGAAATTAGTACCTGGTACTGGTATGTTTTTTTTTTCCCCCCCGTTGTGAAAAGGTCGAGGAACCCGTGTTTTTTTTT
The DNA here is from genome assembly GCA_031763025.1 of Macrocystis pyrifera. Taxonomy (NCBI): domain Eukaryota; class Phaeophyceae; order Laminariales; family Laminariaceae; genus Macrocystis; species Macrocystis pyrifera. The sequence goes on along the minus strand of JASSKH010000035.1, from coordinate 3,466,506 downwards.
CGCAAACAACCGGTCGACAACTGTGTGTGTTGTGCTGCAGGCCTGTCAGATGACCTTAGGCAGGACGAGGGTGTAAGGAAAACCTGGAGAGGCGGATGGGGGTAAGAGAAGTGATCGTCCCAGCTTTTCTCAGCTGAAATTTTGGAGAGATGTGTCCTGTCTGTTTCTTATCCTGAGGGATTTCTTGAGTTATTGTGGGGGCTGTTGGGGGCCTCTCGAGTTTTCCTTCGTGCTGCTGGGCTGGGGGGGGCAAGGTCCAAGGATGGCTGTAGTCCTCCGATGCCACTGCTAGGACGAAGATGCTGTTCGCATCAGCGTTGTTGATAGTTGTGTGCTTGCTACAAGATGAAGCTGCTCGCATCAGCGTTGTTGATAATTTTTTTGCGTCGCTGGGTATACCTATACCTGCGTTGCCTGTGGGGAGGGGGCTCGATGTGCGCGCTTTGGCACTTGGATGTTGAAGTTACATATACTGCTCGTGATATTCGTGCTCTCCTCGTGTACGTAGTCTTGGTATGTAAGCATGCCCATGTAGACGGACATGTAGGTTATTTTCTGTGGGAAGGGCGCACTCTGTGGCACGGTAGTTATGTTCGGAAGGACGAATGGTTTGACCAGTTTCATCAAAGAAAAGGTTGATTTAGTCTTACATGATATGTATACGCACATTAGTATGTGTTCTCTGCCTTCAAATTTTCTCGTCTCGGTTGAAAATATTCATCATTCTGATCATTGCGTTTGCGATCCGACAATGTTTAGCATGAGTTTCAATGTTGATCAGCCGAACAAGACATTCCCCAAGAGTAGAACAAAACCAAGGATAACCGAACAAATTCTTCACAGCCTTTTAGATGCTTCTTCTGCCACGAGTATTGAATACCTGGGGGATTTATTTTTCGTGAAGACGCCAACAAATGAACCTGGAAACCCCAACGAGACACAAATACCGCTGTAGCAACCGTGGGAGCGAAACGATGGTAACATGGGTAGGTCGTTGCGATCGCGAGCTTAGGAGATAGATGCGGAGAGCTGAACGAAGGGTAGGTGCATATTGGCAGGCTCGAAGCCAGCCACAAGCTCACAAGAGACTCTGCTTTCATACTTAGTAGCATTACCTGGTATACGAAGCATCAGACGTTTTTTTTACTTTTCGTTTGTGCCACCCGAACAACACCGGTGTTCGGAGCGAGCATCTTGCGAGTGGTGGTTGGAGGTCGTTCCTGTTCTGGTGAGAGACGATGCGATGACTGACGACGTTCTTCCCCCTTGATGCGCCACATCCGTCAAGACGTCAAGACATCAAGGTGTCAAGGGACTATTCCCATACTAAACCTACGTTGGGTCTCACGAGGCCTAGACCGCGGTCAAACCTAGACCGTCAAACCGTCAACCGTCAAGCCGTCAAGCCGCCAAGCCGTCGGAAAATACCCACAATAAAACTACTGTGTTATATTTGGTCTCGCGAGGTCTTGACCTCGGTCAAACCTTCTGTACTGTAGACCGTCGACCGTCAAAACCGTCTACCGAATCGACACATCTTTGGTGCTGGTGGCCACCGGGCCTGCTGGTGGACCAAGTGGGAGCGGCGACCTTTGCGCGAGTATCCCTGAGAGTGTGCACCTGAGGAGGCCGGAGTGTTGTAACCGCCGTGGAAACGAGTCACGCGCTCCTGCTCCTGTCGGCGACGGTACAGCACGCGACACCGCTTAGCCCCTTGGATTAGCCCCTCTAGGACTGCACTACGATTGTCACAAGAAGAGGGAAAAACTCATGGAAATAAAGCCAAGTTTAGGTTTCTGTGCAAACGTAGAGCATTGCTAATACTTGAACCAGGTTAATAACTTCAAAACTTCAAAACGTCATTGACTTGGGTCACGGTCAAGTTCTTATTCTTATTTGAGGTAGGGTGTGACCTACACTACTTGCGGCATAAATATATACATATGCATATTCTTTACGTTTTCGTGCACAAGTCCGAGCCGAAAGGCTTCTTAACCCTTTCAGTACCGCAGTCCCGTTTTGGGGACAAATGACTTGGAATTAGACTGGTTCGTCCCCAAATCGGGACTGCGGGTTAACTCGCAACTAACAAAGGAAAAATACGTCGCGGTTGTTCTCTCCTATTTGACTTTTTTCGTTTTTTTTGGGCATCCACTACAGGACTGCAGGTATAGAGCGCTAGGTTAACGTTTAGGGGGATGCTAAAAAATTGTATCTATCAAGAAATCATTAGAAGAGCTGTGAGTCGACACGGCTTAATTCGGCAACCAGTTGTTAGTCGACAACTGGTCCCGCCGCTTTCCGGCTTGGCATACCCCGGACTACCGCCGTCATGTCACTCATGGTCGGTTCATCTCCAAGCGATGGTGCCAACAGCCACTGTGGAAGGAAGGCGCTGACGATTGGGTCGAGCTCACAAGACGATTTCGTAGTCCGGAGGGTGCCGAAAAACCTCGCCCACCGTTCAAACATGCGCACCATGTCCCATAGTAGCGTGCCATCCTCGTCCCTGATGAACTGCTCGCTTCTCGCCTTTCAACCGTCCAATCCCACAGTGCCCTTCAAGTGCTTGTAAAAACCTCGCTGGTCGTTGTCGGCGCGAAGTCTCTCCGTTTGAGCAAGGTATTCTCCGAAGTAGGCATCAAATCCTGCTTCAATCGCTACTCGCAGATTCGCGCACGCCATCCTCATCGTCTTCCTCGCGGGTTTGTCCTTCTTGATGCGCATGACTCGTCGGGCATCCTCCCTCGCATCCCATGCTATTTTTATGGCGGCTGAGGTTTCCGCGGTCTCGCACGACCCAGATTTGTTTGAGTGCCGTTGTGGGGGAGGTGCTTCTTTCGCTACTGCATCAAGAAGAACATCGACAAAGGATTCGACCATCTCAGAGATGCTGTTCGGTACCGAGGGACGGATAGGGGGTTTGGAGAAGATCCGCGCCACTACTCACTGTTCGGATGCGGGGGAAGGAAAGGAAGTTTGGAGAGGATCCGTGCCACTGCTAGCTGGCTGGAGTCTCCGTCATATAATATCGAAACTTCTGCCGGTCGAAAGGTCGGATTGTATGTTTTCGTTCGAACGTGTCTGTGGGGTGCAAAACGACCGCTGAGAGGTGGACCACCGCATATACGACATTCTGGTATGAATTCGCCTTGACTACAGTAGGGGCGGAGGCTGCGGGTGAGCCATAACACCATACACGCGAGATCGGTGCGCGGTACCCGGTATATGGCACGATTGCAACAAGGGCGCTATTACTTCGAACGATGGCTGGTGGGGAGAATCCGGGACCAGGCCGACCAGAAAAGAACTGGACCCAATGTCTGGCAGACGACCTCAGGGTCGTTCAAGCCACCGAGGGATCCACGTAAAGCTTCCCTCGGCTGTTCGGAGTTGAACACGGCCGAGGGCGGCTAAGAAGAGTGGGGAGTGGTGTCGGGGGGTTGTCGAAGCGGCGGACTGTTTCATAGCGATGTGACACAGGGGCGAGGCGGACAGGAGCTGGCTACGCCACACAGCTGAGGACGCCAAGAGCGGCGACAGCGGGGAGCAAGGGGGTGGGACGGGGGGTGGGGGGTGCAGCCGTACTGATACAGCAGTCGACGAATGCATAAATGAAATGATAGATCGGACGGCAAGGTATCGGTTCGACTTGCCCTTGAATTCGAGTACGTAGTTTTATTTTGTTTATTGTTGAGTTGTTCCATGGTGGGGGGCGCGACAGCAGCAGTACTTGCACTTGACACCGCTATCGACGAGAGGAGGAAGAAGACGGCAGAGGGTGTGGCAAGGTTCTCGAATCTGTATAGTAGCAGTTACAGGAACCCACTGTTACTATCACTCCGCCTTGAGTACGATTTTCTCTTTTCCCTCTTCTCTCTTCTTTCTTGCTAAATTTATCTTCGATTCCCTTTGTTTCCTTTCTCGCCCCCCGCCGTCGTTGTGCCGATATCTTCCTCTCCTCCGTGTTGCTTCGTCCGTGCAGCGGTTATATCTGTTCCTCCTGAGCAGTATGCTTTTCTCTTATACTGTAGCAGCCTTTCTGATCTCGCGTCAGATGTATTACGCGTCCTTCGATGATTCTCTTATCGTTTTTACTGCCTTTTCTTTTTTCTTTTCTGGTCTGGCTTGTTGTGTTGTTTTGCTGTGTTCTCGTACCCGGTTCGTTGACATTTCGCTTTACCCATTAATCTTGCGATTATTTTTGAATTTTGATTTTTTCTTGTACCGCTGTCTGTGACTACATATATATATGATTAACTAGTATCACTCTAATTAAAAGGAGATAAGCAATCAGGACGGACAGTACTAATAATGGGTGTACTGATGTAATACCACGTAGGGTAAAAATAACGACTACAAACACACACACACACACTCGTGTCCCACTCGTCTGGCGCGAAGTCATAACAATGTCGGTCTCTGAGAGTTGCGCACAGCGTTTTTTGTGAAAACGTGTTACATGCGTCTGTAGAGCTACTTGCTGCTGGTGGCGACGTTATACAGCAGTAGTAGTAGTAGTACTCGTAGCCGAACCTAGTCAGCACAGCAGCCACGAGGTACAAGTAGCATGATGACCACTGACCACTGAACACACGACAACCCAAAATATTTCTACTCACAGACTGCTGTAAACCCTACTCGAGGTGGATGGTGGATGTGGCCGATATCACTCCGCGACCCCCTCACGACACGCAGCAAGCGGAAATACGTGAAAAACTGAAGACGGGAAGAAAAAATACTAAATTTTATTTTATTCGTACCGCTGGCTGTACCGCTGGTGCTTGCTTGTATCATACCACACCAGCATTCAGAAAAATAATTGCGGCGGAATTAATTGTTTTCGATACTATACCTGGTATAATGAGATACGACTTGAAAAACGGGCAAGAAAAAAATCGGGTCCGTAGCCATCACAACTCGACACGCAAGACTGCTAGGAGACCGCGGTTTGACCCCTTGACTGACTGAATGTGTTCACTAAAAGTAGTATATTGAGGCTCAGTAGGGTCTTGACGCGTCGACCTCGACCAGTCTCCTTTGAAAGAAACAAGAAACCACGCTGTTCCCGAGCAGACCAGCAAATTGAGCCGCGTTTCTAGGCACAGCAGCAGCAGCAGCAGCAGCCGTACAACGGAAAAGCGACGCACACAACAACGAGTACAACAGAACCGCTTGGCGCCTGCCTTTAGTCTCGGTAGTAGCAGTAACAGCACTAGCAGCTGTAGCAGTAGCAGTCGCTACGGAAGCCGCAGCCGCCGTAGGCGAAGCCGAAGCAAGCATACCAATGCCGGCAGAACGACCCGCCCCTCTTATCAAACAGACCTCCTCCAACTATGGGGTCAGAAGGGAGACTTCCTTCTACAACCCAGCCCTCGTGACACCAGCCTTCACTCCAGGCCTCACCCCAAGCCCACGTTCTCAAGCCGCTCGGAAAGCCTTCGGCGGGAGGAACGGCTCGTGGAAAGTCAATCCGCCGGCGCCGACTGGCGTGCCGACAGAACAGGAAGAGGGGGGTCGGCCGGCCACGTTCAAGAGGTGGCTGCAAGGGAGCTCGAGTCGGAGAGGGCCATGCGCGATAGCGTTCGCTGTCCTCCTGGGTGCCGTGCTGTTGTTCGTCGTATTAGGGGTGAGCAGTCAAGTATTAATAGTTGGTATGCAGCAGCAACTAACCGGCCTACTGCTGTAGATAGACGTGATGTGTATGTAGTACGTAAGGAAGCTTATGGGCGTACAGCTCGGCGTCCAGAAGTACGAGAGGCTGCCTCTCTTTCGCTTGGAGAGTAAGTGTGCAGGCACCTGGTACCACTGTGGGCCTACATATAAGGAACTTTTGTAGATTAATATGAATATAAATATTTCCTTATATTTATGTCCAAAAGTGGTGGGTACAAAGGGAACGTGGAGGAGGGTTCTGCTGGTAGAGTATGTATAACGATCGACGAATCGGGTTAGATTCTCGCACTCGTTTCTCTATTTGCTCGTTCTATCATACCTAGTTTTCCTGCATGTATCATGTATCTGTACTATTAATAGGTATCAAGTACCATCCCCGCTGGGCCCGCTGGGGTATCCAGGAATACTGCAGCAGCAGGTTATACACCAGCAGCAGTATCATACAGGCCCTCATGCCCGCCCACGTGCAGGATTTCTTATTCGAGAAAGTGTGTGGTACAGTATTAATAGTAACTTTAGCATAAATCTGCCCCCCAGGTCCTTATTTCCCCGGAAGTGTTACGGCGGCATGCCTTATGGCATACCCTGGCACCTTATTGTGGGCATTTCCTGTACAATTATGTACTTTACAATGAATGACACGTGCTTCGTATGCTCGTATTGTGTGTACGTGAGTAGCTTTAGTGAAGTTTAAAGCTATGCAGTTAAAGCTGTACCTGGTGTGCACGAAATACTGACCCTGATGTCTGCCGCTGGTACCACCACATATCAATGGAAAGGGGAGGGTTTTTACGTTCGTGTTCTTGCTGAAACGGTCCTTTTACGTTGAGAGTGGTACAGTAGGTACAGTACTGCTGTGTCACTTGTTGTATGGACACTAGTATAAGTTCGCTCGCTCGATCGGTCGATCGCGCCGTCGCTCGCCGCCGGTCGGTCGACCGCGGTGGCCTTGGGAAGCCTTCGTCGAGCGCCCGCCGCCGCCTGCTTGCTCGCTCGGCCGTCGCTCGGTCGGTCAACCGCGGCTAGTAGTAGTAGTAGTAGTAGTAGTAGTAGTAGTAGTAGTAGTAGTAGTAGTAGTAGTAGTAGTAGTAGTAGTAGTAGTAGTAGTAGTAGTAGTAGTAGTAGTAGTAGTAGTAGTAGTAGTAGTAGTAGTAGTAGTAGTAGTAGTAGTAGTAGTAGTAGTAGTAGTAGTAGTAGTAGTAGTAGTAGTAGTAGTAGTAGTAGTAGTAGTAGTAGTAGTAGTAGTAGTAGTAGTAGTAGTAGTAGTAGTAGTAGTAGTAGTAGTAGTAGTAGTAGTAGTAGTAGTAGTAGTAGTAGTAGTAGTAGTAGTAGTAGTAGTAGTAGTAGTAGTAGTAGTAGTAGTAGTAGTAGTAGTAGTAGTAGTAGTAGTAGTAGTAGTAGTAGTAGTAGTAGTAGTAGTAGTAGTAGTAGTAGTAGTAGTAGTAGTAGTAGTAGTAGTAGTAGTAGTAGTAGTAGTAGTAGTAGTAGTAGTAGTAGTAGTAGTAGTAGTAGTAGTAGTAGTAGTAGTAGTAGTAGTAGTAGTAGTAGTAGTAGTAGTAGTAGTAGTAGTAGTAGTAGTAGTAGTAGTAGTAGTAGTAGTAGTAGTAGTAGTAGTAGTAGTAGTAGTAGTAGTAGTAGTAGTAGTAGTAGTAGTAGTAGTAGTAGTAGTAGTAGTAGTAGTAGTAGTAGTAGTAGTAGTAGTAGTAGTAGTAGTAGTAGTAGTAGTAGTAGTAGTAGTAGTAGTAGTAGTAGTAGTAGTAGTAGTAGTAGTAGTAGTATTAATAGTAGTAGTAGTAGTAATAGTAGTAGTAGTAGTAGTAGTATTAATAGTAGTAGTAGTAGTAGTAGTAGTAGTAGTAGTAGTACGTATTAATATTAGTAGTACGTAGCATAGTATACCTGGTATATACTTGGTATATACATAAATAGATACCTGTACGTAGCTGCATTGACCCTCTTGGGGCTTCAGAGAGGAAAATTGACGATCACAGGTGACAACTACAGCTACGGCCTCTGCGTGATCGGGTGGTGATGCAGACTGGTGTCTACCGCACGTTACAATGCAACGAGGCGTACGGCACGCGCACAACATGATCTTACCCGTACAGCTGGGCGCCCACGCTACTTGTAGACGGTTGATGACACACACCAAAGTTATCATGGTTCGCTTCGCTATCATGGATGGATTTGTTTGAGACCATCTGGACTCAAATCGTATGATGTGAAATCATATCGTACCCGTACAAAACTCGCGCGGTTTTATCGCTTATTGACATTGATTGTGCATCATTTCGATATACAAGAACCTTAACCTTGGAGCGATTGATGATTCCCTCGCAGGCTTATGTTGTTCTGGTCTACCTCGCGATCACGACGCAGCGGCCGAAGTACATCGTCTTCACATCGGTGTTGGCGGTCCTTTTCCTCCTCATCGCATGCAATGCCCTGGTGAGCAAACGAGCAAACACCTTGGCGTGTTCTGCGTGCCTCGCCTGGTAAAGGGGCCGTAACGTAGAACACGCGACTCAAGGGAAGGGTTATTGTGTTGTGGCTGCTGTTCATGTATGTGCCATTCTAATTGTTGTTGCGTTTGTTTGCCATCCGATATTGTTTAGCACAAGTTTCAACATTGATCACTTGTAAACATTCCCCCTACCAGGTCAAAGAGAAAACCAACAAGGGAGTTCGAGTGTATTTGCGATGTACTTGAACTGCGCGTGTACCTGTGGCATTAGGCTAGACCTGTTATTGTACTCGAAAATCAACTGCATGCCTGGTAAGTATGCGAAGTATTACAGCAGTAGCCTTTAGTAGTACTGTTGTAAATAGTACTTGTAAAATGAGATGTACCAGTAATATAAAACGCGGCGGTGGTGCGAGCTATTAATAGTCTATGCGCCGCAGATATGCGCGGGGTATACAGTACATACACGTTGTTCTATCGTTCGAAAGCATAGCACACGCCATACTGTTAATATCAACGGAAACGCTGGCAAGCGATCGCGAGGCGGGTCAATAACTCTATCATCACAACAAATTACATAAAATCATACTATTTGTGGCTGAAAACTTGGCAATCCATGTCGGCTCGTTTTTTTCTGCGGCTGGTGACCCACAGCACACTCTAAATGTACAGTAAATCTAATACAACGCAGGGTACAGCATGCAGTACTGCTTACAAATGCACACATACGAGTACGAAGTACGGTACATAATGTCGGAAATAATCTCGTTTCACGTCATTATCTGTCACATTATTTTTACTGTCTGTCGCTGATGAGCTCGTGGCTGGTGGTTTCTTCCTTGCTGCGTGCTCGAGCGTTTAGGCTCATCAAAAGCCCGAAGGAGCTCCAACTACAATAGCGCCGCAGAGCACTACGTGCGAGTCCCCGTAACTCCTCGTACCTGTGCCGCTTGTGAGTAGTTGGAGACGTACTGCTTTCTGTGTCCACATACTCGTGCGTATAGAGATCTATGTATTTTCGTTAGGGGGGCTGTACTGTAGTATAACAGGTCGCGCACTGTTTCTCGAAAAGGCTTTCGAGGTATTTTTTCTGCATCGTTCAATTTCAAGCTTCGCATGCGGTGTCTCCTACAGTGTATATTCGTGTGTGCAACAGCAGAACTCGTTCCTCTACGCGTATCCGCAAAAGTGGTCCGATCTCTGTCGTCTTTGTTTTATAGAGCGGGAAGTTTGAGGGCAAGAGGGCGCTCAACTTTGTAAATTAACGCGAGGTACCTACCTAAAGCCTTGTTCTTTGCTTAGAAGGGACCGACCTGAAAGAACGCATGTCGAGGCTCAGAACCTGCAAGAATGATGTCCTTTTGCTACGATGTGACCGACCCTACGCACTTTCTTAACCTAGCTCTATTCCTAACCAGACCACACCCACTCCGCCTCTGGCCCCTTCAAATGTCTGACCCTCCGTGGTGCATGTGTGCGTTCTCGTTGCAGTCCCACTCGTCACATAGTGTAAAACCTATGATAGTGATGGCGGGTGATGGCAGGGAAAGAACAAAGTCTGAAGAGCACGACGAAGTTCTGAGATCGTTTGGATTGGAGCCAACTAAGCCAGTTGAAGGGGGAGTGAACGGCGCAGGAATTGGATGAATATAATATATGCCACTCGTTCACGGTCGTTTGAAATCAAAGTGGAGTGTTATGTTCCTGTTGTTGTTGTTGTTGTTGTTGCTGTTGTTGTTGTTGCTGTTGCTGTTGCTGTTGAATTTGCTGACAACTTTATATTATTTGCGTATGTATAATGTTCAGGAGGTGACATTTCGTTATGGTGGTTTGGAATATGAGTGTTATCTTGTTGTTGCGTTTGCCGACAATTTTATATTCTTTATGTGTGATACGTTGTTTGTGGAGGGAATGCAGTAGACTATAGGTACATTTGTACCGTTCACGTTACTCGTCAACAACGATGCCGGGAGACCGGTCTTTTTGGGCGCGCCTAGGTCTCTTTAGACCTTATCATGCCCGTTTTAGTGTAGGCGGTCAGTCAAAGCGGTCAAACTCCGGTCTCCTTCATAGCATTTTTTATTGGACTAATACTAGCGATTGTTAGCGTGCGCATTAACAACATACTTCGACAAACACACTTCGTGAAATGTTGTCATTGTGCAGTAACAAAATGCAATTTGTTGTCGGCAGCAGTATGATAGCCCCTCGACTGAGCCGCGATTTAGTCTTCCTCTGCCGTGAAGGCAAGGCTTCTCTCTCTTGAAGGTGCTCTTGATCTGCGTGCTGATTGATGCAGAGGTGGAATCCGGCGGCGCGCCCACCGCAATGTACATACATATAAGTCGTGCGCTGGTAAATATATTACGCTAGCGTGCCACGCTGTCGTGGAGGGGATTCGGAGTGTTACTTACTGTCGTCATCCTGCCGAGGTTGCTATCATTCCTCCCTGGGGTTTCGGGTTTGTGTGGGTGTGTGTGATGGACACTTCTGGGGTGTGATGTGGTTATGCCTTGAACCTGGTGTTCTGTCTATGATAGAATAGGCGGTGCGAGACGACTGCGCACCTAGCGTCTATTTTTCGCGACTGGTGTTGGAAAGCAACGCGAAAAAGAGACCGAGTACCGAAGCACTCTGTACACACGCACAAGGTGTGACGCCTGTTTTTCCCTCAGGGTTCCGCGAGTTTTGGTGCCGGACACGGTCAGGGACAGTGCCGTTGAATTCCTGACTCAACTGGGGGCTGAGCACCCCCTGACTACACGTATACACTAGTTACCAGTATGTTTTTGTAGTACACTTTGTAGACTGTGTGAGACTACTGTTGCGACTTGAGCAGGTCTTATATACCTGGTAAGTATCTGGTGAATTATCGTTGGCAGGCTATAGGCGTTTGGCAGTATCTCATAGACTCGGAGGGGGGTTCGTTCGTTGTTGTCTTGCTGAAAGACTTTTATCACATACGAAGTATATATACCTGGTATATATATGTATGTGTTTGCAGTTACACATTCGAGTTCCTGTTTTGTTTTTAATCGTTGGCGTGCTGGCGGAACGTCCGGATGTGCTCGGGTCTTCAGACTTGTAGTGTAGCAGTGTAGCAGGGGAAAGGGAGAGCAAGACGATAGTGCGTAGTATCCCTCTGCTTATCCGTTTAGGGGGGGCGGGTCTGGGTGGGTCGGGGCGGATCGGGGCGGGATGGGCCGGGGCTGGATGGGGCCGGGCGAGGGCGTTCATATGGACACAAAGCACAAAATGAATGCGTTTACTACTACTGGCTTTTGGTAGCCGTATGAGCGCCCGCGACTTGCTTCGTGAGGGTGTGGGTTGTTCGCATAATATTCGACGTGCGTCGTGATTGTCTCGGTGAAGTTCTAGGTGAAGCAAGCCTCTGATACGTTTGTTGTGAGCCATATTTGGTTCACGGCATGGTGCTGAACGAACGCGTATATTTTATCAACAAACCAGGCCCTCGTCTCATAATAATATCGCGCTTTTCACCACGAGCCATCCTCCAGGGCGTAAGCCATCGACGTAACGTCTCGTACTTGAATCTGTGAATCAAGTTTTTTTGTATGGTGTACGCGATCAATATTACAGTGTCCTACTATTAATATGCATACTGCACCAACGGTGCACGCGTTGGACGGATCAGATAGATCATCTACAGATCAGATATATCATCTACAGATAGATCATCTAGTCCTAACCTGCCGTTATGATAGGGTGTGTAGGACCTACACAGTACAGTTCCAACCAGGGATACACGTCCTAGATCATGCAGATTACACGGCTCCCATCCGACAACATGAGCTATATAGATACGAGCTGGTTCAAGCACATCACCCCAATTTTCGTCAGCCACGAATGCCGCTTGTAGTAGCAACGCATGTCAAATGTCACATATTTGGTATCATACTGGCCGCCATGAACAGTCGAGGAGGGCGACTTGGCCATTTTTTGTTTCAAGGACCTGGGACTGGCGCTACCGCCGAAAATGTCACCCGACCTATCACAGTCCTTCAAAGATGTCAATAGTAGCTATCAATAGGCGTTCCTCTAGGAATACGTCTTGTTTTTCCCCATTTTGCTTCCTGAACGAGCCGCTTCCAGGTAGTTCAAGGCATGTTTGTGCAAAGTTTCACGCAAACCCCCGAGGATCTGACTGCGTATGATCAATATTATATAATATTTAACCCCCTAAATCGATTATATACTGAAACTGGGTAATTCCGAGGTGATGCCAATTTTTTCACGTTCACCGCACAAAGATCCAAATGCCCACGCCGTTTCCAATGGATGAACACTGAACTTTTGCACGCGTGTTCTATATATACACCGTTTCGGATCCATTGGCGTTTCTGCTTTTTTTCGTCGCCGAAAACTTTGGATTCCTTAAGACTCAAATCTCCCAAAAAAAAAACAAAAACCGATATACCTGGCGAAAAACAAAAAAGAAGAAAAATCCCGTCGTCAGGGGCTCATAGAACGTATGCGCCAAATTTTAGGGTAGGTATCTCCGAAAAACGGCGCGGGCATTGGACTCTTAACGACAGTGAGGCGGTAAGCTCGAACCAGCCTGTATCAGAAATCAAGAGTACATCTGCCCTAAAATGTCTAGATCGTGAAGTAGGAGCTATCTGTCCGTGATCTGTTGGAGGTGTGTCAGACAGCGAACAATGACAATGACCCCATTTTCCTCTACCGTCAAAGGACTTCAGGCCCTTGATTGCAGGCGCGATGTTGTCCGCATATCCCCCACGACTCACTTGAAAACCCTTCTCGGCCCGGGGGTCGCCATAAACGAGAACCCGCCCAGCCCCACCTCAGGAACCCCGGGGACGGCAAAGGTATACAGGAGGTGATTCTGTACTGTGCTGTTCGCATTGGGTTATACACTAGTGCCAGGCTCGACTGTCCGTGCTGTAACTGCGGAGCATTCCTTCCCAAGCCATGGCGGCTAGTCTTTGCGCTTACGTGCATGGTCATGCTTTTCCTACGTGTTGATTAAAGGGATTGCAGCTTTGGGCTACATCTGGGATCCAGTGCTTAGCAGCCAGCCGACCCCGGATTGCTCTTTCGTCACGGCAAATAAGCACTACAAGCAGTTCTCCGGAAGTCAGCGCTGACTAGCGGCTCAGTGGTTATGGCGCATGTCTGGCAGCTACTGGTTACGCCTAATCGCGTCAGAACCGGCTCACAAGTAGGCACTGACTGAATGAGTCATTCATTGCATGACTAGCCACTTACCGCACGAATTGTCCACCCGAACCCACTCTGTCAATATCGTATCGTGTACACGAGGCGTGTTCTTCGTTGCAAAGTGCAGTTTTTTGTTCAGCAACTCGTGCACACGCACCTGCACTTGCTGTGCTTGTTGTGGTACTAGTCACACGCACCTGCAGTTGCTGTGCTTGTTGTGGCACTAGTCACACTCACCTGCAGTTGCTGTGCTCGTCGTGGTATTAGTTTGCAAAACAACCTCCTCTCCTTTTATCATCGTCACGCATCTTCGATCGGCATGTCACAATTGGTGCTGTTAGAACTACGGCCCGGCGTTGGGTAATTCTTCATCCAGGGAGCCCGTTCAGTCAGGTTGCTTTTCAGTGCAAAAGTACACCCGGTGTGTGGCATGACCCTCAAATGGGCCCTCAAAGGGATTATGAAAGGGAGGGCGAAGGAAGCCAAGAGCGTCGAGGAACGGGAAATCGCAAGGTACCCAGGAGGTGCGGCAACAAAAAACGATTGCCGTGACAAAGAAAGCGGTCGAAGAAGGGTAATAAGCTCGGAACCAAAAAAAAAAACAGGTTGCGCTAATCTCCCCGTGCTGACCTCCCGACGACAACTTGTCAGTAACGGGATGGCAGCAAGGACGTTGACAGACGTGCATGATGCACCTGGTAATATCTACCTGGTACCAGTTAGAAGGGGACTACAATATTAGTGGAATGTGTAAGCGTGTGACGCTGTTGTGGACGTACGCCGTCTACTCGTAGAAGGTTTGCGCGAGTCGCCGTTCTCCCTCTTGGGGGACTTCAGAAAGGACTACGATTGCAGCAGAGGTCATTGCGTGATTGTCGGGGGGGGTGACACAATGGATGCGTTCTACGATGGAGGTAGCACATCTCCGCTCGAGTGTTTTCCGAATGAGGGGGTTCCTTAACCCCAAATCGTCGGAATTGTGTCAATCTCATCTTGTTTCGAAAATGACGTTTTTGTATGCTTGGGCCATGGGATAATTCATTGGGATGCAATTTGATTTTTGCTGAAGTCAGTTTTCGGGTGAGGTGTGGAGCTCCTTAAGCGAGGAACCTCAGAAAATTTAGGGTGATCCCCTATCGTAGAACGCCTCAATGGTTGGTGCCCGACTTGCATCAGTGCAAGGAGTCGTGCGGTACGTGTGCAAGATGACGCTACCCGTAGTGCTGGGCACTCACGCTTCTCGTAGCTCGCATCGTGGACGGCTGACAAACACCGAAATAATTGTTTAGGTCACTCTCCCCGGGGCCCCAAAAGTTTCTTGACCTTCGCTCAGAAAGAATTTGCCAGATAATATCACCATAACCACTGAGCTATAAGTCAAGATGACCTTACCCGTAGTGCTGGGTACTCACGCCTCTCGTAGCTCGCATCGTGGACGGCTGACAAACACCGAAATAATTGTTTAGATCACTCTCCCGGGGCCCCAAAAGTTTCTTGACCTTCGCTCAGAAGAATTTACCAGATAATATCACCATAATCACTGAGCTATAAGTCAGCGCAGCTATGGTGCTGATCTAACAAAAACACTTACAACTCGGTGGTTATGGTGCTTATCAAGCAAAAACGCTTGCAGCTCAGTGGGTATGGTGATTATCTAAGAAAAACACATTATGGGGTTCGAATCCACACGTCGTGCGTCTTGACCTCGATTAAAGAAAGCGCATACCAGGTATCTGATAACCAACCATGGCTTGACTTGAACATTCTAAAAGCAAGAAGAGGCACCACAAATCCGCATACACGAGATCCGCCATCAGTATGAGCCGGATTTGATTAAAGGGGTTGCAATCTTTTTGGGCTACACCTGAGGTCCAGTGCTCGACCCCGGATTATGATTTTGTTAGATACTATTAATAGGTAAGCACCGTAACCACTGAGATATAACTCAGCGCTGACTATTAACTCAGCGGCTACAGTAAGATGATTATCTATTAATAACAGAAATACGTGGCATTAAGAGGTCTACACAGCAGCCCCTCGGGAGTATACGCGCAAGAAAATATGGAGAAACAAAATAAGAGAGAGAGGGTCGAATGGGCGTAGTCATCCACCCATGCTAGATCTACTCGGCAAGATTCACGCTCTACGGCTACTACTGTAGACGTACCGTACGGGCCATTCAGTGTACTGACCGACACCCCCAGCATAGCTATGCTCCTTGATCCCTTCATACCTGCCCGTGGATATTGATACTTGCTCGTGGCAAGTTTTGCTACGTCTGTGGTATTGCCAACGTCCCGACGAAGCATCTGCCTCCTCTCTCGTGATGATGTGCGCATCATAGCATGCGTGTTGCTGACCCATGCAAAACTGGCCAGGAACTATTAACAATGCAATATCAGGCACTATTATAGGTACCTGGTATACGATACTGACCAAGAAACATCCTCTTCTATGGCATTTTTTTCTTCGCTTTCCGGCAATGTGCAGTGTAGGCTGCCAAGTGTAATGCTGTCTGTCGTACTGGCCGGTTACGTTCATGTTTATTTATTTCCGTCCCCGGTGTTTTTCAAAATACCACGGATGGATGCACACTATTCGACTTTTCAGTGGCATGCCACGCCAAGGCCCACGGGTTACCATCTGCCGCGGAGCATGCCTGGGTTGTGCCCGCGGATACTGCCGTGGTACTTACCATGGAATCTCGCGGCAAGACCCGCGGCGGCAATGTCCACGGCAAGTCTTAAACCCACGGCAATGTCCACGGCAAGCGTCGCGGCAATATCCACGGCAAAACATCCATCTGGCACCCTGTTCGCATTTGGTATTGACCCCGCGGTGGGTCCATCCCGTCTAGCACTCTGCTCCTATCCACAAGGTGTAGAAATATAATCAGCCCTCTGCAGGAGCCGCTGGAGGTACACTTGGCACCCGTTTTCATTGGGCCTTGCCACGGAACTTATCACGGAAATTGCCGGGGGGCTTGCCGCGGGTTTTGCCGTGGGGCTCTTGCTGTGAGCCTTGCCTTGGGCCTTGCCTTGGGCCTTGCCTTGGGCCTTGCCTTGGGCCTTGCCTTGGGCCTTGCCTTGGGCCTTGCCGTGAGCTTTGTCTTGAAGCTTGCCGCGGGCTTTGTCTTGAAGCTTGCCGCGGGCCTTGGCGTGGGTATTGGCGTGGGTACTTCCGTGATGTGCCGTGAACATTGCCGTGGCGTAACGTGGGTCTTGCTATCGCGCGTGGGGCTTGCCGTGACATGCTGTGACGGTTGCCGCGGCGCTTGCCGTAGGGCTTGCCGCGGCAGTCGTTCCGCGGCATGTCGTGACGAAGGAGTGTCGTCGGCTTTCACGACATGTCGCGGGCACTGCCGCGGCACTGCCACGAAAAGTCAAGTAACGTACGACGGCGTGCGAGCCTGTTGTCACACCGGCATCATTCCAGTTACATCTGACAATGTGCAGCTCTTATTCCAATCATATGATACTATCCACATTGAAGGGGGTATCTAGAATCCGATGGCTTAAACATGGAAGGTGCTTCGAATCAATCAGACCTGAATACTTGGCAAAAGTATACCAATATTGCAGTCTCGCATCACCCTCGAATGGATTTATGGTGATTGATTGATGGATGGTACATGATGGAACGGAACGGATGACAGATGATGGATGATGGGTATGCCTTACCCCAACAAGCAAGAGTTCTTAAGGGGCGAACAAAAGAAGAGCAATCAGAAGATCTTGAGGCACTGAGGATCCTCGTGCATACCCTCTGGTATACGATACAACAAGACAAGAGGAACCCATCTTAAACGAACGCCTTCTGCCTGCCAGTCTGTGTGTGATTAGTGACGAGGAGACGCGATTTATTTGTATCACAACATATGGATGAAGCGCCATGTTTCATATGGGACCGTCGTACCACTACTAATAGAACAAACATGATACAAAATGTGGGGGCGCAGGACGAAGATCTATCTACAGACAGCAGTAGCAACTTTTAGCAACCAGGGTATACTCGTACAGCCTCAACATCCTTTTCCCTTCTCCTTTTTTCATTTTTCGTTTTTCTTTCTTGGGGTTTTCCGTTCTCCCCCTGTATCGCCTGTTCGCTTTTTTTGGCTCGCTTTCCCTGTCTCTTTGTGGTGGCGGATTCTGTCTTTTATCTCGATGCTACACCCCCCTGCGCTGCTTGCGAGTCTGCAAGTCTGCGCATTATCTTGTTTGTTTTTCGCTCTGGCTTTCTGGTTCCTCTGTCTTCCTTTATTTATTTCTTCCCTCGACGTCGATTTGTTTCATCCGCCGTCTTTTTTTATTTTTTCCAATATTACATTATATTACCTGTGGTATCTGACTATTATTGTCGTCCTGTGTCTCCTCGGTTTCGGTTGCGACTCGTACCACGGCGTTCCATCCGTACGTATGTGTCCGATACGCACGTACGCTCATCTCACTTTTCATTCTTTTTCTTTTTTGTCTGAGGTATATTATACGATTATTAATAGTTGCAATTACAAGTACTTGTACTTGTACTATATATGTATTAATAGTATACTGCTGCTGGTAACAGCAGTATTGGTATTTATACGATTTATTGATATTAATAGTATAACCAAAAGTGTTTCGTACCCAGTTACGAGGTATTATTTTTCCGTTTTTGTTGTTACCTACTCGGAGGCAATATTAATATTCCAATTTGGACCTCCAGAGCTATTGGAGTCTGTCCTGCGACGACGGCAGACTGCATTCTGGCGATGAGTTAAATGCGAGAACAACAAACAACCATCATCATTGCTATAACAAAATTGCAGTACATACTCGTATAATATAGTATATACATACATATTAATTAATATTATTATATACATATACCTGGAACGAACATAAATAGGAAGTGGAAAAAAACCCAAACAACAACAATAATAATGATAGCACCCCCCCCCCCCCGTCCCTCACTACGCGGGGGAAGTTGACAACGTAAAATGAAAATCGTAAAATCGATACCTACCTGTTTTTGGTCTTCTTCTGTCTCACAGTTTGTGACCACAGAAGTCTAGGGTGAGGAATTAGGACGGACACTGACTATACTGGGTGTGCTGATGAGGCTACATAGAAACGACGATTTAAATTTTGATGTGAAGACAACAACAACAACAACAACAACAATCAACCGGTACTCGTACACAGAACTACCGTACCGTATAATGCCGCGACTCATCAATCTGTCTGTCCGTGCTGCTCTGCGCGGCGGTTGCTATATCCGTTTGTTTGGACTGACACAAACATGTCTGACGAAAATTTTACGTCAGAAGAACTCCACACAGACAGGGTAGCTTGCTGTCAGAGGGTATATGTATACTGAATCAGATATAGAACAACAACAAACAGCAATAAGTAGTGGAATTACAAGTAAGTACGTACAGCAGTTGTATTACAGCAGGCATTGCGCCGCGCAGCACTGGTCTGCTGCCCCAGGTCGTGCGCAAACTGCCAGTTAGGTTGCACTTATACCAAAGATATCGGAGTCTAATTCCAAGTAGTTTTTGCCACAACATCATGCAACAGCGACGAACTCTGGGGAGATGATGTTCTAGGGGCGAGCCTATCACGACACCATATAGAGTGGTTCTCAAACATTCGTACCAGGTATATACTTGCTGCTAGTGCTGCTGGTGCTGCTTTCCGTGGTTTCCCGCTGTGTGTCGTGTGGCATGATTCACTGCTTGCTGGGGACATGTAGGGAGGTACGCTTTGCGTGACACAAAAACAAAAAAAAAGACGACCTGTGGATACTCCTGCAAAATACAGCGGGGAAATATATTCGGAATTCCCGGGGTTTCTAGAGATAAGGTCGTCTTGGCTTTGATAAAGTTCAGGCTTTTGCCTAGGTTGTACACTCTTGTCTCTGCGGCTTCTCTCCTCACGTTGGAACGAGGCTGTGCCCGTTAGCTGGAGAGGAGGATCCTCTCCTTGGTGCGCTGGTTTTGCCAGCCTCTACCTCTGACCCTTCCGAGTGTTTGGAGGTTTGAAGAATCCAAGAATACGACCCGTCATCAATTTGAGCCCCTGTTCCGAGCATCATCACATACCAGGTGGGCTCTTTTGGCAGGAGGTACTTGGCTCCGGCTCCTCGCCTTGGTCTTGGGCTGGGGAAGCGCTAGCTTCCAGCAGAGATGGCCTCGCGCGTGGACAGCCTGCAGGACATATTCGGGCCAAGCGAGCCCAGCGGTGCGGAGGCAGTCGAAACTGCGCCTGCTGTTGCGTCGTCTTCTGCTACTACAAACCTCGACGAGTTCGACGACATCTTCGCCAGCAGCACAGACAATGCACCAGCGCCGGCGGCGCCATCCGGAGATGAGGTCGCGCACAAGTTGAAGACCACGGATATCACCCCAGTACCCGCGTCGAGTGGCAGCACCGATGTGTCTCCCAGCACCGACGATTTCGACGACATTTTTGGGAATGCCCCGCTAGCCGCCACTGAAGGTCTCCTGCCATCATCCAAAGAACAAACTGGGGGCAAGTCCGACCCGGCTGAGGGAACAACGAGCGAGGGCGCCTCTAGCGAAGAGGCCCAGCAAGCTAGGTCGGACACGAAGGCCATGGGGACGGCGGAGCTGGGACGTTCCCCTGCTCCTGTCGCCGGTGGAAGCACCGGCGGAGACGACAGGGAGTTCCTGAACTTCCTGTACGATGACGACAAGAAGGGCAAGGCAACAGCAACAGCAGTGACGCCGCAAGCAGAAGAAGAAGCAGCAGCCTCACTATTAGTAGTACCAGAAGGAACAACAACATCAACAACAGCAACAACAGCAGCAGCGGCCGCCGACGATACTTTTCCCGCGCTTGGCTCGACTCCGGCAGACTCTAGCTCTGCGCCCGAAGAGAACAGCCCCTTCTCTCCCCGCAGGAGGGCCTCCTGGTGCCTCGGGTGCCTCTAGCCCCTCCTCCCACCTGGATTCCGTTCCACTGGGTTCCCCCCTATTGGATGGCACCAAAAACGCCTCCTCTGGCAGTACATCGGCGGCAGTGACAGCGGCGGCTGAGAGGCTAGAGGAAGCTGTCAAGGAGGGTAAGCTTGACACACCGTCCCCCTCCCCCGCCATGCCTCCGCCGCCTTCTTGGGAGATGTGCTTCGTGCGCAAGGAGAAAGTCGAGGTTCTATTGCCCTTGCCCGAGGACCCTGCTACCGCCCTACGCCAGCTAGCTTTGCCCGAGACCGCCACCAGCGCGGCGGCGGCAGCGGAGGCGGGGGCGGAGGAGGGCGCAGGGGAGGAGGAGGGAGCGGTATCGATGGCCTCTCGGGCAGGAGGGTCGGACGGACGAGGACCTGCCGCAGCTGTATCTGACGTGGGCTATGTGCGACGCCTGTGCGCGGCGACGGGGGGCTTCCTCCCTCTCGACATACGCGCGGTGGTGTGGGGCCTGCTGCTCGGGCTGGGCAGGAGGCCGGAGGACAAGGGTTTCGTGAAGTGGAGGGAGGCGAGGCGGCGAGACGGGGCCGCGACCGTGGCGTACATGCTCGACTTGAGGAATGATTGTCTCGCGCTCGCGCGACGCCTGTGCGATGACGGCGGCGGCGGTGGTGGTGGCGGTGGCAGTGGTGGAGAAGGCGGAGGTGGTGCTGGGGTCAAGGGGGACCCGGAGGCCCTTGCGGTTGACATCGAAGAGGTATGCACTGTATGGGGGAAGAGGCGTTCTTGAGGTTGTAGGCGTCGGTACAGTTCGTGTGAAGTAAGTGCGCATGGTATGAATAGTAGTGCTCGTAGTAGTTGTTGATAGTGGTATTGGTAGTGGTAGTAGTGGTTGTAGTAGTAGTATTAGTAGTATCAATAGTAACAACCCCTCTTGACCATCGCGGGTACAACAGCAGTATTATTGTTATTAGTGGTGATTTTAGTGGTAGTATGTAGTACATATATTGAGGAGCAGTACCGTGAATACCGAACGTAATATACCCCCCCCCCCCGAGGACGTTTTTTTTTTTTTTTACCTGACTCTCCTACCGAGGAAACACGGGGGGTACGTACAAACACAGATATTGGCGGCTTTAGAATTGTATCGTCGATATATGTCCATCATAGGAGATACATCGCTCGGCGTTTACCTCGTCAGTGCTGTGGATAAAATGAGCTCGGAAACCCGTCCTGGTATGTTATATCGCGTGCAATGTGGTAGAAATATACCTGGTGCACTCTGGAATTGTAGGTGGTAAGTATTTTGAATAACTGGTAGTACTTATACTCCTAGAGTTCAATACATGCACCGTTTTTTTTTTTTCGATGGCGAACCGTAACTGACTGTAACTGTTCTACAGCAGCACTGCTGCAGTAAACGCTTGCAGTACTGCTGCCACCGTCGCCCGCTGCTGCTGCTGCTCCTGCTGCTGCCGCCGCCGCCGCCGCCGCCGCCGCAGCCGCAGCCGCCCCTACCACTGCTGCTGCTGCTGCTGGTGCTGCTGCTTTCTTCGTTTCCACTCCAGAGGCGTGACCCTTACTGATGTTTCCGCTGTGTCGTCGATCCACCCCACCTTACCCTACCCGCTTCTCGGGCCAGGTGTTGGCTTTCTACTGCAGCCGTCGGTCAGAAGCTTACGAGCCTGTCCTGTGCGCGCTTGTGGGACCGCTCTTCTCCATGGGCCTCGACCCCTCCGCCGTTTCTGCGATGCTCTACCCGCTCGTGGGATCCCTCACCCTCTTCTTGGGACGAGGGTTGACGCATACCGTGAGGGACCTAGCGTGGGTGCACGCTCATCGCCGCCTGCACGACTTGTGCACTTACCACGACCCGGAGCTAGTACAGCACTTGAACAGGTGATGGTAGGCAGTTGGACAGGCGTTGCGGGGGGCATGGGAGGAGGGGTGGGCGGCGCTGACTTGGCCAGTTCGTTCTGTGCGGTTCGGTGCTAACCGTGGTATCGCGAGCGTGGGATGAACGGGCGTGTGTTTTGGCTCGTGTGCCCTGTGGTATCGTGTCCTGCCCTGTCCTGTCTGAGTATGTAGCGTCGCCGCGGCCGTCTCTGTAAATTTGCTATTACGGGGGACCATAGTAAATAGGACCAAATTTTGTTAGTAAAAATATGAAAATATATAGGTTTTTGTGTGTACCGTAGGTCCTATTAACTATGGACCCCCGTAATGGCTGTGCTCGCCTCACAAGATGACTCTGACCGTACAGCGTGACTTTGTTCTTGGTGATATCGTTCGTGCCCCGAGGTTTCGTGTCCCCATCTATTTATAGATTCATTGTTTTTTGTTGAGTTGTCGTTTGCCCTGAGTTTTACTGCCTACCCGCTGAGTGTGCCGGGCACTCTTTGTTACCGTAGGTAGCCGGTCTCCGTCAACTTAACCTTGCCCTTGGCCTCTCGTCTACCGCCGTTTCTACGTTTTCATCTCTCCCCTCTCCCCCCCCTGCTCCAGATGCTTCCCGGGTGGGAAATGCCTCTTCCGGCGGCGAGCGTTTCGCGCGCGGAGACCAGTGCCCTCGACCAGGAAGCCGCCGCGATGGTGGACGACCTCGAATCGTCCCTCCCGCCGTCCCTCCAGATGCGACGCCTCTCCGTGGGGAGTCCCGCTTCCGCCCACGCGGCGACAGCGTCAACGACGACGGCGGTGGCGGCAGCAGGGGTCGACGGTGTTGAGGCGGAGGGGCGCGCGGGGCAAGGGCAGGGCCAGGGGCAGGGCGTTGTGGAGCCGTCGTTGCTTGTCGCCGCGAATGCGGGGCTGGGCGCCTCGGCTCCCCTGGGCTGTCTGCTTCCTCTGTGGGACTATCTGCTCATTCGGCACGACAAGCACTTCGGGTGAGAGAGTGGTGGTTTTTAGTGGAGGGTTCTTGTCCGGGCTTTCTTATTGAGCTTTTTGTTCATTGAGCTTTGGAGTTTTCTTATTTTACGCGTTGTTACGGGGAGCATGCGCTCTTTTGCAGCGTTCTTCTAAGGCTTTCTTATCGAGCGCGCTTATCAAGTGTTTTTAATAGAGCGTTTTTATTGGAACGTTCGTATCGAGCCTTTTTATAGAGCGTCTTTGTTGAGCGTTCTTATAGCGCATTTTTTATCGAGCGTTCTTTTGAAGAGCACGCGTTTTTATCTAGCGTCCTCATCGAGCGTTCGTATCGAGCGCTCTTACCGAACGTTCTTCATCGAGTGTTCTCAATTAGGCGTTTTTATCGAAAATTCTCAATGCAGCGTTCTTATCGAGAGAGGGAGAGTTGACCCCGTTGCAAATGCGCCTCGATCTCGGGAGGAACTTGATCGGAGGAGACCTCGATAGTTTGTGCAGCGGTTAGAGCACTACCAGGTAAGAGTTAAGAGCAGCATGCGTCGATCCAGAGGACAAGGGATGAGGGGGAGGCAGGGGTGGTGGAGGGGGACGTGGTTTTATATTCGGGCATGCATCGGCGTAATTTTTGGAGGCAGGAAGCGTGCTTGAGACGGGTTGCGTATCTCGGACGTGGGTTTTTTTAATAGACGTGCTTTACCACCCTGCCCTCTGCTCATCACATTCATGGGCGTGATGTTGATGGCTACCTACTGTAGTACGATAGAAATGGCTATATGTGGAGGGCAAGAGGGTTCATGTTTTTTTTTTTTCGTTTCATCGCTGGTGCACAAGCAAAGCAAAGCAAAGCAAAGCAAGGCATGCCATCGATGTTTTCGATATCGATTTACGGTTCCATGAACGGCGTGTTTTAACGGAAACGACAGATAATCGAAACCACCGAAATCGGCACTATTAATAGTTTTAATATTACGGGGGACCATAGTAAACAGGACCAAATATTGTTAGTAAAAATGCCTAAATATGTAGCTTTTTATGTATGCCATAGGTCCCGTTAACTATAGACCCCCGTAATAGCAGGCAGGTAGGCCTGGGAATTGATTCGTTTTAAGACGTAGAAGAATGTCCAGAGTCTATTCGCCAAACCGCTCATACATATATATATACATTTTTATCATAGCTTGCCACCACCCTAATTTCTTGGTTTTAGAGTACATTCACGATTGCAGCGAATACCTGATTGCTCTACACAGGAAACGAATTGGAATGAGTGCATTCGACGGACACGTCCAATCAATGGAGAAAGAGGGGATAGCTGGCTATGAATTGATCTGGTTTTTTTTTTTTCGTCTATCCGATTGGAAATATGCCGAAAGTTCTTTTTTTCATGTTATATTCGTATTTTCTCTGTACGTAGGGAAGTACTATTTGATATTAATATGTAATCGATACGTGCCATCCCCTCTGCTATTCGTAGGACTTTGTGCACACAGCAATGCAACTTGCGCTTGAATCCGACAAGTAGCCGACAAGAAATTTGCTCCATGGGTTGTGACCCTCTCTTGATGAGTCAATTCTTGATGAGAAAGTCGAGAAAAAATATCCCGAGATGAAGAAGGAAAAAACAAGGACGTCCAGTCTTCGTTTTATCGGGCAAACGGTGCTTGCCACTGCAGCCAGACATGAACGCGACCGCACGCCGAGCGATTGCCATCACACCCGGTGCCACCGCCGCAGCGAAGGCCATCTGTGATCGGGCCTTGATGCAGCGGGAAGCGGGTCACCCCTAGCTTTGAGATGCGAACGAATCACTGCTGTCTCACGTAAAAAAAACGACCGAGTAAAAATCCCCTACCGTGCCACTATGTCCGGAAATATGGGGGGGGTTCAAGTATAAATGTGAAGATAAACGGTTCGTTACATTTCCGGACAGAGTGGTAGTAAGAGGTAGGTACGAGTACGTACAACAGCACCATGGAGAACTTCAGGCGCGTAGTGAATGCGGCCTTGGCCGCAAGGCTCACGCCCAGCTAGCTGCATGCACAGCAACAACTTGCCTGTGGGCTAGAGGTGGGGCGCGCTTCCACGGCGGTGCGGGCAGCGCAGTCGAAGTCCCGGTCTCGGGGAAGTGCAGTACATATAGCAACATGTCGCCGATTGTCGATGGCTGTCTGTGGGTATGTTTTTCTTGCCGTTTATGCGTCGTGCCCAACACATAGCAGTAAACTATTAATAGGACCGCGTAGCCTGCGACTTGATCTGTACTAGATATGTTTCACACGGGGGGGGGGAAGCATTCTCGTGCTGCCGGCCGCTATTCCCAACGGGCCGCCAGGAACGCGCGATTCACTCACGCTCGCGCGTCCGTGTCTACGCTGCTGATCTACCCTCTAGGCTTGGTTATGCGCTGACCTGCAGCGCGCTTTGTGCTATAGCAGCAAGGCTGGCTTTTGTGCAGCTCGTAGCTCAACGCCGCGACGTCGACCCCCGCGCAGCTTTTTATTGTATTTTTGAGAGGCAGCATCATCGAACAGTTTTTTTTTTTGTGTTTTTTTGGTGGCAACGTTTTTTTTTTTTCTCCCCCATCAAGGATTGGTTGATTTACTGAACTTTCCCCCCCCCAGATCTCGACCATGCGACATTCTTTTTTTTTTTTTTTGTACGCACTGAAACGAATCCATTTCCAGGCCTAGCAGGGTGTGCTTACCAGTACAAGGTTATATATGTGTGTGGTCTTCACATTAAACCGTTCTTCTATTCGTCGACATCCAGCAAGCCCGGTGTCCGTGCTGATTCTTCACCCTAGAAAGATACGAGCTCTGTGGTCACAGACTACGACACAGAGATAACACACCGTAATGCATATATAGTCTCCGGGGTACCCAGGTATATTTTTGTTTGTTTTTGACTCTGGGTATGTACCCTTTGGTCCCCCCAGAGTATACCACTCAGTCCCATTATATAAGGGTTGTTTGGATTAACTATTGATATACAAATGATACGTATTTGTAGGGACAAGTTGGTATACCCTATCAGATAGTAAACACACCCCGCAATACTAATGCTTTACAACTGAAACCCCGTTTTGGGGAAAAGTTACTTGAAATTATGGTATGCATAAGTATGCATACGATGCTTTTTTTCGCAGTGGCCAAAGGGTTAATCATACCGCTGTATTGCAAAGGGTTAATCATACCGCTGTATTGCATGCATTGGGGTTAGTCTGATATGTACGTACGTATCTGTGCATCAAACGGGGACTATGTTGCCGGCCACAGCAGTGATAGATGCTATCACGGGGGACCATAGTAAATAGGACCTGCGGTGCACACAAAAACCTACCTGGTATATAATTACATTTTTACTAACAATATTGGTTCCTATTTACTATGGTTCCCCATAGTGGTGCCGCTTTCTTTTTACGGAGGACCATAGTAAATAGGACCTACAGTGCACACAAAAAACTATATATTTTCCTATTTTTTTCCAACAATATTCGGTCCTATTTACTATGGTCCCCCGTAGTAGTCATTTACTTCTAAAACCACCCTTTGCTAGTCCTCCTTAACCCCCCCCTGTCCCGACATTGCACTTTGTAGTAATACTGTAGCCCATGAAGATGCTGGCTGTTTGCTGTGTGCTGTGCTGGCCCGGGAGTTGTGCGGATACTCGCGGTTCGTCTGAAATGCTTTGCTCGGACTGGTTGTTGCTGTCCCGGTTGTCGCGGGTTGTGCTCGTGCTCTCTTCCGTCCTGTCCGCCTTGGGTCGCTCCAGTGTTGCGTCTCTTCTGTTCCTCTTTCGATTGGCTGGTTGGATGCGGGGGTCTATGGTCATACGACTACGGCCATGCATGAAATGAGTACACCCTCCCCCCCTGCTGTGCCCGTCCACGGCGGGCTGACCGGCGGACATTTTGTGGTGTCGCGTTTTCTCGTGCAGGTTCTTTTTGCTCATTGCTGCTTTGCTGCGCCGTCGAGATGAGCTGCTGGCCGCGACCGGACCGCACCTGCGCCTCCTTCTGGCGGAAACCCTTTCCCCCGCCCAGATGGCCACTCTCCTAACCTGCGAAGGTGGGAAGGGTGACGGCAATATGGCGGGGGTGGTATCGAAATCTCCCCTGGTTTTGTGGTGCGAGGAGGCGGAGGCGCTGGGGATTTGGCGACCCCGGAATCGTTTCGACACCACCTCGGGCTTATCGGCGAGATTGCCGAGGCGGAGCACGAGGTGATGTGACGGATCAGTGTGAGATTCGGACATGCCATTGGAGCTCCCAGGGTTGGGGTTGGGGTTGGGGATGGGGTTTGGGTTAGGGTGGGGTGTTGGGGGGCTACCCACCTGTGTTGCACTGCCCACGAAACACAAAATAAGGCCCGACGGCAAAGACACTGGAAGCACGTCTGCCGACGTTTTTTTCCCGAGGACATTTCGTTTTTCTGCTCAACCCCGACCGTTCCTTTCGAGCCAGAATTTGAGCAGACCGGATATGAGCTCCTTGGTGTACGTACTCCCGTGAGTGCGCCAAAGCGAGGACAGCACTCTTCGTGTCCTGCTTCGGGGCGGACCTCGTCGCTGAAGTTTGAAAATGTGGTTCCAGGCGCTTGAATTTTTGGTTTCTTGTACTGTAGCCAAGTATTTTTTTTTCTGCTCAAAAACGAGAAGGAGGAACGTACTCGTTACGACGTCTGGGTCCCTCCTGCTCGTTCTACAGCAGAAAAAAAAATACTTGGCCACAGTAGAAGAAACCAAAAATTCAAGCGCCTGGAACCACATTTTCAAACTTGAGCGACGAGGTCCGCCCCGAAGGAGGACACGAAAAGTGCCGTCATCGCTTTGGCATACTCACGGGAGTACGTACACCAAGGAGCTCGTATCCGGTCTGCTCAAATTCTGGCTCGAAAGGAACGGTCGGGGTTGAGCAGAAAAACGAAATGTCCTCGGGAAAAAAACGTCGGCAGACGTGCTTCCAGTGTCTTTGCCGTCGGGACTTTTGGCCATGTAATATCAGTTGACCTCCATTGGCGTTGACGCTAGCTGGAGCCCGCAGCGAAAGCGAAAGTGAAACGGCGAATATTGCCAGCATTGCACGCGTATTGAGATGTCGTCCGTGCGTATCAAGATGGTCTGTGCGTTGCTCTCTTTTTTATTTTGGTGGTCGTTTTTTTTTTTTTTTCTTCTTCAGTTGCGTTGCTGTGTGGATCATACATGGCCTGTGTACAGTAGTCACAGTTTGTGTTTGCGGTGAGATCGGTCGTTTCCCCAAAACTCGACCGTGCCCCACCCCCCCTTTTTTTATTTCCCTTCTCTTCTCCTCGCCAAAGCTGCCAGCTCACCCTGTTCCTTTTCGCACCAACGTCAACGTCCCACCGCACGGAACCGTGCTTTTCTTTGCGTGTGTGTTCCATCACACACACACCCCAGGCGATGGTTCGAGCGCGCGCTCGGAAGGTCGTGGTAGATGCAGGCGGCACGGGAGAATCGACGGTAGCGCTGCCGGCCAGTGGAGGCGGGGGGGGCGCACGCAGCCGGCCTAGCAGAGGGTGCTGGGCAACCGAAGGCCGGTGCAGCAGCAGGCCAAGCAGAATCGGATCCGTCGGCTGGTGGGTTTCGATTCCGTTGTGCAGGCGTTCTTATGTTGGTGACGTTTTTTTTTTTTGTTGCTCCAGCGACCAGCGATTGAAAACAGTCATTTTATACTACCACTTTGTCCTTGGTAAGAAACGTTTCGGTGTTCATATTTATGACGAAACTGTCGATGCATTTCGGGACTGAGGGGGGTTTCTTATGGCGTCCCCCGCTCAAAATGGTCTAAATGGCTGTGTGTTTTTGCCCGCGGTAGCTGGTCTGCTGTTCGTAGACGTGTGTGCCCGGATATCTCGAAAAAAGCTGTTTGTAGGAAGGGGGGAAAAAGTAATAGCCACCGGGAAAGTATCATCGACGAGCCCAAACGAGTTTATAGTTAGTTCCAGTATGGTCATTACTGGGGGGTATAACAGGTAGAGCAGTAGGGTAACAAGTATATACATGCGTACCGGCAATATTTTCTCCCTACGTGGAAAGTATCCGTCTGAAATACAGCAGTACTACTTGGTAAGGTGGGGGTGACAGCCCTTCTGGAAGGGCTTTTAGAAGGGCTTGGTCATTTTGATTATGGTATATACCGTATATAACTCGATTACAGTATGGAGGGAAAAACGTTGACACAACAAATGGCGGTTGGATTATTGGCTTGATTAACTCCACCTATAGCGTAGAGGGAAAAACTCGACGACTATTAATAGAAATTGCGGTCAGAACTACTTTGTTGACTTTTACAGGGGTCCATAGTTAACGGGACCAAATTTTGTTAGTAAAAATAGTCAAATATATAGGTTTTTATGTACACCATAGGTCCTGTTAACTATGGACCCCCGTAATAGCTTTGATTACAGCATAGGAGGGAAACACGTGGAAGACAAAAAAAGTGACGGTTGGAATGACTAGATGAACTTGACATCAGTAGGAGTATAGTAAAGGGAAAACACGTGAAGACAACAAAATACAAAAATGACCGTTGGAATCACTCGATTAATTCGATTATATGTACGCGTTCGTATTTGTAGTATGGAGGGGAAACCGTCACGACAAAAATGACGGTTGCTGCACTACATACACAGCAGTAGCTATAGTATCAATAGTCACAATTCGTCCCTTGGCAAAAATGCTAAAGCGGCGCAGCCGCGTTTGTCACTAGTTTTTGGGCCGTTTCATGCCCGGGTTGGGGGTAGGGTTGGGTTTAGGGTTACGAGCGGCGCGGTCGCGTTTCTCGCTAGTTTTCGGACCTAGGGTTGGGGATTGGGTTACGGGCCGGGTTAGGGTGTACGCCTTCCTACCTTGATCCCACGAGAAGATGGTCCTATCAGTAGCCCGCAAACAACGAACAACGACCGCTGGAATATCCTACCGGACACACACAACGTGAGTAGTGAGTAGTGAGTGGTGAGTGTTAATAGTGAGTAGTCCTCGCATTACGGCAGCGGCCAGTTTCTCGGTCGAAGGAACGTGTGTTTCACTACGTACGAGCGAGTGGAATGGTTGGAAAGAGTCATACCAACATGTGATTCGGGCGCAGGCAGCATGATCCTATGACTTCATGATCCTAGATGACGATCCTGTGATATGATATGATGTCATGGTCCTCCTGTTGGTGTGCGCTGACGTACTCGTATTTCATACCACTCTGATCGGAAATATAATGAAAGTTTATGCATTAATATGAAGACACAGCGGTCCTCATATTGACAGACACCCGGAGTGGCACTATTCATAGCCGGTTTAACCCTTTTTAGGCTTTGGGGACAAACCGCTTGAAATTGAGTGGCTTGTCCTCACAAAGGGACTGAGGTCCTCAACGACTTAGGGTTATAGGGTTTAGGGTTAAGGTTAGGCCAAACTTTTTCTTTTTTGTTCGCTATCTCTCGAGCTCTCTGGGCCCCTCAGGCAGCGTCGGTCTCCTCTTGGTCGGGGGGATGACCACATTTTTGACTGTGTTTTGGGTTATTTTGTTGTCCCAACTACAGACTGCTGTAGTATTATTCATCCTTAAAGCAGCCTTCTGCAAGGACTCACACATCCGACAGATCATCTACCGATCGTCTAGATCGTAACCTGTCTGTCATGAGATGCTGTGCTCGATCTGTGTATAAGTGCATACTGTCGCACGTATGCAGATTGTACGGCTCCCACCCGGCAGCATGAGCTAGATCATTCAAATCATACAGATCATGCAGACCCTCTGTCTATCTGCCCTCAAAGATCTAGATCATAAAGGGGGAACCGATGACCTGTCTGATCTGTACATGATCTGTACATGATCTGTCGGATTTGTCTGAGGTGAGGAATTTTTCGTACCGCTCGGGGTCTTGAACCGCAAGGAACTTGCCTCTCTCCCCGCTCCCTCCCACGCGCTTGCACGCCGCTTTTTTGCCGATGTTGGGTGTTGGGTGTTTTGATGGTGTTCGGTGCAGCTGCTAAAGGTCTGAGCCACCCTTCGCTTCTGCGCGTTCGGTCGATGATGAAGAACGCCGGAGACAAGCTGGCCGCTGACCTCAAGCATCTCAAGGTAAGGCCGTGGCTTGTCGGATATCGACCGGTAGTATTACTCGACTTCGATACGATACCGATTTTACAAATACAAAAAAAAAAAAAAACGTAATTGTCCGTAGTCATTGGTGACTTGTGATTTGTGACTTTGTGATTTTGTGTTTGTTTTTCGCTGCAGCTCGCCCGCTCTGGCTCTGACCCTCTGGAGAACCCGGATAGCCTCGCCGCCCCCATCGAGCTGTCGCTGCCCCAGCTGTGCCTCGCCGTCAGCGCGAAAGAGGTCGTCACCGGGGTTTCCAGCAGAGGCCGCAGCCTTTCCGAGAGAGGGGACAGCATCAAGGAGGACAACGGGGAGCCGGCAGCAGCAGGCGGTGGGTCTGGAGACGGGGGGGGGGGAGGACTCTTCAGGCAGAGGCAGCCCCTGTTTTTCTTTGTGGTGGATTGTCGACCCAAGGCGCAGGTGAGTACACAGCCTGGGGAGGGGGGGTGTGCTCGATAGGAGAGATGTACCCGATCTCATGCATGGGGGGGGGTGAGACGCCGATGGCATGCATGCACGAGAGTAGTGTTGGTGACTGGAAGAGGGGTGGCGGTGGGGCGGGGGGGGGGGGGGTGGGAGTACTCATTTCGTGCATGGTCACAGTCGGGACGACGTGGGGGTGCAGCAGTGTGTAGTGGACTCATGCTATGCATGGCCGCATTCGTATGACAATGTATTGCCGTGTATTTTGAATTGGCTTCTATAATACCTTCGACAAAATGGTTGAAATATTCCGCACCTCAGATAGATCATGTACAGATCGTCAGATCATGTACAGATAGGTCATCTACAGATAGATCACCTACAGATAGATCATCTGCAGATAGATCACCTACGGGTAGATGATCTAGATCGTTACCGGCCGTTATGAGGTGTTGCGCAGAATCTGTGTAGTACAGATCCAACCCAGGAAACATGTCCTAGATCACGCAGAGTATACGGCTCCCACCCGGCAACAGGAGCTAGATCGTACAGATCATACAGATCATGTCTATTTGACCTGAAAGCTCTAGATAATGCAGTTGGAATCGATGATCTGGAGATGATCTGTACATGATCTGTACACGATCTCTCGGAGGTTTGAAATATTTTTTTTTACTTCCAACAACAACCCTGACCCTGAGTATATAACCCCCGCCCCGACCGCCCGGGAAAATTGTCGGAACGAAGATGGTTGATGTAAGGAGGAGTTGGTGTAGATTATCGACCATTTTTTCCAAGCAGGGCCAAGTACTGACCCTCTTAACACGGGGGTCCATAGTTAATAGGACCTACGGTGTACATAAAAACCTACATATTTACCTATATTTGCTAACAATATTTGGTCCTATTTACTATGGTCCCCCGTTATAGGGCACACTGCAGTCCTGTCCTGTTTCGGGGACACACTACTTGTCAGTAATCAGAAATCACGATGAACCCAAAGAACATGTATCCCGTATGTTCACACACAATATTTCGGTTCTGATTACTACTGTGCGTCCGGCCGTAATAGTGGATGGGGGGGAGGGGAGGGGGGGGGGGGGGTGGGCTTGGAGGCGTGTCTGGTGGGATCGGGGTGCTGATGTGGGAAGGGGGGCGAACAAGATGCACGCGTGAAATCTGGGGCGGGAGGGAGACTCAGGGGCGGAGTGCTTCGCCTTTCGACCCCTAAGCAAGCAAGGAAAGAAGGAATGAAGGATAAGACTCTGTATAGCTCAAAGCCGCTCTTCTCCGAGTTCGGTTGATGGAGTTGTCCGTCAAGGCTTACACGAACAGGGGGCGGAGGGGGGGGAGGGGGGGGGGGGGTAGCGTATGGTGCGTGCGTGCGCAAGGGCAGCTTTTTCAATTGGGCGGGGATGGCTCTGCTTGTTTCCAGGTTCTACGGGTGGTGGTTGGATCAAGCAACATCGTACCGTGATTGGGCTATAGGCTATATAGGCTTTACGGAGTACCAGATATGCATTTGTTTGTGTACTTCGTGTGTCTGGGGGCTTGGTAGCACTCTGCCCGTGTGGTCTCTCGATAGTTTCCAGGTATATAAAGGAAAGTACGGCGGTGGGGACAGTATTCACGGCAAGGCTGATACCTATTAATAGTAGCATTGAGCAGCACCAGCAGCAGTTTTCACAATACTGTACTCTCTTCCCTTTTTTGTTTTTCAACCCCCGCCATCTCCACCTCCATGTCCACCTCCGCTCAGGTTGACGCCGGTCGCTTCCCAACGGCCTTTCACCTGGACCCGTCCGCCATGGACAATCCCGAGGAAATGGCGGAGGTAAGCCTATTGCTATTGTAGAGCTGCAGTAAGTCTACTGTTGTGCCTCGTACCTGGTATTGCAACAGTGTAGCAAAGCTACTGCTGTTGTATTGATAGTGGAGCTATTGTTGATAGAGCTATTGTCTCTGGGCTGTTTGTCATGCTTGGTACAAACAACACTCATACTCGAGCGAAGCTACTGTGAGTAGCCCTACAGCTTTAGCTATTGTTCACAGAGCTATTGTAGAAGGGCTATTGTTTCAGGGTTGTTGGTTTTACCTGTGCCACAGCACGGTAGCAAAGCTACTGCTATTGTAGTAGAGTTACGGGTGTAAAGAAGAGCTATTATACCAGGTATGCGTTTCAGGACTGTTTACTCGGTACTACAAGACTCTAGTAATAGCAATGCTACTGCTGCTGTAGTATGAAGTGGTGCTACAGCTGTTGGTCACGGGTATGGAAGAGCTACTGTTGATAAGAGGAGCTATTGTTTCAGGGCTGTTTGTTTCACTTGGTACAACAACACTCTATTACGGGGGTCCATAGTTAACGGGACCAAATTTTGTTTGTAAAAAATTGGTAAATGTATACCTGGTAGGTTTTTATGTATACCATAGGTCCTATTAACTGTGGACCCCCGTAATAGCAAACGTACTGCTGTAGTGGCGCAATTGCTGTTGTAGTAGTTACCGGTGTAATGAAAAGCGATTGTTGCCAGAGCTATTGTAGAAAAGCTATTATTGTGGGGCTGTTTTAAGTGGATCTACCACGTGATGCGGCATCGGCGCTGCTGCAAAACTACATTTTGTAGCAGAGCTGCTGCAGGGGACTGCCGTAGCCGAGCTACTCTACTGTCGGACGGAAGCTACTACAGTGGGAGAGCTACTACGGGGGACCATGGTAAATGGGACCTACGGTACACACAAAAACCTATATATTTCCCTTTTTTTACCAACAATACTTGGTCCTATTTACTTCGTACGGACCCCCCCGTAATTGCTGTAAGTAGAAATATTGTTGATACAGTAGCAGTGGAGCGAGCTACTGTAGGAGAATGGGCTGCACTTTTAAGCTGCTGCTGCGGAAGAGCCTTGGCATCCGCCTACCACAAAGATGCTCCACGCTACGACCTCGCCTATAGTTACCACAAAGCTGCAGAGCGTTCCGCAGACCATCCCACCCTCCGGAGCCACGGCTCCTATCTTTTTTTTTTTTCTTTTTTTTTTTGCGCCTTCTCCCGGGTTTTGTTTTGACTTGGCTGAATATTTTGTTGCGATCGAAATATGACACCAAGCTTTCAAACGTGAGTTTTGAGGAATTTGTCGATCTCTTCTCACACACAGCTTAGGGTTTTCTAACGTTTTTTTTTCTAATATGTTTTGCTCTTGTATCGCCGCCTGCGCGCCTATACGCAGTCGATCATGCCGGTTTTTGAGCCCCTTAGAAGGCGTGCACACGTGTGCCTCGTGGGCAGCGGAGACGGCCACATGCGGGCGAGGGGGTTGGGGACTAAGAATGGCCGGGGGATGGGGAGCCAAAAGGCAGCTCGGGACGAGTACAGCTACGTCAACACGTGCGCCCTGTTCTTCATGAAGCGAGGCTTTCCGTACGTCTCGGTGCTGGGGGGGTGAGTGCTTGGCGCGGTTAGATTAACCACGTTTCAAGGGTGCATAGTTCTTGTTTTTTTTATTTTCCGTCCACCCCAGAGTATCGTGTTCGCCCTTTCGTCTCCTTCTCCCTCCATAGTCTAAAGTAGGTCAGACCCGGGGTCACAAAGCAGTAGTAGTATCATAGGCTCTACTTGCTCCTCCCCGCTACGGTATGTGCCTTGGCTGGCGTTTTTATCGCGAGAAGGGTGCTGCACTTCCTTTCATCGTCGACTTGCGTGGTCGGGTTTGATCTGAGCAAGGTAGCAATGATACGTGTCGAATCTCGAGTAGTAGCACGCTAACGGGACACGAGAAGTGTCGGTGCACCTTGCTCAGCGTTACAGCCGGCCGTCATGCTACCGTTTTTGGTGGAATGCTGAGCGCGAAAAAAGTCCGGTCACAATCAGAGGCGTGTTTACAGCAGTGCAGTTGCATTCCCGTATCCAGAGGGCAGGTTACAGCAGTTGCTATCCGATGATCTTGCATGGAAAACAGATGCACATCTATTCACGGGGGACCATAGTAAATAGGACCTACGGTACACACAAAAACCTATATATTTCCCTTTTTTTAATGACAATATTTGGTCCTGTTTACTATGGTCCCCCGAACTAGCATTTTGTTTGCACCGCTAGAGAGAGGGCTAACCTAACCTCACCCAACGGCTTAGCATATCTTACCGGATACTTTGATCAGCCCCTGAGCCACGTAATGAGCTGCCAACTGCTGTTTGAGGTGTCTCTATGAGAAGTAGGCACGATGCGCCGTCCCCAAAGAAGTGCGTGGTCAATGCTCAATGGTGGAATGAAAAAGGCAGGAAACAAATGAGTACGCCCCCCCCCCCCAGCACACGTAAGGAAGATGCAAGCGGTCGTAAAACACTCGCACCTTGACACTAGGATCAAGGTATGTGTCCTGATGGATGTGATTGTACCAAAGCTAGAATGTGCGTGACAAGTACAGGAAGGGAACCCGAAGTTCGTGAAACATTTGGGAACAGTACAGATGGCGGACAGCAGCAACAAAGAGTACTCCAGTAGGATGCTCAAGCACGATTAGTAATGCAGTATCAAGAGCAGAGCTGGGAATGTACCCAATGGAGACAAAGGGAGACGTGAGAACGTTGAAAAGGCAATATAAAGTAAGGAACATGCCAACATAGTGGTTGCCAGCCAAAGAAAAGCTGATGGGGCTGAGAGAAAGCATCTAGATGGCGGAATGAGGTGGGATGGTGTAGTCGATGCAGTGTGGAAGGATATAGGAGAAACGAAGAAGAGATGCTGTCCATGGAGAAGTTTGAGGGGTACAGGACGGAAGTAAACTAAAAGGTAGAAATAAATGAAAGGCTAGCGCTAAGGAATACCTGGTAAGTAAAAATGGAGAAGCCCTCCGAGACATACGACGGTTTAAGAAAAAGTAAGAAACGAAAACGTATCTGCACGGCCCAATGGACGTTGACAAAAGCGCTGAAAACTGCGATTTCATGTAGGGGACCTGGACCTGCCAGAAATAAGAAAGAGGTATACTATTACGGGGGGTCCATGGTAAATAGGACCAAATTTTGTTAGTAAAAATAGGTAAATATATAGGCTTTTATGTATACCATAGATCCTATTAACTACGGACCCCCGTAATAGTGTAGTAGCCGGAAGAAGGAGGAAGTAGAGGCCCAGGTGCGCCCTTGTGGAAAAGCAATGAATAATAGAAGTCACATAGTGGGAGAATTTGACATGCACAAGGAGGAACGAGATGTGAGAGGAGATGAGGAAAATAGAGGAATGTGACATGGAGAAGTCTGGTACGCTAAATAACAGCGAGAAAACGATCGCTACCCTTGAAGATAGATGGTGACCACTGGCGGCAAGCCAGGAACAGGATACGATTAGCAAAATGTTCCAAGACGTGGAAACTACGTAATGAGCGCCCAATTGTTGGAGGTGTCTCTGTTTGGAGTAGGAATAGTGCTCCGTCTCGGAAGAGATGCGTGGTCAATGGTCAAATGACTATGCAAGCAACAAAGGAGTACCCGCGCCCCCACGCTCAAGCCCCCGCCCTCCCCCCCCCCCCCCCCCCCCCTCCCCCGCACAAAACGCTTGCAGGGCTTCGCCGCCGCGCACGAGCTGGTGATGGACACCGTCGCCAGAGGGGGGGGGCGGGGGGGGGCGATGCGAGCGACGGGGGGTGATCTCCACGTCTACCGTCATTGTCGACCACGCGGTGACCGCGTGCCGCCTTTGCTTCACCCAGAATCCAGGCGCAAGTGCCAATAACGCCTCCTCCGCTGGTGGCGCCGGTGCTGGTGCTAGTGGGGTCGCTTCTGGGGTTGCTGGTGTTGCTGGGGGTTCGCTGTTTCCATTGTCGCCTCCGCTTTGGGCACGCATCGGAGCGGCCGATTCGTCGGGGCACGAGTCAGACAAGGGCCAAAGCCAAGGTCAGGATAGGGATAAAACCTCGCCATTTTTTTCGCCGAAGCTGCCTCTGGGGAGCAGCGGCGGCGCTAGCGGTGGTGGCGGCGGCGGTGGCGGCGGGGACGGTGGCTCTACCCGTGCTTCTGCCGCTATGGGTCCTGCCCCTGGTCAGGGTGGCGGTGGCGGTGGGGGGGAAACAGAATGGTGTCCCCGGGGGGACTACCGGCGGCGATAGCGGCGGCGGCGGCGGCGGCGGTAGCAACGTTTTCAGAGCTGCAGGGATGTTCCGCGGGATGAACATGGGCATGGGCATGTTTAAGGGCGGTTCGCTCCCCCCCCCCGGACACGGTGCCGGGCAGAAGGAGGCGTGGGCGGGGGGAGGGGGCGCTAGCCTTCCCGCGGCCAGCAGCAGCAGCGGCAGCGGCAGCACCAGCGCACCACCGGTGGCGAACGGTGCGGCGGGCACCGAGAGAGGAGAAAACGCGGGCGACTTGGCGTCGAAATTCCGCATCTCTTTCGCAAGATTCGGCGGCGGTCCTAAGGATAAGGATGCTAAGAACGATGCTGACGTTGGCATTGAGGCTGGGTCAACAGCAGCGGCAGCAGCGGCAGCAGCAGCAGCAGCAGCAGCAGGGGCGGCGGGGGGGGGGGGGGGGGGGCGGCGGTGGCTGATAAGAGCCCGCAACCGAAGGACTCCGGGTTCGGCTCGCTCTTCCGCAAGGTGCGAATTGTAAATCCGAATGCATGCACGGGGAAAGCGTGTGTCGTATACCTGGTATGTGATAGTGTTGTTGTATCGTATCGATAGTTCCGATTTATGGAGATACCAGGTGCAATGTATGCATATAAATGTCGAATACTTCGATGCTTTCGATATTCATCGTATTGGTATGTAGCCTGCTGACCCTCCGTTTCCTGGCGTGTCCGTTTTTTTTTGTTTTCGCAACTGTACGATGTCACACTGAACGAGAAGTTTCAAGCCAACGTATTGGCAATCGACAAACCGAAATGAAATACTATCGAGATTTCAGAGTTTCTCGTCGATCGGCATCGTACACGACTCTGCCCCTCAGATGGAAGGACCGTCTTGACTAAATATTATGTATACAAATGCTTCTTGTATTCCAGTTGTAGCGAAACTCGATTTTCGTTCGGTCATCACCAACCTTAAACCCCCTTTTTAGGTGTTGAAGGTAGCGACCAAAAAAGTATGATCAACCGTCCACGAGCAGCGGGAGTTCCCAGCGTTATGGATAGGATCACGTTGAGCCCGTGCCGGTGCGACGCCTTGCTTTCAACCATCGTAGCTCGGATATCACAACAGATCATGATCTATCTGATCTGTTGCTATCGTCCCCCCCCCCCCCCCAAATCACGCAGTGGGCGTTATTGTAGTCGCCGCTTTTTTTGTCGTCAATTTTCTCCTCTGAAGTAAGTACCAAGAGGGTTTGAGAGTTCGTTTATCGGTATCGATATCGTATCGTATCGAAACGATTTTTCCTTTTTTTTTTTTTTTTTTTCCTTTTTTTGTTCATCGATTTCGTATGGATTTGCATGTCGGTTAGTCGATATCGTATCTAACCTCGATTCCGACATCGATATCACTAATCACTAATCACTAATCACTACTGCTGTAGTGTGCGGCGTCTGCCGCATGTTTGTACGGATCACATGTATGTATCGCGTGGGATCTGTGTTGCTCGTGTTCATCGTACGTATCAAATCCATGTAGCCCTTGCCCTCTCATCTGCTTAACTTGACAGTCTGAGATTGTCGTCGGCCGAAGGTACCACTACTATTACGGGGGGCCATAGTAGTAAAATAGGACCTACGGTACACACAAAAACCTACCTGGTATATATTTTCCCATTCTTTTCTGATAATATTTGGTCCTATTTACTGTTGCGGGAGCATAGTAAATCATAGTAAATAGGACCAACGCTGTTAGTAAAAATAGTGAAATATACGGTATAGGTTTTTGTGTGTACCGTAGGTCCTATTAGCTATGCCCCCCCGTTTTGGCGATGCATAGAGTAGTACTCGATGGTACTCTTAGATTCGCACGGTTGTACGGTACGCGGGACCACTTGAGAAACCCTTGACTCTTTTAAGGCTGCTGTCCCATATTGGGGACACTCTAATTCCAAGTGTTTTGTCTCCAAGACGGGACTGTTGTAGTAAAAGGTTTGGAGAGGAGGTCAAGCGGATTGTCACGGGCTTACCGAAAGCTATATAAATATCCGTTCCGGTTTAGTCCTTCCTGGGACTTCGGAGGGGAGGATTGACGATAAAAACTGACGAGTACAGCACAGCAACGGCTAAATCGGTACCCAATCGGTGTCCGTGTGAGTCACTAAAATCGGTGCCCAATCGGTGTCCGAGTGAGTCACTAAAATCGGGGCCCAATCGGTGTCCGAGTGAGTCACTAAAATCGGGACCCAATCGGTGTCCGAGTGAGTCACTAAAATCGGTGCCCGATCAGTGTCCGAGTGAGTCACGGCAGTAGTTACAATGCAAGGAAGGGGTCCCTACCGTGCGCCACGGGCGCGAGGCAACACGATCCTACCCGCGCTGCTACTGTATTTAGTGTCACAGACGCCGATTGACATCACCACCGTTAGAACTATTTCGGTCGCTATCCCTTATAGCTTGATTGACCCTTTTGGAATCGCAGTTCGGTTTTGGGGACTAACCATTCATAGTCACTAACCATTCATATTCCAAGTAATTCGTCCCCAAAACGGGACTGTCGTGTTAAAAGGGTTAAAAGAGGTCCCGAGAGGTTTAGAGAGAGAGGTCTGCTATTAATATTATCGTTAACATTAACAGGCCCCTCTCTTCAAAAAATCATACCCCCCCCCCCTGTACGCACTCTGGAAGTGACCAAACCGGAACATAGTTCAGCTCACTGACGTTGTATGGAAGTCCGCCTCACAAGCGGTTCTTAGTAGGATGCAGCTCACCCTTCGTGCGACTCGCCGAACACCTCACGGCGCTTCGTAGAGCTTGGTGCAAGCAACGTCTGCCTGGTCGGTGAAAACCCGACGTGCTCCATCCCGGCGTTGTAGGGATGCGAGGGTCTATGGTCATACGGCTACGGCCATGCATGAGATCGAGTACATACTCTCCTATCGAGTACACCCCCCCCCCGACCCCCTGTTGCGTTTTCGCTCGGGGTTGCTATTATACTATTAATAGTACATTTTTTTGGGTGCTAGTTGTGTCGACAACGTTAAGGGCCCGAGCAATGGTGAAAAACGAAAATATTTTCGAAAAGCTCCCGACCAGACATTTCCAGAAACAAGCATCCTGTTATTACGGGAGACCATAGTAAATAGGACCAAATATTTTTCGTAAGAACGGGGAAATATATAGGTTTTTGCCTGTAACGTAGGTCCTGTTTACCATGGTCCCCAGTATTAGACATTGTGGCAGCAGTCGCGTCGCGGAAACATGGTAGTATACACCTGCAGTAGTGCTGTATGTACCTCCACTCACCCCTGTGCGAGACCCGCGCGATTTTGCAGAATTTTTGGGATCTCTCTAGCTCTGGATTTGCTATGAGATCTCCTCCGACTTCCTATTTTTCCTGTACGTACGATGTCTTCGTGTTTGCCTACTGTGGCTCAAGACGTGACCCTACACAGTAGTATTCCTCTATCGCGGCGCGGTATCTGTAAGCCGGCACTGCTGTACACTGCTGTAAAGGGGCTACTATTGATGCGTATGAGTAGTAAAAGCTGGCGACTGACGATGATGATGTTGATGGTGATGGTGATGATGATGATGATGATGGTGATGACGATGATGATGGTGATGGTGATGATGATGATGATGGTGGTGGTGGTGATGAATGGTGATGGTGATGATGATTATTATGATGATGACGATGATATTGACAATGTTGACGATGATGATGCAGGCGCAAGCTTTCAAGGCTGCCGACGTGGCAGCGGCGTTCGCCGAGCTGCGGGACGGACCGAAGGCCTCCGGCGCGGTGGGCACGGGGACGACGGCGGTTTCAACCCCCATCGGCGTTTCTGACAACCCCGTGCAGGTGGTCGAGGTGCAGGAGGTCTTGGGAGACGAAGATGAGGATGATGCGGGCGGCGTGTTCGTTATCGGGGACGACGGTAGCGAGGCTAGCGAGGTGCGGAGCAGCTGAGGACATAACCGGGCGTATGACCCCCCTCCCGCCCCAAAAAACAAAACTTAAGATTGAATCATGACCCCCCCCCCCCCCCCCCCCCCCGCGCGCCTCTATCTGGATGTGAGGTTTGTTGTATTGTGGAAAAAAGTGGGGTAGGTTTTCACGGCAAGGTGTAACTTCCCCTCCCCCGCCTCGCCCACGCCTCTGCATAGCAGACCCCAGACAGCGACTTCGAGGGTTTCGATGGCGAGCACAGGCCGCACAGCACAGGGGGTGCCCGCAGCACGGCGGACAAGGAGTTGGCCCTTCTAGAGCACAGGCTGAGCGGCCAGATTAAAGGAGCAACTATGGTGAGTTGTTTTTTTCGTCGTTTTTTTTTTTTGCTTTGTGTGTTACCGGCAAGTCTAAAATAACACGGAGCAGTTGACGCCAGCTTTCTTCCAATCAAATGGCTGAAATAACGCGAACGACGGGAGCCATCTTCCAATAAAATCGCTGTATTAACGGGAACCACGGGAACCTCCACGTGAAATCATGCCGCACACAAACCAGACGAAGAAAGACACAGCTCGCAGTTCGCACACTGCAGTCACGCGACGATTGACCTTCGATCTCGACATATAATCCACCCACGGTCAACGAGCTTCGTACCGGGCGAGGACAATGAGTGTGAATTATGGCCTGGGAGGTATAATTGGAATCCTTTGTCTAGGGGGGCGAGAGGTTGGCCGCGGCGTCCTATACTCTTCGTCAAAACTTTCCAAAAGCTCTGTTTCGTGCCAACGGAGAGGAATGGAGAGTTTTTTGTCGTCTGTTTTCTACACACCAGCTGCCAAATATGTTTTTACACCCACGCCACATATCACCGACCGAGGTGTGAGAACTGTGATACTAGTGTGGGTCGGAGCCTCTAACCAGCGCGTTTCATTCAGAGTTTGTGACGTAATCGTTGGGTTTGTCGATCGATGTCAAACCTGAAAAATGGTCTATTTTTTGCCATCGGAGAGGGGTCGAGATTTTTTGTCGTCTGTCTTCTACAGACCAGTGCCAAAATGTTTTTTTTATCAGACGCCTGGTCAGCCCACGCCACTTATCACCGACCGAGGTGTGAACACTGTGACACTAGGCTGGGTTGGAGACTTCAACCAGCGCATTCCGTTCAGACTTCATGACGGTGTCGTTGGTTTTGTCGATCGATGTCTGCCGAGGATTCTCATAAAAGTTGGCTGTAGTCAATGGGAATGACTATACATTGCTGCTGTACCTGCCAGAACAGGGGGTTTTATACACATTGCGCGGCGCCCAATAAAAGTCCGCGAAAGCTGTCCCGTGACGTATAAAATTTGCCAATCGCGTGGCCAAGAAAGGGGGGTTTCCACTGCGCTGGTGACGTTTCGTTTTTCGTCCCCTGTGCCGGTTGATGGCGCGCTTGCTCCTTGACGGACAACCGTCAAGACGGACATGATATTTTCCCCCACCAACACGACTGCATGTTTGCACGGATACGTTGTTCATTTGTGTCCTGCCTGAGTCTCATACTATTCACATCACGTACTATTACGTGCTATTCATTAGGTGGTCGACGACTTCCTCAAGGTGCCGGGGGCCAAGGTCTTCAGCGTGACCAAGCACAAGGTTACTTACCACGACGTCGATCCCACCCCTGGCCCCGCCTCGGACAACGCCTCGGAGGAAAAATCTCTCTCGGAAACACCAGCCGAAGGTAAAGCTGCCACTACCACCGGCGCTGTTTGCTGCTGCTGCTGGTGTTGATGAGGCCGACAAGGAAGATTCACCTTTAACGGCAAAGGAGAACGGAGTTTCAGGAGATGCGGAAGCGTCTGGTGTGGGCAATGGCGCGCAGAAGGCGGCGGAGCCTAAGAGGCTGAGGGTGCGCGCGGTGACGGAGCTCGAGCGCGTGGTATTCTTGTCCCGCGAGCGCATATTGGTGCTGGCGTGCCCCGGTGGCTTCGGCAGCCCCGGCCTGGTCAAGTCCAACCACCACCTCACCGAACTCCAGAAGATGACCTTCATGAGGAGAGACCCCACGCTTGTCACGCTGCACTACTTGGCGCATGAAGATGGGGGGGCAGAAGGTGGGGGGGGGGGGAGGGGGGGAGGGGAGAGCGGGGGCGGGAGTGGGGTCGGGGGGGGCGGCGGCGCAGGTGGCCCCGGCGGTTACGAAGCGGAATGTTTATCGGTTCGAGATTGAGGATAAAGAGGCGTTCATTCGGATTATCAGGAGCGCGTTGCAACGGTTCCAGGCGTAACATGAAAGAGTTTTTTTCCTTCATTCTTTCGTCTGTTTTGTGGGTTGTTTTCTCCTCATATTGTTGACGGTGTTGTTTCCTGTTGTTTGTTGTTTTGTGGTTGTAACTTTCTCTCTTTTTCCGTTTTGTAGTTGTTTTTTTTTTCGTTATTTTTCGAAATTTTCTTTCTCTTTTGTTTTTGTATGGTTTTGGTTTTGTTCTGGCGATCGGCGGTTGCTTCGTTTGTTTTTTTCCAAGAGCTAATGCGTTCGTTACCGGACCCGCTGTTGTCTTGAGGGTGTCGCTGCAGTCAAATGCGTACCAGTATGTCATACGCAGGCGATGGGCCTTTGAAAGTGTGCTCGCACACAATAGGCGGTGCCTGGTAGAAGGAAGTGTCCATCACGTACCTTAGCACTGCGGTTAGCTTGTGGCCTTGGGTAGATTTCGTTCTGGTTTTTATCCCCTAGCTGGCGATAGTGGTGTGTGTGTCTGTGTTTGAAAGCGGACGAGTGCCAATACTTCGTGCGTCGCTAGTAGAGGATGAGTTTTTTTTTCTCTCTCCTCGACAGTGGCGGTATGTTCGTTCTTCTGCCTGTCTCTCTTTTTTTGGCTTTGGGTGGCGCTCATGTGTAGCGCGCCTGAGTTTGAGTTTATGCAGCACAGCAGCGCGTGGAATCCTATTTGGACGATCAAGTTGGACGACAACACAGGGACATCAAAGATTTGGCTGATTGGCTTGTGTTACAGCAGCAGGTAGTGGTGAAGGCGGATTATTTATGCTGATGGCGCACGAAAGGAACCAGTTTCGTTCGGACAAACTTGAATCGCCGTAATGTGTCTGAATCGCCGCCATAGCCGCCGTCGTGTGGAAGCTTGAACTACTTTTAAGGAAGGTAGATGTTGGAGCTAAGGTGGCTGCTACAGCAGTAGAGCTTTCTATGTTGCTGCCTAGAGCGGAGAGCACAGCGGGTTGTAAGCACCGCACCGGTTGTCTCGACAGAGACCTGTAAAAATATTGTATCGTACGTCGTGCGTTTT
This sequence comes from Macrocystis pyrifera, assembly GCA_031763025.1. Classification (NCBI taxonomy): domain Eukaryota; class Phaeophyceae; order Laminariales; family Laminariaceae; genus Macrocystis; species Macrocystis pyrifera. The sequence continues at coordinate 3,421,540 of JASSKH010000035.1, read as the reverse complement.
CGTTTTTCTCTCTTCGCCCGAAGAACGCGGCACCCCAGAAGGTGTGGGGGCTAGGCTGACTTATATCCACCTGCTCTTCTTGACGAGAGTACCCGAAACAGAGGCAGAAGAAGGTTAAGCTTGAAGGCGCTTTTTTATGTTACATGTGGCGTAAGTCTCTGTGCGGCGGCGGGTTATATTGCACCTGGTAACAAACGTGTTTTTTTTTTGTCGCGCCTTTTTTTGGAGACGAAGTAATTCGTGTTTTTCGGAGCGAAAAAATCGCGTTTTTGGAGCTAGAAATACGAATAATAATAGTGGAAGGGCCTGCTTATTCTCGGCAAAGAGTTGCACGCAACGGTGCTTGAATCAGCACCGGGCGTACCAACATTCCACGTCTTGAACAGATAATCGATTCCCACAGCAGTTCATGACGTGTAGATTTTTCAGGGTGGATGTATACCTGATCTGTATGATCTATGTTTATTGTAGCTGATGTTGCCTCGTGGCATAGTTTATCTGCATGATCCATCTATCTGTATGTATGGATAGGGTTAGGGTTAGGGTTAAGGTATATACCAGGGTATATATTATCCACGTAGAACACACAAGACAAGGAAAGAGCATCAAGTGACGGACAAAACACGTCACAACCCGTTGAACGCTCCACACAGAAACACGCGTATCTCCTGCTGTGTGGAACTCCCAAATACCGTTACACGTGAGTCTATGCACCAAGTCCGTGAGCACTCCGAACGCAAACCCTGCTCGATTTATCTTTTATTTTTGCCCTTTTTTTTTTTTTTTTTTTTTTTTTTCATCATCACTTTTACTTTCCAGCCCACTCGTAGGAGGTTTTACCCTCGACGATCTTCTGGACAAGCCGTGGTCACAGGTGTCGTCCCTTCTCCCCCCCGGTACGTGCCTTTAGTTTTTATCGCGCATAGGGTTCAGCATTCCCAATGCTCGTCGATTTTCATCGAATGTACAGCTAACTCACGCTCTCGCGCTTTCCGCTAATCAATTTTATGCAAGAAAAAGTCCCTATGAGCATGCACTCGGTGAGACTCGAACTCACGAAATTGATCTTGATAGGCTCGCGGACCACCTACCAAGCCACCGCCCTCTAGGACTATAGCTGCAGTACCCTTTGGGGGACAAATTACTTACAAATTGAATGGTTTTGTCTCTAAAACGGGACTGACTGCAGTTTTCCCTAACGAGTCAACGGTAGGTCAGGATCTACAACTACCGTACCTAGATCATCTGCAGTAGGTCGTAGTGTGTCCGATGTGTATGTGAACTTTGATTTGTTGACTCAATTTTTTCCAAGCGAATGCTATCAACAGGCTCTAATATTGACGGCTCCAAAAAAACAGGGATCCCTTTCGAGTTGCCTGGAGCGTCCGCCACCCCCCCCCCCCCCCCCCCCCGCCGGAGTAACGCTACTAAACGCTGCGCCAACGCACTCAAGTTAAAGGCAGTTACAAATACCCTGCTGCTATTACTACAGCAGTAGAGTTCCTACCGACAGCTATGTTTATACCACTACTATATGATGCTACGCGTAGGAATTTGTTTTTGTCGCTTTTTTTTTTATGGATCATGTCCCCCCTTTTTTCCCCGTTCTTCCGACCCCCGGGCGCATCGCAATCGATGGGGTGAGTGTGCGTCGTGAAGTGTATATTTCATCCCTTCGTTGTCCCGCGCACACATACACGCATACTATTATACATACTGCTGTTTTTTCCCTTTTTTTTGAAGTCATCATTTTTTACTTTCCAGCTTAACTCGTAGGAGGTTTTATTTTATTTTTTTTTTTTTTTTTTTTTACATTTTTATTTTTTTTTTATTTTTTTTCTTTTTTTATTTTTTTTTCTTTTTTTTTTTTTTTTTATTTTTTTTTTTATTTTTTTTTATTTTTTTTTCCTGTTTTTTTTTTTTTTGTTTTGTAGTTTTTTTGTTTTTTTTTTATTTTTTTTTTTTTTTTTTTTTTTTTATTTTTTCCATTTTATTTTTTTTTTTTTTTTTTTATTTTTTTTTTTTTTTTTTGTATTTTTTCATTTTTTTTTTCTTTTTTTTATTTTTTTCTTTTTTTTTTTTTTTTTTTTTTTTTTTTTTTTACTTTCACCCTCAGCGGTCTTCTTCTGGACAAGCCGTGTCACAGGTGTCGTCCCTTCCCCCCCCCGGTTCGTGCTGTTCGTTTATAAAGGATAGACCGCTGAGCTACTCAGTGAGCTGCTGACTGAGTAGCTCAGTGGTCTATCCTTTATTAACGAACAGCAGAAATATACTTCTGGGCTCGATACGGCCTCCCGCCGAAAACATCCTCCGGGGTTGATCAAGCCCCTAATCAGCGCCTGGTTTTCCCTTCATAATTACCCCCTCCCTAGTCGTGCGTTCTTTTCCTCAAGTGGTTCACTCCACTTTCGACTCTCTGGTCGAGTGTTATTTCATCGTGGTCCTCTCCACTTGATTGCCGTGGGTAAAAAAAGGGAAAATCAAGTGGAGTGAACCGCTTGAGCAAAAAGAACACACGACTATTACGGGGGGGCATAGTTAATACCTGGTAGAAACTATGGTATGGTATAGATAAAAAACTACATATTTACCAATTTTTACTGACAATTTTGGTCCTATTCACTGTGGTCCTCCGTATTAGGGGGGGGGGACAATATCAAGGAAAAACCAGGCTCTGATCAGGGGCTTGATCAACCCCGGAGGATGTTGTTGGCGGGAGGCCGTATCGAGCCCGAAGGTGCTTCTTTTCTTCGTTTATAAAAGATAGACCATTGAGCTACTCCGTCAGCGCTGACCGAGTGGCTCAGTGGTCTATCCTTTATAATCGAACACTTGCCTTTACTTTTTATCGCGCATAGGGTTCAGCATTCCCACTGCTCGTCGATTTTAATCGAATGTAGCTGCTGCACGGAGAAAAATAAGTAAGTTGACCCTCAGCAGATTGGGTTTCAGTGCCGAACCAGTCACCACCAGTCACTACCAGTCACTACCAGGAGGGAAGAGGCTTCTTCGAAACGTCATTGATTTTGCCCCAACGTACGTTTTTTTTACGTTCCCGTTCAGAGAGGTACAGTACTTCCTTTTTTTCTTTTTTTTTTTAATCATCACTTTTACTTTCCAGCCTAACTCGCAGGAGGTTTTACCCTCAGCGATCTTCTGGACAAACCGTGGTCACAGGTGTCGTCCTTTCCCCCCCCCGGTACGTGCCTATATTTTTTTACGCGCATAGGTTTCAGCATTCCCACTGTTCGTCGATTTTCATCGAATGGATAACTCCCGCTCTCGCGCTTTCCGCTAATCAATTTTTATGCAAGAAAATGTCCCTACGAGCATGCACTCGGTGAGACTTGAACCCACGAAATTGATCTTGATAGGCACGCGGACCACCTACCAAGCCACCAGGGTACAACACAGTAGTGTTAGTATTAATAGTACAACCCAACCCGAGGACTTGTTGCACGACTCATTCATCATGCGGGCATCATGGTAACATGATACGACTGCTGTTGTTAAGTTGATCATGCTGCTGCGCGGTCACACTGTGGACTGGTTCATGGGCCGTTCATAAGGCCGCCCATCCATGCAAAAAAATCAACATCAATCAGATTGTTGCGTCTGTCTCTGTGTCGCATTTGTAAGTTACTACCAGGTACAGTACAGGGGGCTCGTTTACCGCCCCCCGTCCACGGTTCGGTGGGCTGTATTGAGGTTGATGGGGTCAGTCGACGATGATGATGATGTGTCCGTGCTCTTGTCGCTCTACGACGCGAGCGCGCTTGTATCGCTCCAGGCAGGATCTACCAGGTACCTACTTGTACATCGAGTGTCTATCTGTGTATCTCCTCCCGATCCAGCCCCTTGCCTAGGGTGTTGTGTGCCGCCTGCGCTTTTTTGTGCAGCTCGCAGGAACTGGCGCCATCGTACGCAGTCAGGACTCTGGATCATGTATGGCAGCATGGCGAACGCCTCTGCAGCTACTGCGAACAACTCCCTTTAGCTCGCTCTTATCTCCTATCTCAATTGCCGAGCTCCGGGTTCTGCGTGGTCGTCATGCATGCCCACCATGTGTGGGTCATCATGTGATCGATCATACCGCTGACCCTCGACTTGTGCCGCATGATTTCGAAAAAAAAATCCCAACGGGAGGACGACATGATGCTCTATGTAGGGGACAGGGGACGTTTAATTAAACCAATTCCACCGCATATTAGTTTTACTGCGCTATTACATGTAACGTCTTTCGATATTTTATTTCCCGACTTCCGCATGATCTTTCTTGCGAAAATCTCCTGTTGCTAATCGCGTACTACTGACTGTAAATCAGATCAGATCACGCAAGAGCGGCGTCCTCGTGCCGACCGTCGGTGGCCCACAAGGGTGTACCGGCATGTCTCGTCAGGAGCAGCAGCAGGCATCCTGAGAGTGGCGACAGGACTCGCACCCCACGCCAACTTTTCGCACGCTGCTGCAGTGCTGCTACAACTGCTGCTGTGTCATACGACGCGCGACGTACGCACCAAATGCGCTAGCTAGGATAATGAGGCGGGGAGACTGCGATACGGAAACCTGACCCCGTCGAGGCTGGAATTGGCTGCAAGCATTACATGGACCTTCTCCGAGTGTTGACAAAGCGAGACCCGTCGCCCGCGGCGGCGGCGGGTGGAGAAGACGCCGACCCTCCCGAGGCGCCTTCCCCCCAAAATAGGCTCCTGAAGCTCAGCCAGGAAAGTGGGGTCGGTGTATGTCACGCTGTTGTGGCCTTCTTTGTGCTTGGTTGCATTTGTGTTGTTGTTCGCCTTGCTGTCGGCCTTGTTGAACTGGAGGTGACAAACGATCGTCCGCTGCCTTGAGCGAGCCGAAGGTATTGAGAGAAGCAGTCCAGTATAAAAGTACGCATGTATGGTAGCGGATGGCGAGAAATATGGCATCGAATGGCGAAGTCTATCGTAGCGAATGGCGAGACATGTCATACGCACGTATTCGTGGAGAGGAGGTGTGGCAAATGCCTTCTTTTCCCGTTGTCCTGCTCGTGTATATTGTATGCATACTGCTGTATCGTACTGTTCTGCAGATGATCCGACCTCCAGCGTGTCCGTCCGTGGTGCAGCGCGCTAAACGTACACCTGCATGCACGTCGTATGGTGTGTCTTTTTTCAATGCGCAGGACATTTACCTGGAGGAAGAGCGTCACCAGCACGCCTTGATGGCCCTTGACAGCTCCGTTCTTGGCTGTGGCAGCGATGACTGGTCGGTCGATGGCGACTACTACGCCTTCCAAGACTTTCCCGACGACGTGCACAAGGCGAGGGAGCACCAACGGTCTGCATCAAACCCTGACCGCGTGCTACGTCGAGATGGGAGAGGCACATCAGGCGGTCGCGGCCGGGCCTCCCGCGCACTTACGATTAGGACTGGAAATTGTACAGAGGGGGAGGAGAAGGCGGGCCTTCATGTGCACGTTGGTTCTGAAAGTGGGGGGGCAGGACCGGGAGCTGATGAAGAAGAAGCGGTCTTGCCCCCTGGACTCCAGGCTCTGGTCATAAGCACGGAGGGAAATGCTGGGTCGGGGCAGGAGGAACACCATCCGGGGGTGTCTGATGCTCGACTCTTGAGAGATCCCGGCAGCAGCACCGACAGCACGCAGATTCTGAGACTCGAGCAACGGATGTTTCTTAAGGTGGCCTGGTCGTCGTCCAACCTTGAGAGGGTATTCGGTGCTTCATGCCTTGACGGTACCGTGCTGGCAAGCCTAAAGGCAGCACGTACTTGAATCAATCAGGGGTGCCTTGACAGGGATGGCAAGCCTAAGGCAGCAACAATTGAGTCAACCAGGGCGCGTCCATAGTAGTCCTTATGTTCAAGAATTACCGTAGTCACCACTTTCGCGTTCGGCGATAACTCTCAGCACCCGGAACGAAGCGAGGCCGCCAACCTGAGCGTGCCCTACCTCCACAATAAGGCCGCCCGGCCCAGTCGCTCAGCGCTCGCCACGCTACCAATCAGCAACTCAACCAAACCCGAAGCTACTGCATATCATAACGACCTCCCCCCCCTTCCCTCCTTTTTTAAACGCCCGTTTACACCGCAGGCCGCGTTCCAGCTGCTTGAAGAGCGAGATCGCCTCTTCCCCGCGTCATTTGGCTCATGGAGCGCCGGGGCTGGAGGCACAGTCGGGGGCGACCGTCTCGAAAAAAGCGGCACTGTCGGTGTCGGCGCAATCACAATCGCAGGCAGCGGTAATGTCGCCGAGACCCGGCTTCGGCTCCAAGCGAGCGGGTCGGGTCATAGACACACCATCAGGTCCGGAACGCTGCGGAAGGCCACCGCGAGGAGCGTAGGCAGGCTGGAAACGACAACTTGGAAGACCAAACACATCGAACTAACGCCGGGGAAGTTTGCGTACGCCGACACGTCGTCTGTGCTCGGAAAGAGGTGCGAGAAGAGTCTCTCATCTTGCATGCACCGGGGGTGTGTGGGGCGGCAAACAGAGAGAGTATATAGGGTCGTGCTTTGAGCAGGAAACTTGCAGGAATAGCAATATCGATATGCTGGCGTTAGCGCTTGAGACTCCTCGGCGAAAGGTTGTAGGGTGGAGACTACGGAGGATTCGTGTTGTACAGGTCACTTGCAGCAGACCTCGCGCATTACACCTCCTGTTCGGACCCCTTTCTTACGTGAGGTTATAGCTACGAAAGGTGCATATCGCGTACAGTACGTAGCCCGGGTCCATCAAATATTTTACTACTGTACAGCAGTACTACAAAAAATAATCCGATCTCCTGTAATTCCAGGTACTTTTAGGCCCACGTATTTTTGACCAACGGGGCTCCACAACCGAGGAAATACGCATAATGTGTTTATTTACAATCCCGCTTGTCTTTCACGATGTCTTTGCAATCCCACCTATTTTTCGCAATGTCCTTGCAATCCCATTTTTGTTTCACGATGTCTTTGCAATCCCATTTTTGTTTCACGACGTCTTTGCAATCCCATCGGTGTTTCACGATGTCTTTGCAATCCCTTTCGTGTGTTTCGCAATGTCTTTGCGACCCCGTTTGTGTTTCACGACGTCTTCGCAATCCCTTTTACTTTTCGCAAATGTCCTTGTAATCCCATTCGTATTTCGTCATGCCTTTTGCAATTTCATTTATATTTTACCATGTCTTTGCAATCCCGCTTGTGTTTCACCTCATGTCTTTGCAATCCCGTTTGCGCATCATGACATTATTCGTATATCTCATGCGTAATATTACGGAGGCCATATAAACGCCATGACCCCCAAAACCATGTATCCCCGTATGCTTACATACCATATTTGGTTCCGATTGCTATGTATCCTTATGATCCCCGTAGTAGTAAACCCCTGGCAGCGAATGCCCTTCTCTCAATACAAAACGAGCTTCAGTTGTTACGGGGGGGGCGTAGTAATACATAGTAATCAGAACCCACGATGAACCCTGAAACCATGTACCCCCCTGTGTCACACACGCCATATTTGGTTGTGATTGCTGCTTGTATAATATATCCCCCACGGCCATATTCCATGGAGTTGTTGGTCAGGTTGTGCGTTACGCTCTCAAGGCGAGGCATAAAGCTTTGGGTGATACTCCTAAGATAGGAACTGATAAATATTAGGTATGCCCCTTGACCCTCTACCAATGCAGGACGTAGCCTCAAGCAAAGGGTTCTAGAAAAGCTCGACTTAGCCTGAGCGAGCGGTTCCAAAAGCACGACTCAGCCGTGAGAAAGAAGTCAAGAAAAGCTCGAGTTAGCGTTAGCAAGGAGTTAGGGTTAACCTTCACCGATGAAAAAATCATGATTCAGCCTTAGAAAGGGGTAACGAAAGCTCGACTTGACCTTAGAAAAGACTTAGAAACGTTCGACACAGCCTCAGCTAAGGGGTTAGCAACGCATTGCTTCAACGCATTGCTTAGCGTTAGCAAGGCATTACCATACTTTTGAAGGCACTCTATCGTGTACCCCGACTGTTCGTGCCCAAAGGTCTCCACCTAAGAGCGACTTCCCTCCGTCCGTTTCGGAACGTTTTGTTTCCCCTTTCAGCCGAAACACCAAGGTCATCCCGCTACACCTTGGCTTCTGCACCTGTCGACGTGTGAAGGGAAAAGGCCGCCTCGCCAACAGCAGGAACAGCATCCTAAGCCTAAACCCTCTGAGCTTGACAACGCGGGGCGGTTTTGGTGTTAGTCGTGGCTTCGGCGGGGGGGGGGCAGTTGACGGCGGCGGTGGCGACGGGGGGGGGGGGGGGGGGGGGGGGGGGGGGGGGGGGAGGGTCAGGCGGGATGGGGGGAGATGGGGGCGGGGGTGGTATTGGCGGCGGGGCTCACAAGCATTTGTTGGAGATTGACGTGGTGGGCTCAAAGCGAAGGGTGTGGGCGGCGGAAAGCAAAGAGGAATGTCGCCAATGGGTGAGTGAGTGGGGTGGGCATGTTAGGAGACCGGGTGGAGAGCTGTCTTGTGTTTTTTTTGTGGTTTGTACGAATTGTCCGTCCGTATCACCAAAGACTCTGCTGGAAACGCAAACGCAACCAGAGAGGGCTTTCTTCGCAGCGTTCTATTCCCCCCATGCACGTTCAAAAGGCACGCCAGCTGGGGTGATGGGCCTTTGAATACCTTAAGACGTGCCAATAGGAGGTTCCAATATCTTCGTACAAAAATCCAGAGATATAAAATACCCTTTCCCCTGGGCTGGCAACGGCCGAGCTCATGAGGACGGCCGTCAAAGGTGATCCATTGATGGTAAGAGGAACACAATATTTCTGCCCAGGGGTCTATCGTCCGCCCACCTTCCTCTAGACGAGTGACCTCTGCGTTGCACGAAGTCACGCTAGAGTGCAACCAACTAGTGTAACTCTAGCGCAACGCACCCCGCTAGCCGTATCAGCTTTGTATTTGCAAGCCGCAGGGCGCCACCGCGCTGCAAATACCAAGCGTACACCACAGCAGGAGTGCGCTCGGACGATATCTTGTCGCCCCTTTTGGGCACAGTTCCGGGCAAACTCATTGAACCCGAAACCCCAAACGAAACAGCGAGCCGGAAAATCCGCCACATGGAACATACTGAGAAAAAGCACCTTCATAGTTGATGACCTGTGTTCCCAGTACCCTACCAAAGAAGTCGCTATCGCAGTGACTACACAGCATACGACGCAACTCATCTACACCAATCGCTCATTTTGGGCCAGGCTCCTAGTGTAGGGCAGAGTGTGTCTTCCTCCAAATTTCAGCGTGCAAGGGGTCACAGTCGTAGTTTCGTCCAAACCTCGAGCGTGACGTTCTTCTTAAGTGCTCGTCACGTGCTGCTGTACTTGGCGACTAAACTGTTGCTGCGTCCGGCATATGCATGTGCACCATCCGCGATGAAAAGGGACCACCTGTATTTACGTGTATATATACATATTCTTATATACCAGGTGTGTTATTTCTTACAACACAGGTGAGCGCCATCAGGGGGGCAAGGACCGAACGGCCAGTCAACCCCATGGAGAAAACCCTGGGGGCGCACGAGATGCCGTTCATCCCGCATGGCTCTTGCTGCCATAGAGTGCATATGAAAAGGTGCGGTTGGTTGTGGGCGAGAGAGGGGAGTGTTTTGGTTTTTCTCTCCGTTATAAAGTGCGCGTCTGCTGTCTGCTTCTCCCACGATCGCGACGGTGCGCTTCTCGAGCAGGTTGCGACAGGTGTTGTAGCAGTGTCCTACCATGCTGGAGTGTGCCTCGAGAAGGTCTGTCTGTGTTTTTCCTGCAACTACGATGGCGGGTATGACGGGAAGTTCTGGCGCAGATCAACGTTCGAGCTCGTACGTCGGGTATAAGCTGTTGCGGGAGGGCTACACTAAAGGCTGCTATACGATAGTAACCAGAACCCACGATCGTCTAAAAAAAAATGTATCCTCCTTTGTTTGCACACCACATTAGGTCCTGAATACTGATGTATGTTCCGCCGTTTTGGTGGATGGGGGGGAAGCCGCGGTAAGGAACCGACAGTGGTCGCCAAGGAACCCCGTGTAGCCAAGACGTGCGGCATGATTGAGCTGAGCTCGACTCGGCATGATATCCCTAACCTCCACGGAAGAACAGGGTTTCATGCTCAAAACACTTAGTTCCTAAGTTTTTCAGCGGCTGCCTCGCCTCTCCTTCTTTGTTTTCCCGCCCCGCCACCCCCCCCCCGTAACACACAGCTACCTCGCCGCGAGGGCCTCTCTCCGAACCGCTCCTTCCATCGAAGAATATGTCGCCATCCTAAAAGAGTTAAACCTGGCGATAAAAGACGTAAACGCAGTGGGACTCGAAAACGAAAGGGACGCCCTCGGAGTGCCTGTCAAATGGGTTAAGCAGCAGCTCCCGGGGTCAGAAAGAGTTTTTCAGGTATGTCGAGCACCCCAACATGGGGTGGGGGGGTTAGGAGTGGTTCCTTTTCAATGTCACACACGTTAAGCAAAAACATCAGGTGGTCGCGAGATTAGGTTTAGCCGGCCTTGCGGTACGAGAATAGGCTGCGTATTCCCGCGGCGCGAGCCTTTGGGCGTGATAGGTATACTGTTTGCGGTTTCGATATCTTAGTGAGGTTGATGAGTTGGGAACGACGTCTCGGAAAATCACTTGGCGGCGTCGACCTACCGCTCGAACCTCCACGGTGCGACAACAGAGCTGTCGCAGTTTTAATAAGGTTGTCACTACTGCGTCCTGACGCGCAGCAGTCGAATAACGTGCTCGCAGTCGATCAGTTGCGGAATTAAGGAGTGGCCACACAAGAGATATTGAACCGTGAGACGGTGGCCACGATCCCAGATCGTGGCTGTGGCCATAGTCCATGGGGAATGTGCCATGACATGCACAGGAAACAATCCGCACGGGCCTAGTATGAAGTTGCTCATCACAGCGAAACGAAATGACGAGATCGAGGGGCGGGAGCCCCGCGTACTTCCCGCAAATCCCGTCGCTTTCTTTTGTCCGAGATAGGCTGAGTTTTCTTACGTAGCACCGCCGCACCCGTAGCTCAAAGAATGACCCCCCCCCCCCCCCCCGCCTCTTTCACTTCGTTTCGTTCGCGGGAACCAAGGACAATACTCGGCGGCAAGGCAAGTCGGAGCTAGCGCAGCTCTGGAAGGACATGAAGCGAGACACGGTATCCATCAACGGCAGGGTGCTGAAGGGGGAACTAGGGCCCGAGGCTATCGTGGGGGCCTTGACGCGGTGCATCCTCGCTCAGGCGAGATGCATGATACTCCAAAACCTCGAAATGATTGGGTGTGCGTTCACTCTCTTTTCCAGCCGTGGGGCCAGCCGTGAGACTTGTCCGCCCCTGGAGTCGCGACGAACGAAAGTTGTACAACTTTTCTAGTTTTGGGGCCTTGCCATGAGCAGCTAGGAGAACCGGATTACGCATGTGCTTTGGATATCCTTCTGGGCATCCTTGAGGTTGCCATGAAAACGGTGCTATAATACCTGGTATGTGCAATAGCGCCGTCTTGCTCACTGCCAACTCGCAGGCGGATTCGGACGACCACCTTCGTGTTTGATGTACCCCTCAAAACGCGCGCTACGCATTTGCACACCAGATTGACTGGCATGCGGCAGTGGTCAAAGTCTGAGTATTTCCGCCTCCCATTTTAAATCTGACTGCGGGCTGATATTTTGGAGTGTTCCACTCATCGAAGGAGTGCGATGTTGATGCCACATCCCGTTTAAAACTGCCGTCCATTCGCAAAACTGCGAACACATAACTTTTTTTTTTTGTACATAGCGTGGGCCTATCGCCGCTTGCATTCGCTAAAACCACCCCCTCTCCTTTTTGTGTGTCAACTATCAGGCCGGGAGGTTACCGACCTGGGACCCACTGTCCAAGCTCTCTGAGGCTCAGAGCTTGCTAGCCGCGCGCGACGTTCTACTCGCTTGTGACCGAACAACCTCGGGCGGAGACACGTACCTCGTGGTGAGAGCTGGGTGTGCTGCTGTGCTCATGCTCATGCCCACACAGGAAAACACAAAAATACAGCAACCTTGGGTGTCAAGAAGTCCAAATAGTAGAGAGCCACCTGGGTATCAGAAACTCTACATACGCCTACCAGTGGCGTATTACTCTGTCTGTTCTGAACCTTTCCGAGCTGCACTGGTCGCTACTGCTGTTGTGTGTATGATTTTCGGATGGAGGTTTGTTCTAAGTCTTTCTTCTGTGGTTCTGAGGAACGAATGAGCTCGTGATAAGGTCAACAATCTGAATGGGATGCTCGCTTGACGGCGATAGGATCAGTGGTTTCCGGTTCGAGGATTAGGAACGTAACGAGTGGCTTACTCTACGGATTTATGGACTACGAGCGTAGTCATCGTTAACGTTCATGGGTTTGTGATTGGTGGAGTTCAAACAAACTGAGGGTAGGTACCAACAGGGAACATCCACTGGCACATCGATGGCTGACACAATCAGAGCTTCAAATGGCCAGGGTGAGTTTGCGTTGTAGTAAACCTCTGAAGATATGCTGGACTGGACTCGAGGAGGATCGCTTCACCGGTCCCATCATACGTGAATACCCTCTCCAAGGCACCCTTGCGTGCGCAAGTACAACCTGACATTTTAACAGGCTAGGCAAGCCTTTCCACCAAGCCTCTCCACCCCTGCGTGCGCAAGCATACCCCAGCGATTTTACTAGACTAGGCCATCCTCCCGACCCCTACGTGCGCTCCCTCTTCCACCTTAAGGTGGACAACCTGTGTCGCAACCCGGAGCTAGTGGTACTGGTGCCTGCGTCGCAAGAGGCTGAACCACTCGATATACAGGTCACACTTCACCCTCGAGCGCAAGAGCAACCCCCCACCTCTGCTACCGACGAGACGGGAGCCAACTGCTCCCCAGCAACCCACCCGTCTCCCGGTCCACCGGCGCCTCCGTCCCCCTCATCTATTGCCGGCTGTTCACCGCTCCCTAGCCCTTGCGATGCTCGTGGCAGCCCGCTAAGAAGCGGTGGCGGCAAGGGGCAGGGAGAAATCTCCGCCTCCAGCGGAGGTGAAACTCCAATGTCAAGATGGAGGCGACGAGCATCGCCGGGAAGGGCGAGGGGTGCCCCCGAGACACAGCAGACACCTCCGCGCGGCGCAACGAGCGCAGCGCGAGGATCCAAGAGGCGGGGGCGTATCAAGCTCTCGGCAAAGCGGCCAAGGGCATCTCGACTGGGGGGCGCCAACGGTGGCCGGGTCGCGCGAACAGCGCCGGAGCCAAACCCGCAGGAAATTTCCTCTATGGACGATTCTTCGGAGTTGACGCCAGCCACCACACCAGGTGGAACGGTAGGAGGTCGTAGAATACCCGGCGGCGGAATTTTCGCGTCGCTTGTTCGACGTCGAAGCGGGGAAGGGTTGCAGCCGAACAACCAGTCGGGGGACGAGGCGGGCGCTCCAGCAACGCCTTCTCCCTCGGCTGCTTTAACGCCGCCGGAGAGTTCTCGCGGAAAAGGCGGCGGCGGTGTGGGGGCGGGATGGCTTAGACCGAACTCGGCGGTGACGCAAGTGGCGTCTAAGGCGTTTTTCGGGGGGAATGTAGAGGTAGACGACGGAAGCCACGATTCGTGGTCTTCGACAGAAGAGGACGAGGGTAACCGGCCTGGATGTATGCAGAGTTATATTAGAGTGGCGTGCACAGCCCGGACGTCGTACAAGTTATTTTCGACCAACCCGCAGGTGAGGGAAGGGCGGGCGGGGGGGGGGGGGGGGAGTGTACTCATTATCATGCATGGCCGTAGCCGTATGACCATAGACCCTCGGGGGGGGGGGGGGGGGGGGGGGCGTACTCATTTGTTGCTTACCTTAGTCATTGACTATTGATCACGCATCCCTCTCGAGACGGAGCACCGTTCCCACTCCTAATAGAGACACCTCCAACAATTGGGCGGGGGGGGGGGTGTACTCAATAGGAGAGATGTACTCGATCTCATGCATGGCCGTAGTCGTATGACCATAGACCCTCGCATCCCTACAATGCCGGGACGGAGCATGTCGGGTTTTCACCGACAAGGCAGACATTGCTTGCACCAAGCGCGAAGCGCCGTGAGGTGTCCGGCGAGTCGCATGAAGGGTGAGCTGTATCCTGCTAAGAACCGCTTGTGAGGCGGACTTGCATATGGATGACAGCTTCAATGAGTTAGTTTAATTTCCGGTGTGGCCACTTCCAGAGACAGCAATGGGAGTGCTATGTAACTGCCTCTTGGGTGCCGTACCTTGAACAGTGCGTGATGCGATCAGTTCCCTTGTGCAGAGTAAAGGTTCTTTACTTCGCACAAATGATCGAACTAGACGACCAGCTGTGGGCGACCGCCAAAAAAAAAAAAAAAAAAAAACGGTACCCTGGATGTCTAGCTCATGTAGTGAGCGGCATGTTTTACATTGTCGTTGCCAACCGACGCCAACCCAACCCATATATAATATATATATAATGGGGGGGGGGGGGGGGGGGCGTTTTGCCTTGCGTCTGGAACCTACAGTCTAGGGCTGGAGGTCGGCCGGTATTGCGATAGTGATGCTGATGATTGGCGCCAGGGAAGCCTAGTGTAGCGTCTGAAGCCGAAATACAGTCCGGGGTTGAAGGTTGATCGCAATCGCGACGATTATGGACACGGCTTAGTGTCATGTAAGCCTTGTCGCCGTCGGTTTCTGCATGAGCGACGGATGGCGCATGGACGGGAAGAGCCCGCGTACTGCAAGCCGACCCTTCACGGAAGCCCAGCGACGATTGGTACATGTTTTCTGACCGATGGCGTCATCAAGCAGTACGTCGCATCTTGGCATGCTCTCAAGCGTCCTTTCTGCATGCTGTTGCTGTGCTTCGTTTCGGGTGTGCAGGACGAAGATATGGATGTGTACGCCGTGGTGACGGGACTGTTTGAACAGGTGTTCACCATATCGAGGGAGTTTCCCTACGGCGGTGGAGGCCAAACTCCGTCGGGGACCGGTAGTGCCACAAAAACTGAGGGGTGAGAGAAGTCCGCCGCTGCCGAAAGTGGTCTCCACGCAGCAGCAGGCTGCGGTGAACAAACGCGATGTTCAGCCTCTAGTGGTCTTCTCTGCGTAAATTCTATGTATGCAGTTGAACAGCTATTTACTGTAGACCTACTGTGCACAACTCAGGTCTGGAGGGCAGTGTCAAACCATTCGCGGTGATTTTTATGGTATCGACTGCTCAACGTAAGATGCTCCGGTATACGCGCTCTGAATGACGACTATGTGCTGCAGTACTTGGGGGGATGTGCCGTGGGGGTTGCCATGACATTGGGGTGCCGTGGGGATGCCATGGAGTGCCGTGGCGATTGCCACGGGGGTTTCCATGGTACCATCCATGGCATGCTGGGCACCCCCCACGGCGTGCCATGGAATCCTATGCCACGCCATGGGATGCCGTGGGGATGCCATGGTATGCCATGGGTGGTACCATGGCCATGCCATGCAAAAGTCATGTAGTATAGAACCCTGCTACATAATGCAAAGCTGTACCTGGTATGTGCGAAGGTGATATCTGCGAAGCGTTTCCAGCATGCACATGCGCTGACGCCAAATATTACATGCGTCAATGAGACGAGCGACGAACGAACGTCGTAGGCACAATCAACAGTTTTCATGTGCTGCACACTGTCTGCCTGGCTTGCTGAGCTTCCTCTCCCAACGTCTCGACCGTTTCGCTTGGCAGGAGCGTCGCGTTCCTCACTTTCCACGAACCCGACGAACACCACCCCACGGACGGAGCTCAGCGCGCAGCCGCCGCTGCATCCATCGCAGCACTTGCAGTAGCCCAATCTAGCCAACTCGACGACCCGGATGGCGGCGAGAATGTCAGCCAATCAGGTGCCGCCGCTAAAGTCCGCGCGACAGGAAGCAACGCATGCGACGTGCACGAACAGCAGGAGGACGAAGGCGCCACCTCCGAAAAGGGCGTGGTGCTTTTCGATGCCACGGAGGAGCTAACTCCAGATTCGGTGCTACCCATGACCTTTTCGCCAGAATCAACTGCGCGGCACTCGGGGGCCAGCAGCGACGTCCTCCCGGCAGTGTCGCCGGCTAGCAGCGGCGTGGGGGGCCGCGGCCGTTACCGCGGTACCAAACTTCAACGGCTCTCCGGGGGCGACCCTAACGAGCTCCGATTAGAGCCGTTAGACATTTTCTCGGAAGACGAGAGCGAGGCTTGACGCTAGAAAATCTGGTTGCTATACGGGGCTAGTGGAGGTGTACATTACTGTAGATACACCACGTAAAATATTCGTAGCAGTCCCAATTCAGCCGATGTAGTATTGTAGTACCAGATAGGTACTGGTTGCCCTCAGCACGAAGTTCCTCTGTGAAACGAAACGTGAGGCAACCGCGTATTATTGAGCAGTCTGTTTAGAAGGGTCGCATTGTATAAAGCGCGGGAGTCTCAGGGGTTCGCAGACCCCCGCCGGCGATAGTTTCTAGAGACGGGAGGGGTGCTATCAAAGGAATCCTGTAAAACGCCGTGGCTCTACCGTAGGCTCTACTTTGATACTGTCCGCACGAAAATCCTTCTCTGTGAATATAAAACCACGTCTAAGATATCACCCAACTAATAGATCCGAGCGGATCAATAGCATCCGTGCTTCAAGTCGGTTCGCGGTCACTGCAAGAAGAAAAGGTGAGCCACGTGCGTAATTGTACGATGAAAGCAGTGACTTATGCATGTTCGTATGTACTCGTACAAATGAAGTTGTGACGCAGCATTGAAGAGCTTGTTCACCGCCCAGCCGGAAAAATGCAACAGTCAGTAATAGCATGGCGGGAGAAAGGGGCGGTCGACGCCAACATTACACACGACAGCTAGATCAAACACACACAACAGCTTCTTGCTGATGGCACGGCCGGCAGCCGTACCGTTTTGGGCTGGCCAATTGCTCCCTGAGCGCATAGAGCCGGCGTCCCCGGTGTCTTAGTAGGTGGTCTGCGTGCCCACCAAGATCAATTTCGTGGGTTCAAGTCTCACCGAGTGCATACTCGAAAGGACTTTTTCTTGCATACAAATCGATTATTAATAGCGGAAGGCGCGAAAGCGTGGGTTAGCAACATTCGATGAAAATCGACGAGCAGTGGGAATGTTGAACCCTATGCGCGATACAAATGAAGGCACATACTGGGGGGCAAAAGGGACGACACCTGTATCCATGGCTTGTCCCGAAGAAGACCGCTGAGGATAAAACCTCCTACGAGTTAACCTGGAAAGTGAAAGTGACGATTTAAAAGAAAAAAGTGACCATGGCATCGTCACGACAGGAGCCACAATAGCAGCAGTGAACACTCTAGGCTCTCATCCCCACAACGTGTGCAACATATTCAGCCATAACACCAATCTTAGTATTGCGCAGTCGAAACATCTAGTCACACAGAGTCCTGAATCCTGGAGAAAGGGTGCGCCTCATGTGTAACGGCCTCTCTCCGAGCCCCGCCCGACTGGGGTTCCCTCCCTGCAGCCCACCCTTCTACACCGGGCGGTCCAAAAATCCGGAACTACACTCGTGTTTATGTACGTATCACTTGTAGCAAAACGGGCCGCATATGCCAAAAACAGAAAGAGTACCCACACGCGTGCGATATTACTGCGGTGTCGTGATCCCGAGGCACGGTACGGTAGGGGTTAGGGGTACGAGCAGCACCTAATTTTTGCCTCTTAAGGCTCCTTCACTTGGAGATCTCTACGCTGTAAGTAAGTCACACAGATGTGCTTGTGAGAGAACCAAAAAAAAAGCAAACTCCTTGAACAATCCCAAAGCCAATCCCTGGTATATATCATTAATACTGCTACTGCTGTACTTGCAAACACTACTGGCATTCCAACGATATGGGGTTGAGGAGCCCCGGCCAGCCAGGAATAGCTTGGCCAAGAAGTGTTGTACTCTATCGTAGCAGGAGTCTTCTCGCTTGCGCTAAATGCGCTTTTGTGCCATGGATCGATTTCTCTCAAGACGCACCAAGAAGAACATCGCATTCCTGTCGGAAGGATTCCGCGAGTACTGGACGCAGGTCGTCGTCGAAAATGTCCTGAAGAATCAAGCGAGTACGGGCATTGTCGCAGAGGAAAGCATGAACGACGATAGCTTAAAATATCAAAATATCATGCAGGGCTCCCCACGGTTCATGACGCCAACCCGCTGGTCGGGTCAGGAAGGTTTCGAAACCTCACGGGCCGGGTTGGGTCGGGTCAGGAAGGTTTTGAAATCTCACGGGTCGGGTTCAGTCGGGTCGGGTCGGGTCGGGTCAGGAGGTTATCAAATTGTCACGGATCTGGTCCGGTCGTCGTTACCCGACCCGCGACCCGACCTGACCCGCGAGGTTTGACCCGACCTGTGAACAGCCGTGAAACTATCACGGGGCGATCGAATGCACCTAAACTATATGAACAGTCAGGACCTGACGTGTAACAAGAGAGGATAACTGTTTGGTTCAAGCATTTGGTCGGACAAACCGGGAGCGGATGGAGAGAGGGCCCGGGTACTCAGAGTGGCCATTCAACTATGCGACATGAAGGGCAAATACAGCCGAAGGAACTGCTCGTTCCACTCATTGCGGCAATACTGTGAAGATTAGCGGCCGGCATTGCATTACGCGGGTAATTTGAAGGATGATGGACACGACGGACGAGTGGACAGCTTCGTAGCCAAGGACACGCACGCGTTGTTCGTTCAGCAAGTTGCAAAGCGAAGCTTAGCCCTGCCACGAAAGTCCCTTGACCGATCGTATCCCAGCTCGATGAGTAGCCGTTTTGGACCAGGTTGCTTCTCGAAACAAGACACAACATGCTTGCCACTTGACGATATAACCCTTAGTGCTGTATAACTGAAAAGGCAGTGCACATTCTGGTCAGTGGATAAGAATGCTCAGTGCTTCCTACCTGCACCGCCCGGCAGGCCAGCTGCGCAAGTCCCAGCTTGTCCATACCACTATGGGCAGCGAGGTGTGCGTATTCCGTTGGTAAGTCGGTGTCGAACACCCCAGGGTCGTCAGTGTTCACGCTGAACGGGTACCTGTGTCGCCACGACATGTAATATTAGTGAGTGGTGAACATCCCAGGCGGAGGTAGGTGGCATTTTTCACGTGTATGTACAAGATGCCTGGTACATAGAACCACGTCTATGTACGATATACGTGGTGCATGGCAACGAAACGCGGTGCCAACCTGCCCTTGCGCGACGAGTTTACACGGTCGCCAACTCCAACCTTATCACAAGTGAGACCCCAGCTCAGCATGGACCTGCCCCTCACGGCGTCCGCCTTCACTCCCCCCTTTTCCTCCCTTCCAGGTCACTCACCCTTCACGAATCCAGTCCTGTACGGTGGGGTGTTCGCTGTGATCAGACAAGGCCAGGGTAAGAAGGTTTGACGTCGGGCACACCTCGATGGGAATGCGCGGCATTTCAGACAGCAGCGCCTCCCGCACCTCTTCGCTGAGGACAACCGCGTGCCCCAATCGTTCCGGCCTAAAGGCGATGACCGCCAGAAAATCGGGGCCGTCTGGAACCTCGCCGCAGTGCACCGTCACTTTCATTCCACCGCGTCGCGCCAACTCGAACGCTGGCCTGAAGGCGAGAGCATAACAAGTGGGCGGGTCGGTGGGAGGAGCGGTCTGACGCGAAACAAAGAACATGGATGTGCTAAATTCACGGGAAAGGTTCGAGTCTCGAAGAAAACCTTGCTGCTGTGCACTGCCCACGCATTCTTGCAATCCTGACCTGAACTCTTCGAATGAGCCTTTCGTAGGGTTGCCGCTGAAGTCAACTCCGATGACGTACGGTCTCCACTCTTCTTCTGTTCGAAGCTGCACGGCAAGCTCGGCAACCGCCATGGCCTCTTGCACGCTTTTCCCTCTGTCGACGCTCAGGAGCAGCCGGGGAATGAGCCTGGGCAGTCCCTTGTCGGTGCCCTCACCGTGGCGTGGCCTACACGTACCATCGCTAACCTCGCAAGGAAAGCACGCCTGATCGTCTCGAACTCCCGAAAAGCTCGGAGCACGTGCTCGATGTACTCTCGTCGGCTCACGCCGTCTGTTAATGGGCGTGGGGGTCGTCCGGAGTTCGGCGTAGCGGACATTGTGCCTCCTCATGTCTTGGAGCGCGCCTCCAGTACAATCCTTCGCACTGCTGGTAGGCCAGAAACTACTCTGTTGGGACGGCGGGTGGACGGGGGGGGCAGCGAGAGAGGATTTTTTATAGAGGGAATTTGAGTGTTGATGTCGATGTCGATTGAAATGTACATCTACCGTGTCACTGCTATTAGTAGTCAATTATGCTAGGATATTGCAGTTTGATCCCTTGACTGACCGCCACCGTACGCTAAAGCTAGTACATTGAGGCTAAAAGGCCTTGACGCGTCCTAAAGGATCAGTCTGACATGTACCGGAAGCAAGTTTCTTGCTGGCGGAGAGAGGGGTCGAGCAAAGCATGCTTCGAAACTCCCATACGTCGTCCGTGCAACGGTAACAAGTGCCCCGGACGGGTCCTAAGGGCTGTGTACCACCGTCTTGCCAACTTTACAACGTCCTGAGGGCTGCGTGGTCCTTTCGGCTTGCCGCGCGCTGCACGGAGCGAAACGACCAAAAAATATCCTTCGAGGCGCTCAGATCACACGACAAACGATATCGGGACATGTTTGTTATTCGCCTCGCAAAAGACCACTCTCTTGAGATGTCTACGAGACAGACAAATATATTGATGTAAAAATGGACACACATACGCAGTCGGTTAGAGTTAGTGGTATAGCGCGCGCGTGCGAAAACAGAATGAATGCGGCGTGAAAGCGAGCGTCTGGTGTTTTGGCCGAAACGGTTTGAGTGCATCCAACTAGACGAAGCCGCTAAAAGAGCACGTCTAGGAAAGACAAAGGTAGCCGCAGACAGGACCAGCTAACGATATGGGCACTTCAGCAGGGAGAAACACAGATGACCTTTTTACCCTTTCCTTCTCCCCAAGCACCAATCGTTGTATGCGAGCGCAGGGCTTCATAATTAGACCGCCTGCGCGTTTCACACGCTGCAACATGAACAACATGAACAATAACAAGCTACTCTGGTTGTTGGTAGCATTCAAGGTAAAGTTGCTCAGAGCCACATGAATTGGCTGCCATGCGCTTTTGCTCACAGCCACATGATCTGGCTGCCGTGCATTCTTGCTCAGAGCCTCATGGATTGGCTGCCATGCGCTCTCACTCAAGAGTCACATGAAATGGCTGCCAGGCGCTCTTGAAGAGAGATAGGAGGCGTTGCTAGTTGTTCGCCATCCCCCGGCCATTTTATTGTTTCAATGACCTTCTCCAGGTGGCTGCAGCCAGGTATATGGGTGTCTTAAGTTCTTTTAATTGTCCGGGGCTTTTGCGCTGTCCTGGCGATAGATCGCCTGAACACACCGTGTCAGTCGTCTGAAGCGACGGCCCAGAGCTCAGCACCCGGACAAACCATGTTGTTCCATAGCAGACAACAAGTTCTAGGTGACAAGCACGCAGAGAAACACAAATACATGCCTGCAGCAGACGACAACCAGAACTGTTGGCAGCAAAAAATAAGTAGTATACATTCGTACTTGGTGTTCAATTTTTTTGTTTTTGGCGGGGGGAGCAGCAAGCCCAACGTATTATTAAAAGGGAATGTTTCTTGGATTTGTGCCGTACAGCCTCTATCAGCCTCAATCAAGTATGTAGTGACTGCAGGCTCCACAAAGGGTGCCACGCAATCCTTCGCCTCGAAGCGCGCTAAAGAGACGAGAGATCACGGGAAGAATGCGACTTCGGGTGACAACAGCCTGAATGAACTGCAGAGAAAAACCACATCTATCAAGTATAATATTGATGTCGACGCATACGTACATGATTTAGATGACTCGATTAGGGGGGCACGACGATGCGATGGCGCCATCTTGTACCGTACAATGTACGCCGCTTACGGGGTCGTTGCGAGGGCAGCTTGGGCGTTGTGAGTGCGGCTTCAGCCCGCCACGGTGGTCGTACAGCAGTATCAACAACACCAGGTACGAAGTAACCGTGTGCGCACACTCACGAGTGAATGGCATCGAATAGGTTGAAGCAGTCGGACAAGCTCCTGTCGCCCCCCGGCGCTAGGGCCCTGTGCTGTTCTGGCGACATATCGATTCCGTTCGCGGCGGCGAGGTCCCGCACCGTCTCCGGCCTTATGCACCCGTGTAGGTGGGCGTGTAGCTGCATACGGGTGTCACATACCGGTACAAGTACAGGCATGTATTTAGCGTGTTTGCAGCGGAACAACGCGAAAAGGGTGTCACAGCTTGTTTGTCGCTTGTCTTGAGTAGTGCGCCTATTCAAGCGAACAACCACTGGTAACACTGGTAAGGCGTACCACCCTCGGTCGGGTAATCGATTGAAATTTGGCCCCGGGTAGCTCCGCAGGTAAACTCTGACAACACCCTCACATTTGACGTCGTCGGCAGGACACCTTAACATTCGAATGTTCCAATCTCACTTTGAACGTTTCTTTTACAGACTCGCTTGCACGTGCGTCCAAACAAAACGTGTCTCCCTGGGTCCCCAGGAATCAGAACGAACTCGGGTAGGCACGTCGACACGTACCTGGTACGACCGTAAGCGGAGAGGTCTATCAATCGACACGTCCCATGGAAGCCGCCGATCCGAGGGGGGGGGTGACGACGGGGGGTATAGGGCTTTACCCTGGGCTGGGTAATCGATCGATCTTGCAATGACATACTGGTACCAGGTACGCCCTGTTGCTGTATACAGCAGGTCAATGGTGTCAAGAGGCCCTGTCAAGCAAGGCAAAGCGTGCGCTAACAAGGGTGTAGGGCCTTTTGTTCTTAAAAAACTCGTAATTTGGTGTCAGTCAAGGTATGTCAAGGCAAAGTTGCTGTCTGTCAGGGGGTGAAAGTGCTGTCTCCTGACATCTTTGCTGTAGGTAGGTACTGAAAGTAACACATACCCATGCTGTTTCAGGCATGTCGTCTATCACGGGGTGACTCGTGATGCATTTTTTATGATGCAACCACTTCGCCCCCCCCCCCCCGACTCCCCTTAAACTCTGCGGGGTTGATTGAAACGTGGTGCTATACGAATACGTATGATATATCAATATACGTAGTACTGCGTATTTTACCGGGGACCATAGTAAATAGGACCTATGGTACAGACAAAAACCCATATATTTACCTATTTTTACCAACAATATTTGGTCCTATTTATTATGGTCCCCCGTAATAGAAGTGCCAGATGTTGCCTGATTGATACGTGATCCGCCGATCTGGCTGTCCGGGCCATATACACCACCGGGTATCATATTTATATCATATTTACCTGTCGTACGGTTCATGGTGAAGTACCATCGCGTTATCGTATATACGTGAGACTTGCTGTTTGTTACAAGGCAGAAACTGTTGAGCTGTTGAGTACTCACTACTCACTGCTTCTGCTCCTACACTCGTTCACAGGTTACGTCGACGAGCAGCAGTGGTATGTGCGTGGTACACGTCGAGGTCTACAGCAATACTGCGTTATCGACATTGGAGCCGTATAATACCAGGCGCAAAGTACGTACGTACGCTTTCTTGTTGGTGCACAATCGTTGTCCACCTGGGGACTTACGGCACAGTATTTACTGCTGTTGGTCAGACAGTAACACCCCGACATACCTCGACCTTCGGAACCAGCGTGGCAAACTCTAGCAGTGGTGGCTTCTGCATAGCATCGGTCATCTTTCAGCTTGAGCGTTCAGTGTTCAGTTCCTGCTTTTTTTTACCGCTGGTGAGGTGGGGGTGTTTTTATCAATTTGTGTCAGAATATAGTCGGCTTCGCAAGCCACTATGAAAACACCGCTCGTACTCGCACTGCCGCTAAAGCTGTGTTTAAAGAGGCAACATCGCCAGCAACATAACACAGGGAAGGGTAGCGATAACTATCTGTGTACTGGGTACTGTTGAACCTCAGGGGGATAAGCCAGCAAGGATATATAAGGCCTGCTGAGCACCGAGGTCGCACGAGGCAGGACGGGGTTTCGCTGAAAAGCAAGGTGCTTTATGCGAAGGGGGCGTTGAAACTTTCAAAAAGAGCAGAGAGACGGGGGTCACCACTCCCTTCCACGCATCGGTATACCTTGTCCGCGAGGACTCGTCCACACACCATGGACCAAGTGCACCAAGTCACGAACAACACAGCGTCCCTCGTCCTCGATGACTCTCCAAGCCTCGATTGGGTTCTCGCTAGGGCGTCAAAAATTTTCCCCAAGGAGGGAGACATTTCGAAGACGTCCCTGGTTTTTTACCAGTCTCCGGCCAACTTCTACGCAGGGTCTGCGGTGACCCAAGCCGGGGACGGACTGTCTAGAGCGGGGAGGACGAGGGAGTCCTCGGTCTGCATGCGAGACGTTGCAGCCCCTGGTATGCTGAAGTTCCTTTCTCAGGATAAGGGCCAAGAACTGCACAAGGACTTGACTCACGACATGATGGGCCGGACGACCCTGCACGGTGAGCGCAAGGGGTGCGCACCGGGTACCGCAGCGGGTTCTCGCAGATACCTGATACCTGGTACTCGTACCCTGGTACGCTCGTAGAGGCCTACCAGGTACAGGCTATGCATGTTATGATGTTTCGATACGTACCAGATAACCTTACACACAGCAGCAGCAGTACCAGATATGTACCACTGTTTTTCGACTGTCGTAGAACACGCGTATAGTATACTGGTATACCTGGCACACAACAACTGCTGTAGATGAAGCGATATTGGTGCGATAGGGCGGCACGCGCGCGGATGCCTCTTGCTGAAATGAAAGCTTTATGCTGTGAGTAATCGCTCCAGAAATAGCTTACGTACCCTACTATTAGTATTAATAGTTGATTGTTTGCACGAGCTCGCATAGCATTTTTGCGTTGTACCACCCAAAAGCAATGCAAATCATAATAAGCAGCAGCAGCAGCAGCGCGTAATGCGTGTGCACGTGTACGATACAATACAATACAAACACATCGTTCCCAGGTGCCAGCGGGTGTGCATATCGTTGTTGTCGTTTCTAATGGGCGCCCATCATCACAGTTTTGCAAGCCCGAACAGCATCATCGTGGCAGCGTGGCACAGACTATTATATCAATAACTAGCCCTTGCGAAGAAAGCAAAGAAAGGGGGGCTCACAGGCCTACTCACAACAGAACATCTCACTACTCTCCACTACTGCTGTCCATTATAGTATGCACGGCGTACCAGGTCACCAGGTCATCGTCAGGGCCGACATTTTTTTTCGGACAATTTTATGGAGACAAATTCACAATTTCGGACATTTTTTTAAAGGGTAATTTCACAATTTTGACAATTTCGGAACTGCTGCTATATTGCTGATCGACTGCTGCTCTCTCAATATAGAAGAGTATATAGGCACAACTTGAAATCGTGAGTTTCTTCCTTGAAAAAACACATAATAATATACGGATATTGATGATTCGCCAGTATGTGTACATGCATCACATCATGCACCCCTCCCTCAGATGTTTGGATGCCCTCGTCCCCTCGTGCATGTGCTGCTGCAGATACCCGAAAGAAGTTCTACATGGAAGACGCAAGCCACACGTACAGAAAGTACAAGGACATTAGGGACAAGTGCGTCTTCTACAACAAGCACTGGGAAAGGTCAGCGTTGATGTGTGGATGATGTGAACATTATTTTAATTCTTGTGTTCTTGTGTTCTTGTATTCTTGTATTTCGTATTTTCATATTTTCATATTTTTGCAGTTACGTATTTTTGTATATTTGTATTTTTGTACTTTAGAAAAAAAGTGTTGTACACATCCACAGTAGAAGAACGGTTTAATGTGAAGAACACACACACACACACACACAGGTAACTAACTGACACTGGACTTCCCTTTTGTTTGTGGTACGTATTATTCGAACGAGCACGCATTAACGCGCGAATTCTATTCCTGCAGTAAAGAGCCCTCGCCGTGGATGAGGTCCGGAAATTGAATTTAACCCGAAAATGTGTTCTTTTTACGTGCTCTGTTTTTGACCCGGAGAACGAAGAACGACCGAATCGGGTCCCGCTCTTTTCAGAATGCGTGCGGCAATTTGGTGAGACATATTCTAAATCTAAATCACCATATGTATGTAATAACGTCCCCGGTAGCTTGGTAGGTGGTCCGCGTGCCTATCAAGATCAATTTCGTGGGTTCAAGTCTCACCGAGTGCATGCTCTTGGGAACTTTTTCTTGCTTAAAAAATTGATAAGCGGAAAGCGCGAGAGCGTGAGTCAGCTACATTCGATGAAAATCGACGAGCAGAGGGAATGCTGAACCTTATGCGCGACAAAAAACAAAGGCACGTACCGGGGGGGGGGAGACGGGACGACACCTGTGACCACGGCTTGTCCAGAAGATCGCTGAGGGTAAAACCTCCTACGAGTTAGGCTGGAAAGTAAAAGTGACGATAAAAAAAACCCAACTAGAACAAGAACAACAACAACAACAACAACAACTCGAATATACATACTCCTATATACCCGGTGCGTACTATTAATAATAATACCCACCAGGTATTAAAATATTTCAGCAGTACGAATATCACAGCAGTTGTAGTAGTTGGAATACGTATAATGGTACCTCGGGTATTAATAACTACATACAGCAGTAGTAGCAATGTACACCTGGTGCGATAAACACATTTTGTTAGACGGCGGTGTCGACACATTGAAACTGTATATAGTCGTAAACAAATGGCATACAGCCACGGATGATGCCTCTCGCCAAACGGCTCTCGTGTCTCAGGTCTGATGCTCTCATGCCCCGCCACTCCGGGAAGAACGGGCCTGGTTCGCACGTTTCGCGAGTAATGCGAGTGTGCTGAAGAGTCTTCTTATGGGAGATTGATGTGTCGGCGTGTGTTTCACATCCCTTTGAATGGCGAGGATATAAAATTGCTCCGTAGTATTTCTGCAGTATCAATGGTGTAACAATAAAGATTTTGCATTAATATTTTAGTTGGACACTGGTACGAATAGTTACGTATTCCAACCCCCTTTTTATCATTTTCCCAGGATCTTTGAGGCCAGGAAAAAAAAGATGAGCTTCTCAGTTGCTCAGTTGTATTTATACGTTGTAGAAGTACGACTACCTGTTAGTGCCGGAACATGGATAAATTTCGTAGTTGAATATTTGTCTCGTACCGGCTACGTAATTGAATAGGACTTCGTCTAAAAAAACGATTTTGCGTTCAATCCAATCCAGGAATGCCGTATGGGGTTCTAGAGTTCAAATAACGCACAAACGTCAAGATCACCGCTTGGCAACCAACGAGCCGAGCGACGGCACGAGTCCTCCCCGGGGCGCCGCGGCAAGCGGCAGATTTTTTTTTTTTCCGGCACCGGCTGGGAGGCTATTGTTCTGCGGATGTCTTGTGTGGGCTGGCGCAGTCCCGAAGCCCCACGCGGGTAGCAGCGACGGATATACAACGATCGAACTTCTGCGCGAAGTCGTGACCTGGTCGGTGGTCGTGGGGTTTGCGAGGCGGCGAGGGACGAAAAACTGAGTTCGTGACGGCGCTATAATTTTTTAAGGGCGCCGCGGATGGTCTACTCTGTGCTAGGGGCCGTCGGACCTCGCGCTGCGGCTGCGTGCTCCGGTGGCCCTTCCTCTCGGGAGAGATGGATCTCGCCTCTGAAGCAGTGGACGAGACGGCTCGAGTGTGCGTGGCGTGAATCGGTTTCATGGAGATATGCCACACCGAGTTGGACAAGCTACCCCAATTGAATACAAAACTTGAACGAACGAAGAAGTGCAAAGCAGTCCCGAGATACTTGTTGATTTTTTTTTTTTTTTTTTTTAATTTCACTTTAAAATGCCTGCTTGGTGATTCACTTTTCGACCAATCACATCCGAATTCAATAACAAGAAATATATATTTTCGAATTGCCAAGCACAAGTCCGCGTCACTACGAATAGGACAGACTATTACGAGGAAACACGTATTCAGATCCAAATATGTTGGAAAGCATATGGGGATGCCTGCTTTTTTTGGCCGATCGTGGGTTGTGATTATTAATGTTACGGGGGTCCATAGTAAACAGGACCTATGGTGTACATAAAAACCTATATATTTTACTATTTTTACTAACAAAATTTGGTCCCGTTAACTATGGACCCCCGTAATAGTAAAAATAGGTGAATGTATAGGTTTTTGTGTATACCGTAGGTCCTTTTTACTAGGGTCCCCCGTGATAGTACAATAGGTATGTGTTGCCTTCACATTGAACCTTTTTTGTTCGCCCATTTTAATAAGTACACCCAGTGTCCGTCCTGATTCTTTATCCTAGAGATGAAAATTATGTGGTCACAGACTGTGAGACTAGATAAAATAAAAGATCGCTCCTGAGTCATGGTGAAGCAAGTGAAATGCCAACGTACCGGGTACGAGAACGAAACATAGCAAGCCAGACCAGGAAACAAGAGAGAAAAAAAGAAGGGAAAAAAAGAGAATTATCACGTATTAATAGTACAAACGACGCTAGAAGATCAGAAAGGCTGCAGGAAGAAAAACACGAGGCCATATAAAACCTGCAGTACGCGCGATCGAAGTATCACACAGCTTGCAAAGATATTCATTTCGACTAAACCCCGATCTCGCAGCTGTTGTTAATTTTATATATGTACGTGCCGAACAGGAATAGATAACTGTTGCGCGCACGAAGCTGCACGAAGGAGAGGAACATACCGGCATAAGGGCGGCGGGGGGGAAAACAGAGACAACGAGCGGAACAAGGCAAAGAAACAAGAAATAAGAAAAATCGTGCTCAAGGCGGTGATAGTAACATGGGTTCCCGTCTCTGCTACAAAGCCGATCCGGGGACCTTGCCACACCATTTGTCATCTCCTTGCTACTCTCGTCATTAGTGGTGCCAAGTATCAGTACTGCCTCCGTCGCCCCCCTCAGTGATCAACTTAGCAAAAGTAAGCAAAACACTAGAAGTCAAGAGTCATAGTATCACACGTTCCACTTACTACAGTAGTCGAGTCGAGACCTTGCCACACGATCTGTCATTTCGTTTCTGCATTCGTAGACAGCTGTACTAGTACAGCTGCCGCCCCCCCCCCCCCCCCCCCCCCCCCCTCCTCCCCTTGTCTATGGTCATACGACTACGGCCATGCATGAGATCGAGTACATCTCTCCTATCGAGTACACCCCCCCCCCCTCCCCTTGTCGCCTCTCTTGGCAACCACAGCTGCGTGGCGTAGCCAGCTCCTCTCCGCCTCGCCCCTGTGCCACCTCGGCGTGAAAAAGTCCGCCGCCTCGACGACTCCCCGATACCACTTCCCACTCTTGTTAGCCGCCCTCGGCCATAGCACCGTCTCTACTCTCAACAGTAAAGGGCAGCTTTCCGTGGACCCATCGTGGCCGTAAACACCCTGAGGTTGTCTGCTAGACATTGGGCGCACTTATTTTCTAGTCGGCCTGATGCCGGGTTTCCCCATTAGCCGCCGTCCCAAACATCATCCGATGGATCAGCCGCTCATGGGTCGTCCGCTGTAGGCCCCCCGCAAAGGGGAGGCGTCGTTTGCGGACGGTCGTCTCAACGCTCTCGCGTTGTGCCTTCTTGAGGGCCTTGGCGCACGACATGAGGCGCCTTGTCGGTGCGCTGTCGGTGCTGGAAGCCAATGATCTGTAGGAGGACGTTGTGGTGTGCCGTTCGGAGCTCAACGAAGCGCTCCTGACCAAATGTCCACGTCACGCACCCGTATAGCAGGGTCTCCATGACCTCGGCATTTATTTAGCATGCGTACATTTAGAGTGAACGGGGCATCATCCTCCATATCGTACAGCTCCAAATTGAACCGATTGTACAGTAGCATATGCCCTTCCGAGTCGGATATGGGATCCGTCGTTTGATTTCTGGCAAAGCGTCGACAAAACCGCCCAGGTATGACTCCCCATAGTATCCGAGTACGAGCAGACTAGGTAAACGATTAGGACTGCTGTAATTAAAAAAACACAACACCTCAGCTGTGAGATCGAAACCTTCATGAAACCTCATCTTTCTTTGCAAGCTGCGTGTGATACTTACAGCAGTTAGATCAAACGTGCTACGTATGTACAGTGTGTAGATTTTATGGTGGTCTACAGTATCTGACAGTTACTGTGCGCAACGAACTCGCTACTTATGAAGATGTCATACTGAACAATGGTTGCTGCCGTGGTTACGAGCCTTCTCCCTGACTGTTCAGTAGTGTAAATACACGGGGAATTCTGCTGTGGCAAGCCCGTACCTTGCATACCTGACACTCCTCACCGGGTGTATAACAGGCTTTCAGACCCAATAAAATTGCCCCCAATTTGCTTTAATAGTTTTTTTTGTCGGAGATAGACCGAATCAAGCTTGCTCTCCTCAGAATACCTGCGGCCTTCCGGATAGAGCGCCTGAACCCGTTCTTTCTTTCTCCAGGGGCTTACGTCGTACAAGTACGTAGTTCCAAGTTTTAACGCTGTTAGCTTCGGATGGAACAACTCCGGAGTTGTTTTTTTATACATATATTTGCCTTGTTTTCCTGAAAAACAGTATGTTTTTCCATATTTTCAGGTGAACCACCAGCACATGTCTGAAAAAAACACATGACCTGTTTTGTATTTTTTCTTTCGAAACTGACAACAGCGTCAAGCTTTCGAACTACGGCCCTGGACAAAAGAAAAGAGGTTCAGGTGTCCAGGTGCCTCTCAGCGTAAGGCCGCACGGTATTCCTACAATAGCAAGCTTCATTCGGTCGATCTCCGACTCAAAACTGTGTACCTGGTACCTGGTACCGAGCAAAGGCAAAGGTCGGGGCCAAATTTTCGGATTATCAAAATGGTCTTGCAAGAGATGACCTGTTGACACTACAGACCGGTTCAAGTATTATCGCCCCAAATTTTGTCCGCCACGAATGCCGTTCGCAATATCTACTCGAGTGTGGTTACGTACGTAACCCGTTGTTTTGTTTGTCAAAGGCCTAGGGCTGACGCCAGTGACGAAATTGTGTCCCGATCACCCACAGGTCACAGGTCTTCAAAAAGGTGAAAAAAACTTACAGGCGATTCGGTAGGAAAAAAATGTTTTTTTTTTTCGCTTTTTTTGCTAAACTAACCGGTTCCAGGTACACTCGAAGGCATGGCCGTAGAAAAAATCGCGCTAATATTCCAAGGAGCTGACTGCGTAGGACCAACATCTAGTCTTGTTTAACGCCAAAAGTTGATATCCCTGCTGCGACTATTTTTTTTTTGCACTCTGTACCGCACGCATGTCGAAATGTCCACGACGTTTTTTGGAGATGGAAGATAGACCCTGAAGCTTTTCGTACGTGTTCTGTTCACCCCTGCCAACAGGTTACATGACCTTTTTTGTTTATTTTTTATTTTCGATCTGGACCCAGATATCCCAAAAACGATTTCAAAAACAAATATATATATGTATATATACGGTACGTATCTGGCGGGAAAAAAAAAACAGTGTCTGTAATGGGCTTACAGAGGGGGATGGAACACGTGTTTGTCGAAAGTCAAATTTCAGGGTCTCTCTCCAAAAAGCGCCTTTTATTTATAATCGGACATTATTGCATACCAGGTACTTGATCATTTTGGGGCGGTATGCTTGAACCAGCTCGTAGTCATAGACACACTGAAAGAGCCCGACCCCGAAGATATTGAAGCGGCATACAGCACATCAATGCACTGCAGCAGCTGCAGCAGATAACACCGACTGAAATGCTCGGGCAAAAAGACTGCTTGGAGCTGAACACTGTTGGAAGGCCTTTTGACGTGGTTATACTCTAACGTGTCCTCGTGCAAAGCAACTTGGCTGCAAGGAGCTACGTATGAAGATGAACGGTTAGTGGTTGATACAGCGCCATTCGACGCTACTAGTAGTCGACGAGAAAAGAAAGGGCTGATTTCTTGTCGCGATAAAAATGCCTGCCAAGGCAAGAACCGCCGTAGCGGGGAGAGGGGAGGGGAGCCTGCTATGTGACCTCGGTTCTGAGTTGCGACTATTATTAATAATAGGACGGAGCAAGAAAAGAAGGGCGTTAAGATCATTAATGAGATGAGCAAAAAAAACAGGAAGAAACAAAAAAAAGTTGTCTAGGGATATCGGCGGTGGCGGGGAAATCGAGCAAGTTGGACGCACCCGAAAGGTGGCCCCTGCCTCAACAACTCGCCCAAGCCGCTGACAAATAAAATGACATCGAGCCACCTGCGAACGGCGTACGTATGCTACCGTTTTACTGCGTAGCGCTCTTATAAATAATCATCGCTGCACTTGTGGAGGGCGGTGGGACTCTAGCAAGCCCATTTCCTTTGTGACCCTTTTATTTTATTTTATTTTATTTTATTTTTTCTATTTTATTTTTTCGGTGATCCCGATGTCGAGTATGGAGCCTGTACCTTGTGGAGCTTTGACCGCGCACACCTGTTGAGTATGGCTACGGACAGTACCTCAGTGATATATCTCTCAGTGAGCCCTCAGTGAGCCAGCCTTTAAAAATAATACAAAAAAACGTGGTTTTGCGGTTGGCTTGGTTTGGGCCCCGACTGACAGAAGTACTATTAATATTAATAATAGTTACTCGTAGTTTCCACCTATTTCGGGGGAGCATAGTAAATAGGACCATATATTGTTAGTAAAAATGGGTAAATACACAGGTTTTTGTGTGTGCCGTAGGTCCTATTAACTATGGTCCCCCGTAATATGACATTCATAGAAATAAAATGAAAAAAAACAGCTGTGAGTGATATCGAGGATCTCGTCGAAGCTCATCTTTGCAAGCTTTGTGCGTGTCATACTATACTATTACGGAGGTCCATAGTTAATAGGACCTATGATATACACAAAAACCTATATATTTCCCTCTTTTTACTAACAATATTTGGTCCTATTTACTATGGTCCCCCGTAATAGTGATATTTCCATCGCGCGAACTACGGGGTTTACTTGGCCTCCCTCGTGCAGGATATACATCCCGTACGTATGTGAGGAAGACAAAATCTGACGGTGCAGAATTCGAAAGTGTGTTTTGTCTGTATTTATGATATAATGCACACGATATTTACACGAGTATGTCGTTTAAGTCATTTTTTGGGGGGGGGGGAAGGAGACGGTATAGGTTATGCCAATGTATGGGTGGTGACTATTATTTATTGAACGACTTGAGTTAGTGTGAATTATTTCTTTTTTGTATGTACGTCGAAGGCGCATGACAGGTTTACGTGGCGTCGTGCAGGATATACATCCCGTACGTATATGAAGAAGACAAAATCTGAAGCTGCAGAATTGACAAGTGTGTTTTGTCTATGTTTATGATCTGATGCACACGATATTTACACGAGTGTGAAATAATTGATTGCTTTTTTGGGGGGGGAAACGGTGTAGGACACAACAATGTATGGGTGGGTGACTACTATTTAATTAACGACTTGAGTTGGTGTGAATTATTTCTTTTTTATACGTACCTCGAAGGCACATGACATAGCAGCTATCAACAGCACATCAGTACTTCAAAAAGGCGAGCTTTGCCGAGGGGATCTGGACTAAAACGGCCACGACGCCTTGAAAACGCCGGTGTACAAGTAGTAGGTGGTGGCATGCTTTTGGTTTTCATTTTTCGTTTGTTCGATATTTGTTGCCGCGCTCGTTACCTCGTGTGCTTGGATCAGCAGCTTTTGAGCGGGGTGACTTTCAGTGAAGGTGACGGCCTTTTATTAATAGTTTGATGTGAAACGGGTCGTGGTGCAGTTTTCTAATTTTATCCCTGTTCCTTCTCTATTCCTTCTCTATCAATACGAGACATGTCCGAGAAAAGTGAAAACGCGATGCGGGAACGGTAAGAATTGCATCGCCTGCCCTTTTTTTTGTTTGTAACCGTGCGTGTAAAACAGTCCGTTATATAAGTACCAGGTACCAGCTACAACAGTAAAGTTATACGGGCGCGGTGGAACGTTTCGTTCACCAGGCTGCGTCGATGGAGTTTTTGTCTTGAACATTAATGCCGCATGTTTCGGCTCTTTTTTGTTTTTGTTTCGTCCTACGCCAGGGTCAAGCCCGCAAGCGGCATTTTCCAGACCGAGCAAGAAATGAGTGACGTGCTACAGGCCCTCGTCGAGAGCATTTGGGAAAAAAAAGAGGAAGAAGAGCACGGGCGCAAGAAGAGGGTGGATGGTGACAGTCCCCGCGCAGCCGCCTCCGCCAACCACGCTGCCCCTATTGACGTCACCTCCCACGCCCACAATGGCTACGGAGAGGACCTAGGGCCGGTGCCGGCTCATGGGACGAGCTCGGCGGTGACACCCATCCGGGAGCGAAAGGAGGAAACGATTTACGCCAAGAGTATGCCCGCCAACTGGCTCCCGCAATACTTCCTGAGCTGGATATTCTGGGGCCCGCTTAGCAGCAACCCGGACCCTCGAATCAGCAGCTCGACCTCCTGCGACCCGCCTAAACCGGCGGGCAAAAAAGGAGAGGGTTCCCAGACTTCAGGTGGGACTGCGCGCGTTCATTCCGCGGAAAATTTCAAGCTGAAGGACCCGAGCGATGCCGTCCCCATGGACTCGAGCGGCGCCCTCCTCCCCATGAGCCGAAAAAAAAGCGAGGCAGCTGAAGCGAAAAAAGAGAGGGAGGATAAGGACAAGCCCGAGGTGCAGACGCCGAAGGCGATGCTTGCCGAGGCGATCGCCAAGAGCACGGCGCAGCAAGCCGAAGTTGTTGCCATTCTCGGACGCCTGAATTCCGCCCTCACCCAGAGCTTGGAGATAGACCGGAGGCGGCAGGAGCTGGACATGCTTAAGGAGCACATCGCGATCGCGGAGGAAGACGGGGATGCTGACGAGGTGCAGAAGCTCCGAGCCAAGCGAAGGAGGCTGATGCGGGAGCCTTACGCCGGCGAGGTCGCCTTCCCTGGAGGAGCAAACGGGGGCATGGCCGGCGACCTCCCGGACCCGGTGCTCTTAGCGTCGAGGGTTCAAGCAACGGCGGCGGCGGCGGTGGGCGGCGGTGGAGCAGCGTTGGGGTGGGAGAATGCAGCGGCCCTGGGACTTGTACCGGCGGAGGGACCAGCGCAGGGGATCGGCGGGGCGGCAGGTGGAGCGGTAGGAACAGTGCCGGAGTCGGCGGAAGCGTGGCGTCTTCGATGACGGCTGTGACGGCTTCGATTACGGCTTTGACGAGAGGAGCAGCACCAGTGGTGCCAGGGGACAGAGACGGGTGTGGGTTTCAACAAGAACGAAGGAGGCTTTTTGGTTTTTTAAAGCGTAGCGGAGGCGGAAGAGTTGCGACGAAGGCGACGGCAGCGGATACCACTGTTTCTTTTAAGCAGAATAGACTGAGACCTTGCTTTTTTTTGAAAATCGTGGAATGTCGATGAGGACGTCCAGACTATTTCTTTATCGTTCGTAGATAGGCAACTGCTGCCGTAAATCACCATGTACCTGATTCATGTTGCTTTATGATTAAAAGTGGCACGCTTTTTGAGACGCGTCAGCAGATTATTTTTATTTCCGTCACTAGATCTATGCTAGCGTTCGTTGGATCTGGGACGTTGAATCTATGCTAGTGCGCGTTTGATCGGGGGCGTTGGATATAAGCCCGTGTTCGTTGGATCTGTCGCATTGGCTGTGAGCCGACGTAAGCTATAAGCGAATATTACCAGTCACAAATTGTTGAAGTTTTCGGTGTTGACTGTTTTTCTGAGAAGGCGGCAATCTCGTTCGCTCATGTTGGAGCGTTTCACGAGGTGCAATTGCGCGTTCTCTACTGCAGAACCGCGGTGTGTTCGTCAGTTGCAGTGGTGTGGCGAAGGGTTTTGCAAGTGCGGGCTGTCTGGTATCCTGAAAATGCGTACCATCACAATTTTCAGCTGCCTGTCTCATGTACCGCAGGGTTTGCATTCCCTGGATGGCATTTTTTGCCTCACCCCCTTATGGAGGTCAGAGGGAGAGAGCGACGAAAATATATGACGATTATTACAGGATCGGCCGCACGAAGCGAGCCCATGCTACCGCCGCTGGGTAGGATATTCTATGATTACAGTACCCGAAGTACCCTACCTGGTACAAGGCAACAAAATGTACGACGCGGCACCACTCGTTGGGCTCATTCTAGACGTTTGGTACGCCCGCACATGCCTCCAATTGTTTTGTCGCTATACCTTGACCCCACAAGGTTTGATCGATGGTCTTTATTCCGGTGACTCGATCGCAAAATTCTACTTTCCAACCCACATTTCACCGAAAAATGTGGCGGTGGGGGACGAGGGGGGAGTTGGGGACGGGGGGTTGGGGGTTACATTGAGGGGGAAAGGGAGGCTGGCGTGAAACTAGATGTTGCGAAGGAGACACGTAGCCCGGGATTTTTAGGTGTTAGAGCTGGCATAGGCCTTGTACTTTTTTTCTGTGTTTGTCGTCATAACTGCCAATAAGCAGGGGGAGGGTCAGTAGACCGCCCGGCTTGGCTTGGCGTCAACACAAGGGAGGGGAGAAAAGCTTCACGTCCCCCCTAAGCATCAGGGAGACGTCGTGCTTGATTTCTGCCTCCTGTTACCGTATTTTTTCTCAAAATATCGTGACTCAATAGTAGTGGTGGAATCGCCGCTCGTAGTGTTTTTTTTTTTTTTCATCTTGGTGTTGTCACATGCATCCAGTCGAGAGCAGTTTAGCGGGTATTGCAGGTCAGGGGAAAGCTCTACCACGTAGGTAGGAGCACGCTGAGAAAACGAATACCAGTATAGTAGTAGTACATGCAGTACCCGTTGTCTGGATATTGTTTGGCGTATGGAATTGCGTACTGCTGTCGTAGGCTACACGTGATGGGAACGTAGATTGGTGACCTTTAACCGACATGCATGCACTGTTTTGGTGCTTGTACGCTCTCTGCAGGCAGACGTCAAAATGAGTACCTCCAAAAAATCATACCAGGCAACGCTAATGTTTTTTTTTCTTCTTTGTGGGTGTTGTTGCGCATGTCGACAAGGGTGGTTGGTTGCTTGCGGCTCAAGTTTCATCAAGACAGTGCCCTCTGGTCTCATTCAACGGCCAGTGCAAATGTCAATGCAAATGTCAAACATGCGCCTGGTTCGCAGCTGAAAAAATGCTTACGTACATGTAATCCCACATCGGTTATATTGTTCATTGCGTATGTGCGTCTTCGTGCATGGCGGAAGCTTATATTGTTCATTGTGTATGTGCGTCTTCGTGCATGGCGGAAGCACATCATGAGTGTATAGATAGGATACACGCAGCAACTGCAGCATCGAGCATACGGTTCACCATGTATATGCATGCGTCTTCTTCATGCATGACGGAGGCGCATCATGAGCTTGCACATCAAATATTCTACGAGTACTGTAGGACAGGTCGACACTCTGCACGGCAACCGTAAACTAATCACTGTAGCGAACCGGCCGATTCCCCGTCTACTGTCCACAAGCACCGCCCAGGATAGGCAACATATGTAGCACGGCTGTTGCTGCGAAAAATACAATTGTAAGTAGCAGTGCCTTTGGTCTCCGCTGTTCGAATTATCGCCATCGCTCGAGCTGCACGACTTGGTTCTGTAGAGCCTATAAATATCCCCTCTTTCTCCTTGCACGCGATATCTCGCCTGCATCGTATTACAAAGACTGGTCGGGCACGCCTCGTTGAAGAGACGAGGATGAGGTGCCAAAATCGGACGGACCGTTGGAGTTACGCCAGAGTCTGTTCTGTTGGGTGGGTAATAATGATCGATTGTACGTACCGTAATGCTTCAATAGGTGTGAGATTTTGAGATGAGATGACATGGGATGATTAGAAACTAGCCCGTGCTTCCCTCATAAACGTCGCTCTCTTTGCACTATTTGTACTCTCGTCGTGTATAGTATCTACAGAAAAAGGAGGCCTCAGCGAGTACCCCTCATCTGCAAGGCAAGAGAAGCAAAGTATGAAAATCTAGCTCGATTGAGTACAATTTTACCCGGGACGAAAAAATATTGACTGGCGCGGAAAACGCACATACGATACGTTCATAGGGCGTTGGGAACGACTTGGTAAAAATCTAGGAGGCCGCGAAGGTTTCGATCCAGCTCCATAAAAACCCGTTGTATAGTCTCGACATAACGAGAGAATGGGGGCGCTTTGTACCGCGAGATTACTATACAAGTTCACTGAGATTGACAGTGATTTTTCCTGGTTTCTAAGAAAAGGCAATTGATACAATGTATCCTAACATGTGCTTCCTCTCCCCTTCTTATTTCTGCGTGCATGAATGTACGAATAGCCGCGAGTTCAGGTGCAACCGACGAAGGCGGCCCAAGACCGCCGCCGTCATGACTTCTTATAGCAGTATAAATATATATGTTACAAGGATTGCCCTGGGCTGGGTAATCGATCGATCCTTTGCCCCTATAGCCCACCCAGTAGGTAAAACCGTCACATTTGACGTCATCGAGGACGCGGGTTCGAATCTCACTTCGAACGTTTCTTTTTTAGAAGAGCGTGGGCGTGCGGTCCCTAAAGACCCATCTCCCTGGTTCCCCAGGTACTGAAACAAAGCGGGTAGATCAGCGTAGGGCCGTGTACGGCACCGACGCCCCAAATACACCGCCGTTCAGAAGGGGAGATAGTGTTCTAAGGATTGCCTTGGGCTGGGTAATCGATTGATATTCTACCCCTATAGCTCAGTAGGTAATACTCTCACATATATTGAACGGGCCCGGTTAAAAAAATATTGCTCTGTCAAGTTATAGAGGCTCAACATCTCTTCACGAAATACAAGGAGCTCGGTGTATGAAATACGGGCCACCTCGGTGATAGGAGAAACAGGCGTGGTCGACACCCATTTGTACTATTTTTGGACCATCTTCAGTGTCCCCTGTTTTATGGTATCCTGGCGTCGACGCCATTAGCTAAAGGTCTTAGTCCGTTAGGCTACTACTGGTAAAATGTTAACCAATCGCCTACCCAATTTATGCCTTATTTTATTTTTTTATTATTATTATTTGCCTTCTGACAATGTGCAGGGCGTTATTCATTCAAGATGAAAAAACTAACATAATTCGTCGAACACCCTCAATTTTATCCAACCTTTTCTCCTTCCTTGCGTATACTCAATTGAATACGTACTACCTTTTACCGATATATTTTCACCGACTATGTATCTATACGCCCTGCGTCCTACTCCGCATCTACATTCCATCCCCACGCCATTGGAAGTAGTCCTCCCTCCTCCTCTCTTCTCCCCCTTATACTTAACACCCCCCTAAAGTTTGGAGTTCTCGCTTCCCAAAAAATGTATAAATAATACATAGCCCCTGCTCCCCGCAAAAGTCACCAGGTCTCATGCTTCAAAGAAACACCACACCTCATATTATAGCATTCAACTCTCGTGGGATTGGCGCGCGGGTTCGCGTGGTGCGCCTACTACTTTGTTTCTCCTACTCGCGGAACATGGACGAGAGGCAACCGAGGAAGACGGTTTAGAAGAGAGCTGAGAGAGAAAAAAAAGC
The DNA here is from genome assembly GCA_031763025.1 of Macrocystis pyrifera. Lineage (NCBI taxonomy): Eukaryota > Phaeophyceae > Laminariales > Laminariaceae > Macrocystis > Macrocystis pyrifera. The sequence continues at coordinate 3,382,031 of JASSKH010000035.1, read as the reverse complement.
TCCACATAATATACGAACAGGTAGAGAAGAGTTAACGGTTTTGATGAGAGCCCAGAGAAAAACAAGAAAGAAACTGCCTAAATTATACAGCGGTTGAAGAGATCTCTCTCGACAGGCAAACAGGATAACACGGCCCATTCAAGAAAAAAATATGTTGATGCTGAGCCCAAACATTGTCAAGCAATAAACTGTAAAGCTAACATATTATATATACGAACGCGTACCTGGACCAGGTGTGTGTACATAATATTACACGTGCATAATAAGGCGTTGGACCTCTACCCCAAACAGACGTTTCTGAACTGCGGGCCCCGGCTGTCCTTCCTGTAAAAACAAGAGACGCATCATTCTGTACTCTCTGGTATCTGTCTGTTATCTGCAATCACTTTTTACTACTTTTCTTATTATTATCATCATCGTCCAAAATGCATGATGTAAATTTCTTTTATTCGCAGCTTTAAAAAAATGTTAAGCAACGTGTTACCAACCCTGCAGAATGGCGGGCGACATACCGACGTGCAAACAAATACCACCTGGAATTATTTCGACAAAAATAATGTGCAACAGATGTACGACAAGCGGCAGTATAAAACAATACACTGCAAATGCCAGTCTGTGACTGCGCTTGTTGTATGGCCGGAATGACAGCTAAGACCCATTTTTCCTCCAAGTACAACGAAATAATATAGTGACGTGTGTTCTCTTCGTCTTTGTTATACACGTATCATGTGTAACGATGATGTCAGCGGTTTGGGGCCGCCTCTTCGTCGATTGCATCTACCTGAGCGCACGGTCACATCACGCGTGCGTGCGTGTCCAGAGCACAGCAAATTTTAAAGCATCGGGGTGGCGAAACAGTAGTGTCGTAAAATAAATGCTACCAGGTACAACACAGTAGTACTCCTACAAGCATTTATTTCTTCTGCCTGTAATTATTGTCGTCGCTGTTGTTGCTTGCTGCTGTTGTTGTCGATTCGGCTATACGTCTGCCTGCTATGTATGATATTACCCGAGCTGCGTGGGCAGCAAATATATCAGTCAACAAAAAAAAGAAGCGGCGAGAAAGTCAGCGAGACATGTTTTTTTATGCCGCACCTCGCTGCACACTTATCATACTGGTACCAAGTATGGCGTATTGTTAATGTGTCACGACGGCGCAATCAACAACAATGATACGCTCTGTCGACGAGGATCGTTGGTACCTCTACTACAACAACAACATGTTACAGTCGTATCCAGTTCCCACCAAGCGCCCTCGTACAAGCGTACTGTAACAACAACAGGAGGAGAGCTGGAACGGTAGTGCTGTAACGGATACCGGTATTATACGGTATGTACCAACAATATTAGTAGTGCTAGACTTGTTGGTCATTCGTCGGACCGGCCCGCGTCGACAACAAGCTCGGCTTCGACCAAAGAAAAGCGAGCCGGATATATATATACAGCAGCAGCAGCAGTAGTAGTACGACGTCCAGTTGCTGCCGGGTTTCAGACTACGATATCCGTCACTCGAAGGAATTGGCTGGAAGCAGATAATATGGGTGAAACCGTCACCGAAAACGGGCGAAGCCGTCACGCCCTCACCGAATCAGCGCTCTTCTTGTGGAGTGGGTGCTCTTCTTCCGGCTCCGACAACCGACAACATGGTGGAACGGACCACTCGCATTTCATAATTCGTAACGTAAACAACACCTCCAACCGGCACTTTCGTATTTTAGGAAGAATGGTAAACACGCTTCCCAAAAAATTATGAAAACTATTATTTTCATGTCCCCGCCCCCCGTGATTCGGAAGGCGTTATTGTATTATCGAGTGGTGGCTTTGCGGCCGTGGGTTCTCCAGTCCCCCTGTCTAGGTGCTCGTCGTCAAGTCAGTAGACCCCTGCAGGCTCCGGTGCCTGAGAGGTCTTGCAAATATGAAGGCACGTGGTAGTGTTGCGTTTCGTGGATTTTGGTGTTGGCGATATGCTTCGATATGCTTGGTCGAGGGAGAAATGTCGAGACAGTCTGTTTTTGCGGCGGCAGAGGGGTGCTTACGCGCCGGGAGGAATGGCCAACAAGGATAGCTCGCAATGGAGCTCAACTTGGGCAGCGCGAACTCCAGCCACGTCGTTACCTGAGGCACCCAATGGCGAGTTGATCACGACGAAGCTGTGTGCTTGATGATGCTTATTCTGTTCTTTCCTCTGCCCTTTTGTTTCCTGTGCTTGTGCTGCCCCCCTTGTTCCTCGTCGGTGGTGCTATTTTCTCCTGCCTTATGGTGATGGTGCTGGTGGCAACAGCTCAACATTGCTTCGCCCGCAACGGGCTCGCAGATGTTCATCGAGATCGATGACGAGAAGAAGCTGTAAGTGTTCCTGGCGATGTTTGCTCCTAGTTGTGTATACGTGTGAGCATCCTGTGCCATCGCTGGTGTTTTTCCTGTCTTCGCGTACTGTTTGTTCATAGCAGAGCGTACTTGCTTGGCCACGACGTACAAAAAACGAGTACCTGGTACAACATTCGGTGGAAACCTATCGCACGAGGTATTCCTGAACGTGGTACGTCAAGTGGTGAACCATGCTTTGTACTCGGGACTGGGCATCGCATCATTCGTAAACGTTGAAATGGAGGGTCCATACGCGCGACGAGTAGCCGATGTATCATAATGTCCTACCTTTGCTGCGCCAAGACTGTATATATATGATTGAGCGGTCAGCGGCCCAACCCCCTCCTTGTACAGCAGTACTGCTGTAAGCACTTTTTTCACTTTTTGTACTGCTGTAGTATTCGTATCATGGTACCCGGTACACTACGCTTACGCCGAGCTTTACTCACTACGCCGAGCTTTACTTAGGTACGAGAGGGTATCATGTCATCTAAATATCGTACCATTAAGTTACATATACCAAGTAGAGCCCATAGTTGAAAAACGTCAATTTGGTTTCTTGTCGACGTAATCTCACGCTGCCTCTCGTCGCGTGGTTCCCCTTCTCTTCGCTTCGCCATTTCGGTTTATGTGGGTTCGGTTCGGCCGGTCACCAGCCGTGCCCTTTACGACAAGCGCATCTCTCAGGAAGTGGATGGCGAGGCTCTCGGGGATGAATTCGCCGGATACGTGAGTGCTGTTTATAGCGGCGAAACCCTCACTTGGTTCACGTACAAGTAGCACTTATCCATGCCTGGTGCATCAGCGTACCAGGCACCCTCGGGTTCAGCAGCTACAAGCGCGTGATAGTATTTCCAGTCGTTACTCGCTTGTTATTCTGGGTATGAATGCATCCATAGCGCCGTAAGAATACACACTTTCTTCCGATACGGCATGGGTTGCTATCGGCACGTCCAGAAGGCTCCATCGAGTTGCATGCCGCTATTTTGAAAAGCTGTGTACGACAGCCACCAAAGCATGCATACCCTATCATCAAGCCCCGATATCGACTCGAAGTATCGATAACCTACTGTATGTATATACGATATTGATACTGATAAAAACATTTGGCACGGTCCACCGTCCCTCATCAGCTACCAGCCCACGGCGACGCCTTAGCTGACCGGTTCGTCGTATGCCGACGACAACCCTACATACAAACACCATAGCATATACAGGAAATCCCGCCCCTCCGGGGCGCGGCTAACTGCAGTCTACGGAGTGAGAGAGAACCGGAAGTCCATTCACACATGAACCACCGACGCACCGAGTGAAGCCCGGGGATAACATCTCCATCATTCGAGGAAGATTGACCCATTGTTGCTGGTGAAGGTGGTTTGTGTTGGTTCGATTCTTGTTTCAGCCCGTAGTGCTCAGCTATGGGTGCGAAGTGCTAGGTGTTTGGATAACAGGTGACAATGCACCGACGACGGATAGCATATTGGAGGGGAGGAGCGTTTTCACGTCATAGAGGGGTTAGGCGAAAGTGATTAAACGTCGAACGTGAATGTCGGCTGCCGAGGTGACTATGTAGCTCTTGCAGCCTTTCCGAGACATTTGTATCCCGCGGTTAATAGCTTTCCGGTAACCCCTCTATGACGTGCAAACACCGCTTCCTTGACTCCACTGGCTCTTGCTATCGGCTATCCATATCGGCGTATTGCCACCCGTGGTGGAAACACCACAGCACCATTAGACCAGCCTTCCTCGAAGTCAGCCTCACAGACACTGTACCCTACCTCGACCCACGGCTGTTTCAACATCGGCGTTCCCCCCCCGGAGTAGTGAATATCATCTGAGGGATTCCACTTGAAATTCGTCTTATCTCACTATGTGCTCAAGCACCACTTCACTTCCGCAGAGTAGCTTTTTCAGATACCATTACAGCGTGTCTCCGTTATAAACACGAAAGAGGGCGTCGTCCATCGTTGAGGATGCCGCAAATGCCTACAACATCTCCCGCTGCCCTTTTCAGGCAGCAACAAAGCACGACGTGTCTAATACCGACCCGTCCTGCTGGATCGATAGCCCCAGAGCTTTCACCATCTCCATGATAACGGGGGATGTTGCGGTGTAAATGGTCTTTGGTCGCCGGTTTGCGCCATGGCTTAGATGACGCACGAAGACACGCTCTAGTTGTGGTCGTATTTGTTTTTTTTCGAAGCGAGGTTGTTTCGTCCCTAAGTGCTTTCTCTCGTTTCATACCGATGGTAAAATTGACGGGGTATTTCTGCCAAGGTGCCGCAAAGAAAAAGACAAAAGGTTTGACGCGCGCGGATGGAGTAAGGGAAACACGCAAACTATTTACTACATTTGCAGTTCCCTTCCTGGGTACCAGGATGCGTGTCGTCGTTATTTCGGGTCAGGATGACGGCATCTATCTTGCGAATATGTATCATGCTGAGCAGACAACACCAAAACCAAGGAAACTTTGCACTGCCCTGCAGAAGTCGGAACATACGTCAACGGCGAAGAAGCGGCCAACGCCGGCATAGACAAAGCATGATGTTCCGTCCTGCTGTCTCGGCTGTCGCGCCATGGAGGTCGTCGCGTTGTCAACTATACCCAAAACTGCACGTGGCAACGAGTCCAGCGCGTCCTTCACAAAGATGTCTTGCGGAGGCGCTCAGCCGATTTTGGGAGTGCGCTGGAAAGACTGGAAAGACCAAGGTCGTCCGCGTAGTCGATAGTCGGCACGCACTACGCGGACAACCTTGGCAATCCCAGCCGACTACCATCGGCTGGGCGCCTTCGCAAAAACATTGTTTGACGGAGGCGCTGGACTGCTCGCTGCGTGTAGGCTTCGGTACGGTTAACAATGCGATGACCTCCCTGGCGCGAAAGCCTCTACCAAAGGGCGGACGGAACACCGTGCCTTGTCTATGTCGACGTCGGCCGCTTTTTGAACTACCCGAACGACCTAGCATTCCCAGCGTACTGCAACATCGACTGGGCGTCTTCGCAGAAACATCTTTGTAAAGGACGTAGTCGGACCTGGAAACAAGTAACACGAATGATACTCATTCGATTGCGATACTATTAATAACCCAATTATATAACACGCCTTCGTATCAATAGGTAAACCCGAAACACTGCTGTCCCCCGAGGTGGAAATCGCCGCACACATCCGGCAGTAGAGAATCAACGGTGACTACGTAAGCAGATCGTATGACGGACATACTGGTATTATTAATAGTGTAAAACTGTACCGTCAGTACCCCGATGGGTATCTTTTAAATAGGTCCTAAAAACACTGTCCAAATGAACTGTACTCAGGTGTAATAACGCTTGCGGTTTACGTCGGTTGGGTGGTTTTGCCAATTCATGTAGAGGGGACTCTCACGGGGTGTGGGGAAGTAGCCTAAAAGTTACACGCGACACTTGTCTTGGCAGTATGGAAAACTTGCACATGCGCCGGCCTATGCTGAACTTCCGGTGTGACGGCTCTACCTGTACTCTTTCCCGGCCATGCCAATCAGGGGCAGCCTGATTGTGTGTTCCGTTGTTGTAGCCTTGAACACAACTCTTGTCTTGTTAGGTTTGCTGAACTTTTTAGATATCTTTTTGAAGGATCTGCGCCTAGACACGACGCGGTTCAGAAGACACGTATGGAAGAGTCCAGGGCAGACTGTTCTATTTTGGAAAAGTAGAAAAGTCGTGCGCTTCGTGTCGGAGCTTGAGTATATGCGGGCAGTCATCTCCGTGGCGTGACAGACGCCATTGTGTTATCCACGTCGTCGTCGACTGTTCAAGCCTTGCGCCAACGTATCCGTCGTTGCCGGCCGTGCACAACCCCCCTGGTGCTGTTTTTCCGTCCCCGTGTACTGCGGACCTGGAAGTGTATCGACTCCCGACAACTTGCGTGTAGTTGATTCGTAGGTATGATACTGCTCTTTTTCGTTCGGGTGCAGCGAGCCTTTTTTATGTCTCCCAAGCTACTGTAGACTTCATTTAGTCCATGTCACATGCCATCCCATCATACTAATCAAAGACCCACAGCAATTAATGTACTAATGTTCTCGCGATATTTAACTCGTATTTCTCGCTCTATTTGCAACTCAACGTCACAAGCTATAGCCCTCGCCTTGACGAGACGGTATTATTTTCTCGCACATACAATCGTCTCAAACGTTTTTATACCCCCTTGTCCTCCAGATGTTCCGCATCTCCGGCGGTAACGACAAGCAGGGTTTCCCCATGAAGCAGGGGGTGCTCTCCGCTAACCGCGTGCGCTTGTTGCTGCACAAGGGAGTGTCCTGCTACCGCCCCCGCCGCCGCGGAGAGCGCAAGAGGAAGTCGGTGCGCGGGTGCATCGTGGCGTCCGACCTGGCCGTGCTTAACCTCGTCGTCACCAAGAAGGGCGAGCACGACATCCCCGGACTCACAGACGCCCCTGTGCCCCGCCGCCTGGGCCCCAAGCGCGCGAACAACATCCGCAAGCTCTTCAACCTCGGCAAGGTAAGGAGGGCGATCAGTCAGTTGCTTGAGGGGCTGAATAGTTGTGGGGGTTGGTGCCGGACGGGCGAGCCTGATTGGTTGATTTTTTTACAATTGACATACTTGTTTTGGCGTTGTGGAGTATGGAATGGCTGATCGGTTTAGATGATGGGGGTGCGACTGTTTGCGGTGCTTTTTGTTGACAAGCGATATCATTAGTCAAGTGGAAGTTGAAAGACTGGTCTCACAAATCTGTCGTGCAACGTTGTCACCTGTGCCATGCGTTTTTGGGTGACACTATCGAGCTCGCTTTGGCATCGACTGGACGGCGAACAGCTTGGTACCACTTGACCGACCAGGGCGTCCAACGTTCGGCGAGAAATAGACAAAGACCTTTAGCTTGTGCGCAAGGACATGTAAACTTGCACTTGCCATGCCTTTCCCTTAAGATCAAAATATACTGTCGTCGGTGAGCATTGATCGGGCGCCGCACGAGTGCACGCTCTTTTTGTTCCGGCAATTCTGATTGGTAAATGAACCTTTATCTACCGTAGTACGGCAGATAGGCAGTGACGTTGTATGGGGGTTCATGTTGTGTACGATGCATATGGGTCCGCGCGCTAGGTCGGCGGCGGCGTATAGTCTGATCTCATATAGTCTGCTTGGATATAGTGTGCAAGGAAATGGCATACGTGCCGACACATGCCATGTAGGCAATCGCTTGCAGATACTGTGGCAGTTGTGTACCCCTTTGGGGGCTGACACGCCCGACGACTATTTATTCCACTGTTCCTAACACCCCCTCTGTGCCCACCCGCGCGTCTATTGCTGCTCACCACCTCTCTGCCCCTGCAGGAGGACGACGTGCGCAAGTACGTGATCGCCCGCAAGTTCGAGAAGAACGGAAAGACCGTTACCAAGCGCCCCAACATCCAGCGCCTCATCACCCCCATCCGCCTCCAGCGCAAGCGCGCGCGCGCTGCCGCCATGAAGAAGGGCCAGGCGAAAAGCCAGCGTGATGCGTCTGAGTACGCAAGGTGCGTCATCCTCGTGTGCTGTGTCATGGGCGGTTGTGCTTCGTCGTCAGCCTGTTCTGCGTGCGTGGATATTTTATTTTGGTGTTTTTGTAAAGTTTTCGTTGACCTTTTTTTGTCTACACACGGAGTTATAGTTTTTTTTTGTTGTCTCGTTTGATTATTTTGGAACTGCACCCACTTTTATGGTAAAAACTACGAGGAAATTGGGCAGGATACGTTTTGTTGTGGTAAGCAGTGAAGATTTTCAGTGGATGGACTAAGACAACAGCCTTGGATACCATCACCCGCGAACCTTTTCTTTTTCACGGGGGACATCGTTGAAGTAGCTGCAGGTGGCGAGTGTGTGCCTCTCTTCGCTTCTGTCACGGTATCAATCGTATTGCCAATGCACTATTCGAACACGACGCTCATTGACCAGGATGACAGATATGTACTCTCAAATCTCGTCCATCAATCGACCCATGACTGTGATGTTCAGGTTGATATTCAATGCTGTGTTCGAACAAAGCGCCCATGGGCAAGGATGACATGCGTGTACGCTTTTCAATCTTGCGTCTAATGTGTGTTTTCTCTCCGTGCTCTGCCCATTTTCCCGTTTCCTGACTGGAATCGTACCCTGCTCGCGCAGCCTGTACGCCCAGCGCCAGAAGGAGCAGAAGGAGGCTCGCCGCTCCATGATCTCCAAGAGGCGTAGCTCTCGCAAGGCTTCCGCCAAGGTCGTCTCCTAGGGAGTGCGGCCAACTCGGCTTGATCGCGGATGGCACGGAAGACCGTTGCGCGTAGCTCTTCAGCTGCGATAAGCACTGCAGCCGGCTTTGAGGAGTAGGGACCCCGAAGTTTTTGGTTCGCTGTTGGTTTTCTGTGTACGCTACTGCTGCTGCTGCCGCCGCTGTAAGCAATGGTAGCGGTGCTTGTTAACGAAGGGGGGACATGACACCATCTTTTGCTTCTTTATTTTGTCGCCCATGCGGCACGGACAACACACGCTTGTCGGATGCCATGCCAGAGGCGGCGGTTGTGCTACAGTACGCAACGCTTTATTTTCTTCGGGGCCCATGCTGCACAATTTGTGGATGGCCTTTGGCAATCGCCCCGGTTTCGCATGTCCTCAGCTGGTGTTCATCTCACACTTAACAATGCTTCGATAGTGGAACAGGACTTGGACGGTGTGAGTCGAGTCATTCACCTCTTGCACACAGCAGGCACGCGATACTACATAGAGCACTAGCACACGACTGGATGCCTAACTTCTTGCAGCGACAGAAGTTGATTGCCCCAGCATTTACACGCACCATCAATCAGATGGCGCCGACTCTCTCAGCTTCTCTGGTGTGTTGTGCATGTGGATACAAATGCCCACTCCTGATACCTCCATGTTTGGCCAGTCGGTGTCCGACGTCTCTGCTGAATGCGTACCTGATACAACACTAATTGTCATGACGAATCATGGCTTGGAGTCATAACCCTCGGCGCTTTAAAGAGGAAAATTCACGACCAAAGGTGAAGATCACAGCGTCGGCCTGTGCATGACTCGGGGGCAATCTGAGTTGGTGTCCGAACTACAAAGCAGGGAGTCGTGCGGCACGGGCGCGGTAGGACTCCACCCGTACTTGTGGGCCCTCTCGCTGATCGTATATGGTTCTAAAGTTTTCTTTTTTTGGTCGCTATGTTGGGGTCTCGATTGAGTTATAATGCGGGAATGCCTATCAACGTGTCGGAGACCGCAACCATCTCGTTTTTTACGTTCATATGTCCTTCTGCAGCTACTTGCCCCTGCAGGGTTCGCTACAACAGACCTATTGCTGCTATTATTAGCTGAACCTGTCGACGATGAGTTACCTGTACTTGCTACGGAGTTGAGCACGCTTCTGTTCACTGCTCAACAACCCACTACGCATTATGAACCACAGCGCTTAAAAAAATATATATATATATATGTCACACCACGGACGAGACCCAGACCCGCTCTCTCTTCTCTTTGGTTCGCACATCGGGCTTCTTCGATCATAATTATTACCAGGTATAATATACGGTAATCATGCATGTTATGTAACGGTAGCGGAAAGATGATGATCATCACCGTCCGGCATGATCGACGCCAGTACCACGTGTAGCATCTCACTCGCACCGCCCGCGACGCACAACGACATGCTGAACGAGCACATCATCACTACCCTCTCCGTCCTCCTGTTCGACGACGTTACGTATTCAAGATCGTGTTCTGATTCGCCCCCCTACTTTCACTTTCACGCAATGTAGATCTTCGTCACGTTCAGCCCGAGGGCCTTTAAAAGTTCGGTGGCGAGGCCACCCATCACATGAAATATGCGAGTACTGCGCACGAGCCACACGCCATGATTTCGCGTACGCGTGCGTGTGGGCAGAATCCGCCTCTCGCGGTGTAAGGATGTAATGATCCAAGGATATGACATTTTAAAAAGGCCACGAACAAACGTAGATCCGACCCGCGGTCCGCAGGCGGAACTAAAAAATTGCACCGTGCGGAAGGATGTTTGATTCGGGGCCCTGGGACGCGAAAGCAAATTCTCCACCCACACCCTGCTGCACAGACGAACTGTCCACACAGCACCGGCACTACCTTCACTGGCCAGAGTCTCCAAGATGGCATTGATGGACGCGCTCCAGCTTCCGGTGCGTGCTTCGAAGGATATTTGTTTGGGATCCTATGTGGTGATGGCCTAGGGCTATGCGCGGGATGGGAACGTGCCTCTTGTTGATGGCGATTTCTATTGATAATATACTTCCACAGATGTGCCACAGGTATATTTGTAAAATAAATTTCGTGTTTCCAGTGTTTGTTTGAGTGTAATGGTCTCCATTTCCTCCGCCATCATGCTCCTGTTACCCTCGTTGTGTTTCGATGCTGCATGGTGCATGGTGCCCAAGACCTTGCTAAATACTAAATATGATGGCTTGTGGTCTGGCTTACACTGCATGCTTACTTATTCCGTCCTTGGCCGTGGCGATGCAGCAGTAGCATGCCCCAGAAAAGCCTGGAGTTACTACCTGGTACCATGTTTACAGTTGGTGTAATCATCAGCACTATGGTATGTCTGTGAACAAGTGAAAAAGCAGCAAGTCCAAAGTGGTTTCCATTTCTTATTGATTGTTGCGACATTCATTATTGTGACATTGCGACAGATGGTATGGTATCATCCCAAAGAGGGGCCCAATAGGAACCCAGTACCGGTAGCCAATACGCCAATAGCGCCCGATACACCAATTGTCCAATAGGTGACCGTGGCACCGTGGCCAATGGGCCCACGAGGGTACTTATGTACCAGGTATAGGTATCTGCATGTGACGATGATCTATGCTTTGTAATGTTTTCCGATCTTGGCCCGATGCACATTAGACCTGTACGAGTACGAGTCGTATATAGCACGATGCAGTTTACCATTACGGGGGACCATAGTAAATAGGACCAAATATTGTCATTGAAAATAGGTAAATATGTAGGTTTTTGTGTCTACTGTAGCTCCTATTTACCGTGGTCCCCCCCCCAGTACTGTTGTACCAGGTAATGTATAGCAGCGCGCTCTAGGTATCTGCACACCAGGTATGACGATGAATTATTAATAGTGCTTTGTCATGTGTTTTGATCTTGGCGCGATGCGCATCAGAGCGGTACGAGTAACGCGCGCAGATTTACCTGGTACTAATTTAATATTAATAGCTGCAAGTAGCGTCTGTACGAGCATCTCGCAGCTGCATGTAGCTTCTGTACGAGCATCTCGCAGCTGCAAATAGCGTCCGTACGAGGATCTCGCATTTCACAGACAGCAGACAGCAGTGGGTTCGACCACTGCAAGTATGCCAGGTTCTATTATTAATAATAGGTTCCTTGTTGGATACCAGGTATGTACTACAACAGTAATACTACTGCTGTAAATCGTGTGTATGGTAACGATGCCTATCTCTGGCTCTCTTGATCGCTTTTACCTGGAGCAAATAATCACCGGTCGTGTCGTATGTAGATGTCGTCATTGGTTCGACGTTTCGTGCTAACACGTAGGAGCACCATTGCTGCAGTTGTTGGATCATATGTATGATGGTATGACGTGTTATGATGCTGCCGTACCCCTCTCGCGTGTGTGAAGCTGCTGCGGCGGCGGCGGAGGTCTGATATTTGATGCCAACCGTACCCTGGCGCTGCCTGGCGTCAACAGGAGTCGACGAGCGGCATGGTGATGCTGGTGATGACCTCTCTCGGAGCGCTGCTGCTGATATACCTCATGTACCAACCAGCGCCCGCAGTCGACCTTGGGGAGCCTGAGCCAGATCCGCCCGAGCCTCCAAGGAACTTCACCAAGGAACAGCTGCTTGTAAGTATCAAAAATCGGTTTTCACCGCGAAGGCGTTCTGCATGCGATGCGATGGTTGAGGTCTTCTGAAGTCTGATGAACGAGCGGTGCGTAATGAGCGAGCGGCGCGAGCGTTGTTTATTCTATTTTTTGGTGTCTCTGAAATGGCGGGTGTCGTGGGTCACCCACCGGCCGTCAGTATCGGTCTCTCGTAAAACAGCTTCAGCTCCTTAAGGGAGAAACCCAGGGAAACTAAATATGCAAGAAATACGCTAAGCGAGAATTTTTACAAGTATAAAATGCGTAAACTGAGGTTGGTGTTAGGTGTTGCTTGCCAGGTAGCTATGAATACCTGGTCGCTAGCTCTTCTCTAGCTGCTTGTCTAGCTGCTGGTCGCTAGCTCTTCGCTAATTTTTCGTCAACCGGTCGTTAGCTTGTGTGTTTCATCTATGGTACGAACGTTGTTGTGTCTATTCAGGAGTTCGATGGGCGCGACGATGTGACACCGGCGTACATCGCGTTGCGAGACGAGATTTTTGACGTGAGCTCTAAGCCGGAGCACTACAAGAAGAATGGCGGATACCACCTCTTCGCTGGGCACGACGCGTCGTACAGCCTTGCCACGGGCTCGCTCGACCCGACCGATCTCGATAAAAGGTGGTAAACATACCGGTATGCACGAGAGAGGGGAAGGAGGGGGAGCGGGGGGGGTGGAGGGGGGGCGGGGGCGGGGGTGTACTCATTATCATGCATGGCCGTAGTCGTATGACCATAGACCCTCGTATCCCTACAATGCCGAGACGGGGCACGTCCGGTTTTCACCGACCAGGGAGGCATTGCTTGCACCAAGCGCGAAGCGCCGTGGGGTGTTGGGCGCGTCGCATGAAGGGTGAGCTGCATCCTACTAAGAACCGCTTTAGAGGCGGATTTTCTTGCATATGGATGACAGCATCAACGAATTGATTATACTTCTGGTGTGACCACTCCGGGGGGGGGGGGGGGGGGGGAGGAAGAGATAAGAGGGGGCAGAGAGATTGCGAGAGAAAGAGGGAAGGAGGGCGGGTAGGAGGAGGGAAGTGGAGGGGGCAAGCAGAGGGGGGGGGGGGGGGAGAGACAGAGACGAGAGACAGGAAGAGAGACGGGAGGAGACGGTCAGAAGAAAAAGGACGGATATAATAGAGAGAGGTGGTGGGAGTGGGGGGGGTTGGGGGGGTGTCGTCGTTTTTTTTTTTCGTTGTCTTTGCTGCACCGACCTCCTTCATCGCGATGACGCGCGTATTCCTCAGCGAAACTGCCTGGCCGGAGTCGACCGATGTCTCCCGCTGAGGCGACACGCATGTCGCCTTTCGTTCGGACGCTCCTATCAATCGCTCGGCGCTATCGGAAGCGCCAATAATCATCGCCCTTTGGCTAGGTTGCAGTCTGGGGGGAGAGTTGTTTTAGCTTGCTGCCCCGAGTTTATTTTCGCATTTTCATTTCTAGGCTAAAAACTCATTGCCGCCCTTGAGGAAACATCCGGCAGCACGGAGAGATGTTGCCGCTCTCGCAGGCATAGAACGATCCCCAGGAGTAGGGGCGTGGGGACTGTCTTGCCGCTGCTATACCTGGTGGCTCTCTCTGCGTGTTCCGTATAGTTGAAGCTCACACGTCTTTACGTCGGTGCATTCGTTCGCCGCTGGTGGTCTATCGGTCGGGGCGGCCGTCCACAGGCTAAATATATTATATAGCCAAACGCCTGGTAACTACATTACCGCGCGGGTATTGTATATATATATTTACCCCTCTCTCCGTCCTGGCATTGTAGGGATGTGAGGGTCTATCGTTGTACGCCTACGGCCATGCATGAAATGAGTACACCCCCCCTCCCCCCGCCCCTCAGATGCGAGGGTCCATGGTCACATGGTCATCATACGACTACCCCCATGCATGACATGAGTACACCCCCGCCTCCAGTATGCCGCCTACCTCGTCTCGTGCTTCCAGCCAGCGCGTCTTCGCTCATTTTGGTTTTGGTCGCCTTTTTTTTTTGGTTGTCACCCTGTCTTGCACGCGCAATTGGAGCAGTTTCACTGAGCTGAACGCGATGGAGAACGATGCGCTGGACGGATGGGTGGAGAAGTACAAGCACTACTCCGGGTACCCGGTCGTTGGAAAGGTGCGCTCGCCTCCAAACTAAAGTGCAAACCCCAAAAAGCGTTTCTAAGAGCTCCCGTACAAATGTATACCATAGCGCCTGGTATTTTAGTCGCGTTGGGCTGCTGAGCTTGGGGTATTTTCGTTCGACTGCGATTTTCTAGGTCAGACGGGTGGAGTACGATGTTCTTTTTTTTTCCCCTTCTCTCTTCCTTCCTTGTTGCATTTTGGCTTGTCTCTCCCTTTGTTTCCTTTCCCCGCCCCGCCGTCCGTATGCCGGTATCTTCCTCTCCTTCGTGTTGCTTTGTCCGCGCGGCAGCTATCTGTGATACTGAGTACGTACGATTTCCATCTAGCAGCCTTTCTGATCGCCTTGCGTCATTTGTATTATGTTTCCTTGCAGAATTTATTTTTGTTTCATGGTATTGTTCATTTTTAGTCTTGGTTGTGTTGTTGTGTTCTCGTACCCGGTACGCTGGCACACTTCACTTGCTTGACCCTTGAATTTCCGATTATTACTATTATTTTTTTGTCTTCCTCCGTCTCAGTCTGACCACGGAATCAGTATCTCTCTAGGATACGGAATCAGGACGGACACTGGGTACTGATGAAGCTGGGTAGAAAGGACGATTTAGTGTGAAGACAACAACACCAACAACAACAGCCGTAATACAACGCAAGGAGTTGCACGACTCGTGAGAAGCATGATGCTGTTTATGCGTGTCCTCCCGCGCGCTCCAGCTATCCGGTTCATGCGACCACATTTGTCGTTTTTTTGTCAAGAACTTGCGAGTTGAAAGGGCGATTTAGGGGCTCGCCCTACTGTAGACAGCTTCTCCGAGCGCGCGTAGATCCGACAGTTCGCAGAAGGGAACGCATGTTGACGGTTTGTGCTCCGCGAGCATCCTCTTGAGGCAGGAATACCCCGCTGCTGTCTTCCCCAGCGTCCTATCGTGTTTTGGCGTTCTGTCGTGCAGGGGCAGCGAATCTTCGTTGAGAGGCGTTTTGAGTGACGAGGCGCAGGATCTCTCAGACAGTACGTAGAATGTGACTGAAATGAGTTTTGTGCTTGAAGGGCAGATTTTTCTGTAGTTGCTGTTCTAGTGACGAGATGGCGTTTTTTTCTCGCTTCCCCGGGTGGGGCCGACCTCTGCGCTCTACAGACCCATGTGGTGGTGCGTTGTTTCATGTCGGTACAGCGCCCTGAGAAAGCACCGGCATGCATATTCGAACGCCACCGCACTCAACGCTACGGCGTGTCTAGCTCTTACGTATGGTACGAGCACGCACAGGGTATTACGTGTAGGGGTCGTGGGGAGAGTATATTGCCTGCCGATTTTCACACTTTTTTTAGACCTCGCCTCGGACAATTAGCCACAGACACGCACGCACAAGGCCAAAGATACGTTTCTCTCTCTCTGTTTTTTTCTTTGGGTTTTTGTGTCTTTCTCGCTCACTGCTGTGTTGAAAACGCTCTGAAAGGCCTGCCTATTGAAGGGGAACACAAGAGTTGTGGCGCACATCTCAAAAGCCTGTTGTGCGCACGAGCCTCCCGTTATCGCCTATCTGGGAGTGAAGCGGATGAGACAAATATCGCACGGCTGACCCCCGTTCTGCTCCCCTTCCCCCCTCCTCCCCCTCCCTCTCCCGTTCCCCCTCACACTAACGGTGTTGTATTGACTACCGGTATGTACACGCGCGCGATGCAGGTGGTGCCGGTTCCGACGACGATGCGAGAGTACTCGCTCGAGGACCTCCGGCCGTTTGACGGGACCACCGAAACCCCGGAAGGTCACGCGGCTCCGCCCATTTTGGTCGGCATCAAGGGCAAGGCGAGTAGTATTGAATGTATTAAAAAAATCGACTCTTACACACGTAGAAATGTCGATACGACATGTCGAGTATATCGCTAGAGCTTTGCTCTCCACCCCCTGACATCCCCCGTTTTTTTGTGTTGACACTAAACGTTTTTTTTTTCGACTTATCTATCGACCATCGAGATAATGTCTTCTTTTTTTTTCTTGCGTCGATATTTTATCGAGCTCGATTCTTATTCGATATCCGCTACCAGTGTCTTTTACGAAAGGCGAGTCGTATTCGGCATGAAGCATGGCGGTGGGATGCGGTTGGATCCCGCTCGAAGGCGTGGGAAGGACAAGCGCGAAGACATTCACTTCGTTTAATTTATTGTCGTGTCGTTTCGGTTGGTTGGTTGATTGGTTGATTGCGTTTCGTTTTATTCCGTTTATTTCGTTTCGGTATATTTAATTACGGTTCGTTTCCTTTCGTTCGCTTGGCGCGGCGCAACCACGACCATCTGTGTGCCTCGATTGGCCGGATAAAGCTTCTTTAGCTGTGGTTCAATGGATGGGTTGATTGGTCGGCGATAGCTAGATGTGCTTTGATCGGTAGGCAGATAGACGATACCGAAATGTTCGGTAGGCGCTTTGCCGCCGCCCGTGCCGTGCTCCGGACGGTAGCCCGCTCTGGCAGCGCGCCAGGGTGCACGTTTTTCCTTTCATGATTGTTGCCGAGCCATTCACAAGCTAACAAGTTGACACCCGCTTGTTGCTTGGTTCGCACGATCTCCGCCAGGTGTACGACATGTCGTACGGAGGAGCGGGTATGTACGGCCCCGGAAAGTCGTACCACCTTTTCGCGGGGAGGGACGCGTCGGTCGCGTTGGCAAAGGTGAGGACACCGCTACCGCGGGTCCGCTGCTACCGTGATAGCGACGAACGCTGATTGCTGCTGCTGCTATTGATCGTGCTGCTTTTGTTATTGTTGTGATCGTTGCTGTTGCTGCTGGTATGGTTGTTACCGTCGCCGTTTTGAGTACAGTAGTGTTGATATCGTTTCGATATATCCGAATATCAATATACCGCATCGAACGTGTTTTGCCCTCCGTCCCCTGGCATATCCCCCCGTTTTTTTTTTTTGCTGAAACTGAACGAAAGCTTCCATGTCTCGGATGTCGAAATTGTGTCGATTCGGTTTTTTGTTGGTCGGTATCGTATCGACAATCTCGTTCGATATCTTACACTGGTCGTTATTACGGTGGATATGCTGATAGTAATCAAGACCAAGTATGCTCAGTAAAAATACTGAAATACGCAGGTTGTTATGGGTATGATGGGTCCCGATTGCTGTGGTCCTCTGCTCTATGAGAGCTCTTTACGACTTGGCCCAACTTCTACAAAATGGTTGAAATGCTGGACGCCTCACTTTGAACCCGAACTCTATAACCCTAACCCCAACCGCCGCGGAATTTTTTCGGAAAGAAGATGGTTTATGTGATGAGATAAGTCATATGTATGGGCTTTGAACGTTTTGTTAGAAGCCGCGCCACATCATGGAAAAGTTTACTGGTTGCTATCGCTTTTGTTGTTGTCGCTGTTGATGTTGCTGCTTTTGCTGCTTTTGCTGCTCTGCTGCTGCCACTGTTGCTGTGGTTATTGTCCAGCTGACTTGATTAAGTCGGCCTATTGTAGCCGTTCTGAACCGCGGGGTACTGAGTTGAGCAGGGCAAAGAGTACCACGACTTGTTTTTTTCGGCCGGACCGTGGATGACGTCACAGGGACGATTGGAATATTTGATTACCAGGAAAACTTTTGGCAAATTTTGCCCTTTTATCAGTGGCGGACGTACGAACACCCTGTGTGTATCGAGAATATGCCATGCGTTCTACCTGCCGCATACCTGGTCTCCCACCTCCGCACCGTATGCCCGCGAAATCAACGCCCGATGTCTTCCGTTGGAGCTGACGGTCACGAGAGGAAGAAACGGCTTGATGCGCGCGCATGGCATGGCATCTATCACGTATATGTTATTATGATATATAATGCCCTTCCATTTTCGGAAAGAGTGGTATCCTGCAAGCCCTGATGACGAATACCCAAACGATCCCTATATTTTCGGACATAATGATATACATACCCGCAACCCCTCCTGATCCCGACGAGAACATGCCCGATCGACCCCCCCCCGGAATGATGGCATCACGTAGTGTTTATGGCAAGGCACCCAAGAGGCAGTTACATAGTATATACTCCCTGTGCTGTCTCCGAAAGTGGCCGCACCGAAAATTAAATCAAGTCATTGAAGCTGTTATCTATACGCAAGTCCGCCTCACAAACGGTTCTTAGTAGGATACAGCGCACCCTTCATGCGGCTCGCCGTAGACCTCACGGCGCCTCGCGCTTGGTGCAAGCAATGCCTGTCTGATCGGTGAAAAAAAACCCGACGTGCTCCATCCCGGTATTGTAGAGATGCGAGGGTCTATAGTCTTACGACTACGGCTATGCATGATATCGAGTATTCCCCCCCCCTCTCACACCCTGCCCGCGCGCTTACCGTCGCACTTGCTGCTTGTCGTAGATGTCGTTCGCCCCTGAGCACCTGGACAACCCAGACATTTCGATTTTGAAGGATCAGGACATGGAGATACTCCAAGATTGGGCAGACAAGTTGGCGAAGAAGTACCCAGTAGTCGGCACCATGCAGACCAGGGCTAGCAAGTTCTAAAGGGAAAATCGCCTCTTGTGCTCCCCCCCTCTCCCCCTGCACCTGAGCCTGCAGCGCACTGCGGAAACTGTGGCACGCCGTATGACTTGCTGCCACTGTATCAAAGTAGCAGTAATTTGGCATCTACGCACGCCCTTGCGCGGTTTCGAGGAGCAGCTACCCCCGAGGATCCCGTTTGGTTGTTATGGTTGCTTTTTGTTCTTGTTTTGTGTGTCGTGATTGTGCTGCGAGGTCTAGAGTCGGAGGGGCGGACTGGTTGAAATTGTTGCCGACAATGGGTTTCCAGGTGGGCCAAACGGGGGGGGGCGGTTGCATCTTCCTCCCCGTGTGTGCTTGTTTGGTGTCAGGCAGGCCAGAGGGAAAGACCGTGTTCGGAGTTGGCGACCATCCTCATATATCTATGTAGCCGTTGTACACCCAGGTGGTTGTCAAGTATACGCAGGCGCCTTTAGTCTCTGGAGGCTGACAAAATGTTGTTTTTTTTTCAAATGAACTGCCGTTCTAGGGTTTTTCGTTTCTGGCTCGCCGACATAGCGTTGGGACGCGCTTCGCGGTGCTGCTGTTGCTGTTCGCGATGCAGTCAGTGCACTCAGTTGACGTACTCCGTAATGTGCCCGAGAGACTCACCATACACGAAATCGTTGGCTTAGCGTGCCAGCTCTCTTTCAATTGCCCCAGAGAGGCGACTACTATTAATTATAGGCTACGTCGCTCTTGCTAGGAGTTCGCGCTGGTGGATAACTGCGCCGCGAACAGGTGTGCGCTGGCGGAAGACCGAAAAACAAACTTTTTTCGTCGGCGATAACGTTTTTTTTTTTTTTCGGAGACTTTCGTTCGAAATGCCCGGATCTCCGGCTTAACGTTTTTCTGTAGGATCTCCGGCTTCGCAGTGCTAAAAAGTAAGGCATGCCCTACATAGTAAAGCATGTCCTAATACGGGGTTGCCTATATTGTAGGCGGCGGTGTAACTTTGCAACTCGCTTTGGTAGTATGATACTGGTAGATGGCAGGAAAAAGCGGAGCCGGAGTGATCCGAAGGGCCTTTCAACACTCACGTGACTGCTCGCACTACTGTATTAGACTAGCCGTCTCGCAATGAGGCTGGCACAGAGCGCAAATTTCCGCGCGGAGTGTAGGGCCGGATTATTTTAAGGCACGTTGGGGCACAAATAACTTCTGGTGTTGTTTCTGTAGGCATGTTTCAGGTGGGCGGCGAGTGACACAGTCAGAGCCCAAGGACCGCATTATCAGTGCATTGTACCTGATAGCAACTTACTAAATTTCCGGAGTTGTTGCACGCTTTTTGGGGGAAAAAAAATACTCGGAATTAGTTTGGGATTTTTTTGGTCGCGAAAGGGTCGAGCGCTTCAAACGGTTTCAGTCGTTGGCATGGGTGGGTGGGTGCGTGATGGCGGGCATTGTGCACACGGTGAACGGGTGCAAGGACAAGAAAATAAAAAAAGTGTATTTTTTGCCCCGGTTTTATCGCGGATCAGGAAAAGGTTTGATCTCTCCGGCATGGAATACAAACAGGCGGGTCTCGGCCTGCGTCGATTGATATTCGAAGCGCCAATTGTCCGAACCGAAGTGCTAGCAACTTCGGTCATTACCAGGTTTTCCGCGCGATACGTTCGGAGCGTCTCCACAAAACGAGGTTAGGTCGAGAGCAATATTTTGTCGAGTAACACGATGGGTAAAAAGGCTGTTGCAGCCTGATGAATCCTTCCGCGAGGGGATCAGACCGGCCTGCGCCGATTTCCTGAGTCATCCTAGTGGGGGGGGAGCACGCAATGAGGGGGGGCATGATGTACCATATCGAACGGTGTTTGACAAATTCGAAGGTCTCGTGTGTTTCGCTCCCGATGGAGCACTAATAGTTGTGCTTGGGGTTGACAATTTTCAAGGGCTCGTGTACATCGCGGCTCCATCTGCCAACACCTCTCTGATGCCTGTGCTTGATGCTCTCTACTTCATGGTCTCGTGTATAGCGGCGTTCCTTGTTCCGACGACTTCGAAACCCTTTCAGCCGAGAGAGCACAACATGTATGCATGGGTACGTTTTTCTCGCTGTGCTATCAATAGCGTTTATTGGTGTCCTCGGGTTTTGCTGGCCGTTTCATCGAACTGCCGCTTGCTGTATAATATAGTAAAGGCGCCATGAGGGGTGCATGGGGATCGAGAGCACCGCTGGGTTCTTGCCCTGGAAAGGAAACCAGTCGAGGTCTTGAGCGCGTTCCCAACCGTGTTTCGTTCATTTTCAACGTGCATTGACCTATGTCTCGGACGTAAATAGGGTGCATCATTCACCCAGACCAACACCAGTCAGCGTTACAACAGTTTCAGACGATGTCGCATTGCTACCCATGGCCGCAAGTATGTACATAATGAGTCCAACATCAGCCACTAGAGTTTCAGACGATGTCGTAGCCGCAAACAACGCCTACCCAAGCCGCGTAAAACCCGCCAACGAACAAGACACGCACAGCAGACAATACATTGACAAAACAAACTAAAGACCCACTACTTAGTACTCCCAAATCATACGGTTTTGTTGCGGAGCGAGTTTTCGAAGGTGCCGAAAAAAACTGACGTTCACGGACTCAACAAAAGTGTCATGCAGTTGCAAATCGCGGCAGAAAAAAAAGGCAACCGGGCGCCGATAGGATAAGCCTCGTAACAAAAAAAACGCCCTATTTATATAGCAGTCCTCAGGTGCGGCCCCGATCAACCATTACTATGATAAATAGCGACGGCACAATGGTGTACAGTTAGTTGCCGCAAGTAACATCGTCGCTATATAATCTTCAGAACTTTCCGAGCTTGGTGACGATGTACACCCGGACAGTCTGGTCCAGGCAGCTGAGGCAGCACAAGCCCTCGCGATCCGGACTCCAGTCGAAGCTGACCATGGGTTGCGAGGAGATAACTCTGGAGTTGAGGAGCTCCACCGTGCCGGCCACGCCCATCGGGACGTTGTCCTGCAAACATTTTTCGGACGTTTTTTTCCCCCGGAACGAGTGGGGATCAGGGGGGAAGGCGCAAACCGCAAAATGCGAAATCTCCAAGCCGACCGAATACTGGTACACATGGGATATATAGGCCTTGGCCTATACCTAGCTTCGACAACATGGTCGAAAGATACTTTCTATAACCTCAACCCTAACCCTAGCCTCGACCGCCTTGAAAAAATATCGGAATGAAGATGGTTAGTAATGAGGAGTTATTGTAGACTATAAACCGTTTTGTGCAACCAGGGCCAAATCAAAAACACTACGCGCATACGTGCTTTCGAGTGAAGCCGGATTTGTACTGCGTACCCCGTAATTTTTTTTCGAGATATCCGATCACACAACGCGCGGGATAATCCACGAGTGCGTCACGCGTCGAGATGGGGTGGCTAGCACAACTGTCTCCGCGGAGCCGCGTGAAACGAAAGCTGCGAGAGTGTGGAGGGCACGCCTTTGCAAAAACGTCTGTTTTACGGGAAAACTGACCAAACACACCTATTTTACGGGAAACCGACCAAACACGCCAAATTTACGAGGAAACCGATCAAACGCGCCAAATTTACGGGATTATCGACCAAATACGTCTACGTTGCAGGAAAATCGACCGAACCCGCCTACTTGACGGATAAACGAGAAACACGTGGACCTTACGCTAAACCGAACAGAAATGCCGACGTTACCGACAAAACCAGCGCGCGAGGATGGCTGCGTCGCGCTTTCGTTTGAATGGTCATCACGGTACGGATCGACAAGCGACACGCAGCGGGGAACACCACACATCATTCGTACCTTATCCTGCTTGACGCGGGAATTCGGGTAGTGGTACTTGTACAAATTGAAACCCCCGTTTCCTCCGCCCGTCATGAACAAGTCTCGGTTTTGCGGGAGGTGTTTCGCCAGCCACACCGTGGACTTGTGCGCTTTCTCGCTCAGGTACGCAAACCCCGCGGTTGGGTGCTGCGTGCGCATGTCGTACGTTCGGAACTTAGACTCCAGGGTGGTCACGACCAGCTGCGAGGGTATGCGAGGGATGGGGGGCGGGAGGTTTGCCAAGCTAGTTTCGATCTCGGCGTTCGTTCGAGCAAAATGCAGCCTGGTGATTCGAGACGGAAACATTCGAACGGCTTCCGTGCGTGGCAAGGCCGTAGTCTATAACAAGTCTATAACAGCAGGCCTGCAGGACTACAAGTAGCACCAGGTATACTACTACTGTAGTATCATAATTATGTGCAGTACCAGGCATACTACTGTTCTGTGTACGTAGACTGCGCCAGAGCAAGCGCCTTCAGTAGGGGGGGGGGGGGACCACCGAAAAACAAAAACGAACGCGAAGAGCGCCTGCACACATCGGACAGACCAGGTTCACATTTCACTACTTAGATTTTTAGATTTTTCAAAAAGGTCCCCGGTGTATATGATATGTACGGTCTGGATCATGTTTGCCGAGTGGGATCTGTATGATCTGAATGATCTGTACGATCTGTATGACAGACAGCTCTTGCGCACACGTTTGCCGGGTGGGGTCTGTAGAGGATTTGTAGATGATCTATCTGTCGATGACCTATCCTATGTGTGAAACAATTGCAGTATCTCACCTTGTTCATCTCGATGTCGTTCCGGTCGAACTCCAGCCCGGTCACCCCATTCTTCACATTTGTCTCCCAGCGCATGCTCTGCGTCCTGAGGTCGAACAGCTTCACGTCTCCGTTGTCATAGCCGGCAGCCAAGCAGCGGTCCTCGTCGGAGCAGGCGTTTCCGAATGTAACCGTCCAGCAGTCTCGGGCGGCCTGCTCCCGGCAAAGTTGTTGGAGAAGGAAAACAGCGATGCAGACGGTAGATGTGTCGAACGGAAGAGAGCGCGCAGGCCTGAGCTTCACGGACTAGAAACAAGGGTAGACCGATGCCCTTCTGCTGTTGTGAAACAGCCCACTCACTCCTCCCACAGGGTTGACGATCTATCAAACCTGATCGACTCAACGCCTGGGCTAGGTCCAAGTATATGATACAGGTGCAACGGTTTTGCGACAGTGCTCAAGAGAAGCGGGGAAAATGATGACGCCGTTATTGTCACCTCTCCATCCCTGGGCTCTACCCTCACGACCGGGTTGCTGACTCTCGGGTCCCACACTCGGACGCACCCGTCCCTTGCCCCCGTCACCTGGTTCGCCGCCAACAAGGAGCGAAGAGGGTGCAGTGGGGTCAAATCCGACGATAGGAAAAGCACAAGAGTCACCCGTCGTCAAACACAGGGTCAATCAACACAAATACGTAGCACTAATACTGGTGTTGTACTGCTTGTATCACACGTCCATTGAATACGATTAGACCCCACCGGGAAAGTCGTCTTATACAGCAGCGCAGTTAATGCTGACACCAAAGCTGGATATTTGGAACCAATACGTTCATGTTCAGTGTTCTTTTATCTTCCCATGGCTGCTGGTGAAGATGACTGGCTTGCCATGACCTAAACCAGGCCTAAACTGATACACGAACGAACCAAGGACCGAACGCGTAACCAGTTCATCGGTACACATTCAAGGCCGATGGGCATCCAACATGCGCACAAGCGTCAGAGGCACCCCCGTCTTCCCGCCCCCTCCTACCGAAACGTCCGAATCCACCACCGATGGGCATTGTATTGCCCCTGTAGTCAAATCAAGTCCCAAATAACCTACCAGCTCGGGTGCCCCGTAGGTGGAATCTGGCCCTCCCAATCCGTCAACCGCGTTAATGATGGATTTGTGACCATCGGCAGACCAAACCGCGACATCGTTTCTCTCCAGGTCGTAGATGGCAAGCTTGCCATTGTGGTCCCCACAAGCCTGCGAGGGGGTGAAAAACACCGCCGCAAAGCGTCCGTTAGTTAGCTAGCACCACTTCTGCGATAAAACCCAGCGCGTAACTTGGCTCCGTATAACAATTGGAGCCATCAGCCATCACCAATAACGCGGGCACGTGCAAACAGTGTGGTGATATGGAGTGAGTAAATTTTCGGGAAAGAGTCGTTCTCACGCATTGGATCCCCTGCTATCCGACCTGCTGTAAACATCAACGCTGCTGTCATTTACCACCGACAGCAGCACTACGAAGGCATGAACACTGCTGCCGTAACAACTATTAATACTGTACATGCAGCCGCAGCTGTAGTTGTTCTTGTAGCTGTAGTCGTTTCAAAGCTCAATTCGAGGGCTGCCATAACAAGACATAGTGGTACGCACAGGTACGATACGTACGTCTGGCAAGATAGACCAAGTACGTCGAGGATACCCTGCCAAACGAGTCGTTGGAAAAGTGTGCGTATCACCCGATCCTGGCACACGATTATGCCCCACTTCAGTGCAACAATGCACCCGGACGGCTGCTTTGGGGCACAAAGCACGTCCAAGACTCGAGACTTTTCTAAGAGCGCGAGCGCGACATGCACCATGACAAAACGCTGTCACCTACATCGAGGGGTCGTGTTAGAGATTGTTACGTACATGTATATACCAGACGCATCTGTTACCGAGCAGCCACTGACTACTGCTATAGTAAGTCCCAGGCGAAGAACGATGGTGTATGAGGTTTTAGTAATATTCTCCCGGCAGAGTTGAGGCAGAAAGAAGTGACCATGTGTGCATCAGGTGCACCCACAGAAGCAACCACCAAGTACACCATAGTGAAGTGTACGAAATGGTTGTGTATGGAACCGTCTTGGATACGTAGAGACAACAGTCACGTTTCTCCCTGGGACGTATCAAATGCTACCGGCAGGTGCCCCATAATTCACTTCATCTTCTACACTCGTCTCCTTGTCTACGTGTACCTTTCCTTTCCCGGCATCGTTATAGCCCACCTATGAACTCATCCCGGCACGGCCAGCTTGTCCTCATGTGGCTTTCAGCGTACTCTGCACAGCATACCGCATACCAACACAGCAGTAGGTGCACGAATGAAGGGCGCTAGCACATTACAGCAGTCAGTCTAGAGCGCTGCAGCAGCGAAGGCGAGAACCTCACCAGATGTCGGTTTTCTAACGACGAGGCCCCGAAGGTGCAGCATTTGATGCCTGCATCCGTCTCCCTCTCGTGAACGAGCTTGAGCTTGCCTTTGTTCAACTCGTACACCTGCCAAAAACGCACGTACAAATATATGGCGGCAGCGCCAATCGCTTTCTCACAGCAGGATCTCTCGGAAGCACGAAACAATCTGCTTGCACCTGGCAAGGAAATACTATTAATATTAATAGGAACGATGTCATACACATCAGCATAACAGCATGCACTTCAACCAAACTTGAACTTGCCTAAACTGGCTGTCTGCTGCTTGCTGTACCGAGGCACAGAGTCGTGATACAGCAGTAGAACGATGTCACACGTTCTCTCAGCACGACGTCCAAGAAGAGCCAGGAAGAAGAGCAACTGCCGCGTACTGGTATCGCTGGTATATCAGTAGGCAATTCTGCCATGTGTTGCAGTACTTTCCAAGTGGTGTGAAGACCACCGACACGCTTATTCTTTGTAACCTACACCAACACATGCTCGATGACAGCAGTAGTAGCAGAACATAACCAAGTACGAGTGCACTTAATGGCTCGTCGTTAACGTAGACAAGGCGAGGCAACAGAGTATGATACGTTTCTGCTGTAGTCTGAGCTCCCCCGTCGGCACTTACCACGAGAGCCCCCTTGGCTCGAGGATGGATCCCTGTGACAACGAAGCGAGCACTGCACGGCACCCATCGTGTGTCAGTCGGCGTGAAGGTTACCGACTTATGGATGTGTTCCATCATCTGGGGTGCATCTGTCGAGTCCATGGTGCACGCCCTCTCCTGCCGCCAGAGCGGCCTGTCGCTGCTCGCCCTGCTTTGCCTCGCTGTCCGAGGCTTGGATGGAAATAGTATCACCAGATCCAACAAGAATTAGCTTCAGCCTTCGGGCAACGACGGATTGGAGAGTAGGGGTCAAAGGCCAGGCCCTGCAGGGGTGGACACCTGGTTTCTATACCTCGCTTTCGCGAGCAAGTATACCGCAATTCCCTGTACTCTAAGCCCCGCAAAGCTCTCGTGTTCCTCGGCTAGCTTTGATGCTGGAGTGCTATTCTGGGCGCTTGCTCACCCGCCGCATTTCCGATTTGTCTTTTCCGATTCGGAACAATAATGTTACCTATCACTGACATAATACTGGAAAGGGTTTCCAAATATTTCGGATTCGGAAAAAATGATCGACGACCTCCGCAGAGGCTTTCGTCGTGGAACATATCACCCCACCAGCAGTGTACGAGAGATCACGAGACAGGCAGAGAGTTTCGAGTTGCATCTCTAATCGAAGAAACGCCAGAAAGGGAGTAAGGGGGAGCCGAGTGTGGTCGCAAGCTGGCTGGAGAGCAACGCCTGGTGGCTGACTGAAAACTGGGAAAGGGGTTGGGTGCTTGGCCTCGTTTTTCTCTCTTCGCTGCTGTTCGGTTGCGACGGACAAGTATGGTGAGTGCTCTCTGCTGCTGTGCTACAAGGGAGCAAAATGTCGAAACTACTTCATCGTCTTGCAAGGTGCTGGGCATAGTATGTCAGTCTCTTTTCCCAGCAAGCAACATGCCATCCAAGTAGCACCCACGATACGCCTACTCCTCGCTTCGCCATTGTTGCATCGGTCCTGTGAAAATCCCAAGCTTTCGACACTCGTTCGCTCTTCCCCTCTCTATTATTACGTTGTTTTTTACGTTTTCACGATACCGCCAGCACCTTGGGAGATACCAGGTACCCGTACTGGTATTTAGCCAGGCACACCCCTTTGATACTTCTGGTAGACAAAATGTCTCGAAGCAACTCGAACACTGCAGTGCGTTGACGAGCTTAAAACAGCATCCACATCGAAGTGCGTATCTCCGTAGTGTCTACGTAGCCTCTACCAGTACGCACCTATGTCCCGAATTCTCTCGGAACGACCAACCTCATGCTATGTTCTTCAACCAACCTGCTTGCGCTATCTATGATACAGTCTATCTTGGAGTACAATGGCGCCGCCATCCTGGCCATGACCGGCAAGGACTGCGTCGGCATTTGCTCGGACAGCCGACTCGGAAACCAAGCTCAGACCGTGGCGACCGATTTCGAGAAGATCTTCAAGATGGGGGACAAGCTCATGGTGCGCGCCAAGCCCTATCTCTATTTGCTCGCATTCCACCGCCCACCGCTTGCTGTCGTGTGAAAGCATTGATTTTGGGCACGTACCTAATATTACCTGGTACCTGGTATCTTGTACCAGCAAGGTACAAACCTGCCTCCCTGGTACATACTATAGGATCCATGGCCTGTATCTTACGATGTTCACATGATCCGTGTCGCTGCTGCTGTTTTCACCAAGAGTCAAGACTACATACAGCAGTAGCAGTGCTTTCCGGTGTCAAGACCCAGAGCGAGCTCCGATTTTGCTTTGTGCATATGTTGTTTGCGCAACTATCAATACCTGGTACCTCTTATCCTCAACTGCTTTGCCAAATCCCCCCCCCCCCCCCCCCCCGTCGCGCATGCCCAGCTGGGTGCAAGGTTATGTCAAGCCCCCAGCTGGCCGACACTTTCTGACTCGCTTTCCTCAACCGTCTGCTTAGACCCTGTGTTTGTAGCACGTGTACTGCTGCGTGCTCGGTCGTTTCTCATGTACTGTATGTGTATCGGAGGCGTGGTCCCTACTCATTCATCCCTCATTCCTTGTCGAAACCCGTCGACCCTATGTCACTGCTGGGCCCCCCCCCGGCCCCAGGGGGCAAACGAAGTGGATGTGCAAGTGCAGCATACAATTGCCTTCAGTACACTAGAGCAGTCGGTGTTGCTGTGTATGTCCGCCCCCCCCCGTCTTCTCGGCCTAGCTTGTCAAATCTGCGGCAGAGTTTGACTTCGAAGCCGGTTTGCGTTGCACTGCCTTGCTCGGCGAGGTATCACGACGGCTGTTTTCGATTTCGAATAGCTCACATCTATCATTTGACACCGCTGATGCTGCATGAATACCGACATCGCATGTACCAATGTCATACAACTGAGACACGAAAGCGGGAGACGCTTGTTTTCGACTCCTCCGGTAGCCTCGGGCGGATTGCTGCCAGGCGACGCTTGAGTCATCGATGGATTCACTGCTGTCTCGTAACGAAGGCCACGTAATTGTACCGAGTAGTTTCACACCCGTAGTCTGCAGCAATGCGTCGTATCGTTGTGTCGTGGCTAGACTTTTTGGAAGAGGCAAAATCGCCTTATCGCCCCTCACTCGGTTCAGTGGAGAGCGATATATATGAGTATTTAACAGAGAAAGACAGACGTCGATGGATGATCACACCCGAACGAGCCTACCCGGTATACTGGGATACAGCATTAACCCCCGAACAAGAAACGCGTACTCGTACTGTAATATGAGCAAGCCTTAGAACCTTATCGTGACACCATCCTTGAACGTGAAGTATACCATTATGGACGGAAACATAAGCTCCATTTTATATTCATATCAGATACCAAATGGTGCGTATATTTCCGGTCAGAGTGATGTCAGGTACCGGTAGGACTTAGTGTGGCGCCCGCCGCTGAACACGATCGCCGAATCCCATTTTCTTAGCGCTCCCCAAAGAGTGAGCCTTAACGTTTTTACTATTAATAATTAATACCAGGTAGTTCATTTCTTATTCATGGGCCTATTCTGCTGAGGAATCTTATTTTTCGGACGGTGTAGCCCTGAACGTGTGTATCACAACATCAATACACACAGCAGTGATCAAAAGCTGATACTGTATTTATATTTTAAACGTGTTGCCGGAAAACAGACAGCAATGGGGACTGACTTGTGTGCGGCTGTCTCCATGCCATATAACGTATGACGCGCTGTCTCACAGGTGGGGCTTCCAGGGTTGGCGACGGACGTGATCACAATGAAGGAGCTCCTCACCTTCCGGCTCAACCTGTACCGCCTCAGGGAGGAGCGAGAGATCAAGCCGGAGACGTTCTCGGCGCTCTTATCTCACATCCTTTACCAGAAAAGGCGAGCCTCCGCCCTTCGAGCTTTCGTTCACATCGCCCACACCACTCATTTAGTCTCGGTTTATGTTTTTTTGTTTTCGTTTTCGTTTTTTTTTTTCGCTTTTTCTTGCGTATGTATGCCGGTGTACCGGTGCAACCTTCAATGCGTCAATGCGGTTCTTCTTCGACCTCACGAGTGTCAGAGCGGTCTAAGCGAGGAAGCGCGGGCTCGATGTACCCTGTTCCTGAACAGGACGAAACAGCCTCGGCCGGAACAAGTCCAGGATTGTCTGCTTCCCGTAACCCTTCCTGTATGTGCCTTCTGCAAGCCTTAGTCGGCAGGCAACACTTACTGCACTCATTGTATCTTATAGCGGTGCGTCGAAGCGTCGAGAGAGTGCGCGTTGTGCCGCCGCCTCTGAAGTGCGCGTTGTGGCTCTCCTTTTATCTCCTGCATCTTGGTTGTCCTTGTCTGGATTTTGGTTATATCTGTGTTGTTGATCTCGGTTTATCCCTTTGTTGGTAACCTTGGGCACCCTCGTGTTGTTTTCTTGGTTGCTCTATGCCTGTGCGGTTCGTTTGTTTTTTTGCAGGTTTGGTCCGTACTTCGTGGAGCCGATCGTGGCCGGGTTGAAGGAGGGCAACAAGCCGTTTATCTCGGCGTTCGATCTTATCGGGGCGCCCGTGATGACGGACGACTTCGTCGTGGGGGGCACGTGCACCAACAACTTGTACGGCATGTGCGAGAGCCTTTACAGGCCAAACATGGTGAGCAAGCAAGAACGGTGCTTGCGTTCGGCTTCACCATGCATGCATCATATATACCAGTATATCGCGCTTGACGCTATTTTATTCTATCTGTGACAAGTCGACGGACGGCGATGCCTTTTTATTTAACCGACCCGTACTCGACAAACACAGCGAGCTCGACACGCTAGGTTTGGCTTCAGCTGTTGTCTGATTCCATTTCTAACGGGCATGCCATGCTACAGTAGCAGCTCTTCACTTTCTCGTTAGGTCTCGACGTCGAGGTGGGCACGCCGATAGGCTAGCAATGCCGATCTAACATGCATCGGGTCGAATGAGGTAACGCCGAAAGTGCAACCAGTCGCCGCCAGTGTACATGATTTCGTAAAGTACAGCAGTACGTGTCTATTTATAGTGTTGGTGAAAGCAACCAACGGCGATGGCCGTCCCTGTTGTGGCCCCCTCGGGCTTTGCCGACTCTTTTTCCCTTTGTCCTCTTGTTCAGTTTAGCGACGTATGCCTACGACGACCCACGGGGACAGAAGTAAATGGCCTCCTCTCCCCCTATAAGTTGCCTATCGTGATTCACGCCTCGTGTTGCGGAAATATCGCGCACTCCCAAAGCGCGTCGACTTGCGTTGAATTGTGCGTGCGTGCCTTCACAATGAGCGGTCTCCGCGCGTGGTGTATTTGCTGTCGAAGGTTTATCCGGCGTTCCACGGCCCCATCGACGTTGACTGCGTTTTTTAACACCCTTGCTTTAATTTTTCGGTGTTTTTGAATATTCCGACAGTTCGCTGATGCCGTGTTTGCAGTTTTGCGTATTCCGAACCTTTACTATAATTTCGCTGACGCCTTTTATTTTGACACTTGTCCCCGCTGATTTTTTAAACCTCCCAACCATCCCTGATGCCTTTTCGTTTTGAAACGGTTGGGGGGGGGTTAATAAATGCTGCCGTTTCGTGCCCGCAATGGAAACCCCAGGACAAGGACGAACTGTTCGAGACAATGGCGCAATGCCTCTTGGCGTCTGTAGATCGCGACGCTCTCAGCGGGTGGGGCGGCGTAGTGCACATCATTACGCCAGAGGGCATCATGTCCAAGACGCTCAAGGGCCGACAGGACTAACGGGACGTGTTACGGGTTTCATAGTCAGTGGAAGGGGGAGGGGAAAGGCGGGGAAATCGGGCGGGTGGTTTCAGTGATGAACAAATCGCACCCCCAGTTGTAGGAAATCCCGATCGTTTTTTTTTTTCTTGGCGTGATCCTCGCGGGGAAGGTTGCAGCGCGTGATCTCTTCGCTCTCGCCATGAGCCTTGTGCAGTGCAAGATAACCCCCTGCGCCGTCGAAGATGCTGGGGGGGGGCTTCAGGGCGGCATGTCTTCGGGACTGGGCAGTTGGAGATACGCGTTGCAACTACGGGTACCAGAGGGATTGGCTTAGGCCCCATGTGTGGTGCCTGCTCTATGAGCAAGGCGCGTTGGCTGCGACAGTTACATCTATTTCTGATACGGCAAGAACAGAATATTGTAGTACAGTAGGTGACGTCACTGCACGATGGTCGGTGGTACCTGGTATGAAAAAATTGCAAGAAAACTCACAAGACGGGATCTTCAGGGGGGAGGACGAACTGGCTGCGTTGGTCAGTCTGTGGCGGCGTTTTTCTTCATATAACGCCTGTTTCGGACAGCAAGTGTATAGAACCCAGCATGGCTGCCTTGTCTGTTTTTACCGACGGGGGGAAAATGCCTCTTGCGAATGTATGGGTTTCAATGCAACGAGGTCTTCCCACAGCGGGGCAAAGGGTTGCTCGTTCGATGATGTGGCGTGTCAAGTAAAACAAAGTGGGTTCTCAATATAGGCACGCCTCTCGCACACCGGTCAAGGCAACACAAAGTGGGCTTCTCAATATAGACACGCCTCTCGCACACCTGAACTCCTCTGGAAGTGCACCTTCGTTTCGCGGACAGACTGTTGATGCTTGGAATTAGAGTTCGATCATTTTCTGTGGTGGTACAAGGGTTAAGAAGTCAATTCGGTTACCAATACGGTTCATTATCGCTGACGATTGTTCCTCGCGTGCGAGTTCATGCCGCCGCTGCATGTCTCGCCGTCGTGGGCGCTGTCGATTGCCGCTTCTTGCGGCCGAGGCCCTCACGAGCCAGCTTTTATTACTTTGTGTAACCTCTTTCAGTTAAAAATGACCTCGAACATGTTCAAGCAAGAAAGGCTGGTACAGGCGTACTACTATTAGCACGGCATTGGTTGCCCAAGAGAGAAGAAACGAACTCCTTCTTAAAACGAATTTTCGTGCATCTCTAACGATGCTTGCGGTCTCCGCGCGGGGGTCTGCGGCCTTGAAAAAATATTTCAGTACTCCACTTCCCAACACTACGTAAGGTCAACCCTTCTACCTACAACAGCAGTATTGCGAAAAGTGTTCCAACACTAAATCCAAGTAAATGTATCCCCAAAAACATGGGCGCAGCTGTAAAAGGTTAAACTTATTCAAATTATTCTTCAGGAACCTTAACCTTGTACATGGTTGGCATAAGTTCGACCACTCGTCGGTAATCCCTCTCCACGACCTCCGCCCGGTCGTGCACCAACCGCACCCATCCGGCGTCGCTGCGGATATCGATCGTTTTCTTCACGTAACCCGAACCTCCCATCGCCGGGTCCGCGTAAACGTCGATTCCTGCGAAGCTCTCCATGTTTCGGATCTCCTGGTCGCGCACGGCAACAGCCAACGGGCGATGTTGTTTGCAGTTTGCAGATGGATTGTTAGCGGGCGGGCCACTTTCTCAACAGGCTGGTTCAGGCAAAACGCCCCAAATTGCGTCAGTCAGGAATGAATGCCGCAAGCAATAGCTACACACTTTGAACGCCACATGTTAGGTATCGTACTGGCGATAATAATAGGTGGAAGAGGGTGACATGACCGGTTCTTTTGTTGAGGGTCTAGGGCTTGCGCCAGCGGCGAAATTGTGTCCCGACCAACCGCAGGCCTTGAAAAAAGTCAACAAATTGTCTCGTGTGGGAACATTACTATTCAAAGGCAAACCTGCAGTGCTAGTGTACGAAAACGTCTCACGCTTCCAATTAATTGCGGTCAGCAGGCCGTGCCGGAGCATGATTGCCGCTCCACGTCGCACACACCGCACCTCTTCATGCAAAATGCGCTCGAGGGGGCCCTCCACGAAGGACACCAGGTGCACCACCCTGCCGTACCGCGAGTCTTCGCCCGTGGGGGGAACCCGGGGAAGCGCCTCAAACCTCTCCGGGTCTAGATACGCCGACAGGGTTTCCTCAACGGCGTTATACCCCACACAGGCATCCGTGAGCGGCCCAAAGTCTGTCAGATGCCACCGGGTGTTGACTTCCACCAGAGTTGGCGTCGGCCGTCTCGGGGATGCGTTTCCATCATCTTCGCTGTTGTTGTCAACCATTATCACCTCTGGAGCAGCGAGGAGGGTACAGCACAGAAACGGTGGCGTCATCTAAACGGTAGGAAACAGCGGTGGGACAAGAATGTTACAAACATTAGGCAGATCACGATCCAGACTATTTATTTCGATCATCTAGATCCTAGATTTGCCGTTATGGAATATATATGTTGTGCAAGAGCCGTATCATGCAGATCCCATCCGGCAAATATATGCGCAAGAATATTGAAATACGGATGCCACTCGGAAAACGCCGTCTAGATCGTGTAGATCGTATATACCAGGTATGCATTGGGGGTCTTATCTGCCTGGGAAGATAAACTTCATGAGATGTTATTAATATGTCATGTGTCCGGTGTGCGGAATGTTGGGCTACGGTGAGAAGCAGGCGGGGATGCAAAGGTATATGCACCGTGCCGTGCCGTGATCGAGGCCTCGACAGGTCTTGGCCCAGCCTCAACACAATGATTTAAATATACCTGGTACTTGACTTTTAGTACTTAACACTAATTCCGACTGCCTGGAAACTTTCTCGGAAAGAGGGTTGTTGATGTTATCAGGAGTTAATGCGGGCTATCAACAATTTCGTCCAAGCTGGGCCAAGTTGTAAACACTACTGCCGTGATTGATCGCAAAGAGCGTGGTGGCAACGGTGAAAGCGCATGAGAAAAACGCGATTTATGGTGCGTGTTGCCACCAGCTAACTCGTGCAAAGATTTTCACGCTACCGGAGCCGCGGCACCATCGTGTGATTGCGATCGGTGATGAAACAGGCAAAGGAAAGAGGCCTGTTGCTGTCGTGGGAAAATCGCTCGAGCTTGGAACCGTTCTTTAGTAGGCTCACCGGTGTGCGTTGGTCCAAACTTGACGCCGAGCGCATCCAAAGCCTGGAAGGCGTACTCTACAACCTCGTTCTCGTCCTCCCCGTCGGATGGTCTATTCCAGCGTCGGTCAGGGACGTGGCGAGAGATACACGGAGACGGTCGGGGTTAGAAAGTCAGGCGTTTGATCCAAACTAGACAACGTGCGTGGAGAAGAATTTCGGCGTGTGCTGTAGGCTCGATCGATGCCCGGGGCCTTCGTCAGAAGAAGCGACACCGAAGGAAAGTTCAAAACACACCGGGCATGCTTCGTCGTGCTCACATGAGTTGTGTGGAGAAATAAACGAAGGGGGCTCCATTCACCTCTCGCTTGTCGTACTTCCAGATCGCCATCGCCTGCCGACACGATGAGTACACAATACACGCCGCCCGGACAAAACAGTCATCAAGGCCTTTTTAAATGAAGCATATCCGCGACATGCGTGTTTGCAAGAGAGGTGCCCCACAGAAGGTCTAACTCGACGGACCTCTAGCACGAACAGCCGCGGTAGTGGCAACGAAAATCTCTTCCAAACACAAAGTCAACCGAAGGGCTCCGATCGGAGTTTGTGGCCGACTATTTCAACGGTGCCTGGGGCGCACAACCTTGGAGATCAACGCAACCCCAAGACCTGAAGTATGCCGACACCGAAAAAAGAGGGGAAATCATGTACATAGAACGGCTGTACTTTCCAAAAAAGGGTTGCCATTCGGGGTCACGGGCAAATACCTTGTGGTTCCCATCCCGGCTAACAGTGTCGACCACGTACTCGGTGCCAACCAAGAACTCCTGTACCAAAACCTGCCGAGTGGCCAAGGACAAGGCAAAGGTTTTAACACATGTCATGAAAGAGGACACACGGATGCACAGACGATCGAAACGGGGACGCATGGGCACAAACGCGCAGCCAGGCTAGGCAGCAGAGATGGACAGCCACAAGTCCTATACTACACCCAGCAGACGCAGCAGAGCTTGCAACCGTTCATGACCCGGGAAAAAGAAACGATAGCATCGTCTCCGGCACCGAACCGACAACAAACCACGCTTTATCATCAGCGCCGGTTGGGAACATTCAGACAACGCCACACACCTACCTCATCGTTGAACGCTCCGGGCGTCCCGTATTTGGGCGTCCCGCGAATCTTCTCGAAAGCTTCCATCGCCTCGCGCTCGCCGACACACAGAAAAACGCTGCCGCTGGCGCACCCCCTCGATGGTTTGACGATCGACATCACACCATCCAAACACGATGCACCCTCCACTCCGTTCCCATCTCCGCTCTCGCCAGCAACCGCATCGATAGCAGGTCCAGTTTCGTCCACCCGAGCAGAATTTTCTTGGATACTAGAATTTTCTGCGACCGGACCCACGTTGACGTTGGGTTTCTTGAGAGACGCGAGAAACTCTCGCGCCTTCGACCAGTCTCCCGTTTTTATCTGGCGAGCGCACGCCAGGCCTGCCTCGCGAGCCACCTCGTTCATGAGGAACTTGTCACGTCGAGCTTCGTTGACCTCGCCGAAGCGCGTTCCTAGAAGCGCCGCTTGCAGTCTCTCTATTTATAGTAACGTCAGGGTTGCAAACGGGTTCATGGAGGCCGCGCGGAAATACAGTACCGGGTCGGCGGGTAGGGGTTGGGCTCTTATGACTCGTGCCGATGGACCTGACGATGTCACGCTCCAGAGCTCCTACTGGTACGCGCGGTTTCGATTCGATAAAAAACATTGGCAGAGATAGCTTTTTATGCTGGTGTTAGCGCACGACTTGGATACATAAAAAAATGCAGTTGTGGGCCACGGACGTCGTGCGAACTGCATGGCGTCGTAGACTACCGCGAGCCGACCGAACACCCCTCCCTCTCGCAAGGACGGCAATAACACAATCTGGCTGCGACATACTATCCTTCGCACCTCCAGCATTTCCCGCGGAAACGGTACGCTCAGAGCTTTCCGTTGTGGGAGAGACGCCGAGGAATGACACACGATTTTCCGATCATCTACTGCACTGTTGTTGTCAAGATGACCGCGTAACTCACTTACTCTTCCGTGCAGCTAGTAGACGCACGTTCAAGCCGACGTTTTTTTTTCTTCGCTGAGTGAACTTCGCTTGGCCGCCCCGTCACACGGACACCAGAAAAAGATGTTTACCACGAAAAAAGGAAAAGTAGGAGAAAAAGCGCTTTACCGACGAAACGGGTCGGTACAACAGCTTGAGAGACTGACTTGCCTGCATTGGCCAGGCCTGCGTCGCTCTCGCACAACACGGCAACGAGCGGGAAGGGCAACCAACCGGCCCAAGAAGCCTCTTGGCCGGGCTTCGGGATGCGGAAAATCTCTGCCGACTCGTCCTTGAGGGTAGCCAGGAGATGATCGGACATGACCTGCGCGGCACAGAAGTGAACACCGTAGGAAGGTCGTAACACATTTAGAAGGCGTTCTGCGACGCTCGACCACCTTGGCGGCATCTTGCCGAGGGCAGCAGGGTTCCAAACGTGCAGCACCGTGCGCGGAGTTAACCAAGAGTAACTGTCGCAGTTGCGCCATCACCCGGTGCGCTGCTTCAACGGGCATGGAGCCGTCCCAACAAGCGCAATATTCAAGCGTGGCCCAACGCTAAAGCTCCCCTGGTACTAAACTGTAAATATAATATCATGTGAAGTACTCCGAGTATTAAACACACACGATCAACTTCAAAGAATGTTGACAAAGTACATCGAAAACGGCAACAGTTACTATTCATAGAGTCCCTGCTTGCCTGCACAACCGCGTAGCCAGCCGCCTCAAGAATCTCGATACATCGCTTCCCGAGATAGTCGCAAAACGGGTCCACCACAATGACGCCCGCGGGTGGAGCCTCCGTCTCCCCGGCCTCGAAGGCCGACATGCCTTTCCAAATCGGAAACGGTTCGTCTTCGCATTCGCCCTCGTCGCCTGCTAGTTACATTTGATGCGTTAAGGTTAAGAAAACACTTACCATGCACCACGTATAAAATAACGTAAACGTTACACCAGGCAGAGTCTTTCGTATCCGTAAGAAGAGGTATTAAAGAGCGTTGTACTACGATGGTGTATGCTGCCGAGTTGGTGATGTAGTCAGGAATGTTCAGCTATTTGCGCGATTGATGAAGCCAAAATTATTTGAGTGCAACACAACTCTAATACGAATGCTTTCCGACGTGATTGTGCTTCAGGTACGTACCTAATACCCGGAATATGCGAAACAAAGCGAGAGGAAAAGAAAGAGAGGTAAAACACGAACAACTACAGCAGTACAGCATCATTAATACTGAGAGTTATGCGTAAAGTCTTTGTTGAATGTGCTCAGGAACACGACGATGTTCCATCTAGTATTAGGGAGTTCTATGTATTGATGTGGGATTATAGAAAAGGGGGATTTCGGCGGTTGATCTGCGGGTAAACACTAAAAAGGGAGAAATAATTGTGCTGGCAGTTTGCTGGATAATGGCCTATAATGTTTCGTCATGGGCTGTCACTCGACAGCTTGGGAATAATACAAGAAGAGAGAGTTCCGTGTTACTGTCTAGAGTTAACCACGCGTTCCTGTGCCGGCTGCGTCTATACCTCTAGAGATCACTCAACAGTCTTGAACACAATATCGCCTGAGAGATGGATGCTAGGAGTACAGATCGGTACCGGCAAACGGTAGCGACACGATCGATCATTTGCCAATATACTGCTGTTACAGTATAGGTCCAGGAAACACGAACGAGGCGCCAGCCCATCCCCGCTGCAAATTCTCCTACCCCGTACGTATATACCCCGGTTCCAGGTACCATCTACTAATACCAGGTAGCGTTCTGGGTAAAACCCCGCTTGACACCCAACAATGAACTACTGTAGGTGGAGCGACATCTATGCACAGTCTGCATAACCCTTAACCCGCGTTTCACTGAGACGGCCCATTGTATAGTACTGCTGTACTGCTTTGTGTACTTCGTACCGTCCGAGCTGCCGCCTTCGCTCTCGCCATGTTGATCGTCGCGCCGCATCGCTCTTTCGGTGTCGGAAGCTGTGCTTTCTTGAGCGGAGCCTCCTTGCAGGCCTCCACCGTGCTGCAGCAGAATCGGCTGCTGCGCTGGCGGTGTGCGCCGGTAGAAGGTGGAGACGCCAGGCGCTCGGACGAAAGCTGATACCCACAGCCCCAAAAAAGTGCATGCGTATGTACCTGCAACGAAGATGGCCATTGGGTTTCGGGCTAGGGTTGTCCTCCTCGCCATGCCAATCACTTGTTATACCCTCTCGGGTACAGAAAGCTGGATGTGAGCTCAAGGTTTGCGAGAGCTTTAAAAGAGCTGTGCTTCGCGTTGGATCTTCACTTGACTGTTCTCAAGCGCACATGGTCTCTATCACTCTCTCCTCCTCTTTGTTCTAGATAGGACACAAGAACGAGCGTACACTGTCACACTGCTGTCACCTGGTCTGGCATCGATCATGTGAGCCTCTACGACGTTCCTGCACGAACGTCAACCCCGGCAATTAATGCCTTCTTATCTCAACGAAAATCTCGTAATTGCGCCGCGTTTACATGTGTAATAACGTACCTCTCGCGCTTGTTACCTTGCAGCACCCCGTATGCTTGACAGCGGTCTGCTAATGGCAACATTATCGTCGCGCTCGGTAGTAGTTGCCGTAGTAGCTAGCGCTCTCGGTTTTCCACGACTGGCGTGGTCGGCACCGCCCTCGCCATCGACTGCCTTCCTCAGCGTCCCGTTGAGTCAGAGAACGACCCGAGGATGTGACCAGCGAGCGTTGCCCACGACGCCCCCACGAAGCTGCTCCGTATCCGAGGCGACCGATAGGCGAACACGGACATATATGGTGCCGATGCCAAGCGGCCGACGAACAAGGGATGCGCGAGTTGCCAGCGACGATCGTGACGCTACGGGCATAGGCGAGCTTGCTACGTGGGACGAGCAAACCGTTACGTCCGCAGACGTACTTGTTTGGGCCGAACGCGACAGTCCCGCCCACACGCGAGAATTACCAGTACCAATACAGACGCAACCGGTAGATGCAGATGCCACTGCAACAGCAGCAGCAGCAGCAGCAGTGGCGGCGGTAGCGGTAGTGATCTTTTTAGCTCCTCTCGATGCTGCGGTGGCTACCACGACAACGACGCACATCCAACTAGCCGCGCAAGCTTCGGCGGCGCCGCTGGACATCGGAGCTATCCTATCCAAAGCAGGGAAGGCTAGCGTCGGGGGGGGGGGCATCTGGCGCCGCCGCCGCTGTGGTACAGGTGCTTTCTCTCATGTGGCTTCGGACCACCATGAACTTTCAAGTGAGTCAGTCTTCCATGGGGCGCAACGTTCGTCGAACGTTTCCCATCACATGAGTGCGCCTGGCGCACCGTCTGCCATCGTAGCGCAGAGGTAAATCGTTTGAATTTTAGGGCGCCGTGATGTTGAAACGACTATTGCACCTAACTGAGAGTTTTCGTTTGCGCAACGGGCGTTAATTGTACTTGCTCAGCGAGCACCCCTTGAGTTTGTTTCGGTACTTTGAACGACCGGACCACGACAGCGTTGTGTTCCGCATGGGAGCATCCATTCGGGAGACCAGAGGCGAAGACGCCCAAAGGGTTGAGGATTGGGGACACACCAGCAGTTATCGATTGTCGCAAAGACAGTTATTTTCGACCAGTACTCGAAATGCGTTTCACATCATAGCAACACTTGAACCCCCCCGCGCGCTTAGCAAACACTTCTGCACCATGTTGCGGTTGATCCGCACGGGGGACTGTATTCTACCTACAATATATGACACAATGGGGAGGTGCCGCACCGTCAGGTGGCTGTTAGGTAAAGCTGAAGCATGCTGGTATGCGTGCAGCAGCAGTGATGCCCTGCGTTTGAGACGATAAGGATTGTCTGCCGATGCTTGCTCGAGACTTCACGGTTAGTGCTTCGCTTCAACCCAACAGCTATTGCACACCTTGGACAGTTCATGATCTACAGAAAATCATCTGGGTCCTCCCCTGCCGTTATAAGAGATTGTGCAGGATCTATACGTGATACAGCGCATAGAGATTCATTCCAGGACTCATGTGCTTGGTCATCTGCAGAATATACGGGTCCCACCCGGCAACATGAGCTAGATCATACCAGATCGGGAATAGATTACCCTTAAAATACCTAGCTCATGAAGTGCAAATCGATGGTCTGCGTGTTAGGTGCGAACTTTTGACAATATCAAGAGTGCGATGTCATACCGCACCTGTACCCGTCGCCGCTCGTTTCCAGTACAAAAACGGCGGGTCCACTGAGGATGCTCTCCGGACGCTGTGGGAGGAGGGGGGCGTCCCGCGCCTTTACAAGGGGGTTTCTTTCGCGTTGGTGCAAGGCCCTCTAAGCCGGTGAGCGAGAAGAGTTTTTGTCTTGCTGTCTTGCTGCTTTGCTTGACCATCCCATTCGCAGTCCACGACGGTTGTCGGGTCATGAGCTATCTGCACACTTCCTCTTCAAACACGCGCTCGCCGCGGGCAGGACGAGGTGCGAGTCTTGCTTTCGCGGGTAAGCGCGGATAAACGGTATTACTTGGAGAGCCTAGAGGTCAGTTCCACACAGAAACTGGCTCTGTTCCCAGTCGTGGCCACTGCGTTGTGCCTTCATGAAAAGGGAGTGTGGTGAGCTCAATACTATTAATAGTATGTATGTTTACCAATCCGCCGGAGGATAAAAATAATACAAACAGAAATGGAGGGGGGGGGGGGGGGGGGGGGGGGGGGGGGGGGGGGGGGGGGGGGGGGGGGGGGGTGCACTCGATATCACGCATGGTCGTAGTCGTAAGACCGTTAAACCGTTAAAGCATAGAATGAAATCGTTGTAAGAGTGTTTAGTCGGCTGGCGTGTGCCACGTTTTTCTCGTTCCAAAACCGTTTTTTTTTTTTTTTTGTTTCGACAGTTTGCTAAACGGCACCTCCCCAAACTCGACCAATCCTTCTCCGTTCAACCGGCCAGCCCCCAACCGTTGCCCGAACGACGTCGTCAGGTTTGGAGATACCGCTGCCAACGTGGGCGTGCTCACGCTACTCGAGGCGTTCGAATCCACACGATCGCTGCCGCTTCCGGTCAAGTCAGCGGCGGGGAGCGTCGCGGCGGGGCTGTGGCGCATCGGATTGACCCCGATAGACGCCTACAAGACCACTTTGCAGGTAGTTTTCCGTTTACGACTGTGGCACCAGTTTAAAAATGGCGTTACATTCTGAGATTGATTGGGATCGTTTAACGTTACCGGCTATGATTCTTCACGACAAGGACGCTAATCGGAAAGTGAAGAGATCCGAAGGTTTGCGAGGGCAGCGCGAGGTAAGCGCAACGGTGAAGCAGTAGTTGAATAAACCGACTGCATCCGGTGGCGCGCGGTCGAACTTCCCTGGTTTTTGTGGCGCAGGTGTCGGGAGCAGAAGGCACAAAGCTGCTGACCGAGAAGGTAGCCGCGAATGGACCAAGCGTGCTGTTCGAAGGGGCTCTGGCGACGGCGACGGCAACGTTTGTGGGGCACTACCCTTGGTGAGCTGCGCCGGGGCTGCCGAGACATCGCTGGTGTCCCACCGCATTTCTGGGAAAACAAGTACATTTGTGAAAGGGACCACAACACACACTTGAATTTCTGCATATGACCGCTGGGATCACTCCGATGGGTGTGTGATGGTTTTTGCATTCTTCGCAGTTTTCATGGTTTCGTCGCGAATACCTCTGGGTGTGTGCGAGTACGCAGACCCGTTCGCGCACAAAATAACTAAAGGTAAAGTTAGCGCCTTGTCTTGGCACGTGTCCTCTTTTACGTCGCCGTAGTCAGCCGAGAACAACGCGGCCGAAGAAGAGTATTTTTTCCATCCGTGTTTATTGTCGCCGTATTTTTCTCCACCCCGCAATTACCCGTCGAGGTGGTCACTCTCCATATCCTTTCCTCCCTCCCTCCCTCCCTCCCTCCCAACAAATATCCTTTCCTTCTGTCTATGTTTTGCTTCGTACGGTTTACGTTGTCTCCCTCCCCATAAGTAGCCCTTTTTTTGTCTATTTCTTGCTCCGTGCGGTCTATGTTAGCTTTTCTGCCCTTCCTGTCCGCATGTCCTATCCTACTGTGACAGGTATTTCACGTACAATTCCTTAGGCGCGTGGTTGCCACCAGCTCCGGCAAACGACCAGCTTCTGAAGCTAGGCCGGCAGGCTTTACTAGGTGGGTGAAACCGACAAGAACTGCGATCTTT
This sequence comes from Macrocystis pyrifera, assembly GCA_031763025.1. Classification (NCBI taxonomy): domain Eukaryota; class Phaeophyceae; order Laminariales; family Laminariaceae; genus Macrocystis; species Macrocystis pyrifera. Next base: position 3,338,902 of record JASSKH010000035.1, on the reverse strand, counting down.
GTTTGGGGATCTACTCCTTGGAATTAGTGTTGGACATTTCTTTTCAGTACATGACGTATATCAGGTAAGGGTTTATGCACGATCTCAGAGTCAACCCGCAATAAACTGAATTTATGCTTAGGCGTTAAATTACTTGGATTTTAGTGTGGGACGATGTTTTCACTTTTTAAACCCTTTTTACTGTGATTAGTACCAAACAATGCCAAATATTATTCTACAGTAGATAGTCTGTACCCAAAACGTTTGGGTGCTATTTCAAGGCAAAAGGTTAAATCGAACTGCTTGTATTCCTAGACTCGGCCTAAGAACTTGACAAGGTCATGTGACACCCAAGCGAACACCCAGAGAGGTGGCCTTAGAGTTGCGTTTTCCATGTCCAAGGTCTCGAAAGCCGTAGCGATTGTGGGGGGATGGTTGGCGAGTCCCACGCGCGCTTTGGTCATCTTGAATAAACAGCAGTCGCGATCGCCATGTCGCGGGTATGAGGGCGGAATCCGCACGTTATATGGTACAGATCCATGAACCTAGGTGAGTGTGTTGCCTCTTTCAGGCCTTCTTGGAGACATCGTGAGCGATTCGTGAAAGGACCAGCACACGGTTTCACGTGTAGAAAGCGAGTTCTACACTAGCTACATCATACCCCATCCCCGCTTATCACAAGCATTAAATATTCGCTGGCATGAAGCTAAGAAGGCCCGACTTGTGTGCCACCGCGAACGGTCTCCTTTTCCGTGAATCAAATCGGCGCAGGTTTGTGCTCGTCCTGCGTGTCGGACTGCTGCTCCAACTCCATCCGCGTGATCAAGACGACCAAGCAGACCGCACCAGTACCGGTAAGCATTTTCGTTTTGTCTGGCCACGCCTTTCTTCGGCATCCTCGGGGTTGTAAGGCCAGTAACCCCCCCCCCCCCACACATACGAATACGGCCATGCATGATGTCGAGTACCCCCCCCCCTCACAAATATGGTCGAAAACGTGCTCTTGAAGCGCTATGACAAATATGAGAATACATACCTCCCATTATTTTATTAACACCGTGCTTTGATCACCGCCGGGCAGATCTCCTACCCGGAGGCGTTGAAGCAGGTGGTGAACGACGACGGAGTAACGGGGCTCTTCTTAAGAGGTCTCCAAACCAGGATTCTTGTCAATGCTCTACAGGTGAATTTGAGCTCAATGACTTCTTTTTTTTTCAATGGGAGACCGAGTCGGGGTTATAGCTAGGCTGTAAGTAAGGTGCATAAAGCAAAACTGGCATCGGTTTCGTGTCGCGTGCCGGTTTTTATCAATACCCCACGCTGTGGGTCTACTTTGCCGGAGCACAGATAATACCTGAGGCATCAGAGCATCAACGTTTGAAAGTCGTCCCGGAGCACCGGGCATCCGCGAGAGTCTACCGCACGAATTTTTTTTTTATTATCGATCGGGCAGGTCAGATAACTATTGTACAGACCACTCATATTTGTACGGTCTAGGTCAGACAGATTGTAATCAGTCCGACGCGTGAAATATTAGCAAACCTTGAAAAAAATATCAACCCGCGCTCAAACCACACCCTACCACATTAAGCATTTGATCTTTCCCGCTGACGCACACGTGCGCGAGTGCAAATCAGACACCCAAACTACCGTGAGCCCCCAACACGCTTCGCCAACCTCTCTCCCCTCCCTTTTCCCCCACACCGGCTGTTTTTTGGGCGGTTTACGTGATTGTGGACAGGGTGCATTGTTCGCGGTGGCTTGGAAGTACTTCCAGGAGGTGTTAAGAACTAACGGCGGATTTTAGTGCGACGAGATCCTCCCCTCCCCGATACTCAGGTTCTGGCACTTACCCTTGGCGCACATGCGAAGCCTTCAGTTGCCTCTGAGTCATTGGGCTCGGCGGTGGTGTTTGCGACTTGACCCAGCTCGGCTTAAATGGTTGATAGTCCACCCTAACTCCTCATTGTATTTTCGTTCCGAGAAAACTCCAAGAACTTTACCGGGCGGTCGGGGTTAGGGTTGCGTCTAGAGTTCGAAGTCAAGTATATTTCAACCATGTTGTCAAGCTGAGCCAAGGTCTATGCAGGCCTCGGACTTGAAGCGACCGCAGACTCGCCCCCCCCCCCGCCCCCATCCAGCTCCCAGCACAATTCGCATCCTGATGCGGTGGCGTTTGGGATGTTTTAGGACCAGCCATCTCATTTTGCCTTTTTTGCGTGCTATTAACGGGACAACTAAAAACGCTATCGTCCGCGTGTGGAAGGGCACGGAGGTTATAATTCCTCCCGACCATTGTATATATGCGCTCTTATACACCAGGTACTGGTACACACGCATGCAGCAAAACCCACGAAAAGGTTGAAAAGAAATGTTCATAAGGAGAACGCCGGGAGAAAGGTCGTGCTCAATGAAATCCCGCATGCGGTTCTACCGTTTCGGCCAGCCCTTGACGCAGGTGTACCAGGTATATATGCTCCCTTTCTTTGGGGGATTCGTAGGGAGCTAGTATAACGACCTTTTTATATATCAATATAAGACCAACCAAGCGATCCTTCTAATTACGCCCAGAGTGATATCAATCAGAACGCCCCCGAATCCCGAATAAAAACGCCTATTTACATCGTAGTATCAAACTCTTTCACGTCGAGAACTTGCGAAAAAGCGTGAGGGCTACGCGGCAGTCGAGTTGTGAGCGAAAGATGTCTCACCGCTCAGCAGTGGTAGCAGTAAGCAGTCAGTGTCATGCGGTGTCCGCGGACGGACGCTCATGATAAATGATCTGGTATACATGCGGTTCGACCTTTGCGCGTGGGCCCTCGGTCTTGTATGTGCTCAATTCCTACACGTTTTCGTGACGCTGTCTATTAAGTAAGTATGTACGTTTTTGAAGCGTGCTTTCATAGCAGCAATGTTTACATTTGTTTTTTTTTTTTACGGTTATACCGGACGTTCCTCGCGTACGACCCATTGTGCTCAACCCCTTTTTCCCTTGATGAGCCACTGCGTACGCGTACAACCCCAAAAATGACGCACTTCCTAATTTATAGCCCCTTTCAATCGATTGAAGCTTCCACATTTCGGAACAAACGTTCACCAGGGGTCTTCCGGCGGTGAGATGCGGACCAGAAACCTAATTGCCCACCCTGTCGCTGGAAACCCTCCCAGCATAGTGTTGCGGCTTTCGCAAAAATCCCCTACGCTGCGAGTACATCTGATGATTTTTCAGCAAGACTAAAACAACCGAAGCGACGCTGCAAATTTCCTATCAAAACGGTGTGGAAGCAGCAACTCACGTTGTACTAACGTAACGTAGACACAAGTACAGACCCCCTTTCCACAGCCGCTTCCGCCCTCCACGAGCGTTGGCTGTGCATTTGTTCACACTGATCACTATTCCACAACTCGGATAGACCGTCGGACAGATCGTCTGACAGATCCTCTAACAGATCATCTACAGATCATGATCTAGATCTTCCCAGGGCAGATAGATCTATTCCCGATCTCGTATGATCTGGAGCATGCTACAATAGAAGTCCACCGTTTAGGCTCCTCACCTGAAGAGCTCCCTTGTCTCACCCGAAAACTGACTTTCAGCAAAAATCAAATTGCATCCCGATGAATAATCCCGTGGCCCAAGCATACAAAAAAAATCATTTTTCGAAGCAGGATTGGCATAATTCCGACGATTTTGGGTTAAGGAACCCCGTCATCCAGAAAAAAAAAAGAAATGCGCTACCTCTATCGTAGCACGCGTCATCTACTGTGGCTCATGTTGCCGGGTGGAACCCGTATAATCCCCATGGTCTACAGCAGTAGCCAGTGTTTCCGGGGTCGGATATGTACTATGTAGATCCTGCGCAATCTCTCACAACAGCGGAGGTTGGAAGACCTTAATGATCTACTGCACATAGATAGATCATGATATATTCGAGGTGTGCACTATTCCCATCTACCCCCCAGTTACCTTGGGCTCCCCTAACACGAAAAGTCCAAACGTGTCCGGTTCAAAAAGCATACTCGAAATCAAACGAGTTCTGTAAAACAATTACAACCGCCGAGACTCGGACTTCGCTCGAAAGGACACCAAAGCACCACGCATACTCGTATGGTCCTGGAATAATTTTCTGCTGTGCCTTCCATCGGTTCGGCTCGAACTAGTTCGTGTAGGTGACGCAGCGAGGACGGATCGCGGGGTGTTGGAGGCAACAACGCGATTGCAGGTCTATCCAATGCGCGCCGTATTTTATGTCGGCCATGCGGCCGAGGCAAAACCCTCACGCCCCAGGATTGTCGGCGCCCCAAACTACAGACTAAATATACCTTCAAAATAGGCACCAGCAGGTGAAATTTCCCCTGGTTTTGACAGCGGTAGGGCGACACTTGATAACGCAACCGACCCATCGTGAGTTTACTCGACGGCCGGTGAAAACAGCGAGAGTATAAAAAAACAAAATCACATCAAGGAACAACTGCTGCTGCTGAACCTGCTGCTGCTGTTGATGCTGATGCTGTGTCTAGTGCGCGCACGCAGGCCAAGGGCTCTTAGCAACGGCGCCACTACTCTGCTGCTCGATCGCCGGACATTGCTTGTGCCCCCTCGCGCACCTTCTCCCCCGCTCCCCCCGGCACCCCTTCGCTTGACAAGGCGCACATGCTTGGTGTCCACCCAGAAATGGCCGGACGTTAGCACCTGCAAGATTAACCGGTGGGGAATGCGACGCCCGATGCCCTCAACGTCTTAATTTCCGAGCTATTTCCGTTTTTTCCATGTGGGGTGAACGACGGCGCAGAAGGCCGTCCCTAGCCATGTACTGTTGGATAAATACTGCGACGCGTACTACAGCAGGGTTGTACCAATTTTTATTTACTGAGACTCGTCCCGTGAGGAGCTTGATATCCAATCCAAACACTGATGGTTTGGAGGTAAAACTAAAATTGTGGTGAGTATACGGTATAAAACCATATTCCAATGATAGTGGGTAGTGTTGTCAGTCGAGGCACACCATCAGCCAGAAAAATATGTATGCTGACCAAAATGTACTACCCATATCGTTGCATGCCTCCTGTTAACGCCTCCTGTTCGCGCTTGAAACCCCTGTCCACGACCCCACGAGGCGTTGATGCCTCGTCGTTGGCCCGACCAAGTGCCTGAACCAAACCTCTTTTGCCCATATGCGGGCCGTCGCGAGCGTAGACCGCCGACAACAGATATACTGCAGTTTCTGTGTGCCGAGCCTGGACGGATACTGTTGTATGTCCTTCTGGCGTGCACGACACTCGCCCAGCTTAACCAACGCAGCATGCAAACGCGAGATAAACGCCCTCTCCCTATTTTTACACTCCCGGGCCTGCCTCCACTTCCCTTACCTCCGTTTCTATCTCCCTTACCATCCAAGTTCAAGTTGAAGATGCTCACCTCTCCAAGGTAGAGGCGTTCGTTTTGTACCGTGTGCACCACTGCCTCGAGCCAGGCGCCAGGCACATGCACCCCCTCGCACCACATCTCCACAGAGTCACCTTCTTGGGGGGAAACCCCTTTCAGAGCGGCCGCGCGGCGTTCATTGCCCCATCGGAGGCGTTCCCGAGGCACCCATTCGTCCCAACGTGGCTCCCACCCTGGGTAGTGCACCTTGATCAGAACGGAAAGGAGAGGGGGGGTGGGTGCTTTCTCGGCCTCCTGCACGCTGAGAGCATCGTAGGTGGTGAGCTTTGGACATGAATTATGTGCTCACCATGAACCTATTTATAATCTCTCGGACGACCACTGTTGATACTGCTCGATACTATACGGGCACGTGACATTGTAGGCTCGTGGGTAGTGCTACTTACTGCACGTAAGCGACAACCCCCTACCGTCATAATAACGTCGCTCTGTTAAGGTCCCGCGATGTTTGCATGCGTCGATTGGAGTTTCGAGAATTCCCGCCTCGCTGCTGTCAGCCGCATGTTCTATTCTATCTTCTCCGTATATTCTGTCACATTTTGCCTGCATATCCTCGAATATCTCCTCCGTATATCCTACCGTGTCTCCTCGCGATTATAAACAAACGATAAAGAAGAAAAAACTCCTGCGTTAATGTCAGCCAGTACAAGTTGGCACATCCCAATGAAAATCGGCGAACAGTGGGAATGCTGGACCTTATACGCGACAAGAATGGGGGCATCTATGGCATCGGAGAGGGGGGGAGAGACGGCATCTATGATCACATGAGGACGGCTTGTCAAGCCGCTGAAGGATAAAAAACTCTCACGAGTCAAGCTGAAACGTAAAAATCAGGACTGTTCATGGTTCGGGTAAAACTCGCGGGTCGGGTCGAAACGATCCGACCTCATTTGACCCGTGAGATTTCGAAAACCTCTTGACCCGACCCGACCCAACCCGACCTCTGAGGTGTTGAAGACCTCTTATCCAGACCCGCGGGTCGGGTCTTGACTCGTGAACAGCCCTGCTAAAAATGAAGATAAAGAAACAAGAAAAAATGTACTAGTTGACAGAGCGGAGAGGTGAAAAACAAGGCACGGCAAAAAGTTGGGAAGACAAGCGCGGCCCTTGCGCTGTTCAGCGAAACGTCTCACCTGGTAGTACCCTGGGTCTTTGCCCTTGCGCACAACTTGGGCAAGCCACCAGGCCATTCCGTTGTAAACCTCGAAGGACTCTAATCGAAATTTTCCCTTCCAAGCCACTTCCACCTGATCGCCCACCTGCAGCAGTTGCGATAACGCCAAGGAATTGGTGTACCAGCTTCAGGGCAGGCGTGGCGATGACACGACTGGGGATAGACGAATCCTCGGCCGTAAGGTATCCCAGGTACCAAGCGTCTGTTAGAACACTTCATACTCGAATGGTAACGAACATCTTTTAAAAACTCAGAGACCTCTAGAAGAGTCTATTCTTCACAGCTCACGGTAGTACCTGGTAGCTCTCCTTGGCTAGTAATAGTGCGCTTGGAGCTGGGTCTTGCGGGCCATTTCAGGTCGGCGGCGGCTTACGAGTATGGAATCGACTTCATCATGGGTGCTACTCTATCGCAAAATCGAAATGTGCGAGCAAATATCATTTGTTTCGGAGCCCGTAGTTACTATACACGACCGCCAAAAATATAGAAACTCCTTTTGAGTTGGGCGAAGCCGGAGATCTGCAGCCGATGATCCGAGCCCTCCGACCTCAAATCTCCGAAAAAAACGAGTGTGTGTTTTTTACCACCTATTCTGCAGTATGCCTTCTAGCACACAGTTGACGCCAGTTATATACATAGGATCCACCAGCGCGAATTCCCAGCGAGAGCTAGCCTATCTCACCATCGTGTCCTACCACTGGAGCTCCTGCCCTCGCCCCTGCTCCAGCCGACGGACGTGGAACTGGTGCTACTATACTGTCGCTGTCATTCTATTTAATAGTATCATTCGGATTACGAGCTGTCATTCTAATGTTGATACGCAGGGCTGTGAGCTGTTATTCTGGTATCAATAGGGCTGTGACCTATTACGGGGGACCATAGTAAACAGGACCAAATATTGTTAGTAAAAAAGGTAAATATATAGGTTTTGATGTATGCCATAGGTCCTGTTAACTATGGACCCCCGTAATACCATTCTAACGTTGATAGGGCTGGGAGCTGTCATTCTCGTATCAATAGGGATGCAAGCTGTCATTCTACAGTAGTACCAATAGGGCTGTGAGCTAGCCGGACTTCCCGGCTAGCGGACAATTACAGCAATACAGTAATACCTGGTACAGCAGTAGTTGGGTCCCAATAGACCTACTAACTGCAGCCACCTCTATTGGGAAGTATAATTTCTCGAGGTCCGCCCGGTTGTACCTTATCCCTATTGAGACTTCAGAGGGGGGAAATTGACGGTAAAAAGTGATGAGTACGGCGGTGGCCACCTCGTGATTAAAGTAATCGATGTCCGAGTTGCACTGCACGGAGTCGTACGGCACAGGCGCAGCATGATCTTTACCCATACTTTCAAGCCCCTAAGCTGCTCGTACAATGTTGATAACGCTAAAATCGTCACTGTTTTGGTCGCGACCTCCGAAGTACCGAACGGGTTAGGGGCATACTATTTGTACTAGTAAACATATGTCGTGCCACACACGCGGTAAGATATGTACCAAAGACGCACAGCTACGCGCAATTTACTGACTGTAACACCCAGCCAACCAATAACTGCAGTAGTCCCCTCGGCGATTTTTACTGTAGTAGTCAGCCAACTCACAGTCATAAATGCTTTCCCTACTGGTTGGCGTTTCCATGCCACCCCAAGCACTTACGTGGGGATCTTGCATGCGCTTCATATAAAGCTTCTTGAACCCTCCCCCATACTCTTCGCCGTTCCGTCGCGCCCGGTTGCTTTCTCCGTCAGTCGTGGGGGTTGCATGTGCATGTGCATGTGCATGTGCACCATCTGCATCGTCCGCTTCATCCGCAGTTTCTCTTTCTCGCGAATGCGTCGGTGCGAGCCCTGCGCGACTTGTTTTGCAAAATCGGTCCATGTACGGGCCTTGCCACAGGCCGTCTCCCTCGGCGGCTTCTCGGAAGTCTTTGCTTACCGTGCACAGCACACTATTGTCGGCTAGAGTGATGAAGCCCAAGGCGAGCTGTTAATTGGAAAGCATGTTCGAGAGTGAAGAAAGGGTTAGAGGGACAGAAAAAGAGGGTTGGTGATGTGACAGTTACAGCATGAGGGATTCTCTCGTTGAATGACTGCCTGACTCCAGTTGGAGGGGATGCCGAACTGTTCGTCCCGATGGCATTATTATAGATTAAGAGTAACTGTAACGGCCGACAAGCGCCCTCCTCGGCCTCGATGGATTCGCCGATGATCTGGCGGAGCCTGACCGCGGTGTTCCTACTTAGCCCGCTCGATGAGTACGCTCCTATGTACGATACATTGTCGGAGGGCAAAAAAAATATTACCATTACACTGAAGTCGCAGTACGACGTAGGAAGCTTCCGAACTTACGAGCTCTTGCTCTTGTACGCACGTATGAACCTAAAAAACGTGTCATTGGGCTTGTTTCCCGTCATGCCTCTTCATAGCAAAATCAGGCCCGATGTACCGGCAAGCATTGCACGGACAATGCAGTAGTACCGGTATTGAATAATTTCAATGTCAAACCTGCAACACGTGCAGGGGTAGACACGCCGTCGCTTCCATCTTGAACTTAGCCGCGACAGAGACCACCAGTACTTCCACTGCCCACGGAAAACGACAGCATGACGTTAAGTACAAAGTCAAGTCAAATATATGAATAGTGTCTTCTGCCGATATCTACAGTAGAGTACGATACCCTGTATTCAGCAGTACCAAGTAATCATCTTGTCCAACAATACACGCAGGTTCCATCAATTTGGCCGCAGTGCATCCCTGCTGCCTCACAAGGGGAAAGGGTTCCGTATGTAAAACAGCGAGGACAAGCTCTTATTCATAAATCTTTGAAGAGATGAGAACATGCACCATGCAACTGGGTGCTGGAGAGTTCTACTGTTAAAATGCTACTCAGCACGTAGATGAGACCAGTTTCAAAGTGTTTCAGGTCCCGAGCAGATCAACTCGAGAGATAACATCGAGGCGGAGAAGTACAGGGGCAATGTACCCCCAGCTTCCCCTCATTTCCAATGGCGTGAGATTACCTGTTCTTCCCTCTGTGTTGGACCAACGGCCAATTTTAGGGCTCTCTGTTGTTGAATCAGGCTTAGTACGTCAATGGTTTCTCGTCGGACATTTAGCGATTCTCGTCGTGGATTGTGTTACCCATCGTCTACGGTACCGTACAGTAGTATGACTTGTACTACTAACTGCTGAAATACGGTCCCGTTTCACGACAACTTTGCCCACCTGAAGGCGAAAATATGCCTGGAAAGGCTGCCCGCTTCTCCCGCATTGCCTCGTCAAATTGAACGAACGTCTGGCTTAGTTCAGACCGTTCCATCTTGAGAACAACGTTTCCCATCAGCTCAAGCGAAGCGGAAATGCCACCCTCGTCACGGCATCCCATCAACGCGCATATAGCGACCGTCCATGCTTGAGCTCTGGACATGCACATCTCGTGCCTGTCGAGCTCAGTATTTTGGGTGAGAACCTCGAGATCAGTGGCTACTGATTCTTGGGGGCAGAGAGAACTCCGGCCACTAGGGGCTTCTTCGGCCGTCCTCGACGCATGTATGTAACACGGGTTGTTCCATTCGACAAGGCCAGGCATCGATCCCGGGGCATGCAGATCATTTTCATCTGGTAAGAGATCCCACTCGACGTCCTTGCCAATGGCGGCGATCCCTACTTTACCTACGTACATCCTGTGGCTTCGCTCCATGGCCATGACCGGCTTTTCCGCGCGGGTCGGGCTGCTGCCGTAGCGACTTGTCACCATTCTGTTGACGCTGCGTACTGCTGTGCCTGATCTGTTTCGACGATGTCGAAGAGATACAAGCCGTTTTTATTTTTTAACGTTTCATACATCAGTAACGCCACCTCAAAAATTATAAAACCCTAGATGATCAAAAGTCCAACATGTACTCGCGTAAAGACACTCTATCAATAGCTTTGCATGCCATGGTTTCGTCAGACCTAATAATCCCACAGGCGCTCTTGGTAGCTGGTACAGCAGCAATTGGCTACGCTCCGGAGCTTTGGCCTTGGGAGCTCTGCAAGACCGCTGCGATTGTGAGTATAAGCATGCCAAATGGATAGAAGTATGAGAATCCAAGCTGAATAATCGATCACAGGACACCACGCTCTGCGACCTGCGACCAGTGCCTTGCCGGCCGCTGATATGGGTCCAAAGCTGCCATCCTCAATTGCTGGACTCAGGTGGCACGTTCGAGCTCGTAGTCGTTGCTGTTTCCCTTGCTCCTTCTCGCAACGAGTCGCTCAAGATTCGCCATTGCGTACCCTGATGACTCTATTTATTTTGATCAAGAAAAGGACCCCGCAATGCCTCCTGCCTTCTGTACTACCATGGTATTTAATACGTACAAGGCGCTTCGCTCAGGAAGGAAACATCAAATTATGCGAAGCGGACAGAGCTCCATGATTGAATATTGTTTTTTTTATGGCACCTGTAGTTAGCTGCAAACTGGCGACTTGATAATGCCAAGAGTCTTGCCGCCATGCTTCATTGATTCAGGAGAAAACAGCTCGGACGCCACATACGCTTCGCGTCGCGGGCGGTTTTCCGCTACGCTCGCTCACACGTCGTACATACGTACATACCCCAGGTAGGGTACTTATTTTCTTCTTTCGATATGCTCTGTGTCTGTGTACTCGTCGTATGTACGAAAGATATAGCACAGAACGGCACAACGCCGGAGGATTAAAAAAAAAAAAAAAAAAAAAAAAGGCACAGCAACACAGCAAAAACAATGAAATGAAACCGAAAAATTCTAAAAGAAAAAAAATCCCCGTCCCCTTTCGTGTAATAATTTACTACCTGAGTGGAACACCTTACACCAGTCAAAAAAAGAAAAAAATGAAAAAAAGAAAAAATCTTACAGCAGAGCTTCTCTCTCAGCCTCGCGTACGCCGCCCGCCCCTCTCGCGACCATCTCGCCACCGATTCAGTCCGGGTAAAGCTTCCCCCCCTCTCTTCCACAGTGAGCCCCGTCGCCCGCCTCGCGTGAAGCCCGGTGCTCACCGTGGACCTCGACACAAGCTCGACAATGTTGGTGCTCATTCGGGGTACCACCCTCTTGTGACTCTCAGCCCGGTCGCAAAAATAAGCCCTGCTTGAGTATTATCTTACAATCCCGAACGACCCTTAAATACTCGTACGTACTCTATCCAAAATCACAAATGGAGGCCAGACAGAGCCTATTGATGCATCCCTCGTGTCTCGAGGCACACGCGACGCCTGGGCACGAAAGCGGCGACCGCGCTCCTTGCAACTCCCCCTCTACTCGCCAGCATCCGCTGACACCCGCGACGGTGCCGGGTTCGCCCGCGCAACCGTGCTCGGAGTACACGCACGCACACGAAACGAAAGAAGAAAAAAGGAAAGAAGGACTGACAGTACGACTAGAAATAAATGGAGAAAACAAAGACTCGCTGGAACGGTCCGGCAAGTAATAAACGGAGGCGATTCCCAAGTGGGAGCTCTGAGAGGCCAGGGATGTACCAACCGAGCACGCTCAGAGATTGAGATCTAAGTAAGTATATCTATGCCCTTCGGGAGAAGGGGGCGAGGTATGTAATGTACATCGATCCATACGTACTCGTACGTGGCAGTCGTGAGTCCGCACCACCGCATCCTTGCCTCCTAGCATCGCCACCACCGGCAAAGGCCGCTTTAATCCAGCCTCGAGGAAACGAGAGTGGCGACGCTTCCGAACGAAGTCTGCAACAGTGCGACGTATGATAACCTACCTACCTACCCATCCTTTCAGCAACAGCAGCAGCAGCAGCAGCAGCAGCAGCGGCAGCAGTTTACAACGCCGTCAAAAGCTGGTCAAAAGTCAAGAATTAAAAGGTGCCCGCAGAAATGGAGCAATTATGAGCGGAGAAGAGGACAGCACTCGTTACCTCTTTGAACGCATTAACACATGGAAACCCAAATCGGTATCGTACGCACTTTTCAGAATAGAACGTTAATCGGATGGCCGCAAGGGTTAGCCGGCTATGATATGCACATAAAATAGCTCGCCGATCTCAACATCGCCCGATCAGTTCCTGGTGCAGGGCACCTGCCTTAAAAGGTGTTTGCTCTGACAATCGCATTGGTACTGCATGTACTACATATGGTATCATTCTTGAAATAATTCGGACGTACAATACCTTTGGTACAACTGCTGTAACCTGCATGCCTGGTATTGCTGTTGTTGTGGTCTCGCATTAACTCATGTCCAAAATATTGAGTCCATAGTCACAGGACGGGCTCCAAAATACTGGAGCGGAAGAATACCACAGGGAAAAAAATATGGTACCAGGTACGTACCTGGTGGTCAAATACAATAATACAGTATTAATAGTCAGATACACGTCGTACACATCGTGTACACCTCTTGTCTAACTAGAAAAAGGATAGCAGGGTCCAGAAATGGACTAATACAACAAGCAGCAGTTGTGTTCTGCGCTCTCAGAGCCCCGACCCCATCATTTTTACGCCTTTTAACGACACTGATTGACGAACAGAGTTGCAGCTTAACCTGTGTTTGCTACGAGTACGCACTTCGCACAGCAGTGCGTATATACAGCGTGTGTTCTTCACATTAAACCGTTCTTTCTACCCGTCGACATCCGGCACAACCAGTCAGTGTCCGTGCCGATTCTTCAATCCTAGAAGAGATACAAGTTCTGTGGTCACAAAGCTACGCCACAGAGATAATACGTTGCCACGTATGCAGTAAGCACAGTGGGCAATGCAATGCCATGTCATCATACTGGATACGACAGACTCGACATACACATTCCATGAAATAGAGAAAGAAAACGAGACAAAGAAAAAAAACAGAGAAACAAACAAAAACTAAAACAAAGAAGACAAATCGAAAGAGAAAAAGAAACAAGAAAAAAATATAAGAAACAAACTGTCGTGCCCCCCCCGCAGGGGATGTGGCAGACACTTGAAAAGAACGAGCTGAAAAAAAAAAAAAGGAAAAAGAATAAAAGCACCACTACTTGTCGTAAACAGAATAAGACTAAGAACCAAGGGAAAATAACAGGCAAACCAAAGAACAAAGCATCCTCCAGGTAGCGGCAGCAGTTTGTAGTACGAGTAGCATAGCCAGGTTCTCCCTGCTAGTCCGCCTGGTACCTTGCTACCCTGTCTACCGCCTCCGTCCTGCGTTCGTCAACTATGCCCGGCCCCTCGGCGTCAGACAATACGAAACAAGCAAAGCAGGCTCGTCGTCCACCCACGCCACACGACTCCTTCAATAAGGCTTATCAATCGAAGAAAGGAAGAGAAAGAAATAAAATGAAAATCACAGAAGATTAGAGCAAGAAAAAAAAAGAAGCAAACGGCAGACAAAGGAAGACCACGTTCGAACCAGCTGCACCAGTTGGTGGCACGAGTAGTATAGGCATGTTCTACTTCCTAGTCTGACCGGTGCCTTGCTACCCTGTCTGCCATCTCCTTCCTACTTTCGTCCACTGCAGTTTCCCTTCTACTCCTGTTCCCCCCCTCTCCGCATTTCCTTGATCGGGTTTTCTGCCACTCCTCCTGTTGCCCCCCCTCCCTCCATTCCCTTGGACACCACCCACGGCGGATGCGCGGCGCTGCCTACTCAGCCTTAGCCTCGTGCCACCTCACCATGAACCGTTCGGCTGCTTCGAGGATCCCCCGGTACCACTTCCCCGCCTTTTTGGCAGCAGTGGACCCCAGCGCGGTCTCAACTCCAAACATCAAGGGGGAAAGTTCCGTTGACCCTTCGGTGGCTCGGAACTCCCTAAGGTCTTCGACTATGCATCTATGCCAAGTCTTAAACTGTCCGCCAGGTCTCGGGTTCTCCCCACATGCCATCATCCCGAACATTACCCGACTGGGTAATCGCTCATTGCTTTGCTGTGCCACCCCCCCCGCAAAAAGAAGAGCCGCCGTTTGCGAATGGTCGTTTCGATGCTCTCGCAACGTGTCATCATGAGGGCCTTCGCGCACGAGAGGGTGGTATGGTCAGTACGAAATCGGTGCTGGAAGCCATTGACTCGCAACAGGACTTGGTGGTGAGCCGTTCGAAGCTTGGCAAAGTGTTCCGCTCTGAGGGTCCACGTCACACACCCGTACAGCAGTGTCTCAATCACCTCGGCCTTCAGCATTCGGACTTTCAGACTAAGGGGGGCGATCGTCCTATCATACAGCTCCGGGCCGAACCGTTTGAGGCATGCTCGCATGAGGCGGGTCCGTCGGTCGATTTCGAGCGAGAGGTCAGCGTTTTCGTGGATAATGCCGCCTAGGTATAAGAACTGGGCCGTCTGCTTATACCTCTGGCCTGCTGCTTCGATGACGAGCGGTGGTGCGAGGGTTTTCTGGTCTGGGCGTTTGTAGAATCATTGTCTCTGTCTTCTTTTCCGACACTGTGAGGCCTGCTGCTTCGAAGACAGTCACGATGACTGTCATCATTTTCGCGAGCCCTTCAGCCGACTTCGAGACAATTTCTGCGTCATGGGCGTACTACATGCCCCATACAGCCCTTAGCACGAACGCCAACGGTTCCTGCTCCTCCGTTCCAACTACTCCAGCATCACTGAGTTGTACCAAATCCCTTAGGATGGCGTCGTCTTGGCTGAAGTGTACTAGTACGACGTGTAACGCAGTTAGCAGCAGACACACTACCTACGTTTCCGTCACGACAGCAATAACCTTTGCGGTTCGACAATCTAAAAAAAAAAAAACAAGAATACCTGATCCTGGCTCCATCGTCCCAACACTGCTGCTGTATCCGTCTCTAGTCTCTGGTATAGCTACTGCTGTACCTGGTATTATTATTAGTAGTATCAAAACAACAGGGCCAACTCATCCATTGTAAGCAAACTCCTACTACTGCGCGCGATTGAAGTATACTGGTACGATATCATATATGCAGCTGAGTTTCGACCAAATCCCCGATCTCACAGCTGATGCATTGAAAGAACAAAAAAAGCGGAAGAGACGGCCCTGGAGCACGAGTGTGAATACAGCGAGAACCTGACATATCGTACCAGTACGTACGCATGTGAAGGGCTGCTGGTTGGCACCCTCTTTAGCCTCGTGGCTGAGTTCGAGACAATTTTTGGAAACCCTTCGTAGGAAACCTTAAATAGGAAACACGATCAACGCCCACGGGGTTCTGGAGCCGCCTCGAATGAAGGCCCTTGGGAACTGTCCCTAGCGGTACTCTCGCCGCCCAATTGAGGGTCTGTGTTAAGACTAGGGGCGGTCAGGGTTAAGGTTGTGTTAAAGGTTAGGCTTGGCGTTTGGAGTAAGGTGTTGGTTGGACTGACGCCGTCGAGCGGTCGAAAAATGGCCCAAGACGTTTTTCAATGGTCGAGTCCTAGAGTTTTTATTTTATACCGGAGACCTCAAATACAGCAGCAGCAGCAGTAGCAGGAGTAACAGTAGCAGCAGCCGCATCATCATCATCATCAGCAGCAGCAGCGGCCTATCTCGTATACTGTGGGGTGTGTGCACGACGTGGGGCGCTTGCGGTCGGCATTGAATTGCGGATTGGGTCATGCTCTTCGGAATGAATGCAAACCGTACCGAAATGCCACCAGTGTCATCTGCTCATGAAGGACGAACCGTTTCGTGACAATACCGTCGAGAGCCTAGCCTAGCCTCGCAGGCGTCGGTTATCTAGCAGCTCCATAGCCAACATAAACTCAGGTTTCGACCTATTCGGCGTGCATGTCCAGGTCCGACCACATGCGCTGCAACTTCCGCGCTATGATAACCCTGAAACCCCAATCCCCCAGCCAGCCTTCAGTATACGACTACCCCACAGCAGTTACTGCCTGTAGAATGGCAGAACAGCCAACACTTGATGGGGCGGGTCCAATGCTGGGTGTTCCCCTTTCGGAGGCGTTCTGTTCATCAGCCATGAAAGTGGCATGACGCTGCAACAACCAAGCGACGAACACTTCCAACTCCAATCGATGATCCCCTACCCCCCCCAGGATGCAGCTCACCCTTTATGCGACTCGCCCAACACCTCACGGCGCTTCGCGCTTGGTGCAAGCAATGTCTGCCTGGTCGGTGAAAACCCGACGTGCTCCGTCCCGGCATTGTAGGGATGCGAGGGTCTATGGTTATACGACTACGGCCATGCGTGATAATGAGTACCCCCCCCCCCCCCTCACCGCGGCAGATAATATGGGCGGCCCGAGCGTGCCTAGCGGGGGTGGTGGCAATGATCATGTACTTGAGCTGGGCGTACGGCGCAATGATGAGGGGTAACTCGCTCAACGTCGACGATTACACCGGGACCACCGCGAGGTTCAAGGACAGGGTGTCCGTTTCGTTCGCCCACTGGTGCGTTTGTGTGTATGTCCTTTTGGGTGTCTGTCTTTGTGTTTATTCTTCGTACGCTTTCGCATGTTTACGCGTTTTCAAAGTTTGTGAACGTTCGTACATTTATTGTATTTATGGTATTTGTGTGTCTGCGTGTGCACCAATCCTGTGAGTGTTTTTGCACTCTGGATGCGAGGTTGGGGCGCTGACCTAGCCGTTGTTTTTTCATTGTTCACTATGTTTTCCTCGCTTGAATGGCGTTTATTAGGGGGGAGGGGGGGGGAGTGGAGGGTTGCCTTGCGGGCTGGAGGCGTGTGGGTTCTCTCCATGTTTTTTTGGGGATTCGTTGGTTGTGTGGCGTCGTTTCTGATGATTAACGAACTGCGGAAGGGGGGCAAAACTCGCCGCTGACCGTGGGAACCACCGAAGTTTCCTTTGTGCGACACGTCTACCATGCATGTCCGTAGCCGTTGCTCTTCACGGCCCACTCGCCCGAAAACCTGCTGGACCGGATCGGCAGCCAACCATATACCCTTTCCCTCATACACACCGTCATAAAAGAGATTATGTCACAATCCCCCCCCCCCCCCCCCCTCGCTCTGCCTGGTCGGTGAAAACCCGACGTGCTCCGTCCCGGCATTGTAGGGATGCGAGGGTCTATGGTCATACGACTACGGCCAAGCATGATAATGAGTACACCCCCCCCCCCCCCCCTCGCTCGCCTTTCGCGCCTTTCGCGTCGTCGACCACCATGGATGGCCCACTACGTCCCCGCCCCCGCTCCGTGCGCCAAGGACGGTCGCCGGCTTAGGAGCCACGTCGTCTGACCGCAGCGGCAGCCCCGCAATCAACCTGGAAGCCATGCCTTCCCCCTTCGTCGACAAGCTCCGCGTCAACTACGACTCTGCTTCGGCGACCGCCATCTCCCTCAGGGGAGGGGCGACGGAGGGCGGGGGCGGGGCTCTCCCGCGCCTGGCCATTCGAGCCTCGCGCGGCGGAACCATCTTTGTCGGCACAATTCGGATGGGGTTCGGGCACCACCGCATAGCGTACGCCGCGAGCTCGTGGGGCGTGGAAGCGGGAATGGGAACGTACTTCCACGATCTGCTCAACATCAAGTCTAGGGAGGCCAGCATAATCAAGAAGGCTGACGGGTGAGGCTTACGGCCGCTGGCCGGGGGGCGGCCAATGCGTACGTGCGTGTCTTGCCTGTCATATTTGCTTTCGTCTTGCTTTTTTGGTGTTGTGCGCTTGATCGAGTGTGTGTATTTCGTGTGTGTTTTTGTTTTGCTGTGATGGCGTTGTTGTTGCGGGGTTGATGTTTCAAAACGAGCGGTCACGACTTCGTTGTTGTTTCGGAGATATAGTCGGAAGTGGGGCTGGGATTGCGACTCTGTAGGTGTGTGGCTCTGGGTATATCGCAGCCCCCGTCGTTGGTGTTTAACACCTCGAGACAGCGATACCGTGGCAAGATTCGCCTTCCGCGCGAAGGCACTAGTCTGGTTGGGTGCATGCGCACCGTAAGACGCTGCGAGCGAGAGGCGCAAGTGTACAGCGGGGATTGAAATCGCCCAGAACGCGACAGCCGCATGATATAACGTCAGCACCTCGGACAACGCTGAACCTGGACAACCGTGGTACTGCAGGAATACAACTTCTTCGATCTGCAAAGTTCCGCCTTGAGCGCTATGTAGCTCTTAACCTATTTCGCCCGTCCGCATGATGAGGCGGTGGGTGTTGTACCCTTCGTTCGCTGCAGAACAATTGCCTCCACGTGTTTGTGACGCTTGCGAAGCGCGGCACCGGCCGTGTTGAAAGCCGTCACTCTGTGTATCCTACCGCGCTCTGTAGCAGAGCTTGTCGACGTATCGCGTGCATCCTCGTTTTTATCGCAGTCGTTCGAGGCAGTAAAGGGTAGTTTTGTCTGGTCGGTGTCGGCTTTTGGCGTCTGCTCCTCTTCACCCTTTGGTAATGCACTGCACAGTTACGTACAGAAGCCTAAGCATGACGCTTACTACATGTGCTTAGTTTCCGCAACGAGAGTACAGTCCTACAGGCTAAAGGGGCTAACCCCGTCTGACGGGTCCAGTGATTGTGGCCACCGCGCTCACTCTCCTATATCAGCAGTATTGTTGCTTTTTTCGAAAACGGTAGCCGTACAATCACGTTTGTAGTGTCAACCCGTCCATGACCTCGGCACCATATTTGAAAGTAATTCGGCTGTCTCCACCCTAAAAAACGCAGCGCTGCTTGCGCGCGTGCATGTTGACCGCTGTTTCGACGCAGTTCACATGAACAGCGTCAGAACACCATCGCCATTGTTCGAGCCGGGGTCATCGCCCTGAAAACCCTCCTCTCCTCCCCTCCCCTCCCCTCCCTTATTTCCCGTTTTACGTCGTTCCCTGTCATAACCTCTTGCAGGTGGTACAGCTGGGGCTCCCGCCTGGCCTCCGAGCTCGGCGGCGTTGCGGAGAAGGTGTGGGGAGCTATGACCCTATCAGGAGACGAGAACTCCCTCAGGTGCTCAGGCCGTGTCCGCGGTTCGTGCCTGTGGGTGGGTGGGGGGAAAGGGGAGGTGCGCGGTGGGGTGGTTGGATTTTGCTCAATAGAACCTCGGATGGTTGGGCAGCTATAATAGCTTCCTTTGATGCCGAGGTGTAAGATTCTGGGGTGGGTGGGAAATAGGGAATGGGTGGGTGGGTGAATGGATATTGACGTTAAGCTAGGGTGGGTTGGGCTTTTGGGAGGTGCGAGGCTGGGTTTTGCCCAGGCCGAAGTGAGATGGCCATGAGCATCACCCTCTGGTGGGCGCTCGAGTTAACCGCTTGGGTGAACGTACGCGCTCTGTGTCTTGACGGGGTTCCGACAGCTGCAGGCGTTTTTTTTCAACGGTTGAGGGGACTCGAGGGGTGGGGCGCGCAGATATACACTTGAGAAACAGAGAGTCAAGACAAGGTATACAGACAACTGTGCATGCAAGCACACGGAGACCAGCAACGCAGTGATAGTAGGGACATACTAGAGGCACCCCGGTGCAGCAAAAGCAACGTTTTCACTCTGTTTCAACCGACCCTTGCGTCTGACCCGGCGGACCCACTGCGGCAATGGAACTTTTATTTTTGAAAGGAATGGCATACTTTCGGCATTTCGCTTGGTCCCCTCAATGCCCGTCGCCGCCGCCGCCTCTCTTTCAATATGAAGGTTGTTTTTGCATCCCGCGAACTACTATTACGGGGGAATATAGATAATAGGACCTACGGTACACACAAACACCCATATATTTCCATATTTTTACTGACAAAATTTGGTCCTATTTACTATGGCCCCCCGTAATAGTCATGTCCGCTTTTAATCCGGCCTGGCCGCGGCTCTGTGTATATTTTGACGACAGGTCCTCGTGGCAGTTGGCGGAAGAGCTGAAGCCTCTTATGATGGGCCTGGACAAGGACATCCCGGTCATTACCTCGCACTCTCTAGTGGGCATGACGGCAGTGGCCTGCGGCTTCAAGTAAGCAGGGGGGTCGAAGGGCGCTGGAGGCTGTTTCGGCCAAACCTGATGTTTCGTTTTATGTTGACTGCTTTGCTGGAGCACCGGTCCGCCGTACATCCTCGTGCGTGACCAAGATTAATCGTTTTTTTTTTAAATCTGTTTTGGCTGGTTTTTTGTTCTCCCTGTTGTTCAGGCGCGCGCGGTCGTTAAAGCTCCGATTGTGCATTGATTGTGAAGTTTACGCTTGGCTTGTCCTTGCATATCACTTCTCGGGCGAATGCTTAAATGCCAATACCTCCTTGGTGGCATGCTCGTTGATCCGCGACAAGCTGTGCGTTGACTGACTGTAGGTCGCCGACTAGTTGTTTAGTTGGCTAGGCATACACTAAGTTGCGCAGGGTTGCTGGCGGAGTTATGCGTGTCCGTGCCTGGCTGGCGCCTTCGTGGCTCCACGTTTGGGTTTTTAGTGATAAGCAGCGAAGTGAGTTACCTGGTAGTTGGCTTGCTTCGCCACTCAACTATTCATAATAAGTACCCGTCAAGTCCAGCCAAGGCATGTCTTACTCACAGTCGTGGTGACAAGGCTCCAGGTGACACACGCTGGGGAGAGGAAGGATCGCGATCCAGCCTTAGCATCAATGCCGCTGACGTTCGTCACCGCTCGTGTCACCCCAACCCCCTGCTTTTCGTTACCCTGTAGACCGCACCCAAGAGCGTCGATCGGAAGCGTCTTCGTCTGGCACACGCTGACGTTTCAAATGCGCCTCCATGTTCCACACGCTGACGTCCCAAGCACACCTCCATCCTAACGGCACCCCATCCCAAACATCATGTGCCCCTGCCCCAAACACGCCTCTTTTTTTTTCTCTCCCCGGTGACATCGCTGCGGATCAGACACGTGATCAACTTGGTCATCGACAACTGGGCTCAGTGGTTCGTCGTGGTCCCAGGCGCCATCAACCTGGTGCAGGGGCCGGCCAACTACGAGGCCCTCCTCAGGATGGGGGTTCCTCCCGATCAGGTGTGAATTCCCTGTGGTGGTGTGGTATGGTTTGGTGTGGTGTGATGCGGTGTGATATGGTGGGGTGGGGGGAGGTGAAGTAGGGTGTGGTGACGAGTGCACGTTAGTTACTGCGCTTCGTCGACCATTTCGACTTGGGGGTGAAGCCAGGTCGAAGAATACTGGTCTCTTCGCCTTGACCAGTCGTACGGCAATGGCCATGCAGGACATGAGCACACACACCCCTCCCCCGCCCCCCGAATCGGTTCTTAGTTGGATGCGGCTCACCCTTCATGCGACTCGCCCAGCACTTCACGGCGCTTCGCGGTTGGTGCAAGCATTGTCTGCCTGGTTGTTGAAAGCCTGACGTCCTCCGTCCCGGCATTGTCGGGGTGCGAGTGTCTAAGGTCATACGACTACGGCCACGCATGACATAATGAGTACACCCGCCCCCGCTGTCTCTGGAAGTGGCCACACCGGAAAATAGATTAACCAATTGAAGCTGTCATCCATGTGCAAGCCCGCCTCACAAGCGGTTCTTAGTAGGATGCAGCCCACTCTTCATGCGACTCAGCGAACACCTTCCGGCGCTTCGCGCTTGGTGCAAGCAAGGCCTGCCTGATCTGTGAAAACCCTTACGTGCCCCGCATTGTAGGGATGCGAGGGTCTATGATCATACGACTACGGACATGCATGATATCGAGTACGCCCCCCCTCCCGCCGCCTCTACTCCTAACCCCAGCCTTCCCCTCGGTGTTGTGACCGCCGCTGGAGGGATGATCAATCACGGTAACGAGTCAGGACACACGGTTTGCATCCATCACGACTTTACCTGGTCTAGTTATTGTAGGATGTTTGGTACCAGGTGCAGTGTTGACCATTGCCGCGAACATACCGAACGTACCGCTTCTATTCCTGGTACGATATAGGGCTCACTCAGTGAAACACTTGTCTTCGGCCTTTCGACGGTGTGACAGGTCCGCCTGGCGGGTCACTGGGTCCCCAAGGGCGTCCACGTGACCATCGAGCAGGATTGCAAGTGAGTCGGATGTGGTCGTGCCCTGAGCGAGCGCAAAGAAGCCCCGCGGTGAATTTCGGATGCGATTGACCGCGCTTGGGTCGGCTTTTCGCAGATGGCTCAATGCTGCTGGCAACGTGCTGTGCTGATAGCGCGTACGGTAGAAAGCGTTTGATTGGCCAGAATCCAGCGTTGTGGGGGTTAGAGGAGGAGAAGAGGGAGGGAAGGATGGAGGGATACCCAACCATGGGAAGGTATTCGATGCAGCCGGTTGCAACTTCCCTGCACAAAGAGCTACGATATCTATTCTCCAAGGGCAGCGCGAGTGAAAGGCCGGAAGTGGGACACCGCGTTGGCTTGCCGTTTCCTCCTGGGTTTTTCAAACTGAAGCACTTGGGTCTGTGCGGGGGGAGCGAATGCCGGCGTCGGTGGGGGGTCGCTTTCAAGCACCTCAGACACCCTCCCTGCGAGGGATCAGCCTCGCCTAAGCACGATCGGCTCCCCTTCTGCCAACCCTCGCGAGCCCCGAGCCTTTTTCGCGTTTTGTTTGTGGCGGCTGGTCTAGCCGCCTGGCTCGTTTGTTCTCGCGACGTGATTTGCGGCGATATGGCATGGTCTTTTGTCTTTATGGCCGCCTCTCCTTGGTGGGCCTGTGTGACCTTTCCCCCTATTTTCACCCCCCCCGAGATACCAACGTTTCTTCTCTTTGTACACCCCTGCACCAGATCACGGATGGCTCGCGCTGCCTCTGGGGTCAGCCCGAGGCGTCTCCTGGTTCCGGTTGGAGGCGCTGGCGCCCAGAGGAAGTTCGTCTCAGGTGCGTCTAGAGCTCTGGGGATTGTATGCAACGAGTGCGGCTCGAGTGTCGCACTCCAGGTATTTACGCTCAAGCGGGGGCTACGGCGGACTGCGTTAGTTGTTTTTGGGTCCTTGTGCTATTAGTGGGACGTGGCATGCGCAACTCGGCACAGGGAAAAGACCGGGGGATTTGGGCGGCTATTGTGCACTCAGAAAACGTCGCAAGGCGCCGACGCTGCGCGTTACTGGTAAGGGTTGGAGGGGCGACTTAGGTGGCGATTGGTTTTGTCTGAACGCGAATATAGGACGACAGTAGGGTTAGTAGCCAAACGCTACCCGCGCCCGGAGCGTTTGAAGATTGTTTCGTGAGGTATCTTGTCTCAACGTCCACTTTGACAGTGATGAAATGTGGTACATTGAACGGCACTACACAGCTGCAGAGGGTATGCGTGCGCTTGTTGACTACCATATTTCCCCCGTGATCTGGTGGATTGTGTTGTGCTCACTACACGATGCCGCACACGGTTCTCAGCCTCCCCCCCCATCCCACCCCCACACGCCTCTTCTCCTGTTCTCTTGCTTGCGTTGTCGCAGGCTTCGTCCGGGACTTGCTGGAGCCGCTGAAGGACGGGCGCGTTCGACTTCTCCTCAACGCCGGTGACCATGCCAACATGCAAGAGTCCCTCAAGAAGTGCCTGAAGAACATGGGCATCGATTTCAGGGCGAGTTGATTTTGGGCGTGGGTTTCATAGGCCCACCCCGCCGTTTTTTATCGTGGGCACGCTGTCCCTCTGGAGTTAGGTCTCAGGGCCGAGGGATATATGGTTTGTCTGAAGGATTTGTGATAAGACTCGGTCTGAATGTTGGGAATACTACAGGAGGCAGCGTCAGGATCATGGTACTGTATTACAAATTCTTGCCAATGCGAAAAGATGCAGCATGCGGGTTACACTTGGGGGTAAAAGCCGATGTACAAGCACTTCCTCTTTCGATTTGACAGCCTGACTGACGCAGGCAAGCCTTGCATTCATGGAAACCCAGAATTCTACGTAAACACGCGCTTGGTTGGTTTCATACCGCACAGGGTGACCGATTTCCCCCGTATCTCCTTAGTCGCGAGTCCATGGCGGCAAAACGCAAGCGAGCGTGCCCGTGTACACGTGGCGTGCGGGTCCTTCGCTTCCTGCGAGTGGCTACAGTAGACCACAGCAGCGATGAAGCTGTACACTCAACAGTTTGCTCCGGCCTATTCCAGCCTCAAATTTAGTTAGCCGACCGCCAAATAGGGTCGCCGTATTTTTTTTGATCCGGCGACGACCTGCTGAGGCTGACACCTCACGTACGCGTTTTGCACGAGGATGAGTGCAAGAACGCAAAACGCTGGTTCGTCGTTGTTGCGGACGATTGGCTGCTCATTTTTTCTCGTGGCCGTTCCAGAGTTGGTCGTTTGAGTGTTTTTCTGTTCCAGCGTGCGATGCGTTGTCTCGGTGTAGGATAGCAGAGATTATAGAAGCGGTGGATGGCGTGCGCAGCGATTGTTTTGATTCGAGGTCCTTGCTGTGACGGGGTGTTTTCTTGGGCTATTGTTGCCTCTTTGCGTCTTTCGTTGCAGGTGGTCTCTGACTTCGTGGAGATGAAGGAGCTGATTGCTCGCCTGCACGTGTCCCAGGAGGAGGATGACGACGAGGATGGCGAAGATTTCATGGAGAGGTGGGACATCAGTTGCAGTGCCTTTTAGCGTATCCCTCCATGGGGGTTTAAGTCTGACATTCAAATATTTTTGTTGACTTCTACGGTTCATGTTGGGCAGCCTCCTTGTTTGCGGCCGCTTGTATTGTGCGATAGTGCGGTGGGGATTATGATATGACCCTGTTGGAGGCATGTGCTGGAGGCATGTGCAAGTCTCTGCGTTGAAAACGGCGGACATGCCACTAAATGCCATACCAAGTATGTTTTACGGTGGGAGTCACATATGTTCGGTGGCCAACGGCGTCGGAGGGGGGGGATTGGTCGTTCGCTTTGTTCTATTTGCGTCTGGTAGGTTAACTACATCGGTGCAGAGTCGGTACAGGTGCGCGCGTGCCTTGATAAGCCCGACGCTGTGATGACGACCTATTGATACTCAGCGGTACACCCTCACCCTCCGACCGAACAGGGTTCTGGCCTCCGAGCAAGGACTGCCTCCGGTCATCCTCTTCGCCTTCGACGACTACTTCCCCGCCGTGTCCGCGACCGACCTCTTGGTGAGAACGGACGACTTTTTTTTTTCGTGGTCGGCTGACTTTCCCCTTTGCCGCGCAGTCGCAGAGTCGCTCTAGCCCCTTTATATTTAGGCAGCCCCCCTATCCCACTCGCCCAATGCACCCGTGTTTCTCGTCGGTGCTGACTCCATCTCATGTCACGCCCGCAGCGCCAGGTGCTCTCGAAGGCGCACTCAAAGCACCACAACAATGGGTTTGAATTCACCGACAATATGTTGCCGCCCGAAACGGCGAAACGTCCGGTTTATAGAATGTTTTGTGGTTGCACGTTGTGGCAACGCTTTGTTGCCGCTGTGGTGGCTACGACTGGCCCGTGCTTGCATTCGCCGAGGCGTGGCTGTCTGGATCCCTTGACTCGCAATGTCGGCGAATTCGCGAGGTTGCTAGCCGGCGATATTTTCTCGCCATGCATTTGTTTTTGATATGGCGAGAGCGTTACGCTTCGTCCTCGCGTCCGCTGTTCGGGTGTCGCGAATAATGGCGCTGTGCGGCTGCTGCGGAGTCAGTCGGTGGTCGACTTCCTTTCGGTAGAGCGCCCTACGACGATCGGAGTATGCCACAATGTGGTCGCGCGATGGCAGCACCGGTGGCTGTTGCTGGTGGCGCGTTGTGGTGGGACGTATATAGCTGCTGTGATGTGTGCGATTTGCTCGACCACCGACGGGAGTGACGGCCAGCTGGAGCGCCAACCGTGGTGCTGCGATTGTGCCTTTCGTCGCGCCGAAATTATGACAACATATCTGGGCGACTCCACTACAACAGTAGTATCTAGTGTGTGAGTGGCGTGGGGTTGTTTTGACGTCATGGTTAATGGGCGCCTAAGAAGTTCCGCGCCTTCGAGTACCCAACGAAAGGCAAGGCCGACGGGCGTCGAATATCAGGTTGCGCAGGTTGACGAAGTTTCTTTATGCGCTTTTCAACGCACCGTCGACGGCAGGTACCGGTGGCAGACATCTTATGCTGCAAGCCCTCCGAGCTGGCCTTCTACCCCTTGCCGAAGCTGATGATCCGCAGGGTTGGCGACCACGAGGCGCACTCGGCAACACGGGCGGTGAGATTTCAGGCATTACGCTCTCTGCGCCTTCCCCTCAGAACACCACAAGTCGCGTACGCGTATGTTGCTGCACTTCAGTGCTCGACGGACTGATGTAGCATCGAAAGACGCGCGGGATGATTCACAGATGTTGGGAAGAAGTGAATCGACACGTAACTGCGAGCCCAGTGTCCCAAATGGTATTTGGTGGCTTCCCATCAGGGTGGCCACCGCAGCAGGGAAAAGCCGGCGATATGCTCAAACTGGCATCGATTGCCGTTTCGACGTGTGTATGGAACGTTGCGTTTGCGGCGCCATGCGATGTTTGTCGGAAGTGACGGCGGGCAATCGTTTAAAGCCGGTGTTGTCGTTGTCTTCGGTCGGTCGCTGTCGTTGTGTGCAGGCGGAGATCGGGGATGGAACTCCTGAGGCGCGCACTCTGGAGGTGAGCGTTTCAAACGAAGCGGTAGATATATGCGGGGAGACTGCCGAGGCATCGCTTCGAAAAAGAAGGGAAGAGTGATTGTTCTGAATCACACCGAGTTCCTCTGTGGCCTTGGCGGAGAAGTCCGAATTGGCGTGTCTCTTTCATGCGCACAACTGCCCGAGCTATGTTGCGGGTGCACACGGACTCAGGGTGTATACTACTGCGAAGATGGTAACTTTTAGCTTCCACGGTGGGGAGTATTGCCTCGGCGCAGAAGTTGGTACCCTATTCATACTGGTTTCCATCCAACGCGTCGCACTCGCAGGCAGCGTTGCAAACTTCAGATCACGCCGACTGTGGGTACGCTCCCCCCGCCAAACCACCCTCTCCCCTTCCCGCCCTATCAATGTCTCCCCAGGACGCTGCGCACCACGTGGAGCGGCTGTGCTCCACCGAACGGCCCCCGACCTCTTCATGAGCATGAACCGGCAGATCATCAAGAACTTGAGCATCGGCGTGTATGACGGTTGCAAGGTCGCCGTCGAGCTCGCCCGGGATCTCGCCAAGCTCTGATGTCTCTGGCGTCGCTGACCTTGTCAATTGCGCGTACAATGTCTTGATAACTTCGCCTGCAGTATGACGTGCGGTCGTTGGTCTCACCAAGGGGTACGCTTGGCTTCGTGCTTTCATTTGGTAGACAAGAACTGACTAACGTTTTGAGACCATATTAGGATAGATGAATGTATGTCCGAATTGTTTGTGAAATTTGGGATGGTGTGGCGCTGGAGTGGCCCTAATAGCTATTAACAGATACGGTAGCTACTAGTTAGCGCGAACGGTGTTTCTTTAGTTCGAGGGGCCTTCGGTTTCGCTTCAAGGCCAGCACCGACCACAATCGGCGAGTTGCTTGTTGGTGAGCACTGTAAGAGGAATCAAGCAATGGC
This sequence comes from Macrocystis pyrifera, assembly GCA_031763025.1. Classification (NCBI taxonomy): domain Eukaryota; class Phaeophyceae; order Laminariales; family Laminariaceae; genus Macrocystis; species Macrocystis pyrifera. The sequence goes on along the minus strand of JASSKH010000035.1, from coordinate 3,311,025 downwards.
TTGTGAAATATTCACACTGCAGGGCTCGCAAGCGTTCACCCGTGTTGTCTTCGGCTGGTTCGTGTTCTTGGTGTGCCATCCACGACTCGCTGCCACTTGTTAATAGCGTCTCTCAGACGAAACGAATTTCCTGTTGGCCCCGTGCCAAGAGGGCTTGTGGGTTAGTACCGTGGACTAGCAGAAGGAAGGACTCGGGCGAGCCTATTAATAGTCGAAAGCGGTAGACGAGAGGAAAGCGCCGAGAACGACGGACCGGTTGTGACAGAGTTCGTTATACCGAACTATTTGGAAACGATTGGGGCATCATGGTGGTTGGGTCCAAGGTGTGGGTTATGTTATCCTGTTTTTAGCGAACCGCCATGTAGTCTTAAGCGAAGGGTATGTAGTGTCGAGGGTGTGGGCAGTCTCGGGTTTGTTCGAGTGCCGCCCTCTAGCATGATCGCACCATCACCACATCATCATCAATCCTTCAAACGGCAACAAACAACAAGCTCAACAGACGGACGATATCGAATTGTGATCGTTGAAGAGACGGAGGAGCACCTATTTGCTCTTGCTGGTCTTTTCGTGCAATGCCGAGCATGCCATTTGGATGACCTTTGTGTATATAGACTGCTGTAGAATTTTGAAGCACGTCAGCTGTGAGTTCAACCGATCGTTCGATACTCAGCTTTGCAACCTGCGTAATAACAGTTCGCGCGTTTTCCATTATTTCCCCCGCGATTGACTACTACTGCTGTAGTACCGGCCGATGACTTATGCCCAGCGCGGTTTGCTTCAAAGATACAAGATACCAGGTACATGTTTTCCATGATTTGGATTTATATTTCGTGCTACAGCAGTAAGTACAGCAGCAGATCCGTGTCCCCGGATCTCCGCATGTCACCGCTTCCCAATCCTTCATGACCTCCACGTTTCATCAATTTTCAATTTTCTTTTCGTTTTGTTATCGTGGCCAGTACCGGCACTGGTACACTGACACCTGCTGTTGTTGCAGTAGTGGGATAACATCGTGTTCGTTGTTCACACCCTGCACACAACCGACAGGTGTGTTTGCTGATAGTATTGCTCTGGTTCTCCCTCCGACCGTGCTACCATGATCGCCACCGTGCTTGGTCCCATAGACAAGTCTTTCGTCACCGGAAGCTGCAGCGCTCACGAACACCTTCTCCAGAAACCGTCGCCCTCTGAAATGAAAGCCATCCACGACAACCCAATAACGCTGCTCAGCCTAGCAGAAGCCAGGAGTGGCGACGGGGGGCGGTTTGCCGCCAGCAACAGGCTGTTCTCGCTGGACGAAAGTGTTCAGGAGATCAGGTCCTTGGTGGACGCCGGCGGCAGTTTGGTGCTGGAATGTTCCACACCAAGGGAGGGACGAGACCCGTCCGGCCTGGCAGACATCTCTGCGAGGACCGGGATCGGTATCGTGATGGCGGCTTCCTGGACAAGGAAGCATGTGGTGAGCCGGTGTATCATTAGGAGTGAGCGGGGCTGCTGGGCCGTGAGATTTTTATGTGGTACGTGTATGGTGCTTGACGAGTGATGAGTGTGGACGTGACAAGGATTTTTCGTTTTGCAAAGCCAGCTATTAATAATATTAATATTAATATTAATAGTCGTTGTTGCTTGTTGCTGCTGTGGTTCCGGCGGCGACGCGGCGAGATGTTGACGTTTCGGCTCAAGCATCCAACCAAACCGTTACAAGTTATTTATACCACACGTTACACTATTATATGATCCTCTCCGCTGGGTGCCGGCGGCGCTCATGCCCGGGATAGGGAAATAGGGAAATATACCTCACACGTTGAGAGGGGTTGCTCTGCACGCGGGTCCCAGTTACACTTCTTCAAGTTTGCATTGTGGTACATAAGAGGCGTATCACAACGAGTACTATTCTACTACTAAAGTGGTTGGTGGTAATGAGGTGCGACTTCAGTAGTCAAATATGCGATGCATCATGCTGTGGGCTGTGGGCGGTGCGGGTGACCACGATTACGGATTGTGCTGAACCGAACGAACATGTACAAGTGCTTACTCTACCTGTGGTGTGTACCTGGTGTGGCTACCTATTTTGCCATAGAAAAACATCGTCTGCAGCAGCAGCAGCAGCAGCAGGACACACCAGGCCAGGGCCAGCGTGGATGTACGCCCGGCTTGTCGGTCTAACCCTTGAACCCTTCGTACACGTCCTCGATTTGTTGTGTGTAACGTGCATCCTTATTCCCGAACGTGAATATCGGTTTAATATATTTCAAGACGAAAAATCTGTACCTGACATATCCAACCGAGGGCTATTACTACTCCTGTACTCGTAGTAGAGGTACCCCCACTAAATATACTACTGCTGTACGATATCTACAGCACAGTTGCTGCGCCCCCTCATCAATAGGGGGGGGGGGGGGGTTGACAAAATCACCTGCAGCATGTGCACGGCCCAAACGCTGCTGTGGACGGACGCATTCTGCCTATAGAGTTGTGGGCATCGCTCGGCAGGACTAAATTTTTCAAAAAAACGAAAACCCGTTACGTATGACAGTTTAACGTTCCCAGCCACGTGCCTCTACAAACACATGTTGCCGCACCTGGCTCGAGCAACTCTGAACGACTTACAACCACACCAGCAAGCGAAGGGTTCATGAGTATGTGTGCGTGCACAGAACCCGTCGGGGCTGGCATTGGCGATGTGTGAGTTGAGCGCGGTGGACAAACGTGGCCGAAAACAATGTGTGTTGAATCACACAAACAACATGAACACGCTTACAGAAAAACTACAATAAGGCACCCTACGCTCGTAAGATCCTTCATGAAGAGGCTCTTTTTTTCCTTGGAAAGTCAACAAAAAAAAGGCTGGCGCTTCGCGCTTGCGGGGCTGATTATAATAGTATATGATGAGTACGCGTGCGCATGCGCAATCGATCGTACTACTAAGGTGTAAAGATATTGTGTGCCAGTTAGTGTTTCATATCGTATCGGAAGATTCGATGAATCGGAAATCGAATCGGAAAATTGAGTTTCCCGACCACCGATAAGCATCCGATTACCGGTTTTACCGATTATCGATACCCGATAAGTTGACACATATTTGTTCGTAGGCCTCAGGCAAGGTCTCAGGTCGTGTAATATCTGTCTTGCACAGGGTGGAGACAAGTCTCAGGTGCCACGGGCGGTGCCAGCACACACAAGCTTGAAAGACAAGAGAGCCGGATGACCCAGAATAGGTCAATAGCCTGAACCGACACGGAACTGAAAGTGTTAAGAGTCCGAACTAACACCCTCCCTGGCTCTCACAACACAGTGAGGAACCAAGAATTGTACGCCTCTCCATCACCTAAATCAACGAAATGGCAAGAGGAAACCCGTCTCAACGAGCTAAAACCCTTCCATACTCCCATTCAGAAATTATTGCAATCGGAGAAGAGATCACAATAGCCGCGCCATAAAAACAAAAGCTAAGGCGAAACTGGAATGCTAGAGATCACGAGGTCCCCCGGACCAAGTCGTCACCTGTCGCCCTCTACTTTCGCCATAGATACACAGATTGCAACGGTAAAACGGGATAACAAAAATACTTCTCCGCATGACTTACGAGCGGGGGTCTTCAAATTTCCCAGGGTTATTGACGGTTATGCGTCCTTACACTGTGCAGTTTTCATAAATTAACAGTCCTAGGCTCGGTGCAGTTTTGAGAATTCGGAAAACCTACGGTGCGATTCGATGTGGTTTTCAGATATTGTAAATCCTACCGTGCGGTTCGGTGCAGTTTTGAAAAAAGAAAACCTACGGTGCGGTTCGGTGCGGTTTTCAGAAATACTAAATCTTACGGTGCGATTTCCAGAAATCAGGAATCCTGCGGTGCGGTTCGGTGCGGTCTTCAGATGTCGTAAATCCTACGGCTCGGTTCCCCGTTGAAAGTTTTTTCTACGGTGCGATTCCACTCCCCGTACGAGGAAAAATCGTGCAGCACCGTTTTTTTTTTTTTTCTACCGTGCACCGTATGAATAAGCCGTACAAGACCGCGGTTTCGCTCGCTTCTGACCCTTGTTTGGGGCATTGACGAAACCGCTGCTTCTCTACGGACACCGTACGGCCTGAGTACGCCCGATTAGTCCCGGACGGAGGTCCAATTTCTTGACTCGGGAATGAGATGCGGGTTCAGGTTCGAAAACATCATTTTTTCAAGGCAGTCGGGGCCCATTCTCTGACAAAGGTCGTTGTTCGCGAGAACCAGCGATAGCTCTCTCTTTCTGATTGACAACTGATACTATCGACATTAAGTAAAGTACACTCGAGCGAGGGAGGAGAAGATAGGGGATTGAGCTGATGCCGCAACGTTGCCGTGGGCCTCATGACTCGGCTGCCTGCATCGCGCCAGTAGCTGAGAGTTAAGTCCTCGCAGCCGTGTCCGATGGCAGCCAGCTCGTCGTGTGTCTCCACCTCCTACTCCAAACGAGACTTCAGGGAACCATCACCGCGTTGCCCACCTCGTCCTTCTCCTACCGACGCTGCTATCGCCCCTCGTGTGTGTTCTTTACATTAAACCGTTCTTTCTACCCGTCGGCATCCAGCACAACCAGTGTCCGTGCCGATTCTTCAATCCTATAATAGAGAGTTACAAGTTATGTGGTCACAAAACTACACCACAGAGATACTACAGTGCTATGCAGTAAACAGAGTAAAAACGCAATGCCATACCATCATACTGGATACGACAGGCACGACACACACGTTCTATAAATTAGAGATAACAAGAGGGAGAGAAAACAACCAGAAAGCAAAGAAAAACATCAAAGAGCAAAAAGAGGAAAAAGAAAAGCAAAGATAGAACAAATTATGTCGTGCCTCCCTGAGGAGATGTGGCAGACATTTAAAAAAGAGCGATCTAAAGAAACAGAACTACTACATACTACATACAAACAGAGTAAGACTAAGAACCAGGGAAATAACAAGCAAGCCAAAGAACTAAACACCCTCGAGGTAGCCGGAGTAGTTTGTGGTACGAGTAGCATAGCCAGGTTCTCCCTACTTTGCGGTCTGGTACCTTGCTATCTTGTCTGCCGTCTCCGTCCTGCGTTCATCAACTATGCCCCACCCCCGCAGAGGATGCGTCAGACAATACGATGCAAGCAAAGCAGGCTCGTCATCCACCCACGCCACGACTCCTTTCGTAAGGACATGAAGCAAGAAAGATGAACTAAGAAAATGAAAATCACGGAGGATCAACCGCCAAAAATTCGAAGAAGACAAAGGAAGACCACGTTCGAACCAGCTGCAGCAGTTGGCAGCACATGTGGCACAGACATGTTCTAATTCCTAGTCGGCCTGGTGCCTTGCTACCCTGTCTGCCATCTCCTTCCTACTTTCGTCCTCCGCGGTTTCCTACTCCTCCTGTTGCCCCCCCTCCCCGCATTCGCTTGGTTGGGTTTCCTTCCACTCCTCTTGATGCCCCCGTTCCCCATTCCCTTGGGCACCACCTACGGCGGATTCCCGGCGTTGTCTACTCAGCTGTGCATCATCGTCGTGCTACCTCACCATGAACCGTTCGGCTGCTTCAAGGACCCCCCGTACCACTTCTCGGCCTTTCTGGCTGCAGTCGACCACAGCGCGGTCTCAACTACAAAACCAATGGGGAGTTTTTCGTTGACCCTTCGGTGGCTTGGAACTCCCTAAGGTCTTCGTATGCATCTATGCGAAGTCTTAAACTGTCCGCCAGGTCTCGGGTTCTCCCCGCCAGCCATCGTCCCGAACATTACCCGACTGGGTAATCGCTCCTTGCTCTGCTGTGCCACGGCCCCCGCGAAAAGGAGCCGCCGCTTACGGATGGTCGTTTCGATGCTCTCGCAACGTGTAAGCTTGAGGGCCTTCGCGTACGAGAGGGTGGCGTGGTCAGCGCAGAGTCGGCGGTGGAAGCCAATGACTCGCAAGAGGACTCGGTTATGAGCCGTTCGAAGCTTGGCAAAGTGGTTCGGTCTGAGGGTCCTCGTCACACATCCGTACAGCAGGGTCTCAATCACCTCGGCCTTCAGCATTCGGACTTTCAGGCTAACCAGGGCAGCCGTCCTATCATACAACTCCGGGCCGAACCGTTTGAGGCATGCCCGCATGAGACGGACTCGTCGGTCGATTTCGAGCGAGAGGTCAGCGTTTTCGTGGATATTGCCGCCCAGATATAAGAACTGGGCCGTCTGTTTATACCTCTGGCCTACTGCTTCGATGACGAACGGTGCGGCGACGGTTGTCTGGTCTTGTGTTTGTAGAAGCATTGTCTCCGTCTTCTTTTCCGATACCGTGAGGCCTGCCGCTTCGAAGACAGTCACGATGACTGCCATCATTTTCGCGAGCCCTTCAGCCGACTTCGAGACAATTCCTGCGTCATCGGCGTACAACATGCCCCATACAGCCCATCGCACTCATGCCAACGGCTCCTGCTGCTCTGGTCCGACTACTCCATCATCATTGAGTTGAACCAAATCCCTTAGGATGGCTTCGTCTTTGCTGAAGCGTACTAGTACGTGTAACGCAGCAGCGAAGAATACGTTGAACAGTAACGGTGATAGCACGCAGCCTTGTCGCAACCCCTGCGTGACTTCAAACCATTCGGAGTGTTCGCCGTCATGCGTACGCACGCGAACCCGCATGCCGTTGTGGAAATTGCGGATAATTGTAAGCAGCTTGGTTGGTACGCCAAAGCGTGTGAGCACCTTCCACAGCAGCTCTCGGTCGACAGAGTCGTACGCTTTCTGCAGATCGATGAAGCACACGTACAAGGGGGTTTTTCTCTGTCGTCCGAGCTCTTGCAACCGGCGCACGACCAACAATATAGTAATCGTTGACCGTGCGGGGCGAAAACCGCACTGTTCCTCCGGGAGTAATCCCTCGATCTCGCAGTAGTTGCTTAGGCGGCACGCGACGATTTTCAACAACACTTTACCTGCGTGGGCAACAAGCGAGATCCCTCTGTAGTTGTTGCAATCAGTTCGGTCCTTCTGTTTGTGAAGGACCTTGATGATTGCATATTTTCATTGCTGGGGGACTTCTTGTTTTTTATTCAAACATTGACAAGGATGTTGTGAAAGCACTGGGCGAATGCGGGGTGGTCGATTTTAGGAGTTCCGCCGGGAGGGCATCTGGCCCAACAGCTTTCCATTTTGACATGCCCTTGAGTGCTTCCGTCATCTCGTCCATAGATGGTTCATCTCCGAGCGACAGTTTAAGCGTTTGCAGTGGCAAGAGGTCGATGATCGTGGGATCGAGTTTCAGCGATTTCGTGTTCAAGAGTTTGTGGTAGAACCCCGCCCATCGTTCACGAATTCACACCTTATCCCGCAACAGCGTGTGCCATCCTCGTTCCTAATAACCTGCTCGCTCCTCGCTTTAGTACCTTCCAATCCCACCGTACTTTTCAGGTGCTTATAAAATCCCCTTTGATCATTGTTCGCTCGTAGTCGTTCGGTTTCAGCGAGGTACTCTTCGAAGTTTGCATGCAGTCCTGCGGCATTCACCTCCTGCAGGTTCGTACACGCAGATCTCAGTGTCTTTCACGCGCTTCTATCCCGGGGGTGGGCACGCAAGAACTGTCGTGCATCCTCCCTCGTTGTCCATGCTAATATGAATGCGGCCAAGGTTTCGGCAGACTCACGCCATCTATGTCTGTGGTGGCGACGTGTAGGGGGTGGTACCTCTTTTTTTACCTCTTTTTCGACCGCATCAATAGTAGCCGTAGTGAAAAACTCAACCATGCCAGACGTACGCTTTCTTGGCGACGATAAGTCGTTTGGGTCATATTTTCTATTTTCTATTTCCCCCGTTCATCAATAATAGCTGTAGTGAAAAACTCAACCATGCCAGACCTACGCTTTCTTGGCGACGATAAGTCGTTTGGGTCATATTTTCTATTTTCTATTTCCCCCGCTTTTCCCAAGCACTTGCACATTTTACCGTGAACGCATATTATTGATAATACTATAATACCAGGTACCTGGTACTGTACAAGGGTAATATTAAAATTATGTCTGATGTTACTCGGAGTATTCAGATACGAGGTATTATCTAAATATTTCGTACCAGTATATTTTAACAGCAATAATTTGTAGGGCTGGGACCTAGTAGCTCTAGCCAGTACAGTACGTACTGGCTGCATCATATGCCAGTACACTGGACCCGACCAGTGCACTGGTGGTCGCGGCGAAGCCGCGACCCCTGCCTCCCCCCGGCTGGTGAGGGGGCCCCGCCGTAGGCGCCCCCGGAGGGCCCCGCTGGAGGTGCCGTGCCGGAGGCACGTTTTTACGCGTTTTGGCTTCACTAGGGCTAAAAAGTACGTCGTTTTGGACCACTTCAAATGCTATTTGGTGGTAGATTGACCAAGAAATAAAAGCAAAAGCGAGCGAAGCGTATGATGGACGAGTGTGCGGAAATATGACACACTGCAGCACGCAGCCTAGATACCGCCGTACAGGTGGGACACGGGTTCAAAAACATGTTTGAAGTGTGCTATACCGAATCGCTACAATTTGCGAAATCGCGGCCTCAGAGAGGTAAATATTCGCGTTCATATCCATTTATATTGTTCCAAACATGAAGTGTACTCAAATCCTCCTTTGCGATGTCTTCAGCCGTGTGTGCTTCGCCTCCCGCTGTGACTGCTTCAGCCGGTCCCGATACAACCTCCACACCAGCAGCAGCAGCAGCAGCAGCAGCAGCAGCGGTGGCGGGCTGGTGGCGGGGCTCGACTCCACCAATGGCTCGGCTTCAGGTGCACCGTCGGGATCCACACAGCCCAAGCCATCAGTGGTTGAAGCGGCTTCGTCCATCGTGCTCACGGTCTCCCTCCCTGTCTCCCTCTCTCTGCTCTTTACGCCGTTAATTTTGATGGGTTTCCGCTGTTTAATGAGGCGTTATTGTAGGACGCGCGTAAATAGTCAAAGTACTGGCACCCTGGCAGCCCCTTCAGCCAGTACAGTAGTACTGGCAGTACATACTGGACCAGGGCCCAGCCCTAATAATTTGCTTTTCGATACATGGAATATCTAATGCCTGGTATGTGGATGTGTGGATGGTATGATTCGAGCAAGAGCTGCACATGCATTGTCAGATGGCAAATAGAATAAAAAATAGATGAAAATATGAAATTCCACCTATCATTATCATACATACGAGGTGTTTGATAGGTTCACGCATGCGACAGGCGTATATATGGTACCAGGTATATGATAAAACGTACATACGTGAGTTAATCAACCAAGTTAGCGGGAACATTTTTGACACCAGATCGTGCAGAAACCTCCATGAACCGTACGAAACTGTGACCCTTGTTTTTCCCATCACTTTTACTTTCCAGCTTTAACTCGTAGGAGGTTTACCCTCAGCGATCGTCTGGACAAGCCGTGGTCACAGATGTCGTCCCTTCTCCCCTCTGGTACGTGCCATCATTTTTATCGCGAATAGGGTTCAGCATTCCGCCTGCTCGTCGATTTTCATGGAATGTTGCTAACTCACGCTCTCGCGCTATCCGCTAACCAATTTTTATGCAAGACAAAGTCCCTACGAGTATGCACTCGGTGAGAGTGGAACCCACGAAAAGATGATCTTAGGGCCGTTCGTAACGAGCAAAAAAAAAACACGATTCGTGAGTTTTTTTTTGTCTTACATCGTGATTTTTTAGTCATGAATCATGACAAGAAAGATCACGACTCATGACGCCATTTTGTTTAGCTTTTCTTTCTTTTTAAAACAAAAGCACGATTCTTGACATTTGTCGTGTCTCGAAATACGCCTGATCAAGGCACTACGCAACCCACGCGCACCAGCGGTGTCCGAAGGCCAGTATAGGGGCATGGCAGACTCTGCATCAAACGCCGCTTGTGGACGACGGGCGGCTGCCCAAAGACACCGCTGGGCGCGAGCTGACTATCACGTTGTGGCTTCGAATTTTCGAGTAGGAGGAACCACAGCTCGAAGGCAAAAGCGAAAATGACCTGAGGATGTCACAGGCCAGGCCGGGCAGACGGCCTGCGAGATGGAATCTCGCGGACCGGGCTTGGTCGACGGTCGGTAAGATTGGAATCTCGCAGGCTGGGTCAGGCTTCGGCCCGTGATTCGAATATATCACGGGCCGGGTCAGGCGCGGTCGGCCCGGCCCAGCCTGGTACTCGCGAGAGTTGGCTCCACCCGCAAAAATCGTTGGGTTTGAAATATCGGAATTTTCACAATTTGAATATGTGACGAAACGTGACGTTTTTCGGCTTTTTTCGTTAGAACTGAAATGTCACGTGTCGTGATCTTTTGTCATGCCAAAAAGTAACGAATCGTGTTTTTTTTTTTTTCGGATCATTAGGAACAGCCCTTAGTAGGCACGCGGACCACCTACCAAGCCACCGGGGACGCCGGCCTATCGCACGGTTTCACGGTCGATGCAAGCGCGGTTTCTCAACGGTTTCAATTTGACCGCACCGTTAAATAACCGATCGAACGTTTTTCGCACCGTACCTTTATGCGAACGGTGCGGTGCGGCTTCGATGGTATTCCTAGGGAGCAGTTCGGTGCAGTGTTCAGAAAAAATAAAACCTACGGCGCGGTTCGGTGCATTTGTTCAGATATCGTGAAACCCCACGGTGCGGTTCGGTGAGGTTTTCAGATGTCGTGAACCCTACGGTTCGGTTCGGTGGTATTTCATGTCTGACGGTGCGGTTCGGTGCGGTTTTCCGATATCGTAAAACACACGGTGCGGTGCGGTTAGCCGCACCAAACCGTTAGGAAAAACCGCACCGTAAAGAACCCTGCAATTTTCCCTGTCCTCTTTTTTTCAGTTATCAGCCAAATGCTTCGGTTACAAAAGAAAGATGCCTCCAGAGGCCGGGACCAATCAGATGCCGATTTATTTGCTAAATTTGGTCGAATTTCAGCTTGATATCGCGCTAGTTGCAACCAGATCATACATGTGACAATTGAGCCGAAAAGGCGGTTTCTGGTGATCTCGCCCTACGGCACCATGTCAGCAGTAGCAAGCACGAGTGTAATCAGCATCCTTCTTGTGTATGACTGCTTTGGAATAACTGTGCTTTTTGGTGGTTTGTGTGGACAATGTTGGCGCTGTCGCTGGCTGGCCTAAAATCGTATCCGGCGCGCCAGTTTTTGGCTCTCTCCAGCCTCCAGAACGCAGGCTATTTTGGAGAATTTGGTGCATTCGACAGGCCACGCCATACCAAAAAGGCTTACCGCGTCGCTCACAATGGAGGTCGCGCGGTCCACGTGCTCGAACGGGCTTGTGTGGCAGGAGTGATGACTTGTTGCTGTATGGCGTTTCGTAGAAAGTATAAACGTTCACGTAGCGCTGAAGAGTGCCACAATGACTCGATCCCACGGCAGCCTCCACAGCATGGGGTTGAGCATGAAGATGTCCGCGACACCACCCGCGATCATCTATGTGGTGTAGCGGAGAGGTGTGGTGCTGAAATCGGCGCCATATAGCCGTTCTGGATTAGGCTGATATCAGTGGTGAAAGTTGGATTGGACGTGTGACGAGGGAGTCTTTTTTTTCCCCTCGTTCCCTCGCATTGATACTCTTTCTTTGGACCGGCACGATCCCGAGTGCGCGACTCCTAGGAAATTGACCTTTGGGAAAAGGCTGGCTGATGTACTGATTCCGCACATGGAATGGTTTGGCCTGGTGTCTCTTGACGACCGTGCCGACTGTGTCAGCTTCCCCTGTACCGGATGAACTTTAGAAATGACCCAAAATGCTCAAATGACCACATTTTGTACACACGATGGCGAGCTCGTATTTTGTGGTAAGACACCTGTTCAGGTATTAGTTTGTTGGGCTACTGGTAAAAGGTTGACCTAGCAAAAGTTTGACCTATTATTCACTCAAGTTACTGTAAGTCTTACCTGGTATAACACTCTCTCCCCCTTCTGAACGGCGGAGTCTTTGGTCTTCGTATGGGGTTGTACAAAAATATCTGAGAACTCAGGGTGTTTATTTCATTCGTGATATGAGGAAATCCACTTTTCTTAAAAGGCGTACTCATGGTGAACGTGGAACTCGAACGCACGGCCAGAAAACAATGCCCTGCCGACAACGCCACTTCTTAGGTTACTAGTCTGTTGGGCTACTGGTAAAAGGTTAATCTACTGTATGTATTTCCTGCCCAGACCAAGTTTGATAGCACACCCACGAGGCAGTTGCATAGTACCTGGTATACCCAGTGCTGTCTCTGGATGTGGCCGTACCGAAAAGGTAATCATGTAAGTCGACGCTGTCGTCTATATGCAAGAAAGTAAGCACAAGGTGCCGGCGTCCGCCTCACAAGCGATTCTTAGTAGGTAGGAGCTATTAACAGGTCACCTTTCATGCCACTCGCCAAACACCTCATGGCGCTTCGCGCTTGGTGCAAACAATGTCTACCTGGTTGGTGAAAACCCGACGTGCTCCGTCCCGGCATTGTAGGGATGTGTATTCGGTCATACGACTGCGGCTATCCCACAACCAGGCTTTCACGTCAAATTCCAACCATTAAAATCATAAAATATACCTTCTCCCGGCTCGATACTTGCTACCAACGCAGGCGGACAGCAATGCACAACAGCCGTCGGCTGAGGCCATCGGCAGGGAATTGGAACTCCAGCTTCTCTTTGGAGAGCATGTAGATCCCACCGCAGCTATCGCCCCCAGCAGCACCCCGGCGGCCGCCATCACAACAGGTAGAATACAAGCCGGGTTTCTCGTTGTCTCCCTCGATGACAAATTCGACCCGGGAGCAGTGCCGCCAGCGCAAGCAGAAAGTTCTGGAGAGACCATTCGGGCATTGGAAGGGGCGGCACTGGCCCAGAAAGCTACGGCCGCGCCGTTAATGGTGGCTTGTTCTCACTTTTTACGGTGGGAACTCGTCGAATCGGCGGTATCCGTTGCTACCGCTCACTGGGGAGACGGTTTAGCTGCGGGTAAGAAACTCATCTTGGCCGGAATGCACGGAGGCATCGGCCAATCTCTTCCATGCCAAGTGGCGATGTTGGAGAAGGGCGTGGTGCTGTGCTTTGACTGCTTCGGAAGGGTGGAGTGGCTGCCGGGGCCGGAGTACTACCCTTCGGACGAAGAGAGCGCCGTGCGGATTGCGGAGCTAGCACGACTGGGGTATGCAGACCGACTCGTCATCTCTCAGGGCGTGTCGCGGCGCACCCATCTTTCCAGGTAACGTGCTGGGTGTGGGTGGTGCTGCTCTATGATGCAGCAACATATATTCACTGGCTTGCTGCAATGCTGCAAGGCTGTAAGGTCGTTTTTGTTCCGTGATAAAGAGGTTCGCCGCTTCGACTATCATTGTGAGTACGAGTAGTCAAGTATTTGATAGTTGTTCCCGAAAAGCCTGTTTTATCCCCACCATGACGTATCACTACTTGTCTAACCCTTGCTTGCTTTCGTTCGTGTTGTTCTCCTTCCAATCTCGGGAATCTATCGAAAACGATGTTGATGCCGCTTTCTACATGCAGGTTTGGAGGCCACGGATACAGCCACGCGTTACGTACTATCCCCGTGCGCCTTCAGCGACTTAAAGTGAGCGCGAGCGACATATCGTTGATGACGAGAGGAAACATGCTGCAAATTCTCGACTGGTACACTCCGCCTCCGCCGGTCGAAGCGCCGAAAGAATACTTGCCGTGCTCGTGGTGTCAGACGCGGTTTGAGCCGGTGGAGGGCGAATATTTCCACAAGTTTCAGTTCGTCTACTGCGGCATCAAGTGTTTGCGGTTACATAGAGATACCGGGTTCGATGCGGCAAGGGTAGGCGGGGGGGCTTAACCTACATACTGTCAGGTATAAATTTAATAGTGACACGGAGAGTGAACGTACAAATGGGCGGTGGTACTACAATAGTATCATCTGCTGAAAAATTGTTCATTTTCCTCCCTTCGGGAGGCATCACCAGTCGACGTAAATTACAATACACTACATACAAAGTTGCCGTATGCGCAAAGAATACCGGCGTCCTCAGGCATTAACGGGACATACTGCACAAGCGCCACTAGTGGTTTGGCGTCAGGTTCAACTACAGCCTACATCGCGAGAATGCAATAGTTTTTGAAAGCTCCTGTAAATATCCTGTTTGGTTTCTGAAAGTGGTGCGAGTAACAATTCATCAAGTTGATGTTGCTGGCGGAGACGACATCCTCCACACCAACGTTTGCCGGCTTGCTAAAAACATTTACGTATGTGCGCATGAGTCTAGTTCCGAAGGAAACGAAACAATTGGGTCGGAAACGCGGGGTGGAAACGAGGAGACCACCCGGGGTACTGTAGCCCAGGTCCGGTCGACGTTCCCAACACTGGTCACTGTTCTACGTTCATGGTGTTTGTGCCAATTATCAGTGTTTCGGTACACGGCAGCCACCAACCCTTTAGGTCACGCGGCCAACAGCCCGGAAGAGCACTTTGAAGTCTCGATGGCTTCCTTGATCAGCTTGCCGATCGCGCGGATGGGCTGGTACCCTCTATCAGTAGTATGCTTTCGTACCAGATGACACTTGCGGCTTCACACTGCAAGACATACATCCGCTGATATGACCAGGAAGCGCTATCTACACGGGCGGCGTCTTGACCAAAACATGCGGACGGGTGGACAGACATTTGCGGCAAATACCCCAACAACAGTGTTGGAAAATCATACGGTGCCACCATACCTCGAGGACATCTTGCCTATCATAGCATCATCAGAAGGGATGGGTACACGGGGATCCGAATATTTGACACCTCGCGACCCCCTACCCTCCGTAGGGCCAAAACATGATATTTTTGTTGTATGCTGGTTTTTCTTTCTCACGCTGACGCCAGCTCAACCTTACACTTTGCGCAAGTAGGTTGAAGACATGTCGTACGCTACTGTTTGCAAGGATTTCCCAACGTATGTATATATATTATGTATAGTATGTGTTAAGTGTAAGGCAGTATGAATTTGGGGACCGACTATTGCTAGCAGGTTGATGCCTTTGGCTCTGCTCTGTCACTCACACGAGGTGCTTGACGATTTTAGAAGTTATAAGCTCTGTGTTAGTTGCCGTTTGCCTCGCCAGAAGATGTCTTCTGAACGAAGTGGCGAGGCGCTCATCAGAAAGCAGGTGATAACGCCTGCCAGGTATGATGGGGGGACGATTGCTACAAACGATAATGCCGCAACAGGGGAGAGGCGATACCATAACACTAGCCTACCCTGAAGGGCCGTATATGCAGATTCATAGAAAACTCAGGCACGAACCAAACCGATCCGGAGAAGTCAGGGAATGGATCGAAGATGTGGCACTTCACAACCCACTCCCACACCTCACTTGCCAGACTGTAGCCGATTACACGTGGGCACTAAAAAAGTAGTCGGATTTTTATCGTGACGGACATCATACACCCGAGAGAGGCTCGGCTGACTATCCTACTGCGCCCAGAACGGAACCGGCTGCCCGGAGTGCCGTTCTGGGGCCAGCGCGCTTGTCGCTGTGTCCGGTCTTGCAGTGGGCTGCAGAGTCGAACTAACGGCAAGCATGGGTGAAAGGAACGAGGGTCTACCTGCTGTAAGCAGTGACAGAGGGGCTGTGGCACTAACAAAAACAGCAGCAGCGACACAGATACTCGTGTTACTGGCAAGCAAATACGCAGGCGGACCGGGAGAATACGAAAAATCCCCCGCGCCGCGCGAACAGTGCATGAACCTATAGCGGCTATTGCATCAGTCTCACCGCGCGACGTGCTGGGGAAGCGGCGGGTACTATACTCTCGAACGCAATCACCAACAAGAAGAGAAGACATCAGATACACAGCAAGGAGCCGAAAAAAAAGACTACAAGAGCGAAAAGCCAAATTTGTCGGCGGGGGAAAAAATCAGACCTCGAACAGGTGCCTAAAGCGTCCTGCCGACGACGCCAGTGTTAAGTGTAAGGCGTGCGGACCTAGGGACCGACTACTGCTAGCAGGTTGATGCCCTTGGCTCTACTCTGGTCACTCACACGAGGTGCTTGACGATGTTAGAAGTTATAAGCTCTTGTATTAGTTGCTGTTTACCTCGCCAGATGTCTTCGGAACGAAGGGGAGAGGCGCTCATCGGAAAAGCAGGCGATAACACCTGCCAGGTATAATGAGGGGACGATTGCTACAAACCATAATGCCGCAACAGGGGAGAGGGGATACCATAACGTATAGTTTTTCGACGTTGGGTTTTGTATTGCAGCTGCCAGGGGGGGGGGTCTGTCCACCCGCTCAGTACTATAATCGCTCAGAGTTTGCTCGTGATACACCCATGACACTCGTTTGGGGGGTTGTGCTGACGTTTTTGTCTTGAGGTTACATTTGTTTGGTGTCACTGCAGCATTGAACTGATAGTTGTTTGGCTCGCCCTCGCCCTAATGATGTCTTCCGAATGCGTGCACGAAGATGTGCAAAACAGCCTCTCTTCTTCCTGTACAATATCGCCTCCACTATAATGTGGGGATATACATATTATTTGATAGTGTGATATCGCGCGTCACTCAAACTATCCCTGCCTCGCTCTCGTATTTATGCGTTTGGCGTATGTTGCTCCGCCCGTGTATCGGTCGGTATTGATCGGTATCTGTCAGCAACACCTACTGTATTTGGTAGGGAACAGCACAGCAACGCCATATCCTTGCCTCTGTTGTTCTATTTATACAACAACGACGGCAGTTAGTTATTTATGTAATAGCGTATACCTGGTACAACACCATGCCTACAACTCGTACTACATATCGTAGTATATATATGTAGTTCGAGAGCACCACCAAACAAGTACTACAGCAGTACTACAGCGCTATGATATTCCAGGAAACGCAAGCTTCCTTCCGGCGGGGGAGGAAAGGCCAGGAGGTTGGGTTCACCTGGATTGGATTACAACCGGAACATGACATTATGTCCATGGTTGCATGGTTGGTGAAAAAAAAAAAATAATAATAATAATAATAACAATAGAAAAACTACGAAGGCGACTCTTTTTCCGAGAGTAGATGACCATGAATGATGACCACACCCTTGGGAGAGAAAATCGATTCCCACTTCTTTACTTTATACCTGGTAGTCTACAGTAGTAGATCTTTCAAAGCAGATATATTGCGATCTAGTACTTGTATGTGACCTACAGCAGCTGCAGCAGCTCTTCTTGTTGCTGGGTATCGTGTAGGGCCCGAATGCTCTACGAGTAGCACAATTGTCAAGTAAGTTTGGTTTGTTTTCTGCGTTGGATATTTATTATGCAGATAAGATTCTGCACAACACAGAACAACCTCTCACAACTGGCAGGTGAGGAATGATCCAGATCATCAATATGATCTGTCCGAGGTGTGGTTATACATATATACCGACGTCTTGCTACTCTGATCGCCATTATCTACAACAACAACAGCCTCCAGGCCGTGGTCACGAAAAGGCGCAGTAAGCAGTCGACGGGTATACATATATCTACAGCATTTTAGTTTCAATAGGAGGAGGTATAGATAAGTCGAGAGAAAGTATTCGTACGCATATATCATAATAGGGAGGAAACCAAGCACCAGAAACGAAACCGAGAGCGCAATCGACACAGAACCCAGCGGTTTGGTATCCAGGATAGTACAGAAATCCAGCATCAATTTTGGGGAAATCCCAACGCTCAGCAAGTGCTGCGACCTGCGACCTCCTACAGCCGGCTATTGAAATAGGGTAGACTGTACCCAAGGCGCGCCTGCTGGATTCCGTGAAGTGAATGTCAGGCTTCGCGCAGGCTGGACCCCGTATCCGGGAGCCCTCCACGTCACAGCAGTGCACGCGCCACCACAGTTTGGGGAGACCAAGACCTCTGCTCCTGATAGCTATCGCCGGCTTCATACGAGGCGTGCCTCGCTCGCGAGGGTGGGTTTTGCAGGTACAGCAGCAGCGAGAAGCCGGCTCTCCCTCGAAGCGACTCCACTCATCTTCCAGGGAGGGTCCTCCCTTCCGACGGCAGACGCTCATAACGGGTCAGAGCATTGTCAGTCGGGGATTAAGTATGTCTGCTGCTCCAGCGGCGGCTGCTAATCTGTCGGTGAGCGTTGAGTTGTGAGGATGGGAGATGGGATACAGCAGCTTCAATCTGTTTTTATCAAGTTCATCCACTTTTTCGTCGCTAATATGAAATATAGTCGTAGCGCCAACTGGTTGCTGACGTCGCAATTTCGATGTTTGGGCTGTCGTTCGCAGGAGCTGTCGTGTCTGATCGTTCATCTGCCGAATACATACCTGGTTGCTGTTGATGTTCTCTCGTTGTGGCCAGAAGATGAGCATGCTTTATCTGGTACACGATTGTGACGATATGACCTGTGGATTACGCCGCATGATGGCCGCATGTTCTCATGATTCATCATACTGCTGCTGTACCTATATCTGTAGTAATGTACCAGGTGGTGAGAGTTGAACATTTCGGAACGTCAAGCAGGTACCAGGTGTATAGCTTTTCACGAGCACTAAGCCTTCCAGCCGGAGAGTGCGAGTACCGCCGTGCTGCGTCGCCTACTTTCTCTGTTAATCGCCACCAGTTTGGTTTAGAGATATCGTTCACGTCCAAGAGTGTGCTGCAATCTCCAGCCTGTGCTGCTGCTGCTGCCAGCATCTACACGATTATCGTGTTGAACGAAAGGTGAACTCATCTCAAAATTAGTTACCACAAAAAGTCTGCCGTGTACACTAACGATTTCATTGAAAACGGCTTATTTACGTGTGTATGCATGTAGATGCGCTTCGAGTTGGCTGGTAAATTCGAGGCAGTTATATTCGTCGTTGCATACGCTCCATCAGAATGTACCAAGCACGCCGTGCTGAGACGCATTTTCTGGCAAAAACTGTAGGAAAGTCGAACAGATCCCATCGAATAAGTGTTGGATGGATGCTCAATGCTAAATATAACGCGCGGTGGCCAGAGACTTGCTGCATTATAGGGTGCAATGATGATTGAAAATAGTCTACTGGGAACATACAGGCGCGAGCTCGGATCTTTAGGTTGGCATGCTGTTCTGAAGGTAATTTGCTTCGTGTTGGGATGAAGGTACGGGCGAAGACCGAATCCAACCTCTAACCCTTACCCTAACCCTAACCCTGCCCCCAAACTGCAGCCAAAACGGACCAAAACTGGCCATAAATGCGGCTGCGCCGCGTTTGCTTCTAACCAGGAAATTCTCAATTGCGGACGACGTTTCCCAAGTGCAGACCGCGCCACCCAATTTTGAAGTAAAAAACACGCCTAAAGATCCGACGAGCTCACAGCTTGCAAAACCTACTGGGAATTACTTTGCCGTTCGCCACCACATTGCAAGTTAGGTCTCACTCTATACATACTTAATAATACGTACTCCCAACACTTTTTTCAGCACAAACAAACAACCAAGAGTGGAGTATCGCGTACATACACACAATGGCACCGCGGCCCGTACTGCCGTAAGCGGGATTGACCACATCCTAACATCCTAACCCGACAAGCTCATCGGCCTACAGGTAGTAGAGTAAGTACATGTTAATTAAAGTCGTCCATCAGCCTCCCCGACCAGCTGAGGCGGACTCAGACCACAACAGCGTATACATGAAGGTTCGTCTCTCCGGTCACACTGCTGTGCACCCGACAGAGAAGCATGCAAGGCGCCAAAAGGCCGACCGTTCTAGGTGTTCATGTCAGACGAACTGCTAACTGTGTCGCCAGCGAATAGTCGCGAGTGTTATTTCGACCCTCAATCAACCATGTCAGTCGCGTAGTACATTCGTATTTTGAAGAGTATGTAACTCGCCGAAACATTGAGGCTCCCAGCCGATAAATAACGAACAGCGAAGGTTCTGCAAGCAAGTGAAGAGTACTACTGCGGTTTGGGAGGGAAAAAAACAAGAAGCGATCAGTTTACTCGGGACGACCTGGGGACGAAGATGTTTTTGTTGTGCTCCGGTTTGCCTGTGATTTTCCTTGGTTCTTAAGCTCGTTCTGCGTTGTCTGTCACATCCACTACTGTAACTATGGGGGAGCCCGACACTTTTGTTTTTCTCGTCTTCTCTCTTTAATATAATGTGGATGCCGTGCCTATCGCATCCAGTTTGTTTTTCACATGAAACCGCTCTTTCCTGCGGGAAGGCAAGACAGTTTTTTTCTTTCCTTGTTTCCTTTTTCTCTTTCGATCTATTTTCTTTGTTTTCATTGTTTTCTTTGTTTTCGTTCGTTTTCTCTCCTTCATAGAATATGTATGTCGTGCCTGTCATATCCAGTATGATGACATAGCATTGCATTGACTATTGCTGCTGTGTTTCCTGCATGTTGTTTTTTTCTTCACATTACACCGTTTTTTCTACCAGTCGACATCCAGCACAACCAGTGTCCGTGCAGACTCTTCAATCCTAGTCACAAAGCTAGGCCACAGAGGTACTACGTTGCCACGTATGCAGTACAGTAAGCATAGTGAGCAATGCAATGCCATGTCATCATACTGGATACGACAGGAACGACATACACATTCCATGATAGAGAGAAACAAAAGGAAACAACAGAAAAAAAATCAGAGAAGATGAATCGAAAGAGAGAAAAAAAAGCATACCTAACAATGTACAGCAGTATTGTAGCATATCTGTGGCGTAGGTAGTATTGTGACCGCAGAACTTGTATCTCTCTAGGATTGAAGAATCGGCACGGACACTGGTTGTGCTGGATGTCGACTGGTAGAAATAATGGTTTAATGTGAAGAACACACACAACCGAACCGTCGACATCTAGCACAACCACAGTGTCTGTGTCCGTGCCGATTCTTCAATGTCCTAGAGAGATACTGCTGACTGGTACTCTGTTGTTGTTGTTGTTGTCTTCACATTAAATCGTCCTTTCTACCCAGCTTCATCAGTACACCCAGTGTCAGTCCTGATTCCTTATCCTAGAGAGATACTGACTCCGTGGTGACGGACTGTGAGACAGAGGAAGACCAAAAAAAAAATTAAAAAAAAAAAAAAAATCGCAAATTCAAGTGTCAAGCAAGTGAAATGTCAGCACACCGGGTACGAGAAACAACACAAGCAGGACCAAAATATAAGGGCAGAAAGACAAGAAAAACAAAGAATTGAAATGAAAACAGAATACAAGCGACGCAAGGACTTCAGAAAGGCTGCCAGACGGGCAGCATACGTACTCAGGAAGGACATATATCTGCTGCGTGGATGAAGCGACACGAAAGAGAGGGAGCTACAGGCAACAATCTATAAGAGCTAGTCGAACCGATACCTAGCCACCCGATTTATCATTTCGTTTCTGCATTCGTCGACAGCTGTATCAGTACGGCTGCCCTTCCCCCCCCCCCCCCCCTCCCGTTGTCGCCGTTCTTGGCGTCCTCATCTGCGTGGCGTAGCCGGCTCCTCTGTGCCTCGTCCCTGTGCCACCTCACCGTGAAACAGTCCGCCGCGTCGACGACCCCCCGGTACTACTTCCCATAACACCGTTTCTACTCCGAACAGCAGAGGGGAGCTTTCCGTGGACCCCTCGGTGGCTTGGAAAACCCTGAGGTCGTCTGCTAGACATTGGGCCCAGGTCTTTTCCGGTCGACCTGGTCCTGGGTTCTCCCCACCAGCCACCGTCCCAAACACCACCCGGCGGGTCAGCCGCTCATTGGTCGCCCGCTGTACGGCCCCCGCAAAGAGGGGGCGTCTTTTGCGGATGGTCGTCTCAACGCTCTCGCATTGTGCTTTTTTGAGGACCTTGGCGTACGACATGAGGTGGTCAGTGCGTTGCCGGCGCTGGAAACCAATGATCCGTAGGAGGAGTTTGTGGTGTGCCGTTCGGAGTTCAGCGAAGTGCTCCTGACCAAGAGTCCACGTCACGCAGCCGTACAGCAGGGTCTCCATCACCTCGGCATGCGCACTTTTAGAGTGAACGGGGCATCCTCCATTTCATACAGTTCCCGTTTGAACCGATTGTAGCATGCCCATGCGAGTCGGATCCGTCGTGTGATCTCTGGCATAATGTCAGCGCTTGCGACGACAAGACTGCCCAGATACAAAAACTGCGTCGTCTGTCTATATCTCTGTCCCGTCGCTTCGATGACGCGTGGTGAGGTCTGGGGTGCCTGATTCGGTGTCCGCAGCAGCATGGTCTCCGTTTTCTTTTCGGATACGGTGAGGCCTGCTGCTTCGAAAACGGTCACAATGACGGTCATCATCTTCGCAAGGCCTTCCGCCGACTTAAGACACAATGCCTGCATCGTCCGCGTACAGTATACCCCATACTTCCCTCCGTACGCAAGTTAGTGGGTCAACCTTCACCCCGTCCTCGCCGAGGTCCTCCGCGAGGTGAACCAAGTTCCTCAAAATATCTGGGTCTTCACTGAAGCGTACCAGCACGGTGTGTATCACAGCAGCGAAGAAGATACTGAACAGAAGTGGTGACAAGACACACCCTTGCCGCAGCCCCTGAGTGACGTCGAACCATTCCGAGTGCTCGCCGTCATCCGTACGCACGCGGGCTCGCATGCCTTCGTGGAATTGGCGGATAGCGGTTAGCATCTTCTCTGGTACGCCGGAGCGTGCGAGCACCACCCACAGCAGCTCACGGTCGACGGAGTCATATGCTTTCTGCAGGTCGATGAAGCACATGTACAGGGGGGGTTTTCTAGCTCGTCCGAGTTCTTGCAGTCGGCGCACGACGAACAGCATATCGACCGTTGATCGTGCGAAAGCCGCACTGTTCCTCGGGGAGTATCCCTTCGGCCTCGCAGTAGTTACTGAGGCGGGACGCGACCATTTTCAGCAAAACCTTGCCTGAATGGGCAACAAGCGAAATCCCCCGGTAATTGTTGCAATCAGAGCGATCTTTCCTTTCATGAAAGACCTTAATGATCGCATCTTTCCATTGCTGGGGGACGTTACCCGTTCTCCACACGTTGACAAGTAAGTTGTGAAGTACCGGATGAATTCGGGGTGGTCGATTTTCAGTAACTCGGCCGGAAGGGAGTCTGGTCCCACCGCTTTCCAGTTTGGCATACCCCGAATTACCGCCGTCATATCATCCATGGTCGGTTCATCTCCAAGCGATGGTGCCAACGGCCGTTGTGGAAATAGAGCGCTGATGGTTGGGTCAAGCTTAGAAGATTTCGTGGTCAAGAGGGTGCCGAAAAACCTCGCCCACCGTTCAAGAATGCGCACCTTGTCCCTTAGTAGCGTGCCATCCTCGTCCCGGATGAACTGCTCGCTTCTCGCCTTTCGACCGTCCAATCCCACCGTGCCCTTCAAGTGTTTGTAGAAAACCCGCTGGTCGTTGTCTGCGAGCAGTCTCTCCGTTTCAGCAAGGTACTCTTCGAAGTAGGCGTGCAACGCTGTATCTATCGCCCTTCGCAGATTCGCGCACGCCGTCCTCAGCGTCTTCCACGCGGTTTTGTCCTTCTGATGTGCATGACTCGACGGGCATCCTCCCTCGCATCCCATGCGAGTTGTATGGCGGCTGAGGTTTCCGCGGTCTCGCTACTGCATCAAGAATAACTTCCGCAAAGGATTCAGCCATTTCGGAGATACTGTTCGGTTGCGAGGGAAGGAAGGGAAGCTTTGAAAGGATCCGCGCCACGACTCGCTGCCTGCAATCTCCGTCGGATCGAAACTTCTGCCGGTCGAAAGCCCGAATTTTGTTTTTCGTTCGTACGTGTCTGTTGGGTGCGAAACGACCGCTGAGACGGACCATCGCATATAGGATATTATGGTCTGAATCCGCCTTGGCTGGGGGCGGAGGCTGGGGGTGGACCTTAACATCATGCACGCGAGGTCGGTGTGTTTGGCGGGTTAGGATGTAGTCAATCCGTCTTTGGTCGTTGCGGCTGCTGATGCCGTTGAACGTATGGGATATTCCACCCTTGCGAGCGCTAAAAAACGTGTTCGTGAGAGCGAGCTTATTGTCTGAAGCGAATGCCAGCAGGCGTTTGCCGTTATTGTTGAGCTCATCACGTCCGAACGCTCCAAGCACCCTACCGTCACCGCACCCTTCCATCCTCTTTCCAGTCCGTGCGTTTGCGTCTACCAGCACGAACAGGCATTCCTTCGTTGGAATCTGCTCAACCGTGTGCCCCAATTTTTTCCAAAACTCCTCTTTCATCTGTATGTTGAGGTTGGCTTCCGTTGGGGCATAGACAACAACTAGGTTGATCGCAACGCTTTCACCAGTCAGCTCGAAGCACATAGATATAAGGCGTTCGTCAATTAACTGGTGGGTAATAAACAAACTTACGGCATATCGTTTCCTTCACTGCCAAACCAACTCCGTATAGTCCTTGCCTGCCATCCGTGTCTTCTTGCCCAGAGCAGAAAACCCGGTATCCTGCTGCAGAAAATTCGGTCTTCCCGGGTCTCCTTGTTTCCTGCAGGCCAACGAAGTCACAGCCCAGTTGTCGGACCTTCGCCAGCACACACTCGGCATGCCCGTACCCGTTCCTCCCTTTCAGAGCCAGGGTACGCACATTGTTGGTCGCTACCGTCACGAGTGCCGCCTTCTGTCTCGCTCGAGCCTCGCGTGCTGCAAACTTTGCTAGCCGACGCGAGGTCCGACCCCTCCGTCTTTTTTGTCTTTTTCTCCTTATTTTTCTTTGTATCACGATGTAGGCTCTCTGTTTTCTAGCCCGGTGCGTGCCTTGGTTTCCAATGGCTGGGTTCAGCCGTCCCAGCCCACCCCCACCCCGACACTCTCGTCTTCGCTGTCGGGGTGTTTGCTTACCCACGCAATGCCCAGCCTCTCCTCTCCCCGTGCTGTCCCCATTACGCTCTCCGCTGTGGCGATGCTCCTCCTCTGCTGTTGGAACGAACTCCTCGGCATTGGGGTTGAAAATAAAACTCATCGCCACCACCCCCGCGCCGCCAGTAGTTCACCTACCAGACCGCACGGGGTTCCTCTCTACCGAGCGAGGCTGGGGCTCGTATGACCACCGGCAGACCGTCGTAGGTTGCGATGGGCTCCGGCCCACCCCGAGGTCGGGGCAGGCCGAAGCTACCAAAGGTATGTCGTCACGTTTTCCTCCTTCTGTGACTCTCTAGACTTTACTGTGGTCATAACATTACGCCACCTGACATTGCATTGTCTACTGCTGTGCTTACTGCATACTGGTACGCAACAAGTAATGTATCTCCGTGTTTTTTTTTTTGACCACATAACTTGTACGCTCTACGCGTAGGATTGAGAATCGGGACGGACACTGCACTGGTTGTGCCGGATGTCGACGGGTAGAAAGAAAACACACTGAGATACTACATTCATTGGTATGCGGTACGCAGAGCAAAGTAGACAATGTCATGTCATCATGCATACTGGATACGACAGGCACGACACATACATTCTATGGAAGAGAGAAAACGAACGAGACAAAAAAAACAGAGAACAGAGAAAATAGAAAACAAATCGAACGAAAGAGAAAAATAAAGATGAAATAAAAAAACTGTCGCGCCTCCCGGCGAGGGATGTGGCAGCTATTGTTGTTGTTGTTGTTCTCACATTAACTCATCGCCACATTTTCTAGTCTTGCTTGTGTTGTTGTGTTCTCGTACCCGGTACGCTGGCCCTTCACGTGCTTGACCCTTGAATTTGCGATTACTGTCTTGCTTTTTTTTGTCTTCCTCTGTCTCAGTCTGTGACCACAGAATCAGTATCTCTCTAGGATAAGGAATCAGGACGGACGTTGGGTGTACTGATGAAGCTGGGTAGAAAGGACGATTTAATGTGAAGACAACAACAACAATACAATGCATTCTGTGGTCGCAGGACAGGCTCCAATAACTCTGGAGTGGAAGAATACCTCGGTAGAAATGAAAAACAAACAGCTGCCAAAGACACACCACCACCACCACCTGCAAACAGAGTAAGACTAAGAACTAAGGGAAATAACCAAGGCTTCTGACGGTATTTTGGCGGAACGATAACAGCGGTAACGGCGGGACGGGACGTTACTGGACGGTAAAACCGTCGTCAAAATGGTCCCGTCGTTAAAATAGTCCCGTCCTCTCGTCCCGTCCCGTCCCGCCGACAAATTCCCTGACCGTCGTCACTTACCGTCCCGTCCCGCCGATAAAATCTCTCCCGTTGGAAATTAAACTTCCGTCCCGTCGTGACACCGTAATTTTACCGTCCCGTCCCGCCGATAAAATCTCTCCCGTTGGAAATTACCGTCCCGTACCGTCGTGACACCGTAAATTTTACCGTCCTGTCCCGTCATCAAAAACTGCACCGTCGTCACAGACCGGCACGCACACCATCACGAGAGATTCTGAAGCAGTCATCGTGTTTTTTTCTGGTTTTGTTTTTCATGAGGCAAAAGTATGTACTTGTTATTAACGTCACTGGTCTTTGTAGTGTTGGCGAGTTGTATACCCTTCGTGGGGAATGACCCTCGCAATTATCAGGGACGGACGTGGTATCATAGCTGTGCTGCACCTTTTGTGTCAAACAGACCGGGAAGAGATGGCGATCGTTGATATTCGTGGGGTGGTTTTACAGTAGGTTCGATCACTCCTTTTTCACTGCATGTCCGCGAGCCGTCACCCTGACAGCACCCCAGACAGCAGGCGTGTTCCTCTCTGTCTTCACGACTACGGTGCGTTTCTTTCGGTGCAGGCAGCACTCCAGACAGTAGCTGCTGTAGTCAGCAGCCACGAGTTGGTAAGTGGGTTAGTGGTGGGAACGGGGGGGAACTCTATGTTGTAGTTGAGAGGATTACCCGCGACCATGATGTTTTAGGTCAATTTGAACTTTGATTTTGTCTTGTGTGCGCCTTCCTCGTCTCGTGTGGTTTTAGGCCGCCGAATGTCGATTTTTTATGGTTTTTCGGATCTTCCTAGAACTCCAGCACCTTGGTGTGACCACGGACTGCTTCGTTTGAGAGTTAATGTGAGAACAACAACAACAGCAACAACAATAGTCTCCTCCCGCCGACACAACTTGCCTCTTCCCGTCCAAGGATACACTCGTGGTCGTCTGTTCCTCATTCCGTGAAGATCATTTGACATGAGTGGGAAGGAATCAGAAGACGTCGCCGGTGTGGCAACACTTCTCGGAGTTTGAGCCGCCGGTTGGGAAGAAAAACGTCATCTGCACGGTGGTCAGAAAGTTACCTGCCTCGGGACGGCTCCCTGCCCGCAAACAACAGTGCGGGAAACAACCGCGCCGGCCTTGCAGCTGGAAAGAGGGAGAATGTTGACCGTCCCGTCCCGCCCAGGATTTTTTTTTTACCGTCCCGTCCCGCCGAGAGAAATATTGTATATTAACCGTCCCGTCCCGCCGAGGAAAAAAATATTTTGCCCCCCCGTCCCGTCGTGAAAATCTGCCCCATTGAGTTTTACCGCCCAGTCCCGTCGAGAAACAATGCACCCTCTGCCCCGTCCCGTCCCGCCCCGCCAAATTTCTATGTCCTCATTTTACCGTCCCGTTTTCACTTTTCTTGCCGCCAAACAAGTCAAAATTGTCCCGTCCCGTCCCGTTACGATTCTCAGTCACTGTAATAAGCCTTGGAAATACCAGGCAAACCGAAGCTCAACTAAAAGGCACCCTTCAGGGAGCCGCAGCAGTTTGTGGTACGAGTAGCATCCGCCAGGTTCTCCCTACTAGTCGGTCTGGTACCTTGCTACTCTGTCTTCCTTGTCCATCGTGCGTTCGTCAACTATGCCCCACCTGTGGAGAGGATGCGTCAGACAGTACGAAACAAGCAAAGAAAGCTCGTCATCCATCCACGCCACACGACTCCTTTCATAAGAACTAAAAGAAATAAAAAGAAGAGCAATATTATGAAAATCACGGAGGATCAAGCGCAAAAAGAAATAGAAGACAAAGCGAAACCACATTCAAGCCAGCTGCAGCAGTTGGCGGAGCATACCTGGTAGACATGTTCTACTTCCTAGGTGGCCTAGTGCCTTGTTATCCTGTCTTCTATCTATTTCCTACTTTCGTCCACCGCGGTTTCCTTTTTACTCCTCCTGTTGCCCCCCCTCCCCACTTTCCCTTGGTTGGGTTTCCTTCCACTCCTCTTGATGCCCCCCCTCCCCCCATTCCCTTGGGCACCACCTACGGCGGATTCCCGGCGCTGCCTACTCAGGTGTGCCTCATCGTCGTACCACCTCACCATGAACCGTTCGGCTGCTTCAAAGGCCCCCCGGTACCACTTCCCCGCTTTTTTTACTGCAGTTGCCCACAGCGCGGTCTCAACTCCAGACACCAAGGGGAAATATTCCGTTGGTCCTTCGGTACCTCGGAACTCCCTAAGGTCTTCGTATGCATCTATGCAAAGTCTTAAACTGTCCACCAGGTCTCGGGTGTTTGTTATGAAACAGCTGTGAATGAGGTTGAAAACCCGGTAATTACCTGGGTTCAGGCACTGGGGTCGTATTTGTAATACTTGGGAGGCGTATCTTAGGTGGAAAACCAGGGGTTTTCCAGGGGGGCACGAGCTTGGTCTCAGTCTCCGCTTGCACGAAAGGTATAAAGCTGCTCTTCTTCCATCTCTAAGCAACCGAGACACGTGAGTACCAACGAGTACCGACTTGACAGGCGAAGCTGTCCAGGGATACAAAGTGTCCCGCCCGCATGATCTTAACAAGTGGCGTCTTCGGCTCACGACTTTTTCGTCTTTTTTCCGATACGAGTTTTTCTGTCACTGTTATTTTTTTTGTTCGCCGTTCTATTCTAGAGTAAGTTTGCTCCGCACACTTCACGATGGAGACTCATGAGGTGGGAGGGTTTGCTTCCCCTCATGGTGGCCGAGCCACTGAGGCCCAGAGCCCCCCAGTGCCCCACCGCCCAAGGCTCGTCGACGTGGATCGAGCGCCTTGTACAACAGACCACCATGAGGAGAAAGAGCTTCGACCGGGGCCCCCTGACGAGGCCCAAGCAGCCTCCGCCCGACGGACCTCATCCAAAACCCCTTCCGTGCCTTCTCGCTCGGCTGGGCGAGCTCTGCCGTTCAAGACAACTGGACGCCCCCGCCCCTTAGAGCGCGTGACGCGCGTGACCAGCCAGGCCTTGGGTTTTGCAGTTTTGACTCCCCACTCGTGCCCTCTGCCGTCCAAGCCACCTAGAAGACCCCACTCCGCTGAACGCGTACCCAGCTAGCCCGTGGAGCCAGCTGCATCTGCTCCGGGCCGGAGCACGTCGGACAAACCTGGACGCAGTGCTCTCCATGCAACCCAGCTGCGCTCTTCGCCGTCGGGTGGTGGAAGAAGCTTCGTGCACCAGGGCCTGTGTTCTCAGAGAAGCACACTCCCCCCCCCCACACACACCGCAACTGCGGCCACCGACGACCACCGGGGCAGGGGGGGACGAGAAACGGCGGTTCTCAGGGTCGTGGAGTGTAGAAACAGCGGTGGCAGTAGCCGTGGCTTGTGCTTCAGCAACTTGTATAGCAGTGATCAAGGCATGGCGCGCCATTCGGCGGGCGTTGCAAGCGTTTGGGGAGCGAGCATCGACCGCAGAAGGTGTCGCGATAGGATGGCGGTCGTCACGGTTTGTACGTGTACTGAGAGTAGTGTGGTTGGCTTTGGTACGTCTCCGGTACTGGAGGGCCCCTTAAAGGCATCGTCCCCTCGAACAGCAGTATTAAAACTCGCATCAGCACGAGAATTCTCAGCAGAATCGTCGCGGGTGGCTACAGCAGCGGGCAAAGCAGGCGCAAAACTGAAATCCAGTGTGCCGTCTTGTGGGCGAGGGGCAGGGGCGGGAAAATATTCACGAGCGGCCGTAGCGCTCCCTCTAACAGCAGTATTACTACTCGAAGCAGTACTGCAATTTCCAGGATCTCTGTTTGTAGCTACAGCGATAATTTTTTTCTCTTCTTTTTTGTCGTTTTCCTGGACTTTCGGGGGTGGTTTTTTTCTGCTCGGTGTGTTTCTGGTTTGTTTTCTCTTTTTTGGGCTGGGTTGGGGATGATTTTTGCGTATCTTGTCCTGCCTACCCCCCCGCTCAGTGTCGGGGCTGGTCTAGGTAATCAGGCCACTCATTTGTGACCCAGGACGCGTTTTCAGAGTTGTGGGCTGGGTTTAGGTGGTTCTGGCTGTGTTCCGTGTTATTTTTCTTCTCGTTTTTGGTATTCACTTTTGGCTTTTCCATGCGTCTTCCTCGCCTCCCCCCCCTGTGCGGGTGGCATGGCGATGACTTCCATTGACGATTTATTCCTGCCCCTTAAGACTAGGTCTTCCTTTCATTTTTTTTACGTACTTTGCCGGTTTCGTTGCCTTGCCGTTCAGAGGTGTGGGAGTGGGTTTTGAGGAGCCGCATCTTCGACTCATGTTCTAGTTTGTGGATCGAGGTTTCCATGAATTTCCCATAATTCTGCATATACGGCTCATCAGAGTGGGCTAGTGTTATTATGCTGCTTTGAACGAGGTTGAAAGCCCGGTAATTACCTGGGTTCAGGCACTGGGATCGTATTTGTAGTACTTGGAAGGCGTATCTTGGGTGGAAAGCCAGAGGTTTTCCACAGGGGCACGAGCTTGGTCTCAGTCTCCGCGTGCACGAAAGGAATAACGCTGCTCTTCTTCTATCTCTGAGCAACCAAGACACATGAGTACCAACGAGCACCGACTTAGTAGGCAGACCTGTCCAGGGATACAACATGTCCCGCCCGCTTGATCTTGACATTCTCCCCGCCAGCCATCGTCCCGAACATTACCCGATTGGGTAGTCGCTCCTCGCTTTGCCGTGCCACGCCCCCCGCGAAAAAGAGCCGCTGCTTACGGATGGTCGTTTCGATGCTCTCGCAACGTGTCATCTTGAGGGCCTTCGCGTACGAGAGGGTGGCGTGGTCAGCGCAGAGTCGGCGCTGGAAGCCGATGACTCGCTAGAGGACTTACTTGGTGGTGAGCCGTTCGAAGCTTGGCAAAGTGTTCCGCTCTGAGTGTCCACGTCACACACCCGTACAGCAGCGTCTCAATCACCTCGGCCTTCAGCATTCGGACTTCCAGGCTAAGCGGGGCGGTCGTCCTATCATGCAACTCCGGGCCGAACCGTTTGAGGCATGCCCGCATGAGACGGATCCGTCGGTCGATTTCGAGCGAGAGGTCAGCGTTATCGTGGATAATGCCGCCCAGATATAAGAACTGGGCCGTCTGTTTATACCTCTGGCCTGCTTCTACGATGACGAACGGTGGGGCGACGGTTGTCTGGTCTGGTTTTCGAGGAGAAGCATTGTCTCCGTCTTCTTTTCCGATACCGTGAGGCCTGCCGCTTCAAAGACGGTCACGTGCGAATACGTGAATGATGGGTGAGGGTCTTCCATAAACCCTTGAACACGAAATCGCTGAAACTCGATCCCGCTTTCATCGACCTATGGCCACCACGACAGCTTGAACTACCGATTGGAGACGAACCATCCCTGGGCGAGATGACGGGAGTAATTAAGACCGTGCCTATCTGGAGAGCAGTTGCGCCAGACGGCCTCCCGGCCGATTTACTGACGCGATCACCCCGAACTCATCCAGTGCTTTCACCACAGCCTTGTCAATGTTTAGGTAACGGGAGAAGTCCCTCAGCAATGGAAGTATGCGATCACCAAGGTGCTTCACAAAAGGGAGGATAATTATTTTACGGGGGACCATAGTAAATAGGGCCAACTATTGTTAGTAAAAATAGGTAAATATATAGGTTTTTGTCTGTACCGTAGGTCCTATTTACTATGGTCCCCCGTAATAGTTCCTATTTCAACAACTAAGTACAGAAGGATTCTCTTGTTGCCCATGCGGCCATAGCGTAGTTGAAAATCGTCGCGTGCAGCTACTGCGAGGCTCGGGGAATACTCCCTGAGGAACAGCTGTAGCCTCCTGTGTTGTATTTTTCCTCGCAGCTCTCCCCAGGGGGGCACGACAGCGACACTGCAGCAGTACAGCCGCTCGTAATGAGTAGTTCTGTCGTTGTGGTCGCTTCTTGCCTTTGCTTTCTCTAATTCCGTATATGCCTGAGTTTTCTTCGTTTGTTTTAGTTTACGTATTATTTGTCTGTTTTGTTCTTTCTTTTTTTTCGCACTGTGTCGTTTGTGTTTGGCACGAAGACGACGCGAAATTGAGTAGGAAGGACCACATATCCGCTATATGGGTGGTGTTCCAAGAGGTTGGGAAGGGGGGGGGGCAACGGTCATAGGGAAACCATGGTTGACGAAAGTAGGAAAGAGACGGCAGACAGGGTAGCAAGGTACTAGACCGACTACTGCAATGGGTAGAATCTGTCTATGCTACTCGCACCACAACTGCTGCGGCTGCCTGGAGGGTGCTTTGTTGTGCTTCGGTTTGCCTGTTCTTTCCCTTCGTTCTTTGTCTTAATCTGTTCAAGTGTTGTGGTATAATTGTTTCTTCTTTTGTTTTGTCTGCCACATGTCCTTCGGAGAGACACGACACTCTTTTTTCATTCGATTTGTGTTTGATTCTTTTTTTCGATTTTTCTCTCTTTCAACGCACGCTATATAGAATGCGTATGGCATGCCTGTTGTATCCAGTACGATGACATCGCGTTCCATTGTCTACTCTGCTAACTGCATAGCAATGTAGTCTGTGCCGTAGTTTTCTGACCACAGAACTTGTATCTCTCTCTAGGATGAAGAATCGGCACGCACACTGGTTGTACTGGATGTCGACGGGTAGAAAGAGCGGTCTAATATGAAGAACACATACGCAGTACCAGGTGGCAAAGTCTCGGTCCCGATTACTCTAAAATTGATTTCTCATGGTCAAGGTACGGTAGCAGTACAGCGGTATCCTAATCTCGATCTCAATCCCCACAGCGAGTGTTGAAATTCGAAACGTTCACAGCGAGCCAGCAGTTCACAGCACGAGCAGTTCACAGCAGTAGTTGACAAGTTCACACGTTCAAACTCACACTGCACGTAACTCGTGCAAAATAATGCGTGTGGCGTCGGGATAGGCCTGCTGGGAACATAGCATATACCAGAGCCCGGGGCCAGCATCGCTGCACCCGGCTAGTTAGATGGACTCGCAGAAGCGCACACAGGTACGTACCAGGTATATAGCGAAATACAGTGATATTATGGCCTCTGGGGGCTCTATATGTTCCTTTCACGGACCATGAAGAATGTTATGTACGGTAGGTTTCCCGCTTTGGCGGTTCGGTTTGCCCATGATATGGCAGTAACAGGCACGATCCAGTTTTTTTTTTTGTGTCATCGTGTTCTTTACTTACATAGCGGCAATGGTATTATTGGGCTCTTGGGTGGGTTCCCGTGGTAAGCCCCATCAGATACCGCGGCATCCCGCGTGGGACGCCGAGGGATCTAGGATCCCACGCGCGGCGCCCCACGCCGGATCCGCTCTCGGCTTCCGATGTGGCACCCATGGCTTCCCACGACACCCCAGGTGGGATCTCGCGGTATGCCGCGGGGTCCGCGGTATCCCATGGGAAATCCATCGGATACCGCGGGATCCTGCGTTCGACGCCGCGGGATCTGGGATCCCGCCCGCGACATCCCACGTCAGTTCCGCCCGCGGTTCCGATGTGGAATCCCGCGGCTTCCCACGACATCCCAGGTGGCCCCTCGCGGCATGCCGTGGGATCCGCGGCATCTCATGGGATTCCGCATCGGATCTCACGAGAAGCGGCGGAATCCCAGGGTAATTCACGCGCAAATTACCGCGGGATTACTCTGTGGGAATCCATGAGATCCCGTTGGATGCTATGAGGTTAGGGTTAGGTTAATGTTATCGCGAGAACTCGCGGGAAATCATGGGAGCGAAGAAAGACCACTCGCGGGATCACACTGGAATTTAGAGGTAGGGTAGGGTCAGTGGATTATTAAGGAGTCCCAAGAGAACACCGGTGAGAACTACCGTGGGATACTTCCCATGAAGGGAAATTCTGCGGGATGCCAGTTAGGAACACCAGGGAACCCATGGGCGGAAACGCCGGAAAACCCTGGTTTTCCATCTATGATACGCCTCCCACGTACTACAGATACGATCCTAATCCCTGTACCCAGATACTTACCGGCCTGTCTACATCATTCAAACCAGTACGATAACAGGATCTTCCCTGGCGCTCCGCGGTGTCCGGTGGAATCCCATGGGAAGTCTCACGAGAGGCCGTGGGATGCCGCCGTGGGATCCTGTGGCATTCCATCATACACCCACGGGAGTCCGCGGACTCCCATGGGAGCTCTCACGAGATCTCACAAAGCACACAACTAAACCTACAGTAGTAACTCTAATCCTGTTGCACAAACACAAAGAAGAGACACATGTCATGTGCTACTTGCGACAAACAAAATGTTGCGGACGATCTGTTGAGAACTCTTAAGTCACGGGTATTTGACTTGACGTCGGCGGCTGATGTTGTGGTTAGGTTCGATATGTTCTCGTGCTCGAACTCGCACATTTGTCATCTTTCGGTCAGGTGCTGATGTGCTGATCTCGGGATACTTTTCTGCGAGACAGGTTCTGATTGTAATACTTGTGCGTACCACAGCAAACTACCCAAATACGTTTCTGAGTTTGTCGAACCGTGGTTAGTTGCAGTTATTAAAATCATCCTTTGGACGTTCTGTTTTTCAGCCGAGAACGTATGATACGATGTGTCTGTTGAATGCAACCTCAGGTAATTCAAAACCGACGAAGAGGACAGGAACTAAGACGGTTCACCCCTTTCGAACTTCACCACGTTTCAGGGACAAACTACTTGAATTTTGACCATGTTTATTATTTCGTTTTTTTGCAGCGATGCACGGGTCAAGGTTAACCTTCCCGTGTTCGTATGGCGTCGGCGTCGTATTACCGCGCTGTCATGCAACAATCGGCGACAACCTGAAAAAAAAACAAGACTGCAAAATTCTAGCCGTCCCATGTCCTCTCGAAGGGGCGCCAGAGTGTGCGTTTTATATCTTCACCTCTCGAATACGCCAATGATCGATGCGTAGCGCCCACGAGGCTTCGCCATCTTAGACGGGTGCCTTCGACATTGTGCACAAGGACGTTAGTAGCTAATTTCACGGCAGTGCGCCTTACGGGAAAATTCTCCGATTAGCCTACCCGCACGCTTCGAACCGCGCCCGAACGCTCAAGCAACCTATGGCCCCTTTGGGATTATTATACTTGAGAGGGGAAGATGTTGAAAACAGGCAATCGCCCACACTAAGCAGCCTATTAGCAGGCAAGCTCCTGGGGTAGGTGACGTGTCTGAATTCCAGCGTAGGGACATGTATAGCACCCGCGCAGCATGACGATACTTGCACTGCTGCACGCTCTTTCCAGACGGTTGATGACACCACCGTGTTTTCAGGTCGACACACATGGGTCCCAATACCTAAAGGCTACAATAGTACAGCAGTGGGGCTGTATATCCACTCAAACTCGGTTTTTGATCTTTCGCAGTATTGCTTCCGCACGTTAATATCTTTCGTCTTCTTTCTTGACTGGCGTAGTATTACCCACCTTTCCTTTCGCCTCGGCTGGTGTACACGTGTGCATCCGTGCCCGTGGTCAGCCTCAATTGGTGGACTCCATTTGGCAGGAACGAATTGCGCTCGACCCTGCCACCGGATCTTCTCTGGTCAACGGCGGAGAGGCCGCTTTCAACCTTCCAGCTTTCGAGCGGAAGATCGAGGAGCGAGGGCAGCAGGGGTTCGAGGGGCCCGAGAAAACTCTTAAGGTTGAGTTCGACCCCGACATAGGCCACGAGAATGGGCTGAGGGCCATTCGCAGGGACCAGTGGGACGTCATATTGGCACAGGTGCTATATGGAGGTTGTGCATGCCCACACGCGGGACCGTTCTTGTTTGGGCCGGCCAGTGTGGTGGCCGCGTGTGTCTTTTGTCGACATATCGTCTATAGGATAGGTACGGGGCTTCATAGTCGTCATAGTGCGGCACGCTTGGCATACCCTGGTCCCACCCGCATCTGAGCCCTCCAAACTGAGATCGCTGTCGGTAGAGTTGCGAAGCGATTAGCTACGCTTGCACGAAAAGCAGAGTTTGCGTTTGGTGTAAAAGTTGACGGCAACAGCTGGCGGGCGCATTTCGTACCATACCAGGTACGTCACTAAATGTATTATCCGTGAAGATGAAGGACGCATTTTCGACGCAGGGTGGCAAGGGGTGTTCTAAACACAAGAGCGTTGAACTTGTGCGTGTCACGGTGCCAGCTCCCTCACCCGGTCGCCATGCCGCCGCTTTGTCTTCGTGGACAGTTCCAAAAATCCCGGCACCAGCAACGAAGGGGTTGCGACTAGACTAAACCTTCTCCAGTCGCGACCCGATAGATTCGAATTGAGAGCAGCATGGGTTCATGCCCAAGAACAGCCACACTTTGTTCGTTGTACGAACTTGTCAAGGCAGCGACGACCTCTATTGAGTACGAACACAGAGTTTGTCATTTTGAATGAGCTCTGTCCGTCAAACTATGACGGATGCTTGAACAATATATCCCGAGCGGGGTATGTGCGTCTCAGATTGTTTTGCGCTGGTGACACCGTCGTCGACTGCAACAGGCACAGTGCCAAATTTTGCACCACAGAGGAAATGAGTGCTTCGACTCTTACGTGCTGTCGGAGAGCAGCCTGTTCGTGTACAAGAGCAAGCTCGTGCTCAAGACCTGCGGCACTACTACCCTGCTAAGGTCGGCCACTCGAATCGAAACCCTCCATGGAGAGCGCTTATATATATGGCAATGAGCGTTACGGTTGTCGGTTGCATCCCTCTCTTGAACGACCGCGTAGTTGCGGCGAGGCCGCCGATGACTTGCTGCTTCGCCCGACTTGTGTGCTTTAGTCGTTCCTAACCCTCCTGGGAGATCAGAGGGGAACGCTGGCGATAAACAGTGACGATTACAGTAGCCACGGTCACTGCGTCATTTGGGGGTGATGCTAACTGGTGTCCGAGTTACACTACAATAAGACGCACGGCACGGGCCCGACATGATCCTGCCCGTGCTGCTGGGCGCTCACACTGCTCCTACACGGCTGAAAACACCAAAGTTACCAGCCAATGTTCTGGTCGCTATCTCGGGGTTCCAAAGAGGTTAACCTCGACGCCGTTGTCTCTGGTATCCTACTGCCGC
The DNA here is from genome assembly GCA_031763025.1 of Macrocystis pyrifera. Lineage (NCBI taxonomy): Eukaryota > Phaeophyceae > Laminariales > Laminariaceae > Macrocystis > Macrocystis pyrifera. The sequence continues at coordinate 3,274,013 of JASSKH010000035.1, read as the reverse complement.
GTGGCTAACGTCCTCGCTTTTTCCTTCGTGCGATGTGCTGTGAGAAGAGTTATTATGCTGTCAATGGAACCTAGCAGTGGTGTCCACATAGATACGGCCACGGCTGGGGCGCCGCTACTTGCTGTTTTCCCGGGTTCCGGAACTGCCTCGCTTCGATCTTAGCATGTTTTGCCACTTGGGTTGAAACGTTGGCCGCCCAGGTGTCTACCGTTGCTGACAGTCGTGACCAAGAGCTACGGCCTTAGCTTGGAATGTATGGGCTACTCCAGGAAAGACTTCAAGTTCCCGACGGACCAGGTACTCCCTTGATTTAGAGCCGCCTTAATTCTTGCTTGCGATGGCTTGCTTGGCTTCCTCTTGCTTGCATAGGAGTACGGCACGTGGTATCCAGCCAGTCGCTATTTTTTGTTGTTTACATGCCGGCTCGATGACGGGAGGGACCCGGCGCAGCCCGTATAGATGAACGATCGGTCTCCGTATGCGCACAGATCTATCCGCACAAATCGTTCGCCGACGAAGTGGACTTCCTCGACACCATGTTCACCGGATCAGCCTACGTGAACGGCCCCCTGAACGGCGACCACTGGTATACCTACGTCGCGGATGACTGGAAGAGACCGAACATCGCAACGGCCGACCGTACGCTCAACATCATGATGTACGAGCTCGAGCCAGAGGTGGCTCAGAATTTCTTCAAGTCGGAGGATGTGAGTCGGCGTTGTTTTCTTGTCCCCCTTGTCCAGCTGGACCTGTGCTGAAGTGTGTGGGTGACGGTTCTTTTTCTCCGGCACGCTTCGTAGCTGTAGGAAATGTTTGCTGGCGCTGCTTCCGATTGTTCTGACGTGGCACGAGCAACGAGAGGTGGAGGTGTGTGATCGCTCTCTGCCCGGTTCGGGCTTTGTTTGAGGTTCCAGTTGTCGTGTTTCCGACACGCAGCTGCCCCTATGTTAACGCGCAACACAGGCGCGAGCTATGTTGGACGCTATCGGCAGCTCCTCGCACCGTACTGCGGGAGCCGTGTAGCAACACCAGCTTGGCTGATTTCTGTATTTCCAAGACCAAGCCGAACAGATCGCATGCTTCCAACCAAAGTATGAAAAAAAAACCGCCACCCAACGTTTGCTCCATTGTTTGCCGTGATGTAGGTCCAAACGGCCGAAGATGTATCCTCGCGATCAGGCATTAGGAGAGTGTTTCCAAAGGCGACCCTGCAGGACCACCTCTTCGACCCGTGCGGGTACAGCATAAATGCGCTCGAAGGGCGAGCGTACTACACCATTCATGTGAGGGGGTACGGAGACACGATAGCGCCGTCGATGCCGTCGTTTACGCCCTGAGCTCCGAGTGCCTTGTTTTTTCTCCAACAAATTTGTTTCGTGTTGACCAGAAACACGGTAACTGCATGCTGCGAGACGGATCGGCCGCCACCAAGTATTGCTGAGTTTTTTTTAGTCCAGTAGCGCTATCCGGCTCTTCAATACGGGCGTCCAGGAGCTTGGTTCTTGAGAAAGTCTTCACAGATCCCCCCCTCCCCCGGCCCGCCTCGCGTCCCCCCTCCTGTCGTCTACGGTAATAGTTCTACAACGTTTTATGTCTCAACCCCACTTTCACCGCCAAGCATCTAACGGTCCGCCACCGTCGTGAAGACTCAGTAGAAGCACTACCAGATCTTACCCCCCCCCCCCCCGATTATCTATTATATATGGGTTGGGTTGGCGTCGGTTGGCAACGACACTGTAAAACATGCCGCTCACTACGTGAGCTAGACATCCAGGGTACCATTTTTTTTTTTTTTTTTTTTTTTTTTGGCGGTCGCCCACAGCTGGTCGTCTAGTTAGATCATTTGTGCGAAGTAAAGAACCTTTACTCTGCACAAGGGAATTGATCGTATCACGTAGTGTTCAAGGTAAGGCACCCAAGAGGCAGATACATAGTACTCCCATTGCTGTCTTTGGAAGTGGCCACACCGGAAATTAAACTAACTCATTGAGGCTGTCATCCATATGCAAGTCCGCCTCACGAGCGGGTTTTAGTAGGATGCAGCTCACCCTTCATGCGACTCGCCGGACACCTCACGGCGCTTCGCGCTTGGTGCAAGCAATGTCCGCCTGGTCGGTGAAAACCCGACATGCTCCGTCCCGGAATTGTAGGGATGCGAGGGTCTATGGTCATACGACTACGGCCATGCATGAGATCGAGTACATCTCTCCTATCGAGTACCCCCCCCCCCCCCCCCCCCCCTCCCTGTATTATATACCTAGTATATATAGGTTGGGTTGATGTCGGTTGGCGACGACGCTGTAAAACACGCCTCTCACTGCGTGAGCTAGACAGCCAGGGTACCGTTTTTTGTTGTTTATTTATGTTTGGCGGTTACCACGGCTGGCGGTCAAGTTAGATCGTTTTTGTGCGGGGAGATCCTTTACTCCGCACAAGGGGGATGATCGTATCACGTAGTGTGTATATGGTGAGGCACCCACGAGGCAGTTACATAGAAAACCCTCATTGCTGTCTCTGGAAGTGGCCAAACCAGAAATTAAATCAATTCATTGATACTGTCATCCATATGCAAAAAAGTCCGCCTCTAAAGGATGCAGCTCACCCTTCATGCGACTCGCCAACACCTCACGGCGCTTCGTGCTTGGTGCAAGCAATGTCTGCCTGGTCGGTGAAAACCCGACGCGCTCCGTCCCGGCATTGTATAGATACGAGGGTCCATGGTCATACGACTACGGCCATGCATGATAATGAGTACCCCCCCCCCACTCCCTTCGTCCCTCCACGCGCGCATGCCTGCTCTCCGTACGTCGACGTTCTGGCCTTCCCAAGGTGACACCAGAGTCCGATTTCAGCTACGCCTCATTCGAGACGAATGTGCGCTTGCCGGACTACGATGACATCGTGCGGGGGGTGCTGGGAGTATTTCGACCGAAAAAGTTCACGATGACACTGTTCGCTGAAAAATCCGGGCTGGAGAACATTTTGCAGGTGTACAGGCCTTGAGTGCACTGTTGCTTTCAGCTGCCGTTCTGTGGCAAAGGTGCTGGGGTGTTTGTTTGAACAAGAGGCGTTTCCTTCCTTGAAAGGAGAACAGCAATGCCCCCTCTTGCCGGGTTGCATCTCGGTTCATCGGTATATACCCCAAGTGCTCCTACACACCTACATGCAAGCTCGCGCTCGTCATGTGATCCCACGGATGAGCGACTTGAGGAGAAATCGTTGCTGCGCAAGGAGAAATGGTTGCCGCACTTCTTGCTCTGTTGCTTCTTCCGACAATTTTTATGCCTTAATTTTCTGCTAGTGTGACGTACATAACCTGGCACCGTGTGCACCGCGGTGTGCTTGACCAACCCCCGCGCCTTTTTCCTGCTCCCCAAACGGCAGAACCCTTTCGACAACACCGACATCAACTGCGCCCCGACAAGCGCTGGCTCCGAGACGGCTCACTACCACCGTACGGTCAAAACTACGACCAACTTTTCGGGTGACTATGTTAGTCAGATGGGGAACTGGGTACGCGCGCCGCCGGAGGCTGTGCAATCAGCGACGTTGGAGGCCGCCTAACTTTTGGTTCTGTTCCAGCGGGAAACTGTGAAAGCGTATCCGCTACGAGGAGCATCCTACGAGTTGTTACTTCCCGACCTGAAAAAAATAGGAGGCGTTTCGGATACGAACGGAGCTTGGACGGGCACCATCCCCAAACTTAGGAGTTGCAGGTCTGCTAAGTTCAAGCTTATCGCCGTTGCGACCCAGCTCATTGAGGTGCGGCACCGATTGTGGCCAACCGGGGAATCGATGCAGAGAGAAAGGGAACTGTGTGCGCGATTTTTCTTTCGGCCATTTTGTTCCTGTCGGTTTCCCGTCGGGGATGGATGTGATTTTGTGACGATTTGATTTGTCGGTCGTTTCGTGTTGTGGGTTTTGGAACGTGTCAGCGTGGTAGTGGCCGAGCGGCAAACATGCTAGGTTCTTTATTGTTTGTATTTTACTCGCTAAAAAAAACTCGACAGGGAGTCGAATAACTGATTCGAGGTCCCAGGAAATAGGCACAGTAGGTAGTCTCAGCTTTGCAATAGGCTGGGGTAGTGCAGCGATCGCGAGTGGTCCACCTTTGTGGCCATGGTTGCCATGGTTGACAAGCCATGTCCACACCTCGGGAGCATGGCGCCAATAACGTTTTGCGGCGTGCGTTCTTACTTGCTCGAGATTCTGGAGACGGGTCAGAACCGCTGTCTGTTCGCATGCACGTTTTTATGTTCGCGGCAGGTATTTTAATAAGCACCTCGTGAGCTTTTATTCAATCGGTCGGTTACATGGTGTGAAAAAACTGCCGACGCATCGGGCAGAACGGAACGGAAACCGATTGGATAGCACCAAAACGTGAATCAGTTTTGTGCAACGCGCCATGGATCTTGGTGTCTATGGGCGCCGTTTAGGCCGCGTTTTTTTTCTCAAGTCCGTCGCGAGTATGAGCGACCGTTTTGACCCGACTGCCGCCGTGCTGTGCGACTATTAACCAAAAATAGAGGTAATTAGATAGGTTGGGTGTTTGATGCTGAAATGCTTTGTGCTTGCGAGACTCTCGAAAACACCGTACCGCATTCATGTCATGTGGTTAGTTGCTCTTGTGGTTGTTTGTTTTCTGCCACGCTGTTGTTGTTTCGCTTTGGTGACGCGCATCGATTTGGGGCGAACGAGGGGGATGCCCCCCATGCCCCTGTTTTTTTTTCGTTTTCGTTGAAGGGCGGGTTGCCTGTTGCCTGTAGAGGCGCGTGAAAATTGCCTTGCTTGTAGCCGGTGTTGCCTGTCCATGCTGCGGGCGCAGGAAGAGGAAGTGGCGGAACCGTGTTGGTGTTATTTGTTGACGAGAGTTCTGGTGGTGGTGATTGATAGGAAAGTTTTTTTTTTTGCATACATACTTTGTACCAGCAGGAACGAATGCCAGGTACGATCCACCGCCCGCCGTGCAAGAGCTGGTCGCCCCGGCGGGCTAGTGGTACCCTCGAATGCTGCTAAGAGTTGATGCTAGAATTCGAATCTCACGTGGGTCAAAACTTTGAGTATATTTACAATACTAATTAAAAAACGGAATCCACTGTTGACAGCGCCTAGGATCGTGTGGGTAGGCGCAATTCGATGCGAGTCGACGAGGGAAAAAAGGGCTGGAGTCTTTTCGCGATAAAAAAGCCTGCCAAGGCAAGAACCGTAGTGGGGGGGGGCAGGGAGAAGAGCTTACTTTGTGACCCGGGATCTGAGCTACGACTAGGAAGGAGGGAAAAAAGAAAAGTATAATGAATGGGATGGAAAGAAGAAAGAAATATTAATTGAAAGTAACGATCGCACGTCGCCCACGAAGGCGTCTATTAACGTTATAGTATACGACTAGTGTCGACTAAAGTTGCTACAGGTATTAATATACGAGTGGCCGGGACCCCCCCCTTGCACAACGTGGGTGTAAAAAAACTTGATTGGGGAGGCATTGAAAAATGTAGCAAGTCATTAGGAGCACCGAATTTAGAGCTTGTCGACACATTGCGGTGCTTGCTACTATACATTGTTCATTGTCTCCACACTGATATTTTCACGCCCACATTGTGCAGGGGGGGGGGGGGTCCCCGCCACCTGTGCAGCAGAGCATGTACTCAGGGCGACCCGAGGTGACTTGTTAGTGATCGAGAAAACCGGCTTCAGGCAGAAAGAGCCCAGACAAGAAACTGTAGTAGTTTACGTTCTAGAGACACCGCAGATAAAAACTATCTACCAGGTATCATTCTGTAGGTTTCTGTGATATAATATAGTATCGGGTTATAGAAGTGGTTATGTTACAGCGCGTAGTATCGAAGCCATGAATACCCTAAGAATATTTGCGGGGCTCTGAAGTTTCCTTTGCAGTACAATGGTTAGGATAGCCGATACGAGAAGAGTAGACAAGCGCCCGAGGAACGTTCCTCGGACAAGTGTCTTTACCCGTCTAGCGGGTTAATAGAAGGAGAGCAGAGTGGGATTGATGCCTTGAATCTAGGCCTTATCGAATCACTCTCTCACCAACTCCCTTCTCTCATCATGAGGAACAATACGACAACACAAGAAGTCTCCTGAACAAGAGAAGCTGCCTTCCTAGCCAGTCCCGATAGTACCTGCATTCCATTCCCTTACCACGATACTCCGGTTCTACTACATTTCCGTCAAGATCATGTCGGGACACTTTGTATCCCTGGACAGGTTTGCCTATTAAGTCAGTACTCGTTGGTACTCACGTGTGTTGTTTGCTTAAAGATAGAAGAAGAGCAGCTTTATTCCTTTCGTGCACGCGGAGACTGAGAGATGAGCTCGTGCCTCGCTGGGGAACCCCTGGTTTTCTATCTGCGATACGCCTGCAAGTACTACAAATACGATCCCAATACTCGAACCCAGGTAATTACCGGGCTTTCAGCCTCATTCAAGGCAGTTTCATAGCACTAGCCCACTCTGATGAGCCGTACATGCAGAATTATGGGAAATTCATGGAAACCTCTATTCTACTCACTAGAACATGAGTCGAAGATGCGGCTCCTCAAAACCTACTCCCACACTTCTGAACGGCGAGGCAACGAAGCCAACAAGGTACGTCAAAAAAGGAGAGAGAGACGAAGGCCTAGCCCTAAGGGGCGGGAATAAATCGTCAACGAAAGCTATCGCCATGCCACCCGCAACGGGGGCGGGAGCGAGCAAGTTTCATGGAAAAGCGAAAAGTGAATACCAAAAACGAGAAGAAAAATAATACGAAAGACGAGAACCACCCAAAACTAGCCCGCAACTCTGGAAACGCGTCCTGTGCCACAAATGAGTAGCCCGATTACCCAGACCAGCCCCGACACTGAGCGGGGGGTAGGCAGAATAAAATACACAAGAACCATCCCCAACAAATCCCAAGAAAAAAAACAGGAACACATCGAGCAGAAACAACCCGACCCGAAAACTCGGAAAACGTCAAGTAGAAAATCCAACCCCCAAAGTCCAGGAAAACGACAAGAAAAAATAATATCGAGTGCAGCCGAGAAGCGAAAATCAGCTATCCACGGCGGCGCCTCGTGATTGATCTACGTTACGCTGGACCCCCCGTGCGGACGCGCTAGCCAAGTGTATTTGCAGGCACCTAGAGCCTCGTACAGCTTTCGTCGAAGTCGTGTAGCGCGCCGGAGAAAGAGGAAGCTTGGTCGGTACCGGGTCGTCCAAAAACCGAACCAAATATACCCCATCCGTTGGCGTAGTCGCGCTGATTATCCCGAGCCACCACAGGCCGTCGCCGCCCTTGTACCAAAAGTGGGCCCCGTTGGGGAGCACGGTGTTGTAGTATCGGCGAAGCCAATCGGCGTGCGATACGCAGCCACAACCAGGTGCCAGAAACCGCTCACCGTTACTCCGAGAAAGCTCCCGTTGTGCCGCGCCGATTCTCATCTGGCGGTACAGGCGGTTGGTTTGGCGGTGCTGATTCATGGTGCCGGCCCAGTAGTGCCAAAGTTCGCGGCGAGAAAGCTGAAGGTCCATTTTCCGTTCCCAGGATGGACGGGATAGTCCTGTCCAGTGCGTTTCGTGCATCACCGCGATGACGCCACCTCGACCTCTAACCGATTGGTGTCCGGTAGTCTTTTCCATTTCGAGTCGTTGAAGAGGGGTCGAAACGTCATCCTGGGTGACGTGGTACCGGGGGGAATTCTTGGAGAAGTTGCACGTATTGCGTCAATCCCGCCGGAAAATACTTCGGCATTTCGCCACGGTCGTGGGGGTTGGCACAGCAGTTTGCAGCGTTGAACTGATACGCGCCGGCGAGCATCAGCGCCGGGCATATCGGAAGAAAGATCCAAATCCAGAAGCTTTGCCCCGAGCGGAGATCCGTCCGGGATGTCCGCAGAGGAGCAGGGGCCAACTGCGAGGACTTTGTAGGGGCCCGTCCAGTTGAGTTAGAATTTGGCCATGAGGACCTTGGCGTCCGTGTCGGCTTCGTGCCCTGGCGGATGGCGGCTGCCGTATTGTACACCCACGCCCAGCCGCCAACGTCGAATTTGGGGACTGGACGCAGTGCATCAGAGAGGGCGGAGTTGCGGCGGTTCACGCGAGCAACAGTGAGGGCGTGGTGTTCGCGAACAATATCGTACGCGCGCTGCTGGCGGTCCGTCGCCAAGTCGCGGTAGGCGAGGTGGTCGCGGGCCAAGCTCTGGTGGCCGGGGACTCCAGCACGCTCGAAAATCGTGAGAGAGACAGGCATGGCAGTCGATCCATAAGGACCTCGTTGGGAGCCAAACTCGTGGCGGCGCTAACGGAATTGTTGTACGTAAGTTCGACACGAGGGAGCTGCTCATCCCAGTTGTTTTGGAGCTCGTTGACGACCATTGCTAGCATCTGGGCCATCGTGTGATTCACACGTTCCACCCCACCGTTGCCGTTTGGGTGGGAGGAGCTGGTGGTAATTTTTCGAACTCCGAGAAGCTGACATGCGGCGTGCGAAAGCTTGGAGCAGAACTGGAGGTCGTCGTCCGAGAGGATGATGCGCGGGCACCCCCAGAGGGGGATATACCGGTTGGCGAGAATGTTAGCCGTGCCCTCAGCGGTGAGCTCTGCCGCTCTGACGGCGTACATGTCGGCTCGGCGGCTGAAACGATCAGTGAAAAGCAAGATGTAGGTATTGCCTCAAGGCATCACCGGGAAAGGGCCGAAATAGTCGATGCTGACGGCGAAGCCGGGCCCTTCTGGCAAGGGTAACGTGGTGGTGGGCCACCGGACCGTCTGCCGCGACGTTTCCGTGCTTGGCACTTTAAGCAGTTACGTAATCACCACCGGGTGCAGATGTTCATACCGATCCACCAGTAGAAACGTTCGAGCACACGTAGGGTGCGCGCGGTTGCTAGGTGGCAGGAAGCTGTGGGAGGACAATCGTACATGACCCAGGGGCGCATGAGCAGCGGTACATAAATGCGAATAGGCTCATCGTTCAATAAACAGGCTGTACGACCCACCGGGCGTTGGGTGTCCGATGCAGGGGGGGGGGGGGGGCACGGCTGTCGGACGAGTAGAACGATGCCCGCGTCGGTGGTGTGCAATCGGCCTTTGTGAGCCAGCTCCTGAACCTCCGACAAGGGAGGGCACTGGTGGGAAGGGAAGCACGACAAAAAGTTGGCGGGCAAGACTTCCGGCCGGCCAAGGGCTATGTAGCGCATGGCAGCGTTGCACGCGGGCTCGGCCTGTTGTTCCCGAGCCCAGCCGGCTTGCAAATAGCGCGCTGCGGAATCACCGAACTGAAATTCGGCTGCTGCTGCGCCGAGGGCGTCCACATCGGTCGTGGTGACGGGCGGCGCGTCAGTTGGCGGCTGAAGCCGTAAAAGAGGAAACCCCACGGGCTCGGCGCGGTCACGGTCGGACGGGATGGGTACCGTCGGGATCGACGAGGCGGCAGGAGCCGGGGCCATAACGACGGGTGCGGTCGAGGCCGTAGGGCTCGCGGCGGGGTGATAGCACGCCAGGCGGATGGTCTAGGGGCCCCGCCGGGCCCGAACCCATAATCAACAGCAAGCGGCGCGGTACCAGCGGCAATGGCTGTTCGTCGGCGCGTCCGAGTGGAGATGCGGCCTGAAGGCGGCAAGATATTCAGAGGCGCTGGGTTGCCAGGCGGCAGAGGGGCAGACGCGGACGGATCAGTGACCACGGCAGAATCTTCTCCCTGTAAAGTGCTCGTCGGGAGAGGAGCTCGCTGGACGACAATCGTCGCTGCAGCGGGTGCTTCTGCAGAGCCCTGGTCGCCCCCGGAGGGTAGGACAAAAACCGAGGCGAAAGCGGGGTTGGCAGTGGGTGAAAAGAAACTCAAGCCAGGACGGCGATCGACGGTGGTGACGAAAGCAGATACACGAGCGACGAATCTCCCCGAAGGAGCAGAGAGGTCGTCAATCCTCATACATGGCCCGTGTGCGCGAAAATCACGAAAATCTGAAGAGGTGAAAGGCAGTCTACCCAAGACGGCGCTTTCGGTGTGGGGCACCAACCCACTCAAACCGACACCAGGGGTCGGCGAAGAGCGAGTGCAAAGCCCGCAGGTTCGGATGAGGAAGATACCACCGTCCTCGACGAGGGTGAGGCTACTAGACCCACAGCGGTCATGTTCTGTGGCGGGCTCCAGCAAGCGGGAAAGAGAATCAGCATTTCCGTTGGCGCTGCCCTCGCGGTAGTCGAGGGTCTAGTCGAAAGCGGTGAGGAACTCAAGCCACCGCTGGACTCCTGCGTTCTGGTCCCCTACTTTGCCGATGCTCTCAAGTGCTTTGTGGTCCGAAAATATTCGAATTTTTCGTGCCTCACAGGTAACCTCGGAGTCGTGTGATGGCCCAGATAATGCTGCCAGCTTCCAGGTCCAGCGGGGTCCAGTGCCGCTCCGAATCGAGGGTAGCGTGGCTGATGTAAGCAATGGACCGTACCGAGCCGTCCGGTTGTTCTTGTTCGAGCACGGCACCAAAACCGTCGATGCACGCGTCTCAGTACGCGTGGAAGGGGCCGGAGCCGTCGGCTACGGCGTCCCAGTCAGAGAAGACCAAAATCGGTGAGGCAGCAAGCTCGGAGAGGATCTGGCGGATAATAGCTTCTGTAGCCAGCGTAAAAACGTGCTTGCCCTCTTCCGGAGAAGGGCAGTGAGAGGGGGAAACCGTTTAGACAGGTCGGGCAGGAATTTGCGATAATATCCCACGCCGCCCATTAGCGCACGGACCTTCTTGAGGTCCTTGGGCATGGACATTTTCATCAAAGCCAACCTTTTCCGGCATTTGGGCGTATACCCGCGGGCGATATGGAGTGGCCCTGAAAAATTGCGTCCGTGGCGCCGAGGCGAGCCTTTGAGAGGGAGAGCTTGAGCTTGTGTGTACGCAGGCGTTCGAAGAGGGCTCGTATCGTCTTGACGTGGGCTGTCGGGTCAGAGTCGAAAACGATCACATCATCGAGGTAGGCGCCACCTGTGCCAGACCTTTAATGACTTCGCTAATCGCTTTGACGAACCAGCCAGGCGATGCATTGCTGCCTTGGGGCATGACGAGCGACTCGTAGAGGCCCGTGGGAGTGCAAAACGCCGTGAGAGGGACAGTGTCCTTGTGCACGGTAATCTGGTGCAACGAGGAACCCAAATCGAAGAGGGAAAACACCCGTCCCTTCCCCAGGGAGTCGAGGACTTGGTCCACGCGAAGAACAGGCAGCTGGCTGAGGCTGCTGATCTGGTTGAGTTTTTTGTAGTTCACGGTGTTCCGAATGCCTCCAGACTTCTTCGGGATGACCACCAGCGGGCTCGAGTACCGAGAGGTCGAGTGCTGGATTAGGACTGCCGCGAGGTACCAGTCCGAGGTGGCCTCCACCTTCTTGGCCAGGATGGAATTGGTGCTGTGCGGCCTGGATGTTGCAGGAGCGCTTCCTTCCGGAACCGAAATCACGAAAGGCATCAACGAGCAGGAACCAAAATCAGATTTGGAATTCGAGAAAACGTCTGGAAATTCGCAGAGAACATCGCCCAGCTGTTCGATCGCCTCAGGGGTCCAGCCCGTGCCGTGCAGATCAAAAGCCACCTCCCGCAGATGTAATGGCAAGCGTGCCCAGACGAGCAGCAACGAAGCGCGCTGTTCTGGGCTCGAACGCTTAAGCAGTGAAGGCGAGGCCGAGGCTGGAGCTGTCAGGGGGGAAGCAGTAACTGCTGAGACCGGAGACACCTCAGATAGTCCGGAGGGAGAGCTGGAGGCTCGGTTGTTCAGCAGCAAAACGCCCAGCGGGACGCTCAGCAGTGGGGCGTGGGCGACGCGGAGGATATCCCCCGGCTTGAGATCCGCCACTGCAACGAGGGGAAGAACCTGTCGTCCGGAGGCGACAAAATGCTCCTCGACCGAGGGTAGGTCGGGCTGGGGCATCATGTCGACCAAGTAGTGTCCAGTGAGTGACACGGGACCATCGCTGCGAACCAAATTGACAGCAAGCAGTTGAGGATCGTCGGACAGGGTGACGCCTGCAGCGCCCTCGTAGCGTAGATCAAAGCCATCACCCGGAACGACGGGGTCGATGGCGTAAATGGACATGCCTGTCGGGGCGTGGTGAACTAGCTCCAGTTCGCCAAAAACGCGTTGGTCTGACGGCCGAGGTGGGAGAGAGCGAGCGGTAGGAGCGGCTATTAAAACGAATCCAGCTGTCACGTCCCAGCAGTGCTGCATGCTGCATGACTGAGGGGGGAACCACGCAGGCCCAAACTGCGTGGGAGCAAGTAGGCTCATTTTCTCGAAAAAATTGGACGCTTAGGCGCACACTCGTCGAAGTCTTCAGAGGGGCCGATTCGCCACACCTCCCTCAAGAACGAGGGGCGCGTTTCTGCTCGCACGCGATGGAGGCCGCACCAACCGAACGCATGCGGTCCAAAACATCTCATCGAATAAAAGTCTGTGGGGAGCCAGTGTCAAGAAGTGCCACGCAACCAAAAGGTGCAAGAACGCCAGCTCCGCTGTGAATCGCGATTTTGGTTGTAAAAGAGGCGTCGTCGAGGGTGATGGTGCCCCCGATGAGGCAGGGGCCGTGTTCTGGCTGCGCGAGGGAGGGGCTGACACTAGGTGCAACAGCCAAGACCTCGGGGCTGTGATCAACAGGCGCGTCAGAAAAGCTGGGCGAAAAATCCAAGAGAGGACTTGAGCATGCGCGGGCCGACGCCAAAGGGCGAGGCGGCGCTGGTGAAATCTCATGAATTCTGTCTGGCGAGGTCGGAGTGCAAAATTGATGAGAGGAGGCGGGGTGTGCCAACCCGGCCTCATTTGCGCGAAGGGTGTCGTGAACGGAGAAAAGAGCAATCCCCGAGCATTTTTTTTTCCACGCCACCGGGAGGGGTTTTGAGCCTCGAGGTTGTCTGCCCGGAGATCGATGCCCCACACGGGGTCAAAGAGGCAGGCTTTGGCCAGAATTTTGTTGCCAGTACTTAACAGGTACTGCTTCATGGCGTGGGCCTGAGTGAATTGTGCAAAAGTACCAACAAGGACGGCGCCTTCCCGCACGCGGTCCCAGATAGCGAAGTCGAAGTTATGCACGCCTCGACCGAGGCGTTTGTGCTCGCGTGGGTTTGGCAAGGCCATAATCGGCTTTGCTGAGTCGTGGTCCCGAAAAAGGTGAGCCTTTTCAGTCATCATATACTGCTCCGCGCAGGAATATGACACATCGTCAACGACTAAGGACGAGGGTGACCACTGCGGAAAATAGGAGGGGGGCTGCCAGAACAGTACCACCCGCTCCGTTGAATACTCGAGAGTAGGGTCAAAGACCGACGGTGCCGAGTCGTCGGTGGGCGCAGTTGCGGTGTGGGGAGAGAGAGAGTGTGCTTCTCCGAGAACACTGAGCCCCTGGTACACGAAGCGAGTCCGGTTCCACGTATTCTGGCTCTGTATCACCATTGCCCGTGGGAAAAAAATCGCCAGAAGGTTCTCTTGCTGCGCCCGATGGTCTCTGTACTAGGTCAAAAGGGGCAGGGGGTTCTGAGCCCGTTCTGCTTGACGAGAGCTGCGATTCTTCCGAATTTAACGGGTATGCTGTACGGTGAATCTGACCGGAGGCCGTGGAGTCACCACTGGCTCGACGGGCAGCGTCACGTGTCTCCTGTTCCCCTGGAGCCGAACGAGCGCTGCTCACGTGGAGTGGCGTGCGCGAAGACGAAGGAGGGCCTGCAAACCTTGTAGACGCCTTCAAGGACGGTGCTCGGGTGGGGGGCAACAAAGTGTCCACCGAAGAGGATTTCCTTACTGTAGATCTGGTGGAGAAGGGGGACGAGATAGCTAATCTTATCGACTCCTCCTTGATAGGAAAAAGGGTGGAGCGGCCACCGTTATTGCGAGGAAACGCCGAGTCGAGCTTCAACATAGATCTCGAGGTTTCGGTGTTGGCCTTCCCGCACCTCAAACCGACCGCCACCGCATGGCCGGGAGGTGAAGGAGGGGGACATCCTCGCTGAAACAAACGACGCGACGGCGCGGCACTCGTGGTGCTGCGCGGTGCGTGGTTCGGGAGAGTGGTGTTGCACGCGCCTGCTCCCGTGCCCAGGTTGAGGGGAGCGGCGTTTGAGGCGCGGGCTCCCAATGTCGGAGAAGACGCCCGGAGGCTCCCCGGTAAAATAAGTGCGGCTGAGTCGCTTCGTCGGGCTGAAGTACGGGGCGGCGCGCGAGGCGGGACCGGAGCAGGTCGGCACTGAGCGCTGAGCGAGCCTGGGACGCGAGCATCTTTTGGAATCAACGTTTTTTTTCTCCCGGCAATGCTGGCGGCGGACAGGCAGGAGGGGCCGAATCGCCGTCGACTTGTCAGTTACCGGCGGGGAAGTTACCTGGCTGGCGTCCGTTCGGGTTTCCGCCCGAGTTATGCGAAGCACCATAGCGAATCCCCGAGGCGGGAGCAGGGGTGGAAGAGGCAGGGGCGGTCGAACCACCACTGTGATGGCCGGAGTTAGACTGTTGGTGTCCTCGTTCCGCGTGTGTGTTGTATTTGGCATGTCTGTTCTGTTGACCCTGGCCGTGGTGTTGCCCATGCGAGTGGCCGACACGACGCTTGTATTTCATCTAGTTGTGTTTGTTCGGTGGTGATGATTATTCTCACGATCGTGCGTTGTTGCCAACGACCGAAACACCTCGCCGTCGTCGCCGAGCGTTCCGAGGTCGGGGTTCAAAATGCCGCTAAGGTTTTGAAAGGGGTGCTTACCCTGTCTGAGGAAGTGTGAGTCTTCGTGGCAGTTCAAGCAGTGACCTCGATTTTCGTTGACGGCGGCCGCGCGAGCGGACAATGAAAGTAGTCCGCTCCAGAGGGGAGGGTCCTCGGTCTGGATGGTCATGCAAACCGCGTGAACTTTAGGGTAGTGGTGTTCTTCTAGGGGCCAGCAGTTGGAAGAGGTGTCAAGCCATGGGTCGAGGCAGTCAGGGATGGATTAGTCGACATTTGTCACAAGCGGATTATTGCGCGATCCCGTCTGCCACGAAGGCGACTGAGGAAGCGTCCGGCCCTGGCCGCGACCATTGCTGGCGGGCCGGGACCCCGACGGGGCGGATGACCGCACACTCGTCGACGAAGCAGGCCAAGAAAACTGTTTTTCGCCGTTGACGGCAGGTGTCTTATTATTCGCTAGGGTCTCAAAAGCCAACCACATGGCGTCCAAAGTGCCGAACGGCCTCGATACCGTAGCCGAAACTCCCGGGTAGAGCGTGGGCATCAAGCTGGGGTACTGCTCGTTGACTGCCATCCGAACCACCTCCAAAACAACCTCCACCCCCGGTGCCAAAACACGCTCAGTCCCCGTCGCTGCCGACACCACCCCTCGAAATGCACGGCTAAAATCCCGAAAGGGTGTCCCATTAGGCACGCCAAAATTATGCAACTGGGTGTAGCTGGCCCCCGTGTCGGTGCGATCGAAGTGGTTGCTCAGTAACCTCAGGAGGAGCATGAACGCCTCCGGTCCCGTCGGTCCGGCTGCGAGGGCGCTCGACACCTGTCCAAAAAAATCATCCATCAAGGTAGTGAGGGGGGCGGTCGTGGGCTTGTCAGGCGTGATGGCACGCGCGAAGGATTTCTGGAGGGGGTACTTCCTACCGGGGATCCAACCGGTAGAACTAAGGCCTTCATGGCTGCCATCGTTGCAAATCATGAGAATATCAGACGCGGAGGCCTCGACCGAACGAGGGAGTCGTTGCGCGGCATCGGAAGGGTTGATCGAAGAGAGAAAAGGTAGTACATAAATGCGAGATATATATTTGAGTCCCAGGTGTTTGTACGCCCGTTGAACGTCGGCGGTGTGATTTTTCGCGGAGGCTGCGGCGGCGGAGTCGATCGTCGATGTTCGGGCGTATGCAAGGTTAGATGACACGGGCATGGCGCGGCCATCGGACATGGTCAAACGGCCAAGAAGCGCGGTGGAAGAAGCGACATCGGTCAGCGAGGGAACCACTTGCCTCTTGGAGCTGGTCGTGACCTCGGGGACGGGGGCTTTGCCTCTGCCGTCCGTGGAGGAACTGGAAGAACTGGCATGAGAAGCGTCTCTCCTGGAGCGCCCGTCTTGAACGAGGTCCGTCTGCTGGAGGCTGCTCGATCTTTGTCTTGGGGCTCCGGCCGAGACTCTCGTACCTCTTGTTCGTCTGTTGTGCAAGACGCTCGATCCACGTGGTCGTCATGGGGCTCCTGCCTAGACTCTTGCTCTTCTTGTTGGTCTGTTGTACAAGGCGCTCGATTCCCATCGATGAGCCTTGGGCGGTGGGGCACTGGGGCCCTGGGCTTCAGTGGCTCGGACACCGTGAGAGGAAGCAGGCACTGGGGCCCTGGGCCACAGCGGCTCGGCCACCGTGAGAGGAAGCAGACCCTCTCACCTCATGAGTCTCCATCGTGCAGTGTGCGGAGCAATCTTACTCTAGGAAAGCAAAGTGAAAAGAAAGAGTGACCAAAAGCGCGTGCCGACGAAAAGGCGAAAAAATCCGTCCTGCCGACCACGCCACTTGTTAAGATCAAGTCGGGACACTTCGTATCCCTGGACAGGTTTGCCTATTAAGTCGGTACTCGTTGGTACTCGCGTGTGTTGTTTTCTTAGAGATAGAAGAAGAGCAGCTTTATTCCTTTCGTGCACGCGGAGACTGAGAGCCAAGCTCGTGCATCGCTGGGAAAACCCCTGTTTCTCTATCTACGATACGCCTCCTAAGCACTACAAGTACGATCCCAATACTTGAACCCAGGTGATTACCGGGCTTTCAGCCTCATTCAAGGCAGTATCATAACATTTCCCTAGGGTCTTCATCGCGGAAATTTCAAACATATTCAAACAGCAGTATAGTAAAAACAGTGTCCGATCGAAATCTGTCATTTTTGTCGAAACTGGGCCAACATCTATCTGTACGTCTATACAACAGGACGACTATCGGCTCTTTTTGTAAGAAAACTGAAATATTACGGGGGACCATAGTAAATAAGACCAAATACTGTTAGTAAAAATATGTATATATAGGTTTTTGTGCATACTATTTAAAAAAATATATATATATATATCACGCGTGTGTGTTCGTCACATTAAACCGTTCTTCTACTCGTCGACATCCAGCAAGCCCAGTGTCCGTGCTGATTCTTCACCCTAGAAAGATACGAGCTCTGTGGTCACAGACTACGACACAGAGATAACACACCGTAATGCATTAATAGCCTACGCAATACCATGCCTTCGCACTAGGTGCGGCCGACACAACATACATAATTACATACGCCAGCAACCAAAATACACCACAAAGAAAGAGAAGCAACGAAGAAACCAAACCGAAAAAGAAAAAGAAAAGGAGAAGAATCCTAAATAAATAAATAAAATGGGAAGCCAAAGCTCAGACACATACTTACCCCGAGCATGAGCCAAAAGGGACGTGCAAGGGGGAAGAAACGAGAAGGAAAAAGGGGACTATGCATCCCGGTGAACACTTAACTAAGTAAAAAGAGAAATAATGAGTGGGCCAAAATACGCTCGTCACCCACCCACTATGTAGTACTTCTTTCATAAGGATAAGAAGGGGAAAATATAGGAAAAAGTTAAGTCATGGAAAAAAAATCAAAGCACCAAGCCAATACATACCGAACAGCCGCAGCAGTTGGCGGTACGAGTAGCAAAGAAAAGTCCAGCCTATTAGTCGGCCTGGTACCTTGCTACCCTATCTGCGGTCTCTCTGCTACTCTCTTCTACCGCGGTTTTCCTTCTACTCCTCCTGTCCCCCCCCCCTGCCCCCATACACTTGTACGGTGTTCCTTCTACCCCTCCTGCTGTTACCCCTCCCCCCATTCCCTCTAACACTACCTGCAGCGGATGCACGGCGCTGTCTACTCAGCTTTGCCTCAGCCTCGTGCCACCTGCCCATGAACTCTTCAGCTGCTTCGAGGATTCCCCGGTACCACTTTCCCGTCTGTTTGGCTGCAGTGGGCCACAGTGCGGCCCCAACTCCAAATACTAAGGGGGAGTCTTCCGTTGAACCCTCGGTGGCTTTGAACACTCTAAGGTCCTCAGCAATGGCCCTAGGCCAAGTCTTGGGCTGCCCGCCTGGTTTCGGGCTCCCCCCACCAGCGATCGTCCCGAACATCAACCGACTGGGCAATCGCCCCAATCGCCCCTCGTTTGCCCACCAGAGCCCCCGCAAAGAAGAGTCGCCGTTTACGGATGGTCGTTTCGATACTTTCGCATCGTGGTATCCTGAGCGCCTTCGCATACGAGAGGGTGGTGTGGTCGGTGCGTAGTCGGCGCTGGAAGCCAATGACTCGCAGAAGGACTTCGTGGTGGGCTGATCGAAGCTATAGGTCCTATTAACTATGGACCCTAAAAATAGTAAGATGTTATTCGTAGGGTAGCGTTCTTTTTCTGGGGGAGCCAGAAGGGGCTGCAGCCATAGATTTCTCACTACTGCTGTACTGTTTCCTACATGCGGACGGCCGCCAGCGCTGCACAATGTGTATGTCGTGCCTGTCGTATCCAGTATGATGACATGTGTGGGATCTTCACATTAAACCGTTCTTTCTACCCGTCGACATCCTGCACAACCAGTGTCCGTGGCGATTCTTCAATCCTATAGAAGAGATGCAAGTTCTGTGGTCACAAAGCTACGCCACAGAGATACTCGTACTATTAATAATTTGCCACGTATGCAGTAAGCACAGCAGTGGGCAATGCAATGTTGTTGTTTTCTTCACATTAAACCGTTCTTTCTACCCGTCGACATCCAGCACAACCAGTGTCCGTGCCGATTCTTCAATCCTAGAGAGATACAAGTTCTGTGGTCACAAAGCTACGCCACAGAGATACTACGTTGCCACGTATGCAATGCAATGCCATGTCATCATACTGCGTACGACAGGCACGACATACCCATTCCATGACCTAGAGAAACAAAAACGAAACAAAGAGAAAAAACAAAAACAAAAACAAAGATAATTCGAAAGAGAAAAGAAACAAAAAAAAAGAAACAAAAATATACCTGGTATATGTATATACTTCAGTATAGCAACAAACAATCGTACCCCCCATCGGGGACGTGGCAGACACTTGAAAAGAACGAGCTGGAAAAAAAAAGAAGAAAAAACACCACTAGTCGTCAACAGAGTAAGACTAAGAACCAAGGGAAAAATGCCATGTCATCATACTGGATGCGACAGGCACGACATACACATTCAATGATAGAGAGAAACAAAAAAAACAAAGAATACTAATCGAAAGAGAAAAAGAAACAAGAAAAAAAATAAATATATATATATATATATATAAGAAACAAACTGTCGTGCCTCCCCCGCAGGGGATGTGGCAGGCACTTGAAAAGAACGAGCTGGAAAAAAAAAGGAAAAAGAAGAAAAACACCACTACTTGTAAACAGAGTAAGACTAAGAACCACGGGAAAATAACAGGCAAACCAAAGCGCAAAGCATCCTCTAGGTAGCGGCAGCAGTTTGTGGCACGAGTAGCATAGCCAGGTTCTCCCTTGCTCTTCCGCCTGGTACCTTGCTACCCTGTCTGCCGCCTCCGTCCTGCGTTCGTCAACTATGCCCCGCCCCTCGGCGTCAGACAAAGCAAAACGAGCAAAGCAGGCTCGTCATCCACCCACACGCCACACGACTCCTTCAATAAGGCTTATCAGTCGAAGAAGGAGAGAAAGAAATTAATTGAAAATCACAGGAGATCAGCGCAAGAAATAATATTAAAAAAAAAGGAAGACAAAGGAAGACCACGTTCAAACCAGCTGCACCAGTTGGTGGTACGAGTAGTATAGGCATGTTCTACTGATAGTCTGCCCGGTACCTTGCTACCCTGTCTGCCTTCTCCTTCCTACTTTCGTCCACTGCAGTTTCCCTTCTACTCCGGTTCCCCCCATCTGCGCATTCCCTAGGTCGGGTTTTCTGCCACTCCTCCTGTTGCCCCCCCTCCCCCCCATTCCCTTGGATACCACCCACGGCGGATGCGCGGCGCTGCCTACTCAGCTCAGCCTTAGCCTCGTGCCATCTCACCATGAACCGTTCGGCTGCTTCGAGGATCCCCCGGTACCACTTCCCCGCCTTTTTTGCAGCAGTGGACCACAGCGTGTTCTCAACTCCAAACACCAAGGGGACAAGTTCCGTTGACCCTTCGGTGGCTCGGAACTCCCTAAGGTCTTCGACTATGCATCTATGCCAAGTCTTAAACTTTCCGCCAGGTCTCGGGTTCCCCCCCCACCACAGCCATCATCCCGAACATTACCCGACTGGGTAATCGCTCCTAGCTTTCCCGTGCCACCCCCCCCGCAAAGAAGAGCCGCCGTTTGCGAATGGTCGTTTCGATGCTCTCGCAATGTGTCATCTTGAGGATCTTCGCGTACGAGAGGGTGGCATGGCCAGTACGAAGTCGGCGCCTGAAGCCAATGATTCGCAACAGGACTTGGTGGTGAGCCGTTCGAAGCTTGGCAAAGTGTTGCGCTCAGAGGGTCCACGTCACACACCCGTACAGCAGGGTCTCAATCACCTCGGCCTTCAGCATTCGGACTTTCAGGCTAACGGGGGTGGTCGTCCTATCATACAGCTCCGGGCCGAACCGTTTGAGGCATGCTCGCATGAGGCGGATCCGTCGGTCGATTTCGAGCGAGAGGTCAGCGTTTTCGTGGATAATGCCGCCTAGGTGTAAGAACTGGGCCGTCTGCTTATACCTCTGGCCTGCTGCTTCGATGACGAGCGGTGGTGCGAAGGTTTTCTGGTCTGGTGTTTGTAGAAGCATTGTCTCTGTCTTCTTTTCCGACACCGTGAGGCCTGCTGCTTCGAAGACAGTCACGATGACTGTCATCATTTTCGCGAGCCCTTCAGCCGACTTCTAGACAATTTCTGCGTCACCGGCGTACTACATGCCCCATACAGCCCTTCGCACGCACGCCAACGGCTCCTGCTCCTCCGTCCCGACTACTCCAGCATCACTGAGTTGTACCAAATCCCTTACGATGCCTTCGTCTTGGCTGAAGTGTACTAGCACGACGTGTAACGCAGCAGCGAAGAATACGTTGAACAGCAATAACGGTGATAGCACACAGCATTGCCGCAGCCCCTGCGTGACATCAAACCATCCCGAGTGCTTGCCGTCATCCGTACGTACGCGAGCCCGCATGCCATCGTCGAAATTACGGATAGTTCTCAGCATCTTGGTTGGTGCGCCAAAGCGTTTGAGTACCACCCATAACAGCTCTCGGTCGACAGAGTCGTACGCTTTCTGCAGATCCGATGAAGCACAACAACAGGGGGATTTTCCTCTGTCGTCGTCCAAGCTCTTGCAAACGGCGCACGACGAACAACATATCAATCGTTGATCGTGCGGGGCGGAAGTCGCACTGTTCCTCCGGGAGTAATTCCTCGGTCTCGCAGTAGTTGCTGAGGCGGGACGCGATGATTTTCAACAAAACTTGCCTGCGTGGGCAACAAGCGAAATCCCTCTGTAGCTGTTGCAATCACTTCGATCCTCCTTTGGACCTTGATGATTGATTGCATCTTTCCATTGCTGGGGGACTTCTCCCGTTACCCAAACATTGACAAGGATGTTGTGAAAGCACTGGGCGAATGCGGGGTGGTCGATTTTCAGGTGTTCGGCCGGGAGACCATCTGGCCCAACAGCTTTCCAATTTGACATCCCCTTAAGTGCTTCCGTCATCTCGTCCATGGATGGTTCCTCTCCGAGCGACAGTTTATAAGCGGTCGTGGTGGGAAGAGGTGGCATTGCATTGTTCACTAACCGCTGTGCTTACTGCGTACGTGGCAACGCAGTATCTCGCAGATGTGGCGTAGTAGTTGTGTGACCACAGAACTTGTACCTCTCTAGGTTGAAGAATCGGCACGGACACTGGTTGTGCTGGATGTCGACGGGTAGAAACAACGGTTTATTAATGTGAAGAACACACGCACACTTTCTTAGTTTTTTTTTCGTTTCCATAAACATACGTACAGCAGTAGTACGTAAACTAGATTTTTTTTTACTTTTTTATTCTTGGGGCGGTACTCCGTACAGCCCTCCACATTCGTATATGTACGCCGGCTGCGTATCTAACATCTATATATTGACGAGCATAGTACGAGTGTTGGCAACGAAATTCATTAACTTCGCTAAAGAGGTTCGGCCGCCATAGTACCTGGTACGTGGTAGCACACGTAGTGAGCACGTAAATTTAGAACAGCACCAGCAAGCCGGCGAGCGACAGACCATTCCGTACTTGAATCAGAAGTCGTGTTAATTCTCTCCGTCTGCTTGTCCATTTTCCTATTTATACTATAATAATACATACCTGGTAAGTATCCAAAAAATATTCTCGTGGGCAGCCGGCTTACTGGCTTGCTACTTTCTACCTCATCAACCATGATTTTTTTCCCATATTATTAAGATGTATTAATATTCTATATCCAGATCTGAGAGTTTTTTTGTGTCTGCTTACGATTTCCTGCTTTCTCCTTAGAAATAAACTAACCGACGGTAGAGCAAAAAAAGAAAGTTCTTCAAACGACACTCGCTACTCGCTACGTACTGCTGCTGTAATTTTATAGGACGGGTCGATGTATGGTCTACAACCTGACACGCAAGCGCTACAACTCTACTGCTGCTTGCTGTGTTTACCACAAGAAGACCTGCTATAATGAGAACGGATGGTTTAGATGGTCCCCAAAAAAACTGGTACAACGTACAGTGGGAAAGAAAGCTGATACAACAACTGATTGGGTGGTTCAGCTTGATTGTACGCATAGTACGATGATGATGATCGTATTGATTACGTTTTTTAGTTGATTCTCGGCAAAAAAAATTGTCGCCCACCCACCCATCCATCCTCTTCGTAAAAAAGCGCATACACGAACAAGTACCGCGCAGGTAAACATACCACATGGAGGAGGTGATCCATCACACCACCACCAGGTTTTATACCCAACACAAATCGACTGAGGATACCCCTCCTACCGGTCACCGATGCTCCATTACATACCAGGTGCTGTTTTTTCCTCTTATTTTTGTTCCATCTCATCTTTTGACTTTGCCCTATTTCTCCAGCTCTCCCTCTCCCTTCATCCGTAACATGAGACCCGAGTTCACCCACCGGACTTTCTTCCTCCTGCCCCCTCCCGATGACGACCATCCATGCCTTCATTTTTATCGCGGGGAGCAAGCACACCCGGAAAAAAAAAAATGTGAACCATCACAGAAATTCGTTTTCGCTATTAATAGACAGGGTGGTGGAGAATACTATTAATAGGATCACGTGATGAAAAAAAATGAAAAAATGAAGAAAAAACAAAAAACATTTTTCTTATTCCATCATGTGACCACAATGGTTGAAACGGTTTTGCATTCTGACCTCTGGGGGTGTGATGTGCCGTTTTCTCTTTTTCTGTTTGTTTTTCACGGACGCCCCCTCAGGAAGAGTTCAGCAAATTTCTTACCTCGTCGACTTGCATCGATTGATTTTGGGAACACGAGTTGGTCGGCGTTTTCTGGGGTAGAGTACAGCAGTACTTTTTTTGCCTGGTATAATGTTGATGTCAAGACCCCCCTCCCTTCGCCTCTCTTCGGAGGAAGTCTGGAACTCGCGAAATCAACCTTCACTTCTCAGTGGCCACGAGGTTAAACTACTGCTGCAGATAAGGCCACCAGGGGCGCCGGCTGTGACGCTGCAACAGACGCCGGAGACACAGAACACAAGGGAAAAATAACTAAAATGAAGGTAGATATAAAAACTGCTGCGATCGCCAGATCCGCAACAGAGACACGCACAATGGAAAAATAACTAAAAAAGATAGAGCGTATTATATGATACCAGGTATTATTTTATAAATTTTGAAATACGTCAGCTGTGAGTTCGACTGATTAAATAGTTGATACTCAACTTTGCAAGCTGCGTAATACGCCTCGTCTATATTCCATTTTTACCTAATTTTACAATTATTGTGATAAACCGAGCGCGCGTATTCTATACCAGGTATGTGATTCCTTGTCAAAGAGATAGGCCAGCGGCTCCCCTGGATGCTGCCCGGGTCAACAGGACAATTTCCACTAATCATTCTGCGCACTGATACTATATAACCCGAACAAGGGATATTGATATGATTTTGCAACATGTTGAAACCTTTGCATTTCACAAATATTTATAGATTGATTGAATGTTGTTGATTTGGTATTATTATAAAAATATATCAAGGTGAGTGAGGATAAATAGTATTGCACCAGCCTCTGCGGCGATCTCATCATCGTATCATCATAGTATGATGCGATTCGTATCATCTTCATGTATCATACGTATGGCAACATTGGAGCTTGGGGGAAATAGGGAAATAAAGAACAACTAACTAAGACTATGAAGTACGTATGCAACGGCCGGCCAAATACATGCACGCCAAACCTCGAGCTCCAAACGGAGCCTCGCCACAAACAAAAACGCCCCTGGACACTGCAAAAACACCTACTACCCGGTTACCACAGAAGTAAGAAGAGTCATCTATTAATAGTGACCTTGTATCATAACCACATCAACGTGCCCACCGCACAACACCCGTGAAACCGAACAATACCGACGTACTGCTGTGTAGTAGCCTCAGCATCATGTTAAAGCGGACCGACCCGGATACGATTGATTCCTCTGTCGGCTGCAAGATGAAAATCACAAGAAAGGCCACACAGGTCTTTCGTGCTGAACTGAACCCCGCGACTTCCTCAACTCCCATAATCCGGCCTTCTTGCCCTAAGGCGCGCGCGGGGGTGGCCCTGTAAAGGTTCTTCCCCCATGGCTCTTCTTGCCCGTGCACAAAAGCGAGCATCCTTATCATCCATCACCAAAAACGAACTCTTCTACAATACTGAGTACATACGATCTACCAAATTGTCCGCACCAGGTACCGGCAAGAGGTTTACGTCCAGACGTCCAGCCATGCGCCAGAGAATGCCAAAACTAACTTCGGAACATGGGTGACCCAGGAACTACTGCTTTATATATGAAACTTATGAATGGGTCCCGTCTCATCGCTCGTTGGCCACAGGGCAAACCCCGACCAATGAAAAGCCTGCGTGAAAGGTTTTGCATTCGATAATTGAGATGTTAGGCTTACACCTATTTTCTCTGCGTGCGTGGCGGATACAACTACTCAAGTAGCGGCAAGAGCAGAGAACGCATGCGAGTTGCAATAAAAATATGAGAGTGCAATACGAAGGTGTTGTCATTCATGAGTGGTACAAACAAGTGAACTACTCGGTTTGTATTCACAGCAATAACAAAGCGGAACAACCGCCGCAACAACAGCACCACCAGGCTTGCGGCAAATCGCCGCTGATATAACCTGCCGCACACGCTCCGTCCGCCCCCCCGCCATTCATTGTGCCGGCGGCAGACTGCGCCTACTATGGTCTTAATTAAGGCAGTTTTCTTAGTGCCATAGTTCACGTAGGACTGCTACTTTGCACGTAGCTGGTTGACTGAATTTACCCATACACCGTTTTCAAAGAAAAACGAGTTTGTCTTCGAAAATGGGGGAACAAATCTATCTGTGTTTGATCTGACTCGATAGT
The DNA here is from genome assembly GCA_031763025.1 of Macrocystis pyrifera. Taxonomy (NCBI): domain Eukaryota; class Phaeophyceae; order Laminariales; family Laminariaceae; genus Macrocystis; species Macrocystis pyrifera. The sequence goes on along the minus strand of JASSKH010000035.1, from coordinate 3,248,464 downwards.
AATCAGACCCAATAGTCCTCATCGAGAGGTGGCTCCTCTGCGAATCCCATCGTCAACATCATCGATATGATACACCATGTATGATACACATGCTACAGCACACGCAATGATGCAGCAACCTATACTACTACATTTGGTCAACACCATCCGAGGGCTTTCGTTTCGTAGCCTATCCGGTACCGAAATGTCTTCAAAAATATACTTCCAAGTAAAATAATGCCCATCGTGGTAGATGTTACACGACCAGGGGGCACCATCACACATCGTTCGTTCAGCCGACTGCTGCGCTGCATCATGGATAAAATATAAATCAGGCTCGAGTTATATTATATCCTCTTGCTCACGGACCCCTGCGATACCACGAACAACTAAATCTGCGTTTCTTCCATTCCAGTCGTACGCAACAAACAAGCGAAAAAAATATCTCAATTTTTTGTACAACAAAAATTGTCTCAAACTTGGTCTCCGTTTCCTTCCTTTTTCGCCCAGGCAACTCTGCCCACGCCCCCCCTGCTCTCCCCCCCCCCCTCATTCCCGACCCTGATCCAATACGGTATGCTGCTTACCCTACTTTGATGTCTGGTTGCGACCGAGCTACTCACCATCATCCTGCGCCTACACCTAAAGGATGGCTATTGACACATACGACATGTGCTTTGGTCCGATATCACGGTAAGTTCCTGCCACTCAAATCCACTCCACCCAATAGCTACGGCGGTGCCCACATCGCAGACCCAATAAAATCGAAAATACCGACCTCCCGCGCAATTTGCGAGAAACAATAAAAAACAAAAACACACACACAACACCCATCCGAGGGCTGGCGAACCATCACATTTCAAAACGATTGACAAGGGAGGTACGTCCACTCTCAGCAGCCCGTCTGTCTGTAGAATCGAGTAAAATCATAAAAATATACGTACCCTATTTTGGGCAAATACTAGCACAGCAGTGACAGGACAACATAAACCAAAATACGGAGCCCTTAGCAGGAGAACGGCCACGACAGGGATTTCGCCAATCAGATGTTTCAAACTGATCGGCAGGCCATACCATTGGTCTGTTCGTGTTGATGTTCTTGCGCGGCTCTTACGCACGCTTTGATGGGAACCACGAGCGCCGGGTAGCTCGCCTTGACACGGCACATATATCGGTCTGCCTGTTCGATAACGACCGTGCTGTCGCTTTATCCCACCATTGAGGCCGTTCCTGTCTCTACTCACGCACGATATTTAGGCTGGTCTTATCTCCCTTTGCGCAAGGTATATACGAGGCACAACACGAGAAATGGCCTCGGTTGCTGTCTGCCTTCGACTACTCGAGTACACTCGGAACTCATCAAAGGGAGGCACCACTACCTCTACGGCTACCAACTAAATCACGACATGAGGGCGCCGTAAAGAAACCTGTTCCACCAATTCATCAGTTAGTCCCCTTCGAGTACACGCGACTTCTCGCGGGCAAACTATCAATACGAGACTGCGCCGTCCAGAATTTTGTCGAAACAACTGTGTACCAATCTGAAAACTGGGACACGAAATATATCTATTTGACCAACAACACAAAATGCGCAGGCCCGGTAAGCAGTACGGCCAACCGGAGTGCCGAAAAAAACACCACCGAAAACCGGGAACCTTAGCTATTTACCTACTACGCAAGAGGGTTGGGCTGGGCTGAGCTATAGGAGGAGCGACGCGAGTTGTGATGCGCGTCATCTACCGTAACTAAAACAGAAACGGGGGGAGGTATATAGGTGAGCATACAGCACCAGCTCGCAAACGCCCCCATTAGGACGCCCTCTCCCCCCGCGACCCCCCCCCCGCCCTTCCCCCGACGATCCGCTTCCCGCATCCGACCGCATCACAAAGTGCAGTAGCTCACTAATCGTCGCAAGACTTCTTCGGGTAGGTCGGCGACGGTTGCAACTGCCGAGCCGAACGACTGAGCGTCGGCAGGGCCGCAGAACTCAGACTCGTCATGTGAACTTGATCCTGCTTCAACTTCCGCCGCAGCATCGGCGGCGCCGCTCTCTGCGGCGGCTGGTCGGTCGGCCGTGGCAGGACTGCAGATCCTTGGCCCCGCCCGGCCACTGTTCCACAACTTGTGCATCTTCACCAGAGCCAATCGCTGAGCAATACGGGCTGTTTAGACCGACACGGGAGAGCGGGAGAGATATATATAGTAATAGGGGGGTGGAGGAGTGTAGGGTGGGAGAGAAAGACGGGGGGTCATCAATGAGGCAGGATCCGGGTCAACTGCTGGAGGCGTGTGCTGATCATGTGCTGATGCTGCTGTCCGTCACTCAAAATCAACATCGGGTATACGGCTGTTGTTGATCTCACATCACCGCATTGCTGTTGTAAACAATGAAAATAAAACAAGGAATATGACGCAGCTCATTGCCATAATCTAGCAAGTGGTCGTGAAAAGGGGTACTGCTGCGTGCACTGCTGTACAGGTAGGTACCTACTGCTTCAAGTCGAAAGGACCCGACGTCGTCCTCTTCGCCCCTACTAAAGCTTCTTCAGCTTCAAACTTTGCATGCTGATGACTGACGCCCAGGCCAAGCGGCACAAGTCCAACTACCGGTACTAGACACTATGAGCAGACGAGCATTTTTTTTGGCAAAGTTCAATTCAACTTGCATGAACCAAACAAGCGTAAAGCTGGTACGATACGTGACTTAAGTTCGAGCGCTATAAAGGTCGCATAAATTCACGCTACCCCACCCCCCTGCGCAATGCTTCCAAACGAACAAAAGTGAGGATGCGAGCAAAAGATACATTGATATTCGTACCAGGCATATGTTTCACAATACAACATCGTATGTCTAAGGTACAGAAGTATCTGATGCGCAACACTCCGAAGGACGGAACACTCCGGAGTACGTACAACAAAAGCATATGTGCTCGATCGATGTTCAAATGTTCAAACGCACATTGCTTTCGCCGCCTAGCCTCTTGGAGGAGCAAGAACGCTTCCGGCCCAGCGCCGTGTACACGGTCGGCCGTTTCCCCTTCAGAGTTGACTACATCAGGGTCCGCCGAATTACTCAGCAAGTACTGTTATGCGGAACGAGACAGGGAAAGGAGGTGGGGGGGAGGGGGGGGGGGGGGGGGGGGGGGGTGAGCACCCGTTCTCGTACCACTACTGCTGTGTGTCCCATAAAATATTCGTTGGTGCATTTCCTCTCCTCAACCGGCCTACAAAAAAAAAGCACCTGACAGACTTTTCGGGGAAGGACGAGACGAGGTGTGAAACCATACATTCCAGCGTTGCCTAGCCGAAAGGCTCAAAGCTTATTCTTAGTGGTGTACCCCAACTCGTAGTATTCTTGTCAAATACCTGGTGCTTTGTATCACGTGGGGCTGGCTCCCTCTATTAATATCTCTGCTTTCAAGCGGGAGACGGCGATCGGCGGTGTCCCGCGCCCTTGAAACCGTTGAAAACAAAATAGCAGTATGACATAAATTATGTGTGTGTTCTTCACAGCAGTGTCGAGATCCAGCACAACCAATGTCCGTGCCGATTCTTCAATCCTACAGAGATACAAGTTCTGTGGTCACAAAGCTACGCCACAGTAGCAGCAGCAGAGTAAACAACGCAATGACATGTCCTCATACTGGATACGACAGACACGGCATACACATTCTATACATGATAGGTAACAAAAGGAAATGATATCCATTAGTCTTTGTAGGAAGCAAGCTTGTTTTTATTTTTTATTTTTACTACTGCCGTATCATTGTAGTCTAGTTGCAACGACCGATACCTATCGAAGCGAGCCTACGAGTTAAAACAAATGCCGACGTCTTGTCGCGATAAAAATGCCTGCCAAGGCTATATACTAGAACTGCCTGCCAACGCAAGAACCGTAGTAGGGAGGAGGAGGGAGAAAAGACTGCTTTGTAGCCCCGAATGTGAGTTACGACTACACGTACCAGGAAGGCGATAGAACAGATGGGGCGAAGATAATAAAATGGATGAAACTAAATAACTGAGCAATTGAATAATACCTCGTACCTGGTATATGGTACGAGGGGCACAGAGTACTTCCTACGTAAGCCTTTCGACAGCCCCCCCTTCCATGCGATGCCGATCAAGTGTACCATGTACCATGTACCATGGGTGCGAACGTGATGCAGAGTATGCGAACATCCAATATTTACCCCGTTTGAAAGGTAGTGTTCAAACGTATTAATAGTATAGTTACGGCGGTGGATCATCTAAATACATTTACATGGTATAACTTATTCATATGCTTTATGAAGCAGGTAGAGAGACGTACCCACACCAGTTTTATACGGGAATAATTTTGCTTGTTGTCTATCTTGAAGTCTGTACGTGGCTACTGATGAATAGGCAGCAGGCAAGTTTCGACTGGGTCGAAGGGGCACAATAAGACAGACCGACAGAACATTCTAGATATGATGGAAAAATATTTTCACACACTAAACACATGTCGTGCTTCTGGCTGATGAGCTGATAAGCAGGTCACTATTAATAGATGACAAACTCGTGCGTTTCAGGTTCCGGTAGCTAATGAATATGCATGAGCGAGACAGGTTCGAAAGATATTCATCATACCATCTATGTTCGTCATATATTTATATATTTTTTTTATCATCACTTTTACTTTCCAGCTCACTCGTAGGAGGTTTTACCCTCGACGATCTTCTGGACAAGCCGTGGTCACAGTGTCGTCCCTTCTCCCCCCCGGTACGTGCCTTTAGTTTTTATCGCGCATAGGGCTCAGCATTCCCACTGCTCGTCGCTTTTCATCGAATGTACAGCTAACTCACGCTCTCGCGCTTTCCGCTAATCAATTTTATGCAAGAAAAAGTCCCTATGAGCATGCACTTGGTGAGACTCGAACTCACGAATTTGATCTTGATAGGCTCGCGGACCACCTACCAAGCCACCGGGGACGCCGTGGACATCCCCGTCGGCGCAAAGCAGTGTCCCCCTTTGGGTAAATATTTTGGGAGGGGGGGGGTGTACCTTTTTTTGGCAAACGACCTAGAAAGAAATAATGAGAGAGGCGACGCGTTTTCAACAAGATTGAACATCTGTCATTATACGATGAAAACGATGACAAATTAAAAAACGAAGCAGGGAGCGTACAATTACTCCAAAACTCTCCTTCGTAAGCTCAATATCTTAATTCGATCGCGCGTTCTACTGCTGTGTGTAGGTTTTAGAGTGCTCTACACAATACTCAAGGTTTGAGACCGGCGAATTCGCTACCTACCAAGTGTGCCGCCGTGGTACGAGTATGCACCCACAGATAACATCTAGCTAGAGTACATCTAGAGTACATCTAGAGTACAAGAAATACATCAGCTGCAGCACCACACCAGCACAAGCAACAGACAAAGATCTTTCGAGAACTTGTCCACAAGAGCTACGTATCATTTGGAATTTTCAGTGATACGGGTAGTCAATGTGTGTACCAGGCAGGTGTGCTATACAAATGTCGCGTCGGCTGGATCGTTTCCTTCTCTTGCATCACAAATCCAAAAATAATACTGCTGTATACGATCGTATAGAACACGAATTATGATGGCGTGAACTCATATATGCAAAGTAAGAGCCTGCAGACCAGGCCGTACGTATTATCGCTTTACCGTATGCATAAGTCGGAACATCAAAAACCCTTAACACGAAACACCCCGTTGAGAACATGAAACTGTTTGCGGAAACTTAGTAAGTTGAGACTTCCCAGGTTCCAACGGCTGTTCTCAGGCCACACTCGGCACACTGGTCGAATGAAACTTCCAACTTTCACCAAACAAGACAAAAATAGGCAAATACCAGGTATGTGGATTGCGAGACGGCCCTCCATTCTTCGAATTTTTTAAACGGCACCGGTAAATTGGCTTTCTCTGACTGCGTTGCTGTAGAATCGAAAAAAGGGTAGGAGAAGTACCACTATAAGTGGAAAATGGAAGTCAGAGCCAGCAGCAATGAGCCCAGGTACAGCAGTACGTACGGTCACGTGTTTGAATGGGTTGAATTATTGGTCGACTGACGTACTTGTCACAAAATCTATACGCATATTTTATTTGCAGCGCAAAAAGGTGTGGGGGGTGTGGGGGCTGCTGTGCATCGTCGGCTCGAAGGACAGCCGCAGAGTCAAGATACACCGATATAGCCAAAACGCAAATGGACACGTACTGCTCTGGTGGCTGGATGACGGATAGAATTATTTCAGACTGCTGTTTCTTTTTTTGGAAGGAAAAGACGATTGAAAGGAAACATCGAAAAATAAATGAAAAAAACCCCCGACGGTTGACACTCCTGTTGTACCAACCAGATAAACCAGCTGCTTTAGATGAGTTGATAGTGAATGGTTACTAACAATAGATGCACGCGATGAACTCTCGAATCAAATACTTACGTGGTACACATATCATAGGTAGGTACGTACGTACATGTAGCACAATGTTTCGACATGTGGAGCCAAAGCAGTCAGGGTCACGCAGTAATTGGTACTCGCTAGTGACAAGGCTGGGGCGGGCCAAAAGCCGCAGGAGCATAGCGGATGGGGTGCTATTATTAATAAAAGGGTGGCAGAGGAAGGAAAGTCCCACCGATTTAGGCAGACCACGTGATGAAAGTATAGGGCAACATACGTATCCTACAAATTAGTACCAGGTACCAGGTATTTCTTTTTTTGGATGAATCAGGACGGACACTTGGACACTTCTGAGTGTACTTCTCTGAGGTACCTGGTGATTGCGTAGAAGGAACGGGCTATTAATGCATGAATGTTGATGACAGCGTATAATCACTCAGAAACGACAGCGCTGTCACAGGCAGCCCATTCTATTAATAGTTTCCAACAAATGAGGTACATACGATCATATGTTAAGTTTGGATGCTTGGATCCTGACGACCAGTTGCACAGCGCACACTGATTTACACAAGTTAGTTGGTTTACACTCCTGTTACCGCAGAAAGTTAAAAAAAAAAACACACACACACATACACACACACACACACACACGCGCAAGACGATAAAAATAGGCTAAACCAAAAACAAGTATTACGTACACTCGTTCCGTTGGGAGTCAAAACAGGTACCACGGTTTAGCGTGAAAACACAGACTGGAATCGAGTAAAAGCGCACCCGACGGACGAGCCAATATGTGTGTGTTCCTTACAATAAACCGTTCTTTCTACCCGTCGACGTCCACCAAAACCAGTGAGTAGTGACATACCTGGTATATCGGTGGGTGCGCGTGCTTTTCACATTGAGCCGTTCTTTCTAACCTTCGACATCCACCAAAACCAGTGTCTGTTTCGAACCTTCAACCCTACCCAGAGAGATACTACAGCCCTGCACATTTGTTGTGCAGCAACAAGAATAGACAATGCAACGTCATCGTACTGGATACGACAGTGCAACATTCTACGAAAGAGAAGATAGAGAAAACGATGCATGATTCTTGTCTACAGGTCTGCAGTCTAGTTCTAAGGCACATATTTGTAGAAATGTGTAGACGCACGTACCCAAGGTGCGCAAAATGGTTGAACAGGGTGAAATGACGGCAGTAAAACGTGAAAACGCTTAAAAAAAAACGAATGAACAGAAGAGACCGCAACGAGAATTACGAAGCACACTTCAAAAGGCAAAAAATGTTACATAGCCACTCGTGAGCGAAACAAGAAACAGAAAAAACAAAGCCAGGTATATTACTCGTAGCCATATCCGTCAGCCGTGTTCAGTAGTAACCGTGTCAGACGTCCATTCGGCTAATCGTGTGGCTCGTGGAGTGAGTTTTTTTACTCGATTTGAGAGTATAGCTGAATTTAAGTGAAAACCGGCCAGGTATACGACCTGTTTTTTGGTTATTGTTGTGGGAAATCAAAAAACATACCTGTGGTACTAATTCTTCCCTCCGATAACGTCACGGCTGCTTTGCTTTGAATTTTTAAAGTAATGTGGATTTTGTATTCTACATGTTTTTCACCAGGTGCACGTGTACCAGGTTATAAACTCGTACGTACAGCTGATGTTTCGAAATTGACCGTATGGACGAGTACAGCAGTACCCAGGTACAGGTATGTACCGTCTTGACATGTGCATGGCAAAGCAAGGTGGCTGGAGAGCAAAATGCTATCGTGAAATTCAATCGAGAGTTATTACTGCTGTGATCTGTTAACAGAGCATCGCAGGCGCAACTTTGCCACCCGTGATTGTGTCACACCGCTAAATTATAGGGAGTGCCTGCTGTGATACTTCAACTATTATTAATAATAGTATCTGTGTCGGAACAACCTGGAATACTCCGAGGTTTGGTGTCGAAAAACCGTTGTAGGAGTACCTTGTGTGATTAATGTGAAACAATAAGAATATGCAATACTAATACTTACATCCGACAAAAATATAGTTGCTGAGAACACCAGTCTGTTGTTCACACATTAAAACCAGTCATATTTTATAAATTATAAAAAAAAATAATAAAAAACTAAGAAATGTGAGATGGGTGTATCTCAGGTTCGACCTGGGTCTGCAGCAAGCTTCTCAGGTTCGACCTGGGTCTGCAGCAAGCTTCTCTTTCGGTAAGGTGTAGCGTGGAGGACACGCCAGGTATCGGTGAGCGAGTCAATATCCACGATAACGGATGAACCACTGACTAGAGAATCGACCTGAGACTCACAGAAAATGTATTATATTTATCCATTCTGCTGTACTCGTAGACACTTGACGATCCGCAATTATTTGTCACAAATTGTAACTCAACGAGTACCGTTACACTAGATGAGTATATACGTAATACACACAGGCACCATCTACCCTCGTATCTGGCACCTGCTGGCGAAAAAACAGCACCAGCACAGCAGCAGTAGCAGCAGCAGCAGCAGCAGCAGCTCTCGGCTTCCGTTCTACTATTAATATTACTGCAATACGTTTCATACTAAACTACCGAGCATGGCGAATGCAAAAAACAACTCTCAAACATGTCTCCGTCCGCGTGAAGTGCGAAGTGCAGAATGCCTTGAGCCATAAATCCGCTGAATGATCGCCTGCAATCGGTATCTTATCATACCCGAACTACCAAGCAAGCTCAGGTCCTTGTCTTCGACGTAAGTCAAGTGTTTGGAGCTGTTCAGGATAGACAATTCCATGAGCACGCACCCAGTTCAGTTTTCCAGTTCTCGGGGCACGTCCACAACTAGAACAGCCAAATGTAAAACCGTCTTGTTTTTAGACGGGGGGCAAAAGAACCAAAGGAAACAATGCCAATATACCGGTATACCTGGCATGTACCGGCTGAGATATATATATACCCCGTGCCCAGGCAACCAACGCAGCGGGCAACGCCTCGAGCACAAAGACTCACCAACACAACATCGACGCTCCCCGTAGCTGCCGCGGAATGGAGAGGCGTGTTCCCATAAGCGTTCTGAGCGTCCGTAAAAGCTCCTGCCTCCACTAGGCTCTCGACTACCGCGCAATGTCGATTCGCTGATGCTACGTGCAAAACAGAGTGTCCCGCAGAGGAGGCCAAGTCGTGCCTCGCCCCGTGCCGCAGCAATAGCTGCACGCACGCCACCCTTCCGTTCATCTGCAGACGTCGCGAAGTTAGGAATGCCGTCGGTCGGGGTGGGGGGGGAGGGTTTGAGCCAACGAGACCGCAGGCACGGGCACTTCGTATAAGCTAGTCGGCACGATGTCGTTCAGGGGGTACGGACCACGAGGGCAGGCTGTTTATAGATCAACTCGTATTGCAAAAGGCGACAGACGCAGTTGATTTGATGGGGAGAAAAAAAAAAAAATAATCTTACGTACTCCAGTATGGACGAGAATTCCTCTTCCAGCTTCATGCAACGTCACAAAACACTCACGCAAAACGCATTATGCAGTACGTCCGCCGCCGGGGCGCGGCACGGGTCGACGCGCTCGTATCACCACTATCCTCGAATGGAGATGCTATTTTCCTGATTTCAAAGCGAGTTCACCTCTAGGCATGGAGCACCCATGAGCAACAACATATCAACACGCGAGGGCGCTGAACAAAAAAAATCGCTCATCATCGTCGACGCACCGCAAGAAAAAACAGAAAGCTCAAAAGTTTTTACGGTAATTTTATAGACGCCCCCCAAAAAATACAACAGCAGGTTCCAACTATCCAAGACTCACGCTGGCGTGGTGTAGCAAAGCCCAGCCTTCGCCGTCCCGAGCGTTCGGGTCGCCCCCAGCCAACAGCCAATTCTCTAGCTCTTCCTTGTCTCCTCGTATGCCCGCCAGGAAGTGCAGCGCGGGATCCTTTCTCCGAAAATCTCTCGGTTTAAGGTGCTCCAAAGTCGGCAACGCGGGCTCCATCCCCATCCCCATCCCGCCCGTACTTGTACCCGCTCCAGTTGCGCTCATCGGCGATGTCTCGTCGCAACGGGTGAGCTTTGGCAAGCTCATTGGTGGAGGCTCATCGTCGAAGTCCATAACTGGGTCGCCACGCAGTTGGGTACAGCTGGAGGTGCAATGAAACATGTCTGCCACTCGATTGACAATGCACATCTGAAGAGCTGTGGCGCGTTCGTTCGCTTCACGTTGGTTTGTTTGGGTTGTGGCCTCCCAACGGAGAATTTTGTTTTACAGCTACAAGCACAAGAAGCAGCAGCAGCAGCAGCCCCCATCTGCCCACCCATGATTATCGCCGGGGTAAAACTTAAAGGAGGTCGGGGGATCTCACAACAGGCGAACATTTTCTGTGGAAAATTCTTTGGGATTTTTTATGAGGGCGCAAGATATCTGTAAATAATTTGAAAGTAAATTTCGTGAATAGATTCCGGGAATCGTAATTCGGGAAATTCTTTTCATGCCAAAAGTAGCCAAAATAGTCTAAAGTACGCAAAATGGAGCCAATACTAATAGTCAATAGTCGACAGTCCATCATTTTATCTACACACATGCAAAATGACGATAAATGATGCAAGGCCTTCCACAGCTCACAAAAAAATCGTCCATAGAATTCGTACGTATAAGATAGCCCGATATGAGAAGTCAACCAGAAAAGAGCGACTACTAAATTTAACTCTACGAATATGGTGATGCTTGCTTGTGAATTGTGAACTTGGGAAGCCGTTGGTCCCATGACCGACCTAGAACATGGGACAGCGTGTTTGTGCTGCGGTGCTGAGAGGTCATTCCGAGAAGATGGTGGAGGGGCATCGGAATAGGAGGTGATGTACCGTGCGGGGCGATCAATACGAAGCAAGGGACGTACACCAGTAGTATAGACAAGTAGTTAGATAGAGCAGAAGTAAAAATATATCCATTCGGCCACTCGCTCATTCGTAGCCATCAGATGATTTTGTCAGCTGCGATAAAAAATTCAAAGCTGCTAGACGGAACAGGGAAGATTCGTAGGGGGCGACGCGACGAACGACGACGAGGACTAGAGACCATTTTTCTTTCGATATCGTCGAGACCACGAGGAGAGCCTGCCCCCTGCACTGCCACTACTGCAGCAGTACCACTGTTCATTATACAACACACCGCAAACAGAAGCAGAGCTATAATCCCCAGCATTCGTGCCTTCGCGTATATCTCGTATGTACGATATGCAGCAGCAGAGCTTGTTGTGCGTTGTGCAGCCTGTTCGTTCTGTGTGTTGTGGGTTCCCTACTCCGAGAAGACATGCATCCCTTGTTTTGGCTCTGTCATAATAGTCGTACATTCTTCTCGGTTTTCCGCGGTAATTCACTCGTGGGTAATATTATTGCGTACCACTCGAGTGTGGTCGTATAAGGCAGCAGCAGCAGAGTATCAGTATGGTATATGAACTTTTACGAACTTTCAGGGTGCGACATGCCGCTACCTGGTTCTTTACACTATATACAGCATAGATACATCAAGGATCATTTTCATGTAGTCTCTATGGAGCACCAGTAGCGGGATACCTCGAACCAGGTCGATGTCGACGTCGTATACTATCAAACGGGTGAGATGGTACAATAGTGGTATGATACAGTAGTGTACGTCATCAGCGAGCCTCTACGTCTCTACAGAAAATCTACGTATACATACAGAAAATCTGGCAACAACCAACGATGCTCTACCTGGCTCGTGTTCGAGGTCAGCATTGAAGTTTTAGTCACACGGCAGAGGCAGAGTAATCACGTTTTTTTTGGCCCGTTACGGTTAGGACGTTATTAATATGACGTTATGTAGGATTCGTTGCGGTATTCGGTACCTGGTAGCGGCCGGCGTCCCCGGTGGCTTGGTAGGTGGTCCGCATGCCTATCAAGATCAATTTCGTGGGTTCAAATCTCACCGAGTGCATGTTTTCTTGCATTGATAAGCGGAAAGCGCGAGAGCGTGAGTTAGCTACATTCGATGAAAATCGACGAGCAGTGGGAATCGCTGAACGCTATGCGCGACAAAAAATAAAGGCACGTACCGGGGGGAAGAAGGGACGACACCTGCGACCACGGCTTGTCCAGACAGAAGAATATCGTTGAGGGTAAAACCTCCTACGAGTGGGCTGGAAAGTAAAAGTGATGAAAAAAAAAAAAAAAAAAAAAAAAAAAAACTGGTACGTATGTGCTTTACTGCTGTAGGTGCTGTTGGAATGGGTCAGCCAAAAACAGCAGAGCAATACATCATCCAACCATCAATTCCTTGTTGTTGATGAAGGATCGTCCAGGAGGTAACCACAGCTATTTTACAGCTACTGTTGTTGTAGGTACGTACGTACGTGCTTGGCGCGTATTCATACAGCCAGTAAGTAGGGTCCAGGGTAATGAAGCCTTCGAAATAGATAGCACCCCCCCCCCCCCCCTTCGGAACGGCAGGATCTTATTAAACCCTTTTAGGACTGCAATTCCGTTTTGGGGACAAACTACTTGGAATTTGAGTGGGTTGGCCTACAAACCGGACTGCATGCAGTCCTGAAAGGATCAATATTCACATTGTGTTTCACTGGTCAATATATTAAGCGGTACCCGATAGGTTGTCGTGATAGACATTGCTCATCGCCGCAATCTTGGACGTCGTTGCTCTTCTCGTTACCGATACATATAGAACCGCCTTCAACGACTGCTGTGGCGACCCCTTGGCAAAGTGCTCGTGGACACAGCAGTATTTGTGCGGGGTTCAGGATCAATCAGCTTCATCATCGAGGGGTCAATATCAGCTTCACCCTCCGTCCCCCCCAGCACCTTCAGTACACACCCAACCTTCTTCGATGACGTTTAACCCTTTTGGTACTGCACTGTAAATAAACATATGCGAATCACTATTTCCAGGTAATTTGTCCTTAAAACGGAAGTACAGTCCTAAAGTGGGTAACCAAGGACTGATCTTGTCCGAGCGACTGCCTTGGTGTGGTCTAGCCTACACGGGAAGAGGCCTGCGCGTTGCGCCCTACGAGGATACTACCCCTGGACTGCCTCCTCTCGATGAGAGACGCTGCGATATGCCGACCACAGCGGGCATTTGTATCCAGATCTTGCAACTCTTGCGGACCTACCGGCGGCTATTGATACGAGCACCAGCGGCTTCGACCCCCTTCACGGCCTTACTACAGCTTCACCACCATCACCACCAGGGCTATCGTCCACCGGCTCTAGCCTCAACTTCATCTCATCGATTCCGCCCGTGCACTCCCCAGGACGTACGCTTGCCCCGCTGTTAACGGCAACTAGTCCTAGACTTTCGGATACCGGACGCCGGGGCGTTCGCGGAGGACCTCCCCATGCTTGCCACGCAGAGCCCCACCATGCAGGCTGAAGGTTTATTTCCAGCTCTCGACCGGGATATATTTCGAATACGCTTGGCGCCCTCTGCCCCACATTCCCCTCAGTCGCCGTGTATTGTCACACGACCCCTCCTGGGACACGACGAACCAGTAGAGGTGCAGCCTTACCTAGTGAGTACGCTCCCGCTTCAAAGTTGATGCTGAGAGGCTCGAGTAAAATACTACCAGGGACCGTCCCGGAACCTCGGCAGAGCTGACCACTTCCCCCACGGACTCGGCGATAGCGGTCGGTACTTCCCCTTCATCAAGATTGTAGGCGAGTTGGGTCCCCTGACAACGTTTTGCTACAGTTTCAAGACGCCACTTCCGCCCCCTTCACTGCCTCGGCCCAACCCGGCTTTCCAGCTCGCCCAAACAAGGCATCGACGCCAACGACCTTCCCAACCCAGCTTACGAGCTCACCTACCCCAGGACCCACGCGGGGGACGGCGCTTCAACCTTCACCCACGACAACGATTCCACGGCCGGTGCCGTCCACCACCGATACACCAACCGGCGCGAAAGCAACCTCGCTTTCTTCTACGCTGTCGCCTACGCCGTCATCTTCGAGTTCACAGCGCTTCCTGCTCCAATTCTGCGCCGATTCGCTGCTATTAATAGTAGCGAGACCGAACTGGGGGACAACCGTTCCTGTGACGTGAGTTGTTTTCGATATTGACGCTTCGATCGCCGGTGAAAATCAACGGTAATACGTATGTGCTTCTCCGAGCTTCACCGACCTTCAGCCAGACGACCCACACTGGAAACCTTCCTTCTCCACCACTTCCGTCATCTTGAAGACCCTTTCATGGAGTACAACTACTGTACCGTCACCTCTTATATTTACCCCCAGCATCTACCGGTACACCTTTCGGGACAGCTTTCCCTCTGGGCGATACTGGGCATGTTCCTTCTCCGAGCCTGCCTGTGATTTTTTACCCTTGCAAGCCTCCCACGCGGGGTGTCGGGTAGGATGGTCTCGTCCCCACCCCCCTCCAAAACAAGCATCTAACAGTTCACTGCTATACCTTTCGATGACGAATTATTCGTCGGCTAAAGTCTCAAGACTTGAGGCACCAGTCTCATCCGAGGTTGTCGTTACACCCTTTGCGGGCTTTCCAAGCCGACTATGTGTGAGCTTGTGCGAGCACATCCCCCCCTCTCTCCCTCCCTCCCTCTCTCTCTCTCTCTCTCTCTCTCTCTCTCTCCCTCCCTCCCTCCCGACGCACCGTCTAACACTCATTCCACCGCTCCCCTTTGCGTACCAAGGACCTCGGCGGTTTTGACCTGGACCGCACGTGGACCTCACCCCACTGATTATTTCTCCGCCCCCAAAACTTTAATCCGGCCTACTTCCGTTCAAGACACCCACCACCACCACGGAATCGCTATTAAGAGTCTAATCTGTTAGATGCGCCGTGGGCAATGATGCCGCTCCTGGCCTGGCTTTCAGGCGCCCCCTTGCCTCCTCACAGTCCACTATTGACACCTCGGATCAAGCCCCCCTTCATCGTTCGCCGCGCCTCATTTCTTCTCGGGGGCCGTCATCACTACGTCGCCACCGCCACCGTCTCTGGAGTCCCACGGGTCAACACTACCACCACCGCCGACTACGACTACCAGGTATGATTTCGGCCACCGGGAAGCTGTGACAGCACCTACAAGATTATCGACCGCTCGCCACCGTTCGACTTATCTCCTTCGGCAGGGCTTCGACCTAATTCTACCAGCCACCGTAAGCCTTTTTATAGGCGGTGTCTAATGGGAAAAATTGGACAGCCGTGAGATACATTGTGATACCAGGTGCGAATTCAGGAGGGTCAGCCGTGAGATCGATTGTTTCGTGACACGTCTATGCGCTTATTTACGAGGGTAAATGGTACTGTAGTCCCTCACCGCGTGAGATATGAATGCTGCGGCGGTCGCGCGTATTGCGTGAGGTACGGCCTCGTGGAGGATGTAACTAAGCCTTTGAAAGCCTTTCGTACGTCTCGTAAATGATGCGTGGTCAATGGTCAAATGACTAAGGCAAGCAACAAAGGAGTATCCTCCCCCCCCCTCCCCCCCCATAGTAGGAGAATGTGAAATGTACAAGGAGGCACGAGATGTGTTACAAGAGGAGATGAGGGAAATGTACGAATGTAACATGGAGGAGTTTGTCATACTAGATAGCAGCGAGAAAACGATCGCTGTCCTAGGAGATAGATGGTGGCCACAGGCGGGGAAACAGGAAGGGGATAAGATTAGCACAAACAAACTACCGTATGTAATATATGGAAACAACGTAATGAGCGCCCAAATGTTGGAGGTGTCTCTATTAGGAGAGGGAACGGTGCTCCGTCTCGAAAGGGATGCGTGGTCAATGGCCAAATGACTAGGGCAAGCAACAAATGACTACGCGCCCCCCCCCCCCCCCCCCGGCTCGGAACGGCGGGATCGCTCCGTAGAGCTCACGACTTGCTCTTCACCGGTTGTGGTTGATGCACCTCATGTACCAGACAAAGCCGTTTACTGTATCCCCAAATCAGTATTGGTTGGGTCAAAATGAGTGACAATCAGCTCTCGGGTGTTTGGGCGGTATAGATTGACAAATCGCCGCATAGTATCATATCGTAGGTGCCTACGTGCCTACCCAATCCTGGTGCGAACGAAAATGATAATAAAAAAAATGGTTGGTTTCGTTTTGCAAGAGATGTTTTCCCCTCACTGTCGAAAAGTACACTGCTGTATACTATTATTATCGTTTGTGACAGCCGTCGCTAACACCAATAAAAATCAGAATCAGCGCCGGTTGATAGTCTCGAGATATCGAAGATATTATAGAAGAAAATTGGCATATGCAGCAGGGGCGAGGCTTACCAATTTCCTTGTGCCCTCTGTTTTGCACGAGCCTGGCAACTGAGTTAGATTATTTTCTTCTGAATCGATACCTCTATCATCAATCAGCCAACACTGACTATTGGCTGCGAGGAAAGTACAACGCTTGAGCAACAAAAATACTATTGATATTAATAAAATCGATGAACATTATTATCGGAAAGGCTATTCTCAATCGGGGCAATCGGCTGCACCAGTTGGTAGTCTCGAGATCTTGAAGATATTATAGAAGAAAAATGGTATATACAACGGTAGGGGAGAGGCAGACCAATTTTCTTGTACCCTCTGTTGGGTAAGAGCCTGGCAAGACTGATTTATTTAGTTGTTTTTTTCTCGTGGATCAATGCCTCTATCATCAATCAACAAATTCTCTATTAACAAGATGAATTTTGGCTGCGAGGAAAGTACACTTCTTGAGCAACCAAAATACTGTTAGTAAAATCGATTAACATTATCATCGGAGAGGCTATTCTCAATCAGCGCAATCGGTTGTTACTTACAGATTCAGAGTTAAGGCTCTAACACATACCATGCCTACCATGTCATGATGATGTCCTGATGTACAACACACCAGGAAACTGCAGGCGCCATTCGTGCAGCAATGTACAGGTACCGGAATACCTGCCTGCAGGCATCAACAAGCAACAGCAGCAACAACAAGGCATTAATATACGACAATACAGCCATAAAAAATCTGCAGCTCTCAGCACAGTATTTTTCTGGATATCAGTGTCAACAATGTATGGTATGAAAAATATGCTGGGTGTAGTGCGTGTGTTTATGGTGAGGTACTGTAGCCAGTTTCAATGTATGTCACACGACACGAAATCTGAAGCTGGAAGTAAGGTTGTCGATTTTTACCAGTCCGCCGGAGGATAAAGCAAAAGAGAATCAACCTCGTACGATACGTTACGTAATTTTTTTGGATTTCTCTCATGGGCTTGGATTCACACACGGTCCAAAACGATAACAACATTATTACACGCAGTATCCTGGGGAGTTGGCTGTCATCCATTTGTGCCTAATATTAGACGACTTCATTACGATAGTTAGGCTGAAACCTACCTGGTATACAGGGTGACACTTGCATTGTATTGCATGTACAGTACTGGCTTCATGTACATTAAGTAGTATATACCGGCTACGAGTTAGAACATGTGCTTACACATCTTACGCCTGGTGTTACAGCTAGGTTTGCTGTGGTGAGTAACCTTTCTCGCATATTTCTCTGTTCGGGGATAATTTTCCTCCCTCGTGACTTGTGATAACGGAATTCACTCACGTACTACACAGCAAACAGCAGGCACGCAGTACATATCATACCAGGTATGTGCGTACAACAGCAGTAAGTAGTGGTGCTTTGCAGTATATCGCGCGAGCTATTAATAACACACGCTCTCTACGGACGAATTTCCACCGCTGATTTTTTAAAACAACGGGGGAGAATATAAAAGCCGAGCGATACGTCTATGGAACGGTCTTGAGATGAACCCAGAAGCCACCACCTCTAGTTGTTGTTGTGCGTGCTCCCTTTGCTTTGGAGATAACCTGTTCGGAAATTCCCCCCAGAGGAGGTGCTGGGTGTTCTCTTGCATTCCCCAGGGGGGGAGGTGTTATTTTATCCCAGGTACAGTTGCTTGGAAACTCCCCTCCAGAGAGGGTGTGTTGGCTATTCTCTTTTTCCCAAGGGTGGCGTGTTTTCTAGTTGCAGGTACCAGTACCGGTTACGATAGGTCTTATTATCTCTGCCTATGAAATTAAGCAAGCCTTAGAATCTCAAATGTGACACCATCCTTGAACAATGTTGAGTAGATTTGGTGCAGCGCTCTCCGCCCAGCACCATTTCTTAATCCAATTTTCTTAGCGCGCCCGAAAGATTGAGTTTTTTTTCTCATATAATTATTTTTTCTTGGTGAGCCTGTACTGTACCTAGCCAACTAGTAATTAATCGTCAGCCAACTAGTAATTAGCCGGCGACTTGTTCAACAGTCAATCCATTGACAACCGTATTAACAAATGGAGCAGCTTGTCGAAAAGGTTGTGGAAAAAGAGAAGGTCACGAAAGGAGCTATTTTTTTTTTAACTTTTTCTTGTACATATGTGTATTACCCCCGGTACAGAGTACCGGCCCTCTAATGGATAAGAAACCGGGACACGTTAGCCCGGGCTATCTTTCTTGTTTGAAAAAAGGGGAGTCCCACTATGAAATTTGAATATCCGCTCTCGGGATTCTTGTTTTCTCGGAAAGCTCAGGCTGAATTTTCATTGTGGTGCTCTTTTCTTATTTTTAAAGGTTCGTTAGTGTGTAGGCAACAACTCTAGGGAATGTAGGCTAAAAATGTTACGCAACAAACGCTACCCGAATTTAAGACTTATAAACTTGATTTCCATCACATTCTCCCTCACTAAACCTGACTTATCTCTCCTGGCGATTAACTCAGGAACCCCGATGAGACTCTTGAGCATCTAAGTTTTTCCTCCGACTCTTCGGTACCGGACTCGGTATGCAATGATTGCATTGCATTGCATTGCTCTCATTGTTCCTTCCTGGGTGTTTTCTAAGTGAGTTAGTTTTACAGGTTCTTGAACATGAGATATTCCCCCTTTTTTTTCGGGGGATGAAGGCGAGAATCGAACCACGGACCTCGCTCTTCATAATCTCACGTCTTGCCACCGACGCCGTTGTAGGGAAATCTAGACTAAGAATGTTACGCAACAAACGCTACCCGAATTTAAGGCTTATAAGACCTATGCCAATGGGAAAGCGAAGTATCAATAAAAAGTTTGAATTCCAAAGATACCCGCCAAAAAAATTTAGAACACGCTTCCTATGGGCACGTTTCGAAAAAAAAAAGTTTCCAACTTTTGGAAAAGTCCGAAAAAAGCAAATCTAGGGCCGATGGGGCCGATGTTGGGCCAAGATCGGCTTGAGAAAAACTCAGGCCGATCTTTGGTTCGAAGCGGCGAGATTTCGAGTCCTCGACAGACATCGATCTACAAAACCAACGATTGTGTCAGGAATCCTGAACGGAGTGCGCTCGTTAGGGGCTCCGACCCACCCTTGGGTCACCGTCTTCACACAATGGCCAGTGACGTGTGGCGGGCGCTGGCCAGGCGTACGATAGAAAAACAATTAGCCGCTGGTGTGTACAAAACAGAAGACAAAAATTCTCGATCCGTCTCGAATGGCAAAAAACAGGTTTTTTTTTCAGGTTTGGGAGGGTACCGCAGGACGCCGCCGGCAAGCTCTCGCGCCCTAGAGCATGTATTCACTTTCTATCTTTGATGCCGTCATCTATACTCGTTGGCCTTGCCCGACACCAAGCAGATTGGCCGTGGGCTGAGTCTATATCGAGATCGAGTATCTATCGTCGCATGAGCTGATTTTTATCGGCGTGTTGACAATTTGCAACGAGAGAAAACAAATTGCGCCGCCTGCAGCCGTTAGAAAAAAAAAAGAAGAAAAAATCAAAACAATTTTTCCCTTGTTTCCCACAGCGGCGGTACGAGGATATTTTCGGCTGTTTTTTGAAAGCAATACTTTTGAAAGAAAACTTTTGAACTTCGCGTTTCCATTGGCATAGGTCTAAACCCATTTCCACCACTTTTTTTTTTCCTTCTTTTTTTTCGGGGGATGAAGGCGAGAATCGAACCACGGACCTCGCTCTTCATAGTCTCACGTCCTGCCGACGACGCCAGTCTGATGAAAAGTGGTTCCTTATCCCTCCAAATAGAGAATTCAAGCAGGTTCGCCGTGATATTGCAGTTCGTTTTAATTAAAGATTTTTTGCGTTGTCTTTTATTGCTTCTGAAGTCGGATGAGTCCCTGGGATGCACACACACTGAACAGCGGAGGTTGCGCGGTGCTCTGCTCGCTTGTCCAACTGCTCTGAGTATACTCTTCCAGTTTTGTCTTCCTAAACCCACGAGGTCAACGGAATGCGTGCCGTTGCCCCATCAAGAGCTACCATCGTCCTTTCGCTATTTCCAACAAGTCCTCCTCTTGTACGCTATCGCCCACAAATGCCACATCGCGGAATTCAAACGTTCTATTCTCGTAGATCGCCCCAAGCTCTGCAGCTGATTGGCCCACTGCTGTATTGGTCCTCTCCACCATTTCTTGTATCCTCTCACCTGGACCGTGATACCGTTCTGGTATATTTCCGTCCCTTGTACTCCCATCACAAGCCTCTCACGCAACATATCTCCTATATGGTTTGAGAACATCTCCCGACAATCCCTACCCAGACATTCCAACAGCTTGCACTGAAACCCTCGATCTCATACTAACTTCAAATGAAACCGAACTGTCCATATTAAAAGCTAGAGAAAACCAATCTCACCACACAACTACTGTTTTGGTATTGCCCTGGAAGACCGGTAAAATAGTAGGAATAAGACACGGGAACGGATACGCATTTACCAGATATTTTGGAGGCGTTGTTTGATAAGGAAATAGGGGACACGTGAAATAATGATCTGTCTTCTCGGACTTGATATATTCTCGACCTGATTTGTATACGTAAGCTGCTCTTCTTTTACCTCTAGGCAACGCTGACACGTGCGTAACAACGAGGACCTGCCCCATAGGCAAACCTGAAAGGGGATACAAACTCTGTGTCCCCATAGCAAAATCACTTCACACATGGCGTCGTTCGGCATAGGACGTTCACGTTTTTGCAGCCTCGAGTTTTCTGCGGAAATCGTGTTCGTTTACTTTCGACTTAGGAATCAATTTCACAAGCTGGCCACACCCCGGGTTTCCTGTGTGGATATGGATCTGGCCCTGAGCTGAGTGTGATCATTCACTCTGGACCACAATTCTAGTAAAAGTGAACGGTCTTCCTCCTCCGGCGGTGACCACGACAGCGAGGCCCATTGCTCCCCTGTTGGTCGCCGTACACGGCTCGTTGATGGCGGTCACGCACAGATGGCCTGGACCCCCCCCTTGCACAATGTGGGCGTAAAAAAATCCTTGTGCAGACATTGAACAATGTAGCGCACTACTAGGCGTACCGCATTGAGAGGGTTGTCCACACCTCGTGGCGTTTGCTACATTGTTCAATGTCTCCACAAGGATTGTTTTCATGCCCGCGTAGTGCAGGGGGGGGGGGGGGGGGGGGGGGGGGGGGTACTCATTATCATGCTTGGCCGTAGTCGTATGACCATAGACCCTGGCATCCCTATATTGCCGGGACGGAGCGCGGCGGGTTTTCACCGACCAGGCAGACATTGCTTGCACCAAGCGCGAAGCGCCGTGAGGTGTCCGGCGAGTCGCATGAAGGGTGAGCTGCATCCTACTAAGAACCGCTTATGAGGCGGATTTTCTTGCATATGGATGACAGCATCAATGAATTGATTTAATTTCTGGTGTGGCCACTTCCAGAGACAGCAATGGGTTTACTATGTAACTGCCTCGTGGGTGTATCACCACACACACACTACGTGATACGATCATCCCCCTTGAGCGGAGTGAAGGCTCTCCCCGCACAAAAATGATCTAACTTGACCGCCAGCCGTGGTAACCGCCAAAAAAAAAAGAAAAAAAAAAATGGCACCCTGGCTGTCTAGTTCACGCAGTGAGAGGCGTGTTTTTTACAGCGTCGTCGCCAACCAACGCCAACCCAACCTATACACATACCAGGTATATAATATAGGGGGGGGGGGGGGAAGGTCTAGGCCACCTATGCGAATTTCGCGCAGAAGCTTTTCGCTGGAGCGAGACCCCCAAGAACGGTGCTTCCTGATCAGCAGTATCTCTCTGCCCAGCCTCTGTTCTCTATGTCTCTCGGCAAGCCCGATCGAGCGCAGGCCTCCATGCCGTCTCTGATCTCCCCATCTATCTCTCGTCGAGCCCGACCAAGCATCGCCAGGCATGTTTCGCATTTGCTGAGCCTCGCCCACGCATACTGCCTTCTTCTCTCCCTGGAACCGGGGACGAAACGGCACAACAGGCTGCGTAACCGAAGGGGGAACCACGCAGAGGCGGCCCATGCTGCGAGGAAGCACGTGGGATCTTCAGCAAAAACAAACCTGTACGCCCCGGCGAACGCCGCTCACCGAATTTTATGGGGGGGAGCAGAGTCGCTAAAACTACCCTGGGGCGGAGAAGTGCGGTCCTGCTCACTCTCAGCTGAGGCGGCACCTACCGAGGGCATGATTTCCAGCACGTTGCGCTCGTTGAATGTCTGTGGAGAGCCAGCGATGAGAAGCGCAACGTAACGCACAGGTACGACAGCCGTTTTGCCCGGCTGTGGACGAACGGCAATTTGGGTAGTAAAAAAGAAGCGTCGTCAAGCGCAATCGTACCCCCGACGAGGCAGGCGACGTCGTAGGGGCCATGCTCCGAGGGCGTGATGGAGGGTTCGACATCAGGGGTGACAGCCTAGACCTCGGAGTAGTTGTTTCCTTTTGTTCTTCTACCCAGCCTCCATGGGCTTGTTCTTTCTTTGTTTTTTGTCCTCCCCATCCCCCCCCGGCCAGGGTCGAGGGCGATCAGGGCCGCGCCGCC
Source organism: Macrocystis pyrifera (assembly GCA_031763025.1). NCBI lineage: Eukaryota > Phaeophyceae > Laminariales > Laminariaceae > Macrocystis > Macrocystis pyrifera. The sequence continues at coordinate 3,225,328 of JASSKH010000035.1, read as the reverse complement.
GCTAATACTGCGATATGGGATTGTAGTTTTCGTGTCATTTTTCATGTTTTTATGTTGCCGATCCCCCCTCCCCCGCTCAGAGCCGGGGGGCGTTCTGGATAGTCTGGCTTATAATGCTGTTGCACAAGACTGTGTGAGATTGGTGTTCTACCTTTTCAGCGATACATTTTGCCCCTCCTCTCCTAGCGGGGGGTGTGACGGAACGCGTTCCCCCCCCCTGTTTTCCGTCGACGTTCTTGCCCCGCCCCCCTTTGCTGGTGATGTGGTGCTGCGGTCCCAATCGCGAGGGTTAAGTACGCTGAAGCAAAGGGACTGTGAGAACCAGTCCTGAGCGGAGGGCCTCTTTGTACGGGGAGGGATCAAGCTTCGGGTAGCTCCCTGCTCCCTGCTGAAACAGCAGCAGTAAAGAGGAGTGTCCCCGGCAAGGGGAGCCTTCATGTACTGTGGAAAGCCCGAACTGTACGCTAAAACACGCATCACCTGGTGTTTTTAAGCGCCACCCAGAGGAGGAAGATCAAAGTCAAACCCTCTGTCCACTTGTCAAATGATATGTCCACCGGTCACGTGTCAACTACAGTGCACACGTACACATCGTCCGCCACGCGTACTTGTGCCTCGTTGATCACCGCGTTGCCTGCTTCGACGACTAGGATGCTGGAAATCTGAGGGGAGCTGATAATCTGAGGAGTTGTAACAGCCTGGCCAATACCCGATGTACTCCAACGAACTCGAGACAGCAAGGTGAGACACCGCAGGTGTACGTATCCATCATGATATTATTGAGCCCCGATGGCTTGACCCAGCTGCAACAGCGGCGGTGGCTTTCGGCGCTGAGCACTTCTCTGGCCCCGTACGGCTGAACGCCTCCTCTATTTTCTATTTTCCCTGTTCATGCGTGGCTTCGTAACCTCGCCGTTTAGAGGTGTGGGAGTGGGTTTTGAAGAGCCGCATCTTCGACTCATGCTGTAGTTGATGGAACCGGTATTTCCCCGAATCTCCTATATTTCTGCGTTTGTGGATCATCAAAGTGGGCTAGTGTTATGGCATTGCCCTGGAAGGCCAGTAAATACCTAGGACTAGGATACGTGAATGAAGTACGTGTTGCTCGGGAGATCTTGTTCGATAAGAAAACAGGAGACATGTGAGATATGCACAAGTCTTCTCACACTCGATCTGTTTTCGACCTGATTCGGACAATTCAACTGCTCTTCTTCTATCTCTAATCAATGTACTCAAGTGAATAACATCGAGGTTCTGCTTTATGCGCAAACCTGGCAGAGAATACTCTTGTGCCCTCATAGCAATCACCCCACACAACCTTGTCGAGTTTAAGGTTTTTTCCCCCCTCGATGCAGAATATATAGTTTCCGAGCGCGAGATTATGCTGAAGTGGTGGTAAGGGCCGAAATTACGAAATTACCCCCCCCGCGCCTGGTCGGTGAAAACCCGACATGCTCCGTCCCGGCATTTTAGGGATGCGAGGGTCTATGGTCATACGACTACGGCCATGCTTGAGATCGAGCACATCTCTCTTACGTATATGTATGTATCCGTCTCAAAGGGATGCATGGTCAATGGTCAAAATGACTATGGCGATACTGGTGACTCCCCCCCGCGCTGCATGCTACCAGGGTCAACAGAAGGAGGAAGACGCTATAAAATAAGTACACCCCACCCTGTATGTAAGTGTAGCGTCTCCCCGTTCAGTACACCCTTGTAGCATGCAGGGGGGGGGGGGAGGGGTCACCAGTATCGCCAACCGCCAACCGATCTACAGCAGAGCAGCAAGCAGCAGTACACCAGGTACACATTGATACCCCGGAATATGATATCCTTCACGAAGGAACGCATTGGAATGCAGAATTATTACCCTCGACCGATCGATGTACCACGCAGCTTGCAAAATCAGTACCGCCCAACTCGATTCGTTCGGTATATAATTCTCTCGACGTGTTTGCATACATTTTTTTTTTGTGATTATTGTTGTTGTGGTGCCACCACAAAGACGTCAGGCTGCGAATTCCACGACCTTGACTGATTAATTTCGAGTTCGTTGAATCTCGCTGACTTCGTAGCATGTGATCTCCGGGGTACCTCCCTCGCCACGTAGTACACACCACGGTTTACACGATCTCCTATTCTATCTCCTTCCTGCTTTCGCCGACAGCAGTATGTAATGCTGCTGTCGCGCCCCCCCCAGGAATAAAGATACAACAGATCAAGCACGGGGCAGGGCAGCAATACAGTAGTAGTAGTAGTAGTAGTAGCAGTAGCAGTAGCAGTAGCAGCAGTAGTAGTAGTAGTAGTAGTAGTAGTAGTAGTAGTAGTAGTAGTAGTAGTAGTAGTAGTAGTAGTAGTAGTAGTAGCAGTAGTAGTAGTAGTAGTAGTAGTAGTAGTAGTAGTAGTAGTAGTAGTAGTAGTAGTAGTAGTAGTAGTAGTAGTAGTAGTAGTAGTAGTAGTAGTAGTAGTAGTAGTAGTAGTAATAGTAGTAGCAGTAGCAGTAGCAGTAGCAGTAGCAGTAGCAGTAGCAGTAGCAGTAGCAGTAGCAGCAGTAGTAGTAGTAGTAGTAGTAGTAGTAGTAGCAGCACCGCCGGTAGGATTCGGGGCGGCAACACAGCAGAGTAGCACAGGTTCCAATGGGTCGCCACCGGAACCACCTTGCCACACGATCTACTATTACGGGGGATCATAGTAAACAGGACCAAAATTTGTTAGTAAAAATAGGTGAATATATAGTTTTTTTATGTATACCATAGGTCCTATTAACTATGGACCCCCGTAATATCATTCCCTTCTTACTCTCGCCGACAGCGGTGTCAAGTGTCACTAAGTACTACCGCTGTCGCCTCCCCTCCCCCCCTAGAAGGAAAACCAAAACGAGAAAAAACAACACTGTTAGAACTCGAGTTGACAGTAGCACAGGTTCTACTTTATGTAGTCGAACCGCCGGAAACACCGTGCCACACGATCTGCCATTTCGTTTTCGCTTGCGTTGACAGTGGCTTATATCAGTACGGCTGCCCCCCGTGCCTCTCCCCCCCCCCCCCCCTTCCCTTTGGCGCCGCTCTTGGCGCCTGTGGTGTAGGCAGTAGTGCGCTCCTCCTGCCTCCTCTTCATGCCATTTCGCCCTGAAACGGTCAGCCGCCTCGACGCCCCCCCCCCCCCCCCCCCTTCAGCGGCCATCTTTAGTTGTTGTTCGGAGTAAAGATTAGACTATTAATAGCTTTCTGCTGCGAACAACTGCATACGAGAGTTCTCCGTGGATCTCCCGGTGGTTCAGAACACCTTGAGGCCATCCGCTATTATTATTGGACTCCGCTACTACAGTAGTATTATAGGCCCACATACAAGAACTGCCGAATGTGTAAAAAGTAAGAACATCAGGCTCACGATTTGAGGGACGCTAAGAAAATGGGAATGAGAAAATGGGCGCTACACTAAACACTAGGTATTACCGGGTATATAATAGGCTAGGCTCAAGGTTAAGGTAGGATGGTGTCACAATAAGCTTCTACTATTAGGACTTGCTCAGACAACGTATAATAGGTGTTTTTTATCTATACTGCTGTGGAAGAAGACTAATTAAATAGTCCGCTGAGCGTTGCACTCGGTTCCGTTTCCTGGCTGGCCTGATCCCCGAATTCCCCCCGCCGGTCATCCTCCCGGATCCCGGACACCACCTGGTGTTGTATGTTAGCCGCTCATTGTTCATCCGCGGTACGACCCCCGCAAAGCAAAGAGGAGACGCTGTTTTCGGTCGGTTTTAGTCTCGTCCTCGCGTGGCTTCGCACAGATTGTATCACGGCAGCAGAGCAGGGCGTATTTAAGTATTTATGTACCTTCGCTGAGATACTGAGGCAAGCCGGCGGGGCGTTAAAGCTGCTCGTACACAGCGCCATAAGCGTAGATATATGCCGCGCGGCGGAGTGTTGCTGAAAGCACTCAAATTACCTGGTACAGAGTAGGCGTATACATACACTACAGCAGTATACGTACTGGTATAAAGGTACGCTATTCCGTGGACGCAATGTATTTCACAAACAGAGTGCAGTAGTCAGGATGTACGTGTAATATATAATAACAAAATGAGCTCCTGCGGAGACTAAGAAATCAAGAGGGCATCCTTGGAAAATTCCCGCGGTGTTATGCGGGGTTCGGGATAATCCCGTGGTCCCCTGATAAATGCGAACTCCCGTGCCCGCACAAACGCGCCCAGCACAAATTACAATAAATAATATCCCGCTACCGCGCCACGGAAACGTGTAAATCCCGTTACTGCCCAAACGCGTCCCGCATAAATTATAATATTCCGTTCCCGCACAAGTACGTCCCGCACAAAAAGAGACAAAAAGCAACCCCCAACTGAATGTTTTGCACTTCACTTGTGGACAGCTACAGCTCCCCACGAAAAAAAAACAAGGAACGAAATTGGGTCACGTTTCTTATGACTGAGGTGTGTGAAGACGTCGGATGCACTGCACAGCAGTCGAAGCCATTCAGAAAGCCCGCGGTTTGGTGCGGGATTCGGGCTAATCCCGTGGTCCCCGTGATACATGATGTGGGATTCCGTGCCTTCACAAACGCGTCCCGCACAAAGTCCGATATCTCGCCGCCGCGCCACGCAAAAGTGTAAATCCCATTGCCGCACAAACACGTCCCGCGGTGGCCAAATCCCATACAAATAGTACCAGGTACCGTTTATTCCCGGGGTATCTGAGTTTCGCGGGGTATCGTCCCTAGGAATGCCGAGAAACCGTTAATCATGTGTATTCGTAGTTCTGCTAATAATATTGTAAACTTTTTTTTTTTCTCTTCTTTTTTCAATCCCATTCATCATCTTCAAATGTTTCGTTCAATTTCCTTCCGTATTTCAGGTCCGGGGTCACAAAGTTATGGCAGGCGTTTCTCCCCCCTCCTGCCTACGGTATATAGGTGCCTTACACACTTGTACGTGCCTTGCCTCTTTATCGCGAGAAAGATTCAGCATTTTCTTCCCTCGTTGACTCGTGTCGCATTGTGCCTACCAATGTTGTTACAAAAGGCGCTCACGACAGGGGCGACCGACTCCACGGATATGTACGCACAGAGTAGTATATTTATAGTATTATACCAGGTATGAAAAATACCTGTACTCGTCCGCAGCCGGCAGTACTATTATATCCTGTGTGTGCCCCACGAATCACGACTTCTCTTATTAATAGAGTGAAAGAAATAATGCAATATATTATACTGGTATCTCGTATAACATATACGTACTTGCTTCGGCCTGCCCCGACCTCGGGGTGGATCGGAGCCCGTGGAGGCCTACGACGGTTCAACGGTGGTCATACAAGTCCCAGCCTCGGTAAAGAGGGACCCTGTGCGGCCTGGTAAGTGAACTACCCACGGCGCGGGATGGTGGCGATCAGTTTTATATTCAACCCCGATGCCGAGGAGTTCGTTCCAACATCAGAGGAGGAGCATCGCCACAGCGGAGAGCGTAATGGGTGCAGCTTGGGCAGAGGAAAGACTGGGCATCGCGTGGGTGAGCAAACACCCCGACAGCGGGGATGAGAGTATCGGGGTTGTGATGGGCTGGGACGGCTGACCCCAGGCTTCGGAAACGAAGGCAAACACCGGGCTAGAAAGCAGAGCGCCTATGTCGTGATAAAAGGGAAACTGCAGAGAACAAATTAAAAAAGACGGAGGGGTCGGACCACGCGTCGGCTACTAATAGCAAAGTTCGCAGCACGCGAGGCTCGAGTGAGAGAGAAGGAGGCACTTGTGGCGGTAGCGACCTACGATGTGCGCACCCTGGTTGTGAAAGGGAGGAATGGGTACAGGCATGCCGAGTGCGTGCTGGCGAAGGCCCGACAACTTGGCTGTGCTTTTATTGGCCCGCAGGAAACAAGGAGACCAGGGAAAACCGATTTTTCTGCAGCAGGATGCCGGGTTTCCTGCTCTGGGCGAGAAGAAACGGATGGCAGGCAAGGACTATTACGGAGTTATTGATTTGGCAGTGAAGGAAACGATATGCCGTAAGTCTGTCGATACCCACCAGATAATTGACGAGCGCCTTGTGTCTATGCGCTTCGAGTTGACTGGTGAAAGCGTTGCGGTCAACCTAGTTGTTGCCCATGCCCCAATGGAAACCGATCTCAACACACAGATGAAAGAGGAATTTTGGCAGAAAGGGGGGCACAATATTGAGCATATTCCAAAGGAAGGAATGTCTGTTCGTGGGGGTGGACGCAAACGCACGGTCCGGAAAGAGGATGGAAGGGTGGTGACGGTAGGGTGCTTGGAGCGTAGGGACGTGATGAGCTCAATAGTAACGGCAAACGCGTGCTGGCATTCTCTTCAGGCGACAAGCTTGCTCTCACGAACACGCTTTTTTGCGTACGCAAGGGTGGAGTATCTCCTGCGCTCAACGGCATCAGCAGCCGCAACGAACAAAAACAGATTGACTACACCCTAAACCTCCAAGCACACCCCCAGCCAAGACGGATTCAGACCATAATATCGTATGCGCGATGGTCCGCGTCAGCGGTCGTTTTGCACCCAACAGACATGTACGAACGAAAAAAAAAAAATAGGCCTTCCGACCGACAGAAGTTTTGATATGACGGAGACTGCAGGCAGCGAATAGTGGCGCGGATCTTCTCCGAACCCCCTATCCGTCCCTCGGTACCGAGCAGCATCTGTGAGATGGCCGATTTCCTTTGTCGATGTTCTTCTTGATGCAGTAGCGAAAGAAGCACGTCCCCCACAACGGCACTCAAACAAATATGGGTGGTGCGAGACCGCGGAAACCTCAGCCGCCATAAAAATAGAATGGGATGCGAGGGAGGATGCCCGACGAGTCATGCGCATCAAGAAGAACAAAACCGTGAGGAAGACGCTGAGGATGGCGTGCGCGAATCTGCGAGTAGCGATTGAAGCAGGATTTGATGCCTACTTCGGAGAATACCTTGCTCAAACGAGAGAGACTTCGCGCCGACAACGACCAGCGAGGTTTTTACAAGCACTTGAAGGGCACTGTGGGATTGGACGGTTGAAAGGCGAGAAGCGAGCAGTTCATCAGGGACGAGGATGGCACGCTACTATGGGACATGGTGCGCATTCTTGAACGGTGGGCGAGGTTTTTCGGCACCCTCCGGACAACGAAATCGTCTTGTGAGCTCGACCCAATCGTCAGCGCCTTCCTTCCACAGTGGCTGTTGGCACCATCGCTTGGAGATGAACCGACAGGAGTGACATGACGGCGGTAGTCCGGGGTATGCCAAGCTGGAAAGCGGCGGGACCAGACTCCCTTCCGACGGAGTTATTGAAACTCAACCACCCCGAATTCATCCGAGGGTTTTCATAACTTACTTGTAAACGTGTGGAAAACGGGTGACTTTCCCTCATCAGTGGAAAAATGCGACCATTAAGGTCCTTCATAAAAAAAAACATCGCTGATCGCAACAACTACCGAGGCCTTCCGCTTGTTGCCCATGCTGGCAAGGTTTTGCTGAAAATGGTCGCGTCCCGCCTCAGTAACTACTGCGAGACCAAAGGGATACCCCTCGAGGAACGGTCCGGCTTTCGCCCAGCACGATCAACGGTCGACATGCTGTTCGCCGTGCGCCAACTGCAAGAACTCGCAAGAGCTAGAAAAATTCCCCTGTACATGGGCTTCATCGACCTGCAGAAAGCATCTGACTCGGTCGACAGCGAGCTGTTGTGGGTGGTGCTCACACGCTCCGGCGTACCAGAGAAGATGCTAACTGGCCGTTATCCGCCAGTTCCACGAACGCATGCAAGCGTGCGTACGGATGACGGTGAGCACTCGGAATGGTTTGGCGTCACTCAGGAGCTGCGGCAAGGATGTGTGTTGTCACCGCTTCTGTTCAATGTCTTCTTCGCTGCTGTGATACACGCCGTGTTGGTACGCTTCAGTGAAGCTCCAGAAATTGTGGGGGACTTGGTTCACCTCGAGGCGGACCTCGGGGAGGACGGGGTGAAGGTTTACCCACCAACATGCGTACGGAGGGCAGTATGGGGAATGCTGTACGCGGACGATGCAGGCATTGTGCCCAAGTCGGCGGAATGCCTTGCGAAGATGATGACCGTCATTGTAACCGTTTTCGAAGCAGCAGGTCTCGCCGTATCCGAAAAGAAAACGGAAACCATGCTCCTGCGCACACCGAACCAGGCACCCCAGACCTCACCGCTCGTCATCGAAGCAGCGGGACAGGGGTATAGACAGACGCTGCAGTTTTGTACCTAGGCGTCTTGTCGTCGCAAGGGCTGATATTATGCCAGAGATTACACGGCGGGTCGGACTCGCATGGGCCTGCTACAATCGGTTCAAACGGGAGCTGTACGATATGGAGGATGCCCCGTTCACTCTAAAAGTGCGCATGCTCAAGGCCGAGGTAATGGAGACTGTTAAATCCCTTGTTAGATTTGCCTATTGAGCAGATAGTAGTTGGGACTCACGTGTGATGTTTGCTTAGAGATAGAAGAAGGGCAGCTATATTCCTTTCGTACACGATGAAGGCCGAGAGCAAGGCTCGTGCCTCGCTGGGAAAACCCATGGTTCTGCATCTAAGATACTCCTCCCAAGTACTACAATCACGATTTCAACACCTGAACCTAGGTAATTACCGGTCTTTCAGCCTCATTCAAAGCAGTACCATAACAAGATCCTGCTGTACTGGTGTGTGACGTGGACTCTTGGCCAGGAGCACATCGCTGAGCTCCGAACGGCACACCACAAACTCCTCCTGTGGATCATTGGCTTCCAGCGCCGACGACGCACCGACCACTTCATGTCGTACGCCAAGGTCCTCAAAAGGCACAATGCGAGAGCGTTAAGGCGACCATCCGCAAACGCCGCCTCCTCTTGGCGGGGACCGTACGGCGGACGACCAATGAGCGGCTGACCCGTCGAGTGATGTTTGGGACGATGGCTCATGGGGAGAACCCGGGATCAGGCCGATCAGAAAACAACTGGGCCCAATGTCTAGCAGATGACCTCAGGGTTTTTCAAGCCACCGAGGGGTTCATGGAAAGCTGTTCGGAATAGAGATGGTGTTACGGCCGAGGGCGGCTGAGAAGAGTGGGAAGTGATATCGTGGGGTCGTCAAAGTGGCGGATTATTTCATGGCGATGTGGCACAGGGACGAGGCGCTGAGAAGCCGGCTGCTCCACGCAGCCGAGGGCACCTAGAGCGGCGACAAGGGGAGGGGGGGGGGGTTGTACTGATTGATACAGCTGTCGACGAATGCAGAAGCGAAATGATAGGTCGGGTGGCTAGGTATCCGCTCGACTAGCCCTTGAATTCTTGCAGTTTTTGTTCATTTCTTGTTGAGTTATTCAATGGGGGGAGGCGCGACAGCAGCAGTACTGGCACTCGACCCAGCTATTGACGAGAGTAGGAAGGAGACGGTAAAAGAAGTGGCTAGGTTCCCGCGTCGGTTTTCTACCAGAGACGGGCAACCATGTTAATATCACCGCCTGGAGTACGATTTTCTCTTTCTCCCTTCTCTTTTCCTTCTTGCTTTCACCTTGTCTGTTCCTTTGTTTCCTTCCCCTTCCCCGCCGTCCTTATGTCGGTATGTTCCTCTCCTTTGTCTTGCTTCGTCCGTGCAGCAACTATCTGTCCTTCTTGATTAAGTACGCTTTCCTTCTATAATATTAATCAGCCTTTCTGATCCCCTTGCGCTGTTTGTATTCTGTTTTACTTTTATTTTTTTTGTTTTTATTGTCTTCATTTTCTGGGCTGGCTTGTACTGTTGTGTTCTCGTAGCAAATCACACTTGCTTTGCCCATGAATTTGCGTTTTTTTTTTTTTTTTTTTTTTTTCTGTCTCGAAGTCTGTAGCCACAGAAAGAAGTAGTATCTCTCTGGGATGATAAGTAATAAGGACGGACACTGAGTGTACTGATGAATCTGTGTGTGTGTGTGTTCTTCATATTAAACCGTTCTTCTACTCGTCGACATCCAGCAAGCCCAGTGTCCGTGCTGATTCTTCACCCTAGAAAGATACGAGCTCTGTGGTCACAGACTACGACACAGAGATAACACACCGTAATGCATTAATAGCCTACGTAATACCATGCCTTCGCACTAGGTGCGGCCGACACAACATACATACATACGCCAGCAACCAAAATACACCATAAAGAAAGAGAAGCAACGAAAAAACCAAACCGAAAAAGAACAAGAAAAAGAAAAAGAAAAGGAGAAGAACCCCAAATAAATAAATAAAATGGGAAGCCAAAGCTCAGACACATACATACTTATCCCGAGCATGAGCCAAAAGGGACGTGCAAGGGGAAAGATACGAGAAGGAAAAAGGGGACTATGCATCCCGGTGAACACTTAACTAAGTAAAAAGAGCAATAGTGAGTGGGCCAAAATACGCTCGTCACCCACCCACTATGTAGTACTTCTTTCATAAGGATAACAAGGGAAAAAAATCAAAATGCATACCGAACGGCCGCAGCAGTTGGCGGTACGAGTAGCAAAGAAAAGTCCAACCTATTAGTCGGCCTGGTACCTTGCTACCCTATCTGCGGTCTCTCTGCTACTCTCTTCTACCGCGGTTTCCCTTCTACTCCTCCTGTTCCCCCCCCTGCCCCCATACACTTGTACGGTGTTCCCTCTACCCCTCCTGCTGTTACCCCTCCCCCCATTCCCTCTAACACTACCTGCAGCGGATGCACGGCGCTGTCTACTCAGCTTTGCCTCAGCCTCGTGCCACCTGCCCATGAACTGTTCAGCTGCTTCGAGGGTTCCCCGGTACCACTTTCATGTCTGTTTTGCTGCAGTGGGCCACAGTGCGGTCCCAACTCCAAAGACTAACGGGGAGTCTTCCGTTGATCCCTCGGTGGCTTTGAACACTCTAAGGTCCTCAGCAATTGCCCTAGGCCAAGTCTTGGGCTGCCCGCCTGGTTTCGGGCTCCCCCCACCTGTGTGGAACAGGGAAAAGGACGATTTAATGTGAAGACAACACACACAACTGTAAGTAATATCCACAAAGGAATATGAAGATCATGAACAAATCAACTCGTTCGCCCAGATACCCCCAGACTGTGCAGATACGCGTACATGATACGTAAACACACAGATACAGATGAAGAGCAACGAAATTCCGAAAACTGCACAACTGAAAATTCAATTCCAGATATAGGAAAAACATGCCCAATTTATTGTTCAGATGTCAGGTACGTATGCTATGGAGATGAAGTACCAGGGCACCTGAAATCTGGAATACGGGTACAAATTACCAAATATGAGAAAATACGTCCGTCTATACGCACCTGGTACGCATTTTGTCCTGCCGTAGGTTTTACTTTCGTACGTCGAATTTTGATTTTTATGGGTTTTTTTTTCGATTTTCTTCGGGCTCCAGCACCTTTTTTTGTGTGAGACCACGGGCTCCTTGAGTTGAGAGTCAACGTGAGAACAACAACATCCAAAGCACAACATATCGTATGATACATGGGAGGACGCGTATTTTTTTTTCCATCGCATTGATTGTTGCGTCTCTGCGTATTTGCCCTCCTTTTTTCTCTCCCTCACTCAAGCACACGATCACCTTGTTGGCGATTTTGCCTCCATGGTGCCTGGAGGTACGAATTGATCGCATCTTAGCATTACCATCGATACGTACATGCATAGTTGTATATAACAGATGAATAAGTAGGCCCTGGTGCATGCGGGGATAGCACGGCAGGCAGATGAACGAGCAGAGAGGCAAGCACTTCGTCGTGCCCCAAGATACAAGCCATACGCGAAGATACAAGCCATACGCGAAAACTGTACCCGCTATATATATACACGGGCCATCGCAGTTGGCAATCAATCGTGGGGGGGGACGAGGAGGCGGTAGGGGGGGGGGGGGTGGTAGCTGCGGGGGTTGCCATGGTACTACCCATGGCATGTCATGGCAACCCCCACGGCGTGCCATGGAATCTATTGCCACACCATGGTATGCCGTGGTGATGCCATGGTATGCCATGGGCGGTACCATGGCAATGCCACGGCATGCCCACGACAAGGTCAAATAGTGTAGAACCCTGGGGGTGGGGGGCGGGGGGGGGCTTGTACTCGATATCATGCATGGCCGTAGTCGTATGACCATAGGCCCTCGCATCTCTACAATGCCGGGACGGAGCACGGAGGGGCGGAGGGTCTTTCCAACAAGGCGGGTGAAACCTGGCGCTGGACACCATAATCAATCGTCGCCGTGTTGGGTGCCTGGCCTGGCCGTTGGGCAGCAGCAGCACAGCACCAGTACTGCAGGGTTGCTGAGACTTGCTCGATTGTCTACACCTCCCTCACGTTTCTGCGCTCTATAGATTCGACGCGAGTCGACGGCGGAAAAAAGGGCCCTCGGGTCTTCTCGCGATAAAAAGGAGGGCCCGAACCGTAGTGGTGGTGGGGAGGGGGGAGATGAGCCTCTCTCTGCTATGTGTGACCCCGGATTTGAGTACGAGTGACTAATGGGAGGCGGAGAGGAAAGAAGGGCGAATATAATAAACGGGTAGAAGAGACAAACGAACGAACGAACGAACGAACGAACAAATACGCATTCACACACGATTCGACGAAGGAAGGGCTGAAGAAGTCTTCTCGCGATAAGAATCCAGGGCACCCGTCGTAGTAGCGGTGAGAGGAGGGAGGAGGACCTCTGCTACGTATGTGACCTTCGGGATCTGAGTTACGACTGTATTAGTTATTAATAGGAGAGCGAGAGGAAAGAAAGGCGAAGACGTTACGTACACGGGGAGAACAAAGAACACAGGCAGACACACGTAAAATCACGCACACACGCACGCACGCGTTTTTTTTTTGCTTTTTTTTTTTTTGTGGTACCGCCGACCCCCCCCCCCCCCCCCCCGTCCCCGCCGATCCTCGCCCGGGGTAATTTGGGAAATTATTCCGGCCGCTCCTACTGGCGGTGTATGTTGAATGAAGCATATGATTTTTTCGTGGGGTTTCTTTCAGCTTCTGCCTTTTTCGGAGATACATTTTGACCCCCCCCATCTCTCCCCCACCCAGAGCTGAGAATGTACCCACCTATGGATACGCGAGAAAGTTTGAATGGTAATACTTCGAGTATAAAGTAAGGAACATGCCAAAATAATAGATGTTGTCAGCCATAGATAGATAGCTGATAGAGATGTACTAACATTGGAGAAGGTAACGAAAGGACGAGCTGGAAAAAGGATATTTGAGGAAACCAAGAAGAGATGCTGTCCATATACAAGTTTCGGGGGGCAGAAGGCAGAAGAAGTCAAAAAAAAGGATACAAAGAAAGGAAAGGATAGCGCTGGGGAGTGAGGTAAAATATGAGAGAAACAAGTTGGGATACATACGGGGGGTTAAGAGAAGACATAGGAGGAATGAAAACGTATACCTGGTAATATGCAAGGCCCAAAGGACGGCGTGCAAACGCTGACACTGCGATTTCGTGTAGGGGACCTGGACCTGCCAGAAAGAAGAAAGAGCTATACCAGTACGTAGCCGGGAGGAGGAGGAGGAAGTAGATTGCACAGATGTGCCCTTGTGGCAAAGCAATTGAGAATAGAACTCACATAGTGGGAGAATGTAAAGTGTACAAGGAGGAACGGGATGTGAGAGGAGATGGGGAAAATAGACGAGGGTGTGATACTATGGAGAAGTTTGGCACGTTAGATGGCAGCGCGAAAACAATGGCTATCATCCTATGCCACAGGCGGCGAAACAGGAAGGGATGCGACTAACAATAGCAAAAAAACAACATGTAATGTATGAAAAAAGGAAATCAGCGCCCAAATAAATGTTGGAGGTGTCTCTATTAATATTAGAAGCAGGAACGGTGCTCCGTCTCGAAAGAGATGCCCGGTCAATGGGCAAATGACTAAGGCAAGCAACAATTGAGTACGCCTCCTCGAGAACACCCTCCCTCCCCCTGCTGCCTGCAGCTGCAGGGGATGTGGCGGTATAATAAGCTTCGCTCGGTGTTTTATACGAAGTATACGTTCTTCGAGTCCTTCGCGAGCAGTGATAATATATATATATATATAGCAGACCGCTGTTTGACCCCTTGACAGACCAAACAGCTGCGCTACAAATAGTATATTTAGATGATAGGAGACCGCTGTTTGACCGCTTGACTGACCGCCCCCTACACTAACCCTAGTGTATTGATATGCTAGGAGACCGCGGTTTGACCCCTTGACTGACCGCCCCCCACACTATCACTAGTATACTTAGATGATGGGAGACCGCTGTTTGATCCCTCGACTGACCGCCCCCTACACTATATATTGATATGATAGGAGACCGCGGCTTGACCCCTTGACTGACCCCTCACACTAACACTAGTATATTATTATGACATGAAATCGCTGTTTGACCCCTTGACTGACCGCCCACCACACTAACACTAGTACACTTAGATGATAGGAGACCGCTGTTTGATCCCTTGCCTGACCGCCCCCTACATTTTATATTGAGATTATACGAGACCGCGGTTTGATCCCTTGACTGACCCCCCCACACACTAACACTAGTATATTAAGATGAAAGGAGATCGATGTTTGACCCCTTGACTGACCGCCCCCTACACTAACACTAGTATACTTAGATGATAGGAGGCCGCTGTTTGATCCCTTGACTGACCGCCCTCTACACTAACATTAGTATATTGAGATGATAGGAGGCCGCTGTTTGATCCCTTGACTGACCGCCCCCTACGCTAACATTAGTATATTGAGATGATAGGAGGCCGCGGTTTGACCCCTTGACTGACCGCCCCCACACTAACACAGAACCAAACGATGTGTTTTTTTTTTGTGTTTTTTTTTTGTTTGTCCTCATGCGGATTGGTCAAAATAAAGCTTAGGCTCACCGCACTTCCACGTGTAGAATACGTGGAGTGTGTCGTGTGTCAATTTAACCCGTCGCTGCCGTCGCAACAGCAGAAGCGCCTGCTGTTGCCACTGCCGCGTGAGCATGTCTGGTAGCCATAGGGGGAGAGTGTTATAAGGATTAGCCCTGGGGCTGGGTGATCGATAGGTCTTTTACCCCTATAGCTCAGTAGGTAACACCTTCTCACTTGGCGTCGTCGGCAGGACGTGGGTTCGAATCTCACTTCGAACGTTTCTTTCATAGAACCGCTTGCGCGTGCGTCCCTGAACACATATATCTTCCTGGTTCCCCAGGTAGGTATTGAAACGAAGCGGGTAGGTCAGCATACGGCCGTACACGGTACCAACGCCCCAAAGAACCCCTCGTCCAGACGGAGGGGGAGTGTTACAAGGATTACCCCGGGCTGGGTAATCGATCGATCTTTTACCCCTAAAGCTCAGTAGGTAACACCTTCTCAGGTACCTGGTACGTGACTTTTGGGTCTATCGAGAGTCCTGATTACTACCACTATGTCCCAAAATAAAAGCACCGTTTGGTTTAACAATTAGAGTTCAGCCATTTCTTATGTTTTGGGACGGAGTGATATGAAATGCTCCCCCTAAATGTTATAATACCTGGCGCCATTTTTTATAGGGTTTCCTTCTCCTTATTTCCTGTTTTTTTTTTTTTTTTTTACGATCCTTCAAGAAGGGGCATAGATAGATAGCCTCGCAAGCTACATACGTAGTAGATGCGTGGGAGTTGAGTGGGCGTCTTTTGAGGAGAGTGTTATCAATCAACTCTCCAGACCTTCCTTGCATCGGGGCCCTGCTACTATTACGGGGGGCCATAGTAAATAGGACCAAATATTGTTCGTCAAAATATGGAAATATATGGGTGTTCGTGTGCACCGTAGGTCCTATTAACTATGTTCCCCCGTAATAGTATTATCACCAAATGTTTTCCAATAATTCCCCAGGTATACCCAGGGACTTCTGTTATAACGGAAACTCCCAACGTGCCCGTCTGTCAAAATACTCCCCCCCCCCCCCCCCCCCATCCAACTCTATAGTCATACGACTACGGCCATGCATGATAACGAGTACACCCCCCCCCTCCTCCAACTCAGGAGCTCAGAACGTACGTGCGTACACTTCTTTTTCTCCGAACTGTCCCTAACCGTCTGTCAAAATACTCCCCCCCCCCCCCCCCCCCCCCTCCAACTCTATGGTCATACGACTACGGCCATGCATGATCACGAGTACACCCCCCCCCCCCTCCAACTCAGGAGCTCAGAACGTACGTACGTACACTTCTTTTTCTCCGAACTGTCCCTAACCGTTGCTGTACCCATACAGCGTGGACCCTCCCCAAGAAGAAGCAGGGAAAATCTGAACTTTTACTATAGTACTGTTTCGGGGACAAACTACTTAACTGTAGGACTTGAGCGATTTGTCCCCAAAACGGGACTGTGCAGTTTGCCCTATTACGGGCGACCACAGTAAATAGGACCTATGATACACAAAAATAACTATATATTTGCCTATTTTTACTGACAATATTCGGTCCTATTTACTATGGTCCCCCGTAATGAAAGGGTCCGTAACACCGTACGGCGACACTACGGTGCCCTCTGACAGACGTGTGCTACGACAACCAAAGTACGTATCATACTGGTGGCATTTTTTGCCGATTGTTTTTTGTTTCTGGTTTATTTATTTATTTATTTATTTATTTATTTATTTATTTATTTATTTATTTAATCCTCCGGCGGATTGGTAAAAATAAAGCTTGAGCTCACCACACTTCCACGTTTTCTGGTTTACGGAGCCTCCTCAGCTTTCAAGGAGAGCTACCCGGCTTCCCGTGCGTGTTGTTTGCAATATTCTTCGATGTATTATACGGTACGAGGTACACGTGGTAATGTCCACCAAAATATTTTCCCAAGAGTAATTTTCTTCGGGCGAGTGGTGTGGAACTCCTGAAGGAAGGAGCCTCTGAAGATTCAGGGTGCTACTTCTATCGCAGCAGCAGCAGCAGCAGCAGCAGCAGCAGCAGCAGCAGCAGCAGCAGCGAAGCATAAGCCATCACATGCAAGATTTAACGCAGCGCTCGTCGTCGCTGAGCACGATGTCTTAATCCAATTTCCTTGCTGCAGTAGTATATTGGGCGCCCGGTGCTACTAAGAAACGTCATTTCGGTGTCCAGGCTCAATGCCCCTTTTTCCCGATCTTCATATAACTCTATTGTATATGATTTAGAGTTGGTTCCACCGCTGAGCCGTGTTTCTTAACCCAATTTTCTTGCTGTTCGTGCCAATCTGAGCCTTTTTTTAATATTATAGCGTTTCTTAAGGGCGGGCGTGCATTGTAGCGTGATGCCAAAAAAAAATGAGCCTGGCGTTCATGTTACTAATAATGCCATTAATATATAAGCTTACTTATCATTTCGAGGGCCCGTCATAGTGCTGTATACCGCGCACAGCGTAAGTCGATGCACAGCCGACACGCACACATAACAAGCGTCCCGCCCGAACTTCCGGCTTCTCTGGTGCCCCTGCGCCTTGAGCTAGACGACCCACCCCTCGCTTCCAAGCGAGCAAAACATTGAGTGGATGATGCATATCTGATCTTCTCAGGTCAACCAGCACACACGCGTGCCACATGAGCGGCAACGCGGGTTGTATGTTCCTGGTTGTTTTTTGGGGGGGCTGGGTTGGGTATGGTTTTTCGCGTAGTTTGTCTTGCCTACCCCCCCGCGCTCAGTGTCGGGGCTGGTCTGGGTAATCGGACCTCTCAATTGTGGCACAGGACACGTTTCCGGAGTTAGTTGTGGCCCGGGTTTACAGTAGGTGGTTTTTGACGTATTCCGTGTTATTTGCTTCTCATCCTACTGATCCCCCCCCTTCGGGAGCTGGGGGCGATCTGGATAAAAATAGACAACACCTACTGGGAAACAGGACCACCTCATTTGTTTTGTGTTCATATTTTGCTTTTCCGTAGACTCTTTCTCGCCCTACCCACGTTGCGGGTGGCAAGGCGATGGCTTTCCTTGACGATTTATTCCTGCCCCTTAAGTCAAGGCGTTTCTTCTTTTCTTTTCTTTTCTGACGCACCTACTTGCCGGCTTCGTTACCTTGCCGTTCAGAGGTGTGGGAGTGGGTTTTGAGGAGCCGCATCTTTGATTCATGTTCTAGCTCATGGAATCGGGGTTTCCATGAGTTTTCCGTAATTCTGCAGATACAGCTCACATCAGAGTGGGTTATAGTGCTATAGTACTGCTTTGAATGAGGCTGAAAGCACGTTAATTACCTGGGTTCAGGTATTGGGGTCATATTTGTAGTACTTGGGAGGCGTATCTTAGATGCAAAACCAGGGGTTTTCCCAGCGAGGCACGAGCCTTGCTCTCAGTCTCCCCGTGCACGAAAGGAATGTGAAGTGTGAAGTTGCTCTTCTTGTCTTTAAGCTAACAACACACGTGATAGTACCAACGAGTACCGGCTTAATGGGCAAGCTTGTCTTGGGATACAAGTGTCCCGACCTTGATCTTGACAGGGGGTTCTTACGTGATGCTTAGTATATGGGCAATGTTGGAAGGGGAGATTCGTACATAAAAATATAATATACGTGTGTGTCTCAAGCAACCGGTTCGTACAAAATCACTAAACCACCACTCGCTGTGTACGCACGAAAAAAAAAGCTTTCTTTTTTCCCTTTCTCTTTCGATTTTTTTTTGTTTCATTTTCTTTTTCGTTTCTTTTGTTTTCTCTCTTTCATAGAATGTGTATGTCATGCCTGTCGTATCCAGTAGATGACAAATACATGTGGCATTCCATTGTCTACTCTGTTTACTGCATAACAATGTACTACATATAGTTTATTGACCACATAATAAGTTGCATCTCTCGAAGATTGAAGAATCGGCACAGATTCTGTGTTGGATGTGGGCGGATGCAAAGAAAAGGGTTTAATGTGAAGAACGCAAACAACTTCATTGAGCATCACTATACAAAATACCGTAATACTTTCTGTAAGTTGTAATGTAACGTTATGTACCTATGGTCTCGGGTATAAAGGAACCACAGCAGTACGAGCACAAAGAAAGGTATTTGATGGGTTGTACATACAATACATGCATGAAGAGCGCAGCGATATACCAGGTGTCAGGTTCGTACCTTGGGTATATGATCCAATTTATGTTCCGTTTCCATTTCCACTTCTTCCAAAGATGGACATATACGGTTTCCTGTGGAAAAAATTACAGGTTGATTTTCGTTTCGGTTCTGATCGTGCAAGGTCCTCGAACCACAAAATACCGTAATGTTGTTCGGTACAAAGAATTCACCGTTCCATTATTTTATCTGTCGATGTGGAACGCGGGCAGGGTAGGTATTAATAGTGTGATCGTGCTGCAGCTGTGATCGTGCGGCTTCGGGATCGGGCTGCTTTGCGGGGAAAATACACAACGTATGTTTAGCACCTCCCTATATACACTACAGCAGTAATAAAAATGTCAATATTTATTATTAATAGTGATCTACGAATATACCACAGCGTTATGTTATAACGACTTCTATTTTCATTCGTTCCATCCTGTCTGATGTCTTCTTCGCCCTACTTCTTCAGCTCCCCCTCTTTCGGAACTAAGACCCGGGGCCACATATCACATATATATATATATATATGACATAGCAGGCAGCCCCCCCCCGCCCTACCTAATATTAAGCGCTGTTGTTGTGTACAGCGCGGGCTTTCACACTTCTTCTGCACTTTTATACCAGTACCAGTACCGTTTTGGCGAGGAAAGTTTTCGGCCTTTTCTTCCCTGGTCAACTCGCGTCGAATCGTGCACGCACGCGCTGCTACGCTACAGCAGCAGCAGTAGGCGCTACCTGCTACAATACCTGCCTGAATAGTCTTCTTTTTTGCGTGAGACATGCAGCTTGTTGGTGTGAAGGGATTCGAATAACCTATAATAATGTAACCTATAGTATACCTGGTAATGCCCCTTGTCTCAAAAGGAGTAACCCACTGGGCCGTCGGGGTGTCGCGAAGGAGTAACCTCCTGGGCCATCGGGGTAATAGGTCAAGCGGCTACCCAGCCCGAGGCGATCCTTTTGTAACCGTACGGTACTGCTGCAGGATGACGAAAACGTACCCGCCAGCAGGTATAAGATAATAATGATGTACTCCCGGAGGGGAACCTTGTAATAGTGTATGATTATGGTGTCATACACCACCACTATTACAGTCAGTAGTAGTAGAGTATAGCCATGCAAACGAACAGGCACAGCCTAGACCCGTGTGGCCGTTGCTGTACTGCTGTAGATCAACGAATGGGAAAGCCTACATGCGCGTATGAATGGGATGCTACTACTTACTACTGCCTGCCATACGTACATTGACGAATAAGGGGGGGCTATTCATAGGCGCTTGTGGCTGTTGCTGTGCTGTTGCCGCCGTACTTAGATCAACGAATAGGAGAGGGCTACATATGTCTCAGCGGAGGCCACATCGCGTTTCCGGTACTTTGTCATGGCCCACCGCGAACGAAGCAACACAAAATCGGGAGGAAGCTCGAACATATGATACTCCCTCCACTCATTATTCGCCGCTCGCCATACCTTCTTCGTCGTTGACATCATGTTGTACATAACACGTCGGTGATGTATCTATATCGACGTATGATATATACCAGGTATCTATCAAATACAAAAGCATGGGGGGTGTATTTACTCGTAAAGCACTTGAGACGTACTTGAGATAACACTCCATAGCACACCCCCGGAGATGTTTTCCCGAAGTCTATTCCCGCCAAAACAAGGGGGGGGCACGCACACACAACGGAAAAGTTGGCTTATTTGGAAAGGTCTCGAGAAAATATTTCCATATGTATATATATACGCATCGCTCGGCCTTTGTTTGCACTCTCCCGGCTGTCGAAAAAATCAGATTGGAAACCCGTCGGAGGGGGTGTATAATCTTGACTTACCTGGTATATATCAAAGTATCACGTACTGTGGGTACCCGGGTACGCCACCTGGTCGTTTCGGTCATACTCGAGTAGGTATCCTGGGTACCACACCTGGTTGTTACGGTCGTACCCGGGTAGGTACCCGGGTACCACAACCTAGTTGTTCTGATCATACCCGGGTAGTAGGTACCCCGGTACCTCGAGAGTCAATATCCTATTAAACACACATCAAGTACATTTAGTTAAAGCTACGAGTGAGTATGTATGTATATGGTATTGTGGCGACGGCATGCAGCATATTTTTTCGTAGGATAGAGGGTATGTAAAGTGGTAAACGTAGGCGTTTCGGGGGGGGGGGGGGGGGTCTGTCCGAGGAGAGAACAGGCTTGCAGGTACGATACAGCGCCACTACTCCGAGACGCTCGGTGCTCACGTTACGTGCCCACGTCCTGGAGGTAAATCCTAACCGCCCGCTCGGTCTCGACGACCGACGAGACTTAAGGCGGCATTCAGTCGATCAATGAAACCAAGCCCGCGACAACACCGTACCAAACAATATATCGCAAGGAGGGTATATTTTTAGACGCAGGTCCTCTGAGTGATGTTTTTCTTTACCAAACACACGTAAATCCTAGGTTGTGATGTGGGAGAGTGGTAAGGGTTCCAAGAGATGATTATCCACAGAAGGGGTGTGACACAGGTGTCTGTCTGTGATTGGTCAAGCTCAGACCTAGTTCGTATTTTGGCGTTCTCTTATTTTATTGATGCGAGGCTTGCTCGAAGGGGCAAGTGAGAAGAGTCAGAAGGGAGGGGGGGGGGAAGAAGGCAGATGGTTTTCGAAGCCAGACTTATAATATGGCTTCAACCGGCTATAATCTACTGGCAAGGGTGCATGTGTCACCCTCAACTTCAAAAGTACAACATCCAGTAAAACCTGACGTACGAACATACCACGCGCGTACATCTCCGTCTCCTCGGCTACTTGGATGCTAGCCTGCGTATCCTTTTAGCAAACACAAATATCTTATTCCAAACGGTAAACGGGGTACGTACGCGTACGAAGGAATACTAGCCTGCGTATCGGATAATACAAATACGAAACATCTTATTCCTGACGGTAAAAGGAGTAAGATCCAACTGGAATAATAATATCTAACGACCCCTACTGATGGTTGGTCTATTGACTACAAACCAAGGTACTCTATCACACACCCAGGACGTGAACATCGAGTCTCTGATGTATCTGAGTGGAATGCACCGTGTCTGTACCCCTGCTCTGCTCTCTCTTCGGATAGACGGGGAGACTCCCCGGGACGGCCAAGTACAAGGTTTTGTCTTCGCTCGCGGGACGCACCAACTTTGTTCATCCCTACAACCGCCGTGGGAGCGATAGATGGACCTCCAGGTAACAATCCTTGTGTGACTCGGTTTTAGTACAGCGACCAAAAGTAAGCGAGAAAACTTTTTTTTGCATCGCCAAACTATGCTGGGAGAGCGTGCGGCACAGTAGTACAAGTGTGGTCCTACCGTGTGCGAGTCTGTGTCGTACGGGTCCTTGCGTTGCAAGGAGGGTACAGCTCCTTCACCTTGCGTTTGTAGATCAATATTCACTCCAAACGGTACTTATATGTAGCGACAGAGTGGTTCAAGCAGGCATAATCGAGTCCCGAAGGGGTTAAAATAAATACTCCCGTCGGAACATGACGTTGATCAACTTCCACTCCTATTTCCGAGGCTTGTAAACAGGGGGGAGGGTCATGCTAAAAATAAAGGTGGGTCGGTCGTCACCTACTTCTGTTCGGATTACTATTAATAGTTCCCAACCGAATTTAGTCCGAACCCTAACATTGACCACCACCATACAGGCCGATCGCCATACACGCACGTATTAAGGTGGCACCTAACATAGCAACGCATATCGTCGGCTCTGCTCTTCAGAACTATATCCAAGTATATTCAAGTCCCAAAGGGATGGAATCAATACGGTGGCACTCCCGTCTGGACGTAAGGTTCTACTATCATTGCGTCGATACGCCTTTCCAGCGTCGTGAAGACGAATCGACTGTGCCGCCTCGTGCGTGTGGGACCTGGTTCCGCCCAACTCGAACTCGCGAGTGCCGTCATAAAGATCATCGTGCGCGCGGTCTTCTAGTTGACGGATACGTCAACCGCCAAAACATGGTATTCGCTCACAGATACAGCAATCAAACCATCTTCCCCCGGCGAAGCTCATTTCTCGTTCAAGACCCCAAGATCATCATTGACGGCTCATCAGAACAATGTGCACACACGGCAAAGGCCCGGTACACGCTGCCATTATTGGGAAGAAAGACGCCTCGTATTGCTTCGAGCTCCATCAAGTTAGCGCCGTTGCGCGTGTTAGTGTGTACCGTCCATAGACGAGTCTTGCGGAGCTGACGTAGGCAGGCCCGCAAGAGAGTTGGGTCCCTCTTCTCGTAGTCATGACTCTTCGCTTATCGTGTTGATTTCGTGAAGGCATTCGCGCGGTCAAGGATCCGTTGAGAAACTGCAGCTGTAGCGGTATCGCAGGAGAAACTAGCAAGCATCGGTTCGAACCTTTGTCGGCTTGAAGCTGTTCGTGTGATATTAATAGTTGCATCTACGGTGCCGTGGCAGCAACCGTGTCAGCAACCGTGCCAATAGCTCAGTCCAAGAGACTAAAACGCCTCGGTGAAGGTCATCACCGAGAAGTACAACAGTAAGGCACTGACGCTGTCGAGATATTCCTAGGAAAGAGTAGCCCACACTGTTGAGGCAACAAGAAAAAAACATTGGTTCGGACTACTGCTCAAAAACGCTTCGTGCGATAGTTGCATCTACTGACTGTACCGCTCCGAAAAAACAACAGACGAGATAGATTGTTTTTCCTGAAAGTCTAACTCTTCGGTCAGACCGACGGAGCGTGGTGGACGCCGCACTGCGAACCAAAACCTAATAAACAAACGAACAGCATCTCTGCCATCACCACGCTACAAAAAGCCGTCAAGGCGTGTACTACATCACGTATGCCGCCCTCGACGCAGCTTTGCCTTCGTAAACTAAATACCAGGGTACACACAAAGAGAAAGCTCGACAACATGCAACTCGTGTACTGTAAGGTTCCACACCCAAAACAACCAGTCTTCGCCCCCATCGACGATAAACATAGCATCCGCAGGTTCCTTCTAGTTATAGAAGGAACACCCCTTTTCCAGGAACGATGTTAGCAGCGACTACAACAAGAAGCCGTGGGGGGTCACGGTTCGCCACGACAAAAGTTCTACCACGCACACACTCCGTAAGAAGCGTTTGGTCTTCATAATTGTGCTTCAACGGTCCTTACATTCCGCCCGCGTGGAACCGATATGGGAGAAGGTTGCGCTCATGCAACTCCCAACCGCCGGGAACATCGCGAGGGAGCAGAAAAGCTAACCACACGGACCACCCACGCCTCTCGACCTACACGACACCATGAATGTGTTTTACAAGTTACATTAATTAGACTGGACGCACTGCACGAGTGGTAACCGTTTCCTCCATAAACTACTATTGGTACTGCATTATTGTTTACGTTTGCCATCCGACGGCAACTTGCAGCATGAGCTTCAACATCGATCACTAGAGTACATACCGCGAACAAAACACCCCCAAAAAGACGACGAAACCGAGCCAAGGCAAACCGAAAAAGTAAACCTATTGCACGAAGTTCAATCAGCCCTTACGCTCTGTTCCTTGTTCCGATGTAACATCCATTTAATACGAGATCTACCTCCATCCACCTGCTGCGCTTGGCACTCAACAAATCGACAGAACTCCCCTCCGTACATACATACGTACCGGCACATGGGATTGCAGCAGGCAACGTCCAATTCCTGCGTCCGGAACCCGCCCAACTATCGCTCCTAACGCTAGAGCTTCGTCGTATATCGCAAACGTTCGCCGCCGGCAGGCCTATCGATAGCCCTGGTGATAGCAACGACAACAACAACAAGAACGCCGCCTTCCTATACAAAAACCAGAATATTAAGGTAAATCCGAAAGGGGCGCTCAAATTTACCGGACTCTTACCATATTTTCTGCCTTGTGTCTTGTGCCATTGCACTTCTTTGTTTCGCAGGGATCCATCGCGATTCCGCTGCCTCTTGTAGCAAAAACGGAAGAAGCGGGCAAGACAATTCACTATGAGAGAGCCTGCGAAGGTTCTACGACCTACTGCACCTTTTCACAATGGCTAATATGCACAAACGAGACAATTGCGCTATAAAAACCTCATGCCGATGAAAATCCCTTTGCTGTACATGCGTATAGTACGGCAAGAACCGGTCTACTCTGATTCCTTATAGCTTGCTCGAAAAAATATGAGCGCAGCTAGAGGGGTTTTAAACACCCTATACACAACACGAATCTTGCTTTCTTGAAAAAGTTCCGCACCCCATATCCGGTTACACACAAAGAAGAAGAAAAAGAAAAGGACCACTACACCACCACAACAACCAGCAGCCGCCGATAACACATACTTCCTCCCCAGTCACCCAGCACCAAGCAAGCGTCCTCTGCCTCTATAGAGGGGTTTTAAGCGCCCAACACACAATATGCACCTTGCTTTCTGTGAGAAAGCTCAGCACCCCACCCGGTTACACACAAAATAGAAAAGAGAACAAGTGAAGGACCACTACACCACGACAGCAACCAGCAGCGGACTATAACAAATACTTCCTCCCCACCCAGCACCAAGCACCAAGCAAGCGTCCTCTGCCTTCTGCATTGCAGAAACCCAGGCCTGCTGTAGAGTCATCTAGCTCCCATACTTCGTTCTCACACCACGGGCGGAAGCACGGGTAAACGCGAACGAAAACGACAAGAAAAGGTTCACCACACGACCGCACAGCCGGCACACGGTACGGACACCAAACTTGCAGTCCGATCGCCCACAGCCCCGAGGGTCCTCTAGTCCTCTAGCAAAAACCCAGGCCCGCTGTGGTCACCCACCTACAACATTCGTACCTCGCTATCTTAAAAATCCCACACCACACTACGGGCGATGTTAGCCAAAAATACTAGAGAGGAAACCGTCCTCATAAAGAACGTCTTGAGCGGCGCAGTCACACGACGACTTCCGAACCTTCAGCATCCGCCGGACAAGGACGGGACAGGCAATCTGCCGTGTCGCATCAATCAAGAACGAACACGAGGCCACACACGAACGTCGGCAGCGAGGGTTTTGCCAGAGCGGGGGGGGGATGGGGGACGCGAATGCATCAGGTAAACGTCAAACAAATGCCATGCGCAATGGTTGAATACATATCCCTGCATTCCACGCTTTCAGACTGTGTTCCCTCAGCAAGGGATACTCATATATATACATATACATCCTGTACGAGGCCAGGTAAAATCCGTAGTAATCGCGATCGAAGCACGACACACAGCTGGCAAATATGAGTTTCGACAAAATGTTCGATCCCACCGACGGCCACTGTTTCTTGTTCTTATACATATACTTACTATTAGGGTTGCAGTCAGAGGGTCAGCGTGATGGTGCGCTGAAAACGCGGGCCTGGTAGATGCAAGTCTCATCTTGAGGTACACTGATATGCGCGCTTGTTTTTTAAGATAGGTTTTGCTTGCTTTTTTAGTTAAGTTCTGGTGGCCCAAGTGTGTCTCATAGGTATGGTTCAGGGTATATGCATATATCTCGTCCGTGGTAGGGCGGAATAAACCACCGAGCTCACGGGATACGTTCACACGCGAAGGCGTGAGGGCCACCCCAACCAGTGTAAACTTCTTCGTAGCGCATGTGCGAGAACAGAGCAGGCGAATACGAACCAGATGTGGGCAACTGTCCCACTTCCAACCGACTTGCTGAAACATATAACCAAGGCTGATATACTCGGACACGTGAAGTCTTGTTCTGTGTGCTACAAATAACACAGCGCTTCTTCCCTCTCTCCCTGGAGCTAACGCTGACGGTGCTACTTATACTTCCACGCGCAAAAACAGGACAAGCATCAGGCGCCTGTACCTGGCGGCTGCAGGCCTCCGTGCGGTCCTCGCACTCGCACCCCTCCAGAACCTTGGCCCCGGCCTCTTCACGAGCACGCATCCGAGCGAGCTCCACATGAAAGGCCTCGGGGTTAAATTGCCGCCACCACGTCGCGTATCGCACAGTGGACTCCAGCTGTTTCGAACGCACCGGGACGACGGAGAAAGAGAGAGTTGACAAACTATCCTTGCGCGTTTTCTTCGGAGAGGACGCACGAGATAGGGGTAAAACCAAGTACTGTATCGCGAACTGACGGGAATCCTCCTCATCCATTGGAATTGAGAAACTACCCCCAATATCTCTGGGTTCCGATTCGGGTGATGGGCGTAGATGTGCCAATTTTAAGCCCATCCAGTTTGAAGCCATAGTAGAGATAAGACTAGAAAAAAAAACGGCTTGTCGTCGCGAGCAAAAAGCCTGCTTGGAATTAGAATGAGATCATTGTTTTTCAGCAGCAAGAAATAAAACCAAAACGGAGATAGGACCACGGAAATTGCCTGGTCGCGGGGTAGCCTTCAAATGGGTACACCACTTTAGCTGCTTACAGTATGTTCGGCTTAGCGTGAGCTTACCACAATAGTTGCTTACAATGTTTGGCGCGTCCTACAGGGTATCACAGTTTTTTTTGCTTTGCAAGGCAAGTATTTCTGACCAAGTGGAACCTCAGCCGAAGAACTGCCCGGTATATACTGTATGTATCCCGTTCATGTGTGTTTACAAATGTTATTCGGTTTGAAACCAGGCGATGAGATTTGTTATCGGGTTAAGCAAACCCTGCAACTCTGGTCGTAAACACAAGAACCATTTGATTTTCATATTAATATCTAAACGGTCCTTATATTTCCGCTCAGAGTGGTACAGAATTTTTCAGAAGAACAAGTTTTGGGTGAGGAATGCAGCCCCCTCCTCATGTGTGCATCTCAGAAACATGCACAGATCATCTATAGATTATCTACTAGATCATCCCCACTTCATGATATAGATCTTGCGAAGCACATCTATTCCCGATCTTGCATGATCTAGCTCATGCTGCCCGGTGGGACCCGGATAACCCGCATGATATAGCACATAATTCCTGAGTTGCATATGTACTATGATATGCAGATCCTGCACAAACTCTCACAGCGGCAGGTGAGGAACTAGATCATCTACAGTAGACAGATCAGATAGATCATCATCTATCTCTGCGAAGTGCGCAAACATTAGGTGCTATGCCACCCTTATCTTAGCGCGCGCCGTTTCCGAAAGTCGGTTGTAGGATGTGAGCTGTAGAGGTTATCGAGCGAGGACCCCAGAAAAATCACTGTAGATGCTCGTACCCCTATGTTAGCACGCGCCAGTACTTAGCAGTAGGTGAGTAAGTGAGATACTATCTTGTCCCCTTCCCTTCCGGCGGAGGTATCGAAAACATAATATGTTTCTACGGTACGTAAAAATACACATTTTTCTCAAACGTGAGCTGTGAGATCGAGGATAATCGTCGAAACTCATATTTTACTAGCTGTGTGTGATGCTTCGATCGATCGCGCGTTTCACGTGCGGGTTTCATGCTTTGTAAACACGCCATCGCTGAATTTAAAGACTGCTCACCTTACAGTCGCACATCATATTATGTTTGACCAACACCGGGACGACGGACAGCACCAAAGCCGCGGCCACGGCAGCAGCACCTTGCTCTCCGTGAGTGTCTAAAAACCGCATCGCTCCTATACGTGGACGGTTGTGCGATTCCCACGCGTTTGCCAAGCTCTCGAGGGTTCGCTGTTCCATGCTTCGGACGCTATCATGGCCGCCCCACTTGCCGCACGTCTGCAAACACGACCGGCCCTGCTTGTGTTTCGCCTTGAGAGGTGGCCGGTTCCCGGCGTTGTCGGCAGCCAATTGTCTCTCGGCCGATCGTCTCTCGGAGTACGAAATGTAGGCCCCGTATGCGCGCTTGAACGATGGCGAGAAACAGCAAGCAGACCCCGCCACCACGTCCGGGTCCCTGCCGTTGTGGTCGCTGCCGTTGTCGGCGGTCGATTGTCTCTCGGCCGATTGTCTCTTGGAGTACGAAAAGTAGGCCCTGTACGCGCGCTTGAACGATCGCGAGAAACAGCAAGCAGACCCCACCATCACGTCCGCGTCCCTGCCGTTGTGGTCGTTGCCGTCATTGCTGGGCTCCTCGCCTTGGCGTGTACAACGGCCTTGCTCGGCAGTGTTCAGTGGAAAACGAGGAGGAGAGTGCATCGCCCCCCACGCTGCTGCTCGCTGCACGATCACGTCCGCACGGACGCGATCAATCACCGCCCAGTGTAGACGCACGAACGCCTTGAGCATGGGTCCCTGTTCGGCAGCCATGTGCTCCGGGTAGCTCTCCAAAAACGTGACGCGCCGTGCCGCCGTTTCCACTGCGCGCTGCTCTTCGAGGGGGTCTCGGCCGGTGCTGGCTAACACCTTCGCGACGCCACGCAAACTTCGCCTACCCCACAGTGCGATCCAGGCCTGAGACAGTCGCTCTTCCTCTAGTGCCTGTTTGCCGAACGAGGGGCGTCGCACACAACGGACAGATATAGAACGATCTAAATCATATGGATCCTACCCGGCCACTGTGAGACGTTGTGCAGGATCTGTATTGTACAAATCCAACTCAGGAAACACGTACTAGGTCATGCAGACTATTGTGACTTCCATCCGCGGAAACATGAGCTAGATTATGCAGATCAGGAATATACCTGCCCTGAAACATTTACCTGGTAGATAATTGCGTGGGAAATATCTGTATTATCTATAACATCTGTCCGATGTGTGTACGAAAGAGGCGTGATTCCAAGCACATCGGGGGCTGGTCGTCGGGAGAGTGATGCGCCGCAAGCTGTGTCCAGTTCGTCACGCTGCGAGGGAGGAGCTCTCCTCCTGAGGGGTGCATGCATGCATGCATGCCTCGCCTCTGCGAGAAACCCTGGTCACGCCAAAGCGATTCACTCAATAATATCTACCACGGTATACGATTACCTGGTAGACATATTAATATAGGATGGCCGAAACAAAAACAAAGGATTTGGTGCGGTTCACAAGACCTCGTAAGGAGGGTGTAGTTTTACCTCATGGTGAGAATGCAAAACAAGAAGCAACCCCACTCACCAATTGGCGTCTCAGCCGTCTTTGCCTTCCCGCACAACTGGCGAGCCACGTGAAAACATCATGCCCAAGCTGCTGCGACCCGAACGACGACACCACAGACACGTTCCTCGTCAAAACGAGCCTCGGGCAGGTCGCACGAGGCGGGACAAATCGCCTTGGCGGGTACCGCCTCCATATGGTGGCTGGCGGCGGTAAAGGCCTGGCGTACCATGTTCTTCTCCCAGAGGGCGCCACCGGTGTTACCGTATAGTCGAGCGCTAGAGTCTGCGAATAATAGGTGAGATCGGAGTCCTTTATCCTCATGCCGGGCCAGTCAAAGAGAGGTGCTTGAGCGGGCTCTATGGCCGCTACGCTCAACTCGTGGCGGGAGTGCTCGGCGGCGGCGTGCACATGGGCGATATTATCGCCGCTGCTTTCGTTGCCATAGAAGGCCTCCACGAGAGATAGGCGTGCGGCGGTCTTGCTTCGTAATACACCACGAACGAGCGACTGCATCAATCAGCATGGAAGAAAGAAGGAAACGGGGACGAAAATTCGAGGTCAAAACCTTGTCGATTTATGTAGTTATTGAGTTGCGGATGACGGTTTACCCCCGCCGTGACGGTGTCTTTTGCTATTAACAGCACCCCTTTCACACAATCAAAAACGTGCACAAGTCGCCCTGCGCGTTCATGTAGTTGCCCCGAAAAGCGGCCTCCTCCTTTACCAAGACACCAAGACGACTGAGTACGAGTTATTCCGACGACATGTGTGGTACGCGTGTGCGGCTGCAAACATCAGATGCATCATGGGCGGCCTGCCACCATGATTTCGAAAAGGCGCTATTGGCGATTGATTGCATCCACGCACGTGTCGAACGAGAGCACTCCCTCCTATTAATAGACCCCCATCATCTCTTCAACATCTCCGTCGACAGGCTCACATTGTTTTCACCGAGCCAAGCCCTGGCAGACGTCGCTTCCCACGCCCGTTCGGCCTCACTCTGATTCACGGGTCGGGTGCGTGCTATACCAGAGTAACCCAAGGGTCTGCGCACCCTGTTGCTGCATCGGTGCGCCTGTGGACACGGCGGCGAGAAACAGACAAAAACAAAAACGAACGAGACGAATGATTTTCTCTTGCAACCCTCTTTCACTTCACTTCACATTTGTTTAACCCGAGCATTCATCACTCATCGGACTGCTCCCCAGCCACTTCACGAAACCCCATCAGCCAATGGGGTCGGTCGCTTTTCATGCAACCTATCAGCCAACGAGTGGCGCGCGACCTCCTCCTCCTCCGCCTCCTCCTCCCGATATGTCAGCACTCACCTGGTGCAACGCCCAATGGACAGTAAAGTGCGGGTTTTCCTCGCCGTACAACTCCGCTCGAGCTAGCCTGGTATCCACCTGGTATGTGTTGGCAAACATCCGTGCCGCGCGCAACTCCTCCGCCGATCCTGGCTCTAGGAGGGGTGTATCTTGGACTGGTTCCGGGACCGGCCCTTGTACTGGTGCCGAGACCCGGTTATGGAGTGGCTCCGGGACCGGCTCTTGGACCAAGTGTGGCTCATGAACCACCAGCGAAGCGGCTTCGCCCCCCCCCACATCTTCGATGATCTAGGAACCAATCCGAAGACAACCGAAAGGTAGACAGCTTTGAGTTTAGTTTGGTGGAGGGTGATGGAAAGCGTTGTTGAGCATTTTCCGCTCCTTTACCGTCGACCTCGACCTTCTACTGCGCGTGGTGAGACCGAACGAACGGGCGTGCGTTATAAGTTGTGGTGGCAAATGCTCTCAAATACGGGTTGCTGTGTGTCATTTGACTGAGGGGTCAATCGGCGCCCCGCCCTGAGCTAATCGTACATCGTCGCTTGGAAAAATAACAGGGCCGGCCCTGGGTTAGCTCGAGCAATCTCTGGTGTCGGCAAAGAAGCAATATTCGGAATTATTGGGAGCTGTTTATTCTCTGCAGATGCCCCTTAGTTTGCTTGGACAATAAGTGCCATCACACCTATCAGCGTCATCATCGGTGCCATAGAATACGCCCGCATCTGACAGCCCGCGGAAGAGAATGGAATCAATGAATTACGGCGTTTCCACCAAAACAGCCGACGGTAGTGCAACGTTTATCACACTACAGGAAAATGATCCTTTCGTAAGAGGGGCAAAAAGAGGAAGACAGAGAGAGAGATGGGGGCAAGCATAAGCAGCCAGCCTGAGCGTTATCTGGTTAAAGGAGGGAAGAAGATCACCTGCCCACAATCTTCGTCGACCGCAGCAACCTCTGCGGCTCTGGCTTCTGCCTCTCTCAAACCAAGGAAGTCTTGCCGAAGGATAATCACGGCCGCTCGGGCTGGGTCATCGGCGTGATCGGCTCGGAACATGTCAAACATCTGGGTCGTGCAACCATCGCCGATGGTGCGGTTGGTGCGGTTGGTGCGGAAGGGGGGGGGGTGAGGGAGAGGGGAGGGTGTTGCACCATTTCCGGCGTTAGCCCCGGGAGGAACAACGACCAATGTCCGTCACAACTTGAAAATGCAATCACGGCACAACACAGGGACTTACACATCTATACAGGTAATTCCGCCTGATCTACCAACGGATGGGACGGGGCGGAGTCATTGTGTTCCCCTCCCGTGGAAAAAACGTAGCGAGAGCCAAAAAGTTGCAGGTGTCTCTATTAGCAGCAGGAACACTTCTCCATCTCGGGAGAGATGCGCAGTCGATGACTAATTGACTAAGGCAAGCGTCAAATGAGTACACCCCCCCCCCCCCCGCTCCCCCGTCACTCACGCGACTATTGCGTACACTGGTATGCAGGTAAATGAGCTTGCCTGGGCAATCCTCTCGCGAACCAGCGCATCCCAGAAAAACTTCTTCCCGCATACGCACGTGATCGTATTGCAACCTGCAGCATCAGAGTGTGATAATATAGTACGTAGATAGCGCGCTTACGAATGGCTTCGAAGCCCCGCGGAAAGTATTATCATCCGTATATACGAGAACATTTGTTTTGTTTCGCCCCAATTTGTTCAATATTACTAAAACAAAGGTGGTTGCTAGTCTAGACGGCTGCCCAAAATAGATCATGCCTTTTATGGAATGCCGTACTTATCGGCTAGGTGAAACCAGAGATCCTACGTAGGAGGTACAAAAGATGTGAAGCTGAATCTCCACCCAGTCCGACCGAAAAAGTCCAAAAATCGTTTTTAACGCCTTCCACCAGCGAACACAGTTGATGACAGTCAGGCTTGTCTTAATATAAAATGCCCACCAGCGTGAATTCCTAGCTAGGCTGAGGCATGCCCTATCTTTACTCGTAGCGATGAATTCTTCTAGTAAATAGCTGCTAACTAGAGTGTGACCCACAGGGGGCCGGAACAAAAAACCTATCGGTATGACCCAATGTTCGCCTTGCTCCGCCTCCAAGCCCTCTTCGACTACATGCTAACGCACAGTTTCAAACCTGCCGACGGCACGCTCTCAAGGGTGGCTAACGAAGTCATCCACTCCTAGACATGGTTCAGCGCGTTCTATTCGTAAGACACTTTTCGCGAACCCTTGCGCTATACTGCGAAACTAGCTATTAATTGCAGCAGACGCAAATGATGTATAATAAACACACCGGATAGATTACTAACCCCCACTGCATGACCTAGATATCTGAGGCCGGACATATTCCTCATCCGTATGATCTAGCTCATCTTTCACGGCGGAGCGGCATGATCTGCATGATCTTGCACATGTTTCCTGAGTAAGAAACGAACTTCAGTGTACATACAGATCCCGTACAACATATCATAACGGCAGATACATGATATAACTTATCTAGATGATCTAAAGATGATCTGTAGATGATCTGTCTCATGTGTGAGATACGTCAACCAACGAGGCGGCTAGCGAGTCGAGGCAGCGTTATGCGAGCGAGAGCATCCGCAACCACCAGATACGATCACAGAAATCGCCTTCTTGAGGTATAAACCCTGCGAGGCTTTCGCTTTGGCGGGTCGCGCTAAAAACCGCAAAACAAAAAACGAAAAAAAAAAAAACACAACGGCCTGACGATTGGCGGAGTCAGCTGTAACCACAGTGGTTGGTACTCGCGGAAACTCTTCCGCGCCTTTGCTGCCTAATCCTTTTAGTACCACAGTCCCGTTTTGGGGATAAACTACTGACAGATTAAGAGGTATAACCAAAACGACACTGCATCACTAGAAGAGTCTAGCCCTCTAGAACTGCAGAACTCACCCTACTCCAATTTCACGCGTTTTGTACTCGTGGCGGGGGTTCAATGATAAAGGTGCTCAGCGCCGTCTCACCGTCGCCCTTCACGACGAACACCCTGCAGCCAGGGCACTGGTAGACGTCTTCGTGCCTGCGTCGTGTCTCGTATTGCTCGCAGGTCATCGAGGGATGACCGCCCTTGACGCGACATCTGAAAGTTGCGAAAACAAGGCTGGGTTTTGGGGTTGGAGGCCCTCAATGCGACAGGTGCTACGAGATCGTTCGGTCAAGCCCTGAGAGGCTCTGCGTAAGGGAGAGGGGCCAACGGATGCCCTCAACAGCTATGATACCCTCAGTTAGCACCCTAGATGCCATCCTCAGGGTGTTTGTTTGGACTATCCGCTTCCCACCACGAACAACGCCCAAATCTTTCTACTATACCCAAACACACCAAGGCGGCAGTCTTGAAATGGGTACCAGGGATGCCTGTAGGTAACCCTAAGCCTGCATCCTAGGAGCAAGCAAGCAAGCGGGCATGGTGCGTGCATTCGTTTCCTCAGCGCAAAGTGGCACTCGACCAATCGGGGCCGCGTAAAGATAAATCAAACCGTACTTTGGTCAGGTCGACCAAGAGCAAATATATCGAAAAAAACCGCATGTGAGCGCCTCGTATCGTGCGTGGACGCAGGACGTGACATAACCACGATATGCCGATGGTGCGATCCAGAGCGGAGGCATTCCTCACCGGAAGCAATGCAAGTAGTTGCAGCACACGGTGTGCACCATGGGGTGGAAGCGAAGAAAGCGAATGTGGAGGCTGGCCCTTCGCTCGTTGTCTGGTATCCCGCCATGGCATGGCATTCGGGGAGAAACGCATGGAGGGAAAGCGGACGACGGTGGATGAGGTCAGATCAGCCAATGCTCAAGTCACTTGCATATTAAGCAACACCTACTGCAAGCATGTGACACTCTTGCTGCATGATCACTCTACTGGTATCGAGAGGTATACAAGGAAGGGTTGTAAAGGAACAGGTCTCGCTATTGCTAGGAACTCTACCGATAGCAACAAGATTTTTGTACCTGTCGTCAACTTGTTTGCGTTGGTGGTAGTGGGCAGCATCTCTTTGTTTTTGGTAGTGGTGGATGGTGACCTTCTTTTATCGCGGTCGGTCGGGTGTTACAGCGATTTCGAAAGCTGTCCCAATTTTTCAGACGCGGTCAAAATTAGAAACTCGCACAATAAATATTGCATTTCGAGAGGGGCGAAGGGATGAAATCACACCTGATATCAACAGTCGAGAGAGACGATACATAAACCAGGAAGAGGGGTGAAGAAATAGAGCACAAACCGGGCGCCTGAAGTGTTGCTATCTGCCAATTGCAGTGACAGCATACATGGTGAAAGCCAAAAGTGCGTGTCTAACCCAAACGAAAAAAAAAAAAACACTTTCGTTTACGTAGCCAGCCCCGACGACCACCACTCACCCTCCACGCAGCGCAGTACGTCCACCATGCGCGAGTGCCGGTCATTTGCTAGAGTCTCCCCGAAGGCCAGCGAGAGAATCGCCTCTACCTCATCGTAAAGCTTGACCACATCCACGTCCTCTCCGAAGATGTAACGCTCGAATGCCAAGCGGAACGACGCAATTCGAGCGTTACTGGAACCGTCGCCCTTTGCGTCGTTCGGGTCTTCGACCTCTTCGTCGGCTGCCTCGCAGTTGCCATCGAGGTTCGCGGCGATGTCGGCCATCAAATGTTCGAGCGCCAAGCTTTAGAGCACGTGTTTTGCGGTATTATCCAGGGCGGTGAGGGGAGGGGGGCGAGGGGTTAGGTTGCTGCTTGTGCGTGCGTTCTAACTGTAATGCTCCTTCTTTGGAGGTACGACGGCAGTGACATGGCGGCAACTCAGCCGCGAGCACCGCGGCGAACGAAAAGCCAAGAACGCTTGGGCATCTTGTCCCTCCTACAGCAAAGCACCAAGCCGCCGTTCGTCGGAGTCACTTTCGAATCACCTCCTATGCCGCAAGCGACACGAGGATTGCTGCTGTTGCAAAACTTTTGGAGGTTTGCTGTGTGCCCATTCACGACGAGACCAGATGTAACAGAGTTGACGGAGCAAAGTCGGATGGAAACTAACCTGTACGAGTGGTCGGCTGGCGGGACGACCATGACGCTCCCGCGGAGGTGGCAGCTACCGCACTGTAGTGGCCCATTGGTTGACGAAGCAAACATCGGTGGACACGGTTGGAGTGGCGACGGGAAACGGGTGAAGCAGTCGCGATCGATTCTCGGGGATAAATGTAACATGTAGTCCCCTAGGGCGCGGCTCTCGGCCAAAACATGCAGAGCCTTGGCGCGCTGTGCTTTCTATTGCATGGCTTCTCCATGACGAGAGGGAAGCCCATGAACGAGATGACACACAATTGTCCCGGCACTAGTGACTAGATATTTGATGTTCGCCTGGTTGTCTTACCTGGAGCGAGAGTAGGGTTGCCGCCCGCTGTTTGAACTTTTCGAAGACTGTAGGGTCCACTAGTGGTCCCCATGCCCACTGGCACACCACGCGGGGGCAGCATATGCACCGCATGCGTGGGCAGGCACCATCGAAGCCCGCCATGACGATACCCTGCGTGTGTAATCAGGCCCAGCCGAGTTTCAAAGCAGAAGCACAATGGCGGGACACATCAGGGTCAAGTACGATTTTGTCTGCTGTGTTCCAATTCTATTTATACCTGGTACATACTATTAGTTCATACCTGGTATGTGACACGAGGTGTTTCTGCCCCAAAGTTGACTCCAAACTTGCGATCGACTTTCTGTTCAACAAGCTTCTTCTCGAACACTACCAGTTACAACTTTTGCTCTACATCGAAGCTATCTTGAGTAACTTAGCGTAGAGACTCGTAGGTGCGATAAAGTTGCGTATTCACAAGAAGAGCGTATTTCGCCAGGCAGAAAGCAGGCATTCAAATTACAAATTACCCTCCCGAAAGCCCAAGGCTGACGTATCGGTCCTCGTGTATGAAACTAACCATCGGGCGAGTCTACTGTACATAGGTCGGTGGCGCTGAGTCGCAATCGAGCAGAGGCGGCAGAACATAGAGTGTCAGAGTCACGACAGTTGGTTAGAGGGCACAACTACGTCGTACAGTAACATAGGATAATAGCTCTTGGACTACACTACGTACTCAGCTTCGTTTTATATCCTGGTAACGAATAACCGCTCAATGGTGAATAAACGCTCGATTGTAGGGGACTTACCTCGAAATATGTCTTGAGACAGGAGACACAGGCACTAACCGTGCAGCCCGTCTCTCCGCCGCCATCGTCAGCCGCTGCTGCCGACGCCGCGGCAACAGCAGTGGATTCTCGATGAAGCCAAGCGGCCCCAACCATCTCCTCAGAGTCCGCGAGGCACACCACGCAAGTGCCGGGAGTGGTCGTCGGCACGCTGCCTCTTGCGGCAGGTTCTTGCGCGGCGCTAGCGGTGTTGCTGGCACTAGTGGCACTAGCAGGCGTTTCGCAAGGTGGCAGCGCTAGGGCGGGTGTCGTCGGTATTGTGTCGACAACTCCACGGCAAACCCGACGTTCAGTCGGCACCACCTGCGATCGGCCGTTAAGTCGGGGGGGGGGGGGGGGTTGACACCATTTCTCAGCTTCGCATGATGAGTCTTCGTGTCTTGATATTCCTCGGCCGGACTGAGAGCGTCGTTCCATACTTCCCAGGTACGTGGCATATAACCGTCCAATCTGTTCATGCTCGGATCTCTAAATGTGCAGGGGGTACCCGTACTTGCTGCTGCTGGCGATGCGCTCTGTATGCCCGTCGTCGGAGTTCGGGTGTCTGAGCTTTTTTCGAGGGCGAAGATTTTGTGGCAAACGGCACAAAATCGGTGACCAAGGCGATAAAACACATCGATCGCTCCAGCAGAGTGATAGATGGTCACGTCACGTTAAACCTCTGTCCCAACTTCTTCCGAATGTCATCGAGCGTATGATACTGGTACCTGGTTCCACGTATGTGTATGGTATGTTTCTGACTTGGAATGGTCCGTATCAATCGCAACAGCGGGTGGGTATGAATGCCACGATTAAATACATGCCGGTACTACAGTTAGTGGTATTCAGGTGTGTCGATTTATTGAAGCATGTACTGTAATCATCTCTTATGATATGATGCAGTAGTCCTCAAGTGGCACAGATCCCTAGTTGGAGTCGCAGTCTGGCCTTTATCGTTGGGACACTACGCCCCCGAGACGCAATCGTATG
The DNA here is from genome assembly GCA_031763025.1 of Macrocystis pyrifera. Taxonomy (NCBI): domain Eukaryota; class Phaeophyceae; order Laminariales; family Laminariaceae; genus Macrocystis; species Macrocystis pyrifera. The sequence goes on along the minus strand of JASSKH010000035.1, from coordinate 3,186,850 downwards.
GCTATTTGTTGCTTGACCATTTACGACGCGGTGAGCATCATTAACAGCCAACATTCCATGAGAGTCGATTACTTTTACGAAACAGCGACTGAAGCACTGACATGTTGACACCCATGGCGTGATTTAAGCTTAGGCGCGTTCTGTAGCCCAGCACGGGGCGTGGGGGGGGGGTGCACTCATTAGGGTCGATCTTAACGAAGAGTGTTTTTCAGTTTTGTTTTCAGTATTTTCCCGAAATTTCGGTATTTTCCTTGAGGAAAAAATCGAAAAATACCGAAAATATTGAGAAAAAAATGAAAAACAGTCCTCGTTGAGATCGACCCTTATCATGCATGGCCGTAGTCGTATGACCATAGGCCCCCGCATCCCTAAAACGCCGGGAGGGAGCACGTCGGGTTTTCACCGACCAGGCTGACATTGCTTTCACCAAGCGCGAAGCGTCGTGAGGTGTTGGGCGAGTCGCATGAAGATTGAGCTGCATCCTACGAAGAACCGATTTAGAGGCGGATTTTCTTCAATGAATTGGTTTAATTTCTGGTGTGGCCACTTCCAGAGACAGCAATGGGTTTATTATGTAGCTGCTGCCTCGTGGGTGCCTCACCATATACACACTACGTGATACGATCATCCCCCTTGTGCGGAGTAAATGTTCTCCCCGTACAAACATTTACACACCTCGGATAACGTAACACTTAACGTTTTATGTTAATGTTAGGCGTCAGCGAAAAAACCCGTAAAATTACGTTACTACCTTAACTTCTTTCTGGATTTTGTGATAACATAGTGTTAATGTGTTATGATTTTGGCGGGCGACCGCGTAACATTATGTCAGAGTGTTATCTTGATCTCGTACTGACCGCAGTATATGTGCTACGGTGTTAGGGTATGCAGCCCATAGCGAGTAACACAATGTTAGCGTGTTATCGGAATTCCTGGTGGCTATCGTGACACACGTTGAAGGGATAACGTACATGGTCAATTAAACGTTAACATTATGTTACCGTGTTAGCAGCATCAGCTCGTAGCGAGTAACGCTATGTTAGTGTATCAGCGGGATTCTTCTTGCTACCGTAACACCCTTTCGACGGATAACGTACACGGCCAAATAAACGCGTGCATAACACTATGTTGGTGTGTTAGTGAAACTCCTAGGGGATATCGTAACACACGTTAGAGGGATGACGTATACTATGGTCAATACAACGTTAACATTGTGTTACCGCATCAGCCGCAGCAGCACTCCGTTCCGAGCGACGTTATGTGAGGGTATTACGGAAGTCCTGATACCATAACAACACAACGTACGTCAAACGGATAACGTATGTGATCGATAAACACTATTGATAGCACTATGTTAATGTTGTCAACTCGTATGCAATGTATTTGGTGACACAAGTTAACAGATAACGTACACCCCCAATCTAACATCAACAATATGTTACTGCCGTGTTAACTGGTACGTGCGAGTGTACAGACTACGTTATAGATGGATAACGTAATGTGTTGCAGATGGATAACGTAATGTGTTATAGATGGATAACGTAATGTGTTATAGATGGATAACGTACTGGCGGGGTTTCCACAAAACGAATGAGGCGTTTTTTTGCGGGGACCCCTCCTAAATATCCCCTGTTTGGGGGTTAAAATATGGAGGCGTTTTTTACGGGGATGCCATGCTATCCTCCCCCCGGGGATACTTTTGTGGTATCCCCTACTGGGATGTCGGCGAAATAGGATAACACGGCTACGCTATGTTACTCCCACACGCCCGCTTTACCACTAACACAGTTAACACATGTTAGATCTCGGGAAAATCCAAAGGGTAACGTAGCAACATTACGTTAGAACGCCCTCGGCCCCAACGGTAACTCAGTAACATAAAGTTAGACCCGGATTGGTTTTTATGGTAACAGGGTAACGGAATGTAATAATCAGATCTTTACTAACACCGTAACATAATGTTACAGAGACTTCCGCATTTAGGCTAACATCCTAACATAATGTTACGTATGGGCCGGCTAAGACTGTAACGTATATATCGTACGTCAAGTGTTACGTTATCCGACCCTAAGGCAATCAGATGGGGGGTCCAGACAACGTAGTGTCAGGAGTGCCGGCCATTGCGTTATTGCGTATCTGTTATGTTACGTTAGTATGTAATCTCTAACACAATGTTTATTATGTGTTAGTAGTGCTGGCCAACATGGTAACGTTATGTTAGGGTGTTACGTATAACACTGCTCCTAAGGGTAGCATAATGTTATCGTGTTGCGTCTAACGCTGCGTCGATAAAAACATTATGTTATCGTGTTAGTAAACATGCGGATATCGATCTGGGCATGTTAGAGTGATAATGTGCGTGTTTGGTCAAAGCCTAACACTGCGTTACGGTGTCATTAATAGTTCAAGGACTGATCACTGCACAACATAATGTTGCTGTACCAGAGCTGGACGAGACCGAGCAACAACATAACGTTGAGGCGCGTGCACGTTCGTGGGTTTCCAGTTAACACGGTGTTATTGCGTTACCGTGATCGCTTCTCCAGTGCTAACGCTATGTTAGTATGTTACCGCGTTCCTCTGTTAGGCCCCATATCGTAGATTAGCGTTATTTGAGTGTGGCGTTATCCGAGGTGTGAACATGATCGACAGTAGTAACTCGACCGCCAGCCGTGGTAACCGCCAAAAAAAAAAAAAAAAAACGGTACCCTGGCTGTCTAGGTCACGCACTGAGATGCGTGTTTTACAGCGTCGTCGCCAATCGACGCCAACCCAACCCATATATATACCAGGTACTGTATATAACATAGAGGGGGCGAGGGGCGTTGAAGAAACCGGGATCTACAGATGTTTTTCAACTACAACAGCAGTACTGTACAAACAAATTTTATGAAAAAAAATAGCAGGAAGGACAGCGAAAGTACGGGCTGAAACATAGAAATACAAAGGAAAAAAAAAAACGAAAACGTTGGCAATGACACATGCGTGACGTGTGTAAGCTATTCGCAGCACCGTTCAAGTTGATGCTCAACACGCACAATCACCGAATTAAAACTGCGCACACACATAGGTTAAGTACACAGCATTAGGTAAGGGTAAAAGCATCATCGGGTATTGTTGTCCATGTACGAAGTGTGGTGAGCTTAAGCTTTATTTTTACCAATCCGCCGGAGGATTAAAAAAAAAAAAAAAAAAAAGATGTTGTGCCTACTGCTGTACCATACCTGGTATATATTTACGCGTGTACACGCTGCTGTAGTACGTACCAGGTGCGAAATTCACTGGCGCCGGTTGAAGTCCACGTCAGCAGGCTGGCGCATACATCATGACCGCTCATGCGGCGTAGTTCGTCAGTGTATGGATATGTGCACTGCCTGTGTCTGCTACTACTTGTGGCGTTGCACATACATGCAGCGATTCACCTATTACTACTGCTAGTAACTGTTGTATTATACGGATACGTTTTCGGCTTTCGCTCGGAAACCAGCGAGTGTACAGACATTTCCCCCCCCCCTTTTGCTCAATAATGTCTGCACACATACTGCAACTCTTCCTCACCTCCACTGCTGCTACTGTTGCTGCTGCTGCTGCTGCTGTGGCTGCTGCTGTGGCTGCTGCAACCACCAGATCTGCCGGAGGAGAAGTTTCGTTCGCCGAAACAGGTTCGAATTCCTCAACTTCTTCTTCTTCTACCCCTTCGGAGGCAGCAATCGTCTCCTGCGCCACTCCTTCACAGAACGACGCCCGAACCGCTACTTCTTGTTGTATCATCGCCGAGTCCGACAAGACAGCAGTTTGAGAGTCAGCGCACTGAGGCGTGATACCGGAGCTATGCGGTTCCATCGGCGAGTGAACTACCGGCCCCACAATATCCACGACTGGGGCGGTAGGCTCGTTGTAACAACGTCGAAGAACCATCGTACTGCTAGAGGTTACAAGTCGCAAGAGGACCCAGCTCCCACCAGGTTTTAGGAGTGTGCCGTACTGCTGTAGTTGCGATAGTTTTGGTTAGATTTTGCGCCGGCGGCTGTTTATGTAGCCGTGTTAGCTGGTTCGAGGATACGTATCGTTGTGCAGTGTGGGGGGCGGGAGCATGCGAGCGAGCAATCCGGCGGGACTGTCAGCATACAGAATGGGGAACGGTTCTCACGGGCCAGGAGCCAGGGGCGCCAGTTGTCGTGTCCTGGCCAAGAATCCAGGTACAAAATTATTTTTTATAAAATTATCATGAAATACGTCACACCTCTCAAGTTCGATACTACTACTGTGTACTCAACTTTGCGTGCTGCGTACTACACACTACGTCTCGTCTACTCGTCTATATCCATTTGTTCTCCCCGAATCCGGAAAATAAATATTACCAGGTATATAGCAGGTATCCAGAGTGGCACGTATACGTACTGCTTTCGTGTGCCCGAAGACGGAAAATAAATAATTCTCTCTATTTCCAGTACGACATAATTATTTAATCTCATGTTAAAAAAAACATTTCACGTAGATCCAGGTGAAGAGCCGGATTTTCAAACCGTCTGGGGTATTTCGAATGGCGGAACGGGTGCTCTTGGCTCCTGGCCCGTGAGAACGTTCCCCATTCCGATTCTCCATGCCGACAGCAGTCGCGCTGAATTCGTCGCACAGCATGCTCCCGCTCTCCCCGCACCCATCGAACTATTAATAGCCACCACCACAACATCATCATTGATTCAGCCGCCGGTTAGCCAAAACTACGCAACTACGGTACGCTCCTAACCTAGTGGGGAACTGGGTCCTCTTGCAACCTTTTTTAGGGGTACGATGCTCCTTCGACGCTCTTACAGCGAGCCTACCGCCCGCCGTCGACGTACTGCTACTATTGATAACACTACTATTAATATTATTAATACCTCGCCCGCTGGCGGATCATCTCATCAAATCCTCCAATCGGCGAACATCCTGGTGGCTGCTGCTGCTATCAATACTACGTGCAGCTCCAGCAACAACAACAACACGTCAGCGACCAGAACGGTGACAACAACAACAGCACTGGTCGACAACGCTGGTCTCCTGGATGCCCCAGTCGTGGACATTGTGTGGCCGGTAGTTCACTCGCCGATGGCACCGCATATCTCCGGCATCACGCCTCAATGCGATGACTCTCAAACTGCTGTCTTGTCGGACTCGGCGATGATACCACATGAAGTAGCGGTTCGAGCGTCGTTCTGTGAAGGAGTGGCGCTGGAGACGGTTATTGCCTCCGAAGGGGTAGAAGAAGAAGAAGTTGAGGAATTTGAAGCTGTTTCGGCGAACGAAACTTCTTCTCCTCCGGCAGATCTGGCGGTTGCAGCAGCAGCAGCAGCAGCAGCAGCAGCAGCAGCAGCGGCAGTGGAGGTGAGGAAGAGTTACAGTAGTACGTGCGCAGACCTTATTGAGCAAAGGGGGAAAAATGTCTAGTGTACACTCGCTGGTTTCCGAGCGAAAACCAAGTACGTATCCGTGTCATACCTGGTACAACGGTAGGCGAATCGCTGCATTTGCAACGCTAGCTGCAGATCCATGGAGCACATACCCATGCGTACACTAAACTACTATTACGGGGGACCATAGTAAGTAGGACCCAATATTGTTGGTGAAAATAGATGAATATATACATGGTAGGTTTTTGTCTGTACCGTAGGTCCTATTTACTACCAGGTATGTATGGTCGCCCGGAATATATGATATGCCGCATGAGCGGTCATGATGTATGCGCCTGCCTGCTGACGGGGACTTCAACCGGCGCCAGTGTATTTCGTACTTGGTACGTACCAGGTACTACATCAGCACGTACACACATAAATATGTACCAGGTATGGTACAGTAGGCACAACAAACATTGACGACACCGATGCCTACTTACTTTAGCTGCGTGTGCGCATCAACGTGAACGGTGCTGCCAATAGCTTACACACGTCACGCATGCGTCAATCCCAGAGTTTTCGGTTCATTTTTCTATTATTGTACTTCCCATGTTTCAGCCCGTGTTCTGTCATACTACATCGCTTTCCTTGCTGCTCTTTATATGTCCGTACAGCAGTTGAAAAAAAAATGCAGATCTCGGCTTCTTAAGCCCACCCTGCTGGGCTACAGAACGCGCCTAGGCTTAAATCACGCCATGGGTGTCAACATGTCAGTGCTTCAGTCGCTTTTTCGTAAAAGTAATCGACTCTCATCGAATGTTGGCTGTTAATGATGCTCACCGCGTCGTAAATGGTCAAGCAACAAATAGCCATACGATTGCGTCTCGGGGGCGTAGTGTCCCAACGATAAAGGTCAGACTGCGACTCCAACTAGGGATCTGTGCCACTTGAGGACTACTGCATCATATCATAAGAGATGATTACAGTACATGCTTCAATAAATCGACACACCTGAATACCACTAACTGTAGTACCGGCATGTATTTAATCGTGGCATTCATGCCCACCCGCTGTTGCGATTGATACGGACCATTCCAAGTCAGAAACATACCATACACATACGTGGAACCAGGTACCAGTATCATACGCTCGATGACATTCGGAAGAAGTTGGGACAGAGGTTTAACGTGACGTGACCATCTATCACTCTGCTGGAGCGATCGATGTGTTTTATCGCCTTGGTCACCGATTTTGTGCCGTTTGCCACAAAATCTTCGCCCTCGAAAAAAGCTCTGACACCCGAACTCCGACGACGGGCATACAGAGCGCATCGCCAGCAGCAGCAAGTACGGGTACCCCCTGCACATTTAGAGATCCGAGCATGAACAGATTGGACGGTTATATGCCACGTACCTGGGAAGTATGGAACGACGCTCTCAGTCCGGCCGAGGAATATCAAGACATGAAGACTCATCATGCGAAGCTGAGAAATGGTGTAACTCCCCCCGCCCCCCGACTTAACGGCCGATCGCAGGTGGTGCCGACTGAACGTCGGGTTTGCCGTGGAGTTGTCGACACAATACCGACGACACCCGCCCTAGCGCTGCCACCTTGCGAAACGCCTGCTAGTGCCACTAGTGCCAGCAACACCGCTAGCGCCGCGCAAGAACCTGCCGCAAGAGGCAGCGTGCCGACGACCACTCCCGGCACTTGCGTGGTGTGCCTCGCGGACTCTGAGGAGATGGTTGGGGCCGCTTGGCTTCATCGAGAATCCACTGCTGTTGCCGCGGCGTCGGCAGCAGCGGCTGACGATGGTGGCGGAGAGACGGGCTGCACCGTTAGTGCCTGTGTCTCCTGTCTCAAGACATATTTCGAGGTAAGTCCCCTACAATCGAGCGGTTATTCACCATTGAGCGGTTATTCGTTACCAGGATATAAAACGAAGCTGAGTACGTAGTGTAGTCCAAGAGCTATTATCCTATGTTACTGTACGACGTAGTTGTGCCCTCTAACCAACTGTCGTGACTCTGACACTCTATGTTCTGCCGCCACTGCTCGATTGCGACTCAGCGCCACCGACCTATGTACAGTAGACTCGCCCAATGGTTAGTTTCATACACGAGGACCGATACGTCAGCCTTGGGCTTTCGGGAGGGTAATTTGTAATTTGAATGCCTGCTTTCTGCCTGGCGAAATACGCTCTTCTTGTGAATACGCAACTTTATGGCACCTACGAGTCTCTACGCTAAGTTACTCAAGATAGCTTCGATGTAGAGCAAAAGTTGTAACTGGTAGTGTTCGAGAAGAAGCTTGTTGAACAGAAAGTCGATCGCAAGTTTGGAGTCAACTTTGGGGCAGAAACACCTCGTGTCACATACCAGGCATGAACCAATAGTATGTACCAGGTATAAATAGAATTGGAACACAGCAGACAAAATCGTACTTGACCCTGATGTGCCCCGCCATTGTGCTTCTGCTTTGAAACTCGGCTGGGCCTGATTACACACGCAGGGTATCGTCATGGCGGGCTTCGATGGTGCCTGCCCACGCATGCGGTGCATGTGCTGCCCCCGCGTGGTGTGCCAGTGGGCATGGGGACCACTAGTAGACCCTACCGTCTTCGAAAAGTTCAAACAGCGGGCGGCAACCCTGCTCTCGCTCCAGGTAAGACAACCAGGCGAACATCAAATATCTAGTCACTAGTGCCGGGACAATTGTGTGTCATCTCGTTCATGGGCCTGCCTCTCGTCATGGAGAAGCCATGCAATAGAAAGCACAGCGCGCCAAGGCTCTGCATGTTTTGGCCGAGAGCCGCGCCCTAGGGGACTACATGATACATTTATCCCCGAGAACCGATCGCGACTGCTTCACCCGTTTCCCGTCGCCACTCCGACCGTGTCCACCGGTGTTTGCTTCGTCAACCAATGGGCCACTACAGTGCGATAGCTGCCACCTCCGCGGGAGCGCCATGGTCGTCCCGCCAGCCGACCACTCGTACAGGTTAGTTTCCATCCGACTTTGCTCCGTCAACTCTGTTACATCTGGTCTCGTCGTGAATGGGCACACAGCAAACCTCCAAAAGTTTTGCAACAGCAGCAATCCTCGTGTCGCTTGCGGCATAGGAGGTGGTTCGAAAGTGACTCCGACGAACGGCGGCTTGGTGCTTTGCTGTAGGAGGGACAAGATGCCCAAGCGTTCTTGGCTTTTCGTTCGCCGCGGTGCTCGCGACTGAGTTGCCGCCATGTCACTGCCGTCGTACCTCCAAAGAAGGAGCATTACAGTTAGAACGCACGCACAAGCAGCAACCTAACCCCTCGCCCCCCTCCCCTCACCGCCCTGGATAATACCGCAAAACACGTGCTCTAAAGCTTGGCGCTCGAACATTTGATGGCCGACATCGCCGCGAACCTCGATGGCAACTGCGAGGCAGCCGACGAAGAGGTCGAAGACCCGAACGACGCAAAGGGCGACGGTTCCAGTAACGCTCGAATTGCGTCGTTCCGCTTGGCATTCGAGCGTTACATCTTCGGAGAGGACGTGGATGTGGTCAAGCTTTACGATGAGGTAGAGGCGATTCTCTCGCTGGCCTTCGGGGAGACTCTAGCAAATGACCGGCACTCGCGCATGGTGGACGTACTGCGCTGCGTGGAGGGTGAGTGGTGGTCGTCGGGGCTGGCTACGTAAACGAAAGTGTTTTTTTTTCGTTTGGGTTAGACACGCACTTTTGGCTTTCACCATGTATGCCGTCACTGCAATTGGCAGATAGCAACACTTCAGGCGCCCGGTTTGTGCTCTATTTCTTCACCCCTCTTACTGGTTTATGTATCGTGTCTCTCGACTGTTGATATATCAGGTGTGATTTCATCCCTTCGCCCCTCTCGAAATGCAATATTTATTGTGCGAGTTTCTAATTTTGACCGCATCTGAAAAATTGGGACAGCTTCCGAAATCGCTGTAACACCCGACCGACCGCGATAAAAGAAGGTCACCATCCACCACTACCAAAAACAAAGAGATGCTGCCCACTACCACCAACGCAAACAAGTTGACGACAGGTACAAAAATCTTGTTGCTATCGGTAGAGTTCCTAGCAATAGCGAGACCTGTTCCTTTACAACCCTTCCTTGTATACCTCTCGATACCAGTAGAGTGATCATGCAGCAAGAGTGTCACATGCTTGCAGTAGGTGTTGCTTAATATGCAAGTGACTTGAGCATTGGCTGATCTGACCTCATCCACCGTCGTCCGCTTTCCCTCCATGCGTTTCTCCCCGAATGCCATGCCATGGCGGGATACCAGACAACGAGCGAAGGGCCAGCCTCCACATTCGCTTTCTTCGCTTCCACCCCATGGTGCACACCGTGTGCTGCAACTACTTGCATTGCTTCCGGTGAGGAATGCCTCCGCTCTGGATCGCACCATCGGCATATCGTGGTTATGTCACGTCCTGCGTCCACGCACGATACGAGGCGCTCACATGCGGTTTTTTTTTCGATACATTTGCTCTTGGTCGACCTGACCAAAGTACGGTTTGATTTATCTTTACGCGGCCCCGATTGGTCGAGTGCCACCTTGCGCTGGGGAAACGAATGCACGCACCATGCCCGCTTGCTTGCTTGCTCCTAGGATGCAGGCTTAGGGTTACCTACAGGCATACCTGGTACACATTTCAAGACAGTCGCCTTGGTGTGTTTGGGTATAGTAGAAAGATTTGGGCGTTGTTCGTGGTGGGAAGCGGATAGTCCAAACAAACACCCTGAGGATGGCATCTAGGGTGCTAACTGAGGGTATCATAGCTGTTGAGGGCATCCGTTGGCCCCTCTCCCTTACGCAGAGCCTCTCAGGGCTTGACCGAACGATCTCGTAGCACCTGTCGCATTGAGGGCCTCCAACCCCAAAACCCAGCCTTGTTTTCGCAACTTTCAGATGTCGCGTCAAGGACGGTCATCCCTCGATGACCTGCGAGCAATACGAGACGCAACGTGGGCACGAAGACGTCTACCAGTGCCCCGGCTGCAGAGTATACGTCGTGAAGGGCGACGGTGAGACGGCGCTGAGCACCTTTATCATTGAACCCCCGCCACGAGTACAAAACGCGTGAAATTGGAGTAGGGTAAGTTTTGCAGTTCTAGAGGGCTAGACTATTTTAGTGATGCAGTCTCGTTTTGGTTATACCTCTTAAACTGTCAGTAGTTTATCCCCAAAACGGGACTGTGGTACTAAAAGGATTAGGCAGCAAAGGCGCGGAAGAGTTTCCGCGAGTACCAACCACTGTGGTCACAGCTGACTCCGCCAATCGTCAAGCCGTTGTGTTTTTTCGTTTTTAGTTTTGCGGTTTTTAGCGCGACCCGCCAAAGCGAAAGCCTCGCAGGGTTTATACCTTAAGAAGGCGATTTCTGTGATCGTACCTGGTGGTTGCGGATGCTCTCGCTCGCATAACGCTGCCTCGATTCGCTAGCCGCCTTGTTGGTTGTCGTATCTCACACATGAGACAGATCATCTACAGATCATCTAGATAAGTTATATCATGTATCTGCCGTTATGATATGTTGTGCGGGATCTGTATGTACACTGAAGTTCGTTTCTTACTCAGGAAACATGTGCAAGATCATGCAGATCATGCCGCTCCCGCCGTGAAAGATGAGCTAGATCATACGGATGAGGAATATGTCCGGCCTCGGATATCTAGGTCATGCAGTGGGGGTTAGTAATCTATCCGGTGTGTTTATTATACATCATTTGCGTCTGCTGCAATTAATAGCTAGTTTCGCAGTACAGCGCAAGGGTTCGCGAAAATGTCTTTCGAATAGGACGCGCTGAACCATGTCTAGGGGTGGATGACTTCGTTAGCCACCCTTGAGAGCGTGCCGTCGGCAGGTTTGAAACTGTGCGTTAGCGTGTAGTCGAAGAGGGCTTGGAGGCGGAGCAAGGTAAACATTGGGTCATACCGATAGGTTTTTTGTTCCGGCCCCCTGTGGGTCACACTCTAGTTAGCAGCTATTTACTGGAAGAATTCATCGCTACGAGTAAAGATAGGGCATGCCTCAGCCTCGCTAGGAATTCACGCTGGTGAGCATTTGGTATTAAGACAAGCCTGACTGTCATCAACTGTGTTCGCTGGTGGAAGGCGTTAAAAACGATTTTTGGACTTTTTCGGTCGGACTGGGTGGAGATCCAGCTTCACATCTTTTGTACCTCCTACGCAGGATCTCTGGTTTCACCTAGCCGATAAGTACGGCATTCCATAAAAGGCATGATCTATTTTGGGCAGCCGCCTAAACTAGCAACCTCCTTTGGTTTAGTAATATTGAACAAATTGGGGCGAAACAAAACAAATGTTCTCGTATATACGGATGATAATACTTTCCGCGGGGCTTCGAAGCCATTCGTAAGCGCGCTATCTAACCAACCAGCGTACTATATTATCACACTCTGATACTGCAGGTTGCAATACGATCACGTGCGTATGCGGGAAGGAGTTTTGCTGGGATGCGCTGGTTCGCGAGAGGACTGCCCAGGCAAGCTCATTTACCTGTATACCCGTGTACGCAATAGTCGCGTGAGTGACGGGGGAGCGCGGGGGGGGGTGTACTCATTTGTTGCTTGCCTTAGTCAATTAGTCATCGACCGCGCATCTCTCCCGAGATGGAGAAGTGTTCCTGCTGCTAATAGAGACACCTGCAACTTTTTGGCTCTCGCTACGTTTTTTCCACGGGAGGGGGACACAATGACTCCGCCTCGTCCCATCCGTTGGTAGATCAGGCGGAATTACCTGTATAGATGTGTAAGTCCCTGTGCTGTGCCGTGATTGTATTTCAAGTTGTGACAGACTGTGGTCCTTGTTCCTCCCGGGGCTAACGCCGGAAATGGTGCAACACCCTCCCCTCTCCCTCACCCCCCCTTCCGCACCAACCGCACCAACCGCACCATCGGCGATGGTTGCACGACCCAGATGTGTGACATGTTCCGAGCCGATCACGCCGATGACCCAGCCCGAGCGGCCGTGATTATCCTTCGGCAAGACTTCCTTGGTTTGAGAGAGGCAGAAGTCAGAGCCGCAGAGGTTGCTGCGGTCGACGAAGATTGTGGGCAGGTGATCTTCTTCCCTTCTTTAACCAGATAACGCTCAGGCTGGCTGCTTAACTACGATAGATAGTTCTTGCCCCCATCTCTCTCTCTCTGTCCTCCTCTTTTTGCCTCTCTTGCGAAAGGATCATTTTCCTACAGTGTGATAAACGTTGCACTACCGTCGGCTGTTTTGGTGGAAACGCGCGTAATTCATTGATTCCATTCTCTTCCGCGGGCTGTCAGATGCGGGCGTATTCTATGGCACCGATGATGACGCTGATAGGTGTGATGGCACTTATTGTCCAAGCAAACCAAGGGGCATCTGCAGAGATTAAACAGTTTCCAATAATTCCAAATATTGCTTCTTTGCCGACACCAGAGATTACTCGAGCTAACCCAGGGCCGGCCCTGTTATTTTTCCAAGCGACGATGTACGATTAGCTCAGGGCGGGGCGCCGATTGACCCCTCAGTCAAATGACACACAGCAACCCGTATTTGAGAGCATTTGCCACCACAACACGCACGCCCGTTCGTTCGGTCTCACCACGCGCAGTAGAAGGTCGAAGTCGACGGTAAAGGAGCTGAAAATGCTCAACAACGCTTTCCATCACCCTCCACCAAACTAAACTCAAATCTGTCTACCTTTCGGTTGTCTTCGGATTGGTTCCTAGATCATCGAAGATGTGGGGGGGGGCGAAGCCGCTTCGCTGGTGGTTCATGAGCCACACTTGGTCCAAGAGCCGGTCCCGGAGCCACTCCATAACCGGGTCTCGGCACCAGTACAAGGGCCGGTCCCGGAACCAGTCCAAGATACACCCCTCCTAGAGCCAGGATCGGCGGAGGAGTTGCGCACGGCACAGATGTTTGCCAACACATATCAGGGCGATACCAGGCTAGCTCGAGCGGAGTTATACGGCGAGGAAAACCCGCACTTTACTGCCCATTGGGCGTTGCACCAGGTGAGTGCTGACATATCGGGAGGAGGAGGCGGAGGAGGAGGAGGTCGCGCGCCACTCGTTGGCTGATAGGTTGCATGAAAAGCGACCGGCCCCATTGGCTGATGGGGTTTCGTGAAGTGGCTGGGGAGCAGCCCGATGAGTGATGAATGCTCGGGTGAGAAAAGTGTGAAGTGAAAGAGCGTTGCAAGAGAAAATCATTTGTCTCGTTCGTTTTTGTTTTTGTCTGTTTCTTGCCGCCGTGTCCACAGGCGCACCGATGCAGTAACAGGGTGCCCGGACCCTTGGGCTACTCTGGTATAGCATGCACCCGACCCGTGAATCAGAGTGAGGCCGAACGGGCGTGGGAAGCGACGTCTGCCAGGGCTTGGCTCGGTGAAAACAATGTGAGCCTGTCGACGGAGATGTTGAAGAGATGATGGGGGTCTATGATTGGAGGGAGTGATCTCGTTCGACGCGAGCGTGGATGCAATCAGCCGCCAATAGCGCCTTTTCCGAAACAGGGCAGGCTGCCCATGATGCATCTGATGTTTGCAGCCGCACACGTGTACCACACATGTCGTCGGAATAACTCGTAGTCAGTCGTCTTGGTGTCTTGGTAAAGGAGGAGGTCGCTTTTGCGAGGCAACTACATGAGCGCGCAGGGCGACTTGTGCACGTTTATGATTGTGTGAAAGGGGTGCTGTTAATAGCAAAAGACACCGTCACGGCGGGGGTAAACCGTCATCCGCAACTCAATAACCACATAAATCGACAGGGTTTTGACCTCGAATTTTCGTCCCCGCTTCCTTCTTTCTTTCATACTGATTGATGCAGCGGCTCGTTCGTCGTGTATTACGAAGCAAGCATGCCGCACGCCTATCTCTCGTGGAGGCCTTCTATGGCAACGAAAGCAGCGGCGATAATATCGCCCATGTGCACGCCGCCGCCGAGTACTCCCGCCGCGCGTTGCGCATCGCGGCCATAGAGCCCGCTCAAGCACCTCTCTTTGACTGGCTCGGCATAAGGATAAAGAACTCTGCGGAGAACGACGGAGCGGAAGGCCCTTCTTCGCAGACTCCAGCGCTTGGCAACACGGTAACGCCGGTGGCGTCTTCTAGGATGAGCGTAGGTTACGCCAGGCCTTTACCGCCGCCAGCCAACATATGGAGGCGGCACCCGCCAAGGCGGCTTGCCCAGCCTCGTGCGACCTGCCCGCGGCTCATTTTGACGAGGAAGGTGTCTGTGGTGTCGTCGTTCGGGTCGCAGCAGCTTGGGGATGGTGTTTTCACGTGGCTCGCCAGTTGTGCGGGAAGGCAAAGACGGCTGAGACGCCAAATGGTGAGTGGGGTTGCTTCTTGTTTGCGTTCTCACCATGAGGTAAACTACACCCTCTTTACGAGGTCTTGTGAACCGCACCAAATCCTTTGTTTTTGTTTCGGTCATCCTATATTAAATTGTCTACCAGGTAATCGCATACCGTGGTAGATATTATTGAGTGAATCGCTTTGGCGTGACCAGGGTTTCTCGTAGAGGCGAGGCATGCATGCATGCACCCCTTAGGAGGAGAGCTCCTCCCTCGCAGCGTGACGAACTGGACACAGCTTGCGGCGCATCACTCTCCCGACGACCAGCCCCCGATGTGCTTGGAATCACGCCTCTTTCGTACACACATCGGACAGATGTTATAGATAATACAGATCTTTCCCACGCAATTATCTACCAGGTAAATGTTTCAGGGCAGGTATATTCCTGATCTGCATAATCTAGCTCATGTTTCCGCGGATGGAAGCCGCAATAGTCTGCATGACCTAGTACGTGTTCCTGAGTTGGATTTGTACAATACAGATCCTGCACAACGTCTCATAGTGGCCGGGTAGGATCCATATGATTTAGATCGTTCTATATCTGTCCGTTGTGTGCGACGCCCTTCGTTCGGCAAACAGGCACTAGAGGAAGAGCGACTGTCTCAGGCCTGGATCGCACTGTGGGGTAGGCGAAGTTTGTGTTGCGCCGTGAAGGTGTTGGCCGGCACCGGCCGAGACCCCCTCGAAGAGCAGCGCGCAGTGGAAACGGCAGCACGGCGTGTCACGTTTTTGCAGAGCTACCCGGAGCACGCGGCTGCTGAACAGGGACCCATGCTCAAGGCGTTCGTGCGTCTACACTGGGCGGTGATTGATCGCGTCCGTGCGGACGTGATCGTGCAGCGAGCAGCAGCGTGGGAGGCGATGCACTCTCCTCCTCGTTTTCCACTGAACACTGCCGAGCAAGGTCGTTGTACACGCCAAGGCGAGGAGCCCAGCAGTGACGGCAACGACCACAACGGCAGGGACCCGGACGTGGTGGTGGGGTCTGCTTGCTGTTTCTCGCGATCGTTCAAGCGCGCGTACGGGGCGTACATTTCGTACTCCGAGAGACGATCGGCCGAGAGACAATCGAACGCCGACAACGTCGGGAACCGGCCACCTCTCAAGCCGGATGACAAGCAAAGCCGGTCGTGTTTGCAGATGTGCGGCAAGTGGGGCGGCCATGGTAGGGTCAGAAGCATGGAACAGCGAACCCTCGAGAGCTTGGCAAACGCGTGGAAATCGCACAATCGTTCACGTATAGGAGCGATACGGTTTTCGGACACCCACGGAGATCAAGGTGCTGCTGCCGTGGCCGCGGCTTTGGTGCTGTCCGTCGTCCCGGTGTTGGTCAAACGTAATATGATGTGCGACTGTAAGGTGAGCAGTATTTAAATACAGCGGTGGCGTGTTTACAAAGCATGAAACCCGTACGTGAAACGCGCGATCGATTGAAGCATCACACACAGCTTGCAAAATATGAGTTTCGATGACTATCTCGATCGATCTCACAGCTCACGTTTGAGAAAAATATGTATTTTTACGTACCGTAGGAACATGTTATGGTTTCGATACCTCCACCGGAAGGGAAGGGGACAAGATAGTATCTCACTTACTCACCTACTGCTAAGTACTGGCGCGTGCTAACATAGGGGTACGGGCATCTACAGTGGTTTTTCTGGGGTCCTCGCTCGATAACCTCTACAGCTCACATCCTACAACCGACTTTCGGAAACGGCGCGCGCTAAGATAAGGGTGGCATAGCACCTAATGTTTGCGCACCTCAGACAGATAGATGATGATCTATCTGATCTGTCTACTGTAGATGATCTAGTTTCTCACCTGCCGCTGTGAGAGTTTGTGCAGGATCTGCATATCATAGTACAGATGCAACTCAGGAATTATGTGCTATATCATGCGGGTTATCCGGGTCCCACCGGGCAGCATGAGCTAGATCATGCAAGATCGGGAATAGATGTGCTTCGCAAGATCTATATCATGAAGTGGGGATGATCTAGTAGATAATATATAGATGATCTGTGCATGTTTCTGAGATGCACACATGAGGAGGGGGCTGCATTCCTCACCCAAAACTTGTTCTTCTGAAAAATTCTGTACCACTCTGAGCGGAAATATAAGGACCGTTTAGATATTAATATGAAAATCAAATGGTTCTTGTGTTTACGACCAGAGTTGCAGGGTTTGTTTAACCCGATAACAAATCTCATCGCCTGGTTTCAAACCGAATAACATTTGTAAACACACATGAACGGGATACATACAGTATATACCGGGCAGTTCTTCGGCTGAGGTTCCACTTGGTCAGAAATACTTGCCTTGCAAAGCAAAAAAAACTGTGATACCCTGTAGGACGCGCCAAACATTGTAAGCAACTATTGTGGTAAGCTCACGCTAAGCCGAACATACGGTAAGCAGCTAAAGTGGTGTACCCATTTGAAGGCTACCCCGTGACCAGGCAATTTCCGTGGTCCTATCTCCGTTTTGGTTTTATTTCTTGCTGCTGAAAAACAATGATCTCATTCTAATTCCAAGCAGGCTTTTTGCTCGCGACGACAAGCCGTTTTTTTATCTAGTCTTATCTCTACTATGGCTTCAAACTGGATGGGCTTAAAATTGGCACATCTACGCCCATCACCCGAATCGGAACCCAGAGATATTGGGGGTAGTTTCTCAGTTCCAATGGATGAGGAGGATTCCCGTCAGTTCGCGATACAGTACTTGGTTTTACCCCTATCTCGTGCGTCCTCTCCGAAGAAAACGCGCAAGGATAGTTTTTCAACTCTCTCTTTCTCCGTCGTCCCGGTGCGTTCGAAACAGCTGGAGTCCACTGTGCGATACGCGACGTGGTGGCGGCAATTTAACTCCGAGGCCTTTCATGTGGAGCTCGCTCGGATGCGTGCTCGTGAAGAGGCCGGGGCCAAGGTTCTGGAGGGGTGCGAGTGCGAGGACCGCACGGAGGCCTGCAGTCACCAGGTACAGGTGCCTGATGCGTGTCCTGTTTTTGCGCGTGGAAGTATGAAGCATCATCGTCAGCGGTAGCTCCAAGGAGAGAGGGAAAAAGCACTGTGTCATTTGTAGCACACAGAACAAGAATACACGTGTCCGGGTATATCAGCCGTGGTTATATGTTTCAGCAAGTCGGTTGGAAGTGGGGCAGTTGCCCACATCCGGTTCGTATTCGCCTACTCTGTTTTCTCGCACATGCGCTACGAAGAAGTTTACACTGGTTGGGGTGGCCCTCACGCCTTCGCGTGTGAACTTATCCTGTGAGCTCGGTGGTTTATTCCGCCCTACTACGGACGAGATATATGCATATACCCTGAACCATACCTTATGAGACACACTTGGGCCACCAAAACCTAACTAAAAAAACAAGCAAAAACTAACTACAAAAGCAAGCGCGCGTATCAGTGTACTTCAAGATGAGACTTGCATCTACCAGGCCCGCGTTTTCAGCGCACCATCACGCTAACCCTCTGACTGCAACCCTAATAATAAGTATATGTATAAGAATAAGAAACAGTAGCCGTCGGTGAGATCGAACATTTTGTCGAAACTCATATTTGCCAGCTGTGTGTCGTGCTTCGATCGCGATTGCTACGGATTTTACCTGGCCTCGTAGAGGATGTATATGTATATATATATGAGTATCCCTTGCTGAGGGAACACAGTCTGAAAGCGTGGAATGCAGGGATATGTATTCAACCATTGGGCATGGCATTTGTTTGACATTTACCTGGTGCATTCGCGTCGCCCATCCCCCCCCCCCCGCTCTGGCAAAACCCTCGCTGCCGTTGTTCGTGTGTGGCCTCGTGTTCGTCCTTGATTGATGCGACACGGCAGATTGCCTGTCCCGTCCTTGTCCGGCGGATGGCGAAGGTTCGAAAGCCGTTGTGCGACTGCGCCACTCGACACGTTTTTGAAGAAGACGGGTTCCTCTCTAGTATTTTTGGGTAACACCGTCCGTGGTGTGGTATGGGATTTTTAAGATAGTGAGGTACGTAAGTAGTAGGTGGGTGACCACAGCGGACCTATGTTTTTGCTAGAGAACCAGAGGGCCCTCGGGGCTGTGAGCGATCGGATTGCAAGTTTGATGTCCGTATAGTGTGCCGGCTGTGCGGTCGTGTGGTGAACCTTCTCTTGTTGGTTTTCTTCGCGTTTACCCGTGCTTCCGCCCGTGGTGCGAGAACCTGGGATTCTGCTATACAGAAGGCAGAGGACGCTTGCTTGGTGCTGGGTGGGGAGGAAGTATTTGTTATAGTCCGCTGCTGGTTGCTGTCGTGGTGTAGTGGTCCTTCACTTGTTCTCTTTTCTATTTTGTGTGTAACCGGGTGGGGTGCTGAGCCTTCTCACAGAAAGCAAGGTGCATGTTGTGTGTTGGGCGCTTGAAACCCCTCTATAGAGGCAGAGGACGCTTGCTTGGTGCTGGGTGACTGGGGAGGGAGTATGTGTCATCGGCGGCTGCTGGTTGTTGTCGCAGTGTAGTGGTCCTTCTCTTTTTCTTCTTTGTGTAACCGGATATGGGGTCCGGAACTTTTTGAATAAAACAAGCTTTGTGTTGTGTCGAGGGTGCTTAAAACCCCTCTAGCTGCGCTCATATTTTTTCGAGAAAGCGATAAGGAATCAGAGTAGACCAGTTCTTGCCGTACTACACGCATGTATAACAAAGGGATTTTCGTCAGCATTGGATTTTTATGGCGCAGTTGTCTCGTTTGCGCATTTACCCTCGAGGAAAGGTGCAGTAGGTCGTAGAGCTTTCGCAAGGTCTCTCATAGTGAATCGCCTTGCCCGCTTCTTCCGCTCTTGCTACAAGAGGCGGCGGAATCGCGATGGATCCCTACGAATCAAAGAATGCACTGTCACAAGACACAAGGCAGCAAATATGGTAGGAGTCCGGTCATTTTGAGCGCTCCTTTCGAATTTACCTCAATATACCAGTTTTGGTGTAGGAAGGCGGCGTTCTTCTTGTTGTTGTCGTTGCTATCACCAGGGCTCCCGGTAGGCCTGCCGGCGGCGAACATTTGCGATATATGATGAAACTCTAGCGCGAATTTCTAGCGCTAGGAGCGATGGTTGGGCGGGTTCCGGACGCAGGAATTCGACGTTGCCTGCCGCAATCCCATGTGCCGGTACGTATGTATGTACGGAGGGGAATTCAGTTGATGTATTGAATGTAATGCGCAGCAGGTGGATGGAGTAAATCTGCTATTTAATGGATCTTGCGTCGGAACTACTGTAGGTACAAAGAGTAAGGGCTAGTTGAACTTCGTGCAATAGGTTTACTTTTTCGATTTGCCTTGCTTGGTTTCTTCGTCTTTCTGGGAATGTTTTTTTCGCTGTATGTGTTGCTCTAGTGATCGATGTTGAAGCTCATGCTGCAAGCTGCCGTCGGATGGCAAACGTAAAAAATAATGTAGTGTACGCGAATAGTACCTGGTATTACAGTAGTTTATGCGAAAATAGTCACCACCGGTGAAGTGCGCTTTAGTTTAATGTGACTGGTAAAACTAATTATGGTGTCCTGTAGGTCGAGAGACGTTGGTGGCCCGTTTGACTGGCGTTGATGTTCCCTCGCGATGTTCCTGGCTGTTTGGGAGGTGCATGAGCGCAGCCTTCTCCCACACCACTATCACTTGGGCGGAATGTAAGGACCATTGGAGTACAAGTATGGAGACCAAACGCTCCTTGCCTTTTCATTCGGAGTGGTACGTTGTAGAACTTTTATCGTGGGAGAACCGTGACCCCCCACTCATTCTTGTTGTAGCCGCTGCTAACGTCGTTCCTGGAAAAGGCGTGCTATAACCAGAAGGAACTTGCGGATGCTATGTTTATCGTTGATGGGGGCAAAGACGGGTTGTGTTCTGGGTGTGGAACCTTACAGTACACGAGTTGCATGTTGTCGCGCTTTCTCTCTGTGTATACCCTGGCATTTAGTTTACGAAGAAGGTAAAGTTGCGGCTAGGACGGTATACATGAGAAGATGAACAGCCGCCGCGAGCTGTAGCGCACGCCTTGACGGCTCTTTGTTAGTGTAGTGATGACAGAGATATCGTGTGTTTGTTTATTTGGTTGTGGTTTGCAATGCCGCATCTGCACGCTCCGCGGTTCTGACCGAAGAGTTAGACTTTCAGGCAAAACAATCTATCTCGTCTGTTGTTTTTTCGGAGCGGTGCAGTCAGTAGATGCAACTATCGCACGAAGCGTTTTTGAGCAGCAGTCCGAACCAATGTTTTTTTCTTGTTGCTTCAACGGTGTCGGCCGCTGTTTCCTAAGGATGTCTCGACAGCGTCAGTGCCTTGCTGCTGTACTTCTCGGTGATGACCTTCACCGAGGCGTTTTAGTCTCTTGGACTGAGCTATTGGCACGGTTGCTGACACTGTTGCTGCCACGGTACCGTAGATGCAACTATTAATATCACATGAACAGCTTCAAGCCGACAAAGGTTCGAACCGATGCTTGCTAGTTTCTCCTGCGATACCGCTACAGCTGCAGTTTCCTAACGGATCCTTGACCGCGCGAATGCCTTCACGAAATCAACACGATAAGCGAAGAGTCATGACTACGAGAAGAGGGACCCAACTCTCTTGCGGGCCTGCCTACGTCAGCTCCGCAAGACTCGTCTATGGACGGTACACACTAACACGCGCAACGGCGCTAACTTGATGGAGCTCGAAGCAATACGAGGCGTCTTTCTTCCCAATAATGGCAGCGTGTGCCGGGCCTTTGCCGTGTGTGCACATTATTCTGATGAGCCGTCAATGATGATCTTGGGGTCTTGAACGAGAAATGAGCTTCGTCGGGGGAAGATGGTTTGATTGCTGTATCTGTGAGCGAATACAATGTTTTGGCGGTTGACGTATCCGTAACCTAGAAGACCGCGAACGATGATCTTTATGACGGCACTCGCGAGTTCGAGTTGGGCGGAACCAGGTCCCACACGCACGAGGCGGCACAGTCGATTCGTCTTCACGACGCTGGAAAGGCGTACCGACGCAATGATAGTAGAACCTTACGTCCAGACGGGAGTACCACCGTATTGATTCCATCCCTTTGGGACTTGAATATACTTGGATATAGTTCTGAAGAGCAGAGCCAACGATATGCGTTGCTATGTTAGGTGCCACCTTAATACGTGCGTGTATGGCGATCGGCGTGTATGGTGGTGGTCAATGTTAGGGTTCGGATTAAATTCGGTTGGGAACTATTAATAGTAATCCGAACAGAAGTAGGTGACGACCGACCCACCTTTATTTTTAGCATGACCTTCCCCCTGTCTACAAGCCTCGGAAATAGGCGTGGAAGTTGATCAACGTCATGTTCCGACGGGATTATTATACATTATTAACCCCTTCGGGACTCGATGATGCCTGCTTGAACCACTCTGTCGCTACATATAAGTACCGTTTGGAGTGAATATTGATCTACAAACGGTACTTATATTACGGGACAGAGTGGTACAGCTAGTAGTGTGGAGGCGAAAAAAGTCGGAAAAAATTGTCGGTTGCAGCATGGTCACACGGAGCAGAGCCCTGCTAATAGTTGCAACGCAAGGTGAAGGAGCTGTACCCTACTTGCGACGCAGGGAGCATGGTGTGATTCATGTGGCTGCAATTCATCTACGGCAATCTCGGAGATAGTTCTGTCTCTCCAGATGGGATTTGTTTTTGTGTTACTAAAAACTAAAAAAGCACGTCAGCTGTGAGTTCAACCGGTCAGCAGATCGGTCGATACTCAACTTTGCAAGCTACGTGAACCGTCCGCGCGTTTTCCATTATTTTGTGAACGACTTCTGAGGGTCCGAGAAGGCGATGCAAGGCGCCCTACCTCGCACTTGATTATCTCACTTGTTTATCTTACCCCATTCACTAAAAGGAACGCAAAGTTCGTAAAATAGTTGGAAACAGCACAGATGGGAGGAAAGAGGGAGGGGGCGAGGGAGGGAGGGAGGGAGGGAGGGAGGAGGGACGGAAATAAGCGGAAAGGAGGGAGGGATGGAGGAAAGCCTTTGCCACTGCTGTGCAGCTGATCGCTCGTAGCACAGTACAAAAATGAATTTCATCCAACCTATTCCACTTGAAAATAGAGTTGACAAACATTTGTTTTCGCTGGCCTCGGGCGAGCGATTGCCGCTGCTCGTCCCGTCACCCCGTTTGGGATGGTGGAAGTCAACTCTGATAACTCCACACACAGGGTATTGGTTTTTCTTTTGTTTTCTTTCTTTCATATAATGTGTATGCCGTGCCTGTCGTATTCAGGATGATGACATGGCATTGCATTGTCTACTCTGCTTAAATTACTGATTACGTAACAATGTACTAATATATCTCTGTGGCGTAGTTTTGTGACCGCTGAACTTGTACCTCTCTAGGATTGAAGAATCGGCGCTGACACTGCTTGTGCTGGATGTCGACGGGTAGAACGAACGGTTCAATGTGAAGAACACACACACACCTGAAAAAAGAGCTGACAAATAAAACTTACGAAAGTTTCGAAGGTAAGTTTGCTAGTTTACCCCTTTAGGACCGCACTATCGTTTTAGGTCAGCGTGCTTACTACAGGTACCAGGTACCAGGGCGCGAGGTACAAGGAAGCAAGGATGGGGGGGCAGGCAGGGAGGGAGGAGAGAAGGAGGGAGGGAGAGAGAGAGGAGGGACGGAGAGAAGCGGGAAGGGGGGAGAGATGGAGGAAAGCCTTAGCCACTGCTGTGCCGATGATCGCTCGTAGCACAGCACAAAAATGAACTCCATCCAACTTATTCCACTTGAAAATAGAGTTGACAAACATTTTTTTTCCGCTGGCCTCGGCCGAGAGATTGATGCTGCTCGATCCGTCACCCCGTTTGGGATCCACACACAGGGCACCCGATGAGGTGTGGCTTGGGCCATGACGATCGCTTCCGCGAGGGCTTCGACCTGATGCGTGCGGCATGGGCGTAGCCGTTTTGAAATAAATTTGTGCGTAGGCGACCATAGAGTGACCCTCATGCGGACAGGCAGACAGACATACACTTTTTTTAATCCGTTCTTGAGACCACAAGCGTACCGATTGTGGAATTATCATACAAGAATCCACCACATCAAATCAACACGAACGCCAAACAAATCTGCACCCGCCCCCTCTGAGCTCTGTTGACTGCTGTGCTGTTTTCCACAGAGCTTGGCTATGGCCACTGTTCATATAGTACTTCTGTTCTGCCGAATCTCCAACCTACGGTTCTATAGATGCCAGCACCGGATCAATTTTGGCCATTGTACCAGGTACCTGGTATGAAAAAAAGAAAATATTCCTGACATTTCCGGACAGATTGGTACATACATACAAGGCGCTTCGCTCCGCGGGCGGCCTACGCCGCCCGCTACGCTCGCTCAGGAAGGAAAAGTATATCAAACGATGCGAAGCGGACAGGTCTTTGATTGAACATTGTTTTTTTTCATGACCCCCGTAGTTGCAAACTGGCGACTTAACAATGCCAAGATTCCCGCCGCCATCTTCAGGAGAAAACAGCTCGGACGCCACATAAGCTTCGCGTCGTGGGCGGTTTTCCGCTACGCTCGCTGACATGTCGTACATACGTACATACCCCAGTTAGGTTACTTATTTTCTTCTTTCGATATGCTCTGTGTCTGTACTCGTATGTACGAAAGATAATAAAGCACAGCACGGCACAGCAACACAGCAAAAACACTGAAAATGAAAGCAAATTTTTCTGAAAGAACCCCCCCCCCCGTCCCCTTTCGTATAATAATTTACTACCTGATTGGAACACCTTACACCAGTTGTGGTGGAAATCGAGTTTACTAGCCTTAAATTCATGTAGCGTTTGTTACGTAACTTTTTTAGTCTACATTTCCCTACAATGGCGTCGCAGACAGGGCGTGAGATTATGAAGAGCGAGATCCGTGGGTCGACTCTTGCCTTCATCCCCCGAAAAAAGGAAAAAAAAAAAGGGGAATATCTCATGTTCAATAACCTGTAAAACTCACTCACTTAGAAAACACCCAGGAAGGAACGATAAGAGCAATGCGATCATTGCATACTGAGTCCGGTACCGAAAAGTCGGAGGTAAAACTTGGATACTCAAGAGTCTCATCGGGGTTCCTGACTTACTCGAAAGAAGAGATAAGTCAGGTTTAGTGAGGGAGAATGTGGTGGAAATCGAGTTTATAAGCCTTAAATTCATGTAGCGTTTGTTACGTAACATTTTTAGTCTACATTTCCCTACACGGTCAAAAAGAAAATATGGAAAAAAGAAAAAATCATGCAGCAGAGCTTCTCTCTCAGCCTCGTACGCCGCCCGCCCCTCTCGCGACCATCTCGCCACCGATTCAGTCCGGGTAAAGCTTTCCTCCCTCTCTTCCACAGTGAGCCCCGTCGCCCGCCTCGCGTGAAGCCCGGTGCTCACCGTGGACCTCGACGCAAGCTCGACAATGGTTGTGCTCATTCGGGGTACCTCCCTCTTGTGGTTTTCATCCCTGTCGCAAAAATAAGCACCGCTTGAATATTATCTTACAATCCCGAACGACCCTTAAATACTCGTACGTACTCTCGTACATATCAAAAATCACAAATGAAGGCCAGACAGAGTCTATTGATGCATCCCTTGTGTCTCGAGGCACACGCGACGCCTAGGCACGAAAGCGGCGACCGCGCTCCTTGCAACTCTCCCTCTACCCGCCAGCATCCGCTGACACCCGCGACGGTGCCGGGTTCGTCCGCGGAACCGTACTCGGAGTACACGCACGCATACGGAACCAAAGACGAAAAAAGGAAAGAAAGACTGAAAGTACGACGAGAAATGGAGAAAACAAAGACCCGCTGGAAGGGTCCGGCAAGTAATAAAAGGAGGCGATTTCCAAGTGGGAGCTCTGAGAGGCCAGGGATGTACCAATCGAGCACGCTCAGAGATCGAGATCTAAGTAAGTAGTTCTATGTACCAGGTACACTACAAACGGCAGTGTGGTGACGCCGGCGTTCACTCTCTCGAGGGAGCTGCACATCTCGCCCCCCGCCGTCCGTAGACGGCGTCGCAGAACAGTGCTCTAATCCTCCATGCTGGATACAGTATGTTGTGCTTCTACCGCGAAATGTTGGGACTGCTTCCTTGACAGACGAGACCAGGAAGGTGCCAACACGAGAACGAGCGCGGCATGTCGGGTTTGGTTCGTCAATGCGAAGACCGCCAGGAGAGACTTTAACGTTTATATATATCTGAAGGAATCTGGAGCACGGTGTCGATGCCATGACTTATCAATAGTGCAGGCGGCGAGGGACGGGAAACGGTGCACTCATACACTACGCGCTTTTGCACGCCAGTTGGGAATCGGGACCGTTGGTTTATACTCGCAGGTGCTGGCTTGCGTCAGTCTCGTTATATACACACGAAGTTAATACCTCTTCTGGAGGGCCAATGAATAGTCCGCCATATAGAAACTTAATTGGAGGTAGGGTCTACAGAGCTACGGACGCCGTTCGATGTAGTCAACATCTGGCGATACATACTAAAATACGAACGCACATAACATCCTTACTACAAGTAGCGGTAACCAAAGCACTAAAGGCAGCTCTCGTCTCCGGTACGCAGACATACACATTCGAAAGTATCCAATCAAAATAACTTAGCAACACTGCCTGGCGACTCTCCGCACAAACCAGGTGTTCGGCACCACCGCACTCAGCGAACGCATTGGGTAAGCCAACCATCAGAGCTACAACAGTCTGCCCACCCCACACCCGAGTTCCCCACTGCCAAACAGCCTTAGCTCAGGCAAGTGCTCATGGGAATAAGCCATGGAAAAAAAATGGTCGGCGCCACCGTGCGGAGTTAGATCGTAGAGCTGGAAACAGCTCGCAGGGGTCTTGAACTTTTTGGAGACTTCGCCATACAGCAGTAGTGCAACGCACCGGTAGATACCATGGAGCGGCCGAAGTATTAATAACTGTTCGACAAACGCCCGGGCAAGGGAAGGAAACGGCAAGGGAAAGGCTGAGTTTTTTTGCTTGCCTGGTGGGACAGGTGAACAGCAACCAGAGACCTCGCCCTCTCTAACGTACAAGGGAAGTGCTCTCCAGCGCACAAGGAAAGTGTTTTTTAACCTACAAACGCGCCGGAGAATGAATAATAGAAAATACTATAAAATCGAATCCACAAGGTAAGTATTAACAGGGAAAAAATAACATACTGCCGGTAGCATGGATAAACTACGTTTCTGGCTTCAAACATACCGACCAGTATATACCTGTATATGAAGATTATATAACAACGAAGCCAAAAAAAACTATGGCAATCTTACTGCCGGCAGCATCGGCAGCCGCCGCTCAGTCTATATAGCGGCAAATCAAAACAATGGTACATTATGAAATCTCAGGCACCCGCTATCGAAAAGCAACCTCACCGTCAAAATCTCAAAAAAGAGCGAAGTCCTTTTGACGCACCTCGATTCGGCATCAAACGATTCATCAAATGATGCCAGCCTCGCGGAGATGTCGCGTTTCCAGCGTCTCGGGCTCCGAGTTTAGAGGTACCCGTTGCCCTTTGTCGGGTTCCGCGGTGCCCAGGACCCGACAAACAATGGCGTCATGATCACCTGCCGGCTGCATTCGGAACGCGGAGAAAAAAAGCGTGGGAGGAGGATGACGTCTCCCTTGCCTAAGCCTACAACGTAATTCGTGGGTGTACGTACCTGAGCGCGGTTATGCCATACCCTTCATGATCGAACACGCTCGCCTTTTCGTTTCCCGCCCAATTACATTGGAAAACCCGGTCCTTTTCGTGGAGCCAAAGGGAACGACAAAATCAGACCGCGTACTGGCGTATTTTGTTAATAGTGGGACTATCGGTGTAGCTGCAAAATTGGCTCCGACGAACGGAACTTACCAACGGAAACGATTCGTGTGCGAATAGATTCAGGATATTTCGATAGGCCGTTGACGAATTATCCAGAGACAGCACGCTAGACCACCCATCACACCGTAAAGTTCCGCCGGGGGATCGCCGGAGGACTCTCGAAAAGACAGCTGATTCAGCTTTTGACTGCGTCCCGTACATTGATGCTCAATGCGACTTCATGGCGATTTTTTTTCCTGGACATCGATACGTTCTACTGCTGTATTGAACGATCGACAACTTCTACCTGGCATATTCCTGGACATTCTATACTTTTCGAGGACGCGCCTTAACTCCCTCCAAAGAGCATGGTAACGAGCGGACCGGAACGAGGCTGCTCGTGGTCATTCGTTCCATGCCTGTGTAAAAAAACGTGTTTTGGTCCACGCAGAATCCTGGGCCACGCGAGCCAAATCAGTACGAACGATATCTTTAGCACGTTCCAGGCAAATTGGTGTCCACATCCATCTTCGGTGGTGTCCATCTACATCAAACGGTATGCCATTGTTCCCGTTCGGTCGAGTCGTTCGGTCCTCCTAAAGAAGAAAAAGGGGTACAACACTTCTTCCTCTTGCTAGATACACTGTTTTTCTCGAGCTGCACTGAATCTAATCGTTTCCCACAAGCAATCAGCACCAATTCATTCGGCAAATGATATTCCATTCGGTTCGTCCCAATGCTCTCTGGGGGGGGGTAAGATACGCCGCAACAGGTCCAGTCTCTATGCCCCCTCGCGCACGAATCTCGGTCATTGATCCGGTCACAGCTACACCCACGCTCGGGGGACGAACTGCTTGGGATTGGAGTAGAAGAGTGTATGCGGCGGTAAAACGCTTACCAGGTACGTAGTATGACTCGGGCAGGCACAACGCGCGAGCAGGGCCGCACCTGCTTGCTGACCATGCGTAAAGTCACCAGCACCGCGGAGTCGGGAACGATCGCAATTGTTTTCGGGGCAGAGAGCACTTCGGGCAAGGGTTCTTCCCAAGGGAATGCCTCTTGTGCGCATCTTCGCGCTTTGTCGATGTCCCTGCCACTGTTTTTACCTGAGGGGTGGTCGACAGCACGAGGAAGCACGACGGGGGAATTCGGATTTAGAAGGCGGGCGAAAGGTGGTCACCGTGAGCACATACGCTTTGGGAGGCAAGCTCGCAGTGAAACCATAGTCAAGCCTGTCATGGTGGCGAACAAGTGCTGCTGGCCGTCGACGAATCAGTTGTTGCCGTCATCACATCGGGTAACCGATGCGCTGCTTTTGGATGCCAAAATCATGCTTGCTCGCCATGTCGCCTCGCGTTCCACGGCGACGAACACGCTGGGCCAGACAGAGCACGAGGTGGACTGTATGTACATAATACACCGCGAGGCCAAACGCTCACCCAAAATTGATACCAGCGGGGCGTGCTTCTTCTGCAAAAGCTGTAGAACTCCCCAGCCCTCTCGGGAGAAATTGTCGTGGCTCAGCGTGCTCTGGATCAGCAGTCGTGAAGAGCGGGAGGCATGTTGGTTCGGGGTAGAAAAGGGTGTTCACTGTTAATAGGCAGGGCCACGTGGCAGCACAAAACAAAACAATGGTGTCGTGTAAGGCCCTGAAAATGAAAAGCTCCTTCCCACTCCGATTTTAGGATTGCCTGTGGGGTTCAATATGATTTCGCCACGAATACGTGCGACGTTCTGTGGCTGAACACACAACGCAAATAATACACTGGCAGCCCGTTAATACAGCAAAAAAACGGCATTGTCCCCGCGTGGACGCGCCCGCCCCTACGTCCGCCCTTATCTACTACGCACGTACTAATCATGCGCGGGAGGAAAAATTCAATGCCAGGGAAATCGTGTTGTATTTTCGTGTAAGGACAACGAAAATGAGGGATCTAAGGTCACCTTGTACAAGGACACCATCCAAAGACGTTCGGGCTCGATGCCCACCGGCGATGCATATGTGACGATGTTCATGTTGGTCGTTCCATCCTCGTTTAACGTTGAAAGGCTGAAAACAGGCACGCTCAGCTGTCGTTGCGATTGATGTTGCAGGGGAGCAGAAACATGTACCAGGTATAGTCAGACGATGGCAGATGGCTGGAATTGGTAGTACATGCAATGGCCATGTCGTTGTGATCCACATTTCGAGTGTGGGGCAAAATGCGACAGTTCATGGTTCGGGGTGCATGTACACATTTCTTCGACGAGAACCGTATGGAAATGATGGGTTTTTTTTACACCTGTCCTACACCTTAGCTGCCCTGGCCTTTACCTTCTCGTACCCCGCTTCTCATTGACCTACTGCAAGTACATACCCAATCCCTCAGCTGCCCTTTCCGAATCATAAGGGAGTAAATCTTACGAGAAGCGTCCTTAGTCTCATCACGAGGTGTAGGGTTCGTCTGTAGCCCTCATTTATTAGCTTCAGACAGCCGCTTCTTCAAACTCTTTTTCGATTTCGGGATGCTATAGCTGACATACTTGGATCGTCGCGTGACCTGCATTTACGACTATCCAGGGTGGGCCAATGTTATGGGTTGCTATATACTCGAATATACCATACGTAGCTACTTCGTATATATTAAAATTAACTACGTATTTATATCACCCCCATGGGGGTTCTGGACGCCGGGCATAGGAGATACTCAAGTCTGTCTTGACCCCCACATGCTACTTCTATGACCCAACCCCGAGGAATCCTGATGACAAGAAAACGCTGCTCAACGAGCGATGATGACCAGCGGCGACATCCCTAAGCCCCGCACCCAAGGGACACCTTTGTTCGTAGCCCCAGGCAACGGTAGATCGGACTGTTTGACAGTCTATTGCATTGATGGATGTTTTAGGCTATGTATTATGGTCTCCTACAGGGTAGGGGAAGGTGAGGTGAGCTTCGTGCGTCACCACCTCAGAAGTCAAGAGTCACACAATCCACAATAGGCAATAGTGCCAAACGGTACGTAGCTTTCATTTAAAGAGACCAAGCGGACACCCTCCCTGGCTCTTTGCATAACAGTGACGAACCATAAGACAACCGGAACACAACTCCTTACTTAAATCAGCCGCAGCTATGGCAGGGAACTCACCCCGAACAAGCAAAGCCCCCCCCCTTCAATTCCACACAAAACTACCCCGATCACGGAAACTATTACAGCAGTCGCGCCACAAAATAAAGGCGAACGCGAAAAATACAATGCAAGAGATCGCAAGGAACCCTGTACCCTCGGACAAAAAGTCTCCTTTATCCCATACTCCCGCCATAGATTCACAGATCGCGGCGGTAAACGCGAGATAGCCTACATCATAATTTTATATAGAATTCATCTGGCGCTAAAATTACCCAAAATAATAGTCGTTCGTGATGCCATCATAAATTCGAAAAATACACATTTTGGGCTTTTGTACACTAGTTCCTAATAGCTGAAAAAAGAAACATGAAACTGCTGCCACTACTGTCAACACGAACGCCCTATCATAGGCCCTCCCAGCGAATGAAGCTATCGGATCATCCGCAAAACATCTGATGTTCCATTTTTCTCCTTCGCAACCACCACCAAGTTCGCAAAACAAAGCTGGTGGTAGAACAACCACTCATAAATGAATATCCAAACCCCCTCTTCTCTGCGACCAGGAAACAGTCAAAAACAAAGAATTCCAGCAAAATTCGAAACAATCAATCATCACCAATAATGTTGAAAAAAATACGCCCGTCAAGGTGTACCTACCCTCGCCCCCCCTCAACCGAAAAAAATCAACTATTTATGTCCTGCAGGGAGCGCCACATGACGTGTAGGAAATACAAGACAGCTAGCCTGTTTATACCAACCGTTACGCCCTCCAGAGAACGTCACATGGCGTGGTGGTGAAATGCAAAGGTTTCAACATGTTGCAACATCATATCAATATCCCTTGTCCGGGTTATATAGTATCAGTGCGCAGAGTGATTAGTTAAAATTGTCCTGTTGACCCGGGCAGCATCCAGGGGAGCCGCTGGCCTATATCTTTGACAAGGAATCACATATAGAATACGCGCGCTCGGTTTATCACAATAATTGTAAAATTAGGTAAAAATAGAATATAGACGAGGCGTATTACGCAGCTTGCAAAGTTGAGTATCAACTATTTAATCAGTCGAACTCACAGCTGACGTATTTCAAAATTTATAAAAATTACAAGACAGCTTGTCTACATACATGTAGGGGGGGGGGGGAAAATCATTCGGGACGGACACAAATTATATGTCTCGTATCATCCACGACTCTACCCGGGAACAAACGATGATTTCCCTACAAATCAGATCTCCCATCCGAACAAACTATCTGTCTCCCATCACCACCCACGACTCTACCAGGAATGAACGATAGTTTCCCTACCATTCATAAATCCAATCCTAGTGGCAATCGATATTTATCATATACCTGGTAGTGCTTACCCGGAAAGAAGTATAAATCTCCTACCATTCAGAGATCCACCCAGTTGCATACAATACATCTCCATATTCAAATTTGTACGATCAAGATATTATTCAATCGCAAAAAAAAAACATTCTTACGAATACCCACCTGAAAGACCAGACGATACCACCTCACCCCGCCATGTTGCCGAAACTTAAAAAATCTCCAGCTGACTATATACCTTTGTCTTTTTACTTCCACGATTCCCCGGTGCTGCTTTTGCTGCTGCTGCCGTCATGAAGTACTCGCTGCCTTGCGGATGCTATATCCCTTCGTCGTAGTACTTACTACTGCAGACAGCACCCGGCTCCCATGCCCCCGCTCCTCCGCCACTAAATTCCCACCGGCAGAGGGCACGCGACTATATTATATCACGCGACATTTCGCGAAATATGCAAACATGTTTCCCCTCGCTTCGCGATACCCCCATATCTGCTGCTCCTCCAAAACCAATCCCTTGACGTGGAGTGCGTACGGTAAATAAACCCCGCACTACTTGAAATCTCCCCCTTCCGCCATGCATGACTGGGATGCCTACAGCTGTCGCCGTAGGACTTTGAGCTACTACTGCTGTACAGCAGCAGCTTCTCCCTGAAAACAACGCCGTCTCCACGACATCGTCTGTGGGGCCCCCCACCCGGCTCTCGCATCCACCATCCGCTAGTTCCGACGATGTGGTATATCATCCCTCCTGCTGTACAAGCGATGATTAGCTGTCGGTTTCCATCGGACTCCTCCCGAGTTTTGAAGTCAAGGCTGCTCTTCTTCTCCAAAAGCGGTGCGGTGCCGTGCTCCCCAGCGTCTTGCGCATTATTGACTCCGCTGTTCGAAAACAAAGTCCTGTTCCAATACTTGATGAGCTCGAAGGTCCGCAATGTCATCCCCCATGAGGCTGTGGACCATCACTCTAGAATGTTCGTGGCCCCAGGTAAGGGTAGCCCAGACTCCATGGCACTCTATGGATGGATGTTTCAGGTCATGTATTATTGGTCTCCCACAGGGTAGGGGTAGGTGAAGTGAGCTTCGTGCGTCACCACTTACAGCCTCAGAAGTCAAGAATCGCAGAACCCACAATAGGTACTCGTAGGGCTGGGCACTGGCGGACTCAATTTGTAGTGATTATAATGTGGTCGAAATCAACCAGTATGCTGGATTGTAGCATTATACTGGCCACACTCGGCCAATCGGCCTCCCCCGGGTGGTGGGAGCCCACTGAAGATGTCGCAGGAGGCAAAAAAAAAACGCGATATCGCTTCATTTCCGATGAACATCGGGGCTCAAAAAAACTGCGTTGACCATCAGGGGTGAATACGGTCATCGAAAAACGGCAAACTGAATTTTAAAAAATCAAGAAAAATGCATGCAACGTGTGGCGATGATATGTGACAATCTTTTTCTCTCCTCCCGAAACGCATTTGGTGTGTTTCCGTACTATAATATGGCGAGCTTCTTGGACGTACGTAAGATATAACTACTGTCGAAGGTACTGGCCGACTCAATCAGTAGATTACGACAGCCAGTACATACTGCGCCAGAGCCCAGCCCCACCATAGGCAATGGTACCAAGCGGTACGTAACCGTCATTCAAAGAGACGGAACGAACAACCTTAACCTTGGCACCAACAAACATACATACATGTTGGAAGGCCCTACTGCAGGTCTTCGTACACGTAACACTCAAACCTAGCACAGTGGGGGATACGGTTTAAGAGAGGGGTGTGACATACCAAAAAAACTCCCTTAAACACGACCTTCTCTTGAATCGGTTTACGATAGGTTTTCCCTTAAACGGAGACACCGATTTTAGAGAAATCTACATTGAAACCGAATACATGGGTTTCAGACTGCCTGTGGGTGGAATGAAGAGCTCGGGTGCTCGTGCCGTGATGCCTCACCGAAGTGTTCAAAGAGCTTTTTGTATCTTGTTTTCGGAACATTCTCGTGCGTTGCACGACCAACAACACCCAGCACGATCCCTCCTTGTGCGTGTTGAAGACAACGATATATTCCGTGGTCCAATACTGTACTGCTGTACATACTGTATCATCTGAACATAACATAGCGGCCAACAGAACACAGAAGCACCCATGCATGTCACACGCTCGTCACATCTCGGGAGCAAAGAAAACAAAAGCAAAAAATACGGAAAACCGCACACTGCTTTACTGCTGTCGCGTCGTACTGCACAAATGCTACTCTTTCAAGCATCTACATCCGTCCTACCCAGCAGCAGACATTATGACACGTGCCTGTCGGCAACTTCTGCAACGGTACAAGAAGCCTGCCATGCCAGTTTGTTTCGTTTTCCTTGACCGCAACTCGGTCATCCATGCCAGCTTGGCTTTACGAAGATGGTAAGGCACCTCGGCCATGTTACACCTCTCTGCTATTCGCTCAAGGTCCCCAAACTGCTGAGCTACGTCGTCAGCGTACGGTGGTGGACGAGGAGAGAATTCGGGCTGCGTGCGCTGGTCCTTGCTCCCGCCGAAGAGTCGGCGTCGTCGTCATCCGAGTCCACGTTCAGTGGGCAAGCAACATATCACAAAGATCGTCCTTTAGATCTGCGATCACCGCTCGCGCCATGTCTTTTTTCTCCTCTACACCAAACCATGACTCGACCACATACAAAGAAGCCAGAGTTGGGCCAGCTCCAGCTACCAACCCCAGACCCTCAAGCGCCTCGCCAAGGTCTCCATCGGGAGTTCCATTCTTCACCCCCGGACTGAGGCGCTGCACTAACAGCTAAATACATTTAACAGTATCCAACTCAGGCTAAAAGAGCGGGGGGGTTAGAGGTGGGTTCGGTTTAAGAGAGTGGTGTGCCAAGTCATTTCGACCCCGCTTAAACCGGCCCTGAGCTTTTAGGACTGCAGTCTCGTTTTGGGGACAAACTACTTGGGATTTGCGTAGTTTGTCCCCAAAGCGGGCCTGCAGTTCCAAAAGGGTAAAACCGTAGCCCCCACTGTACCTGCGGTACTATTCTCTGTCCCCTGTTCATGATACCTCGTACGTATAACAGAGACAAACCGAAAAAAGGTTGTGCTTGTAGCTTGTGTGTCCTCCTCCGCCTCCATCGTAGCTCGCCCTACCCGGCGGGAGATACGTGATATAATAATGGCTTCGAGGGTTGACACCTCAGCATCAGTGAGATCGAAGGTTATCACTTCGTCGAAACTCATATTCGTAACTATACAGACTACTGGTTCTTTGTGATTCGCTGTACTCGATACTGGTCTGGGGATATCTGACGGTTTCACACATATTCTGGGGTTTCGTATTATGTGTCTAGGCATTATTTCGGATGCCCGAGTCTTCTGGGATGTGGGTATGTGAGTACAAGGCGCTTCGCTCCGCGGGCGGCGGACAGAGGTCCATGATTGAATATTGTTTTTTTCATGATCCCCGTAGTTGCAAACTCTGGCGACTTGATAATGCCAAGAGTCCTGCCGCCATACTTCAGGAGAAAACAGCTCGGACGCCACATATGCTTCGAGTCGCGGGCGGTTTTCCGCTACGCTCGCTCACATGTCGTACATACGTACATACCCCAGATAGGTTACTTATTTTCTTCTTTCGATATGCTCTGTGTCTGTACTCGTATGTACAAAAGATAAAGCACAGCACGGCACAGCAACTGTTACAAAGCAAAAACAATGAAAATGAAACCAAATTTTTCTGAAAGAAAAAACCCCCCGTCCCCTTTCG
Organism: Macrocystis pyrifera; assembly: GCA_031763025.1. Taxonomy (NCBI): domain Eukaryota; class Phaeophyceae; order Laminariales; family Laminariaceae; genus Macrocystis; species Macrocystis pyrifera. Next base: position 3,151,080 of record JASSKH010000035.1, on the reverse strand, counting down.
TATAATAAGTTATTACCGGATTGGAACACCTTACAGCAGTCAAAAAGAAAAAAAGAAAAAAAGAAATAATCAAACAGCAGAGCTTCTCTCTCAGCCTCGTACGCCCCGCCCGCCCCTCTCGCAACGATCTCGCCACCGATTCAGTCCGGGCAAAGCTTTCCTCCCTCTCTTCCACAGTGAGCCCCGTCGCCCGCCTCGCGTGAAGCCCGGTGCTCACCGTGGACCTCGACGCATACAATGGTGGTGCTCATTCGGGGTACCTCCCTCTTGTAACTTTCATCCCTGTCGCGAAAATAAGCACCGCTTGAATATTACCAGGTATCTTACAATCCCGAACGACCCCTAAATACTCGCACGTACTCTCGTATCAAAAATCACAAATGGAGGCCAGACAGAGCCTATTGATCCATCCCTCGTGTCTCGAGGCACACGCAACGCCTGGGCACGAAAGCGGCGACCGCGCTCCTTGCAACTCCCCCTCTACCTGCCAGCATCCGCTGACACCCGCGACGGTGCCGGGTTCGCCCGCGGCGTCGTGCTCGGAGTACACACACGCACACGAAACGAAAGAAGAAAAACGGAAAGGACTGAAAGTACGACCAGAAATGGAGAAAACAAAGACCCGCTGGAAAAGTCCGGCAAGTAATAAAAGGAGGCGATTTCCAAGTGGGAGCTCTGAGACGCCAGGGATGTACCAACCGAGCACGTTCAGAGATCGAGGTCTAAGTGAGTAGTTCTATGGCTCGCCTTGCGAGGCAGTCGTGATGCTAAGATACGACCCGGGGTTTGATGCTAAGCTACTCCTCGTTACATATGAGAGGGTAGAGCGTGACAAAAGGTACGGCTTATCCCTGTGTTGTTTACGTGGCGTGACCTCTGACGTGAAGGTATTGGACCGCCTAATATGAATTGGAGCCTTTGACAATCAGGTAGTGTGCTTCTGTGTGAGGGCGTATTTCGGTGTGGTGGTGTAATATATCTACTGCTCTTCCTCGACGACCATGGTGTAGACTATGGTGTAGACCACGCGTGCAACACAGCGGACGCGTCCGACAGCTCCTCGTACACAAAAAGCAGTTGTAACTGCTGACAAAGTCGAGCAGCAATGTCCATGATGATTTGGTCCAGGACTACTGCTGTACCAAAGACAAAATCGCACAACAGCAGTGACAGCAGCAGTTAGTTGCCGGTTGTTGTTCGCTTTCTACTTCGAGCTCGTGAGTGGAAATCCGAATTGAGCTAGATGACAGGTACGATCCTGTATCTGAGCGCAATGTACGATACCAGGTTCTACTAGCTGTATGTCGGAGGCGCGTGAGCGCTGTGCTGTGCATGGGGGCTCCTCCTGGTCCTCGAACATCTTGCTCGGTTCAGCCAGGTTCAGCTCCCATTTTGTTCTCGCGGTCATGTTCCCAACTAGTCTCAAGCAATCGTGGTTAGCGTTGGGTACAACACACATATATATATTGACTACCTACTGAAGCTCCACTACCACCAGCGCTCACCACGGGGGGGGTTGAAGTCTTGACAATGCTCGACGCAACGTGGTTCTCGCCTGCTGCCTCCTTGGCTTGGAGAAACGAGACATGAGTCCGTTGCGGACCATCGCTCACGGGCCTATACGTGCCAGATACATCAACACCAAAAATACTACGAGTAGGGACGAACGCTTCTCCCAAGCAGACGGTCGAAACGAACAAGAGTGACGTGCCAATGGCGTAGAGACTTTGTCGTCTCCTCATCTATCCCCAAGCTCAACCGCGCAATTAATAGTTGGTGTTTCCAGCTTCCAACATGCCTACAGCTGGGTTCAAGCTACCAACAACGAGGGAGTTCCATAATTTTTGTAAGCTTTAATGTATCGGAGAATTTATTTCTTTATCCCCGCCAGCGAAGACCGAAAACAGCGGAGCACAGGACTGACGATCGAGCGACTTGATTTTTCTGGCACGCCCGCTCACACATCCTGCCGTGCAAGAGAAGAGACCGCTCAAAATCCCGTAGCAGACACAAGTATGAAGCACACCTCCTTCTTGTGCGTGTCGAGCCTGGCGGGGTCCGCGCTCGCGTTCGTACCGTCAACGACGGTGCCCAACTCGTGGACGAGCCGCCCGATTATCAGGTGAGCCAGCTCGGTCGAAACTGGGCGCCCTGCGAGGCACCCAGCCCGGCGGCTGGACGATACTGAGCGGATAAATCATGCGAATCCCGCTGTCGAGAAGACGCTTGCATGGGTTTGGCCTACAGCACCATGTGTTGAGATGAGCAGTGCGTGACGTTGTTATTCTGGGTGGGTGCACCTGAGGACCTGGAGGATCCGACAAGCGGAAGTTTGCTCTGACTCGTATCTGTCTCCTTCTCGTTCCATCGTTGACCTTCCGTTTCCGCATGTTGATGGTCAGCTCGAGCAGCACAGCAGTTGTGGAGGCGAGGCAAGGCTTCCCGCTGTGCATGGCAGCCACGCAGTCCAACCCCGGGGTGAGCGCCGATTGTCTCGTGCTTTGATTCCGTGCCGAAAATGCAAATACGAGATAAGAAAAATGATGATGAGTTTGGTGACTCACTACTCACATGACTACGATTCGGTTGGATGACGTTCCTGATTTGATTTTCAGTGTCTGTACAAGAAAAGCGTACGAACTGCTACTGCTGTGTACCTGCCACAACAGCAGCAGCGATAGACGAGAGAGATCACGTCTGCTTTTATGTGCACGCCTACACGAAAAAATCATACTGCCGTTGCGTTGCCTCCGAGTCGTGAGCGTCTCTCGCTGGTCGTGGAGGTCTTGCAGTCTGACGGACAGAGAGAAAACTGGGTAGCATCCATCGTCCGACTTCGAGTACGCCTCTACGTGGTGTAAATTTACCACGTATATAAAGGTAATACGTAGGCTCAAGGCCCGTGAGCCAAGACACGTGACAACCCGCATCAGAAACGTCGATCATGATACGAGTAGAGCAGGTTATCATGATCATACATGAACATGTCTCCCCAACTACCTGGTACTATACTCGTACGAGTGGTGACGTTTACTGATCTTGGTCACAGAAGACACACGATCGCAGACGCGATATACAGCAACAGCAGCAGCGGTTGGTATTTCTCCCAACGCAGCACCGATACCCTCGATGATCCAATATCCCCATGATATGTACCCGTTCTGCTGTCATCATGATCGTCATGATCAGGAGGCGATCGGCTTGGACTTGACGAAGCCGAAGCCCAGGCCCACTCCGGACGACTACATCTACGAGCAATCGATCCCCGACACTCCGATGACGAGGAAGTACGGACACCTTCGTGGAGCCAAAATCAAGACCGTGTCGGAGACTGTCGCCGACTTCTACACATATGTAAGCACCAGCACAAACCATAAGCATTGGGGAAGGGAAACCCTAACCTGGCTACTGGTTGTAGGGTCAACATTCTACTCGTATACCTGGTACATCTGTAGCATCCATCGGACGGGGCTTGGGCAGACGGAGGCGGAGCGTAATGGACTATTAGTTGTAGCAAGCTCCTTTCGGAAGCTCAAATATCTTGACGAAGCTGTGTGTTTGAGTTCGACGGCTCGACGGTGCTGTGCGACTCTCGAGAAACTTACTGGTGTTCATTCACATCGTGTGTAGCACCGTACATGCCGGTATCATGAATCGTACCCCACGTGCCCTGCGTGCGTTGCTTCGAACACTGATGTTCGCTCTGTATGTGATTTCGCGGTTTCGTCTCCAATCTTCGAGTGCGTTTCTTGCGAACCTGGTCGACGAGTGTTGTGTGCTGCTGCTGCACATACGACCGTTTTTTTTTTTTGTATAGCCTTCGTATGCGAGTACAGCAGTCCACAAGTCCAAATGTTAGATAATATTCAGGGAAGGCCTTATCCGTCTGACCTGCCGAAAAACGAGGAGGATGTTACCCTTCGTATACAGTTCGTATCAGGTATCAGGCGTCAGATTGTTTTCATCTCCGATTCGTTCGGTCGAGGTTCCACAGTTGAACAGGGCTGCCTCCATTTTGGGGGGGGAGAGGAGAGGGGGGGCGGTTAGCCCACCCGCCCTTTGCGACATTTGGTGCCTTCGCGTTGGAAATCCCTGGCGGTTCCCCTTTACAACTATCGTTGGATTACCGGTCCTATCGACTATTTCCAGGTAACTATTGTAATAACAGTTTTCTTGTCAACATGCGGTGTTTTTCTAAACGCGTGCAGGGTGGTGATTGATTTCGTGTCTGGGATAATGTCGCGGATTACGGGCATTAAATGGCGGTGTTCCGTCACGCGCCAATCGTATCCTCGCAACAGGCTCCCCTCGAAACTTATACCGCCTGCTGGTGGTGTGTATGGTGCAGTATATATATTATTTGTTCGGCGCGTTTCATCAGAAACACGCCTCCTCGATAAAAGAGGGGAAACGGGATGATGAATATCATGACAAGTACTGGTAGCTATCAATAGCTGCTGAAGTGTACTTGAACAGTATTACCGGTATCTGGTATAATACCTCCCCTCCGTGTCTGTACGAGCGCGTCAGGTTTTGGCCGTGTGACGCCCGCCGGTGAATACAGCACACAGAACATAAAACATACCTGATACCCAACAAAGAGCAAACAAGCTTGGACGCTCATCACGTAGCAGCAGCAACACAGTAGTCCTCGTGTACTTTGCTGGCGCGAGTACGAGCATAAGCTGACCAGTCGAGCTCATTTGTGTCCAGACTTGAAAGCTTTGCAAGCTTGCACCTGATATCTGGTGTGGTATGCCAGAGCATCAGACGAAGCACCACGGTCAAGCGCCGAGGGCCTCATTCGCCAAAAGGTATACTCTTGGAAGAAACGCTGCATAGTTACTTGCAGTTACAGCAAACAAGCGATTTAGGGACTTGCTAGACAGGGGTGACTGACCTACTGTATCAACATTGCCCCCCCTCCCCCCCGTGGCCCCTCGACCGTGTTCAGTACAAGAGGGTGGTGATCACGCAGTTCCGGAATGTGGTGACGGAATACCTGCAGAGCACCCACCTGACCGTGTACGATGCGCGCTTCAAGTACGACCCCCTCTTCGGCGTCGGATTCTACACCAGCTTCATGAGGTCAGTCCAAGCCTGCCAGGAGCCTTGACCCTGTAGCGACTGCACTGTGAACAGACACATTTGTACGCCGACTGGCGTTTGTGCAAGCCTAAAGTAGGTCAGCGTTGCGCGCTGTGAACTAAGACATTCGTACTTTGGCTGGCGTTTGTGCAAGTAGGTCAGCGATAGGTGCCGCCCCAGTTGATAATGGGTCTGGGGCTGCAATCTCCACAGACTTGAGCGCACGTTCGTACAAGCCTAGAGTAGGCCGGAAGCCACTGTGGACTTGAAGTCGGTGATAACCCGTTTAGACTTGCACTCACGTTTAGCCAACCTTACAAGGCAATAGGTCAGCGTTGAATGTCGCCCCAGTTCGAAATGGGTTGCAACCTCCTTAGACTTGCACGCACGTTTGTACAAGCTTACAGTCAGTAGGTCAGGAGCCCCTGCGGACATGAAATCGGTTATAAACTCTTTGGACTTGCAATCACGTTTGTACAAGCCTGCAAGGCAGTTGGTCAGCGTTGAGTCGCCCCAGTTTAAAATAGGTAACAACCCGTGCCGACTTGCACGCAAGTTTTGTACGAACCTGACTGTAGGTCAGCGCTGAGTGTCGCCAGAGTAAGCCGCGCTCGATATTCCGTGGCTTGTCTACTTTGGCGACGGAGCCCTTGTCGATTTTGCGTAACTTTTCCCACACTAAATCCAAATAGTGTTGTTTCCAAAAACATGAGTGCAGTTGTAAAGGGTTCAGCCCTTCGGCATAAGATAGTGCATGCGGACGAAAAACTACAGTAAGAAATTGATACGTGATGCGGCATTGTTTGGTGGGGAAATGTTGTCGTCGAGGAGCATTGAGCTGCTTGGCACTCGAAGCGTCTGGACTATTGATAACGAACGAGACAGGAAATGAGTAGTGAGTAGTGTGGCGTGGTTCACTTTCAGTTTTGATTGCCGAAGGCCACCTACCGCGCTAGACTGCGGGCGCGCCCTTTTCTATGAAGGTGCCTCGCCCAATACGGGGCTAGCTTTTACGCAGCGTTTTTTTTTCGCTTCCTGACGGCTTTGGAGTGTACACAAGCGGAACCTCAGGAAAAAATCGTCAGTACGCGTACCCGCAATACATTTATACCATACATAAATGTGGAAGAGAGCGCAGTGTTGTGCGCGAGCTGAAGATACGGTAACAGCCTCTGCCCAACTATCACAAGCGCTGGTGCTGTGCATGAGAGGTACTACAAATAGTGTTCTTTATTCAACGTTTAGTCTGATTGCATCGCCCTCCTCGCTTGTCGTCCCGCGTTGTAACTGTAGGTTCATGCGCGCCTACCCGGCGGAGGGACAGGCGGAATTGATCTTCGACGCGGTCGTTAAGGCAATCGGAAACGGGCTCGACCCGGATCAGATGAGGAAAGACACCGCCGCCCTGAAAGTTTGGGCCGAGGGCAAGACGGAGGACGACGTAGTAGCAGCGATGAAGTCAGACGACACCAGGTAAGCACCGGTTGGATTACAGTACCCGACAGCGCCTGACTCCCCTTGAGAAGTGACCACGCTCGTATTCCTGGGGTGGAAAATAGTTGGAACTGCGAGCAGTGTGAGATGCATTTTGCAGTGAAAAGAAAGAGTTGAAAAAAAAAATGTGCTACGCTACGTACAAGTTACGATTTTCTGGCTCGACTTTTGGGCGGAAACAAAGGAAAACTATTGTTTGTGCGGAAATTAACGTACGACGCACCTCAATGAAAATCGGAAGTGTAGCCTTTCGAGCCCCAACATACGTACGTAAGATGAGGAGTTTTGTTTGTGCTGAAATTAATGTACGACGCACCTCAATAAAAATTGAAAGTTCAGCCTTTCGAGCCCATCATACGTACCTGGTACGTAAGATGAGGAGCTTTTTTTTTTTATAGTGCTGTCGATTTATGCACGACTGGTTTTCGAAAAATGTGGGCTATTGCTTCGCCGACGCTGCAGCATGCGGTACCCGGTACCGTGCCGCTGTACGCTTTGCTACGCCCGGCTTGTAGTTTTCGCTTCTTCCCTGGTCATGCCGCGACATGTCCGGTTTGATGCGCCCGTGATTTGTCTCTTTTGCTTTACTTCCACGCTTGCTTGCCGCTGCTGCATTTGCCTGATCTCTTTATCTCTCTCTCAGCGACCTCGTCACCGCTGGCTTCTACGTTGCGCGTACGGGTCTCGGGGCGTTTGGGGAAGGGTGGGAGGAGAAGGGGGAGGACGTAGAGTGGTTTTTGTACAACCGCTTGTGGGCAGTGGGAGTGTTCTCCTTGATGGAGGACATCGGCCTAGAGCCGACGGAGGAGGTCAGTGCCAGTACCAGTAGCACCACTAGTACCAGTATGATGCCAGTATCAGTCCCACCTCCATCAACCAGTGTCGTTCTGTGTCAATCGCGTAACTATCAGGCCTGTCGCCTTGGTTGTTTCGTTCGGTGTGTTGTGTGTTACACGGTTTGTGATGAGCTTTTTTCGTAACCAAGTACGTTTGGCATCTCACTCGCTGACTTCCTTTTTTTTTTGCGATGACAGTGGTATGGTGGTCGGGGTCCGTGAGAGTCCGTGAGCAAGACGCAGCGATGTTTGTGGCGGCCTTTGTCCCTCCGTCTGGTCTGGTGCATTGTCCTATTACGGGGGACCATAGTAAATAGGACCAAATATTGTTGGTAAAAATAGGTAAATATATAGGATTTTATGTATACCATAGATCCTAATAACTATGGACCCCCGTAAAAAATTTATTCGCACGAAGTATATGCTGTGTTGATGGGCACTGAAAATCGTTTACTACAGTAGAACGCCGATTCTACCCGTAGCCACCGACTCGCACGCTTGATGCAAGCGGCGGGCGGGGGCCGGAGGGAGGGTGTGCTTTCATTGTGGTATTCGAAGTTCGCCCGTGTTGCTTCCGCAATAGCATACCGGTACGTTTTCGGTTCCAAACGATTCAGACGCGATTTTCGAGAACCTCACCCACAGGATACAAAGTTATTCGGCACCTGGTCGTCGTACTTTTCATCGCCGTTTTATCGGCTGAAATAACCTTGCGTTCGTTGACTTCACGTCGGCGGCTGATGCTATGCAGGTTCGTCAGTAATTCGTACCAGGTACGATTTCGCTTGTTCTGGGTACTGCCTCGAGCTGATCATTCTTCCCCCCTTCGCCTCGCGTGTCACAACCATTCCAGATTGTGGAGAAGTGGTTCGGCGTGTTGGGGACGCCGGCAGCAGCCGCGGTGAAGGACCTAAACCTTTACCAAGAGCAAGTGGGGAAGATCGAGCAGGCAGAGATGGTGAGTCCTTGACTGCGCCGAACGTAGGAGAGGAATGCAGAGTGCTGTTCGTATGAGTGCAGCACATCAGTTTTTCAGTCTTGGCTATTTTTTGTGTATGAGTTCAGCACATCAGTTTTTCAGTCTTGCTATTTTTTGGTGTGGGGTGGTGTGGAGTGTGGAGTACGCACCGAGTTGGGTCGGCACCTCGGGTCTACACGGAACGGAGTGACAGACCTTGGGTGCGATCGTGTCCATAGTTTGGCGGTACAATCTTGGGGAAGGGGGGCCTGATGTCCATAATTTGCCTGTTTCCCTTTCCCTTCTTTCCGTATGTAACTCTTAGCCGTGTTTCCAATAGGTAGATGTTGGGCGGTGGTTTGTGTTTTTGTCGACCCAGATCTTGGCAGCTGGATTTTTTTTTCGGTGTTCCAATGTCCGTACGAGTCCAGAGTTTTGACGCTATTGTATATGTGCCGTGAAACACTATGCATCTCGAGATGTACTCAAACCCTCAATGCGATTGTTTTTTTTTTTCGTGCTTGTCGTTTCAATGGCGCCTGCAAGCCTCGGTGTGGCGACCCCCCCCCCCCCCCCCCCCCCCCCCCCCCCTTCCCTCTATTCTGTGACACGGTGGAACTCCCGCCCATCCTCTATCATATGTCAGACAGTCGGACCCCCCCCCCCCCCCCCCCCCCCCCCCCCTCACGATTTAGTCAGAAATGATATACCGGCCTGCTTTGTTTAGTTACCACACACGTTATCTGGCACCTTTCTTCATCGCGTTTCAATCGACCGATTACCTTTCTCAATTCGCGCAGCTGTTCAAGGAGATCGAGATCAGGGAGAAGAAGCGCCTGGCGGAACGCCTCGAGTCCAAGGCGCAAGACGCCATCAAGCTCGCCGAGCGCGCGGAACGGGAAGCGAAGGAAGACAAGGAGGAGGAAGAGCGGATCAAAAACGCGAAAGAAGGAGAGGTCCTCCCCAACGACCTCCCCAAGGCCTAGGCATCGCAGCCTTATAATACTTGAGGTACACACGTGCATCCGTCCTTTTTGTTGGTGTGTGGTGTTTGTGTGAGACATTGGTCTCCCGGGTCATGGTTCTTACAGTAGTTTGAAGTAACCGTTTCATGTTCAAGACGGCGCGATGCGGTGGAATTGCCGCGGTCCAGTTGGCGCGTCGAGGGAGAGGGTGCCGTGGCCACCCGCGCCCAGCAACTCTTCAAGGTACTGTAGTACACTCTGCGAGGAACTATGCGACTTGATTTGTTCTTGCGGCGGAAATAAAAGAGACGCTCACTTTGACGGCAGCTTCTGCTGTACCCGTCAAACCCCTAGTGCGTCGGTAGTGGACAGCGGCCGCGTTTGCATCAAATAGGGGGGGGGGGGGGGGGGGGGCGCACTTTTTCCTCTTTTTTTTTTTTTTTTTTTCTTGTCGACCGTCTGGGCTTTGTTGTGACATTTTTACGCTCTGTTGGCCCTACCCCCCCCCTGCCATGAAGCGGCAGCACGGAGTTGATATAGACGGGAAGGCGGTCGGCAAGGCAGGGGCGACGCCCCGGCCCCCGCACGACGTATGATACTTTCGCCACCGCAGAAAGAGTTGATACCGTAGTACAATGTTTTTGAGCTTTTAGTTTCGTTTTTCATTGGCTTCCGCCGTAGGGGCAAGATGAGCAGTGGACGAAGCGGACCGAATGGCCTGCGTCGAAAACGAGCAGCAGCGCGGAAAGGATAGAGAGAGACGGGTTGCCGCTTTTTGATGAGCATGCTTTTGCATCGCGTTTTAATGGAGAGAAAGAGCCGGTTGGCAAGCTAACAAATATTATGAGGACCTGACGTGGGCCGGAGAAGTTCTTTAAAATCGGGGAGTTCGCCGAAGAGTCGGTTTACCATCGAAACAGGCAGTCGCTGTTTGCGTGTATTGCGTGTTGAGGGCAACAGCAGACAATATCCGCCTGCTCTGGAGGGTAACGGGCGATGAAAGTACTGTTGTTTGTGTGTTGTCGGAGTCTGGTTATAGCGGACGTGAGTTTTTTTGTGACCATAGATCCAGTGTTTTCGTCATCAGTGTTCCGTGCATGAGGCAACCGTTCGGCGTCGAGCAAGGCGCAGGTAAGCTCTATCAACAGTAGCATTGCAGACGGGCCACAGAACAGGATGATCGTTCAACATGAGCACCAGTTAACATGAAGTATACACCGTAAGTTTGTTGAGAGAAGGATCACGTGTCGAATAAACATCAAATCATACGTGTCAAGTCACAATAGTTGGCATTTCTTCGGCTGCTGCTGGTTTTTGTTTGGACGTGAGGGTCCTGTGGCAACTTTGTAGCTTCAAAGTGTGTGCCTACTACTGTGTACCTGTGCCTCGTTTGAGTACCGATACAGAGGAGTGGCCACACCACACACACAATTTAAACAAAAAGCTTCCAACATTTTTGAACGGTGTAGAACGTAGCGCTCGATACAATTAACCTCGACACATACGCGCAAACGGTCGATATTTGGCCGCCTCAAATGACAATGCCAGATTTAATTTTAGACTCTTTGAAAAAACACCTAAAACCGGGGCAGATGCCACTACTCTACAATATTGCTCAGCCGTGAAGCCCGAACCCCTAAACTTCTTATTTCAAGTACAACCTTAGTCTTCCTGTGCTGGAAGGCCTGTCTTATCTAGAACTAAAAATGATCTTGACCCCATTCGGTCAGAGTCTGCCAGTTTCTGTACAAGCAACTATGGTACACCACAAAAAGTTTTGGCAAGGTTCCAGGTGTATGCGTACGTCCACTCGACAATCAAGGCAAACTGAAGGGAGCGCGGCAGCACCAATGTAATTTTTACCCCACGCAATGCCCACACTACTTACGTTACATAATGTATAGGCATGGACCCTAGTAAACGAAAATACCCGCACTGTTGGTTACATTGGTTACGTATATGACATGCCAACCCGGAAGTACATGAAAAGCGAGTGAGAACCTACCCAACCCCTTTTATGAATGGCTTCACCCCCGGTACTTGACGGTGTGTTGACACATCGTTCACCCGGCTGAGTTTTGGTCAGACCTCCCCCCCCCCCCTCTCCTCCACGTTTACATCATACGTATCTCACTACAGTTCAGAGGGACCAGCGCGCTGAAACAATGCCGCCCATGGAGACACTGCACGCAATATACATACCACACAAACCCTACCGACATTATAGTCTACGCAGTGTATCATACCCCTCGGAGCTGCCAAGCGCAACTATCCCCAGAGGGTAGATACAGTATACACCTTCGCAGGACCGTCTTGTTGCTTTCTTCCGACGTTCCAAACATCTCGTGCACAAAAAAAAAAAAGTCATTGGAAGAACAGGAGGACCGACAACCTTACCCCATACTCGTGCACCTTCTCGTCTTGAAATCTTTGGTGCACCAATTCGACGCACACACGTCGCGCACGTATAACCTGACAGGTTGTAAGGTAAAGAGGATTGTCCATCAGGCCAACGTGCATCAGAGGGAAAGGCGCTACGTCTATGCCCCCCCCCCGCCTCTTTCCCTGCCCGCGACACTGTAGGGATGCGAGGGTCTATGGTCATACGACTAGGCCATGCATGACACGAGTACACCCCTCTTCCGTAGTCGCCCTTATTTTTCAGGTCCTCCGCAAGGAAGCGTTGAAAGCGAACTGAACGCACACTGCCGACCGCATAACTTCCAACATCAACAATTTCGTCCATACAGTATGCCTTTCCCGAGGTCCAGGTGGCGATCTATTTCCTTCCCCCCCCCACGCCCGACTCGTTAACGCCTCCTGGAGAACGAACGATCGGTCCCAGCCATATATGGACCACCGAGGTTCAGGTGGCGGTCTATCTCCCCCCCCCCCCCCCGACTCGTTGACGCCTCCTGGAGAACGAACGATCGATTCCAGCCATATATGGGCCACAGCAGTCGACTAGACTATGTACATGCCTGGTATATGTTTTCATGCCGTCATACGTAGCCTATATATGTAGGCTAGAAACAGCTCTATCCTGCCTGGGAAGCTTCTGCACGCGCACGTTGTTCATCCGCCTCGATCCTGATATCGTATCGTCCACCTGGAGCGCAAGATGAAGAGATGGTGGCATGGAAAGAGCTAAGAGACGCGTCTTTCGGGGCACGCCAAAGCCTCCTAAGGAGCCTTACAATATTGGTTTTAATGTAGCCTTACCGTATTATATAGCAGCTATTGCTTTTAATCTAGGGGGGGGGGGGGGGGGGCAGTCAAGCGGTCAAACCACGGTCTACTATTAATATTACCCGGGGGGGCAAACTAATCAGAACCCACAACGTACCCAAGAGGCGTATTACCCCTTATATTTACGTACTATATTGGGTTTTGACTACTGTGCTCTGCCGTAATAGTATCTCTGGTGGCATGCCGTGGCGCACGAAAAAGACTGAGACTGCGACGTCATCAATGTTATTCTCTTCCGTGGTGCTGCCGGTGGTTAGTGCCGCCCCTGCGTCTGCCGGGCTGTACTTACCGCGGCGGCATGAAGCAGCCAGGAGGGGAAATCAATGGGCGCCCGAGGACGGCGGGGTTTCCGCAAGGTGCAGCGTTACACCTCTGCAAGTCGTAACTACTCTGAAGCGTGTGGCCGACGTCCGACACACGTAAGACACGTTTGACGTAAAAATGTCAACCTTTGTTGACGTCCCTACGGCGCAGGACTCTGATAAGAAAACGAGCAATAAGAAAGATAGGCTGAGATTTACAGCAAAATACGAATTTTGGCAGTCATTGTACTGAAGTTAGTGCAGAACGCATCCATTCTCAAAAAGAGATATCCAGCGTGGACCAGTTTTCCTGTTTCTCATCATAGGTGTCCTGGAATGTACTGCACTCCGCATTAATTGATCGCTGGTGTGATTCGCTCTCCGTCTATTAGAGAACAAGGGGGTCAATTTGATAAGACGAACACCCCCGCACTCGTGAAAACTACTAACTGGCAGCTACTACGTACGGGTACTACTGCCGTACATGCGGGACGATCTTCTGATACGTAGCCGCCACACGCGCCCTCTTATTACTGATGTCTCTGATGCTACTATCGTATATAGACTACACGAACAGCATGGCGTTTCGTTGGCAGAATAGAGAAAATACAAAATGCGATTTTTCGACGGTTTCAACTTCGTGGAGCCCGACAAGTGAGCACCAACAGAGCAAAAGCAGCGGGTGCTACGTTAATGAGCGAGGACAAACAGCTGTAAGAACTGCGCCCTGCATGACGATGAATAGCACCATTTTAATAATACCGGAGGGCCATATAATGGCGATCCGAACCCTCGATGAACTTGAAAACAGGCACTATTACGGGGGTCCATAGTTAATAGGACCTATGGTATACATAAAAACCTATATATTTAACTATTTTTACTAACAAAATTTGGTCCCGTTAACTATGGACCCCCGTAATACTAGTTTCCCCCTACGATACCTGGTATGTTTTAACGTTTTTATGCACCATATTTGGTTCTGATTACCATTATTAATAATACGTATGTTCCCCCGTATTTGTCTCATCACGCGGTGTCATCATACGTAAAACACGCGAAAACCGAAAACCGGTAATGATGTTGTTATCACCATGCGTATTCTGGGGGTACTCTCGGGGAGTTAGGTTAATTGTTCATGAAATAACGAAGTAACGCCCTCAGGATCAAGCAGAGTCTATTTATGGCGGCAGGGACACGCAGACGTATTACTTGTTTTTCTGAGCTCGTTGTTCTGCAGCTCTGCACGAGGGTTGTCCCACGGTAGAGTTGAAGATAACCAGCTCGTCTATACCTGGTATCAGGTAAGAATGAGGCGCGCAAGCGCGAAGCGCGAGCCTTTTTTTCTTGGTTTTCCACGGAAAAAAAGCCTCTTCATAATGGATCGTACGAGAGTAGGGTGCCCAAGGTTCTGAGTTTCTGTGTGTGTGAGTGTGTCATCGTGTGTGTGATTCAACATTTTTTTCGGCCACGTTTGTCCACCGCGCTCAACGCACATGGCACCAATGCCAGTCCCGGTGGGCCCTGTGCACGCACACACAGCAGTAACGAAACCTTCTCGTGCTGGTGCGTTTGGAAGTCGTTCAGAGTTGGTCGAGCTAGGTGCGGCAACGTGTGTAGGCACATGGCTGGCCATGGCTTGAAACAATCAGAACCAACCGTAAAATATTAACATACGATGACGGTTTTTGTTTCGAGAGTTTAACGTAAAAAACCAAAGGACTGTACCTGTCCACAGCAGGCAGACTGTGCCTGTCCACAGCCCAGCAGGCAGACTGTGCCTGTCCAACTAGCACAAGTACTCGTCAGGCAGACTGTGTCTATCCACAGCAACGCTCGGGGCAAGACATGCTGCATGTGGTATTGTCAGGCCCACCCTCCTACCCATGAGGGGACGGATGGGCAGACTGCCCGTCCACAGCAGGCCTCCTACTCACGAGGCGACGGAGAAGCACGAGAAGCTTTGCTGTAGGTGTCACTCATCACTACTACTATTAATAGTGCTGTTGTTCTGCTGCTGCTGTTCTTGTTGCTGCCGCCGCCACGGTTCGTGCCGCTGCTGACGATTTCCTTCTTTCGAAGAAAAAACAACCCAAACGGCACGGGTACGTAGATGTTCGTTCATGTTGGTTCAGCACAATCCGTATTCGCCCAGCTTGTTATCGCACACAAATAATTGTGAGATCGCGGTTTTCTTGTTTTAATTCGCAAGAGAATTCTGTTGATACGCAAGCGCCAAGCGCCTGAGCGTAGAGAGGTGACACCCTTCGCGTTCAGAACAACCAAACAAAGTCAGGAACAGCGATATCCAACATATCTTTATTACACCCTGAATTCGAATTAAGGTACGATTCGCTTGGTGACCTTGGCAATCCAGACTCGTGGCCACGTCGCGTTAACGTTCTGGAGGGCATTTTCAACAGCTTTCATCCGGAGCCAATTCCGGAGCCAATCTACAGGAGAAGCAACTGGTTCTGGAACGCGGTGGTCATTTCTAATGATGACGACGGACGTGAGCTCTGCAAGGATACCACGTCGGCAGCCACCGCACCGCACAAAGTAGCAGAAGAGGACATCCTCGGCCTACGAGTACTTGCGAAATAGCCGTACCTCATCGACAACAATGCAACTGACAAGGCTTGCGGGCAATACAAACTCGCCAACTGCGGCGCCCAAACTGCCCCCCCGCTCAGACATTGTTTCGTCAACGACTGCCGAGCACTGCGTGGACAACCACTCCTCGTGGCTAGTTCCTTCGAGGTTGTATCGATGGCAGTACGATCGACGATACTGCCATCGGCACAACTTCGAAGGAACTCGCCACGAGCGGTGGTTATTCACGCAACGCTCGGCAGTCGTGGACGAAATCATCTCCAAGCGGGGGGCCAGTTTGGGCGCCGCGGTTAGCGAGTTTGTACTGCCTGCACGCCTTGCCAGTTGCGTTGGTGTCGATGAGGTATCACAATTCCAGAACCACTTGCTTCTCCTGTAGATTGACTCCGGATGAAATCTGTTGAAACTGCCCTCCAGAACGTTGACGCGGCGTGGCCGGTGGGGCGCCGAGGGGCCCCGGGCCTCAGTGACTCGATCACCGTGAGGGGAAGCAGACCCTTCCATCTCTTGAGTTTCCATCGTGCAGCGTGCGGAGCAAACTTACTCCAGAAAAGCAAACGATCAAGAAAGAGTTACAACAACTCGTACCAACCAAAAGGCGAAAAGTCTTAAGCCGAAGACGCCACTTGTCAAGATCAAGGGAAACACTGTAATCCTGGACAGGTTTGCCTACTAAGTCGGCACTCGTTGGTACTCATGTATGTTGTTAGCATACAGATAGAAGAAGAGCAGCTTTATTCCTTTCGTGCACGCGGAGACCGAGAACCAAGCTCGTGCGTCGCTGGGAAAACCCCTGGGTGTCGGTGTGCGCAATTTCAACCTTGCACGTGGACCCAGATCAGCCCAACCCCAGGCCAAACCCTAACCCTAACCCCAATCCTTTGGGGGGTTCGAGGTCGGCAGGAGCAGTCGCGCCGCTCCGCCGAGTGTTCCGGTGGCGTTTTTCCAAAAAAACGCTGGGCGGTCGAAAGACCCGCCTCGACCAATAATGACCCGCATCCTGCACAGTATTTCGTGCAGGACGCAGCTGTACATATGTCGAGTCCTGGTTTTCCATCTAAGACACGCCTCCCAAGTACTATAACTACGATCCTAATGCCTGAACCCAGGTAATTACCGGGCTTCAGCCTCATTCAAAGCAGTACCGTAACACTCGAGCCTGGATTGACAAGGTCACCAAGCGAATCGTACCTCGATTCGAACTCAGGGTGTAAAGGTAGGTTGGACATCACTGCTTTTGGTTTTTCTGTTTTGAAGACAGGGGTGTAGAGGTAGGCTGGGCATCGCTGCTTCTGATTTTGTTTTGTTGTTCTGATCGCGAAGGGTGTCACCTCTCCACGCTCCAGCGCGCTCACGCGCTTGGCCCTTCCGTATCAACAGAATCCTCTCGCGAGTTAAAACAAGAAAATCGTGATCTCACAATTATTTACCTGCGATATCAAGCTGGACGAATACGGATTATGCTGAACCAACGTGAACGAACATCGATCTACGTACCCGTGCCGTTTGGGTCATTTCTTCCTCTTTTTTTTATTATCCTCCGGCGGATTGGTAAACATATGAAGAAATAAATCGCCAGCAGCAGCACGAACCGTGGCGGCGGCAGCAACAGCAGCAGCAGCAGCAGCAGCAGAAGAAGAACGGCACTATTGATATTAATAGTAGTAGTGATGTACGACATATACCGCAAAACTTCTCGTGCTTCTCCGTCCCCTCATGAGTGGCAATGCTGCTTACAAGTGGGCGGGGGAGGGGGGGCTGCTCTACGATCTCTAATTTTTAGTTACTTGTTAAAAGTGTACTAGCAACATTAGATTATGATACGTAACCCGTGAGGAAGTTCCGCGGTATTGCGGAGTTGCCAGTGCCGCCCCGACAATGTTCAGCTGACAAAAAGATCGCCGGTGGCGGCGTGAGATGACACTACTGCTGTACTATTATTATACGAAGCCTTTATGGAAAGGCTTGGGTACGTACAGAAAAAACAGCAAAGTGCCGACTCGTACCCGTCTCAAGCCTCAACTGCTGCTGCGCTGCTTGCTGCTTTCGCCCAAGAGGGTTTAAAAAAAAAAGACAAATAAATCATCCTGTGATCCAGCCTTACATCTACCTCATTCCAAGAGGTTGCACGTCTGAAATCCTAAAGACGTTTACATATGGTATCTGCTAAACACCAACCAAATAAACACAGCAATGGGTCCGTCCACTGAAAGCGCCCCCGCTAGCACGCGGATGGGGTTATCAGTTATCAGCGACATCATGCCTGTCCGCGATTTAAAATGCCGCACCGCGCACCCACCATGTTAGGCTATTTCGCCACGAGGGCTTTTGTGTGGGTATTCAGTCCAGCGATGATGATGAGCCTTCCGTGATGTCGAACAAGCGGCAAAGCTCGACGCATAGCTTCATATCGTAGAGCTCCCCCTCGTGCTCGCTCCCGCAGTGAGACGAGCACTCGCGAAACGTGTCCTCGCCCATGCTCCCGGCCGCGTGCAAGGCGCCGCTCGTGATAATAAGGATAGCGAGGAGCAGCCCCGTTGCTGATGATGTCCCCCGAAATATCGTCGAACCCGCCATCTCCCCACACTCCGTCAAGCTTCGAATATCTTGGTAAGGATTGCTTCAGGAGGTACTGTAGGTGATGCGAGCGGCAAGGACCACGAAATAATCGAGGGGTAGCCGACGCAGCAGCAGTATATATATGAAGGTTGGTCAGGTAGTAGTGCTTGGGGATGGTGGGGGAATTGGGAGCGCGCCTGTTATGCTGGTTTCGAGGGCACCAATGGTTGAAAAATAATACCGGTTGCCACTTGAAGTTCGAAAACATGGAACCGCCAAAAAAAGTTGTAACCGCACAAATGAAGTGAACAAAGTTGAGTATCAACCACTCAACTGGTGGAACTCACAGCTGACGTTCTTTGTGACTGCTGAACATCAACTTTGCACGCGCAGCTGGCGTGCGATCGTGGCACGTGACGTGAGACCGCCTAGTACTTGTCCCCGTCATAGCATAAAATTGCCACGCCGCCGTCTCCATACGAAAGGCTTCCTCTTGGTAAGGGCAGCTTGAATGTCCAGTTAGGCCGTGCCCGACTTGGGTAACGCGGCGCGCGAACACGGACTTGGATTGGAATGCAACTTGCAGTGGCAGGTGGAGGGAGTAATAATGAGGCCGCGTTTATTTCCACCGCGTTTGTGCCCCACACGAACACAGAATCACGAACTCAAAGTTGTACATGTTTAGCTGTACTGCTGCTGTAAGACAGCACTCACTTGCACTATCCTAAGAGACCTGTCAGTACACCAGGTCGGAGGGAGCGGCTGCCTGTGCGTTTTCGGCTCGTTTACGACACGTTGTGCTGGCCAGCTGATGGTGTTATTTTTCGTTCGGTGGAGACGACACAGGAGCACACCAAGCAGAAGTTGGAGACGTGTGAAAGTGTTGGAAACTGCTGTTGTTGCGCAAGGCAGAAGATGAAGAAATCGCCTGCAACATCAAACCAGTAGTAGATAGTACCTAACCTACTGCTGTGCGTATATGTGTGGGTGCTACTGCTGTATGTAAGCTCGACTCAATCGTCGCATGGACATGCCCTGCATCGGTTTCACCATTCGTCGAGGTCATAGATCTTTTTGTCAACTACTGCTGCTGCTGTGTTTTCTACAAGAATAATTCAGACCAGTTCGTACTCTACTATTGATTAATACTACTGCTGCTGTTGTAGTACACATCATGCATCGTTTCTTCTCCTGGTGCTGGTATCGATCGGTTGAACTGACAGCTGACATGCTTCTTTAGTTTTTAATAAATCCCTCGACTGCTGTAGCGCAGCGCCAAATAACGAAAAATGCATTGCAGCGCTGTTTCCTGGACCGGGTGTATAGGTTGGAGGTTGGACGGTCTCGTGCAAGGTGTTTCGTACTTTTTCATGTCACCTCCTCAAATATTTTTTTCCCAGAGGGAGGATCATAACGCGTGTTGTCGTAGATTCGAGTGCGAACCAGCGAACGTGGAATACCGTTCGTTGCGCGTTGAGGAGTCATCTATCTACGATCGTCTCGCTTGCACTCAAATTATACTCGTACGAAGCAAAACACCTGCTGGTACCTGGTTCAATACTTTCGGGTTCTAAAATAGGTATGAGGTATGAGAGAGGGTTCCTCCATCTTGTAGGCCCTGCCTACGGGCCGGGTCCATCGCAAGGAGCGTACCCACTTACGTGTCCAACAAACCAATGCTTGGCGGTGTCACGAGTCACGATACCGAACAACAGTAATACTGGGAGAACACATAGGATACATCCAGAGTTTATCGTAGAAAACGATGATGTTTGTCGCTGATGCTCGAACACTTGGCTCTGTGGCAACAAGATGGGGGGGCACAACACCCGGCGGGTTTGGGACACACAAAGCAAACGTTCATGTCTACATACATGTCTCCTTGGCACGGGGGATATCATCAGCGATGCTTGCATTCATCATTCAACGCCCCCTGCGCCCAGAACCAAAGATATTCGTTGGCGATCTAGAATCTCTCGTCAAGGCACCTCTAGACAAAGTACAATAGTTTTAGTATACTATTTAGGGAATTCCTGGACGGCTGTCCGTCATGGGGCGAGAACGCAGTCAACCGTTGTGCCATAGAACTATATTGCTCGAGGCTCATAACCTATTGTGGGAATTGTGATGTATCCCCGCCTAGATGGTGGCTGAGGCTGACGCCTACCAACGTTAGTCGATGTTGTAGCTCGGAGAGCTTGTAGCAGAAGCAGTACGGCAGTACTTCAGTGCAGAAGACAATGCTTCGATATTGTAAACACGGCGCTTGTGGCCAACAAAGACAGATAGAACAGAAAGACCGGTGGTAGTCCAGGCAGGACGATGGCAGTACCCAGGAGTTGGCAAGGGTAGCTATACGGTACCTAGAAGAGCCAGAGAGATCACAAAGAGCGAGACTCGTGCACCCACCAACATCGGGTGTTCTACGAATGCTAACACTAGTTCCTCCGCATACGTTACATGCCAACCGGCACTAATCTTACCGATCACACATGCTTCTACTACATGAAGTACATAGAACAGCAGTGCTACTGAACATTGATAACAAAAATATGGAAGATGCGTAGGCATTTCCATAACAAACTACTTACAGATATCTCTCTCTCTGAGCGTGCTCGGTCGGTACATGTTATGATCCGTGCTACGAAGGACTAACTAGCCCACCTCAGGAACCAGGAGCGCCACGGCCACCCGCGATACCAGCCCCCGGACGTGGGACAGGGCTCTGGCCCGGCCCACGCCCCCTCCAACCGCCCCTCGGACAACCAGACCCACCGGCGCTCGGGAGTTGGAGATAGCTCTGTGGCCCGCGCCAGCTCCCACTGCCGCGCTGACGACCGGGACCGCCGGCGCCAGAGCGGGGGAGGGGACTCGACTGGCCATAACGGCAGGTCCCGCCGTGGACAGGTTTCTGATCGAGCCGGGGCCACATCTCGGCGAAACGGGGCTGGACGCCGGCGAAACCGCGGCCAGGGGAAGGAGAGCTCGAGCGACGGGCGCTCCAGGAGATACCGCCCGCGGAGAGATGGTTCTCAGGCCAGTTCTTTCAACTCCCCCACGGACGGCAGCGGCAAAGCCCCCGTTCCC
Source organism: Macrocystis pyrifera (assembly GCA_031763025.1). Classification (NCBI taxonomy): domain Eukaryota; class Phaeophyceae; order Laminariales; family Laminariaceae; genus Macrocystis; species Macrocystis pyrifera. The sequence goes on along the minus strand of JASSKH010000035.1, from coordinate 3,129,929 downwards.
GAGGTCACGGCCAGCTCCAAGAGGCAAGTGGTTTCCTCGCTGACTGATGTCGCTTCTTCCGCCGCACTTTTTGGTTATTTGACCATGTCCGATGACCGCGGCATGCCCGTGTCATCTAACCTTGCTTTCGCCCGAACATCAGCGATCGATTCCGCCGCCACAGTCGCCGAAAAATCACACCGCCGACGTTCAACGGGCGTACAAACACCTAGGACGCAAATATATCTCGCGCATTTCTGTCCTACATTTTGCCTCTTCGATCAACCCTTCCGATGCCGCGCAACAACTCACTCGTTCGGTCAAGGCCTCCGCCTCTGGTATTCTCATGATGCGCAACGATGGCAGCCATGAAGGGCTGAGTTCTACCGATTGGATCCCCGGCTGGGAGTACCTCTTCCAGAAATCCTTCGCGCGGGCCATCACGCCTGACACTCCTATGACTGCCCCCCTCACTACCTTGATGGATGATTGTTTTGGACAGGTGTCGCGCGCCCTCACAGCCGGATCGACGGGACCGGAGGCGCTCATGCTCCTCCTGAGGTTACTGAGCAACCACTTCGACCGCACCGACACGGGGGCCAGCTACACCCAGTTGAATAATTTTGGCGTGCCTAACGGGACCCCCTTTCGCGATTTAAGCCGTGCATTTCGAGGGGTGGTGTCGGTAGCGACGGGGACTGAGCGTGGTTTGGCACCAAGGGTGGAGGTTGTTTTGGAGGTGGTTCGGATGGCAGTCAACGAGCAGTACCCCAGCAAGATAGAGGCCCACGCTGTACCCGGGAGTTTTGGCTACGGTATCAAGGCCGTTCGGCACTTTGGACGCCATGTGGTTGGTTTTGTAGACTCTCGCGAATAGTAAGACACCTGCCGTCAACGGCGAAAAATATTTCTCTTTGCCTGCTTCTTCGACGGGTGTGCGGTCAACCGCCCCGTCGGGCCCCGGCCCGCCAGCAATGGTCACGGCCAGGGCCGAACGCTTCCTCAGTCGCCTTCATGGCAGACGGGATCGCGCAATAATCCGCTTGTGACGAATGTCAATAAATCCATCCCTGACTGCCTCGACCCATGGCTTGACACCTCTTCCAACTGCTAGCCCCTAGAAGAACACCACTACGCTGAAGTTCACGCGGTTTGTATGTCCATCCAGACGGAGGACCCTCTTCTCTGGAGCGAACTACTTTCATCGTCCGCTCGCGCGGCCGCCCTCGGCGAAAATCGAGGTCACTGCTCGAATTGCCACGAAGACTCGCACTCCCTCAGACAGTGTAGACACCCCTTCCGAAACCTTAGCGGTATTTTGAACCCCGACCTCGGAACGCTAGGCGTCGACGGCGCGGCGTTCCGTCGTTGGCAAGAACGCATGATCAGACACCGCCGCGAGAACAAACCACGGCCGCACAACCGCAACCAAAGGAAACAAAAGCGTCGTCCCGGCCACTTGCGTGGGCAGTACCACGGCCAAGGTCAACAGCACAGACAAGGTGACGACTACAAAACACACGCGGAACGAGGACACCAACAGTCTCACTCCGGCCATCACGGTGGTGGTTCGACCGCACCTGCCTCTTCCGCCCCAGCTCCAGCCTCGGGGGTTTGCTACGGTGCTTCGCATAACTCGGGCGGAAACCCGATGGACGTCAGCCAGGCGCCTTCCGCGCCGGTAACTGACAGGTCGACGGCGGCTCGGCCCCTCCTGCTCGTCCGCCGCCAGCATTGCCGGGGAGAAAACACGTTGATTTCAAAAGATGCTCGCGTCCCAGGCTCGCTCAGCGCTCAGCGCCGACCTGCTCCGCTTCCGCCCCGCGCGTCACCCCGTACTTCGGCCCGGCGTAACTACTCAGCCTCACTTATTTCACCCGGGAGCCCCCGGGCGTCTTCCCCGGCGTCGGGAGCCCGAGCCTCAAACGCCGCTCCCCTCAACCTGGGCACCAGAGCAGGCGCGTCAAACGCCGCTCTCCCGAACCACGCACCGCGCAGCATCACGAGTGCCGCGCCGTCGCGTTGTTTTTTTCAGCGAGGGTGTTCCCCTCCTTCACCTCCCGGCCATGCGGTGGCGGTAGGTTTGAGGTGCAGGAAGGCCAACACCGAAACCCCGAGATCTCGGTTGAAGCTCGGCTCGGCGTTTCCCCGCAATAACGGTGGCCGCTCCATCCTTTTGCCTATCAATAAGGAGTCGACAAGATTAGCTACCTCGTCCCCCTTCCCCACCAGGTCTACAGGACGGAAGCCCTCTCCGGTGGACCCTTTGTTGCCCCCCACCCGAGCACCGTTCTTGAAGACATCTACAGGGTCTGCAGGCCCTCTTTCGTCTTCGCGCATGCCACTCCACGTGAGCAGCGCTCCTTCGGCTACCGTGGAACACGAGAAACCTGGCACTGTCCGTCGAGCCAGTGGTGACTCCCCGGCCTCCGGTCAGATCAACCGGACAGCACACCCGTTTAATTCGGAAGAATCGCAGCTCTCGTCAAGCAGAACGGGCTCAGAGTCCCCTGCCTCCTTTGGTCCAGGACAGAGATCATCGGGCGCGGTAAAAAAACCTTCTGGCGAGTTTTTGCCTACGGGCAATGGTGACACAGAGCCAGTATACGTGGAATCGGACTCGCCTCGTGCACCAGGGGCCCAGTGTTCCCAGAGAAGCACACTCCCCCTCCCCCATACCGCAACTGCGGCCACCGACGACTCGGCACCGTCGGTCTTTGATCCTACTCTTGAGTATTCAACGGAGCGGTTGATACTGTTCTGGCAGCCCCCCTCCTATTTTTCGCGGTGATTCCCTTCGTCTTTTGTCATCGACGATGTCATATTCCTGCGCGGAGCAGTGTATGATGACTGAAAAGACCCGCCTTTTTCAGGACCACGACGCAGCGGAGCGGATTATGTCCTCGCCAGACCCACGCGCTGTCTGGGACCGCGGTCGGGAAGACGCCGCCCTTGCTGGTATTTTTGCCAAATTCTCGCAGAACCGGGCCATGAAGCAGCACTTATTGAGCACTGGCCCCAAAACTTTGGCTGAAGCCAGCCCTTTTGACCCCGTGTAGGGATCGGTCTCCGGGCAGACGACCCCGAGGCTCAAGACCCCTTTCGGTGGCATGGGAAAAATTTGCTCGGGAAAGCTCGTCCCGCCGTTCGCGAACACTTCCGCTCAAGGAGGCCGGGTTGGTACACCCCGCCTCCTGTCATCAATTTTGCACTCTGACAACGCCCGACAGAATTCATGAGATTACACCAGCGCCTCCCCGCCCTTTGACCGTGACCCGCGCGCGCCCAGGTCCTCCCTTGGATTTTTCGACCTGTTTTTCTGACGCGCCCGCTGATCACAGCCCCGAGGTTTTGGCTGTCACCCCTAGTGGCGACCCCTCCCTCGCGCTGCCAGAACACGGCCCCTGCCTCATCGGAGGCACCATTACCCTCGACGGCGCCTTTTTTGCAACTAAAATCGTGATTCACAGCGAAGCTGGCGTTCTTGCATCTTTTGGTTGCGTGGCACTTCTTGACACTGGCTCCCCACATACATTTATTCGACCAGATGTTTGGACCGCATGCATTCGGTTGGTGCGGCATCCATCGCGTGCGAGCAGAAATGCGCCCCTCGTTCTTGGGGGGTTTTGGCGAATCGGCCCCACTGAAGACTTCGACGAGTGTGCGCCTGAGCGTCCAATTTTTTCTAGAAAATGAGCCTACTTGCTCTCTCGCAGTTTGGGTCTGCGTGGTTCCCCCCTCAGTGATGCAACGTGCAGTACTGCTGGGGCGCGACAGCTGAAACGTTTAATAGCTGCTCCTACCACTCTCTGCCACCTCGGCCATCAGATCAACGCGTTTTTGGCGAGCTGGAGCTAAACACCACGCCCGACAGGCATGCCCGTGGACGCCATCGACCCAGTCGCTTCGGGTGGAGCTTCCATTTACGCTACGAGGGCGCTGCAGGCGTCACCTTGTCCGACGACCCCCAACTGCTGGCTGTCAACTTGGTTCGCCGCGATAACTCCCCGTCACTCACTGGGCACTATCAATACTTGGTCGACATGTTGCCCCAGCCCGACCTACCCTCGGTCGAGGAGCACTTCGTCGCCTCCGGACGACAGGTTCTTCCCCTCGTTGGAGTGGCGGCTCTCGAGCCAGGGGATGTTCTCGGCGTCGCCCACGCCCCACTGCTGAGCGTCCCGCTGGACGTTTTGCAGCAGGACAACCGAGCCCCCAACCCTCCCTCGGACTATCTGAGGTGTCTCCGGTCTCAGTAGTTACAGCCTCCCCCTCGTAGCCGCCTCGCCCTCGCCTGCACTGCTTGAGCGTTTGAGCCCAGAACAGCGCGCTTCGTTCCTGCGCGTCTGGGCACGTTGCCGTTACATCTGCGGGAGGTGGCTTTATAACTTCACGGCACGGACTGGACCCCTGAGGCCATCGAACAGCTGGGAGATGTTCTCTGCGAATTTCCTGACGCTTTCTCGAAGTCCAAGTCTGATTTTGGTTCCTGCTCGTTGATGCCTTGCGTGATTTCGGTCTCGGAAAGAAGCGCTCCTATCACGTCCAGGCCGCACCGCATCCATCCCTTCCTGGCCAAGGAAGTAAAGGCCACCTTGGACCAGTACCTAGCGGCAGGTCTGATCCAGCACTCGACCTCTCCGTACTCGAGCACGCTGGTGGTCATCCCGAAAAAGTCTGGAGGCATTCGGATCACCGTGAACTACAAGAAACTCAACCAGATCAGCAACTTCAGCCAGCTGCCTATTCCTCGCGTGGACCAAGTCCTCGACTCCCTGGGGAAGGGACGGGTGTTTTCCTTCTTCGATTAGGTCTCCTCGTTTCACCAGATTGCCGCGCACAAGGACACCGTCCCTCTCACGGCGTTTTGCACTCCCACGGGCCTCTACGAGTGGTTCGTCATGCCCCAAGGCAGCAGTGCTTCGCCCGGCTGGTTCGTCAAAGTGATTAACGAAGTCATTGAAAGTCTGGCACATGTGGTGGCCTGTTTCGATGACGTGATCGTTTTTGACTCTGATCCGACGGCCCAGGTCAAGACGATACGCGCCCTCTTCGAACGCCTGCGCAAACACAACCTCAAGCTTTCCCCCTCGAAAGCTCGCCTCGGCGCCACGGACGCAAATTTTCTGGGTCACTCCGTTTCACCCGTGGGTATAAGCCCCAAAGCGGAAAAAATTTCGGTTTAGATGAAAATGCCCATGCCCAAGAACCTCAAGCAGGTCCTGATGGGCGGCGTAGGATATTGTCGCAATTTCCTGCCTGACCTGTCTAAACGGATACGTCCTCTCACCGCCCTTCTCCGGAAGGGGGTTAAGTACGTCTTTTACGCCGACTATTGAAGTTATCGTCCGCCAGATCCTCGCCGAGCTCGCTGCCCCACCGATTTTGGTCTTCCCCGACTGGGACGCCGTAACCGACGGCCCCCGCCCCTTCGACGTGTACTGCGACGCCTGCATCGATGGTTTTGGTGCCGCGCTCGAACAAGAACAACCGGACGGCTCGTTACAGCCCATTGCTTATATCAGCCACGCTACCCTCGATTCCGAGAGGCACTGGACACCGTTGGACCTGGAAGCTGGCAGCATTGTCTGGGCCATCAAACCACTCCGAGGTTACCTGTGGGGCACGAAGATTCGAATATTTTCGGACCACAAAGCACTTGAGAGCATCGGCAAAGTAGGGAACCACAACGCGCGAGTCCAGCGGTGGTTCGAGTTCCTCACCGCCTTCGACTACACCCTCGACTAACGCAAGGGCAGCGCCAACGGAAGTGCTGACTTTTTCTCCCGTTTTCCGGAGCCCGCCACCGAACACGACCGCAGTGGGTCTAGCAGCCTCACCCCCGTTGAGGACGGTGGTATCTCCCTCATCCGAGCCTGCGGGCTTCGCACTCGCTCTTCGCCTACCCCTAGTGTCGGTTTGGGTGGGCTGGTGCCCCGCAGTAGAAGTGCCGTCTTGGGTGGGCTGCCTTTCACCTTTTCGAATTTTCGCGATTTTCGCGCATACGGGCCACGTATGAGGATTGACGACCTCTCTGCTCCTTCGAGGAGATTCTTCGCTCGTGTATCTTCTTCCGTCGCCACCGTCGATCGCCGTCCTGGCTTGATTTTTTTTTCACCCAACTCCGCTTTCGCTTCGGTTTTTGACGTACCCCCGGGGGCGACTAGGGCTCTGCAGAAGTCCCCGCTTCAGCGACGATTGTCGCCCAGCACACACTCCCCTCCCGACGAGCACTCTACAGGGAGAAGATTCCGCCGTGACCACTGATCCGGCCGCGTCTCCTCCTTTGCCGCCTGGCAACCCGGCGCCTCTGAACATCTTGCCGTCTTCAGGCCGCATCTCATCTCGGACGCGCCGACGAACAGCCGTTGCCGCTGGTACCGCGCCACCTGCTGTTGATTATGGCTTTGGGCCCGGCGGGACCCCTAGACCACCCGCCCGGCGTGCTGTCACCCCCCCGCGAGCCCCACGGCCGCGACCACCCGCACCCGTCGTTATGGCCCCGACTTCTGCCGCCTCGCCGATCCCGACGGTATCCATTCCGTCTGACCGCGACCGCACCGAGCCCGCGGGGACTCCTCTTTTACGGCTTCCGCTGCGGACTTACGCACCGCCCGTCACCACGACCGATTTGGACGCTCTCGGCGCAGATGCCGAATTTCAGTTCGGTGATTCCGCAGCGCGCTATTCGCACGCCGACTGGGCTCAGGAACAACAGGCCGAGCCCGCGTGCAACGCCGCCAGGTATACATATCCCTTGACCGGCCGGAAGTTTTGCCAGCCGACTTTTTTGTCGTGTTTCCCTTCCCACCAGCGCCCTCTCTTTTCGGGGGTTCAGGAGCTGGCTAACAAAGGCCGCTTGCACACCACCAACGCGGGTGTCGTTCTACCTGTCCGACAGCCGTGCCCCCCCCCCTGCGTCGGATACGCAGCGCCCGGTGGGTCGTACGGCCTGTTTATTGAACGACGAGACTATTCGCATGCATGTGCCGCTGCTCATGCGCCCCTGGGTCATGCAGGCTTGCCATTCCACGGCTTCCTGCCAATTCGGAACCGCGCGCACCCTACGTATGCTCGAACGTTTCTACTGGTGGATCGGTATGAGCATCTGCACCCGGTGGTGGTTACGTAACTGCTTAAAGTGCCAAGCACGGAAAACGTCGCGGCAGACGGTCCGGTGGCCCACCACCACGTTACCCTTGCCAGAAGGGCCCGGCATCGCCGTCACCATCGACTATTTCGGCCCTCTCCCGGTGATGCCTCGAGGCAATACCTACATCTTGCTTTTCACTGATTGTTTCAGCCGCCGAGCCGACATGTACGCCGTCAGAGCGGCAGAGCTCACCGCTGAGGGCACGGCTAACATTCTCACCAACCGGTATATCCCCCTCTGGGGGTGCCCGCGCATCATCCTCTCGGACGACGACCTCCAGTTCTGCTCCAAGCTTTCGCACGCCGCATGTCAGCTTCTCGGAGTTCGAAAAATTGCCACCAGCTCCTACCACCCAAACGCCAACGGTGGAGTGGAACGTGTAAACCACACGATGGCCCAGATGCCGGCAATGGTCGTCAACGAGCTCCAAAACAACTGGGATGAACAGCTCCCTTACGTCGAATTCGAGTACAACAATTCCGTCAACGTCGCCACGGGTTTGGCTCCCAACGAGTTACATATGGGTCGGCTGCCACGCCTCCCTCTCACGATTTTCGAGTGTGCTGGAGTCGCCGGCCACCAGAGCTTGGCCCGCGACCACCTTGCCTGCTGCGACTTGGCGACGGACCGCCAGCAGCGCACGTACGATATCGTTCGCGAACACCACGCTCTCACTGTTGTTCGCGTGAACCGCCGCAACTCCGCCCTCTCCAACGCTCTGCGTCCGGTCCCCAAATTTAACGTTGGCGGTTGGGTGTGGGTGTACAATACGGCGGCCACCATCCGTCAGGGCGCGAAACCCGACATGGATGCCAAGGTCCTCAAGGCCAAACTCTCACTCAACTTGACGGGCCCCTACAAAGTCCTCGCGGTTGGCCCCTGCTCCTCAGCGGACAACCCGGACGGATCTCCTCTCGGAGCAAAGCTCCTGTATTTGGATCTTCCTTCCGATGTGCCCGGCGCTGAGGCTCGCCGGCGCGTATCAGTCCAATGCTGCAAGCCCTGTGCCAACCCCCACGACCGTGGCGACATGCCGAAGTATTTGTCGGCGGGATTGACGCAGTACGTGCTCAACAACTTCTCCAAGAAATCCCCCCCGTACCACGTCACACAGGACGACGTTTCGACCCCTCTTCAACGACTCAGAGTGGAACAGAATACCGGACACCAATCGGTTAGAGGTCGAGGTGGCGTCATCGCGGTGATGCACGAGACACACTGGACAGGACTATCCAGTCCATCCTGGGAACGGGGAGTGGACCTTCAGCTTTTTCGCCACGCAATTTTGCGCTACTGGGCCGGCACCCCGAACCAGCACCGCCAAACCAACCGCCTGTACCGTCGAATGAGCATCGGCCCGACAAAACGGGAGTTTTCTCGGAGTAACGGCGAGCGGTTTTTGGCACCGGACCATGGCTGCGTCTCGCACGCCGATTGGTTTCGCCGATACTGCAACACCGTGCTTCCCAACGTGGCCCACTTGTGGTACAAGGGCGAAGACGGTCTGTGGTGGCTCGGGAAAATCAGCGCGACGACGTCAACGGATGGAGTATATTTGGTTCGATTTTTGGACGACCCGGGACTGATCAAGCTTCCTCTTTCTCCGGTGCGCTACACGAGTTCGACGAGAGCTGTACGAGGTTCTTGGTGTCTGTGAATTCACTTGGCTAGCGCGTTTGCACGGTGGGTCCCAGCGTAACGTGGATGAATCTCGAGGCGCCGCCGTAGATAGCTGACTTTCGCTTCTCGGCTGCGCTCGATATGTTTTTTCTTGTAGATTTCCTGGATTTGTGGGGGTGTTTTTTTCTACTTCTTAACGTTTTCCGAGTTTCCGGGTGAGGGGTTTTTCTGCTGTTAACAGGTGTGCTTCTGGTTTGTTTTTTCTTGGACTGGGCCGCTGGGTCGGGGATGTTTTTTGTGTAGTTTGTCCTGCCTACCCCCCCGCTCAGTGTTGGGGCTGGTCTGGGTAACCGGGCCACTCATTTGTGGCACAGGACGCGTTTCCAGAGTTGTGGGCTGGGTTTAGGTGGTTCTTGCCGACTTCAGTGCTATTTTTCTTCTCGTTTTGATATTCACTTTTCGCTTTTCCATGAAACTTCCTCGCTTTCCCCCCCGTTGCGGGGAGCATAGCCATGGCTTTTGTTGGTGATTTATTCCTGCCCCTTAAGGCTAGGTCTTCCTTGAGATTTTTACGTACTTTGCCAGCTTCGCTGCCTTGCCATTCAGAGGTGTGGGAGTGGGATTTGGGGAGCCGCATCTTCGACTCATGTTCTAGTTCGCGGAATCGAGGTTTCCATGATTTCCCCATAATTTTGCGTATACGGATCATCAGAGTGGGCTAGTGTTATGATACTGCCTTGAATGAGGTTGAAAGCCCGGTAATTACCCGGGTTCAGTAGTGAGATCGTACTTGTAGTACTTGGAAGGCGTATCTTAGGTGGAAAACCAGGGGTTTCCGGAGAGGCACGAGCTTGGTCTCAGTCTCCGCGTGCACGAAAGGAATAAAACTGCTCTTCTATCTCTGAGCAAGCATCACACGTGAGTACCAATGAGTACCGACTTAATAGGCAAACCTGTCCTGGGATACAGGTGTCCCGATCTCTGATCTTCACATACATCTCTGGCCTCTCAGAGTTCCCACTTGGAAATCGCCTCCTTTTATTACTTGCCGGACCTTTCCAGCGGTTTTGTTTTCTCCATTTCTCTTGGCACTTTCGGTTATTGTTTCCTTTTTTCTTCTTTCGCTTCGTGCGCGTGTATGTACTTGGAGCACGGCACCGCGGGCGAGTCCGGCGCCGTCGCGGGTGTCAGTGGGTAGAGGGGGGGTTAAAAGGAGCGCGGCCGCCGTTTTCGTGGCTAGGCGTCGCGTGTGCCTCAAGACACGAGGGAATCATGAATGGGCGCTGTCAGGCCTCGGTCTGCATAATTCGATTGAGTATGTACGATTCCATAAGGGTCGTTCGGGATGTAAGATTCAAGCGTTGCTTATTTTTGCGACCGCACTGAAGTTCACAGAGAGATCTACGCAGTCTGAGCACCAACATTGTCGACCTGGCGAACGAGGGCCACGGTGAGCACCGGGCTTCACACGAGGCGCGCGACGGAGATCACTGTGGCAGTGAAGGAGGAAAGCTTTACCCGGACCGAACCTGTGGCGAGGTAGTCGCGAGAGGGGCGGGCGGCGTACGAGGCTGAGAGAGAAGGTCTGCTGTTTTTTATTCATTTTTGACCAGCGCATTTTTTTTTTTAAATCCTCCGGCGGATTGGTAAAAATAAAGCTTAAGCTCACCACTGCAAGGTGTTCCAATCGGGCAGAAAATTGTACCATGAGAGGGGACGGGAATATTTTTTCTTTTCCTAAATTTTCGGTTTCATTATCATTGTTTTTGCGGTGCTGCTGGCTGTGCCGTGCTGTGCTTTCTCTTTCGTAATACAGCGTATCATAAGAAAAAAATAATTACCCTACCTGAGGTATTTTACGTACGTACGGCATGTGAGCGAGCGTAGCGGGCGGAACCACCCGCGACGCGAAGCGTATGTGGCGTTCGAGCTGTTTTCTCCTGAAGCATCGCGGCGGGACTCTTGGCATTAAAAAATCGTCACTTTGCATCTACAATTAGTTTTCAATCATGGACCTCTGTCCGCTTCGCATAATTTGATGTACTCCATCCTGAGCGAGCGTAGCGGGCGGCGTAGGCCGCCTGCGGAGCGAAGCGCCTTGTACGTACGTATTGAGCTATGGTGGTAGCGACGACTGTCGAGAGCGTGTGTGCGGTTGTGACCGATTGGGTGTACCAAAACAACCCAACACTGATAAATAGCAAACGTGAAGGGCAGAGCGGGTGTTGTTGGCAGAGAAGCTCCGCCAACTCCCGTCGCTACTATCGTTGTTCCGAGCGAACGCGATATTCTATTTTTCGCCAAAAAATAGGGACCCCTATCAAGATGGCGACCGAGCGACTGACCGGGACCCAACGCACGCAAGTTGACGACAGTTACAAATATCCTGCTGCGCGAGTTCCTAGCGACAGGTATAATATCTTTATCAGGGGTCCATCGGCATAGGCGCCAGCACATGCCGAGTCGCGGCCACCACGAGAAACGCCACGGCGGTAGGCGGGGGTACCTCATATTTGTCGGGGATTCTTTTTTTTACATGAGGGATTCTACACCTCGCCCACATCTCATTTTAGATAGTCTACATGATCTGAATCCTAACATGCTGTCACCCTATGTTGTGCAGGATCTGCCTACAGCAGTACAGACCCAGCTCAGGAAACATGTGCGTACGATAGATCATGGAGACTACCTGGTATACGGCTCCCACCCGGCAGCATGAGCTGGACCACGCAGACCAGGCAATCTATCTGCTCTGCAATACTTAGATCATGAAATGGGAATGATCTGAATGATCTATCTGATCAGTCCGATCTGTGGAATACTGTGCACGCCAGCCGATGAACAAGCCCATTGGCTAGGCATATCACTAATATTTGTTTTACAATATAAATGGGATTGCAATTACATTGGACAGTTCCCCAGTTGGGGAGCCCGGCCACTCAGAAAATGCTAGGGCCATAAGCACCCCCCGTATACCGAACTCCCACGCTCGCCCCGCATCAGTGTCGGTGTTAAGGAGAGGCCGGAGCGGGCGAGCAAATGATGTTGGCGGCCTTCCGCCAGACGTGCTGCTGTATCGGAGCGTAGTTCACAAGCTCGCCGTCCACCGTGAGCCTACCCTTGGGGGTCTGTGGCTCTATCCGATAAGCCCTCACGCGGTACCAACAGACACTGGGGTGGCGCGGCGAAATGTGCTCGCCGGCTTCCATCGCCAGAAACATCTGCAACGATGGCGACAAGGGGGATGGGTGTACCTTCGAGGGTTGGATGACTAGACCTTAGGGCCGCTTCGACAAAGTGCTGGAAGTGTGCTTGGCACTGAACCCTAACCCTAACCGCTTGGGCAATTTCTCGGAGTGTAGGTGCAGGGAGGAGTTGCTGTACTGTGGTGTACTGTGGGCTATCATCTTTTTAGTCGAAGCTAGACCAAGTGGTCAACACTACCGATATTTTCAGGGGGAAGCAGGTGAAAGGGAATACGAGTACGGCAAAGTGTAAGGGATTCATAGAACGCGTAGCAGGATGCTTGCCGAAAGCAGTCGATGGAGTGTTCTTTCAATGGGCGCGGGGGAGGGCTATGTCTGGCCGGATAACAAGCAAATGTGATTTTGTTCACAGAGTGAGGCATGGCGAGAGAGCCCACCGCTCAACGATACAGTACAACCAATGGTACCAATTCAATTATAACCTATTTCCTGTCGTCGCCTGTGATGCATACCAGGGGTGAAGCAAGCAGCGTAGACAAGTGATAGGCACAGTAGCCCGACAGATAGTTCTTTCTATACAACAAATGGATCATGTGGGGGTGGGGTTAGACGTACGCTTGCCTAACCGGCATGCTCGGATCTATCCGCGGAAGGGGAGCATCGCGCAACGCTGCACCTTGATCATTGCGACTCTGCCAGCCCCTTTCTTGACAAAGAACAGATCCATCAAGCCGTCACCCAAGCGTGATGCGGGCGCCATGGGCATGTCGTGCGAAATGTATTTGGCCTGCACAGCAGCAGCGTGAGGCGCCGGTTTGAGGGAAGCGGAGGGGCGCTGGTCTGGTCGATGGCTCAGAAACCATGCGATATGTGGTGCTCACCTTGCAGCGGAACTGCAAGTCGTCACAATACAGCACAGCAGCGAATTTCCGTGCAATCTTTTGAGTTTCCCTGCCAACAACCGGTCGCCCCTAGCTCGACAAGACGGGAAACGATTAAGTATTTGCTATTTACTTCGTCACGAGGCGGACGGAGTGATTCCATTACAGTAACGGCGAGTAGCTGGATGTACTGACCGTAGAAAGTGCTGCCAACACAAAGTACAGTGCAAAGCACAAAGCACAACACATACGGGTATATATCAAGCACGGTAGCTCTGCGGGTATAAACACGCGGAAACAAACATGCGAGGACGAAAAAAGGCCAAACCACTCTAAGCTCGATGCTGCGAAACTTTGTGTTCTTGCACGCCATTATTTCACTCGTCATCATGGTGGAGTGTGTCCCTTGCCTGTGTAATGCATGCGAGCACGAAATCCCCCTCCACGCTAGTCCACTCCTCGTCGGCAGCACCCGCAGAGTTGATCGATTCGGACAACGGCGGCATGCGGAACGGAGTGTCTGCTGAGCTCTTTCGAGGCGAAGCGAGGGAAACCGCGGGAGAACAGAGCCGGACGAGGCGACGGTAAGGACAGATTCGAGAGAGAGGGCGATGGTGAAAGGAAGGTGCAGCGCAAAAGAAGTTCTTGCACAAGCACAACAAGTTTAAGCTTGAGCAAGCCAATTTTTTTGGTTGCACAAATCAAGCTTTAGCACGAGTAAGCCAAGTTTTTACTCGAGCAAAGGAACGCTTTGCTCGAAGGGATGGCTACCGAGCAGAGCCGGGGTATACCCAAAAAAGAACGCCTACGCCAACAACACGGGCTTCAACTCTCATCGCCAACACGTAAGGCGGCAGCGCTCTATAGCAGCGCGTTATGATATCATGTCATGCTCCTCTACGGTAGGGCCATTCCTTCAAGGACGTACCGTTGGCGCAGCACCCGAGTGCTCGGTTCGGGGCAGCTCTCGGAGAAAGGTGATGCGGCCGCTGTAGTGCCTGAGGCTGGCGATGCGGACGACCGTTCCAACGGTGAACCGTAGAGAGCCTACCCATCGGTAAGCTTCAGACTCGATGTCCACGTCGCTGAGAAACGAGGGGGGGGGGGGGGGGGGGGGGGGGACAGGGGAGCCGGCAGGTGTGGCAGCCCGGGGATGTCAAATTGATACTTGGTTTGTAACAAGATATGGTATTAATAGTTAGATGAGGCCGTGGCTGGGACGGGCGGGCGGGCACGCGCCGCCGGGGGGTGGGGCGTCAGTCTAGCGCGTCATACCACGCCTCGACATATATTGGGGTTATGTAGAACAGGGGGCGGTCGCTTCATACACTTTTACGTTGTAAAACGTACCGTGAACAGGTATGAAGCAGGAGCTCTACTGTAGTTCGCCCGCGAAGAGACATGCATGCATACATGTTTCATTCGTGTTTCTGAGGCGCAGCCGCACCTGATCATTCCCCACCCGACGGTGAGAAACGCGAGGTACTTCTTGTTTCCGCACTCGGTGGGAAGCAAGTCGAGCTGCTTGGTCCGGCCCTTGGCAGCAAGGAACGCCGCAGACATCACCCCAAAGTTCTCCCCCGATTCCTCGCTCACCTGGTCGGGTTCAAACAATGGTTGAAGGATTGTCCAAGTGTCAGACTGTGGGGGGGAGTGGCGGGCGCGTGCATGAACGATACAAAGGGCTTGTGGCTGATGTTAGCCACGATATGGTCTGAGAACGTACAAAGGATAGCCCTGGCCTGAGGTGCCCTTCGTACATGCTACGTACCTTGCTGCATAATATGCAGGGACGTGACGTCGGAAGATGCAGCTGAAAGGGATTTCGCTCCTCCCTGTCCTGGGGCTTGGATACGGGGAGACGGCTTCGCCATCATCGCGCTATTGTCTCATTATCACCACACAACCGATTGGATGAAAGCAAAACCGACACCAGGGCTCGGGCAACAGGGTGCGCGATAAGCCAATAAAGCATCGACGTGCCGCGAAAACGATAATATGCGATCTCCATGTGGATCAGTCGACAACCGCCGCCCTCGCTCACCGTCTTCGCCAACCCGTTTCCACTTCCCGCAGGCACAACACCAAGAGATAGCCTCGACAACTGCCTTGCGCAGTCTGGCCGGGCGTAGATGCCCTGTAGGACCTAATAACGGCGCATAACAGCAGTATTGGGAACACGTGGTGACGAGTTAGGCTCCAGATAAAAGGTCCTTAGGCGCAAGAGCCCTATGGTAGTAGGTGCGGGACCTGCACACCCGACAGACGATGTCGCTTGAGAGGCCCAGGACACGTCCCCGCCCCCCAGGCACGGAAATCCCGGGCAAGTGAATGGTCGCCGGTGAAACGAGCGACAGCAATACGCCGTCGTCCGACGAAGCTTCGTACGAGTATCCAGTTGCGGTATTTTTGGCGGTGCTATATCATTGCTCTTGAGAAGGAGCGGGAGACCCGCTGTTCTACGTGCGTATTGTCAGGCATTACGCTTTTTAACACATTCTCTACACGTGTTGAGGTTTATTAGCAAAAGTTGCACCACGTTCATTCGTACAATTCTAGCACGCCCTGCCAAGCACAAGCCGAAGGCACTCCTTGACACCACCATTTCTGCTTTGTCGGACCAGTACAAATACCTCATGTAATGTTCCATCTCCGCCGACAGTGACGATGCCGTCGTACTCATCTAAGCTATCCAATCTTGCTTCGCCTTCTCTTCTCCCCCCAGCTGTCGCGTCCGTGCTGTCGGTCGCCATGCCTTCGCCTCGTCCCTCGCTGCTGCTTCCAGCCGCGCTGATAGCTTC
Source organism: Macrocystis pyrifera (assembly GCA_031763025.1). Classification (NCBI taxonomy): domain Eukaryota; class Phaeophyceae; order Laminariales; family Laminariaceae; genus Macrocystis; species Macrocystis pyrifera. The sequence continues at coordinate 3,114,289 of JASSKH010000035.1, read as the reverse complement.
GGCTAGATCGCCTGGACGAGAAGACACGACCAGCGTTATCTTCGACATGGCTTGCTCCAGCATTGGCCTGGGTAGTTTGGTTGGCGCACGTTGGGTTGGAAACGAAAACGACATGGGACTGGTTTCAGCGCTGCCTCGGAGGCGCATAAAAGTGGCGGGGAACACACAGGCGCGATTTTGCCACATTATATAGAGCACGAAACACGCCATACTAATTGCTGCCGCACTTTTCTGCGGTATGTCGCTGCGCGCCCGGAACGAGGCATTCCGAAGGGGAAACCTGAACATCTTCAGTAGATTTATGGCGTGTCGCTTAACCCCGTTCTTGGGCCCTCGTGGGGACAGTCACTCTGCCGCTAACAGTGTATGCGACGCCTTCACGCAGCACCAGGTAGCAAACAATGTTTATTACGGGGGACCATAGTAAATAGAACCTACGGTACACACAAAAACCTCTAAATTCCTATATTTACTAACAATATGTGGTCCCATTTACTATGGTCCCCCGTAATAGAGCCGGCGCTTCTCAGCAGTACCAGGTAGAAAATAACGTCAAGAATCGGCGACATCATACCACTTCGTTATAGTTTACCTCGCCGAACATTGCAGCAATAAACGGCGGGCACAGACTTACAGACGGGGGGTATTGTGGAGGCGTTATGAAGATACAACAGGTTGTGGGAACGGTTTATACAATCAGAGCACGGCTTGTTGCGGTAGAACACGAGGTACGCCCCTTCTGCTCACTCCGCCTTTGCCCCTCCACATCCGTCTACATATTTCCTCTTTTTATCGTTTCCACACGATAAACACCTCTGACCCCGCCCCTTCTCCCCTCCGCACACTGTTATTTGTTGCAATGCCAAGCCTAAGCGTGACCATTGGCAGTCATGCACCCTGCGCACATATGCTCTATTCTATTTGTTACGCACCCTGCACACACCAGCGCTAATTCAACACTACCGGGCCACAGCAACTCACCGGAGGGTCTTCTCCCATGCAGATCGCGACCCGCCTTGACCGCTCGCAGGATTGACAAGGACCAGCAGGCGCCGGCCGGGGCCCACCACCCGCGCGGTCTCAGCCCCCCCTACGCCGGACTGACGGTCGGCCTTCAGGCAGTCGTTGATTGCCGAAGCCCATTTTTCTGCGACACCGGCGTCGGAGGCTATCCATGTCTGATGCGCAGCGTGCCGTTGAATGCTTCCACAAGCACTTAACAAAGGCGTAAAGGCGAGAGCAGTCCGTGAAAGGCACCATCGTCAGAGGAAGCGGGCGCGGGCGGCGGGTCGGGGCCGATTAGAGGCGCGAGGAGGGACACACGCACAGAAAATTTCAGCGTATTTCGCATGCGCACGAGCATCGTCGGGGAACCATATCCCTGACGGTTGCGCTCACCGGTCGTCGCCATCCCCCTGCACCATGTATTGCGTACCACATAGCATCGGCCTTTTAAACGCGTGACATCGGCACGCCTCCGCATGAACACAACAAAATGTTGAATCTCCCAGGTCGAGATTGCCATCCACCATCCACGAGGGAGAGGTTCCAAGTGAGTCGGCCCACGGGGCCCCGCGGTCCCGGAGGTGTTGAAAGTACTGTTCGACAGCGCACAATTCGCTACGGTCGGACGGGAGACACGCCGTCACACCCTGAGTCCAGCACTAGATACCGTGTTGCACTCCGCGCCCGCAATTCCCACGAGTTGAGGACAACATCCGTGCGTGCGGGCGGGTACGGCAAACTCCCGCACAAAAACATAGCAAGACCTCAGGTCTCATCTGCTCGTCGCTCACCCCTTGCTGCTAGGGACGTACGCGAACACCTCCAAATGGTGGACCCCTCCATCCGTAGAGCTGTGTTCGGCCTTCGCGGGCCCCGCCTTGGCCCCAATGACGTCGGTCAGATTCAGAACCAGCGGCGAGCCTGTAGCGTTGGTGTGCTCGAGCACGGACTCAGTCAGGCGCAAGGATCGTAGTGTGTTATCTAGTGGGGACCTGATAACACGCGGTGCGACGGGGAGCCGCGAGAAGAGCGGTGGGTGCTGGGTTAGAACGCGTAACTCCCTCTGCCGGAGATGTATTTCAGCGCTGATTGGTGAACTGAAGCCGTCTAAACAGCACAGAAACAACTCGTTTTGCGTCGTGCCTTCCTGGGACTACAAGGATTACATCTAACGCCGGGGTGCACGCATATTATGGACCCTTTATTTTCCCTCGACAAGGGTGCGGATTCATCGACAGCTATAGCAGCAGCAGCAAGCACATGACTGTGCAAGACAAGTGCTTGATTCATCAACAGTAGAAACCACCGTTCAAGGCATGATATCTATTATAGTGACCGCCATTGCCAACATCTTCTATATATATTATTCGTGCCTGACAAGGCCTGGGTCCATCGACAGGTAGATAAAAACCATTCATCGCATTGTTGACCCAAACAACTCCTCGATTCACGAACAGCAGCGATAACTGCCGTTCATGAGCTAATTTCTGCGCCGTTCATGCAACGGTACGTCCTAGCCTTGCAATAGAAGTAATAATGCGAAACGCGATTGTCGCTGTTATGACGTTGAACAAAAACAGGGTCGGTGTCCTGCACGCCTACGTACTCTACTACTGTATGTAGTTCTGCTGGAAATATATTCCTCACGCAGTTTTTTCGCGTGTTCCTCTTTTTACGCCATCAACACTATTATAGACTCTGCACGAAATTGCATTTACGCCATCAACACAGTGATACTTGGTACTGGTACATGCTAAAAGCTTGCAGTACGTACTGCAGGAGCATGTCGCAGAGCGTCATTTCGACGCTTTGTGGTGCAATTAGAGTTTTGCATTCGAGGAAAAGGGGGGGCTCGGGTTGTGCAAGCAGAGTGTTGTAGTTGCTTCTGTTGCACCGACAGTAAGGCCGACGGGAGGCGTGCTTTGTGTGATGATAGCGCTCTCCTAACATCTCCAGCAACTATTTATTCATACTGAGGTATTGTACATACTTCCTTCAGCTCTAACGTAGTGGTCGGCGCTCTTTATTGTGACCGTGATTTCTCTACGAGTGCTTAATAAACACCTGCCATACAAACAAGTTGTACTTCACGTTTGTGCGGGTTGTTTCTTTGTTGCACCCACTCAGTCCAGCGTCATACATCCGACATGCCCAAATGGTCAAATTCCGCTACTGCTGCCAGCTCCGATCGCCGTCTCTTTTGAAGGTCGCACCGTTGCCCAGACAAACGAAGGACAGTAACGGCGGCCATCGAGTGTACATCCCCCCCCTCCCCCCCCCCCTGGCCCATTCTTGCTCCTCGAACTAGGGCCCGACGATAGCGCGACTCAAAACCCTGCAGCACGACCGACCGATGCAGGTTATGCAGGGTTTAGCCTGTAAACTCTTCGCCACCGGGGCAACAACTACTGGTAAAATACATAGCCCTTTGGTTTTGGTCTGGACGCCATCGAGAGCAATGTTGATGTTTCCATAGTTTGGGCGTGGTTTTCTGTAACTACCAGTGTTGGAGAGTACCTCCGAAAACAGTGCCGATCAATTCTTGAAGAAGATTGACCGATAAAAGGCAATCTTGATCTTTTCGGCAATATTGACCAGAAGAGGCAATCTCAATCTCGATCTTAATCTCAATCTTCATCTCGCCGAGTTTCAAGCGATTTTGATGTTTTATACCCGTAGCTCCTGTAGTATACGACATGTATGTACGCTGCTGGATGCTCAAAAGTGCAACAATTCAGCAACGTGCAGACGACCCAGGCAGTGTACGAGTCGCAGTATGCATGCTCAATAAGTGATGGAAAGGTGTACGGCCGTGCGGTGCTGCGACCGAGCGTCACATGACACTGTTTCACTACGGTAAACACTATCCAACACTACTATATTCCAAGTAGTTTGTACCCCCAAATATCGGAATGTGGTGTTGTTGCTGCCGATTGACGGCACCTGTGACGGCGCTCTTACACCTCTTTGCCTTGACAGCTGTCGAAGGCGCTCCAACACGAAAAACAGTATCATGAATCGAAGGCGGTCTTGATGGGCCAAAAGTTAAATTAGACCATAAAACGATCTCTTTCTTTGCCTGTCTATGGTTTACCTTCGTTCGTACTTCATTTCCTGTGGTTGTGTTGTTGAGCCATTATTGTGTGGGGTATGGGGGCACGGTGGCGCGTTATATAAGGGCTTTACGTGTTATAGTAAGGCGTTTTTGTGGCGTGGAGTACAAAATGTCGAGATTGAGCCTTGAATTGATCAATCTTCGATTCTGATTCTGCATTAAAAGATCGGCCGCCAAAATGGTCAATTCAATCTCAACAAAGAAAAGATTGCAAGTTTTTCAGGGCAGTTCAATCCCAATCTCCATCACTGGAAATTACTGTCTCAGAGTACGCTCCGGATCCCGAGCGACGCCATCATGATCATCGGCACCTACGACAACTTGGGGCCGTTCGAGTCGACGACGCAGGTGAGCAGGGCGCGTCTGCTTACCTGATACCTGGTATATAATACCGTCGGCCTGCGCCGGTTATAACGGCGGCGGTGAAATACGCAACTTTTTATCCGGTCGGGGTTTAACTGCTTTGAGGGCAATCAGTCAGAGGGTTTATCCACGCATACATGAAGGGTTTTCTGAAGTTCTACTCGGGTACGGTAGGCTGCGTCTCTTCCTTCGTTTTGTAGTTTGTTGGTATATAGATATTCATACATATGAACAGCAGTGTAACGTGGAGAGAAAAAAGACACACGTCCGAACCATTTGCGCCCGACAAAAAAAGCACCCTCGGGTCGCCCTTGTTGATATAGAGTCCACGGTTCTATGTCAGGTAGTACTACTGGTGCAGTACGTAGTGATACTATATACATACTTCAAGTAGTTACCTGATACTTAGTCTCTGACGCCGCCTCTTGCACCGTGGTCGTGGTCTACACGAAAACACAACGAATTGCGAAGTACACCGAAACATGCCAAACATGATCCAGGCTATCTATCGTGGTACATGATACCGGTACGTCTTGCCTGCGGGCATTCAGGGGTACTGACAACATATTTACAGCCGTCACATGTGCTCCGACGCGAGAAGAGTCAACGTGGAATTGGAAACCGGAAACCTTGACCATTTCCAGAAGTTGATGTGTGTGTTCTTCACATTAAACCGTTCTTCTACTCGTCGACATCCAGCAAGCCCAGTGTCCGTGCTGATTCTTCACCCTAGAAAGATACGAGCTCTGTGGTTACAGACTACGACACAGAGATATCACACCGTAATGCATTAATAGCCTACGCAATACCATGCCTTCGCACTAGGTGCGGCCGACACAACATACATACATACGCCAGCAACCAAAATACACCATAAAGAAAGAAAAGCAACGAAGAAACCAAACCGAAAAAGAAGAGGGGAAGAATCCCAAATAAATAAATAAAATGGGAAGCCAAAGCTCAGACACATACCCCGAGCATGAGCCAAAATGGATGTGCTCCGACGCAAGAAGAGTCAACGTGGAATTGGAAACCGGAAACCTTGATCATTTCCAGAAGTTAATATACAGTAGTACGAACAGTACCTATTATAATAATTTGCATGATTAGTACGGCGCTTATTAGGCCGTTTCCTATGCGGTTCGATTTTGAGCTTCAGATTTTGACCCGATCGCATTTTCAGATGTGAATTTGGCAAATCGAAACAGTCCTTCCTATGCGGAAAAATCAGATTTATTGTGCGTGCTGAGATTCGAGCAAACGCCGAGACCAACGGTGTTATTGTGGTTTGGCGCCGCGAAGAGACGCGCTGGGTACGCTGCCCTGCGTGTAGGACCCAAGCGCCGGAGCCAAGGCTGACTGCCTCTAGGCTGGCGGCGAAGAGACACGGCGAGTGCGCTAGGGTCAACCTGTCTTGGTATTTTGTATTCCATTTTGTGAGTGACTGCTGCTGCTGCTGTACAGCAGTGTAGTTTACGAGTAAGTATCCACGGGGAGGTGCGTGCCGAGTGCTCTTCTCTTGGTCTCTAGGCCCGAGCCCGCGCCAGCCGACTCTAGTCTGGCCACGGAGAGACGCGCCGTCCGCGCGTCGGGCGCGAAGCAACGTCGCTATACAGCTGTGTCACCATCCAACTCATCGATCGTCCTGCTGCTGTTTGCTGTCGTGGATAACATCTTGAATTTAAAGAGCATACCCTTTTTCGAACTGAAAATTTAATGACCCAAATCGTCGGATTTCGGGCCAAAACCGACGACTTGGGTCATCGGATTCTCAAATCGAAAAAAATCCGGTTGGATTTTGCATACTTGGACCGCATAAGCAGAGTCATTCAATTTTGAGACAGAAAAATACAAAACTGAAGCTCGAAATCGAACCAATCAGGAAAGAGCCTTAGGCCGTTTCCTATGCGGTTCGATTTTTGAGCTTCAGATTTTGACCCGATGGCATTTTCAGATACGAGCTTGACAAATCGAAAGGGCCTTCCTATGCGGAAAAATCAGATTTATTGTGCGCGTAGAGATTCGAGCAAACCCCAAGACCAACTGCTGTTTTTGTGATTTCGCGCCGCGAAGAGACGCGCTGGGTGCGCTGCCCTGCGCGTAGGACCCAAGCGTCCGAGCCCACGCTGACTGCCTCTAGGCTGGTGGCGAAGAGATGTGGCGAGTGCGCTAGAGTCAACCTGTCTTGGTATTTTGTGTTGGGTTTTGTGACTTGACTGCTGCTGCTGCTGCTGCTGTACAGCTGCGGTGTAGTCTACGAGTACGTATCCACGGAGAGGCGCGGGCCGAGTGCTCTTCTCTTGGTCTCTAGGCCCGAGCCCGCGCCAGCCGACTCTAGTCTGGCCACGGAGAGACGCGCCGTCCGCGCGTCGGGCGCGAAGCAACGTCGCTATACAGCTGTATCACCATCCAACTCATCGATCGTTCTGCTGCTGTTTGCTGTCGTGGATAACATCTTGAATTTATAGAGCATGCCATTTTTCGATTTGAAAATCTGATGACCCAGGTCGTCGGATTTTGGCCCAAAATCCGACGACTTGGGTCATCAGATTCTCAAATCGAAAAATTTCCGGTCGGATTTTGCATAATCGGACTGCATAAGTAGGGTCATTCGATTTTGAGATCGAAAAATACAAATCTGAAGCTCGAAATCGAACCGCATAGGAAACGGCCTTACAAATGACTTGCAAATATAGAACCAGCCAGCAAATTCATAGGTTACGAGCCTCGTGCTGTACTCCAGGAGTTTTGAGTTTTCGTTTAGGATTTCTAAACGTTTTCGGCCCGGGAATACAGCTGAGTCCAGTCCGCGGACAGAGTCCAAGAGATTGCCATTTGCCTGAAATATGCAAATCGGCCTGAGTACCCGAGTAAATCGGCCCGAGTGGAGTGTAGCACCCTGCCTGGCACGCCCCTATTCCTGCCCTGGCGCTTTCCGTTCTCGTCAAATGAGTTTCGAGTTCGACATTATTTTAATTTATAGTTGGTCATTTTGAATCTCATTCATACATACGAGTACATCTCACGTACCAACCATGACTTATGTTGATCATGGCAAGCATGTGGTGCGCGCACGATCAGACAGGACCATCGTAGTATCACTCGTTCAGCAGTAGAAATAGTAGTACTCGTGCATACGGTCGCTGAGTGCAGTACTGCGAGCCGTGGGAAAAGACATCCCGCAAGCAAATGTAGCAGCAGTGGTAGAGTGGCCTACGTACGTGACAGGCGCCTATGCACCTAACCAGCGAGTATCTAGGCGAGTACTGCTGTTTTTACCTGAAGTTGCTTTCGTCTTCCATAAAATATTGCCTCGGCGCCGTGTTCGTAAGAAACGGTTGCAGGGTTTCGCTCATGTCCAGGATCGGGTTGAAAGCTGCGCACGTCAACGACAATCCCGGCCTCAGGTCTTTCCTTGATGGGCTGTGGGCACGAAATGTTCCGCAAGTCCCGGTGGGGCTGACCGCGGGGTGGTTCGACTAGTATGTTATATATTATGAAGGCGTTCTTTCCTGAAATAATTCCTCGTAAACCAATCAGAAACGGTTCTGATGGTAGATTTCGTTAGTCTTCCCGCACTCTCCCGGCAACTGTCATTCCCATCTCCCACGAAAATTGTTGTCTGTTTACTTTTTTGGTACGTAATCTGTACAACAGGCAACAGGCAACCTCTCAGCCGGGCGCGACAGCAGTCGCCCAAACCGTACATGCCGCTCGCTTGGTAGCCGCTATCCATGCCCGACGACGAAGCTATCTACGAAGGGAGAAAACATTCAGGGAGGACCCGGTATCAGAGGTGAGATGGAAGCCGCAGGCAGAGTGGTCCGGGAATAATGACGGGAGATGTTGTCCTGGGACTATCACCGACCAGGAGGTCTATATTTTGACGTTGTGACAGGCGTCGATGCCATTCTTCGGCGGCATGGCCTGCCGGGCGCCCCGCCCCGACTACGAGGAGAGGGCGCCCGGGCGAAGCGTCGCAGAGTCGATCCCATTCTCTCCGGGAGTGGGATTCATGCGGCGTTCCCTATCACCGATCCGGTTAGATGCAGTTTTTTTTTTTTGCCCTTGATTTTTTCGACGACTCCGTCCATCGTCATTTGCATTTTGAAGCCCTCGGCTCTCCTTTTTGTGTTTGCGGTGTTTTTGATGAACCAACAGCTCAGCTCACCCTTCCCTTAGCTTCTCTGTTCTGAAACATGCCTGCCGTTGCCGCCCATTCTTCCCTTACCCACGGCACCAACTCAAGTACCTATTCGTGTAGGAGTCGCTGCACCGTTGCTTCGCCGGTCGCCCCCTCCGCTCCTGCTTTTTTGGCCATCCTGCGTTGACCCATGGGGGACAGACCTCAAAACAATCAAAATCAATAGTTTTGACTCGAGTTTCGACCTGCTCGTCCAAAAATCGACCACCGACCTACATATTCGATTTTTGTGCTCGCGCCTCTTGCTGCTGCTCCTGCTCTTGTTGTTGTTGCTGTTTGCTGCTGCTGCTGCTGCTGCTGCTGCTGTTGATGCTCGTACTATCTGTGTACCACACCGAAGATACAAGAGGTCAGACTCGGTAAAGATTAGTAAGGGGAGTGGGGACACGTTTGATTTGCCATCGCGCACAAGGGGAATGCGACAGGACGCCTTGGAGCCAGAGCTTGCCCACCCGGGCGAGGAAAGGAGAACGTCTAAATCGGCAGCTACTCGCAGCGCAGCGAAAGAGGTGAAAATATCAGGAAAAAACAATTCGTTTTAAAAATACAACAGCAGTACGAAAGCACTTGGTACGACAATTCTACTTTAGAACTGAGCAACTCTGGTCTTCCCTATAGAATGCTCTCGGGAGGTCATCGATCGTCGGCCTATGATACGATGATACGGGCAGTATAAAACGTACTATTAATATTAATATGCCTGGATGAGCAGCACAGCAGCAGTACAATCGGTATTATACAGCAGTGCACCTGACGGTATTAGTACGTACCAGGTAGCGATTTAATGGACTCTGACTGAAGACTCGAGACTTATCCTTGAAGCCAGCCTTGCACAGGGAATGCGGCAGGGAAACAGTGACACGCAGCCCTTCATACACGTAGCTGCACTCATGTTGTCGGGACAAAACACTTGGAAAATGGAGAAATACTTTTTTATGTGTGTACCAGTACACACAGCAGCAGCAGTGCAGTGCAGCAGATGAAGGGGTTGATGTATTCGTCGTACGAGTACCACAAGTTGAGAACTGGTATATCAACTTCGTATCGCAATACTTTTTGAAATAGTGCTTGTACTTGCTGCATCGACCAGTTTGTGGTCGTGACCGGGGCTTCGAATTTTTGTAAGCAGCTTCCACAGCAGACAGAAGCGAGATATGTGGGTGAGGGTCATGGAAGGGATATCCATAGCGATATTGCTACTGCTGTCTGTGTACCAGGTACGTACGGTAACGGTAAGCGAGAGTACGAATACACATTGCTTGGGCTGAAACATTCGCTGTACGAGTATACACTCGGCACTTCTATTATTAATAGTATTACGCAGCTTGCAAAATTGAGTGTCCACTACTGAATCAGTCGAACTCACAGCTGAGGTATTTCATAGATTTATAAAATAATAATAATGATAGTATTAATATAATAGTATCCTGCTCTACCAGTACTAACCGGCGTCCCCGGTGGCTTGGTAGGTGGTCCGCGAGCCTATCAAGATCAATTTCGTGAGTTCGAGTCTCACCGAGTGCATGCTCATAGGGACTTTTTCTTGCATAAAATTGATTAGCGGAAAGCGCGAGAGCGTGAGTTAGCTGTACATTCGATGAAAATCGACGAGCAGTGGGAATGCTGAACCCTATGCGCGATAAAAATTAAAGGCACGTACCGGGGGGGAGAAGGGACGACACCTGTGACCACGGCTTGTCCAGACGATTGTCGAGGGTAAAACCTCCTACGAGTGGGCTGGAAAGTAAAAGTGATGATGAAAAAAAAAAAAAAAAAAAAAAAAAAAAAAGTACTATAAATATTTACCGGGTACCAGGTACTTCTTATTGTAGGTATTTGCTCCTATTTAAAACATGAACATTCGTTTTCAGATGGAGAGCGCTGCGTAAGAATACCCGCGACAGCCCTGCGACTGACACACGCGAACTGCTTGTTAGTGTCTGTACTAATAATAATACTACATATATGTATGAAAATGATATGATACTCTTGTGCTTCTATCATTATACAGCAGTATTAATATAATATTATTAATAGTATTAGTAGTAGACTTTTACGAAGTTTACTCTAATTGTGTACGAGTGGCGGGTACAAACAAGTATATACGATCAACATTATATTTCATGTTTTTATATGAGCCCTCGACTCTTGTTGTCAGATTACGGCAGCAGCAGTGCTGTTTTCATGGGGCGGGGAACCTGTCGTAGGCAGAGTGTGTGACTGCAAGGGCTTCATGCTCTCGGGGCGCTACTCTCATAGTTCATATCATGCTGGTATTAATAGTAGGTACTGCCCACAACACGAAACACTTGAAATCGCAGCATTTTTTTGACACTCCCACTCAAATCATTGCGTCTGCCCGAAATCGGAAAATCGTCTGCCCGAACTCGGGGAATAAATGTCCATCTCTATTTCCAATAGGCCCTTTCAAATACTAAATACAGAGGTTGGAAATTTTTAACTTTTAGTTGTGTGTTTCGATCAGATTGCATCCCCGAATCGGAAAATAAATATCAAAATCAACGTAAATAATGAAAACTTCCCGCTTCTTCCCCCATTATTAATAGTATGAAAATATGGGGTACAACACCTCACACTTCTATTATTAATAATAGTGTTGGCACTCGTGCTGATATTTGGGATATCGTAAGATGATGAAATAGAGGGCAAGATGGGTTGTAAACGCGGAAACACTATGCACTCGTTGAACCAACACAGCAGCACATCGGTGACGGCACCAAGTACGTAAATAGAACCAGTAGCAGCACATCGGTGACAGCACCAAGTACATAAATAGAACCAGTAGCAACAGCACCAGCAGGCCCGTTGGCCGTTGGCGCCTGGGAAAAACGAAAAAGCTGGAATTTCCGTAACCCCCACACACAGGTGTTACCGGTCCAACCAAATTCAACACTTACAACTAACGACTGATGGATGTGCACGTGTCATCCGAAGGGATAAGATAACGGGCCCAAGATAACCCAAGAAGAAGAACGCCGTTGGCATTACGTAGCATACCCAAAATACGCAATAGTCTCAATCTAAGTATTTCGATAACACGCAATATCGTTCGTACCATGTCCTATTAAATAGTGCCAGGGATTTATTGATATCGGGAGTCTGGAGTCGAGAGTTTTACCTCGTGCAATTTGTACCAGCTACGTACCGGATGTTTTTTTCTGTTGATTTTGATCATCATTTTTACTCTTCAGCTTGAGACCAATGACAATGGGAACGCGAAGTTTGATTTTTTTCTTGAAAATATTTGCCGCCGAGAAAAAGATATTCCCGCACCGCCGCCGTGGGAAAAAAAAGGGAAGCATGTGTTGATTTTTTCCTGTTTTTTTTCTAGCGGCTGGTGACGGCGTAATTTTTTTTTTCTTGTTGCAACTTGTCAACACGCTGTTAAAAATCAACTCGTGCGACGATAGAACTTCGATCTCGACATAGACTCGGCCCACGGCCAACCCGCTTGGTGTCGGGCAAGGCCAACGAGTGTAGATTGCGGCCTCGAAGATATCAGGTGGATCCATGGTCTAGGGATCGAGAGCTTGCCGACGGCGTCCTACGCTCTTCTCCCAAACCTGAGAACGAGCCTATTTTTTGCCATTCGAGACGGATCGAGAAATTTTGTCATGTTTTATCATACGCCTGGCCAGCGCTCGCCACGTATCACCGGTCATTGCGTGAACACGGTGATCGCAGGGTGGGTCGGAGCCCCTAACGAGCGCACTACCTTCAGAATTCATGACGTTTCGTTGGTTTTGTGGATCGAAGGATTTGGAATGTCGCTGCTTCGAACTAAATACCCGCGAGAGTTTTTTTATCTTGACCCAACATCGGCCCCACAATTGTTTTTTTCGGGTTTTCCAAAAGCTTGGATTTTTTGTTTAAAGGATCGTGCTCATAGCAAGCTGTACCTGAAAAATTCTGGCGAATATATTTGGAATTCCAACTTTTTATGGAAACTTTGCGTTTCCATTGGCATAAGTCTAACTCACAGGACGTCTTGCCCTCAGCGATTTCTGGACAGACCGTGGTCACAGGTGTCCGCCCTCCCCCCCCCCCCCCGGTACGGGCCTTCATTTTTATCGCGCATGGGGTTAAGCATTCCCACTCCCGCTCGATTTTCATCGAAGGTTGCTATCTCACGCTCTCGCGCTTTCCGCTGATCACTTTTTATTCAAGAAAAAGTCCTTACGAGTACGAGTATGCATTCGGTGAGACTCAATCCTTCGGACTTGATCTTATTGACAGTACGTGCGCGGACCACCTGACAAGCCATGGGGGGGGACGCGGGATATAAGCCCCCGTCACAGCGGCTGTGGAAGGTAGTTTGTGCGCTTGACGACCGCATCCTTACGGTCGGTTTTCCCTTTTCTCTTTCCGGCGTTTATTCCTGAGACATGGTAACCATGCAGGGTAGAGGTGCGGGATGTGGAAGTGGGTGTCGAGGAGCCACATCTTCGGTTCATGTTCTCGTTCCCGCAACCGGTGTTCTCCGAATATTCCATTTTTCTACTTGCAAAGCTCATCGGGGTGGGCTAGTGTTGTGGTATTGACCTGGAAAGGGTCAAAAGTTCCAACATTTCGAAATACGGAAAAGGGATGATATATAACTGTAGTATGATACTTGGATGGCATATGCGTACAGGACTTTTTTTTTTGCTCAAGACAACACAAGTGAATGGCATCGCAGGACCTGCTAAAGCTGCGGGTCGGGTGCTTTTCTCCCCATTCCCATTTTTTTTTTTTTTTTCCAATTTTGTTGTAAATTCGAACGAGTACGTATAGCTCCGTGGTGATAGTAGTTTTTTTTCCCCCCCGACCCCCGCTATTTTTTATTTGTTTTGGAATGGGCTTACTGTTGGTTTTGGCAAAAATAGGATGTGTTGTGTTTCCTTCGAAGGCCATCAGGCCATCTCGGAAGGTTTTTGAAAATCTAAAAATTGAAGAATTCTCAAGCCTCCAAATCAGACGTGAAATTTTGAGATCACAACCTTATCAGGACCCGATTTTCAGATTTCTCTTGGACAGTTCTTGACAAGTTTCACCTACTGCAGGAAGAAGGCATGCGGTACTGCTTTAGCGAAATCGCTTCCGGTTTATGTTCGCTTTCCTGGACCGGTGGTCGTGGAGATCACCGCGTCGGAGCATCTCAGCCCTCGCAGAACCACTACGTGTGTAGTCGGGACGAGGGAAAACGAGACGTTTTCCACTTCACGCGCGGAGGGTTGTCTTCCTCATCGCTGTCTGGGTCGGTGTCCTTCATCATCATCTATCTCCCACTCGGCGACTGGCGTGTCCTGGTTGCTATCGCAATTGCGAGGGTGGCAAGGTACACGTAGTGCTCTTCACCACTATCGGATTCCATCGGCTCGTGGTGATGCCTGAAGCGTGTGCGAGTGGGCATTGGTGCACAGCAGTGCTAGGCAGATGCGGCTTGCGCTACTGTTTTCGGCACATTCGAACGCGTGTTGCCTCCCACGATGTGTGGGAAACCCGTAACGATGCTATTACGGGGGACCACAGTAAACAGGACCAAATATTGTTATTTATAGTAAAAATACCTAAATATATAGGTTTTTATGTATGCCATAAGTCCTGTTAACTATGGACCCCCGTAATGGTAATAGGCCAGACGGCAGTTTCGGACGACGTTGTTGTCCGAAAATGGGGTTCCATTTCCGGATGGAGGCCGTCTAGAAAAGTATTGTCCGAAAAAATTGGCCCCAAAAAATACCGTTTTCGGGCCCACAATGGTTCATCTTTGAATTTGCGGTCCAAAAACATTCGTTTTCGGTTTCATCTCTTTAGGGAAGGTCTTTGAAAACCTAACACTTGAGGAATTACGAGCAGAAGTGAATTTTTCGTTATCCCTACCTTTCATGAAACGATTTTTTTCTGATTATTTTGAGGCAGTTTTGACAGATAGACGACATCCTCGTCGAGGAATGGGCGGCCTTGAGAGGAATCTAGACGCAGGTCGTAGACCCCAGAGGTCGACAGCCCTTCCAGCCCGACCATAGTCGCGTGTACGTGTCCTTGAGGAAAAGCTGGGGCAGCTGCTTGGTAATAGTCGGAATTGATTTGAACACCAGACCCGTGCCACACCCACACGGAGTTCGTCACCCGCTCCATCAACATCAGCAATACGGTCAGCACCACTCTCTGCTGTCAGCACCATCTAACCCTCCGATATTTCCCTGTATCTCTAGAGTCCGTGCGACTCTAGCCTGCCGGCATGGTTTGTACGACCTTGCGTTGGCGTGATTGGTTGCGAAGGGAAAATTATCAATACCACGTACGAGTATTAATAGCATGTTTCAATTTCCACACTTTTACCAACGAGTATTTGGCAAGTTTTTCGCTACATTCGCCAGTTTAAGTTTTGCCAAGTTCGCACACTCCAAATTATGCCTATTTTGGAAGGTTTTGCTGTCGTCAAAAACGACGTCAAGGGCGACTGTTACAGGAGACAAAACCAGAAAAAAACAGTTTTTCCCTTCATCGTGCAGAAATTCGCGAGCAGTGCCGTCGGTAGTGACGGGTCATTTCTTGACAGTGCTCGCAGAAAAAAAAGTGCTTTTCACACACAGCACCCACCGCCGCCGCGGTTCCTCGCCTCGCAGAGCGCGCATTACGCTTCAACAGCAAAAATGTATGATCCTTCGATCTGAGCGTCCTCGCTGCCATGTTTAGGGTCGTAGGTGGCCTGTGTCTGGAGGTCTCGCTTGGGAAGTGGGAGCATGACACGTTTCTGGATTAACTTTTGCTGATCGGAGATGACTCCTATTCTGTCCACCAAAGAGTTGAGACAGAAACGGACCAGGCTCCACGCCTCAAGCGAGAACTCCAGGCCTTCAACCCTGCCACCGATGGCTCTCTGCTCACTGGACCATACACCCTCTACAGCAGTGCTGCAGCGACACGTGCTCTGTGAGGGGAGCGCTCGGTGGCTGCGGTTAGTGATGTGTCTGAAAGCAGGTATTTTTTGCCTCCTCGGGCAGGAGGTTCTGCAACAGAAAAAAGGAAGGCATGTCGCTGTGTGGGTTGCACCACCACGAAGGGGAACTTGTTCTGAATTCTGGTTTCGTACTCCATAGCAGTCGGCCTTGAGTAGTACGATAATGCGCTTCAAGGTGCAACCAGCAATTGGTAACCAGGATCAGTACTCACGGAATCTTGTACTCCATGCGACACATCGGAATTATCCCCCACCTGCTATTAATAGTGAACTAAAGCTGTGTGGCTCGAGGTCGGTGCTTTGACAATACGAAAAACTGAGAAATCGAGAGGCATGAAACACAAACACTGGCTATGTTACCCCAACTCGCAATACCGCAGTGTCTTGTACGGGTATGTGGTATCATATACACCTGGTGTGATCATATGTTTCGTGTGTACAGGTTTCCGTTACGATTCTTTATGGTTAGGTATGCTCCCAGTCCCCCCTGCTTCCAGCAGTACAGCCGGGGTTGTAAACCGAAAAACGAAATTCGTTTTTTTTTTCGGTCGTTTTCGGTTTACCCGACCGAAAAATATGTCGGCTTATTTGTCAAAAGACGACAAAAAGGCGACCGAATTTTCGGCGAAAAAACGAAAAACCGACCGAGCCATTTTTGGTTTTCGGTTCACCACTCTTGAGTACAGCGGACCGTGTGCTCCCAGCTCTTGTTGGTACATTTACGACTGCTGACCGGTAGTGCTGCTACTGCTGAAGTTGCAGTTGCAGTTGCTTACCCTTTTTTCGTGCCCAGATGGCACCGCTGCTGCTGCTGATGCTGATGCCGTGCTGTTGCGTCCTGTTTCCTCCTGTTTTTCGTTCGTGCGGCAATATGTGAGACGTGAGCCAGCTGTTAGTAGCACAGCTTCAAGCAAGCAAGCTGTCAGGCTGTTGACTTGTTTGAACCGAGTGATATGATAATACCGTATGTACGTCGGACATCGGTCGGGCGTGCTCAACAACCCAAAACTCTTCAAAATATTTTGGTGCAGACTTGTTCGTTTGATTTTGTGTGATCGCTTGATCACTGCCCCCACCTTCATACAGAGTGTACCAAGTGCCTGTTATGTCGTACCACCTAGGGGCACAGGGCGAGAATCCCCCCCCCTACCCCTGCTTCCCCGTGTGATCGCGTGTCGGGTCGCGACTCGGGTCCCACCTCCCACTCCCACCCACACTTTTCGATTTTTTGCGACTGGTAAATACTTGACCCCTGTAGGACTGCACTTGCGTTCCGGAGACAATTGGCGACAAATTACTTGGATTTATACCTGACTGCGTATTTTCGGACCGTGCAGTGCCAAAAGGTTTTAGGAAACAAGAGAAGTCGTACGTACGTAAGAAAAATCAGTTTTGCGGAAGAGTTGGCCTGACATCAAGAATATTTCTCAAAAATCGTACTTTTAATAGTTGTTGCAATCTTGATCTTGGGTGCGATACTTTGCTACCAGGTATTATTTACGGAGGACCTATAGAGTTAATAGGAACAAATATTGTTAGTAAAAACAGCGAAATATATGTTTTTTTTTCATGTACTATAGGTCCTATTTAATATGGTCCTCCGTAATAGCAACAAGATCATAGCGTGCCACGTGAGGGGTGTGCAACGTTGTATAGCTATCAACATTACCGGTATGTTTTATATGGTACATTTTGTATGTACGACGCTCATGCTGCAGGTGCAGCATATGCATAGATGATTGCCTTTATGTCATACCAGCCATCTGGTGCGAAACGCCTCTTGTATTTTTGTGCTTGATACCACTCTGACCCAAACTATAGGGACGGTTATTACTAATAATAGTATGTGAACATCTTTTCCCAACGGCCCTTATATCTTGAGTCAGAGTGATACACAGCAGTGAGTACCCTGCACTACGTAGGGCGGTCATTGACACGGGCGAAAGTGTATGTAAGGCAGGCCAAATCGGCCTGTGCCGGTATGGTGTCCAAGCGATTTATCCTGCGCTAGGACCGCAGTCCCGGCTTAGGGACAAACTACATGTAGTACGGGGCACCATAGTAAATGGGACCAATTAGTGTTCGTAAAAAAAGGAAATATATAAGTTTTTTTTCGTGTACCGTAGGTGCTATTTACTATGGTCCTCCGTAAATAATATAGTTGTATTGCATTCCTGAGAGGGCTGTTTCGGCTTTATCCCCAGCGATAGTATCGTGATGAATATCTGCGCGGGCGACCTTTCACGAGTACAGCCAGTCCTTTGTTTTGAGCAACGTATCCAACAAGGGTCTTACTTTTTGTGTGTACGCACCACAGCTTGCCGTACCGCTCACACGGCAGCTGCTCCTGAAGGTTGATGCCTACCCGTATTTTACCAGCGTAACCAGCGTGCAGTCCCAGCGTGGTGACTACCTGTACCTACAGTATTAATATTAGCAGATGTATACCAGGTGTAGGTATAAGTAGGTACAACAGAATGACAGCAGTGCTCGTCTTGACTGGAGGGAGAAAAATTAGCACCTCAGGTTTGAGATCGAATGCAATCAGCACTAATGTTAGATTATGTGATGGGTTTGGGGACGGGTTGTAATTTTTTTTTTTTTTTCGCGAAAATTGGACGCAATATCGTTGGCGGGCAGCGTCGGTATCATGTAGTACTGACTGCTTTTCGGTTGGGGAAATGTTGTACAGCAGTGTAACTATTTTTTGTTCACGTGCGACGCCCAAGAGGGGCGCAATGCACTGCCAGGTACTGGTGATGCTGGCATTTACTTGCGGCTGATTGCCTGCTGTAGGAAGCATACATACGTAACAATCTATTAGTAGTATCTCTGGCGTAGTTTTGTGACCACAGAAGTTGTACTCTCTACAGCAGTAGGATTCAAGAATCGGCACGGACACTGGTTGTGCTGGATGTCGACGGGTAGAAAGAATGGTTTAATGTGTGCTGGATGTCGACGGGTAGAAATAATGGTTTAATGTGAAGAACACACACAGGTAAGCTTTGATTGATTGAGCCTGTTCAACTTTTGTCTCGCGTGCGATCGAAGAACACGAACACATAAAACACACACACAGGTAAGCTTTGATTGACACGAACACATAAATACAGAGCAACACACGAATTTTTTTGGTAGGACTTGGTACCCAGCTGCCATCGTTTTGATGTCATATAATACGTGTTTCCCTGCTGCTACTACTGCTGTAGCACGTCCCACGAAATTGCCCCTTATTTTAAAGGAAACCGATCAAAGTTTGCGGCGCCGAGGCCCGAGAGAAAGGTCGCAAAAAATGGAAGCGAAGGAAGAGAGGATGGAGGAAGGGATACCGTTGGACGAAGTCACTTCAACAACTGATGACAAAACTCTAAGGACTAAGGACCAGGCATTCTCGTTGAAACATGGCCCACAATTTACACGCACCGGGCTTTTTCGATGAGGACATCTAAATAGCCCCAAGTCCCCCATAGTCTTTTTTTCAACCCCTGTTCCTACCCGGCTGTCCCTAGCTGCATGGTGGTACAAACGCAAAGCGATACTTTTTTTTTTTTTTTTTTTTTTTTTTCGTCACTTTTACTTTCCAGCTTAATAACTCGTAGGAGGTTTTTACCCTCGACGATCTTCTGGACAAGCCGTGGTCACAGGTGTCGTCCCTTCTCCACCCCGGTACGTGCCTTCATTTTTATCGCGCATAGGGCTCAGCATTCCCACTGCTCGTCGATTTTCATCGAATGTAGCTAACTCACGCTCTCGCGCTTTCCGCTTATCATTTTTTTATGCAAGAAAAAGTCCCTACGAGCATGCACTCGGTGAGATTTGAACCCACGAAATTGATCTTGATGGGCACGCGGACCACCTACCAAGCCACCGGGGACGCCGATGCTTACGTCATAGTGGCTGCTGTGTGTGTTGTTAGCATTACCCCACTCTTTCTATCCGTCGACATCCAGCACAACCAGTGTCCGTGCCGACTCTTCAATCCTAGAGAAATACAAGCTCTGTGGTCACACAGATACGCCACAGCACAGAGATACTACGTTGTTATGCAGCAGGCAGAGTAGACACTACAACAATGCCATGTTAACGTACGGGATACGACAGGCACGACATGCACATTTTATGAAAAAGATCAAAACGAAAGAAACGAGAGAGCAAATCGAAAGAGAAAAAAGAAAAGAAGGAAGAAAAAAGTGTGGTCGTGCCCCTGCGCAAGGGATGTGGCAGACAAAACCACTGAATACAGAACGAGGACTGAAGAAACAATACCACTACAGCAGTTAGTACATACGTATATAACAGAGTAAAACAAAGAACCGAGGGGAATAACAGGCAAAGCGAAGCGCGAAAAAAAACGACAAAAAAACACCCTCCAGGCAGCCGCAGCAGTTTTGTGGTACGAGTAGCACAGACAGGTTCTACGTACTATTAGTCTGTCTGGTACCTTGCTACCATGTCTGTCGTCTCCGTCCTGCTTTCGGCAACCATGCCCCACCTCCGGAGGGGATGCGTCAGACAATACGAAACGAACAAAGCAGGCTGATCATCCACCCACCCATGCCACAAGACTCCTGTCACGAGGACGAAAAGGAAAAAAACCAAAAAAAAAAAGGAGCCAGAAGAAGTGAGGGAGGATCAAATCGCTAAAAAAAAACGAAACAAAGGAAGATGACGTTCGAACCAGCTGCAGGAGTTGGCGGCACGAGTAGCATTGACGTGTTCTATTTACTAGTCGGCCTGGTGCCTTGCTGCCCTGTCTGCCGTCTCCTTCCTACTTTCGTCCACGGCGGTTTCCCTCGTACTCCTCCTGTTGCACCCCCTGCCAAGCGGATGCGCGGTGCTGCCTCCTCAGCTGTGCCTCATCCTCGTGCCACCTCACCATGGAACCGTCCGGCTGCTTCAAGGACCCCCCGGTACCACTTCCACGCCTTTTTTGCTACAGTGGACGACAGCGCGGTCTCAACTCCAAACACCAAGGGGGAGTGTTCCGTTGACCTTTCAGCAGCTCGAAACTCCCTAAGGTCTCCGACTATGCATGTATGCCAAGTCTTGAACTGTCCGCCAGGTTTCGGGTTCTCCCCACCAGCCATCGTCCCGAACATTCCCCGACTGGATAATCGCTCCTTGCTTTTCAGTACCACGGCCCCCGCAAACAAGAGCCGCCGTTTACGGATGGTCGTTTCGATGCTCTCGCGACGTGTCATCGTGAGGGCCTTCGCGTACGGGAGGGTGGTGTGGTCGGTACGAAGTCGGCGCTGGAAGCCAATAACTCGCAAGATAACGTGGTGGTGAGCCGTTCGAAGCTTGGCAAAGTGTTCCGCTCTGAGGGTCCACGTCACACCCGTACAGCAGGGTCTGAATCACCGCGGCCTTCAGCTTTCGGACTTTCAGACCTAGCGGGGCGGTCGCCCCATCACACAACTCCGGGCCGAACCTTGTTTGAGGCATGCCCGCATGAGACGGATTCGTCTGTCGATTTCGAGCGAGAGGTCAGTGTTTTCATGGACATTGCCGCCTAGGTATAAGAACTGGACCTGCTGCTTCGGTGACGAGCGGTGGGGCGAGGGTTGTCTGGTCTGGTGTTCGTAGAAGCAATGTCTCTGTCTTTTTTTTTTACCGATACCGTGAGGCCTGCTGCTTCGAAGGCAGTCACTATGACTGTCTATCATTTTTGCGAGTCCTTCAGCCGACTTCGAGACAACACCTGCGTCATCGGCATACAGCAGGCCCCATACCGCCCTTCGCACGCATGCCAAGGGCTATTCCTCCTCTGTTGGCAACTACTCCAGCATCGTTGAGTTGAACCAAATCCCTTACGATGGCTTCGTCTTTGCTGAATGGTACCAGTACGACGTCTAACGCAGCAGCGAAGAACACGTTGAACAGTAGCAGCAGTGATAGAACGCAGCCTTGCCGCAGCCCCCGCGTGATATCACACCACTCCGAGTGCTCGCCATCAACCGTACGCACGCGAGCCCGCTTGCCTTCGTTGAAACTGCAAATTATTGCAAGCATCTTGGTTGGTTCGCCAGAACGTGTGAACACCTCCCACAGCAGCTTTCGGTCGACAGAGTCGTACGTTTTCTGCAGATCGATGAAGCACACACGTACAGGAGGATTTTACTCCGTCGTCGACGCTCTTGCAACCGGCGCACGACGAACAGCATATCGATCGTCGATCGTGCGGGGCGGAAGCCGCACTGCTGTTCCTCCGGGAGTATTCCCTCAGTAGTTGCTGAGGCGGAACGCGACTATTTTCAACAACGCTTTGCCTGCGTGGGCAACAAGCGAAATCCCTCCGTAGATGTTGCAGCGAGTTCGGTCCTTCTTTTTGTCAACGACCTTGATGATCGATTGCATCTTTCCATTGCTGGGTGACTTCTCCTGTTACCGAAACGTTGACAAGGATGTTGTGAAAGCGCTGGGCGAAGGCGGGGTGGTTGATTGGTGCCCCATGGTTTCATTTGCGAAAGCAGCTTGTATTTTCTGCAGTCTGTGTTGCAAATCTCAATATGTGGCTCACCTGGCATGTTAGACCCAGGCTGGTATTCTGCACGGTAGCTCCTGTTCAATCGAAATCAAAATCGCGCAGAAACGTGTCCCGCAAGGCGCCTCCGGGGGGTGCTTTTTTATCCTCCGGCGGATTGGTAAAAATAAAGCTTAAGCTCACCACACTTCCTTGACAAGACAGCGAATTGGCCTTGATCTGCCTCAACTGACAAAATTGGCTTCAAGTTTGCCTCGACTGACACCAAACTACTACCTGGTAGGTGTTATTTACGGGGGATCATAGTGCCCGGCGTCCCCGGTGGCTTGGTAGGTGCTCCGCGTGCCTATCAAGATCAATTTCGTGGGTTCAAATCTCACCGAGTGCATGCTCGTAGGGACTTTTTCTTGCATTGATAAGCGGAAAGCGCGAGAGCGTGAGTTAGCTGTACATTCGATGAAAATCGACGAGCAGGGGGAAACGCTGAACCCTATGCGCGATAAAAACTAAAGGCACGTACCGGGGGGGAGAAGGGACGACACCTGTGACCACGGCTTGTCCAGAAGATCGCCGAGGGTAAAACCTCCTACGAGTTATTAAGCTGGAAAGTCAAAGTGTAAAATAGTAAATAGGATCAAATATTGTTAAATTAGTAAAAATAGGGAAATATACTCGTACTCGTATAGGTTTTGTGTGTACCGTAGGTCCTATTTACTATGGTCCTCCGTAATAGTGTGGGATACTTGACCCTGCCCCCTCGACAGCGCTCATGTACCCCTGCTCAACGTTTCTCCCGATATCTTTGTTGACAAGATTGGCCCTAATTTGCCTTGACCGACACCAAACTATAGGTTTTAGTGTGGAATACTCGGCCCCCTACACCCTCGACAGCGCACATTTTCCCTTGCTAACGTTTCTCCTGACAACTTTGCTGCCAAGCCTATGCCTAGTCTAAGCCTGTTGGTAGCCTGTTGAAGATGCCTAAGAACCTGACTGGTGCTCTGTCAGTGCTCCAGCTCAAGAGGCACCGACCCTATCCGTTATACCTAAGTATACATCAGCAATGTACAGCAGTACTGGTATCCGACTTCGCCCAGCGTGGACAGAAACGACGGCTGCTGTGCACCGCTCACTGTATACCGCTGTCTCCAGATGTAAGGACAGCTTACTGCTGTAGTATATAAACGGTCCTCCCATTTCGGAACAGAGTTGTATTTTTTCATCATCACTTTTACTTTCCAGCCCACTCGTAGGAGGTTTTACCCTCGACGATCTTCTGGACAAGCCGTGGTCACAGGTGTCGTCCCTTCTCCCCCCCGGTACGTGCCTTTAGTTTTTATCGCGCATAGGGTTCAGCGTTTCCCCCTGCTCGTCGATTTTCATCGAATGTACAGCTAACTCACTCTCTCGCGCTTTCCGCTATTCAATTTTATGCAAGAAAAAGTCCCTACGAGCATGCACTCGGTGAGACTCGAACTCACGAAATTGATCTTGATAGGCTCGCGGACCACCTACCAAGCCACCCGGGACGCCGGCCCTAGCCCAACTACCCCAACCGCCGGGGGGAAATTTCTCGGAAAGAAGATGGTTGATGCAATGAGAGAAGTTAGTGTGCACTAATTGTATCAACCATTTTGTCGAAGCTGAGTGACTTAGTAAACTCTACACTACCCGTATGACACCTATCACAATGTGTGATAAGGTAATGCACCCCCCGGGACGAATTTCGGACCCTGTTTCCTCCAAAACACGGGGGGGCACACGCAAACGAAAATGGTATATAGCTCTGGAAAGATTTCGTCGCGAAGGTTTGCATCTATTAATAGACGCATCGTTCGTCGTACTC
This sequence comes from Macrocystis pyrifera, assembly GCA_031763025.1. Lineage (NCBI taxonomy): Eukaryota > Phaeophyceae > Laminariales > Laminariaceae > Macrocystis > Macrocystis pyrifera. The sequence continues at coordinate 3,090,305 of JASSKH010000035.1, read as the reverse complement.
AGTACGCCCTCCCCGTTGTCGAGACACCCGGCTATATTTGAAAATCGCCCGAGGGCGTGGGGTGTGTTATCTTATCACCCTAGTGTGATAGTGTCATACGGTACCTCACTACTCGTGCAGACAGAAAGGGCGTTAACCCCTTTAGTGCCGCGGTCCCGATTTGGGGACAAACCAGTCTAATTCCAAGTGATTTGTCCCCAAACGGGACTGCGGTACTAAAAGGTCTAACCTATGTACAGGACCGCACTCCCTTTTTCTGGCACAAAACACTTGGAATTAGACCCAGGCTAAGGTGTCTGTATACAGCAGTACTACGGCAGTGGGCACCTGGTGTCAAGAAGCGTCAATTTGGTGTCCCGGCTCACACGCCCTATTTTTTTTCCGACTTTGCTTGATCTAACCTGTTGTATAAGATTCAGAGTTGGCCGCACCGTTGAGCTGTGCTTCTTGAACGAATTTTGTTATTGCTATTGCCGATCTGAGCCTGCTTTTCTCAACATAATGTTCCTTAGACCTGTTGTTTATTTTTAGGACTGCAGTGCAGTCCCGTTTTGGGGACGAACCACTCTAATTATATTACGGGGGACCACAGTATACAGGACCTACCGTCCACACAAAATCCTATATATTTACCTATTTTTACTAACAATATTTGGCCCTAATTACTATGGCCCCCCGTAATAGGTAGTTTGTCCCCGAAACAAGACTGCTGTAGTTTGCCCTTTCACGGGGGACCACAGTAAATAGGACCAAATATTGTTCGTAAAAATGTGTCAATATATAGGTTTTTATCTATACCATAGGTCCCATTAACCATGGACCCCCGTAATAGAAGGGCCGGGCGCGGACTGTCTGTGAACCAACCCTACTACGCTGCCGGTACCCAAATCTGAAATGCCTTCTACAGAGCACGAGCACCACCCGGAAAGTTCGCCGAATGAAGCTGAGTTGAACGATATTTAGGCTTTCGGGGTCAGGCTGTCGCAACTCCAACCTTGTTTGTCGAATGGACCAACGTTTCTCCTGTATCTAACTGGTAGACTCTACTGGTATTATACGAGGCAATACGACAGGATTTAAGTTTTGAAAGTTCCTGGAAATCGGATATTCTCCAACGTGTGTGTGTTCTTTACCTTTGAACCTGTCTTTCTACCCGTCGACTTCCAGCACAAACAGTGTCCGTGCCGATTATGTTGTTCAATCCTAGAGAGGTGCGAGTTCTGTGGTATATACAGCAGTATTAATAGTAGCTGGTAGTGGTATTACGGGGGTCCATAGTTAACAGGACCAAATATTGTTATTACGGGGGTCTATAGTTAACAGGACCTATGGCATATATAAAAACCTATATATTTACCTTGTTTTACTAACAATATTTGGTCCTGTTTGGTCCTGTTACCCCCGTAATAATAAAAAGAGGTAAATATATAGGTTTTTATGTATGCCATAGGTCCTGTTAACTATAGACCCCCGTAATAGTATGTATCGCTTTTGCGACGTCGTTATGACGTGTTTTTTTCTTGTTTTGAAACTCACCACGCTTGCATTTTTGTTGTTGATTTTGTGTCCAATATTTTGCAAGGTTTTCTTGTCGTTGGTGAGGGATACGGTCGAGGAAATCGCGCTTCAGGTCGCAAGCGCAACGCTGCAGAAGGAGTCGAACAGGATGGACGCCAGACGGTGAGCGATACCACATGAATACTCGAGCATACGAACCGATTTACGCCGGGGGCAGGGAGCAGCTGCTGATGGCACAGGAAGTCCTCCGCCAAAAAGTGGGAGTGCTCGTACAGCACACGGCATATACCATGCTTGATTCAAAAACAAGCGCAGCGCACCGCATATACCTGTACGGATAGTCGCGCCCAGTATATGATGAAGTTGGATACTCAAAGCACTGCTGCTGCTGTAGAGCTATATACTCGGAGAGCACTATTACGGGGGACCAAAGTAAATAGGACCAAATATTGTTATTGCGGGGGGTCCATAGTTAATAGGACCTATGGTATACATAAAAACCAATACCTATACGTATATTTACCTATTTTTACTAACAATATTTGGTCCTGTTTACTATGGCCTTCCGTAATAGTAAAAAAATAGGTAAATGTATAGGTTTTTGTGTGTACCGTAGGTCCTATTTACTATGGTCCCTCGTAATAAGAGAGCTATATTCTCGTACTCGTGTGTATATAGAAGTAAGGGTTTTTGCCAAAATCAGGTATACCTGGCCACTTTCGTGCCAAAAAACAGGTACATACTGAAATCAAGTACAAAACACACACCAGGAGCCCTGCTATTGGCCAAGCTGACATTGTAACTGATTTTGGCACGAAAAGGCCAAGGTACACCTGATTTTTCCTACTCTGTCTAGCTTTCAACTGATTTTGGCCAACTTTGAACCAATCAGAGAGGCCATACGTACACTAAACTGTGTTTTCTCTCCGTATGCGTCTGCCCTCCCTCGGTTGAATTCTTCTGTATTGACGTATAAAATCTGTACTCGTGCGTCGTACGTAAACGTACATATATACATGCATACATGCGTACGCTGGTTTCACTTTGGGTTTTTGCCAAAATCAGGTATACCTGGCCACTTTCGCGCCAAAAACAGTTACATTTTGGCAAAAACCCTTTGTTTTTTCCCTTCGGGAGTTCAGACGGTGGGGAACAAAAAAGTGTCAAGACGAAAAATCGAAAGCGGTAGTAGATGGGCCCCACCACCTACTGCTACGTGTAAGCTCGGCAAGGCATCGGAGAAGGGGGTGGATAAAATCGTTGTGCGATCGGATGTTTAAAAGTAGCGGAAGATCTGCATCGAAAAATGGAAGACGTCGAATTTGTTGCTTGTTCGCCATGAAGCTGTACACGTACGAACGGGAAAATAGTATTACGGGGAACCACAGTAAATTTTACCAAATATTGTTGGTAAAAATAGGTAAATGTATAGGTTTTGTTAATACCATAGGTCCTATTAACTATGGTCCCCCGTAATAGTACCTGACGGTAATACTACGAAAGCAGCCACGCGAAGCAGCCCGGACTATTGGGGGGGGGGGTGTGTTCCATCACATAATCCGTTCTTTGTACCAGTCGACATCCAGCACGACCAATGTCCGTGCCAATTCTTGATCCTAGAGAGATAAAAGCTCTGTGGCCAAAAAAAAACACGACACAGCAGATATACTATTAGTACAACACATTGTGTATGCGGCAACTTGAGAGTAAGACAACGCAATGCATGCCGTGTCATCGTATTGGGTACGAGAAGCACAATATACACACATGGGGAAACGGTATTAATAGTCGTCAATTTCATGATATATTGACCTTGATGAAGCGAAAATTCAAGTTCCTAATCCCCCCCCCCCCCTCCCCCCCCCCCCCCCCCCCCCCCCCCCCCCCCCCCCCCCCCCCCCCCCCCCCCCCCCCCCCCCCCCCCCCCCCTCCTTTGCTGACCTCGCCTACATCCAACAGCGCGAACGGTGGCGGCCGTTCCCACCGCCGCGACGCTAGCCGAGGGGGGGGGGGGCGGGGGCTTGGAGATACCAGCCCCCTCCACCCGACCAGGGTTTCCACACACTGGAGACTCCGCCTCGGGGTCGGTGTTCGACCCGAACTCGCCCACTCGAGATTACCGCGGTGGTGGCGGAGGCAGCAGCGGCAATGGTAACATGAACGGTAACGGCTATGGCAACGGCTATGTTAAAGATATCGTCAACGGTTATGGGAACGGTAGTGGGAACGGTGCGGGGGGGCTGCGCCTTCTGAACAGCGACGGCGTCGCAGGAGCAGGCAGGCGTCTATGGCACAGGGGGACGGGGCTTTGCTGGCGACAGCGGCGGCGGTCGTGGAGGACGATGGGACGGGAACGAGAGGGGGAGGCGGTGGCGAGGCGGCGGCGGCGGAGACGGTTAAGCCCAACGAGGAGGAGGATGAGGAGAGGGAGGCGTTGCTTGCGCTGCTTAGCGGGGCGTATGGGCAGGTGTGTGTTATTGAGTGCCAAACGGCGTATATACGTAGCATTAGGTGGGGAACTACATGGCGGTTCTGAATCCGTACTAGAATACGTATCGCCACGCTTCTGACAGGGGGTACTAGACGTACAGCAGTAGTACCAGTATGGCATGCGCCAAGCAGCCAACAATACTGGCGCTATTATAGCGGCAACCGGCACTAACTACTCCCTCCGCACACTGCCCAATGGTTAATCCCGTCTGTGCCGAGCGATTATTACGCCGGCTATGCTGTTGTGGATTTTTTTAGGCGGGTTATCTCGATGGCGGCGAGAGAGTAAACGCTGGACGATGCGTCCGTGGAAAACTCTCGACGCGATCTTGCCGAAGCCACTGCTGTTTTGGCGGGTTGCGTACCTTTTTTTCGAGAAAATGGTTGACCCACACTGCTGTGTGCAAGACGAATAGAACTATGCCTAACCCTGACCCTGAGCCAATCAGAGCAATCCTATCCCTGACCCTAAGCCAATCAAAGCAACCCTAACCCTGACCCTAAGCCAATCAGAGCATCTCTAGCCCTGACCCTAAGCCAATCGGAGCAACCCTCACCCGGACCCTACGCCAATCAGAGCAATTCTCGAATATATGGCAAGCTCTACTGCTATTTTTGGAGTGTGTGCCCCCGCATGAATTGGAGAAACTCGGCTCTAAAAGTCGTCTCAGGGAGTGTCTTATCTTTACCCTTTAGGACCGCACTGGAATTACTGCTGTAGTCATATACCGGTACCTGGCATGGGGTAACCCCTGTGGTACTTTTTTTTGTAGCGCCCCGGAAAGCGAGAGGAAACCCCTGCCCACACTTATTTCTTGAGTTTTCGTGTCGAACCCGGTTCGTTTCTTCCACCTTAGTCAGGCCTGTCTCTGACCGTGCCGTCATCAAAGTGTGGTTTACTCCGAGGATGTAGGCACCTGAGGGACCCTAGATTTTATCTCTCCCGACTCAGGTAGTGTAGGAGTTGAACCCACTAAAACCTCTCAATGGCCTCCCCAGCTTGACTCAGCACACGAGTCACCCTACCCATCTGGGCGTTGGTCGGCAACCCCTGTGGTAGGGGTACTACAATCACGTTTTAGGGACTAAACCAGTGTACTTTGTCCCCAAAACAGGACTGCAGCCCGAACACGGCACTGCAGTTTAGGGTCCCGTTTTAGCGACGAACCAGTCTAATTCTAAGTAGTTTGTCTCCAAACGGGACTGCAGTACTAAAAGGACCAAGTATTATTGGATGTATTCTGTACGGTAACGGTTCCTCGGTGTTTGGGGGACCACTACTGCTGTACTTGCACTCGAAGTTAGAGCGGGAAACTCGCAATATTTTGTTTTCGCTATTCCGGGGGACCGTAGTAAATAGGACCAAATATTGTTGGTAAAAATAGGGAAGTATATAGGTTTTTGTGCTTCCGTAGGTCTTATTTACCAGGGTCCCCATTAGTATTACGGGGGACCATAGTAAATAGGACCAAATATTGTTAGTAAAAATATAGGTAAATACGTACCAGGTAGGTTTTTATGTATACCATAGGTCCTATTAACTGTGGACCCCCGTAATAGTACGAAGCAAACGTGAATTAACGGGGCCCTCGCCGGTGTTTCCGGCGCAATACGTGGAAAAATAGTGTTGGGAACAACAGTATTACGGAGGACCATAGTAAATAGGACCTACGGTACACACAAAAACCTATAGATTTACCTATTTTTTCTTACAATATTTGGTCCTATTTACTATGGCCCCCCGTAAATTTCGCAACACTACTACTGCTGTACGGTACGGTACACGGTACGACTTGATACAAGGTATCTGGTGCCAACATGGTACCAGGGTGTAGTATTTCGCAATATACGAACTGATACGCTTATTTAAAAGTTTTTCAAAAATGAGCCTCTGGAACGATGGTGTTACTGTTGCTGCTTCCGCCGAACGATAATCGTCCCCCAGGTGAACGAGCTGACCGACGAGCTGAAGATCTCGCTGGACAAGCTGCACGAGGCGGAGACGGAGCTGAAGAAGTTGTCCAGGTCGACAAGCAACTCCCAGTTGCTGCCCAAGACCAACGCCCCATCACGTAAGACCCACACTCGTTGTACCTTTTTTTTGCATACGCACAACTATACCTTGTTTCGGAGCGTGTTCGTACCGGCTGTGCGTAGAAATGCGCCCACGTTTCAGGATTAAACTACTTGGATTTACGGTGCGCTGGAGACCAACGCCTCATCACGTATGACCCACACTCGTTGTACCTTTTTTTTGCATACGTGCAACTATACCTTTTGTTCGGAGCGTGTTCGTAACCGCTTTGCGTAGAAATGCACCCACATTTCGGGATTGCACTATTAATACTTGGATTTACAGTGCGCTCGAGACCAACGCCTCATCACGTAAGCGGGGGGGGTACCCTAAGCTCCTTGTATTCCGTGTACCTTTATTGTTCTCTACACAAGGTAATTTTTTTTTCGAGGCGTGTTCGTAACCGCTGCGTTTAGAACTTGCGCCACGTTTCGGGAGTACTCTCCTGGGAGGTTAGGGTGTCTTCATTTTTCATTTTTTACTACGATAGGAAGTATGTACTTCGTATATATGTGGTTCATAGAGTATAAGTACGTGTTCATTTTGAAACTGCGTACTCCGATATACAGCAGATGTAAGGTGGTGTGGCCAGACAGACTGAGAGGCTTCATCGTTTCGAGGCTGCGCACTCCGGTACGTAGCACTTGTGAACTGATGGTGTCGAACTGTATACCAAGTATGTCTACATGTGAACACTGCGGAGCCCTCTCTTGGCTGCAGAGCGCGCGATATTTACCCGCCCCACGACTACGTACCGGTTTTGCATGCTTATACAACGCGAAAAAGGCGGGGGCCATGTCGGCCCATTTTTAGGTAAAACATGAGGGAGTCGCGGCAAGCATTGGGGAGCCACGAACGGTTAACTTCCTCGACACTGCTGCTCGTGCTGTTTTGTGCTGTGTCGTGCCACGTGACGCGGTGCATTACAAACAGTTCGATCCTGTCCTCCCCGATGGCGACGGGAGGTTGCGGGTGCCAACCCCGACGAAAAGAAAAATCTGTTTTTCCTGTGTTTCCTGGGATCGCCGAAAGCGCGCAGAAAGCGTGAAGAGACAACGTTCGGTGCAAACCGACGAGCAGGGAGTTTGCTGAACCCTCTGCTCGGCACAGATCAAGGCATGTACTTCATATATCAGACCGGGGGGGCGAAGGATAGACACGCGTGACCACGGCTTGTTCAGAGCGCCGCAGGGCGTGTACATGGAAGACGAAACTATTAACAGAAGGCGAAAGAAGGCGGTCGGGAGTGGCCACGGCTTTTGTCCGGAAGAGCACTTGCCGAGCGTACATATGAAGGCGAAATTATTAGTAGAAGCGCGCATGAACGCTCTCGCGGTTTCCCTGAATTTATCGGCGGTCTTTTCGTGGAACACCCGCTCCCGGTCTGCTGTTGTACTTTCGTATCAGTATCGCTCTACTGCGTTTTTTTTTGTTCCGCTGTGAAGTTGTCCTCCTTTTCGCTTTTACGTCATTTCCTGCCTTGTTCCTTCGATTTTTGGAGGCGCATCTCTGGCGGAGCTCTCAAACCTGATCTCCCTCCTCCCCCCCCCCCCTCTCCGGTCGCCCCACGACTACGGTCATGCATGACATGAGTACCCCCTCCTCTTCCCTGTAGGTGTGCATTACGGCGTCCCCTTCCCTCCTTCTCCCCCCACCCCCGCTCCCCTCGTAGACGTTCACCGGGGCTACCACCCGCCTCCTCCTCCCTACCGCACCGTCGATTTTCACGGGGGTGTCTCGCGCGCCTTCTAAGTCTGAGCCGCTCCCACCTTCCCGTGGGTTTTCACCCCGACGTGTCTTTTCGCCTGTTTTTTTTTTCTGTTTTCTTGTTGTTTGTTACAGCTACCGATGATGAGTCTGTGCAGGACGCGGAGGGGAAGGGGGGCGGAGCGGGTCGCGACAAACGAAAGCCGGTGTCGAACATGATCAAGGGGATGTTTCCGAACGACGAGGTAAAGGGGGTTGGGTCCTCGTCGCGGTGTCGTGTCCGCTTGTTGCTTGCTTGTTTGGCTTGGGTGGGCTGCTTCGGTTGCGTTCGAGAACAAGTAGGTAGTGGGGGATTCCGTTGTGTCGGAAATCAGGAGATGAAGGGACAATAATATGTCCCCTACGCAGCCATGCAGACATGGCGAGGGGAAACCCTCACACGTTGGCCGTTTACGCTGTGACAATGACATGTTTGTTGCCCTCTTCGCCGGAGTTCCATATTTGTTTTGAGCATTGTAGTGACCGCTTTGCGCGATGTTCTACAGCGGCAACAGCAGCAGTACCCGTTACACCCGACGCATGAATCATCCTTACCCACCTGCTTTTTAAAACCCCGGGGGTGTACCTAGAATGTCCCCTGCCGACCTCAGTCCGTTCGTTGGAATTGACCCCCTCTCTGTGATTGATGTTCTCTGCCGTGATCGGTGTCGTGCGCTGACCGCGGTGTGCTTCTTGCTTTGGATTATCGGTGTGCGCTGTGCGCTGTGGGCTATTCGGTGGGCTGTTGGGGTGTGGACTGTGGTCTGTTGGGTTGGTGCAGGGGTCGAGGTCGACGCCGGCCAACGTTAGGCAGCTCCAGGTGGAAGTGCAGCGGCTCAGGCAGAGAGTGACACAGGCCAACGCGAAAGAGGAGAAGCACAGGACGGATCTCATTCGCAGCCAGAGGTGAGTGAATGTTTCCGTGGTTGTGGTCGTTCAACCATGGTGGTGGTGATCGCCCGACTACGGTAATAGTGGTCCTCCAACCATGATGATCGCTCAACCATGGAGGTGGTCGTTCAACCATAGATGTGCGTGGTTTTATCGGTTATAGGGTTTAGGGTCATATGGCCGACGCTACGTAGTTTTTTTAAATATAAATCTAACATGCAGACACCGGGCAAACGCTTCGAATATCATAGCACACCCCTATTCCTACATTCCTATTGGAAGGCGCGCCAATCAATCAACGGGTATGATACGTACGTATGTAACGGTTTTCGTAGATCTTGGTCGATCCTTGCGGGGGAACGTACAAATCATGTGTAAGTCATGGGAGATATCTGTTTTTTGGGTCCATTGTGGGTTCTGATATTTAATACTACCAGAGGACCACTCAGTCCCATATTATAAGAACCGTTTTTACACTAATTGTCAACGCAAACGGTGATTTTATGTCGGGACAGAGTGGTCTGTTTTACCAGGTACTGTGCATTACTACAACAGCAGTTACTACAGCAGTACTAACTGCTGTATGTATTACTAATACTGTAAGTACCTCTGCGTGAGTATGTTTTACTATTTATTACTACAGAGTGGTACTGAAATCGTGAGAGGTAAGCATGGCGGGCCGAGCAGGCTTTGGCCGCCGCCGAAGCCTGTGTATCTCTGTGTACTACTATTACGGGGGTCCATAGTTAATAGGACCTATGGCATACATACAAACCTATATATTTACGATTTTTTACTAACAAAATTTGGTCCCATTAACTATGGACCCCCGTAGTATGTATTACTGCTGTGGTGTGGCCCGTAATAATAGTGGTTGCATCGCCAGAATCACCGTCGGAGGCGTTGTCCGTTCGAACCTTCTCGTTGTCGTTCGTTTTGTTCTGTGCCACCCCACCCCTTAAGAAGTTAAATAGTGGGAGGGGTGTTCACGACTTATTCTACCCTCTGGTTTGTGTACGATGTACACGATCATAATATCTGTAACTTGATAGTACAGCGGTAACCAACCCTATAACCCTAGCCACCCTACTCGTGATCAACCAGTGCTGCGCGCTACTGCTCCAGTAATAGTAGTCCTCTTGGTCTCGTACACAGCAGTGTGCGTCAGCCATTGTAGCGCCCAATAAATGGTGGAACTCTATTACTCTACCTATCGGAAGAGCCCCCGATCGGGAGGGAGAGGGGTACTCTTTTTTTGCTTGACTTGCAGTAGTCATTTGACCATCGACCACGCATCCCTCTCGAGACGAGGAGGGAGGGGGGGGGTGCCTTACTATAGCTGACATATATATGTATATATATATAAATATGTACCTGGTATATTTTTTTCGGGACTCTTCACCGGTCATGACCTGGCCCGATTTTTTTAATTTTTTTATCACGGGTAGGGTCGGGGGTGAGAAGTCCGGGGGGGTGAGAAGGTTTGACGCGTTAAGATACTTTTCGGCCAGAACATATAAAAAAACTACCCGGCCTGGTTTGTTTTTTCAATCGTTTTCGTTACCTGCACAGATCTAGGCGATGGGATCGTCAATATTTTCTTGACCCTTTGTAGAACTGCTGTTGGAACTGCTGTCCCGTTTTGGGGATAATCTAGTCAAATTCTAAGTAATTTGTCCCCAAAACGAGACTGGTACTAAAAAAGGGTTAAAGCCAGTATTCGGAGCGGTATGGAGCTTCGACCATAGGATGCGTCGTTTGCAAACTCTCACGGGCCGGGTCACCCTTCCCCGACCCGACCCGACCCGATCCGACCCGACCCGATCCGACCTGACCCGCGAGGGGTGACCCGACCTGTGAACAGCCCTGATTATTACAGCAGTAACGCTGTTAGGACTGCAGTCCTGTTATTCCAAGTGGTTTGTCCCCAAAACGGGATTGCAGTGCTATTAACTATTACGGGGGGGGGCATAGTAAATAGGACCAAATATTGTTAGTAAAAATAGGTAAATATATAAGTTTTTATTTAAACCAAAGGTCCTATTAACAATGGACCCCCGTAATAGTAAAAATATTTAAATATATAGGTTTTGTGTGCGTACGGTAGGTCCTATTTACTACGAGTATGGCCTCCCGTAATAATAGCAGGGTTGATAGATTAGTAGAATTACGTGTATGATAGTGCTATACCATGGTATATTATTACGGGGGACCATAGTAAACAGGACCAAATATTGTTGGTAAAAATAGGGAAACATATAGGTGTTAGTGTGTACCGTAGGTCCTGTTTACTATGGACCCCCGTAATAGTGCTGACAACCGGCGGGAGGAACCCTTCTGGCGGCTCGTACTGCAGTACGTATATAGTCGTAAAATATGGCTGTCGGATCAGGCGTCCGGCAGAAAATATCGCTCGAGCTGTGAGCGCAGTTCAATCACGACCCCCCTCTTACTCTACATGTATGAGAAGAAAGACCCTGCTACTCCTGCTGCTGCCTGCTGCTGCTGCTGCTGCTGCTGCTGCTGCTGCTGCTGCTTTTTTTTTGTTATTTTTACGTATGAATAAAAAGACCCTGTTACTGCTGCCTGATGCTGCTGGTGCTGTTTGGGTGTGTTTTTTTTCGTTCCTAGTTTGTTCTGTTTGTTCTTTTTTTTTCTTCCTGCGTGATGATGCGAGAGCCTGGGTGGGGTGACCACACGGCGATGGGTTAATGTCAGAACAACAGCGTCTACCACGGGGGGAACATAGTACAGCAATCAGAAGCAAAGTTGGTGTGAAAACATATTATTACTATTAATAGGGGAATACATGTTTTTTTGGGTTCAATGTGGGCTCTGATTACTATTAATATTAATATGAAATGCCCCCGCCCCCGAACTCTCAACATTAACAAGCGACAACTGCTGTCCTCTGATATTCAAACGCAACGCTTGCCTCGCCCACGCGTCACCTAGAAAATGGTGTCCTCTGATATGTGTTGCTTCCTTTTTTGGTACTCTTACGTATATTAACATGTGTCTCGGACTGTGTCTTTAACCTTGTGCTGCAGGCTCATGGCGGACATGGAGCTGCAGATGAAGAAAGACGACGCGGACGAATTAGCGGCTCGTGCTCGTGCTGCCCCGGCGCCCAGACCCGTGGATCACAAGTGAGAGAACCGAGCGCTATATCGTCGCAACGTTACGCGTGTCGGACAGCTCACGATCTATCTATCTAGATGATCTAGATCTTAACCTACCGTTGTGAGGTGCTGTGTAGGATCTGTGTGGTACGGATCGAACCCAGCAAACATGCCCCAGATTGTGCAGATTGTACGGTTCCCACCCGGCAACATGAGCTAGATAATACAAATCATACAGATCATGTCTATCTTCCCTGAAGGATCTAGATCATGGAGTGGAAATGATCTGTCGATGATCTGTGCGAGGTGCCCAACGATAGACACCAACCCGACCCCACCCCACCGTGTCTGAAACTGTTAAAATAAAAGATCAAGCGGACCCGACTACGACCCGTCGTGCTGGAAGGATTCCATCGGTAACGTTCGACGACCACTCACACGTTTCTCTTTCCCCGTTTTTATTTTGCTTTGTCGCGCTGTCTGTTTTTCGTTGGTGTTGGTGCTCTGGTGCTGGTGCTGATGCTGGTTTGTGTGGATTTTTTTTGTTTCGCTTGCGGCGCTTTCGCTTGGTGGCAGGCCTTCCCCCGCGCCTTACTGCATGACTCCCGGCGGCACTCGCTACCAAGACGGGGTTACGAAGCCCCTCGTCGAACGCGTCGCTGAGTTGGAGGAGAAGCTGATCGTCTGCAGCACGGAGAACGCCACGGCAAAACAGGTGATTGCTCATACGACACGAAATTGGAACGTGGAAGTGTGGTGAGCTTGAGCTTTATTTTTACCAATCCGCCGGAGGATTAAAAAAAAAAAAAAAATTGCTCATACGTACAGTCCCGCTTGCAATATATATATGTGATGGTACATAAAGGGCATCACAGTATCTTGTATCACTTGCAACCCTTTGAGGACTGCAGTCCCGCTTTTCCAACAAAGTACTTGAAATTTGAGTTTTTTTGCCCCCAAAACGGGACTGCATTCCAAATAGGGTCATGAGATGACACACACACCCCGGGACGAAATTTCCTGGAAGTTTCCGAGCCGACTTTCTCCGAAACGAGGGGCGGGGCACACACAGCGAAAATGGTTGCGTTGAGACGATCTCGTCGAGACGTTTTTCTATAGAAACGTCGCTCGCCGTATTCGGTACGCCCTCCCTGTTGTCGAGAAAATCGGCTTGGAAATTCGTCGGAGGCAAGTGCGTCATCTTAACCCTTTTGTGACTGCACTCCCTTTTTCGGGACAAACCGCTCAAAATCGAAATTTTTTGTCCCCGAAACGGGACTGCAGTACTAACGAAAGGGTTGAGTGTTACTGGTACACGGTAGGCGGGTGTACTCATGTCGTGCATGGCCGCAGTCGTTCAACCGTAGAGACCCTTCTAGCCCTTGTAATGCCGGAACGGACCAAGTCGGGTTTCACCGACCAGGCGGACATTGCTTGCGCCAAGCGCGAAGCGAAACGAAAGGTGGGCGGCGAGTCGCATGAATTAGGGTGAGCTGTGAGCTGCATCCTTCTACTACGAACCGTTCGGGAGGCGGATTTTCTTGCATATGGGTGAACAGCGTCGAATTGGTTGAAACGGGGGGGGGGGGGTGCCATATGTTGGCACGATGGGGACGGTGCTGTATGGTATCGCGGTAGAGAGAGTAAGTACTACGTACGGTATTTCGCGGCAGAGGAGGTGCTGTATGGTTATCAGTGACACCGGGGCTGTTGACGGGTCGGGTCAAAACTCTTGGGTCGGGTCGGGTCACCTAATCCGACCCCGACCCGACGCGTGAGATTGTGAAGACCTCCTGACCCGACCCAACCCGGCCCGTGAGATGTTGTGAAGACCTCTTGACCCGACCCGTGATATGTTGTGAAGACCTCCTGACCCGACCCGTGATATGTTGTGAAGATCTCCTGACCCGACCCGCGGGCCGGGTCATGACCCGCGAAGGGCCCTGATTATCACGATATTTCTGCAGGGGGGGTGTGTGCTAAATGGTACTACTTGAAGTATCACGGTGGAGTTTGTGCTCTAGGGTCCGTGGCGTTCTATTAGCAGTTTTATTTGCTCTCATGTCTGTCCGTTTGTATGTATTGTCACACAGGGTGTGTCTGTCACAGTCTGTACGTTTTCTGCCGGCCTGTCTGTCTGTGACATATGCTTACCAAGCTGTATGTGTTTCTTGTGTGCGTTTATTTTCGTAGGAAAACTAAAGCCTATCTTGTGAAAGAGAGTGGGGGCAGAGAGAGACGCCGCCTTTTGTTTTGTCAACTCTATTATGACCACCGTTTTCGTTCGCCTCGTCCCGCTTGAGTAGGACTACTTGACGGCGAAACTGCATAGCTCGCAGCTGGAGAAGAACACCAAGCGTCTGAGGCATGAGCTGGCGAAGTCTCGAGCAATGAACGACCTCTTGCAGGACGAGGTGAGCAGGAGCAGGGCAAAGGGAGGGGAGCGATGCCGATAGGGTTTCGTAGAGACAATGTAAGCCTTAGAATGCTGCACACCTCGGACAGCTCATGATCTATCTATGTACAGATATATGATCTAGTTCCTCATCTGCCGTTGTCAGAGGTTGCGCAGGATTTGCACAGTACATGTCCATCCCAGGATACATGTGTCCGAGATCATCATGCAGATTATGCGAGTCCTACCCGCAAACGTGAATGAGCTACTGTAGATAATACAATACCGGAAATAGATCTGCCTTGAATGAATAGGGTCAGGACAAAGCTCGCGGGTCGGGTCGGGTTGGGTCGGGTAAGGGTGGCCCGACCCGACCCGACTCGACCCGTGAGATCTCAAAAAGTGTACGACCCTTCGACCCACGGGTCGGGTCACGGGTCGGGTCATGACCCGTCAAGAGCCCGGGTAATATTCAGGGCATGCAGTGGGAGTTGACTATCTGCCCTGGGCGTGGAATGCTGTGCGATAGAGGATGGGGGGGGGGGGGGGGGGGGGGTTGTCACCGCCTCCACCGCAATTAAAACACAGTGAACGGTACTACTCTGAGTGGTCTGTACCACACTGGGTGATACCGCAGCACCCTGTACGATGAGATGCTGCGCGTCGTGGGTCGCCGAAGATTACTCGAGTGGAGCTATTCGCTTTCGGTGCATTCTGCGAGTAGGGTTGGGCGTGCGTGCAGTTTTTGTTGAGCTGCGCGTTCGTACTGCGTTAAGTCGAAGTCAATGAGCGGCGTGCTGTGTGTGAATATCAGTCGTGTGCGTTTTGTTGGACGCGTGGTGTGTGTGTACAGCAGCAGCAGTACTGGTATGGTATGTAGGAGTATGTGTGTGTGGGTTGGAGTGTGACTGATAAGGAAGAGTTGTTAGCCGTGACGGGTGTGCTTTGTGGTGTAGCTGTTGCGGTGGGCAGCCTAAGAGCCTACTGTATGTCTACTGTCGGCCTTGCCTCGCCTTGCGATGCCCGATCGGCCGCCCACTCCCCGGGGCGGCCTGTCTTTCTGTTTGTCTTTCCGTCGCGTTCTCGGCTTCGAGATGTTTCTCAATACAGACAAGTACGTGTAGTACGGGACAATACACAATGCTGGCTGAAGGCGAACTTTCTTTGTATTGTTGCTCTGGGTGTTGTTGGTGTTGCTGGTGTTGGTGTAGCTGTTGGTCGTGATGTTGGCGTTGATATATGGTGTTGCTGCAGCTGTTAGTGTTGGCTGTTGTGCTATGTTCTGGTGTTCATGCTGTTTGATGTTGGCATTGCTGCTGGTGTTAGTGCTCATGTCGTAGATGTCGGTGTTTGTTGTTGCTGCGGCTGCTTCTGCTGCTGCTGCTGCTGCTGCTGCTGCTATTACCGTTTTTTTCATTTCGGTCCTGCCCACCACGGTGCTGGCGTTGATGTTGGCATTGCTGCTGCTGTTGCTGCTGCTGCACTTGTCACTGGATGTTTTGCTCAGGCTCTACCGTTGTACCCCCCCCCGCCGCGCAGACGCTCACCGCCTCGCCTTGCCCCCCTCACCCGCCCTTCCCTCGTTTATGTTTTTTATCTTTTTCACGATGTGCCGGTAGATCGACCGGCTTCAGGGCACCATGTCGCCGGAAGGAGAGGCGGATGGAAAGGGCTGGCGGCGGTGGCTAGGAGGTTTACAGGAGCCCCTGTCTCCAGAGGCAAACCCGATCAGGGTAAGTTAGCCCTCTACTTTTGTTTCCACCAGCGAATGCGATTTTCTAGTTTACGCGGAGCCAAAAAATACAGAAACAGACCCCTCGTAACAAGCTGGCTGAAGCAGATTTCGTAAAGCATGCGAGGCCCACCAACGCCGCTTACGGGGGTAGACGAAGAAAAGAGAGAACGGAGCCGCGCTCGCCACCATCTCGGAATTGATGAACAAACTGCGAGGGCGGCGGGAGTTTTGTCAGAAATTGAATCACACAAGCGTTTTTTTTTTCAGTTTGTTTCGCTTGATTTTAGTATACCCCCCTTGTCTGCGACTCAAAAAAGAAAGTGGTGTGTCATTGTTTTTTGCTTGTGTACACCCTCGGCAGGCATATCTCTGTTTTTTTTTTTTTTTCGCTTTTTCATGAATCCACCAAATAAAGAGGGACTCCTTTCTTGCTGGCCGGAGCCGATTCTCTGAAGCCAGACAACAACTTCGCGAAAGCTAAACTTGGGTTTTTGTACCAGCGAACGCGTTTTTTTTTTTGTTTTGGCCTCGCCAAAAAAGAGGAACCCCTTTTCGAGATGGCTCAAGCGACCGACCGACCGTTCGGCAGCATTCACCAACGCACACTTTGGAGACCGTTGTAAATATCCTTCTGCGCGAGCTCCATGTAGCGGCAGCTGTGCTACTGCTGTTGTACTGTAGGTTCAGAGCGCTTTGATAGCGAACACGTGCACCACGGTCTCAATACATGTTTGTACAGAACAGTACGAATACGATCACTACATGAACTACAGGCAGTCTGTAGTATTACAGGGGGGCATAGTAAATAGGACCAAATATTGTCAGTAAAAATAGGTAAATATATAGGTTTTTATGTATGCCATAGGTCCTATTAACTATGGACCCCCGTAAGGACGCCAGCTGTGACATCGACCGAACGATATTCATTTTATAGTAGATGCTCAGCACTTGCAAAGTCGATACGATGCACCCGCCACGCGTGTTTTTTTTCTCGCACGATATCAGCTGGGCTGGGCTGGTCTGCCTGTGCGTGTGTGCATGCGTGCGCTTTTCTTTCTTTGCTGGCGATGCGTGTCGCTTGAGCAAGTAGGCAGGGAGGGTCCCCTTGTTAGTATTAATAATTCCCTCCAGAACTGCGCCCCTGATTTTGTCAGATAAAAGTGATTATAATTAGCGTGGCGTTATTTTTGCAGCAGCCAAAAGGTTGCATACCTCGGGGACAGATCGCTGCCAGGTCATCATCTGGATCTTTCAGTCAGATCTATTCCCGATATTGTATGGTATACGGTACCACATGTTTGCAGATCCTGCACCTTCCACAACGGCAGCCACCTTCCACAACGGCAGGTGGTTAAAAAACAAGCTAGATGATCTGTATGATATGTATGATTTGTCCTAGATATAGAAGCTTGCTGAGTCTACTGTAGACTACATAGAAGCATTCCACCCCAAAAAAAAAAAAACAATCTCGATGCTGCGCGTTTTTGTTTTTGTTTTGCCGTTTTTTTTGTTTTCAAATTATTTTTTTCGCGTGATTTCTTGTCCTGGCAGGTTAGCGGAGATAGCGACAGTCCCGTCGTCGTTGTCCGCGACCTCGACAACAACCAGCTCGTCTACGCGCCAGGCCGATCGGATTTCATGTAACCCCGTATTCTGGTTTTGACTGAGTACGTGCGGCTAGCGCTGGTACAAGCGTTACGCACGAGCGTGTTCAGAGGAGTAGGGGCGCAGGCCGAAAAGCAAGCACCCTATACGTATACCCTGTTGTTTGAAGAGGTTGCTTGACCCTCACAGCGTTGAATCGACGCGAGAACTGCTCTCGTCGACGTGAGAGTGCTCGCGTCTCCCTTGTTGTTCTTCTTGTTGCTGTTATTGCCACAGCAGTGCCCTGCTGTTGAGGTTGTTTGGGCATCATGGCGTTCGCATCGCGTCCATTTTTTTGCGTGACTTAACTTGATGTGGATGCCTGCTCGTTCTTGTCGCCCGGCGAGGGACGAGCCAGAGCAAAAGCGTCCATTACGAGGGAGGGAACGTACTTGTAGCGGTCAGAACTTTATGTGGTGTGTTAAAACATAGGGGGGTGTATTGTGTTTGGATCCATCGTGGGGTCTGATTCTTACTACATATGCCCCCCCTGTAGTGCTTAGCGGCTTTGGGGTCTAGGAGGAAGAGACCCACGTCGACTGACCGAGATCAATGGTATGGTCGTCGCATGGCAGGCTCCTTCGGCAGGAGAGTGGAGTGTCGGGTGTTCCTAATAGTAGTACTTCGGAAATCGGGAGGGGGGGCGGGGGAAGGGGGGCAATCTTGAACGATGGATGGTCTTTAGGGCCCCATGTTCTCTGCGATATACAGCCTTGCTGGGGCTGAACGCGTTTGGTTGTCGAGAGTTGAACGGGTTTTGTTCGCCTAGAGAGGGAGGGCGGTCGTTCGTTCTTGCGTCCCGGCGCAAGCGAAGCGTAGAGGGAAAGGTTTGGTCTTTGCTTGACGGGCTTATTCTTGCGTGGCAGCGCGGGGATTAACGTGAGGGGGGGGGGGGGGGGGACACCTTGGCGAGTAACGCTGTGGGGGCGGGCCGGCGTCGGTTGGGCGGCGCGCTGGGTGCGGATAAGATTACGCCACCTCTTCAGGCCTCGCTGCTCGCAGGGAAAGGCGAAGGAGATGATGCCGTCAAAATAGCTGTTAGGGGTGACGTCTCGGAACACGGGAGAGTGCACACAGAATACATACACGTCATTATGTATACCAGGTATAGGTTCCGTGGTGTACGTTTTTTTGTTTTTGTCATGTGTTGTGCATGGAATCTCAAAACGATTAAAACGTCCAAGTTTAGAGAGGCTACGTGGGGTGCGTAGAGTACATTGTTGGGTTGGACGTTTCGCGCCTCGCTTGCGACCCTCTTTTTTCTGTTTGTTTTTGTTTTTGTGCACGGACCTTGAGTAGTTTTTTTTTTTTTTCCTTGCAAGTCCCAGGCTAAAATATGTTGATAATATAACTGTGTTTGAGGTCCTATTAATAGTGTCAAGGGTTGAACTTCATTCTAACTCTTACGCTTACGGGGAGAAACGATATCATACGTTTTTTTTTTTCTTGCGTTTTTGAGCTTCGGCCTGTCTTGTAGACTCTTTTGGGGGGGAAGGAAAGTTGAGCGTGTCGTCGACCCCCCCTTCCCCCCTCCCCCCCCCCCCCCCCCCCCCCCCAACTTTTTGCTTCATACCGCTTTAGTCCAGTTTTTCGGCAGGAAAATATGACCTTGAAAGTCGTCATGACTTTTTTTGTCGTTTACCACCCTGGCCGATAATGTAGTCCCCGTTCGATATTCGTATCAAGAGTATGAACGTAAACGATGTACCCGGGCAGTGGTAGATGTTACAGTTCATCGTGCTTGCTTTCTTTCGCCTGGTGTCTAACGTACTGGTATATATATGAACGGCGAGGAGATGTCAGGCTGGCTGTAATCTCGTGTAAAACACGATTACACGAACAAACAACGAAAAATGTGGAGATGGCAGACGAGGAAAAAGCCGGACTGGACTCTTTTCTCGCATTGCTTTCATCGTCTGCCTGGGCTTGCTTTGTTGGTTGTTGGTGCTTTCGTTGTTGCTTCAAACGGTCTCCTGTTTTGTGGTAATATTTTCGTACCAGGTACGATTTTATAATGTATGACGGTCTATTGGGGTCTTTTTTGCTACTCTGGACAGAAACAGACGAAAAAAAATCCTCTTTCGTAACATTCTCGTCTCCACAGCAGTGGTATGATGTACACGATGGCTGTGATATATGTAGTTTCTGCCGCCTGCGTCCCGTTTTTTTCTATTTTCTTTTTCTTTTTTTTTGTCACGAGAGTGAAAAAAAATAGCAATCGAATCGGTCTGGGCTTTTGGGGGAAAGAGGCGGCGGCGGGGGGGGGGGGGGGGGGGGGGGGGTACAGGGGCAGGTATCGGTTGCTGTTGTTATTCCTTGCAATAGGAGCAGTAGGAGGCGCGGGCGGGGGGGGGGGAGGGGAGGTACTCATTATCATGCATGGCCGTAGTCGTATGGTCATGGACCCTCGCATCCCTACAATGCCGGGACGGAGCACGTCGGGTTTTCACCGACCAGGCAGACATTGCTTGCACCAAGCGCGAAGCGCCGTTAGGTGTTGAACGAGTCGCATGAAGGGTGAGCTGCATCCTACGAAGCCGCTTTAGAGGCGGATTTTATCGCAGGGGGGGGGGGGGGTGGGGGGTGAGTATAGGGGGGGGGCGGGGGGGGTGGGGGTAGGGACAAGTGCTGCTGCTGCTGTTTGTCCCTGCCGATTTTTTTGTTGTTGTTGCTGAAAGGTCTTTCTCGACACAACGATGACTCTGATAATTGACTGACTGATTGATTCATTATCTACACTCCGATTCTCCGATCTCTTTTCTTCTTTTCTTTTCTTTCTTGGATTTTTTTTTTTTTTGCAGTGCCCAGCGCGTAGTGCAGCGCTGGAGAGTATATACCGACTGGCGGTTGCGATGGTGACCGCCAGATCATAGCGACGCAGAGTACAGCCACAGCAGCAGCAGCAGCAGCAGCAGCAGTAGTAGCAGCAGTAGCAGCAGTAGGTGAGATGAAATAGCCTACGAAGTAAGCGCGGAGATGGTGCAGCGAGTACGGCACACGGCACGGCATGGGCGACGGGCGGCTTGATGGGCAAAAACCGCGGCTGGCTGTTATACGTACGTGTGTGTGCCGTGTCGATTGGTGAGGGGGAGGGGGGGGGGGGGGGCGAGACGCGCGAAGCACGTTTTTCTGGCTGCCTGAGTAACTGTTCCCGCTTTAGGCGAGCTTTGTTAGATCTTGTGTTGTTGTGTCTTGTTACTTTTTGTTGTTATTCGGCGAGAAGAGGGGGGGGGGGGGGATTGGGGGGGGTAAATGCTGGTCGTTGTACGTATCCATCCATCTGCAGTAGGGGCGATATTTTTTTGGGGGGGAGGGTATTAAGTGAATTAATGAAACTAACCGGGGGAGATTAACAGGGATACAACCAATGAAAATGATATATATATACATACATACGTGCTTGCATCCATTGATTGGTTGCTTCGAATGAGCGACGAGGGATTTATTTTGTCATAGCCGCAACCATTTGTAGACACGAACCTGTGGCAGAAAACCACAGGTCAGACGTTATTGTACACTAGTTTTAGTGTTCCCGTTTATGCTGTGGGCGTTCTGGTGGAAACCCCGAGTAGCTGTGGTGGAAAGGGTCGCGTGGGAGCAGGGGGGCTTGGTGGGTCCTGCGGGCGGCTATTACGAGATTCCATAGTTAGTAGGACCTACTATGGTATACATAAAAACCTACCAGGTATATACTTACCTATTTTTACTATTACGGGGGTCCATAGTTAACGGGACCAAATTTTGTTAGTAAAAATAGGCAAATATGTAGGTTTTTATGTATACCATAGGTCCTATTAACTATGTACCCCCGTAATAACAATATCTGGTCCTATGTACTATGGCCCCCCGTGATGAATATTTTTCCATTTGTTCCACCATTAAGTGGGACTAAGTGGGAGCAGGGTGCCATGTGAGACCAGGTCCGGGTGGGGTCGGGGTACCAAGTGGGAGTAGCGTCGGCCTGTGAAATCTCTGACGGGCTCGTGTCTCCAAATAGTTCCTGTGAAATGCGACAACAGCAACATCTACTATCACGGGGGACCATGGTAAATAGGACCTACTGTAGACACAAAAACCTATATATTTACTTATTTTTACTAACAATATTTGGCCCTGATTGCTATGGTCCCCCGTAATACGTACCAGGTATATACTTTGGCACACAGCACCGACTGGTGCCACTCTACTTTTACTGCCACCACCTGGGTGGACCCCGAGGCCGAACGTAGGAGAGCGTCAAGCGAGCGGAGAAATATGAAAAACAAAAAATGGGCGCGTGTGGATTAATTACTTGACACAGTGTGGTATTATAATATTATAATAAAATGACCTCTCCCGACCAGGTGCCTTACCCTGGTACATGGATGGAAGGGGAAAACGGTTCGTACGTTCAAGAAAGTATACGCGTCACGCGAGGGAAGAAATATGAAAAATGGACGCGTGTGAAATAATTTTGTTTTGACAAAATTAAATGTATCAGTACCGGCGGTCTGGTGGTAAAGCGTAGCTCCGCAACATTTCACGCGGTATTATGGTGATGTAGGTTTTGAGCTTGAGTCCCAGTGGTAATCGTGCCATGTTACTTCGTTTTGACCTGCTTTTGGGCGCTGGTGGGCACTAGATACGACTAACCAGCCACAACCTATCTGGACATGTAAAGACCGTTTGGCTGTAAAGATGAACGCCAAAACAAAGCGGTCCTTCCATTTATGTTTGTTTACCTCTTACGGCCGCATTTTATTTTGACGGTCAAGATGGTCCCTTGTACACTTCCTTGTACGATGCGAGGCGCCCACTCGGTTCTAGTGTCGGTGCGAGCTTTTCATATCCACATCGAACGACAAAAAAAAAGGAACTCTTAGGAAACAATGCGCAGTGTCTGTATCAGTCTTTTTACTGTATCTCGTAAACGATACCAGGTAAAATGTAATAATACCAGGAGCGCCAAGCGTATGTCATACCCATTAATAGACTAGGACGTGAATTTGAGCACGATCCGACGTGACTGGCTGACTAAAGACGAGTGAAGGAAGGGCCTTATATGTCCGCGTGATACATATCGAGGCGTGTATCGTAGCGGGGAGCGGGGGGTGCCTTGACTTTGAGGCCCTTGGTGAATATTATCTGAGTCACGACGAAAGAACGGCGAGGACTGGAGGGGAAGGTCTATTAACACTTCTAGGACCGCAGTCCCGTTTTGGGGACAAAACACTTGGAATTAGACTAGTTTGTCCCCAAAACAGGACTGCAGTACTGAAGGGGTTAAAGCCGACGGCAACACGCGCATCAATGGAATAATAAAGGAGCAACAACCAACAAAGTCTCCTCCACCGTCGGTACCCACACACCACACAATCCTGCGCGACAGGCAGCAGTAGCACACCAGCAAGTCGCAATGTCAACCACCTGGGTTCGGAACACTTTTTATCGATAAACCACGTATGCACGGCTCTATCATTAGCTGCATAGTCTATACATGCATCAATCGTCGCGACGAGTGTTGCCGCCCCATAGTTAAACCAAGACGGATTCGTAACATTTTGCAATATGCATGCATATGATCATGTTTCCGTTGAGAAAACCAAAAAATGTTCCACCACGCTGACTCACTTACTCCCCCCCCCCCCTCCACAGGATCTATGGTCATACGACCATAGACGGCCATGCATGATATCGAGTACCCCCCCCCTCCCCCAGCTGCTTCGCGCTTGGTGCAAGCAATGTCTGCCTGGTCGGTGAAAACCCGACGTGCTCCGTCCCGGCATTGTAGGGATGCGAGGGTCTATGGTCATATGACCACGGCGATGCACGATAATGAGTACACCCCCCCCCCCCCCCCCGCCAGCTGATTTTAGCGGGTTTTCGGTCTAGAGTCAACATACATATACGTACCTACCTGGTCTGTGCCGAATACGTTAGGAGACAAATCAAGCCTTGCAAAACGTGCGCTGTCAGAAGGATGTAGGATCGAGTGTTCCACACTAAAACCTACTAGTTCGGGGTCAGTCAAGGCGTGTCAAGGCTAAGTTGCTGTCTGCCAAGGAGTGAAAGCATACTCTCTCCTGACACTTTTGTTATGCGCTATCTGACACGTACCCGTGAATTTCCCCCCCCGCCCTTTGTCTTGGTCATGTTAATTTTCAAGCTCAAAGTCGTGGTATTAATATTAATAGTTATTACTCCCAACGGCCTTCTGGACAAAACAAGCCGTGGTCACAGGTTAAGGTTCTTCTCTCCCCCCCCCCCTCGGATATATACTTGCCTTCATTCTTAATCGCTGTCGCGCACGGTGCATAGTAGGGTCAGTATTACCGGAGAGAGTTTTTTTCCCCATCATTTCCATTTTTTTTCACGCATTTTCTTCATCTTCCAGATTTTTCCTGATCTTTCGTTCCAAATATGTGAAATATATTTTTCCTGATTTATTCGCTTCTGGAGAACCGCTCGCATGATCTTAACACCTCACAAATTGTGACAGAACGCCTCCGTATCTTATACATGTTTCTAATTATTTCCAAAACTGGGAAATTCTGGGAAAAAAGAATGGGCCTTATGTGTTCAGCGTTCCCCCTGTCCGTCGATGCTCATCGTTTTTTTCCCGCTTGCGCTCTATTTAGAATACTGTAGCTTAATAGCACTGTCGGCGATGGAACAAAACTTTGGGAAAAAGCTTGTTGTAAGGCTCAGTTTTGGTGTGCGATTGGTTAACCTTTTACCAGTACATAGCCCAACGGAATAAGACCTTGACAAATGGCGTCGTCGGCAGGACAGGAACGTGCACGTGAAATCACGACGAATTTCGAAGGCACCAGCCGAGATTGGACATGCGTTACCGCGACTATTACGGTGGACCATATTAAATAGGACCTATGTTACGCACAAAAAACCTCTATATTTAACTTTTTTTACTACCAATATTTCATCTTATTAACTATGGTTCCCCGTAATAGCGGAACCGCTATTAATAGCAGGGGTGAACATCTTCGTTATATCACAGTGAACACAGCTATAGCAGTAGTCAACCCCTGTGATTTGTGGGTAGGCATCACAATGTCACAATACGCAAGTGTTACTATTTTCGTGTTGGACATTTGGTAATGTGCAGCATAAACAGAACATACAGCAGCAAACTCTTTCTGCTGTATGTACCGTGCAGGACCCTGTTTTCCTTTCTGAATCATCGATAGTAGAAATAGGTGGGTGGGTGGGTGGGTAGGTGGGTGCGTCGTATGGTCAATATAATCAGATTGTTGCACCATCGTAATCAACAAACACCACCACCCACACCCCGCCCTTCGCCCCGCTTGGGCGATTTTCTGGCCGCCTCATTGGCAACCTTGCCTTACCTTGTGATTCAGGCACCCCCGTCAACAAATGCTGTGACGTTCTCAGTGTTACAAAATTCGACGATAGCGCAGCCCCCCCCCCCACCCTCCCCGTCTTAAACCCGCCTCACAAGCGATTATTAGTGGGATGCAGTCCACCCGTCATTCGACTCGCCGCACACCCCACGGCGCTTCTTAGTAGTGATAGCATGCAGTTCGCCCTTCAAGCGACTCGCCGACCACCTCTCGTTTTTTTCGCTTCCCGCTTAGTGAAAGCAATGCCTGCCTGGTCGGTGTAAACCCGACGTCCTCCTCCTCGGCATTGTAGGGATGCGTGGGTCTGTATGGTCATCGACTACGGCCATGCATGGCATGAATACCCCCCTCCCGCCTCTTCGTCTCTCCGAGTATGAGCCCCGCGTTGTCGTTGCCGGGTGATGCTTCTTCGGGAGTGTTTTGGAAGGAGGCCTTGGCCCTTGCAGAAGGAGGGGGGCGGGATGTACTCGATAGGAGAGATGTACTCGATATCATACATGGACGTGGTCGTATGGGTAGGGCTACGATGGCAGGGAGGTACATCTGGTCGATTTAAGTTTTTTTTTCAATTGTCGGCAACATCGCTTCACACGCTTTTGCCTGTTTTTGTGGTCTGGATTATCTCCTGATTCATCATGTCTTTGGTTTTGGACACTCACGCAACACATTGTCAGAAGGAAATACGAAATAATAATAAATCGCCTATCTTGTTCCGTCATGCTTGCCACACGACAATGTGAGGCATGAGCTTCAACGTTGATCACTCAAAAAAAGACAATATTCCCCGCCAGAAGAAAACCAAGAGAAACCAGAAAGAAAAAAAAATGTAAACGATCTGCGGTCTGTTTTTCGTTTTCAGGTTGAGCTGTGATCGAGGTGCTGGCGCACACTCTCTCTCAACTTCTGTTCTCCTTCTCCACCCGTTGTCTCCTCTCCGAGACCGCTGGTAGTCGACACGGCAACTGGGACCATCTTCTTCTACCAGCGCTGCGGAGCTCGCAGCTCATACTGTATCAGTCGGTCAACATCGATTGAGTGCTTGCTCCGCCGCATATGCAAGTATGTAAGGATAGCCATCAATAGAACCTACTGAATGCACCAAGGTTAACTCCCTTCTGCGCCTACTTCCGGCTTATTCAACGCTATCCACTTCATTTGCGGTCTGCTTGGGTTTCTTGTTGGTGCACCCTCGGCGCTGTCCTCTGGCTCCTTTTCCTTCTCTTGACATGCCCCTCTTGACGTTTATTATGTATCTTCTACACTGAAATATTGAGCCGCTCGTTTTCGTCACACGTTTGGTCATCCGACGAAGCAAAGCTAAACGAACGTACCACTCCGGTCGAAAGTGGAAGGAGCCTTCAAACATTAATCGGTCAAAAATACAAGGAGCCTTGAAACATCAATATTGATACAGTATATGGCCCGTCTATTTTAGGCCAGAGCGGTAACATTTGACGTGGACCAGTCACAAACAGCTATATACCGTAGGACATAAATAAGAAGAGTAACCGTTCGCCACCGAAACCGCCTTCCATGGGCAGCAGCGCTGCCGCTTTTTTCCGTCACCGCCTCCCGCTGGCTTCTCACGCCGCTTGGTACCGTTGCATTCTTAACAATTACATACGAGATTCACCACGTCGTCGTAAATATGATTCCGTTCGCGGGCCGTTTCGAATATTTGGGCTTTGCTTGGAATCCGTGTGTGGGTACAGGCAGGCGCACTAATTCCGTCGCGGAGACTAGAGAGTCCGCTGCTCTCCACTCGATTTTTTCTTTCTTTGTCACCCCGCTCCGATGTCAAACGAGAAAACGAGACGCCGTCGGCTGGCTCGTCTCGGCGCTACTTTTCGTTTCTATCACAGGGATCAGCAGTCAATATCCTCTCTCTCTCGGTACGGGCGTGCGTCGTCCCGGCCGAAGCCACATCATGCGGCGGTAGCAGGCCGTATTGCTGAGTCAGGGTATCGGACCTGGACGCGCGTTTTTACTGAGAGATAGCACAGCACTCCCCCCCTCGAGTAACCCCCGCGGTAATATATGGAAACAACAGTCATGAGCGCCAATTGTTGGAGGTGTCTCTATTATCAATAGGAGTAGGAACGGTGTTCCGTCTCGAAAAGATGCGTGGTCAATGGCCACATGACTAAGGCGAGCAACAAATGAGTACGCCCCCCCCCCCCCCCCCCGCTTCCGCGTGACACATACACATTTGAAACCGTGGTGTTCACGGCGAGTCCTTGCGTTGTCCCAACACTCTGTCCGGAAACGCAAAACCATTTGGGTATTCCTACGTACATTTTCGGGGAGAGCGGTACCTGGTACCAGCATGTTTTTCGGGTACTATTTTCCGAGCCCCCCTCTAGCCACTGGCAAGGGTTTCCGCTTCAATGAGCGGGGTTTTTTCATTGGCTTCCTCCATTGTTTTTATGCTTATTTTTTTTCGCCGTCGCATTTCTATGTATGGCATTGGGTACACGCTACACCACCACGGAAATGGAACATGGTGTGATGACGGTTTCATTGACGGCAACTGCTTCACCACAGGGGGACAGGGGGGGGGGGGGTGTTATCTCCACGGCACTACGGCCCTACTGTAGTTACTTCTTGCTACTGGCACCTGGACGGCTCTGATATACGCTGATGATGTTCAATGTAATGTGTCCCGTCTTCCCAAAGTAATACTAAAATGCCTGGTAAAAAATAATGCCAGGTAGCAATCGCGCCAATCTCGCGCACAACAAAAACAACGACGAGGTGTGATGTGATTCTCGACCGCGTGACTCAAAACAAATAGAGACACGAGAAAGTTGGACTGGCAATACCAGGTATAAAGTAAGGAACATGCCAAAAAAGAGGTTGCCAGCCATAGTTGATAGAGCTATATGGGAGAAAGTAACAAAAGGGCGAGCTGGAGTAAGGTGGGATGGCGTAGTTGAGAAAGTATGGAAGGATATAGGGGGAAACCAAGAAGAGATGATGTCCGCCGGGAAGTTTGGGAGGTACAAGGCAGACGTAGAAGAAAGGATAGAAAGAAGGGAAAGGCTAGCGCTAAGAAACAAGGTGGAATCGGAAAAACACTTGGAGATGTACAGGGGATTGAGGGAAGGAATAGGAATGAAAACGTATTTGCATGGCCCAATGGACTTCGCGAAAACGCTGAAACTGCGCTTTCGTGTAGGGGACCTGGACCTGCCAGAAAGAAGAAAGGGGTACACCAGTAGTCGGGAGGAGGAGGAAGTAGATGCACAGATGTGCCCGTGTGGCAAAGCAATAGAGAGTAGAACTCACATAGTAGGAGAATGTGAAGTATACAAGGAGGAACGGGATGTGTTAGAAGAGGAGATGAGGAAAATAGACGAATATGACATGGAGGAGTTTGATACAATGAATAGCAGCGAGAAAACGATCGCTATCTTAGGAGATAGATGGTGGCCACAGGAGGCCAAACGAGAAGGGGATAAGATTAGCAAAACGTTTCTATGTAATTGATGGAAACAACGTAATGAGCGCCCAATTGTTGGAGGTGTCTCTATTAGGAGTAGGAACGGTGCTCCGTCTCGAAAGGGATGCGTGGTCAATGGCCACATGACTAAGGCAAGAAACAAATGAGTACGCCCCCCCCCTCCCCCCCTTGACCACCTGGGCGACGGTCAGGTTCTCCCGAGTCGGACAGAGAACCATTGTATAACGCCACCACTCGGGACAATTTGACCGGTTGCTCCGTCTCGAAAGGGATGCGAGGTCAACTGTCTAATGTCTAAGGCAAGCAACAAATGAGTAAGCCCCCCCCCCCCCCCCCCCCCCCCCCTCCCCCCCTTATATTATATACTTGGTATACATAGGTTGGGTTGGCGTTGGTTGGCGACGACGCTGTAAAACACGCCTCTCACTGCGTGAGCTAGACAGTCAGGGTACCATTTATTTATTTTTTGTTGGCGGTTACCACGACTGGCGGTCAAGTTAGATCATTTTTGTGCGGAGAGAACCTTCCCTCCGCACAAGGGGGATGATCGTATCACGTAGTGTGTATATGGTGAGGCACCCACGAGGCAGTTACATAGTAACCCCGTTGCTGTCTCTGGAAGTGGCCACACCAGAAATTAAATCAATTCATTGATGCTGTCATCCATATGCAAGAAAATCCGCCTCTATAGCGGTTCTTGGTAGGATGCAGCTCCCAACACTTCACGGCGCTTCGCGCTTGGTGCAAACAATGTCTGCCTGGTTGGTGAAAACCCGACGTGCTCCGTCCCGGCATTGTAGGGATGCGAGGGTGTATGGTCATATGATTACGGCCATGCACGATAATCAGTACACCCCCCCTCCTCACCCCCCCCCCCCCTCCCCTCGCGTCCCGTCCCCTCCCCTCCTCGATAGTGTATTGGGGTGTCCTGCGCCGATCTCTTCAGGGCAACCTCAATTTCGTTGACGTCTCAAGCGCAAGACTCTGCGTGAGATGCCAGAAGCATGTCACGCAGCAGGCGAGCAAATGTGTCCTGCCATCTTGATGACAACGCAGCGTCGACAGCGGGGATAAGCAGCGCTCGCAAGAGGCTCCTCCAACCAAGGCAGTCACTCGTTCCTCGTCGTTCATAGTCGTCCTCGTCCCCGTCCTCGTCCTCGTCCTCTTCATCGTACCGAAAGGCGACGCAAGGCGTACCGATGATTGTACCGAGACACAAGAGACCTCACTCAGGGTCATTAACAAAGGGATACTAAATACTGTCGACTCAATGATGACATATCTCGCGTGCATTGTTGCCCTGTCAAGAGAGACTGTCCAACAATATAGTAACAGACCTGTTTCTTGCTTCGCGCCTCGCCGAGAAAGAATGACCGTCCACGATAAAAAAACACCCCGGCCCCGCGTACCGATTGTCTGGACGGGCTGTGCGGCGCGACAGCTTCTGACCTCTAGAGCTTGTCCTGCCCCCGCCCCCCTCCCCCCCGCCGGCTGTAAACGTCAGGGGCGGGGAAATCTCGTCCCTCTCTTTTTGGATGTGCGCGGGTCCCGCCCGCTGCGTTTGATGTCGTCATATAATGTCCCGCCCTTGTTTCGGTGCTGGTTTTGGCAGCATCGCGTGGAGCACCACACCACTCCACGCCTCTTCGAGGTTACTATTAGATAGGTGGTTACTACCTTAAAAATTTCAGCTTAATGATGTTTTCTAACCTCAAAGGGTCCTGAACTCCTGCCCGTGGGTAGGCAAGACCGATCCCTCGCGTGCAACGGCGGCTCGGCTTCTCAACTGCATACAACAAACGTACGCCTGTCGAGTGCCGCAGAGGAACTGCTGTTGCGCCAATCGAAGCGCCTGTCTCGTCCCGGCTACCGCTCGCTGCTCACGGCGGAACGTGACCGTATATATAGCAGATGCAGACAACCCCAAGCTCGGCATGTGGGGAGGGTGTTTGTACCATTTCGCAGGTGTAGGCACACATCAGTCTTCCACTTTCTGTGAGCCTTTGATCCAACACTGGACGTTGGTTTGGGCGGGCAGGGTACCCCTCAGCCAGAACGTGGTGCACAGAGGGCCAGCACCTATTAGCCCCGACTCCCGTGATTTCACCACCCCAGGCAACGAATGAAGGGTTAATGACCTCGGTTTTGCTGCGGATGTACGTGGAAAATGTCGTTCGCCCCCCCCCCCCCGCGCGCCATCCTTAAACGAGAAGCTACGTACCACTGGTGCACGTCACTGGGAACCACGTATACCGCCCACCTTTTGTCCAAACGTCTGGCAACACACGTGCCGTCTACCGCATTGTCGAAGTTTCTGTGTTGACCGTGCCTATCTTGTCAGTTATTCCGGGGCCGCCACCAGTGCCACTACCTATCGCCGAGTGGACCGCTGTCGCCAGTGTTACCATGGCCGGATTCAACGCGGTTCCTCCCCTCCCACTGCATCGACCACTCGAACATTTCGAAAAATCTGGTTTGAGCTATGATGCGCAGGTGGCCGGGACACCCCCTGCACAATGTGGACCTGAAAACATCATTGCGGAAGAACAACGTAGCACACTGCTAGGCGTACTGAATTGAGAGGTTGTCGACACCTCGTAAGGTTTGCTACATCGTCCAAAGTCTCCACAAGGACTTGTTTAAGCCCACATTGTGCAAGGGGAGGGTCTCGGCCTCCTATGTACTCCCTATCCCGCTCCACTATACCGACGCCGTTTGGAGCACTACCCCCCCCCGGGCTCCCACCAATCCGCCCACCTTGACATTCGTAACCGATACGCCGAGTTACGGCTCCCGGGCGCTCCCCACCTCACACATTTCGCCGTACTGGACAATTTCGTGTTGAGTAAAAAAATAGCCCGTATTTTCTTTTTTTCTGGACAAGCGATGTTTCTGACACAGCTACTGTCGGCTAAAAAAAAAAAAAAAAAAAAAAAAAAAAAAATATGGTCTCTGGACGACATCTCGCCAGCGTCAGACTTGCATGGCGGCTTCGAGATCTCTAAATGCTACAGTAGTACTCCTCTGGTGTTTCATTCATTCATGTGTTGACTCCGTCAGCCTCGCGAGTTGCCGGGACATTCACCGTACTCTCGTTTCAATTGGTTGCGCCTACCTATGCCCCCTACCCCCGTTTGTGACATGAGTACACCTCCCCCGTTCTCTCTAGGGTGCACCCACTTACCCCAACTATTTTCGGTCGAGAATTACTGTAGTCTCGACTCAGACGTGTCGTCGAAAGCGCCCCTCCCCCATGGACCGCCGCAAACAACCTGGTATGTCCAAGTTTGACAACCAGGCTCCAGCGCCACCGCAAAGGAGACCCGCGTTCTTGGCTATTATTGCTGTTAATTTCTTTTTCTGCTGCTGTGCTGGTGATTTTGTACCCGCAAGAGCTCCGTCGACTGCGTGTTACAGCCGCGTCGACTTTAGTTTGGTGGGAACTGCTGCTGTTGGATGTTGTGATCGCGGCGTGGGCGCTCAGTGTGGGCGCCAACAACGTGAAAGTACGTGTTTGTTTGAGCTGGCGATAAATAAATAATGTGTCAATTAGTGCCGGATGGTGCCGCCGGTGATATACATAAAAGTAAGCCCACCACCGCTGCGCCTTCTATGCTGCTCATGCCGAGTAGCATATACCCAAACATCTGAGAGCTGCTCATACACTACGAACGAACGATTGATTGATTGTCGGTTGGAGTCCGCGCCTTCGATACGAGATGCCCACGACAGCAACATTTCGAGTACGTATGTACTTCGTATACTACTACTCTTGTAGTCCTGGCTCGGGAAAATGTCTGCGCACAAAAAAAAAACGGTCAAGTTTTTTAACGTTTTTGATCAGCAAACAGGTCGTTCGTGCTCTTCCTCTCACTGTTGTCTCTGAACAACGAACGGGTCGACGTCGAAATCCTCCCTTTGTTCCTCGCGGCTCTAACCGGATCTGTATATCTACATAGAACTCTCCCCGTTATCGGCACATACAGCAGTAGCAGTAGTTACAGTAGTACAGTAGTTCTTACGTACATCATCACATAATACGCATAGATGATGTGGTACACGATTTTCGCGGCGTATACGGTTCGTCTGGGCTATGCCATCCGAAAAAAATGACTGTCATAGATACAGGTATGTATGTGTACTGCTGTTGGGCCTGTCATACATCTCACAGGTTCGCGGTGTCTGTGCAATATACGTTGTATATATGCTAACTGACTGTTCAAATACATTTACTAAGAAAACAAATGCAAAAAATGAAGACATGATTACAGCACCCGTCCAGCAGAAGTGTACAACAGCATCAACGGTGCTATTTATTGTAGTGTTGTTGCGAACTCGTCGCGAGACGCGCACGCCCGTCGCGAGAGACCTTCCTCACAAAACGGCTGTGTGGCCTGCCCGCCTTTTTGGTTTCATAATTCTACGGTGTGTATGTTCTTTTTCCGTTTTGGGTATTCTCCCGACTTCCTGTATCATCATCGCCGTTTCTTCTCTCACGAGTCATCACTGCTGCTGCATGCTGTGGTCGAGATTGAACAAGAAGACCGTTTCAGTTTGCGTGACCCGCCCTTTACCCTCCCGTTTATGTGTTGGTGCATCAGTTGGATTGCTGTATGTATGATTTGCTGACATTTATATATACATGTGCTACGTCGTAGCAAAAGTATACCTGGTACCTGGTACCTGGTATGCCACAAGAAGCGCAGTTTTCCCACCCCCCCCTTTACCGATATACTACTACTGCTACTACTACTACTACTACTACTACTACTACTACTACTACTACTACTACTACTACTACTACTACTACTACTACTACTATATTCGTATGTATGCGGAAACTATGTACAGCACCTGGCATTGATATACTCCGTGTACTATTGATATTAATACTAGCAACTGCTGCCGCTGTGATCAGCATGCACTTTCCGCTTCTCTCACTGCGGCGCGGAAGCCTTTTAATTCACCTTACACTCTGTATGGAGAGAGTCTCTCCTTTCTTCCTCCTGACACTCATCGTTCGCGTCGATTAAATCATGCCACTTGCAACATGATCAGGCAGTAGCATGATACAGCAGCATGGTGATGGTAAACTGCTAGCAGGAAAATACCAGGTTATGGCGAAACGGGCCTGACAGTTAACTTTTAAAGAGATGGAGCCCGCGAAACATCTCTATTAATACTATAATACTACTGCATGCATGAACGCTGCTTTTGTATCTACATCAGAGTAACACAGCAGCACAGAGCAAGCACCGCACCCCCGCCATCAGCCTGTCATCGGAGAGATGTGCTTATAGGCTTGATGTTTCATGCGTGTTCACGCTCTTGTATCAAGCGAGGTGGTTGTTATGTGATTGCTCCCCGACGCAACTCTGAACTACAACTAACTGCTGTATGTAGTAGCACGAAGATAGATGATGCGTGCGGTATGCCCCACGTTGTTCTTAGACTTGCTGATACAACAGATAAAGTACCCACCTGGCAGATTGATGTATGTACGCGGTGAACAATCTACGAGTGCATGCTGTACGTGGAGATGCGCTGCTGTGGGAGATAGCTAAAGAAGTATGCCATCACATCGCATTCGTCAACTATTAATAGCTAGCTGTTGTGTTGTTGAACAGCAGCAGCAGCACTAATGGACACTGGACACACACTCGGATACACACCTGTAGATGCACGAGGCACGAGCGTCGAGCGCCAAGACTTCGGGGCTCCCCAGGAAATCGTGAAATCGCACGAGTAGCCCTGGTGAGTCCTTGACCACTACAGGACCTTATCCCAACGCATATGCTAGGGGTATGGCTCCATACATTTGATAATGTTTCGAATTCCGCACGCAAAAATCTTGAAACTTTCAAGCAGAATCGTGGCAGTAGTAGTAGTGCGCGAGGGCAAGCCTGCTGGCTTCCCACACGCGACGCAAGCTGGAGATCATGATGATGCCCGCAGCAGATGAGGACGATGACTTCATCGTCCAGACTGTCGTTGAGAGGGGCGCGTCGGACGCACCAGAGGATGGTGCCTTGGGATGGGGGCTGAGAAAGCTGGGGGGATTTGTGTTCGCAAAAACGGACCCATCGGATCGGTCCAACGCTGTGGAGCCCGAGCCTACCCTGCCTCCCGGGTTCTCTGCGACCCTTAACGCGGAGGAGGAGGAGATATACCCGGCAGAGGTGAGAGCGTGGTAGCGTTGAAGGGATGGACCTTCTCAATGATTGGTCGCGTCCTCGCAGTCGATTGTCTCGAAACAAAATGCGTGCCGGCGATGCCCCTTTTGTGGTGGTATTTTTATATTGTACTGGATTTCTCGCTGGACTTGCCGTAAAAATGGATCGTGTCATCATAGCCCGACCACGCAAGGAAAAAGTGGCCACAAAGGCATCCATTGAGCACAGGCTCGGGGGCTTCAAGCTGGCAGTGCCTCTGCGTGCTGCCATGCATCTTATTCCCCCCCCCCCGCTACGATCCACGTGGCCAGCCGGGGGTACGCTCGACGTCCCGGTGGTCGCCCTGAGATCAACGGTCGTGTGCAGCCCGAAATCCGTTCGGCGCAACTTTTTTTTTCTGCCGGACGACGCCTGTCTCCTCTCGCGTTTTGGAGAGCGTTTGAACTGTGACTGATTGCATAGCCAGATAGCACCAAAATGGCAAACTATAAAATAGCTGCTTGAGGTATTCAACTGTTGCTTCTGTGGCGCGCTTCTCAAGCCCAACCGCCTACTTCCCAGTGCGCGTAGTCTTGCCAGCTCGCACATGTGCGGGGTATAGCTAGAGAAGATGGCTGGTCAGCCCATTGGCTTTTAGTCTATGGAACTTGGAGCAGTAGCAGCACAAGACATACCGGTACAGCAGTAGATACAGATTGATGCCAACTTTTAAAATAGTGTTCTGCGAAAAGCTGAGCTTTTCCTCCTTTCCATCGTATTTTTGTACGGAACAAAAATCGTGGTCAACCCGGAGCCCTGATCAGGGCCCGAGGTACCCACCCACCCACCAAACGCAAAGGCTGCCTGTACAGCACTTTGTAGCCTTCTCCCTTCCACACATGTCAATATGAGTACGTGTATACTGGTATGGTGCAGCAGTGCCCCTGGACCAATGAGCTGCCCCCAGGGCAAACACGAAAGGGAATCATGCTATTAATACTACGATAATTTTCATGCTGGCGTGCTGGTACGTACCTGGTGTGCATTTTGACCTTCGCAGCACGTGTTTATTGCCCGCGTCTATTTTCCCCCTTCATCCTTGCTTCGGCTGGTTTTGGTGCGTGCTGGATTTCCGTTCTTATTTCGTTGTTCATGCGGCAAGCAAACGACGACTGTCCAGGTGCCCAGTACTGCCCAGACTGCCTGCAGATCATTTTACGGGTACGTACGTATGTGTTGTATGATACATCATACCTGGAATCGACGTAAGGTTTGGTTTGATGAGCAAGCATGAGAGGTGGTCTTCTTCCCTGGTATTACCTGCCTGGTACCTGCTTACTGCTGCTGTTGTATTCATATTAATAGTTAAAGCTTCGCTGATGGGCTGCTGCGGTGACTTCATGATTCAATTCAAACATACGACGTACGTACAGCATTTTTACCATCGGCCACGTTCTTGTATGATACCACAGCAGGTACTGCTGCCGTACCAGATATGCTGTTGCTGTGCTACCAGGTATATACGTATTACATACAGATAGTACAACGTGTCAGTATCATACTAAATGACAACCACGAGGCCTGGGCGCGCCGAGCCTGCCCAATATGTACGCCTCGGTTGCGATTGTTGCAGCATTACTTTGCGGCATAACCACGGTTGGATGGTCTTTCCCCATCTCCCTGTCTTTGCTTTGTTCCTTAAATACATACCAGTACCAGGTACCTGGTGCCTGTACAGCAGTAGTTGGTGATGTGTAGTGTGCTGGTAGTGTGTGGTGTGGGGGCCTTTGGTGTGTTGACTTGAAGCAGTTCGAGAGATTTCAAAGCGATGCCATACGGCCGATGCTCGTACGTATCTGATAACGTGAAATAATGAAAGAGAAAAAGAATCCACTCTTCGTGTATACGTAACCACATCTCGTGTCTTTGTTCTGATCGCATTCCTGCATCATCCTGCATCATCTGTCTTGTGGCGTCGTATTAATCATCCAGAGTGCCCGTCCACCAGTACAGCAGCAGTATTAATA
Organism: Macrocystis pyrifera; assembly: GCA_031763025.1. Lineage (NCBI taxonomy): Eukaryota > Phaeophyceae > Laminariales > Laminariaceae > Macrocystis > Macrocystis pyrifera. The sequence continues at coordinate 3,053,687 of JASSKH010000035.1, read as the reverse complement.
CAGCAGTGGTCGGTAGTTCCGCCGTTCGGTACGTACATCCCCAGTACTTCACGTGTAGCTCGTAAACACTCTGTAAAACATGCGAGTAGGATATTATACGCCGACATTGACCGTACTCGTATTCCTTCGCACCATGGTACCTCGTGAGTAACGTGGTGAGTGGTGATATATCACAGACAGATCAGTGTCGTCTTTTCTGTATTATGCGGTGTAAACGTACCAGGTACATATCGTAGGCTACCGATCATGGGGTACCTGTTTATGATTACAGCAGTAGCAGCAGTATTGGTACTGATACTTCAGGTCAAGATGTTCAGGAGACACCTCAAGCAACACAAAACGCGCGCAGTCAAGGGTGTAGGGTGTAGGACCGAGTGCTCCCCACTAAAACGTAGTAGTTTGGTGTCAGTAAAGGCATGTCATGGCAAAGTTGCTTTCTGCCATGAAGTGAAAGTGCTGTCTCCAGACACGTATTTGCTGCAAGGAGCAAGGAGCAACTGCAGTGGTGCTGTTTGCTCTGCCTCGCGTGTTGTGGACACCATTTTGTTCTGAGTGAGAAGATTCAGCGGAAAAGTGAAGAAGCGATCTCAAAAGATCCGCTGATCACTGATGATGCAGATTGCAGACTGATCACGTAAGAGCCAGCGCACAGCGGACCATTGTCATGTCGGTAAGTGGATATATAGTCTATTAATAGACGTCTACACGGGGCGGTATTGTTGTGGGCAAAATCCACCACAGCAACAAAAGCAGAAGCAGTAGCTCTACGCACGGCTCGATTCACGACTCGAAGACAAAGGCACGAGCGGTTCACGAGTCATGAGCACTGCTGTACTTATATGATCAGCTTCTGGCTTATGAGCGCTGCTCACATGCGATGTTTCGATCTGTCGTTTATGGTCACGGGCGTGTCTGGTACATTGTCTCTGTAATACTCCACATGCAGTATGCAGGTTTTGCATTGCGGTATTGCAGGCTTGGGCTTTTCGACGCTTTTTTACCCAGTATTATATCATGCCATTATGCCCAAACTTGAGGGCCATTATGGGTAGAAACGGCAAATAGTTTGGCCAAAATCGCCATATTATAGAAAATTTACTTTTAGCGAAATTGGAAATTTTGTCAAACTTTTTTCGGATCTTTCCCCATTGTCATTCCTAATATTTTCGCACGTGACATTTTTGGTCACGTTTATTTTATAAATTTTGAGAGTATGTCAGCTGCTGTGAGTTCCGACTGATTAAATAGTTGATACTCAACTTTGCAAGCTGCGTAATACGTCTCGTCGATGTTCCATTTTTACCGAATTTTACAAGTATTGTCATAAAACCCAATCATGCCAACGCCAGGTTGTGCAAACCACACCATACTCGGGGGCCGAGGGCCCCTACCTACAACAACACTTTTTTAATATAGCGGTCGTGACTGCTGTCTGATAGTCGAGGGTGGCTTGTTTTCTCAAACGCCATCGAAAAACACGCCGCTCGACAGTCCTTGGCCCTTGTCGACATCGAGTCCCACAAAGGGTTTGGATGTCGGGTTGGGCCTGGGCCGACGTGCTACGAGTATGTATACACAAATTGACCATTGTTACAAGGTGGCCGCCATACCCACGCTGCAGCAGTAGACTCGCGCTAACTCGTTTCGTGTTGAAGGTTGCCAAGGGTCGAGGGTAGTTGACGGTGTGGACGGCAGCGATACTACTGTAGGGCCGGCGACAAGGCTGGGTGGCGGTTCCCGCGTGACATGGGTGGGGTGAAGTTTTGCGGTCGGGTTGGGTCTGGGCCGACGTGCCAGATATAAATTGACCTCAGAGCAGTGATCCCGCATGAGTTATCTGGAGGGTGGTGCTGCACCCTGGTATGCCCTAATTCCAACACCACCTTGCAAATATACTCGTGCAACGCCACTATCTGATTGGTCGAGGCCGGCCTTTTAACCTGCTGGTTTTTCTCTCTTGAATATGACCGCCCGTGCCGACCTCGAGCCCCGTAAGGTTTAGGTTTAGGGTTGTGATCGGGTTGGGTCTAGCCGACGTGCAAGATAGAAATCGACCAAAGGTGTTGCACGAGTTTGTTTTGTAAGGTGGTGTTGCAATTAGGGGCACCTCTGTTGTATACCTCGCCCCGAAGCTCCTGCAGGTCATCGGTGGTCAATTTCAATGTTGCACGTCGGCCCAGACTAACCCGACCCCCGACCTAACCCAACCCCCAACCCCAACCCTTTGGGAGGCTGGAGGTCGGCAGGCTTGGTCGCACGGCTCCGCAGGGTGTTTTGGTGACCGTAACAATGAAAAACGGGCGGTCGAAAGACCAGCCTTGATCAATCAGACCGGCGACCTGCAGGAAAAGAGTAGTAGCGGGGCCAACCTGCAACTAGCGAGTCTGGGTTGTTTTATAATCTGAGGGTGTTGTGATGCAAGGCAAGAACCGTCGTGGGGAGGATGGAGAAGAAAGAGCCTGCTTTGTGAACCAACCCGCATCTGGAGTCACGGCTAAAATAATATTGCTAGGAAGGGGAGAGAGGAAGGTAATAAATTAGAAGGAAAGTAAAGTAACTAAAAAATGTGCAGGTCTATGAAATGTCTACTAATGATAGTTATTAATAGATAATGGGTGAACCTAACCTGGAAGAAGAAAATACCTATTTCGGGGGACCATAGTAAATACCTGGTAGGACCGAATATTGTCAGTAAAAATATCGAAATATGTAGGTTTTTGTGTGTACCGTAGGTCCTATTTACTATGATCCCCCGTAATTGTAAAAAAAATGTGTACCACAAGGCGGCAAGCAGTTTTATCGTTGGAGGCGTCCTGCTATGCCCCTATTCAATTATTATATCAAAGTGCTCGACCCAACTCCATTATTCCTTTTACTGCACTGACTGCTGTCTGTACATACACATGTAGCTACAACTAGTCAGTAAATTTGACTCCAATTCCAAGTAATTTGTGTCCACAACGGGAGTGCGGTCCGAAACGCCTCCTTACTAAGGGGTTAATAGGTCTTCTCTATTAATACTATTATTACTGTGGTCCATAGTTATTAGGACCTATGGTATACATAAAAACCTATATATTTACCTATTTTTACTAACAAAATTTGGTCCCATTAACTAGTAGCACGTTTAGGCCATGGTGGTATATGAATACATCAGAAGTAGTATGCCTTGTGTCGGTATCATCGGTATCGGTGCATCGGTACTATGATATACTCGTCGTCGTCAGCTGTGCGTGCTTGCTGCTGCAGCAGTTGTCACGACATGGCGACACGGCACCACTCGTGTCAGCTAGATACTTTATTTCGTGCTATTTATAATAGGTGTATTTTAACATTATCTGAGTTATTAATTACTAATAGTTGCAGTCGACACGCGACAGCTCAGCAGCAGTCAGAGCAAGCCAGTTCGTGTTGCGGTACCACCCCTGTACGCTCCATGTCCGATGTCTTGCTTGTTTCTTGTTGGCTTTTTTCTTTTTATGAAAGAAACGTAACGTCAGCCGGGCGCCCTGTTCCTTTTGTCTCTCGAGTTGGAAGAGCTTGGCGCTTGCCCTTCTCGGCCTGTTTGATTACTGCTGTAGTACTGATTCAATATTGTACTGGTAGTGTGGTTGATCTTTCTCGTCTGTTTTTGACATTTGACATTTGACATACCAGGTATGATCCATATCTTGTCTACAGCAATACTACTCCTAATACTACTACTACTACTACTACTACTACTACTACTACTACTACTACTACTACTACTACTACTACTACTACTACTACTACTACTACTACTACTACTACTACTACTACTACTACTACTACTACTACTACTACTACTACTACTACTACTACTACTACTACTACTACTACTACTACTACTACTACTACTACTACTACTACTACTACTACTACTACTACTACTGCTGCTGCTGCTACTACTACTACTACTACTACTGTATTAATATGTACTGGTGACAATTCCTGTACCTGGTGCACCATATCGGTATGCTAAAGATTTGCTACCTCGAAGCTAGGAACATGAGGCGGCATCGTCATGCACTACTGCTGTAGTAATAACATTAATACCAATCACACTACATTATTGATACCTGGTATATACCTCTCTACTATGTATTAATAGAGAAGTGCTGGTACACGTATTGCTGTCGGTAAATTGCTCCAGCGAAAGGCCCCAATCCGGAATCCGAAAATCGCCTCAGCAGCAGCAGTGACATGAATGACACTGCTGCAGGTTGTGACTGTTTTTGACTGGTGATATGTGAACGGCATCTTGCCCTCCTACGTACGTACAACAGTACCAGTAGGTGCTCCAACCTAACGAACACACGGACGGACGGTACGAGTACGAGTATATAGCAGATAGTTTCTGTGTCTCAGTTACTACGATGATACTGCTGTGTGCATCTACAGTAGTATGTACCTATGTATCGTGTACCTCTCTACAATTCTGTCCGGAAATGTAAGGACCGCCTGGGTGTTCCTATTATTTTCAAGAACACTTTACATTTTCGGACAGAGAGGCACAGACTGACGTATTGGTGAACCTGGTAAATATTTCGTGTATCTGATATTGTTATAGCCCTGATATGCGGTATCTTATGTACTGGTACACGGTAGACAAACCGATGCGATGTACTATTAATACTAATGCTGCTGTTGTGATATATAAGGTAGCTGGTAGGGTGGGGGTGGTGGGTGGAGGACGTTTGCTGCAGAAAGGCGACATCACGTTTCCAATTATGATTATTTGGTACTGACGTGCCACAGACTTGCCAATTACCAGTTTCTATGTTTCTATTGTCCTGTTGACCCTGGCAGCATCGAGGGGAGCCACTAGCCAATATCTTTGACAAGGAATTACATATAGAATACGCGCGTTCGGTTTATTACAATACTTGTAAAATTCGGTAAAAATGGAGTATAGACGAGACGTATTACGCAGCTTGCAAAGTTGAGTATCAACTATTTAATTAGTCGAACTCACAGCTGACGTACCGGTATTTCATAATTTTATAAAATAATAGAAGAAAAAAAGTCGCGCTTCGCGCTCGCGCGCCTCATTGTGAACGACGACGGGGGTCTACGGTTCCACGGGCACCACGCTGGTTCGAGCGCGTTTTGAAACTACATTTCGGCCAGGCGTCACACTGCTGTGCACTGCTGTGCTGCACCCCACTTCGCTCCTTCGGCATAATATCAATCGACCCTCCATCCCCCGTCCCCCTCCGCACCTCCCTGCCCGCCTCCGTCCGTCAGACTAAAATCAAAGTGTTGGTCGCGGAAGGAAACCTCGGGGGGCGTGGACGACGTCAAGCCGCTGAGCTTCACCAGGTACAGTACAAGTACAGCACAGCATAGCAAGCAGTGTACCAATTGAATACAAGTACCAATAGTGCAGAGTAGAACATGACAGCAGTACCAGTAGTACGGCTGCGTTTACTGACTCTTATCTCAGAGATACACGTAAGCTGACTCGCATATACCGGGTGGGTACGAGCGGCCCTTTTTATGCATGCTACTGCAATGTTTTTGGGTCGTACCTGACACCTGGTACCAGTATGTCTCGTACTCTCTGTCGGTGCGAGTACCAACCTCACTGCGCACAAGGTACCTTGGTGTCTCAGCTTCGTTCCATGTCCAACCGTAGCAAGACGTGAGGAGTATGTACCACCGTCCGTGTGTCTTGGTGCAGAACAATAATCACAGCAGTAATATTTTTTATGAATTTTTGCTGTATAAAACAAAAGCTGTGAGTGAGATCGAGGACGATTTCGTCGAAACTCATCTTCGCAAAGCTTTGTGTGTGTCATACATACTAAACTATTACGGGGGACCATAGTAAATAAGACCTACGGTAAAGACAAAAACCTACATGTTTATCTATTTTTTCTAACAATATTTGGTCCTATTTACTATGGCCCCCCGTAATATTAATAGTGATACTTCCGTCGCGCGAAGTACGATTGCGGATTTTGTGTGGCCTCATGCAGGATATACATGAGGAAGACAGAATCTGAAGCTGCAGAATGCGAGAGGTGTGTGTATTTCTGTATCGCTTATTTTCTTGAATCCTGATGCACTGATGCTGTCGCCTTGTGCGCAATCGCTCGGACCTCTCTTGTTACGCGCCAGGCTTTGCAGCAGGTGGGGGGGGGCAGCCATCTACAAGCACCTGCTGGTGAAGCACGGGGTTGTCAGCGCAAAGCGAACGGGGGCAGGCAGCGATGGGGCGGACGGGAATGGCAGTGGGGAGATCTGCGGCTGCGGTGGCGCGGTTGGAAGCTGCAAGGTGCTACATCATACTGAAAGTTGTCGCACTGCTCCAAACAATTGACGTGGTGTGCTTGACGTTCATTTCTTTTCGGTGACGATGCGCACGGTCTACAGCAACAACAAAAGCAACAGCAGCAGCAACAGCAGCAGTGCTCATTTTTGTTGGAGCGTACTTCGATAGGCTCTTGTCATAGCTGGGTGTAGTATATACTCCGGTATGCATATAAGTGTGTCTTGTGAACGCGATGGATTCCCCCGCGGCAGCAGCAACAACCTCTACCAAATCCCAATTTTAGGACCCACATCTGCACGTTTTTCTACAGCTGTTATTTGTTCCATCAGGCATGTCGTGGGCAGTCTGGAAGCAGTTTTTTTTCTTCTGCAAGAATGCGACCGCTCTTTCCTCGAGAGTTGCTTACCACTTTTTCGAGAAAATGGTTTGACATTGACACACTGTGTACGAGACGAATCCCTAACCCGGAGCCAATCAGAGCAACCCTAACCCTAACCTAAAGCCAATCAGACCGATCTCGAATAAGTGGCAAGCTCTACTGCTGCTGCTTTACTCTTCACCTCGCGATGAAACTGACTTGCTGCTGCGGCTGCTCCCTGCTGCTGTCGAATATGCGTGGTTGTAGTTAACATACATTTTCTTCGCTTTTTTCATAACATTTTTATTTCGTTTTTTCCCTGTAGCCATTTGAATTTTATTGTTTCACTTGTTACCCTTTTCCCCCTTCTCTTTCGAATGTAATCGGTTTTCTAAAAACTTATGTTTGCTCTTGTCTATTGAAGGCCATATCGACGCTGCTAAAGGAAGAGCTGGACAAGGTCAAGAAGGCTGCGGAGACAGACCGCCGCGGCGCGCTCCTGAAGAAGTTCCGGCAGGTGGAGCGCCGAAGTGGCGGACTCTGCAACCCGGACCTCCTCGAGAAAGTTGTTCGATCGTCCTCCACCGACGCCAAAACGCCTCCGAAAATGCCTCCACCTCATGAGGTATCTCCGCGTCGGTCCTCCTTTCCTTCCGCCGGAGGCGGGGCCCCGATATCGACGGCGGGCAAGAATGGAATGACCCCGGTCAGCATGAGCAGCAGCCCCTTCGTTCCCGGCGGAGCTACCGCCTTCGCTGGGACGTCAGGCGCTCCCTATGAAGGGCCTGGGAACTCTCAGAATATCCCGTGGGCGGATGATATGCTGTGTGGCGCGACCCGATTCAGGCACGGCGCGATGTTGAAGTCCCGGGGGCGGGCACTGGCGAAGAACCTGGCCCGCCTTTTGCGCGGAGTTTCGTCTGACCTGCAAGGCGTTGCGTCGCGACTACCGCCCTGGGAAGAGGACAAGGTGGAGATAGACGCGCTTACGCAGGAAGAGGTGGGTTGGTGTTTCGGGGCGGGTGGCTGTGAAGCGTGTGCAAGTGTACGTGCTGTGTATTAAGTGCGAAAGGAACAAGACAACCTCGCGTTGTCGTGCGAGTAGTGTGTTAATAGATGGTTTGTTGTTGTGTTGTGTTTGTGACGTTTTTAACGCGCGTTTGTTTTCGTTTCTGAGCGTTTTGAACACGCCCTTCCTCGACCCTCCCCTATCCTCTAGCGACAGTTGGCGGCTAAAGCACGGGGCTCGGACATGCGTTCGTGCATGAGCAGGCTCTTCTCGCCGATGGTGCCGTTTCGTGTCAGAGCCACGGAAGCGTCTGCTGGGTGCGGTGCGGGCCCCTCTGACTTATTTACCACCGCGTCGCGTCCCCTGTAAAAAATAACGCCTCCACCTCCCTCCCTCAGGACCCTCTTGTCACTCTCCCTTCCACATGGCCCCATCTCATCTGATGATACCCTTCTGATGATACCCTTCGGTGACGCCTCCGTCTCCTGCCCACAAGACCCTCTTATCCCCTCCACCTCAACCTCCCTTCCACATGAAGACCCTATCATCTCATCATCTCCTTATATCTTGACCCTTTCTTGGTCGCTCGTGTCCTATCCTCGTCTTGCGCCCTTGCAGCCTTCGCACTGCAGGAGCCAATCGCGGAGCAGCTTTACCTCGGTCGACACCGCGGACGATTCTTCGGACAAGTTGTCGGACGCGAAGGCGCAGGTCTCCCCTGCCCCGTCGATCGCAAGCGTTTCCACCGCCGATGACGCCGGAGACACCAAGGCACGCCGGCAGGACTGGAAGCTGGACGCGCAAGAGTTGTCGCTGATCAGGAGGGAGGAGGAGAGGGTGATGAAGCCAGACGTGCTTGGCAGGCTTCTCGCTGCAGGGGCGGGCCTTGGATGTGAGCGAGCGGGCTCAAGGCGGAGGGGGGGTGTTTGGTGTGGGGGCGGGGTTGACTTAGTATTTTGGTGGGGCTTTCATCTAGCGAGAGGCAGGACTGTTGGAGGCGTGAGCATCACTCACCGCAATTCAAGAACTTTTGGTTTTCGTATACCGGTATATAGCTATTTGTTGCATGTGGTTGTCTGAGCGCCCTGCTCGACCGTGGACGTCGTACATTGGAATTGGCAAGGGTCACCCTCGTGTGGGTTGTGGTTAGCGATGTCTATAGCGGAACTAGCAGCGTTTGGACACGCTCTGCATAAACGGTGTGCGCTTGCAAGTCTTACGTGCGGGCTGCGACTATTAATACTGCACGCACCCCTGTCAATGTACATGCAAAACTTACGGTGGTACTGCTGTCCACATCCCTACGCCACCTCGCGCAACAGGCCTCCAGCAAGCTGATTTCTGGGACGTCTTTGCTAGGCTGGAGGTTGCCACCCGCACGGAGGCGCTTCTCAACATCGCGATTCGAGGGGGGAGGGGTTGCCCAGCGCGGTGAGGTTACGTATTGCCAGTGCTACGGAATGCTACGAGTGTAGTGCAGGTCGGGGGCGGAAGAAGGGCACGTCACAAAAGCGGTGAAATGCTGCGAGACCTTGGGCCCGCCGATGAGTTACATGTTGCCAAGTATCGGAAGCAGATAACACGGTGAATTCTAACTTTTTTCCTGCTGGTAGTACGAATTATATTCACACGGTGAATTCTAGCGTTTTGTATGCTCACAGGTGTTACTGTACCAGTGCGAATGATCTCACGTGTATTATGCGCTGGACTGCAGCCGAACGAGATCCGGCGGAAAATGCGTTCGACCATTCCTCCCACCCCTTTGAAGTGCGGATGCGGCGGACCTTTACCAGCTCTGCCCTGTGCTGTGTCTCGGCTTGGCGAAGTGCGCATTTCTTGTTTCCGCCGACTCGCTTTCATCCCACAGCCGCTCCACTCTTTCGTGACGGGGGCGTCGAGGCATGCCGGCCTGACCACTGACGCGCTTAGGGCGCCAGTGGACGGCGGCCTCGGGATCGTCCGCAAGCGGTCCGTCTTTGTGGACGTTTGCCAACGAAATCTCGTTTCGCGCCCCGTTTAAATGCACGAAGACTCGTCCTTGCGGGCTAAAATTGCACTCGCTTTTTGCGCTCGCTTTTGTTCTCGCCTCTACAGGGCGGGTCGTATGGGACGCGAGCTGTGCATAAGCCTCACCGCAGTCGTTCTCGAGGCCATCAACACGGTCGAGCAAGCCCAGCTGCAGTCCCACTCGAGCGAATCGCAACAGAATCCGTTGCAGCTCAACGATCCGAACGACCAGTCCATTACTCAGCAGCAGCCGCAGCCGCAACCGAAGCGGGCTGTAACCGCCGACAAGCGCCGGCCGTCGTCCGAGCGTTTCTCGAGGGGCGCGATTGCGGCCGAATCGCTCAAGCTCAAGGGTGGAGGACGTGCGCGAGCGGGGTCGGAATGCAACGGGAAGCCTCAGCGTCGGGGGGCGGCCGGGGACAGAGGGGTGGCAGTCGACCGCACGTTCCACAAGGAAGACCCGGGCCTGAAAGACTTGGACCAGCGCGAGGAGGAGTTTCGAAAGGTACGATGCCGAAGGCGCTGCGGATATTTTGATCGAGGGTTATCGGATGGTGCTCATAACCAGGCGGTTGCGCGAAACGGTTTTTGCCAGAGCGTTTTCGCGTTAGCGTGTTCTTGCAAGAGCTGGAAACACCCAACAACCCGTGCTACTGTATTGCAGTCGAGCTCTCCCTCTCAGTGTTTGGACGTGTTTTGTCGTGTCTCAGCTATCGAACGGAGTTTTTTGCTGCTTGCGTCCCAAGCGGCTGTCTGAACCTTCTACGTACAAAAGCCTCTTTTAGGTCTCCCTTTCGCTGTCCTCAGAGCGAGCGCGCACAACAGAGCCTTACATCCACAGCCAATTACATTTGTTGCACGGGTAAAACTCCACCCACAACACCTGCTATTATATGGCCAGCAACGCCACCGATGGCTACGTGTAACCGAAGCGACGTATAACCTCCGCAACGCCTGGGTCTTCGCGGGCTGTCTGTCCGATGCCTCACACAGGCCATCTACGTTAACAGGAGCGCGCTGGCGGCCAGGCTCTTGCAGTTGACGCACGACGCACCCCTCTGCGCGAAAGTTCTGGGAACTTTCGTGAACGACGTCGGGAACGCCGGGCAGGGTCTCGAAAACCGCCCTTGGACGACCGGGCGGGCCAACGCTTCAGCACCCTTCTCTTCGCCGTTGCCACAACCACCTGGAGCAGTGGTGACGGAGGGGGCTTGGTGAGCCTATGCGGTAGTTGTTTCAGCTCTACTTTTTATTGTCGAGGTCCCGTGACATAATGGATCCCAGGGCCAATCGCAGTGTTTTTGTTTTTTTGTTTGTCTGCCCCCCCCCCCCCCCCCCCCCCCCCCCGGTTCCTCAGGACAAGCGTATGTGAGTTGTGTGTGGTGGCGTGGGTTGGAGAGAGATTGAGGTGCTTGTGGGTCGATCGGAGGCTTTTTTTCGGGAAGCGGCAACATGTTTTCGCTTTAGAGACGCACTATATAGTGTAGTGTGACCCACCTTCGGGGAGAAGGAGTTCGGCCATATGGTGCAGGAGATGGAGGTGGCTACACGCCGGTGCCTCCCCCATACCCAGTTCGTAGGCGCGCGGGGGGGCTGGGGTGATTTTGCTTGTATGCCACAAGATCGATGGCAGGCGCGCACAATGAAACAAATCCTCACAATAAAGCGTAACAGCTTTTGTCTACAGAAAATGGCGAATGACGAGAAAATGTCGTTGCCGTCAATCCCCATTACAGGGAGAGTCTGCCCGGCGTTTGCAAAGGGGAAGCGGAACACGGAAACGGGGCGAGCAACGGCTTCGATCGGCCCGACTCGAGAAAATTAAGCGAATCCCAGCCTTCCCCTCCGCTATCCATGGCTAGCACGGACCCACTGTCGGAGGGGGTGGACGACACCGCTGCTTGGGATCAGTCCCCTCCCTCCGTCGAGCAGGGCGGCGGCGCATCCGCTGCGGCAAGGTCCGTTCCCTTGTTGCTTGGGTTTGTGTCATGGCTCAGGTTTGGTTTTCCTGTACCTGAAGAGCTCTCAATCGTAGAGCGTCGTGTCTTGATGTTGTGCGGCGCTTCCGCTACAACAAGCGCGGCGTCAAGACCGTCGTGTCTTGATGTTGTGCGGTGCTTCGTTACAACAAGCGCGAGGTTTGCGGTCTAGCTCTTCGTCAGCGGCGATTAAACGCTACCACCGTCGTGCTCCTCTACCCCTCTGGAGTCGATATGCCGCAGCCAGCCCCCTCAGCGACGCTCCTCCTAAGCTTTCCCCTTTCTTTCTCATCCCTGCCGCGAAACAGGTCTCAGATGGCGTCGTATTCGCAGGCGGCACCGGACAGCCATGCCAGCGAAGCGCTCCTGTCGCCAGACCGCGTCAGCGACAACACGCCGCCCGGATACCCCTTGGTCCTCTAACAAAGGCCTTTCGTAGTTCGTTGAGCGCATCGTGTACGTTTGACGTAAGGAGCTTAGCTGTCTTGATCGAGCGATGTCACAGGTATCGTCGAGAGCAGCCGATACCCAGGATTTTTTTTCCACAATGGTTATGGCTTTTCTCGACTGGACGGACGTGCGGGCGTTGAATGGGCGCGAGAGTGATGGGTTGCACTCGTGGCTATGCGGATCTGACGCTAGGCTCGTTTATGCGGGCGGCCGTGGACTGCACGCGTACCTGCCTGCTTGGCTTTCCCAAATAATTGAAGTCGCCTGTGCTCCTGAAAGTTCTATTGGTTTTCTCGTCCTGTGGAGATGAACCTGCGCTTCAAATTTAGCCCAAAGTCGGTTTGTCTACAGACGAAATCGAGCGTAGTTAAAAGGCCTTCAATCGTAGCTAAGGTCCTTTTATCGGAGCCATCGAGAACGTGTCTTTCGGGCATGCTCGATGGGTATATAAGGTACTATTAACAGCAGGAGCGAAATCAGCGGAAACAACAATCAGTGCGCTTTTCGTCCTAGCTTTACGTGTTTATACTGGGAAATAAGGGGTATCACTAGGAAAATGTTAGGGGACCAATTGCTGCGCAGTCTGAGACAACGAGGAGGGTACTTAAGGTCGCGGGGTTGATGTATTTGTTCATCTTTTGCCTGCTGCGCTAAGCGGGCGCGGTTTTTTTTCTTGCTTGCTTTGTTCACTGAGTTCGCTGAACTGAAACCACCGCTCGCTCGTTGTTCCCTCTTACGGAGTACGAGCGCTGCCAAGCTCCCGGAAGTGTTTAACTGGCAGTGTTGTCGGTGCCGAACGGGTCGGACGAGTCTGTTTAGTCTGTTTAGCGCGGCGTTTGAAGTTTATAAGCGCACCTGCTCTGTCGTCGGTGTTAGCTTCCGTTTGGCGTTGTCGATGTCCATGTCGTTTTTTTCCCGCTTTTCTCGAGAACGTGTAAAGGACATGATTGATGCTTGCTTCTTTGGCGGATGCCGCTTATTGTTTTTGGGTGGCTTTGCCGGGGACAACGCCACAAGTACGTATATACATAGCGCAAGCGTTCGTTGCTTGCTTTTTGTAGCCGGGTTTTTTTTTTTTCGCGAGGAATCGGTCGTTCGTGGGTAGGTTTATTTGTGTCTTGTTGGGCTTTGACTCTTGTCTTTAATTTGTTGTAGTTTGTGTAAAGCGTTGTCCGTTACACGCCGTAGTATCTAAATCCACTTGGGAAATCCGGGGATGGACCCAGGATGTCCCCTGACGACCGCAGGCCGTCGCGGGAAGACACCTTGTTCCCACTTTAGTGTCACACACAACGCGTCTTCCTTGTTTTGCGCTTGGGGTTATTGTTCGGGTGTATGTCCGGTGGTGGTAATTTTTAGACCAGTGTACACTACAGTAGAGCGCCGGCGAGCATCGCTGGCTGGCCGGGTGTGGTCTCTTATACGCGCAAGGAGTTTGTATTGAGCAGGGGAACATGCAGAAATAATAACTTTTCTTCTTGTTTTTGGGGCGAGGTCCCCAAATAAAGATGTCAAGTCAAGATCGCTCACCTGCTGTGCTGACACGAACGGCACACATGCTTGCTGTCTGTGCCTGCTCATGCCTGTAAACGCTCTCGGCAACAAAAACAAACGAATGTCATTATTATCCATAGTGTCCCCACCCCCATGACGACTGTGTATGCCCACATCCGAATGCAGCAAGCGGTAGTAGCAGTAAGTGAAGAACCCAACGTACATACGTGGGTTCGGCGGGTTTCGGCTCCCGTTTGCGCTACGTACGAAGGGTTCTACATGTATTTGGTAGTAGTCCCAGGTGTTGCTACGTTTAAAATATTTCAGAGGATAAAACTTGTCAAAAATGTGAAACATTCGCAAGCAGAAGCGGACGAGCTTCCGCCAACTCGTGACAGCGTTGTGGGTGTTCTGCGTTGCGTATAATATCGAGCTCTGGGGCCTCGTGCCTGAATAGTTGCTTCTTTTTCCACACAAAGACCGTGGAAGCTTTTATTTCTCCTTTCACTTTCTTCTCTCCTCCAACTGCCAACATCAAGGTCGGGATACTTTGTATCCTGTAACAAGTTTGCCTATTGAGCAGTTACTCGCGTGTGTGTTGTTTGTTTGCTTAGGGATATAAAAATAACAGCTTTATTCCTTTCGTGGACGTCACGTCGTGGAGACTGAGGGCAAGGCTCCAATTACACAGCTTTCAGCCTCATTCAAAGCAGTACCGTAACACTAGCCCACTCTGTGATGAGCCGTGTATGCAGAATTTTGGGAAATTCGTGAAGACTCTGATTCCACAAGCTAGAACATGAGTCGAAGATGCGGCTCCTCAAAACCCACTCCCACACCTCTGAACGGCAAGGTAAAAAAAACAGCAAAGTACGTCAAAAAAGAGAAGAAAGGAAGGCCCAGCCTCAGGGGGCAGGAATAAATCGTCAACGAAAGCCATCGCCGTGCCACCCCGCAGGGGTAGGACGAGAAAGTGTCTACGGAAAACCGAAAAGTTACCACCAAAAACGATGCGGTCCTGTTCCCCAGTAGGTGTTGTTAAGTTCTATCCAGATCGCCCCCAGATCCCGAGCGGGGGGGGGTCGGTAGGACGAGAAGAAAAATAACACGGAATACGCCTAAAACCACCTAAACCCAGCCCACAACTCCGGAAACGTGTCCTGTGCCACATACGAGTGGCCCGATTACCCAGGCCAGCCCCAACACTGAGCGCGGGGGGAAGCAGGACAAAAATGCCAAAACCATCTCCGACCAAGCCCAAGAAAACAAACCACAGGAACGCACCCAGCAGAAAAACCCCCAACGTGAAAACTCGGAAAACGTCCAAAAGCAAAAGACAACCCCCCAAAGTCCAGGAAGAACGGCAAGAAAAAAATATACGTATCGAGTACAGCCGAGAAGCGAAAATCAGCTATCCACGCCGGAGCCTCGAGATTCATCTACGTTACGCTGGACCCCCCGTGCAAACGCGCTAGCCAAGTGTATTTGCAGACACCACAAACCTCGTACAGCTCTCGCCGAAGTCGGGTAGCGCGCCGGAGAAAGAGGAAGCTTGATCGGTTCCTGGTCGTCCAAAAATCGAACAAATTATATCCCATCCTTTGGTGCAGTCGCGCTGATTTCCCCGAGCCACCGCAGACCGTCATCGCCCTTGTACCGAAAGTAGGCCCCGTTGGGAAGCACTGTGTTGCAGTGTCGGCGAAGTCAATCGGCGTGCGATGAGCAACCATAGCCGGGTGCCAGAAACCGCTCGCCGTTACTCCGAAAAAACTCCCGTTGTGCCGCGCCAATTCTCGTCCGGTGGTACAGGCGGTTGGCTTAGCGGTACTGCTTCGGGGTGCCGGCCCAGTAGCGCAAAATTTGGTGGCGAGAAAGCTGCAGGTCCATTTCCCGTTCCCAGGATGGTCGGGATAGTCCTGTCCAGTGCGTCTCGTACATCACCTCGATGACGCCACCTCGACCTCTAACTGATTGGTGTCCGGTAATATTTTCCACTTCGAGTTGTTAAGAGGGATCGAAACGTCGTTCTGGGTGACGTGGTACGGGGGGATTTTCTTGGACTAGTTGTTGAACACGTTTTGCGTCAACCTCGCTGGCAAATACTTCGGCATGTCGCCAGGGTCGTGGGGGTTGGCACAGGGCTTACAGCGTTGAACCGATACGCGCCGGTGAGCATCAGCGCCGGTCGTATGGGTGAACACCAGCGCCGGGCATATCGGAAGGAAGATCCAAATACAGGAGCTTGGCCCCGAGAGGAGATCCGTCCGGGGTGTCTGCTTAGGAGCAGGGGTCAACTGTGAGGACTGTGTAGGGACCCGTCCAGTTGAGCGAGAGTTTGGTCTTGAGGACCTTGGCGTCCGTGTCAGGCTTCGCGCCCTGGCGGATGGTGGCCGCCGTATTGTACACCCACGCCCAGCCGCCAATGGCGAATTTGGGAGCTGGACGCAGTGCCTCGGAAAGGACGGAATTGCGGTGGTTCACGCGAGCAACAGTGAGGGCATGGTATTATCGAACGATATCGTACACGCGCTGCTGGCGGTCTATCGCCACATCGTAATAGGCGAGGTGGTCGCGAGCCAAACTCTGGTGGCCGGCGACTCCAGCACGCTCGAACATCGTGAGGGGGAGGCATGGCAGCCGATCCATATGGACTTTGTTGGGAGACAAACCGGTGGCGGCGCTGACGGAATTGTTGTACGCAAATTCGACATGAAGAGCTGTTCATCCCAGTTATATTGGAGCTCGTTGACGACCATTGCCAGCATCTGGGCCATCGTGTGGTTTACACGTTCCATCCCACCGTTGCCGTTTGGGTGGTAGGAGCTGGTGGCAATTTTCAGAACCCCCAGGAGCTGATAAACGGCGTGTGAAAGCTTGGAGCAGAACTGGAGGCCGTTGTCCGAGAGGATGCTGCGCGGACATCCCCAGAGGAGGGTGCTGCGCGGACATCCCCAGAGAGGAATATACCGGCTGATGAGAAAGTTAGCCGTGCCCTCAGCGGTGAACTCAGCCGCTGTCACTGCGAACATGTCGGCTGGGCGGCTGAAACGATCAGTGAAAAGCAATATGTAGGTATTGCCTCGAGGTGTCACCGGGAGAGGGCCTACGTAGTCGACGCTGACGGCGATGCCGGCCCTTCTGGCAAGGGCATCATGATGGTTGGCCACCGGATCGTCTTCCGCGACGTTTTCCGTGCTTGGCACTCAAGCAGTTGCGTAACCACCATCTGGTGCAAATGCTCATACAGATCCACCAATAGAAAAGTTCGAGCAAGCGTAGGGTGCGCGCGGTTCCCAGGTGGCAGGAAGCTGTTGAATGACAAGCCTGCATGACCCAGGGGCGCATGAGCAGCGGCGCATAAAGGCGAACAGGCTCGTCGTTCAATAATCAGGTCGGAAGACCCCCCGGGCGTTGCGTGCCCGGCGCAGGGGGGGGAGACGGCTGTCGGACAAGTAGAATGACGACCGCGTCGGTGGTGTGCAATCGGCCTTTGCTAGCTAGCTTCTGAACCTCTGAAAAGGGAAGGCGCTGGTGAGAAGGAAAACACGACTAAAAGTTGGCGGGCAAAGCGTACGGTCGGCCAAGGGCTATGTAGCGCATGGCAGCGTTTCAAGCGGGCTCGGTCTGTTGTTCCCGAGCCCAGTCGGCGTGCGAATAGCGAGCTGCGGACTCACCAACTGAAATTCGGCAGCTGCGCCGAGGGCATCCAAGTCGGTCGTAGTGACGGGGGGTGAATCAGTTGGCGGCGGAAGCCGTACAAGAGGAGTTCCTACGGGCTCGGCGCGGTCGCGGTCGGGCGGGATGCTTACCGTCGGTACCGACGAGGCGACAGGAACTGGGGGTATAACGACGGATGCGGGCGGTTGCGGCCGCGGGACTTGAGGCGGGGTGATAGGACGCCGGACGGATGGTCTAGGGGCCCCGCCGGGTCCGCAGCCATAATCTACAGCAGGCGGCGTGGTGCCAGCGGCAGCGGCTGTTCGTCGGCGCGTCCGAGTGGAGGTGCGGTCTGAAGGCGGCAAAACGTTCAGAGGCGCCGGGTTGCCAGGCGGCGAAGGAGCAGACGCAGTCGGATCAGTGATCCCGGCGGAATCTTCTCCCTGAAAGTGCTCGTCGGGAGAAGAGCGCGCTGGGCGACAATCGCCGCTGCAGCGGGGGTTTCTACAGAGCCCTGGTCGCCCCCTGAGGGTACGACAAAAACCGAAGTGAAAGCGGGCTCGGCGGTGGATGAAAAACCCCCCAAGCCAGGACGGCAATCGACGGTGGCGACTGAAGCAGGTACACGAGCGACGAATCTCCCCAAAGGAGCACAAAGGTCGTTAATCCTCATACGTGGCCCGTGTGCGCGAAAATCGCGAAAATCCGAGGAGGTGAAAGGCAGCCCACCCAAGACGGCGCTTTCGGTGCGGGGCACCAGCCCACTCAAGCCGACACCTGGAGTCGGTGAAGAGCGAATGCGAAGCCCGCAGGCTCGGATGAAGAAGATACCGCCGTCCTGGACGGGGATGAGGCTGCTAGACCCAAAGTGCTCGTGTTCTGTTGTGGGCTCCGGCAGACGGGATAGAATATCAGCATTTCCGCTAGCGCTGCCTTTGCGGTACTCGAGGGTGTAGTCGAACCCAGTGAGGAACTCGAGCCACCGCTGGACTCGTGCGTTGTGGTTCCCTACTTTGCCGATGCTCTCATGCTCTTTGTGGCCCTAAAATATAAGCGAAACTTCGTGCCCCATAGGTAACCTCGAAGTCGTTTGATGGCCCAGACAATGCTGCCGGCTTCCAAGTCCAACGGGGTCCAGTACCTCTCGGAATCGAGGGTAGCGCGGCTGATATGAGCAATGGGCCGGGCCGAGCCGCCCGCTTGTTCCTGTTCGAGTGCGACCACAAAACCGTCGATACAGGCGTCGCAGTATTCGTAGAAGGGGCGGGAGCCGTCGGCTACGGCGTCCCAGGCAGGGAAGACCAAAATCGGTGGGGCGGCGAGCTCGGCGAGGATCTGGCGTACAAAAACTTCCATAGCCGGCGTAAGGTCGTACTTAACCCCCTGCCGGAGAAGGGCGGTAAGAAGGCGTATCCGCTTGGACAAGTCGGGTAGGAATTTGCGGAAATACTCCAGGCCGCCCATCAGCGCACGGACCTGCTTAAGATTCTTGGGCATGAGCATTTTCATCAAAGCTGAACCGTTTTCCGCATGTCGGCGTATACCCGCAGGCGAAGCTGGAGGGGCCAGTGCCCCAGAAAATTTGCGTCCGTCACGCCTAGGCGAGCCTACGAGGGGGAGAGCTTGAGGTTGTGTTTGCGCAGGCGTTCGAAAGGGCTCGTACCGTCTTGTCGTGAGCCGTTGGGTCAGAGTCGAAAACGATCACATCGTCGAGGTAGGCCGCCACCTGTGCCAAGCTTTTAATGATTTCGTTTATCGTCTCGACGAACCAGCCGTACCATAACACAACCACATGCTATAACGTCGGTCGCGCAAAGCTTACTGCAAGTATGAGGTAGCCTTGCCTTAATAGTGCTACCGTTCTCTACTACTGTAGTAACGATAGTCGATTTCAGCCCACACGCTACATGCGGTGATATAAGGCTGTCTTCTCTACAGTAGTGTCATGTGATTCCGACGGATTGGTAGCCTAAACAAATGTCGATGAGGAGCCGCTGTGTCGAGGCTCGTAACCTGTTGGAAGGTTAGTCTTGCGCGATCGACTGCAACGTAAACTACTGTTGTACTTCTCAATAGAGCAAGTCTATGTCAGCCCACACAATACATGCGGCGACGTCAGGCTGTCTTCTCCTGTGTCGTGTTCTTCCGATTGGTAGATGAAGTGTCCATGAGGGGCGGCTGTGTCGAAGCTCATAACCTGCTGGGATGTTTGTTTAACGTGATTGACTGCAGCGTACAGTACTTGTTGTAATGCTCAAGAGAGCAAGAAATATGACAAGCATTCGCTGAGTCTTGAGTGGTGCTCACGGGTGGCTGTGTCGAGGCCCATAACCTGTTGGAATGGTTGGTTCGCATTATTTGAATATAGAGCACACATATTTTTTGTACTTTTCAAGTTCGTTGTGTGGCGCTTATAGCCTAAATGCTAAACAGGAGAAGGCGACAAGAGCACGAGTATGTTCAAAGGACGAATCTGGCTTGATCACCCAGCTTGATTGCTGGATATTGTCCTGTAGTTGTGTCGCACACATTAAAGCTCGCAAGTCGCGACGCGGGCGACTTTGTGGTCTAGCGGTATAGACTGCCAAGCTGTTTGCGGTTGCGCTGAGGTTCGAATCTCAGCTCGTGTAATTGTTCTTGTTGCACATGCCTTTTTTCTGAGTCTTGCGTCGTGAAAAGTGCTAAAGCGGGGGTTAGCAAAGATCGATGATGAAGACAAAACCGTGGGAATGCTACAGTACGTTGACCCTTGTGCTCAATAAAGACGCACAGGCAAGTATGTTAGAAGGCATGTGCTGCAGCACCAGGTCCAGGAGGAAAGGGGAGAGGGCGCTACTGGAAACTGTAGCTTGGCCGGCCTGACCTGGAGGGCGTCCCGTCTTCTTTGTCGTGCGTAGTGGTGTAAGGTTGAACGCCAGTAGGGGATACGAAAACATTTCTATCTTGGAACTGTTGGACGTGTTCGCTAGGAGGCAGGAGACGGAGGACAAGAGCACGAAGATGAGGACGACGAGGAGGGCCATGATGAGGATGTCCAAGAGGAGGGAGAAGAGGACGACTATGCATAAGACGACAGCGACGACGGCGATGAGGACGAGGACGAGGACGAGCACGAGAACGAGGGCGAGAACGAGCACGAGCACGAGCACGAGCACGAGCACGAGCACGACGAGGGTGAGGACAGCGAGGGGGGGGAGAAGGGCAGCGGAGAATGGAGGAGAGGACAACCATGAAGAAGGCGACGACGAGGACGAGGACGAAGGCGATGAGGGTGAAAGCGAGGACGACGAGGGGCGGGGCGAAGGGGAGATCAGTGACGTGCCTGGGGTGGGCGTCGGAGGTTTCTCGGACGTAAGAACCACGTGGGAGAGTGCACGGAGGCCAAACGTTCGTGTGACCGGCCACTGCTAATTTAGGGACGCTTTAAACGCGAGATAGCGTCTTGAACGGGGCCAAACTGCATCGCTAGTGATACTACTTGTAGAGGATGGTGGCGAGGAGGGGGCAAGAACGTAGAGTGTTACATTCCCGCCGCATCAACGTGGAATTGTTTGAAGAGCACAACGGACGATATAGCCATGCATGTAGGGAAGGGTGCCGCTGTGAGGCCCTTGAATAAGGAACGATGGACGATGGAGACATTCACTAGGATGCCTCAGGTCGTTGTTAGTGGTGACATCGGTGGTATCATCTTTAGCGAATTGACAAGCGATGATACTGCTGTCTGACTACTACGTGGTATGGCGCAGTGCTGCTGCCTTGGTGTTGAAACCAGAGGCGGAGAGGCCTCCAGCGTACCCTTGCGTCCACATCGCGAGCTTTGGACTTCCGTGAGGAGCCAAAAAACCAACTTGAAGTATCTTCCAGCATCACGAACGGTTTTCGGGCTTCTTCGGTTGGAAAAAGTAGAGGAAAAGTCCTCAAATACTAGTAATCGATCCTAGAAGGAATCGATTTCCTGCTAGCTCGATATAGCTGGTCTTAAACTCTTCCTTGTAATACTGGTGAGTATCCTCTTCTGGCGATGCTTTTATTTGGTTCGTTTGCGGTGTATCGGGTCTTCCTTCAGCGAAATGGCGTATGATTACTCGGCGGGGGGCGGACTTTGACCGCTGCCATCACACCACCGCGGTTCGCACGGGAATCGCGTTCGGGAGCGCAAAGCTGTGCAGCACCCGGTGGCTAGGGGGAGTCGCATCGTTAGGATTTGCAATACGTGCATCGCATTTCGAGCTGTATATTCCATGTATTGTAGGTACAGCCCGTCTCTTGGTGTTGAATATTTGCAAGATCACACGTGGTGCCTATTTGTAAACAGCCAGGGCGTGTGGGTGGAGGCACGGCCCGTCCTGAGAACCCCGCAGAACGCCCACCAATCTAATCCGTTCATCGTTATTAGATGTCCACACTGCAATATTCTTAGTACCGAGCCCGTGCACACGAGGGGGAGAGGGGGGGGCGTACTCATTTGTTGCTTGCCTCAGTCACTTGACCATTGACCACGCATCCCTTTCGAGACGAGGGGGGGGGGGGGGGGGGGCGGGGTTCCCGGGACATCATTCACGATTTGTGTTGAATGTTGAATACCTGGTAGTGCTTATTTTCCTTCCTGGCGATGGTGTTTTCTTGCGCCTGAACGCCTGAAAAACCTTCAGTTATTCGCAGGTGACCGCTATGCTGTGCATCGTCGGCAAGCAGCCAATGCTCCCTGTATCAATGGTATTGCAATGCATTAATGTTAATACCAGGCATTAATATCACATTTGTTTGCCACTCGACAGCTTGCAGCATACCGTATCACACGAGTGATAAGATAACACAATCGCTCGGACGAATTTCGAAACCGGTGTTCTCGACAACTGCAAGAGTGCACACGCCGAGCGATGCTTCTATTTTTATTTATGTTTCCATCTCACTTGTACTTTCCAGCTCAACTTGTGGGGAGTTTTACCCTCAGCTATCTTCTGGACAAGCCGTGGTCAGAAGTGTCAGCCATCCTCCTCCCCGGTACGTGCCTACATTTTAACCACGCGGGGGGTTCAGCATTCCCACTGATCGTCGATTTGCACCGAATTTTGCGAACTCACACTCTCACGCTTCCCGCTATTACGGGGGTCCATAGTAAATAGGACCTACGGTACACACAAAAACCGATATATTTTTATATTTTTAATAACAATATTTGGTCCTATTTACTATGGTCCGCCGTAATAGTCGGTTTTAATGCAAGAAATAGTCCCTACGAGTATGCGTGCGCTCGGTGAGAATTGAACCCACAAAATTGATTTTAGTGGGTACAAGGACTATCGACACCAAGCCACCGAGGACGACCTCATCCTTGGAAATATGTCGTGGAGAGGTTTCCAAAGCCATCATTTTCGTTAGGGTTGCCCCCCTGGGTTTGGAGAAACTTGGCTCGGAAATTCGTGCCAGGAGATGTGTTATCTTATCACCCAGTGTGATACGGTAAACTCCAACAACATCGTTCAGCTTCCGCCATGAAACTGAAATTTGTTGAAATTTTCAAGGGTGTGTTCGGTACGGTACTACCGAGGCCTACCGGCGGTAAAATACCGCCGGTATACCTGTACCGAGAGGATTCGGTACGTTCGGTCTGGAGTTCTATACCGTACCGACAATTTCGGTACGTTCGGTCTGGAGTTCTATACCCTACCGAACATTTCGGTACGTTCGGCACGATGTCCGTACCCTTACCGGCGGTATCGGTATGATACACCGTACCGATACCGAGAAGCTCGGTATGTTCGGTACGATGCCCATACCGGTACCGAGAATTTCGGTACGTTCGGTACCATGTCCATACCCTTACCGAGAACCTCGGTACGTTCGGTACCATGTCCATATCGTACCGGCGGTATCGGTATGACACAACGTACCGATACCGAGCTTATACCCTACCGAGAGTACCGATCCCGGGCTAATCGGGAAGTTAGGCTCGGGACAACCCGGTGCCGGTACAGTACCGCCACACACATAGCACGCAGCAGCACAGCAGCACAGCAGCGTACCCTGCCTCATCGGTACAGCGGCCCTCATGAGCACCACAACACCCCCCCCCAGCAACAACGACAATGATGACCCCGCCGCTGGCGACCAAAGCTCATCATCGCCAGCGCCGGCGCCAGCTCCTCCGGAGGCAGACGTTGTCGAGGCAGAGGTCGTGGACGGCGGAGGAGGCAACAGCAGTGTGCCACGGTTTAGACGTTCAGGCAAGACAAATAATACCCGGTGTGGTAAGGCGCCCATCGAACTCTGGAAATGAATGTGATGACAAAACAAAACAAAAAAAAAAACTGTCGCAGACACACACATTCTTGATGGGCAATACCATGGTACTGCTGTGGAGCGACGCTCGGTTTGACAAATACCGCTGGTATCTGCGGTACGGTACCGGTATGGAGGTCTATACCGTACCGAGAATTTCGGTACGTTCGGTATGGAGTTCTAAATCGTACCGAGAATTTCGGTACGTTCGGTCTGGAGTTCTATACCCTACCGAAAACTTCGGTACGTTCGGCACGATGTCCGTACCCTTACCGGCGGTATCGGTATGATACACCGTACCGATACCGAGAAGCTCGGTATGTTCGGTACGATGCCCATACCGGTACCGAGAATTTCGGTACGTTCGGTACCATGTCCATACCCTTACCGAGAATTTCGGTACGTTCGGTACCATGTCCATACCGGTACCGAGCGTACCCGTACCGTACCGAACACACCCTTGGAAATTTTGAAGCGTTTCGAGACGGCCCCACGAGATAGGTCAAGTCTCCTTGTTGCATTCAGTTGCCTTGCGCCTCACGCACGATCTCCAAGCTCTTCTGCGTTTGCTGTGGATGTTATACGTGCAGTTAACCCTTTTAGTGCAGCCGTAGCTGCACTGTTGAGAGATCTACGGCAAATCCGACTCTGATTCCAAGTACTTTGTGCCCAAAATGAGCCTGCACTTCTGAGTACTACGGGGGACCATAGTAAACAGGACCAAAAATTGTTGGCAAAAATAGGGAAATATATAGGTTTTTATGCATACCATAGGTCCTATTAACTATGGACCCCCGTAATAGTACCAGCTATGGTATTTACAACATTATATTATATATTGTTTGTTGTTGTTGTTGTTGTTCTCACAATGACTCATCGCCACATTCTAAACAACACCGTGCTGTCCGTGGTCGCAGGACAGGCTCCAATAACTCTGGAGTGGAAGAATACCTCGGGAAATATAAAAACAAGCAAATAATACGACGTACATACATAGAGTATCGTAGATAAAGCATAAAAGGAAGTAGACAGAAGATAGATAGACCTTGTGCATAGGTTTCGTTTGTATCCGGGCGTTTCTTATTTCAGGAACGTTTTGATCGATCAACGGTGAAGCTCATGCTGCACATTGTCGGATGGCAAGCCTAGTAATACATACATACATACCAGGTACATACATCATTGGCTTTCAGCGCCGACGCCGCACCGACCACCTCATGCCGTACGCCAAGGCCCTCAAGAAGGGTAAATGCGACAGCGTTAACGCGACCATCCGCAAACGCCGTCTCCTCTTTGCGGGGGCGGTGCCGCGGATGACCAACGAGCGGCTGAGCCGTCGGGTGATGTTTGGGACGATAGCTGGTGTGGAGAACCCGGGACCAGGCCGACCAGAAAAAAGCTGTGTTTTTCAAGCCACCGAGGGGTCCACGGAAAGCTACCCTTTGCCGTCCGGAACAGAGACGGTGTTATGCCGAGGGCGGCTAAGAAGGGTGGGAAGCGGTTTCGGGGGGTCGTCGAAGAAGCACAGGGACGAGGTATACGTCGAGGTGGCATAGGGGCGAGGCGGAGATGAGTTGGGTACAAGGGGAGCGGGGGGGGCAGCCGTACTGATGTTACAGCTGTCGACGAATGCAGAACTGGAATGAGAGGTCAGGTAGCAAGGTATCGACCCTACTGGCCCTTGAGTTCCAGTAGTTTTAGTTGCTTCTTTCTTGTTGAGTTGTTCAATGAATGGGCGGGGCATGACAGCGGCAGTACTAGTAGTAACACTTGGAGACGGCAGAGGGTGTGGCAAGGTCCCCGAATCGCTTTTTTTGTAGCCGAAACTGGACCCTCATGTTCCTATTACTATCACCGCCTTGATTACGAATTTCTCTTTTCTCTTTTCTCTCTTATTTCTATATTTTTGCGTTGTTTCTCACGGTAATCTCTCTTGCCCCGCCCCCCCACTGTCCTTTCACCGATATCTTCCTCTCCTTCGTGTTGCCTCGTGCGTGCAGCAGTTTATTTGGTTCCCCTTGAGCATGTATGTTCCATCAATCAATATTAAAAGCAGCCAATATGATCTCTTTGTGTCACTTGTATTCTGTTCCATTCCATAATTATTTTGTTTCTTCTTTACTGTCATTTTATACTTATTTTTTGGTCTGGCTTATTGTGTCGATGTGCTCTCGTGTTCTCGTACCCGGTACGTCGGCATTTGACTTGCTTTATCCATTCATTTTTTTTTTTTCTGTTCTGCGCAGAATTATTACTGTAATAGTATCTTATTTCGGGCACTGGGTCTACTGGTGTACTTGGGTACGTAAAAAGAAGCCAACACATAAAATACACGTACTATTAATAATAATATAATACTACTAGTGAAAAAAAACGTAAATGTATACGCATACGGAGAATCGAACTCCGGGCATAACCTTGGGAGGGTTATATGTTACCACTACACCACATGCGTCACACGTTGGTGCGTATGGTATTTTTTTGACATATCAAAATAATACATGATGCAATGACACAAAGCTACCTGGCGTACGAGTATGTATACAAGGTTTTTGCGCCTGACGGCCGATCGCCAAGTGAAAGCGACTCCAAGACATCGGGCATTAACAGGGTTCGATTTTAATTTATTTGAGGACCGACGCGCAGGCGACCATATCGTCTCTCTGCGCTTCCGCGCATCGCTTGTACTGAAAGCGATCCCAAGACTTATGACGCATTGAACGTGTTAATTACCTGGTTACGTCGGCGCGAAAACTGATGGCAGTTTCAAGTAATCGAAAACTGCGCCTACTGCCCCTCCCTGGAAAAATAGTAAAACCTCGTAAGGGTCGCCGGCGGCCCACCTCGATGTTTTAACTTATTATGACAATATATTACAAACATGTTGACGGTATTTCCAAGTTTTGTGCTGTTATTCGGGGTCTGGGTGCCAAATAGGAAGGGTCGAGTGCGGTGTCAAAACACCAAATGAAATCAGAGCGTCAGGCGCATAATAATAGAACCATCACGTGTGTGTGTATAGTCGTGGGTGCCTGATTTATTTACACAGGTGATCGGTACCCCCGCTTTCCACCCAATGCATGTACTATATTGTAGATAGATGTAAAACCGTCCTTGTGGGGGCATTGAACAATGCATATAGCATACACCATTATACGCGTACCGACATGCGAAGTGGGTACCTTGTTTGTGCGGGTTGCTCTTTTATGTGCATCGTCCAATGTCTCCACAACAAATATAGCAAACCGTACAGGGTGTCGAACAGTAACCTCTCAATTTCGGTACGCGTAATGGCAGAACGTGTGATCTATGGAGCAATGGGCAGAGCGCAAATAAACGTTCATGCTTATCAATACAGTCCGGAGACCTATTACTAAAATTTTCTGGCCCTATTTCTTGTTTTCGCAGTGCAGAAATCGAACCATCTATTTTTTGTGCATGTAAGGGTTTGAAAAGGCGTTCATTCGTATCGATACTACCGTTGTTGACTGCGCCAGTTACTGACTGGTCGCGCATCCGTAAGGTTGGCGTCCGAACTAGTCCGCGTGCACCATAAGTTTTTCCGGTGGGCACTCACGCCGAGGAAACGTGTTAGACAGAAACAAACTAAATCCTGCCAACAAAAGAATTAGGTCGTCGCCGTACGAGTACAGGTTTGATGTCAAGAGCACCCTTTTAACAGAGTTTTGTACCCCGTTCGTCTCTTACCTGGGTACCCGACGGGTTGTACCCGGACTTGTCACTACCTGTTCGGGTACGGGCAGGACCTATTACCCGCCGGGTATTTGGACTCGGGTACCTGGCATGAACGGGTCCCCGGTGATCTATGTGTCGCTGGTGCGATATCCGTCGCCATAACTCCCAGAACCCCTCCAAGCTATAGTGGCGGGGGAGGTATACCGAGGGATATATCGTACCGGGGAAACATGAGTAACCGGGTACTCGGTTACTCGGGTACTCGAGTCCAAGTACGCTGTGCGTATCGCAGACCCTAACTTTTTTTTTTTACATCGTAGACGGCACCACATATCTCGGGGTTTAGAAGGTGTAGAGGATTGATCGCCCACTATAAAGAAGCAAACACCGTCGATGTTGAAGTGACGCGGCAAACGAGCAACGAACCTCTGTTGCAGCACAGCAAAGTACAGACAATACGCGAACTACAGAGAGTTAGAACAACTGTCGAACAGACACATCAATCAGGGTTGTGACAAGACAGTGGCAACAAGCACGATAAAGCCATTTTTCGTGCCTGCAGTTTGAGCAACTATTTTCGATGGCCCACGAAAATTTGACTTTTGTTGCCTCCATCGAGGGGTCGTATTCATGATACGCACTTCTGCAATAAATACATTAGCAGAATAGCGCCAGTAGCCTGCCGAGTCGCTGATCGGACTCACAGAACGTTACGATACACATCGTCGAGATGTGTGCAATAGCATGACCAAGCATCTTGCTCTAGGGTCTCAGTACAATGTCCGGCACGGTACATCTAGCCGCAGAGCGTTTACCTTGCCGAGTGTATAGAGGAACTTACGCCTACCCCGTTCACTCTCAAGATTCTCTCCGTCTTCGTTCACCTCCAGAAGCACAGGTGGCACCATCACCTTTCAAGACCAACCATCATCTTGCATCTGAGCTGAACCTCATGCAACCGGTCGGCTGACCCCGACCGACGGTGCTTGCCTCCTGTGAACTGTCTGACGTAGCTCAGCAGCCACACCACATGCCTTTTGCAGACTTCTCGTAACGACCTTCCCAAACAAGCCGTGTCATAGGTATCGTCCCTTTCCCCCCCCGGTCTTGCCTTCATTTTTATCGCGCATAGGGTTCATTTCGGCATTCTCACTGTTCGTCGATGTTAATCGAATTGTGCCATCTCGCGCTCCTGCACTTTCAGCGATAGTCCGAAATTAAAAAAGCGCTTTGCGTCAGTAGCACCAGCCGAGGTCCGAAAGCTAGCGCTACTACTATTAATAGCAGAGGGTGAAAGTGACAGTCTTATCTGTCAGACTACAGCGTCGGAAAAGGCCAGTATCATGTGTCGTGGATTAACCTATAAAAAAATCTCTTCTTGCAGTCCAGTAATAGAGCGAGGCTACAGTACAGTAGTAGAGCATGCTGTTCCAACGCATTGAATTTAAAAGAAACAACCTGTTAAAGGTTCACACTACCTAACACGCCAACCACGAAAACAAAAAAAAAAACACTAGAGTCTCTCTTGAGGTGCTCGCACTTTATGGGTGTTGCTGCCTGAAAGGCAACACTGCACAAGAAGGCGGAGTGGAGAGTAAATCATAAACGATACCAGGTAGTGTATACCAGTAGCTACTTCGGGCGGGTCAAGAACATCCATGCCTCATCAAGTAGTAGGCTGCGGACGTTTTCGGCTGCCGAAAACTGTGTCCGTACCGAGCCTTCTTTCTGCCTTTGACATGTTGAGCGCTCGACGAAGAAAGCGACGGACGGCTTTGTTGCCAGTAGCTCTGCTTGTGCTACTGCGGCAGAAATGACGAAAACAATTCGTTCATGTTTCGTGGAATCAGGACATATTGAGATAGCTATCAATATATTTACTTATTTCACGGGGTTTGTTCTCGATCGAGGACCAGAGGCTTGGTTGGGCATATACTCCATACTGTTACAAGGAAAAATCCATCGCCTCAAACATCGCAAAGTCAGCTCACCTACGTACGTGAACCACACACCATGACAGGACGTGGAGCTTTGGCACGGCTGCGTCCTGAGCTTATCACCACGCGGGGGCCGCACTAGTCTCAACTTACTCACGAGCCGTACATCCAGGGGCGATGCCGTGAGGCCGCGCGGCCATATAGGTGACATCGGCATGAACAATCTGAAGAGGGCGAGCACCAGTACCAGGCTCCTACAGTACATCCACCATGAGGAGTGTACCCATGTGAAGGAAAACACATAAACGCCAGGAAGTACTACATGCGCACAAACTACTTACTCCGAACTAGCGGGTGCGTCGCCATTTGTGTCTGGCATGGCAGTAATGCCGATTCCTGACGCTAGGCATCGGTATCGCCGACATCAAGCTACAGGCTGGAACTGTATCCAGCAGAGGTATACTCCGATGTCGCGTCGTAACTGCCGCCAGGGCGTCTCTTCTTATAGAAATAAAAGCCTGCGCCAACGAGCACAACGGCCGCGGATACACCCACGATCACCCCAGTGCTGCTAGAAGACGAACCGCCGGACGACGAGGCTATATCTGCATCGATATCCTCAACTCCTGGGGTATTAGGGCTCGGAGTAGGGGACGCTGTCATGTCGGTTGTTCCAGTGTTGTCCTCCAGGTGACGGAATATCGAGCCATGCACATCGCAGATAGCGTCGGGGTCCACACAGTCGTAGCCCGTGGCGCCGCAAGAGAATTCTGCCAAACATCGTTCGAACGAGAGGGCGGCGGTTCTCAGTGTGGCATTCGTTTCAGAGAGAGCACCCGAATGTGCTGGAACTCTCTCGCGGACACGTTAGCGGGTTGCGAATTCGATGCTCGAGGAGTGGTCTTCATGTGTTGTGATTTGCACTTGGAACGATGAACATGAAAAACAACGATGCAGTCTTTCACTAACCAACAGCGTTTGCAACACCGTCAATTTTCGTTGCAGACTCCCCCGACGACATGCTATCAATGATGTATACATAGGGTCCTTCTGATGGCACCACAAACATACAACGATCGAGATTCGGCAAAAGCAGACAAAATAAACAATTTGGCCTCGTGTATACACACGGCTCGAAGGACACCGTGAACAGAACAAATAGACTATTACGGGGGTCCATAGTAAATAGGACCAAATGTTGCTAGTAAAAATAGCGAAATGTATAGGTTTTTGTGTTACCGTAGGTCCTATTTACTATGGTCCCCCGTAGTAAGAGCTGCGCTGAGACATTTACGCCTTCGGCCAAAAAAATACAATTGTTGATGGTAGGTCAATTTTCGCGGGGAATTCCTGTACGAAGCACATTAAATCGCACTGATCCCTGATCTTTGGGATGGAAGCATTCCGTTTTCTCAACGACGCTGCCAATATGTAGCTTCGTAAATAGGTCAGCCGTGAACCTCCGCATGTTTCGGGTTTCGAATGGGACTACTTTTAACCTAGCAGGCTGTCTACACCGCAGCGAAACAATCATGATCGAAATGATTACGTGAATGCAGAGCCCGCGGCCCCCGGTGGTCTAGTGGTACCCTCGAATGCTGCTAGCGTTGATTTCGTGAGTTCAAGTCCCACCGTGGTGAGATTGTGTTTATTTGCACCATAACAAAAAAAGGGATCAACTGCTGAGAGGTCGTAGCGTGGGTAAGCGCGATTCGACGCGAGTCGACGAGGGAAGAAAGGGTTAAGTCTTCTCGCGAAAAAAAAAAAATGCCTGCCAAGATAAGAACCCTAGTGGGTGTGGGGGTACTCATCGAACAGTAGTGGGGAGGGGGGGCGGTGAGCCTGCTATGTGACCCCGGCTCTGAGTCACGAGCAGGAGGGAGGGGGGAAAGAAGGGCGACTATTATAAATGGGACGACGAAGGAAACCAAAATAAGATAGACACGTACCAAGATATTTTTTTCGAGCAACTGTATTTTGAGAGTTGTGATCTGTGATAAAGCTTCACGAAGCGTGTACTAGAGTGGATTTAGCAGAGCGGTCCTAAGTCAGAACAGGGCACGCCTCCCATTGCAATGGGTGACTCACCCTTATCCCAGCAAGTGCATTCGCAGCAGTCTCCGCCGTCGAACCCGCAGGCCTTGGTATTGTATTCTTTATCGCACCGGCCGTCTCCCATGAAGACAACAAACACGACGTCGCAGTCCGCATCGCTGTCCAAGGTCGCCGATGCACCGGCGGACAGTACTGCCCATAACAGCAGGACCGTATGCCACAAAGACAATCGCGCCATCGTGACTGCTTTTCTGTGACAGTGCCAGTGTACACCCTGCCAATGGCCCTGAAGTAGGTTGGTCGTGTTTGCACAGGCAACAGACGGGCACGGAGTGGGGTGCCAACAACAGAAAAACGGAAAAAAAAAAAAAAAAAAAATCAGACAGAAGACAGTTTCGTTCGCTGGAGAGTTTTTTTAACCGTTGAACCACTTGCGAAAATGGTCCCACACTCAATTCAAGTACGCATTTTTTCGGCAGAACAGCAGCGGGGCAGTTTTTAAGGGTGTAACATTGCGGATGTGGCCGCGCGCAGAGGCAGTGTTTCCCGCTCTATTTTGCTACGGTCAGCACGGGGACTACGTGCTGCGTACGTCTAACATCGTTTTGCCCCTGAAAAATTGTATACGCACGTCCTTGTGGATAGAAGCAGCGCCGTCAAGTTCAGGCGTGTACTGTTGCCAACAAAAATGTTTTTCCATCTACAGTACGATGGGCAGCGGCGTTGCCAATAATATAGCAAAGGGAGCCAATATCTTACGCTAGCCGACGTCTGATACCGTAATGCCCAGGGGCGCTCGCAACACTTTTGGTAAAAACTAACACCTCGGAGCGTTTTCAAAGATAGGGGGGTGATCTTTCCACAAAAAAAGAAAAGAAAAAACTGGCGCGAGAATTTCCCGAGGTGGCGCGCGATTTCCAGTTGGTGGAAATGGTTTTAATGACAACAAATAAGAAAAACAACGGCAGCAGCAACACCGACAACAACAACATAGTTGCCGGAATGGAAGCCTTCGAATGGTGTGAACATTCCGTGTGGCGGCCAAAACAATGGCCGGAAAATTAGCACCCCCGATGCGAACTCAAGAGGTAAGGGGACCCGAAAAAAAAAAAAAAAAAAAACGAGCCCGGGGCGTTCTCATTTATTTGTGCAGGCGGTTCATGGTGTGTGTGGGGGGGGGGGCGTTCACAGAGAGTATTATGGTAGTCCGCCACGCGCGGCATGTTTCGTCTATTCTTCCGCTAGGTGGATTGGTAACTGGAAGCGCGCCGGGGGTATGTACGCGCATGTGCACCCTCAACTGCAGTTGTGTGCGCCATGACCTTTGCTGATTGTTAGTACCAGAGGGGGGAATTTTCGTCAGCCTACAGGCACCAGGCTTTCAACATTCCCCTGGGAAGGCATTACCAAAATGTCAGTGAACTGGCGGGGTGACCCTGGGACCTTACCCGCGTGTATATTTAATTTTTTCATTCAGCGACGGTTGTGGTTTTCTGGCCAGTGCTGCACTTGAAGGGCGATTGCGGCTCGGTTTGACGTAGAGCGGGGCCTCTTGCATTTATCTAGCGCCATCGAACGTGCTTTGAGTGGCAATTAAAGGGCGAAGCACCAGTCTTATTGAGCATTGCATAGTCCGCCTTTAGCGGAACAAGTATTTCCTGAAGGAGCTGGGAGAGAGGCACGCTCCAGGAAAAAAAGGCCGATTGAAAGAGCTGCAAAACGCCGTGACGGAGTTGCGTCGCGATGATGTGGTGCGGGCAAAGGTAGAGGTCGACAGGGTTGCCTAGAGAATAGTACGTACCTGTGATGTATATAACAATACAATGCTATTATTGCGTTTGCCATCCGACCTCAAAGGTGCAGCACGAGCTTCAATGCTCATCGCTCATAAACGCTCCCAATGATAACAAAAACCAAGGGAAACCAAAACAATACGTTGCCACGGTTTCGTCGGCGTTCGAAGCCCTAGAAATCGTTCAGACAACGTGTTTCCTCTTGACGGGAATGCAGAGGGAAAATGCAGAGGTCGGCCTCGACATTACACACCAGTGCGACCTATTCTTGAAAAAACAATGTCTAGTGCATTTCGGTCGGCCCATCTGGCAGGACTTATCGTGGCCGCTGAAATCGTGTTTGCGCGCGCGAAGGGGCGGGTAGCGTTCCAGGCACTCTGTGGCCTGAAAACCTACGGTCGCCTTAAGCGCCCTCCTGTAGCTCTTGGTGTCGACGCCAATAGTCAAAGGAGGGTTTCAGTAGCAGATGCCCCGCCGCAGGAATGCGTTTGACATGGGCCATGAGCAAGGTCACCTGTTGACACGAAAAAACTGAAACAAGCTTAACTCCTACCGCTTCGGCCCACCGGCCGACGGACGATCAAAGCAACAAGAGCGACGGTTCCCAAGCCATCCCCTACTCCGTCGCGGCCACCACGCCACGCTTTTCAGAGTGTCGACCGTACGGTGCGTACGCGGAGGGTATGTTGGCACGGTATACTGCAAGGCGCGGAAGGGATGTGAGGGATTCTCGAGCCGAAGGGCGTAGTGTTCGAGGCTGGTAGATGGCCGGGGTTAACTCGTGTGAGCAGGAGAAGAGGCACGGTGCCTGACAAGCGAATTTTCAGAGGTTAGATCTCCCAGGCTACCAATCGGGTTGAGATGGAGCGACGGGTTTCAATCCAAGATGTCGTGCGGCGGGAAAGGTGCGGCGGGAAAGCGCGCGAGGGCGTTCCCAACAGTGTATTTATTCAGCATCGTGCGATGATACATTCTGTTTACATTGGTATATACCGCACGATGCTGCGTGTTCGCGGGAGGGAATTCCGTCGTACCAAAGGCTTAAACCCTTTTAGTACCGCAGTCCCGTTTTGGGGACAAATCGCTTGGAATTAGACTGGTTTGTCCCCAAATCGGGACTGCGGCACTAAAAGGGTTGAGCGATCGAAGTTTCAAGTCGTTCAAGAAATCAATGTATGAACCCAGCACTTTTATCGCGCGTAATATGCATGTGTTCGAAAAGTGGGGCACGCCGAAATAAATGTCTTGGAAAAGTTGGGACAGCATTCGAATTTCCGCCTCCAGAAAAAAAACCCTCTTGCTCCTCACCTCAAACTCTGCTCTCTGTTTGCCTTTTGCATCTGTACGATATCAAGCTGGGATTTTCACCGCAGCGCCTGGGGATTTTTAATTCAAGCATCAACACTCCGTGGACTGCTTCACGCGCATGTTTTGGAAATGAGTTACCGTTTTACGTCTACCAGGTACCTGGTATTGTCCCATTATTGTTCCATGACGGACGCAGACTGACGATAGGAAATTTCTCGACATTCTATGCACTATTATAGACGCGACCGAACCACAATTATGTCTCATATAGGTATATACTACATGATGTGTTTCCCCGAACGTCCCATGTACTATCCCCGCCTTCCTTGTATCTCTTCCTCGCAGCATAGATACGGGGCCAGACAGCACTCTCCTCTACGGTTGGTGAGTAGCTTTTTTTTATCATGGCAAGGCTCCAGCCCCTTCTTCCCTCGTCAACTGGTGTCGAGTTGCGCTCAATGCTACATTATACCAGGTACCGGGTACCGATATCATTTAGAATGATGGCGGACTTTCTTATGGTACATTTAAGTAAACAATACAGCAGCAGTGGAAGATAATTACGCCGTCGCTAGGATGCTGCTAGATACTCGCGCAGCAGGGTGCTTGGAACTACTACGGGGGACCATAGTTAATAGGGCCTATGGTATACATAAAAAGCCTATATATGCACCTATTTTTACTAACAATATTTGGTCCTATTTACTATGGTCCCCCGTAAGAACTGACTATGATATCATTGTTGTTGACTACACGGAGGTGTTTATGTTCATGGAATGGTATGGAGGAATACCGCTGCTTATTATGGTTTCGCACCTTCATGTATTAGTAGATGTTTAAGCGACAGGCCCAGTCTAGGCCTTTTGTGGTTGAGTTTCCCCCGATTACGTGGGCAGTTTTGTGCTAGAGCAGTAGTAAAACGTCAATTATGCCCCGCAAAACTTAAATTATGAGACCAACCTGCCGTCCTAAAGCGCTCTAATTTCTCGCGAATCATCGCCACAACCAAGGAATTATCTCGTCAGAACGTAATACAGCAGTATTACGGGGGACCATAGTATATAGGACCAAAAATTGTTAGCAGAAAAAGGAAAATATATAGGTTTTCGTGTGTTCCGTAGGTCCTATTTACTAGGGTCCTCCGTAATAATGTGGGGCCTGCGTGAGGCGGTATATCCAGCAGTGCATCGAGATTTTTCTCCGCCTTGTGGCTTGTATCGAGTGGCCGCCCTATTTCGTTCTAGGAAGGTTGATCTCCCTATTGCCTTCGGATAGTACCCCAATATTAAGGGCGATAACCGCCTTATACAGAAGTGGGGTCTATATAAGGCGGTACAGCAGTGCGAAGAAGTTTTGGCCGCATTATATCGAGAGGCCGCCCTATTCGTGTAGGCAGTTGTACTCAAAGTTACGCTCGTGCCAACGTGCCAACTGATTTCAACCGCCCAGTATCGAGCTGCCGCCTTATTCGAACAGCCTTATATAGGCCCAGCTACTGTAAATACCTGGTATTTGAGTAAACACAGCGTTGTAGCACCGAGTACAATACAACTGCTGCAGTGAGTGTGCTCCTGGCCCAAACGATCACTCAGAGTGCGACACGGAGGGCGAATGTGTGGCTGAGCGAATACTGGTGTACTGTATGTGGTGCGCTAGAAATATACCAGCACATCAGAAGCAGCAGAGCAGAGCAGAGCGAGGTGTTGTACCGAAAGGGCTCTGAGTAGGGCGGTGTACGCCCAATTTATAGGACCCGAGAGGGTCTACGTAGGCAAAGTACTCCTCAAAGTCATCGCGCGCCGCCTCAGCGACTACTGCGAACGGGAAGGCATCCTGCCAGAGGAGCAGTGTGGCTTTAGGTCCGAACGTTCGACGGTCCACATGATGTTCGTGGTGCGACGCCTGCGGGATTAGGCAAGGAAGAAGGACACCCCGCTGTTCATGTGCTCTGTCGACCTCCCCAAAGCTTATCATGACTCCGTCGACCGAACCCTCCTGTGGACTGTCTGTCTTGGCTCGCTTTGGCGTGCCACCTAGAATGCTTGCCGTTATACGGCAATTCCACGACGGCATGCGAGCATGCGTGTGGCTGGATGATGGCGAGCGCTCAGATATGTTCGACGTGGAGCAGGGTCTTCGGCAAGGGTGTGTGCTCGCGCCATTGCCGTTCGACATGTTTTTCGCAGCGGTGCCGAGTGTGGCGGAGAAACGCTTCGCCGCTGAAAAAGCCATCACGGACAACATGGTACAACTCCAACGAAAGAGGGGGAAGGGGAAAAAGAGGGGAAAGGCACTGGGGAAGGATAAAGACGTCCAGATATGGTGGGCAGTAGTGCAAGCTAACGATGCGGGCATTGTATCACGATCACCGAACGGCTTGGAGAGGATGATGACGGTGATCGTGACTGCATGTGCTGCGTTCGGCCTGACGGTCTCGGAGGCCGAGACGGAGATATAATGTGTATATAATGTGTCTGCAAACGAAAAAGATGGGGGGGAAAGTGCCGTTCACCGTCACCGCAGCCGGCCAAGCGTACTAGCACTCGAGTTTGTGTACTTGGGCGGGGCTATCAGCGCAGATGGGACGAGCAGAAGTGTCGAGGTAATGCGTCGACTCCAGAGTACATGGGGGTGCTTCGGGCGGTATAAGATGCAAGTCCATGACCGCCTGGGTGTGCGCCTACGCCTAAAGGTGCGGATGCTGAGAGCCGAGGTGATCGAAACGTTGCTCTGCGGATGGATGCGTTACTTGGAGCCCGAGCAAGGCTGATTACGGCAGGGTACGGGAGGTCCACCACAAGATGCTCCCCCGATGCCTCGGCTGGCGAAAACGAACGCCAGAAGACCACACTCTATCTTATGCCAGCGCGCTTCTCAGGACAAACTCCGAGAGCGTAGAGACGACGGTACGCCGGCGTAGACTATTATTTGCGGGCTTTGTGGCACGCACGGGAGAGGAGCGCCTGCCGAAGAGGGTGATGTTTGGAGAGATGGTCGGGGGTAAGGGCTACCCTCGAGGACAGGAGTGGGACTGGATGAGGTACCTTGAGGAGGACCTCAAGGAGTTTGGCATCAAGCTCGAAGGGTGGCGCAAGGCAGCACAGAAAGCCGGCAGATGGTTCCGACGGGTCG
This sequence comes from Macrocystis pyrifera, assembly GCA_031763025.1. Taxonomy (NCBI): domain Eukaryota; class Phaeophyceae; order Laminariales; family Laminariaceae; genus Macrocystis; species Macrocystis pyrifera. The sequence continues at coordinate 3,016,229 of JASSKH010000035.1, read as the reverse complement.
AGGAAGGGGCGGACGTCTTCATGCGGAAACGGCGTAAGGATGAGAAGGAGGCATCGGCAGAACGGCACAGGATGGCTGCAACCGCGACTACAACCGTCGACGCCAATGCACGCGCGCAGAATGGCAGGGGCGAAAGTGGGGCGAGGGGGGAGGGGGGGAAGGGGGGGAAGGGGGAAGAGACGGTCTGCCCAACAGACTGAAACCTGGGTACGGCCATCATCGCCATGATGCGTTCCCTTGTTTGGGACCCACGTAACTAGCATGGTGCCACCCGGGCAGCTCTGCGTGTCTGTATGCACCAGTGCCTGTCTTTCGTATGATATGTCCCCCCCGCCTCCTTTGTCGTCCCTTTTTTTCCTTTTTTTTTCCCCTCGTTTCTTTTGTGTATCTGTCTGTATCTCTCTTTTTACTTTTTGCTATCTGCTGTTTTTCTTTTTGGTTTGCTTCGTCGTCTTCCTTTTGGCTTTCGTTTTTTTTTTCTCTTATTAGTTTCTTTTTTGCTCCTCTGGTGTTCTTAATAGCGGAGTAAGTATGTTTTTTTGGTTCTTACCTCTGTTCTACACTCCTCGCGTAGCTTGCGACCCTGAAATCTGCGAAAATCTGGGCATTCTCTTGTGTGTTTTCCTTTCTTGCTTGAATCTTTTTTTTTTTTGTTTTTTTTCTCTCTCTGACCTTTTTTATTTTTTATTTTTCGACTTCGTTTTTCGATTATTCGACGTCGAGTTTTTTTTTTTCATCCTGTCTTATGTTTTCCTGGGTAGTATGCGGTCTTCTCGGTTTCTGTGGCGATTTGTACAGCGTACCGCATGTACCTGATACGCACGAGCGCTGACCTCACTTTTTATTTTTGTCTGAGGTGTACGTGTGCTAGGGTTATATCATGGGTATTATTCTTTGCTTGTTTTTTCTTTCTACCGAGAGGTATTCTTCCGCTCCAGAGCTATGGGAGCCTGTGCTGCGACCACAGAATGCATTGCATTGTGGCGATGAGTTAATGTGAGAGCAACAACAACAACAACGACATAAATAGGCGGTAGCCGCCCTCTTGACGGTTCCTGTCGTGACAGCCGATTCTTACCGCCTCTCTGGAATGGACGCCTTGTTCGTATGTAGGCCCCACGATAGCATCCGATGCTGTTCGGCGCTAACCTTGTTTATATAGGCCCTACGACTTGACTATAACACCACTGCTGTTTGCACTTAAATCTGTGGTGTTTATTGTTTATTGGGGCAACCACCCATCACACGGGCACATGCACGACGGGCCCGCGACCAAAAAAAAGCCGCGGTCTCGGGATCCTGTCTAATTAGTACCAGGTATAGTGGTATACGGTTTATATAGGAACGGCATCTGCGCCATATTGTCGGAAGGCAAGCATAATAATAATAATAATAATAATAATAATAATAATAATAATAATAATAATAATAATAATAATAATAATAATAATAATAATAATAATAATAATAATAATAATAATAATAATAATAATAATAATAATAATAATAATAAATAATAATAATAATAATAATAATAATAATATAATAATAATAATAATAATAATAATAATAATAATAATAATAATAATAATAATAATAATAATAATAATAATAATAATAATAATAATAATAATAATAACAATAATAATAATAATAGTGGTCAGTACACCACATTGTGGCTGTGGAAACCCGGGTTCGATTCTCGGATTGGACATGTGATAGATTCTTTTCGAGGACCAATAACGCCCCAACGGGTAGGGTGGACCGTAACTGGACCAAGTCCGGCGGGAAGGCCTCATAGCCTCGTTTTTTTTGTGGGTGAGTGTGCTCGCGCAAGTCCCACACTACCCGGGAGAGATGGCTCTCCCGGGTGGCTATCTCCACCGCACCTGCTCCTCTCGGGGGTCAGGTCGGGTCAACATGCCCAAACTCCAGGGGTAACAAAACAGCCTGTTCTGATGTTGCAACGGGAGCTATGCGCTAAATTGACGCACGACACGAAATTGGAACGTGGAAGTGTGGTGAGCTTAACCTTTATTTTTGTCAATCCGCCGGGAGATAAAAAACAAAAAGAAAAAAGTCTCGGGGTACCACTGCTGTATAACAGCAGTAGTAGTGCGTGCCTACTGCCGCGCGGTCGCCTCGCGATTAGACTTACTTGTATCTTATTCTTGTGTCATACCTGGTACTCCTGTACGTCGAAACGTAATCTCCGATTTTCGTGACGTCATCAAGTTATAGCAGTAATAGTACTATTTACGGGGGTCCATAGTTAACGGGACCAAATATTGTTAGTAAAAATACGTATATATATAGGTTTTTATGTACACCATAGGTCCTATTAACTATGTACCCCCGCAATACGAACTTGTAAGCGTGTTCTGGGACAGACAACGAAAAAGGGTTGGTTGTTATTTTCACCATCCAATCGGCGCGATTCTGTGTGTCTTGGAAAATTCCATTATTATATATATCGTTATACCGTACGACGGTTGGTGCAAGGTACATGCAGGTTGGAGCAACTTTTGGTTTGGATCGCTTGTGGACGACGCACGACGACGAGAAAAAAAAACGAGTGCTGACATTACCAGGTAGTTTTTGTGATAGAAAGCTGCAGCAACCAAACGCCGCTTTAAAATTTGCCGTGTTGTGGTCGACGGGTACAACGGACAAGTACACCGATACGAGTGCACAGCAGTGAGGAAAGAATGAAGAGAATGTTACAAGCAGCAGCAGGAATAGTTCAGTTGTGGTTGTGGGCTTGCTCGTTCTTACATAATTCATCGTTAGTACTCCGTTTATGTTATATGATGTACTTGGTGATTTTGTTTCTTTCGCTGCTTGCGTTGTCTGCAACATACATGCATCTTCTACTGGGGGGCACGACACTTTTTCTGTTTCTCGTTAGTGTTTTTCCGATTTTTTTCCCGTCACGTATCTCTTTGGATTTTCTCTTTCATAGAATGTCCATGTATTAGTTTCTCTTTTATAGAATGCATTAGTTTCTCTTTTATAGAATGTCCATGTATTAGTTTCTCTTTTATAGAATGTCCATGTATTAGTATATCGTGCCTTATCCAGTACGATGAACATAGTATTGTTGCACTTCTTTTTACTTAGTTAAGTGTTCACCGGGATGCATATTATCGTTCCCTTTTTCCTTCTCGTTTCTTCCCCCTTGCACGTCCCTTTTGGCTCATGCTCGGGGTAAGTATGCGTGTGAGCTTTGGCTTCCCATTTTATTTATTTATTTGGGATTCTTCCAATTTTCTTTTTCTTTTTCGGTTTGGTTTCTTTTTGTTGCTTCTCTTTCTTTATGGTGTATTTTGGTTGCTGGCGTATGTATATGTTGTGTCGGCCGCACCTAGTGCGAAGGCATGGTATTGCGTAGGCTATTAATGCATTACGGTGTGTTATCTCTGTGTCGTAGTCTGTGACCACAGAGCTCGTATCTTTCTAGGGTGAAGAATCAGCACGGACACCGGGCTTGCTGGATGTCGACGAGTAGAAGAACGGTTTAATGTGCAGAACACACACACACACTTCTGTCTAGTCTGCTGATACTGCATAACAATGTGTTAATATTAATATTAATAGTATCTCTGTGTGGTAGTTTTTTTCTGACCACAGAGAGCTTTTATCTCTCTATTAATAGGATTGAAGTATCGGCACGACACTGGTTGCTTCTGCTGGATGTATGTGTGTGTGTGTTCTTCACATTAAACCGTTCTTCTACTCGTCGACATCCAGCAAGCCCAGTGTCCGTGCTGATTCTTCACCCTAGAAAGATACGAGCTCTGTGGTGTGTAGGGAGGAAGGAAGGGGGCACACAACACACAACACACAAACACACATTGCGTGATTGGAACAAACATTCCTTAACATTGTCAGATGGCAAGTACTGCTTAACAGTTAACAATAATGACAAGCAGCAAGGCTACAAGGAAAAAGCGCTGTACGAACTTATTTCTATATTCATAATACCTGGTAGCTCTCTAATCCGGTGAGTTCCGCATGACTACCACTACTGCTGTACCTCGTGAAGGCTTCGTGCTCTTGAGAGAGGCACGCTGTGCTGCTGCTGCTGTCGCTGAGATCTTCAAATAGTTGGCTGTGGTGAATTTCGGAAGGTCCTTTTCTGTTTGTTGTTCATTCTGTGGTTTGCCACACACACAACTCCAAACACAACGAATGCAAGCTATGATGTATGTATGGCGGCGAAGCAGGATGAAAAGCAAAGAGAACGTGCAGATAGACATACTCGTAGAGATTTCTGGTAAAAATGCACTGCTGTCACGCATCACGAGCCGCACATTGCTTACATGAGAAGTTGGAGCTTTCAGGAGAGGAGGGTGGATGCGGAGCATTTGCCCACGAAATATGGGTGCGCTTTAGCTATAGACGGGTATGATGGCAGGGTATGTGTGGCAGCACGCTCCGACGAGCACATTTAGTACACGTATTCCGAATCACCAAGTAAGTCCTGAGATGCAGTAGCACAGACTGGCTGTTGCCGTGTCCGCCCTCTCGTGCGTTCGAGCCTTCGAGCTTGGAGTCGATAAGCAATTGGCAATTTTTCGGAAACTATACTGTAAACAGCATTATACATATGATAATATTCAGACCCGCCTGTGCTTGTCTGTTTATGTATGACAGCAGTAGTATTAATAAATTAAATAGTAATAGTGCCACAGCAGCAGTCAGGTAGTCTGTAGTACAAGCTAGTAGTACCTCGAGAGCAGTAGCAAAGGCTAGCGTAGAAGAACCAACAGGTGAGGTGGGGTCCGGAAAAATATCATCGTACTCGCAGCTCGCACCTGGTTGCTGGCTATCCCCGGCCGGCGGCGGTGCTCGTGCCCTCCACGCCTTGACCAACGAAGATTGTTGGGTGTGGCGAAGGGGCGGACAGAAGGAAAAAAATGACAGAGCAGCTGCACCGAGCAGTGGTATACCACCGCCGCCGCCGCGTCGATCACAACGTCGAAAATTACAATGCCTCGACAGCTGTGTACGTATGTATAGGTGTGCGTGGAAAAGTCAAAAGTTTCGGGGATTTGAAATCTCTAAAAACTGAAATCTGATCGACTCTGTGATGAACCACGGGTAGGTCTGTTCGACAATTCCTGGAACCGGCGACGCGCGACCCTCACGTGGGAGGGTGAACATTAAACAAAATACATTATGAACTATTATGATAGTAATATTAATATCAACATTGCAGACTGCCAACATTATTTACGTGAACCTCTTTTTTGCACTCCCTTTTTTTACTCTGACCGATAATATAATATACTATAAGTAGTCATATTAAAGTTAAAACTATTCTTATATTTACGTTCACAGCAGTGAATGGTGTATCATATACCCATCTTTTAGGAGAAGAAGACTTAGTGGCATGAGGTCAGGTGTCATACCAAAAGGTACGTACTTCGTACGTACTATCATTAATACGTAACTACAGCTTTCGAACGGTCCGCGAAAAATCCTCGTCCGTTCGTTAAGGTGTAATTCAACGAAAGGTTCCGGAAAATAATGCGGTTCTTTGCCTATACATACCTCGCCTGCCTCGTTCTTTGTGTTGCATGTTTGCAAGTATTGATTGGTATTAAAAACAGCCCCTACTACATAGAGAGATAGAAACGCCTCCATTTTTTTTCTTCCAGCCCATCTATCTATCTACCTGGTAGATTATGTTATTATTATCAATGATAATAATAAACGGTCCTATTCTTCTGTCCGTGTGTCTGTATTTTGGGTAGCAGCTAGATCCAGAGCAAAGATGTCGGTTTTGACGGTCAAGTGTCAAGCTGTCAAGGCTGTCTGTCAAGGCGTTTCTCGTTGTCAAGCCAAAACATCCCCTATCCCCGGTATGTAACGCCTCCAGAACTTATGTGGAAACCCCCTTTTTTAAAGCACACGCAGCGCGTGACGGATCGGCTGGCACGCTGGTACCTGGTACGGCTGCTATCATGGACGGCGAAAGATGATTTCTGATCAAACATAATACTAGTACTTGTATAAAAGAAAATATCCAGTAGTTCACAAGTAGTTCACAGCAGTATGCACACATCAGACATCACATACACATGCACACACATGCATACATACTACACACATACATACATACATACATAAATATACACCCACACATAGCGTTTGAGCGCGGTGTACACACGTACAAACACTGAAATCTACGAAAACACCCCAGTTTTCAGTGATTTTGTAAAAGGCTTTTCCCAAAACCGGGGATTTTCTGATTATGTCCCCTGTTTTATCGTGTCAAGGCTGCCTGTCAAGATGTTTGGTGGATTGTTGTCTGTCAAGGGGTCCGACGGCTGTCAACCGACATCTTTGATCCAGAGCGCTTCCGCCCCGCCGCCTTGTCTCATGGGTAGGAAGGCTGATGCCCAGTCAGCAGAACACTCGGGTCCCATACTGCGCAGAGCCGTAAACACTACTACTGGATTGTATAACTTGCTTGAGAAAAAGACAAGTAGTTGAGAAAAAAACGTCTAAAGCGGTTAACTTCTTCAATTATTCGTAAAACAATTCAAGTCTGATAGGCTCAAAAACTATGTACTCTTCAACAGCAACCGAACGCACATACTTACTCCTGATAAAATCGAGCGAGTACGTACAACCGGAGTTACAGCAAAAACAGCGTATTTACTGCGGATTCTTCATTTTTCGCTTCAAACGATTGTTTTTGCCGTACCTCCGACTGTTGTACTGGTTCGATTTTATTAAAAGTAAGTGCGTTCGGTTGCTGTTGAGGGGTACATAGTTTTTGAGACTTAGTCTATCAGACTTGAATTATTTTACGAATTGAAGAAGTTAGCCGCTTAGACGTTTTTTTTTCTCAATTATTATACTTGATTTTCTCAAGTTAGTTGTTGTCAAGCTTGCGGGACACTTTGTGCTATGGAATGTTAGCACATGACCATGTATGAGTCAATGTTCAAGTAGCACTGCTCTTGTGTCGTAGATCATAGTCTATGTACCGTTTCGGCTTGTAACGTATATTATGCGGAGGAATTTCAGCCGTATCGTCTCTGCTCGTAGGACTGAGTATCGCAGCCGTGTCGTCTCTGCTCATAGGACCGAGGATCTCACTCTCTGATGTGACCTTTATCCGGATCGTGATGGTAGCTACCTATCCATCTCTGGAAGCTGCCGTCATCTGGACTCTTGCATTCTCTGTGGAGTACATCTGTGTGTGTTGGCCATCTAAGCGCCAGTGTTTACGTGTTATCACTTCCTCTTCTCTCTACCGCACGGGAGTATCTTACTCCCCGGGCCACCGCTTGCCGGTGTCATATCTCGGGTAACACCGAGGACACAGCCTCTGTCTACATTGTCAGGGTGCAACGCAAATATCCATATTAGGTTATGAGCCTCGAATTTGGCGACTATTACAGGGGTCCATAGTTAACGGGACCAAATTTTGTTGGTGAAAATAGGCAAATATATAGGTTTTTATGTACTCCATAGGTCCTGTTAACTATAACTATGGACCCCCGTAATAGTGTGCACACACATCTTCTCTGCGGAGGTCTCTTCTGACGGAGTGAGCTTCTGCTGGAGGTCTACATTGAGTCAACCCGTCGTTGGATCCGGACTGATCACCTGGATTCTCGGCTGCACATTCGGTACGATACTGCTGTGTGTAAAGCATTCGGGAGCATAACTTCTAGGCGTTGATCCCGGTCGGCGAATAGAGTTGTGCAGGGTTGTTGGTTTGCACGTGCAGAGTACCGTTCAGGTGTTCCGCGTGTGTGTAATTGATTTCCCGAAATCGCCTGCGCGTGTCGTATCGCGAGGCGTAGTCTGTCCAAGATACCTTCCAGCTGCTGGGTGCCGACTTAGTAGCGTGTGTAAAGGGTGAGGATCTGGCTAGGCTGGATGCATCCGTTGCGGCAGTCTCATAAATACAGCGTGCTTCACGTTACCTGCGCGTGCGTCGTCACGCGAGGTACGGTCTACATCCAAGACTACCTTCTCGTACCATTTGTGGTGCGTGCGTAAGGCTGAGGATTCGACCAGTCTGAGCAGTGCATCTGACCCGTGTGACTGCAGGACGTGGCCGGAGTTGACGCCTCCGACGCCACACACCGCAGCTTAGTCACCTGTGGTAGGTTCTTCCTATGTCTCCTGGAGCATAGGAGTCTGGGCGGATACTGGTGAGTGTCCGGCGGACTAGGGTTGTGAGCTTCAGGGCTGCAATCCTGCAAAGCCTACATCCGTGTAGCGAAACTATCGCCTTGCACCGTCCCTTGCGCGTCGAGCTTACTCAGGTACTCGGGGCGTTATACGTGTGAGGAAAGCCTGCGCGCCTTGCGCGTAGCCCCGGTCGCTGCCTAAGGGTCGGGAGGCGATGGCAGAATCATCGAACACCGCGTTGAAAAAGACGCTCGAAACCGTGGGTCAGTGCAAGGATCAACGGGATTACCGAGAATGGGCGGACAAGTTTCGTATGGCGGTGGGTTTCCATTCGCAGGAACTTCTGAAGATCCTTGACAGAGAAACGTGCCCTGGAGGCGAAGGAACCGACGCTGCCACGGCTGCATCCAACTGGAAAATTCGTAACAACCAGTTGTACTCCCTTATCTACTTCTCCACCGTCGAATCTGCCCACATCACCACGAAGCCTTTCCAAGGCAAGTCTGGGGGCGAAATGGGCAATGGGACTGCGGCTTGGGCGGCCCTCAAGGAGTGCTTCGCCGGAAATACAAAAGAATCTCGGCGAGTCCTCAGGGAGCAGCTCCACACCGCCAAGCTCCGACATGGTCAGAACGTCATGGACTTCCCGGCGACCATCGACGACCTCAAGCTTCGGCTTGAAGATATGGGGGAGTCCACACCGAAGGAGACGTTCGAGGACCTGGTGTTAAATGCTCTCGTACACTCGTCGGAGTACAGTTTCCTGCAGGACATGCACTACAGGCAACCGTTCCCAGATGTCGAGGAAATCAAGCGAACAGCTGTGAACTACTTTATCGACGCACAGTCGAGGAAGTCGTCGGCGCCCGCGGTCTCAGGCCGTGGTGCGGCAATGGCTGCAACCAACAAAGACCGATGCCACAACTGCAACGAGTACGGCCGCTACCAACGCGACTGCCCCAAAGCGGGCAAGAAGAGCCGGTCCAAGCCGGGAAAGTCGCGCTGGAAGCACAAGGGCAAGAAGGGCGGCGGAGAACCCTCTCCAAAGTGGTGCAGCTACCACAAGACGACCAATCATAGCGACAATGAGTGCAAGGCTCAGCGAGAGATCCAGTCGCTGACTGCGCGCCTGGCGATGCTGCAGCCTCCGGGGCAAGGCAGTTTTAGACACGTCGGAAGCGCACACCAGGCCGCTCTTCCTCAACCACCATCGGGGGCCGCTGGTTTCGCTCACGTCGCGAGCGCGCCCATGGCTCCGCCTCCTCCGCAGACACCGAACAACTTTGGCTACTCGTTCACCGCGATGGGCGTGCCCCTGGCAGCGGCGGCCACGCCGTCTCGTGGGGCTCCCACCGCGGAGTCCGGTGCTGACCAGGCGGAACCTGGGTCTGCTCCAGCGGCATCACTGCCGAACTACCGTCTACCCGATGGGGTCTTCCGAGCGCTTATGGCAAGCACTCCCGACCTGTCCGGTGGAGGTGGGCTTTGCACCGACGGCACCAACATTGAGCTGTTAGTGGACAGCGGGGCATCATTCCACTTCGTCGACCCGGAGCTGACTCCTGGACTGCTAGCCTCAATGCGGAACTATGAATCTCTACCGGTTCCTCACCAGATCGTCGCGGGTGGCAATAACATCCTTTACGGGGTAGCTGCGGGCACCATCACCGGCACCATTACCGATGACGGTGGGAACAAGCAGGATTTCTCTTTCCGTGCAATCATCGTACCTGGACTGGGGACTGTAGCCAAAAGATACCAAGCCGTGGAGGTTTCAGTGTAATCGCATGTGTGAGTGGAGCAGTGGCCGGGGATCCTGTGTGATGTCCCCTAGCCACCTGGCTCGTGGTCCGATGAGGATCACTCCGTGATAATACAAGCTCTAAGAACAAGACTGACTGAGTGCGAGGCCAGCGAGACTGGTGGAGTCCCTCGCTGGAAGCCCTCTTGCTGATATCATCTGGCAGAGGCCATAATATCTAGATATTCGCGGAACTTCTGTTGGAGGAGTTTTCGGCTGCGGAGTATTGGGTCACAGCTGGGAAGGCAGTTGGCCCGTTGGACGGATCGAAACGGCTTGAAGCGCACAGCAGGGGAGGACGCTCCGGGAGCTGGAGGACGCACAGGTCAGGCGGCAGTTTCTCCGTTATTACAGTAGAGTCCAGGTGGACTGCTGTGAATTATGGCGCACACGGCAAGCACGCCGCTGGTGGTAGGGGAGTCTCTGACTCCACCGAAATACGGAGAGGTGTGGACCGAGCAGGCCTCTCGTGTTTTTTACGCAGCGTACCTCGATTATGAGGAACGGCTGCAGCTCGCCAACGCTCAGGGGGTGGTTCAGCACTCCAAAGTGAGCATGGGCCAGCTTATCCCCAATTACATTCATCGGTGTTTTGAGGGATTTTACAAGCATCAGACTACGATGACCGCCTCGGAGTTGTTGGACGCTGTTAGGCAGCACGCTGGTTACACAACCACCAGCAACAGATTTGACACCTCGCGGGCGGCAGCGGACTTGCGTCGCGTTCTCTCAATGAGGCGCGATGAAAAGCAGGGCGGTGAAACATCCGTCAAAGACCGCGCGATGATGGTAAACTCCGCTATGGAAAAGTATTTTGCGGAGAATCACGCGGTGCATGCCATGTACCGCGCGCAGGACCGTTCGTGGTTGCCCGGACCGGCGGAATTTGTGAGCATGGCGTTGGTGGATGGCTTATGGCCGTCCGAGTTCAAAAAGTACGTAAAAGGTCAGCTAACGTACGCTGCAGGGTGGAAGAAGGACCCGGCATTGGTCATGGACCAAATTTTTTCTGCTGCAGAACAGTGGAAATTCATCGAGGCGTATGGTCGGAAAGATGCTGCAGGGGCAGCTGAACCGCGACGCCAACAGCAGCAGAAACCGAAACAGCAGCAGTCCGCGAAAAAGTCGTTTGTTCGCGTCTGTTTCGAGTGTGGTGATCCCAACCATTATGTTTCTGATTGCCCAAAAGCTCGCGGTGGCGGCACAGCTCCCAGCAGTGGTGGGCGCGGGTCGTCAGGGTATCGCGGGGGCCGCAATGGCGGCCGGGGCAGATTCAACCATGGACGCGGGCGCGGTGGCCGTGGTGGCAATCAATTGACAGCGGGCGGTGGAACTTCTGCTGTTGCTTCTTCAACTTCTGGTGCGCCAGCGGCAGGAGCCGCTGGGTCGGGATCTGGTTCGTCTGTTGCCGGCCGAGCTGTATACGTTGGAGGAGCTGGAACATCGGTGGGTGCTGCTGGAGCGAGAACTTCGCCATCCACCGAGCGGGCGGAGTCAGTGTCTGGTGCTGCTGCAGGGGCGGTAGCGCCGGAACCGTCTGTATATTCGACGTCTTGGTCGGGGTGGACCGCCGATTCTATTTCTTCGGCGCCGGCTGTAGGAGGGCAGCCATGGCGTCAGGTGACTCTTGGTACCGACCAGAGTTCAACGGCAGGTGAAGTGCCTGTCGATCGCAGCGCTGAGTGTTTACGCGCTGATCTCTCTTTGCCAGGGTCGGTTGGTTCGCTGATGGCGCGTGTGATCCTTGATTCGGGGTCGGCGCTCACGTCCATCGGTGTCGGCTTACTTCAGCAGCTGTCTTCGCATTTCGGCGGCGCCGATCTGCAAATTCCGTTCGAAAATGGCCCGCAGCAGGCGAAAACCGCTACGGGTGTTTCAGTGATGGTCACGCACAAAACGGTGCCGATTGCCGTGAGTGTACGGACGCCGTGGGGAGCGGTGAAATTGGAGCCCATCACTTTCGCGGTCATGCCTGGTACAGATAACGTCGTTCTGTTTGGCATGGCTACCATGAAAGCTCTTGGCATCGACGTCTACCGTGAAGCTCTGGAGAAGCTTCGCCCTCGCGCAGTGCCGGTATCGACCGGTGTGGAGACTCCGAGTTACCTTGCGGCGCGCAGAGTGACGGTTTCCGTGCGTGCTTTTCAGACCGAGGCTACGGTGGATGCTCCGGAGGACAAGGCGGTGGAACATTTGGTCGACCGGGGGCCAGACATGTTCATGGATCCGGAGGAGGAGCGGACGGCCCGAGAACGGGCGTTGGAGGACAGCGTGCAGCAGGCAGAGCAGAGTGGATTAAGCGTCGGCGGAGCAACCCGTTTGCGCGAAATTTTGGCTCGTCGCGTGGGTGCTTTTCGCCGTGCGCTGTGTGGTGATCCGCCAGCGCAAGTGGAGCCGATGCGAGTGCAGCTGAAGCAACAGGCGAAGCCTGTCAAGGCAACGCCACGTCGGTACGAACCGACGAAAAGGGACTGGCTCTCGAAGTGCATTGCTGCTTTGGTGTTTTTTGGCTTTGTCTACCACAACATCCAGGCGGTGTGGGCGAGTCCGGCGATGGCGGTGCCCAAGAAGGACTCTTTCCGTTTGGTGAGCGACTACTCGGCGGTGAACGCACAGGTGGAGAAGTCCCCGGGCGTCATGCCCAACCATGAAGACATGGGAGATCTGCTGGGGGCGCGTTTCTTCGGCAAGCTGGACCTACTTCAAGGTACTGGCAGATGCCTTTGGCTCCGGAGGCGCAAGACGTCTTCACCATGGCGACAAGCGACGGTTTGTTCACGCCTACCCGTGTTCCCCAAGGTGTTTTGAATGCGACTTCTTATTTCCAAGGTGTCATGACTGAAGTGTTGCGTGGTTTGGATTGCAAAGTTTGGGTCGATGACGTTTTCTTTTTCGCAGACACCGAAGAAGCTCTTCTGCAGCTGCTTGATGACATTCTTGAACGCCTGGAGAATGTTGGACTGTTTGTCGCCGCCCACAAGTGTACCTTCTTCTCTCGTGAACTGGTCTGGTGTGGTAAGGTGTATTCCAATGGTGTCGTGTCCCATGACCCCGCTCGAGTGCAAGGTTTAAGTGAAATGCGTCGTCCCGAAAACGCTGGAGAACTAATGCAATTCTTGCAGGCTGTCAACTGGTTGCGTACATCGTTACCACGTTTAGCGGAAACGGTAGCACCGTTACGTGATTTTTTGGAGGAGCTCCTTGTTGGGGCTACACGTCGGACTAAGCGAGTGGCGCGCAATCGTGTCATCAAGGATACCGCGTGGACGGAGGATCGGGTGCGGGCGTGGAATGCCGCACGGGGTTTGGTGGCGCAAGCAGTGCCGCTTCATCATCCTCGTCCCGGGTGCGTTGTTTTGATGTTTCCTGACGCTTCTGATTTCCATTGGGGTAGTTTTCTCACCCAAGTGCCTGAACACGAATTTCGCAGTGGATTGGCGTTGGAAAGCATGTCTCACGAGCCTCTCGGATTTCTGAGTGGTTCGTTCACAGGTTCGCAGTTGCGCTGGGCGACTGTCGACAAAGAAGGTTTTGCGATCGTTAATACGTTCCGGAGGCTCGAATACCTGCTTTGGGGTGGTGTTCATATCTTTACTGATCATCGAAACTTGCAGTACATTTTCAATCCGGAGAAGTGTGTCACGACGGTCACAAAGACCATGGCACAACGCCTAGAGAATTGGAAGGGTGTTTTAGGACAATACCGCTATGCAATCGAACACATCCCTGGCGATCGAAACTGTTGGGGGGATCTGTTGTCTCGTTGGGTCAAAGTTCCTACGGTGCCTGTTCGTTCGGTTGCCGTGCACAGCCCATGTAATGCTGACGATTCGCTTCCCGCATTGGATGTGATTCGTGCCTCGCAACAAAGGTCTGTCGCTCGTATCGGCGTTGGTGTTCATGAATTTTCGACAACCTTCGGTCAAGCTACCTTGGCCGATGATGGTTTGTTTCGTGTGCGTGTTGGGGTGCGTGACGTCTTGTGGATTCCGCCGGATGATCTTGCTCTTCAAACTCGTTTGATGGTGTGCGCGCACATGCGCTCGGCTGGTCACCGTGGTGTGGCGCCGACCTTGTTTCGCCTGAAGGAATATTGTGTTTGGCCTCACATGGATTCTCAGGTTCGCGAATTCGTTCGCCAGTGTTTGCACTGTGTAGACACGCGTGCAGGTGCACTCATTCCTCGTCCCTACGGAGACACGGTGCATGGGTACCGCTCCGGGAGAAGTGGTGCACTTTGATTTTTTGTATGTTGGCCACAGCGGGCCCGAAGGTAGCGATGGCCTGCCTGATGAGGATGGTTTCCGATATGTTTTGGTCATCATGGATGATTTGTCCAACTACGTGGCGTTGGAACCGGCCGAGGCTTGTACAGCCGAGGTCACAGCGAAGCATTTGCTAGCCTGGTGTAAGACTTTGGGGGTGCCGCGTGTGTGGGTGAGTGATACCGCCACGCATTTCAAGAACAGGGTGCTTGCTTTGTTGAGCGACGCGTTGCACATCGAACATCGTTTTGCTGTCGCTTACACGCCGTGGTCGAACGGTACGTGTGAACGCATGGTAAAAGAGGTGGTACGTGCTCTGCGTTCCATTCTGTCAGAACAGCGTCGTCAGGTTTCGGAGTGGGTTGATGTTTTGCCGGCCGCTCAGTGGGCCTTGAACACTTCGTTTCGTGAACGTTACCGAAGCACTCCGTACAGCGTGATGTTTGGGCGTGCTCCGCGTACCGATTTCTCGGCGCTCGTTTCTGAGTCTGATGGCAGGTGGAATGTTGACGTGATGAATGCTGACTTGTTGCGTGCGAACGTCCGTGAAGTCGTTGCAGAGCAGGAGAGATTTTGCGCCGATATTCGCGCAGCTGTTGCCGTGTCTCGCGACAACAAACGTAAACAGGCTCAGGGCCAGGTGGTGTTGCCAAAATTTGCGGTTGGTGATTTCGTGTTGTATGCTCGTGTTCGTCGGCAGGGTGCCACACCGAAATTGTTGTCCACATGGACTGGTCCGTGGCGTGTGGTAGCAGCTGATCATGATCATGTGTACTCAGTTCAGAACATCGTTTCTGGGAAGGTGCATCAAGCTCACGTGGCTCGTTTACGATTTTATGCGGATGCGACGTTGAACGTCACCGCTGATCTGAAGGATGTTTTCCAACATTCCTTTGCGCAGGGTGAATGCCGCATGAATGCTTTGGTGCATGTGGCCGAAGATGATGCCAACGAGGTGATTGTCTTGGTCGATTGGGATGGTTTCGAAGCAGAGGAGCGCACGTGGGAGTCTTTGCGGTCGATTTATTCTGCTGCGCCTGAATTCGTCGTGAAGGAATTGCGCAAATTACGGATGACCCGTGCGCTCAAGATTAAAATTGCTTCAGAGTTCAGCATTGATTTGTGATTTGCCGCATGCGATTTCGTCTTGGTTTTTTGGTTTTGTCAAGCTCGTTCGTGTCGAGTGAACTCGCTTTGGGGGTGCTGTAGCCAAAAGATACCAAGCCGTGGAGGTTTCAGTGTAATCGCATGTGTGAGTGGAGCAGTGGCCGGGGATCCTGTGTGATGTCCCCTAGCCACCTGGCTCGTGGTCCGATGAGGATCACTCCGTGATAATACAAGCTCTAAGAACAAGACTTACTGAGTGCGAGGCCAGCGAGACTGGTGGAGTCCCTCGCTGGAAGCCCTCTTGCTGATATCATCTGGCAGAGGCCATAGGACGAACCTGTTCTCCGTCTCCTTGGCCACGGTGGAGGGGATAGCTGCGCTGTTTTACCCAGACAAACCGCGGTTGGAGAAGGGCGACTTCGTTGTGCCGATGAAAACCTTGGGTGTCGATGCCAAGACCGGACAAATCATGTGCTCCATCGCTGTTGCGCTTGAAAACCGGGCTGGGATCTCCGTGAAGTCTAATGGTGCTGCCTTAAAGGTGGTGTCTGCTGACCTGTGGCACCGTCGCATGGGACATGCCAACCGCAACAGCATGGAAGTTCTGCGGAAGATGCCGCACAGCGGTGTCGAATACAACGGTAATCTGACGCCGTGCGACGTCTGCCCATTCGGCAAGAGTGAGCAGCAACCCCACCCTAAACAAGCGTCGTATGACGTAAAGCGGCCGTTTGAGCTTGTCACTGTTGACTGTGATGCGGGGACCGCTCGAAGGGTAGTGGTAAGGGACGCAGGTTGTTCTGGCAGCTGGAAAGCAGTGCTTCGCTTCTTCTGATTTAGATCTTCTTATTGATGGCGAGAGCTGAGGAGGTGCTCTGGTAGAGAAGTGAGAGGTAGGGGGGTGGGACTCGACGCCCAGATATACTCGTCCCACCCCACGCCACAAGCTCTCCTAAATTCCTCTTATCTGATGTACGCCTACAGAACTTTCCTATGGCTACCGGTCGTTCTTCTGCTAATATAAGAGCTTCTCACTTGGTAGTCCTATCTGCGTCAAGGAACATTACTCTCGTCTAACGGGCTATCCGCCCTAGGGAACATTCCTAAGAGAACGTTACTCTCGACTAACGGAATATCCGCTGGGTTAATCCATTCTTTGGATTATTCTCGTATTCGTGAGACTACAAGACTGCAACGTATTATCTATGTCTATAGCCCTTGAATACTCCACCCATATCACATGACACCATGGGACCGATCAACCCTCCGGCACTGGGCGGCTACACCTACGTAACCAAGTTTGTTGACCAGCTGACGAAATGGAAGGAGATCTTCCTCATCAAGAGCAGACACACACCATTGACTCGCTCGTGCTGTTCAACAAGGCCGTCGTGATTCCGTCCGGAGAGTGTTTAGTCCGCCTGAGAGGGGATAAAGGTATGGAGTTTACGAATGAGGAGTTCCGTCAGTACCGTCTAGACATCGGCGTCAAATTGGAGTTTGCGTCTACGAACACCCCTCAGCAGATCGGCGCGAACGAGCGGGCAGGTCGAACGCTTGCTGGTATCGTGCGCTGTTAGCTTGCTGATTCGGGTCTCCCGAGTTTTCTCTGGGGGGAGTTGATGCTGACAGCAGTCTACCTGAGCAACAGGGTCCCAAATGCGGCGTTGAGCAACGGTACGCCCTACAAGGCACTCTACGGCAACGATGCTTACATCGGGAACATTCGAGTGATCGGGGCTAGGTCGTTTGTGCACGTAGAGACCCACACCAAGAAATTAGAGCCACGTGCTTGGGAAGGACGCCTGGTTGGATACAGCACGGACAGCAAGTCTTACCGGGTCTACAATCCAGCGACGAAACGTGTCAGAGAGAGTCGAAATGTTGTCTTCATTGAGACGCCCTCTGCGCTGCCTCGCGTGGAGGTCGGTGGTTTTGACGACGGAAAGTTCACGTACGACGAAAGTGACGACTTGGTAAGGGATGTGCGCGAATACGCGTCCAACCAAGAAATCGGTTCGCCTTCTCCTAACCTAGATGCTGCAGAGCCGATAGTGACTGACCTTTTGGGGCAAACCGTGATGTCACCAACCGCGACCTTGGCATTAGCCCTGCTGTTCCTACCCCGCCTGTTTCGCCTGGGGGAGTGAGCCCTTCCGATCAGATTTCTCCGTCACCTGGCCCTCCGCCGTCCACTTCGCCATCGGGATCTACGTCATCTGGTGCTGCGAGTGGTGGTTCTTCGCGTGGTGTTTCTGCGCGTGGTGGTTCTTCACGTGGTGGTTCTGCGTCGCGCGGAGGTCGCGCGATTACACAGGCCGTAACCAGATCTGCCGCAAACCAGCCCAACGCCAGGACCCTCAGCGAACTGAGACGGCTCGGTTTTGCGTACTTCACGAAGGGGGAGTGTCAGGACGTCGCTCACAAGGACGACATGTCTCGATTCGTGGAGTACGCGTATGCCGTGCAGACTATGCAACCCGGATTTCCGAAATCGTATGCGGAAGCCATGAAGCTGCAGAAGCCGCATTTTGGAGAGCTGCTGCAGACAAGGAAATGCCTAGTCTCAATGAACTAGGAGAGTACAAGCTTGTTCCGCGATCTTCTGTTCCTCCGGGACAGAAATCATCAACTCCAGGTGGGTTCTGAAGCGTAAGGCTGATAACTCATACAAGGCGCGGGTGGTGGCTCAAGGCTGGAACCAGGTTCCGGGTTTGGACTGCGGCAACATGTTTGCTCCGGTTTGCCGCCTACAAAGCATCCGAATGGTACTAGCCATTGCAGCGGAGCTGGACTTGGAAGTTGTTCAGCTGGACGTGAAAACTGCATTTCTGTATGCCGATATTGAAGAAGAAGTGTTCGTAGCACAGCCGCCTGGTTACGAGACCAAGGGCAAGGATGGAGGCTCTCTGGTCATGAAGCTAAAAAAAAAAAAGCCTCTACGGGCTAGCTCAGAGCCCCGGGAACTGGTTCCACACAATTGATCCCGTCCTTAAGGTCATCGGTTTTATCCCTCTGAAGTCTGACACCTGCGTCTACATATACCAGCATAAGGGTGTCACCATCATCCTCACCTTGTACGTGGATGATCTACTCGTGATTGGTAGCAACATCGGAGTGATCGAGAAGATCAAGGCACAGCTAATGGACAGGTTCAAGATGACCGACATGGGGGATGTGGCGCGTGTACTTGGGCTGCAGGTCACCCGCCACCGTGCGGAAAAGACGCTCAAAATTGACCAGGAGGACTACACCAAGTCCGCTCTGGAGCGATTCGGTTTCGCAAACTGCAAGCCTACGCTAACCCCCGGCTACGGACCTGAACTCTCCACCAAGCAGCCGGAGGAGACACTGCTGAACACCGACGAGAAGCAGAGGTACCAAGCTATCGCAGGCACGGTCATGTACCTGGCCTCTGTTCTCAGGTATGACATAATGTACAGTTCGAGTCAGATCTCTCGGGCTATGTCAAATCCGTCGAAAGTGCACATGGTGGTGGCCAAGCACATTCTGCGGCACCTGGCAGGGTCCACCGACTTCAGCATAGTGTACAAGAAGGGAGGCTTTAAGCTTACGGCCTTTTCGGACTCTAACTGGGCCAACAACCCGGACAACGGCAAGTCGACGTCGTGCTACATCATGATGTTGGCCAGGGCTCCCATTAGCTTCAAGTCTGGTCTTCAAAGCCTTACGGCCATGTCCACAATGGAAGATGAGCTGGTTGCATCGGCACTCGCGATGAAGGAAGCCGTGTTTTGCATGAACATGATGAAGGAG
Organism: Macrocystis pyrifera; assembly: GCA_031763025.1. Lineage (NCBI taxonomy): Eukaryota > Phaeophyceae > Laminariales > Laminariaceae > Macrocystis > Macrocystis pyrifera. The sequence continues at coordinate 2,997,119 of JASSKH010000035.1, read as the reverse complement.
CTAGGGTTTGGGGAGCAGTTCGTTCAAGTGCCGCTTCACTGCGACAACACTGCAACTCTGCATGCGCTCGGAAACCGTTCGTACAGTTCTCGAACCAAGCACATTGCACTCCGTTACTTCTACATCCGCGAGCTGGTCACCGAGGGGACAATTTCGACTCACTATATTTCCACCAAAGACAACCCCGCCGACATCGGGACCAAGCATTTTGCCTAGCCGCTTTTCCAGCAACTACTGGACATCATCAACAACTTCTGACGTCAACGTCGTCGTCAACATCTTGTGTTATATGTTTGTGTCATCAACATTGTGTTTGTGTTTGTGTGTTTGTTTTGTGAATCTGTTATTTGTATGAATCAGGTTGCTATTTCAATAGTCAACATTCGGTCTCGCACCACAACTGGTTGAACGAGCCATGTAGGATTGAAGGTTATGGTAAAAAATTGGTTTGTGCAGGATATGATAGCAATACTTTTGCAAGCACATAAATGTAAGCACGTAAGGCACGAAACATTGTTATAATCTCTACTGGTTAACGCATCGAATAAAGTACTTGCTTGCAGTATGGAGTTGTTTCTTGACTGCTTCTATTATCACTGACTTGATTTATATTATTGACTTTATTTATCAAACTTGATTTGTTTTTGTTTTTTTTTATCATCAAGTTTCACATTGAGAGGGAGTGTTATGGAATGTTAGCACATGACCATGTATGAGTCAATGTTCAAGTAACACTGCTCTTGTGTCGTAGATCATAGTCTATGTACCGTTTCGGCTTGTAACGTATATTATACGGAGGAATGGCAGCCGTATCGTCTCTGCTCGTAGGACCGAGGATCTCACTCTCTGATGTGACCTTTATCCGAATCGTGATGGTATCCTAGCTGCCTATCCATCTCTGGAAGCTGCCGTCATCTGGACTCCTGCATTCTCTGTGGAGTACATCTGTGTGTGTTGGCCATCTAAGCGCCAGTGTTTACGTGTTATCACTTCCTCTTCTCTCTACCGCACGGGAGTATCTTACTCCCCGGGCCACCGCTTGCCGGTGTCATATCTCGGGTACACCGAGGACACAGCCTCTGTCTACATTGTCAGGGTACAACGCAAATATCCATAATACTTTGTATCCCTGGACAGGTCTGCCTTTTAAGTCGGTACTCGTTGGTACTCACTCACGTGTGTTGCTTGCTTAGCTATAGAAGAAGAGCAGTTTTTATTCCTTTCGTGCACGCGGAGACTGAGACCAATCAAGCTCGTGCGTCTCTGGAAAACCCCTGGTTTTACATCCAAGATACGCCTTCTAAGTACTACAAATGCGTTCCCAGTGCCTGAACCCAGGTAATTACCGGGCTTTCAACCTCATACAAAGAAGTATCATAACACTAGCCCACTCTGATGAGCCGTATATGCAGAATTATGGGAAATTCATGGAAACCCCGATTCCACGAACTAGAACATGAGTCGAAGATGCGGCTCCACAAAACCCACCCCCACACCTCTGAACGGCGAGGCAACGAAGCCGGCAAAGTACGTAAAAAAAATAAAAGGAAGACCTAGCGTTAAGGGGCAGGAAGAAACCGTCGATGAAAGCCATCGACATGCCGCCCGCACGGGGGGGGGGGGGCGAGGAAGATGCATGGAAAAGCGTGCATACGGAAACGAAAAGAAAAATAACACGTAAGACGGCAAGAACCACCTAAACCCAGCCCATAACTCTGAAAACACGTCCTGGGCCGCAAATGAGCGGCCGATTACCCAGCCCATTCCCGACACTGGGCTGGGGGGGTAGGCAGGACAAAATTCGCAAAAACACATCCCCAAACCAGCCCCCCCCCCCCCAAAAAGAAAGCACACCAGAAACATATCGAGAAGACAAAAAATCATCTCCCAAAGTCCAGGAAAACGACAAAAAATATACATATATATATATCGAGTGCAGTCAAGAAGCAAAAGTCAGCTATCCACGGCGACGCCTCGAGATCCATCTACGTTACGCTGGACCCACCGTGCAAACGCGCTAGCTAAGTGAATTTGCAGACACCAAGAACCTCGTACAGCTCTCGTCGAAGTCGTGTAGCGCGCCGGAGAAAGAGGAAGCTAGATTGGTCCCGGGTCGTCCAAAAATCGAACCAAATATACGCCATCCGTTGGTGTAGTTGCGCTGATTTTCCCGAGTCACCACAGACCGTCGTCGCCCTTGTACCAAAAGTGGGCCCCGTTGGGAAGTACAGTGTTGTTGTATCGGCGGAGCCAATCGGCGTGCGATACGCAGTCATAGCCGGGTGCCAGAAACCGCTCGCCGTTACTCAGAGAAAGCTCCCGTTGTGCCGCGCCAATTCTCATCCGGCGGTACAGGCGGTTGGTTTGGCGGTGTTGGTTCGGGGTGCCGGCCCAGTAGCGCAAAATTGCGTGGCGAAAAAGCTGAAGGTCCACTCCCCGTTCCCAGGATGGCCGGGATAGTCCTGTCCAGTATGTCTCGTACATCACCGCGATGACGCCACCTCGACCTCTAACCGATTGGTGTCCGGTAATCTGTTCCACTCTGAGTCGTTGAAGAGGGGTCGAAACATCATCCTGTGTGACGTGGTACGGGGGGGGGGTTCTTGGAGAAATTGTTGAGCACGTAATGCGTCAATCCCGCCGGCAAATACTTGGGCATGTCGCCACGGTCGTGGGGGTTGGCACAGGGCTTGCAGCGTTGAACAGATACGTGCCGGCGAGCCTCAGCGCCGGGCATATCGGAAGGAAGATCCAAATACAGGAGCTTTGCTCCGAGAGGAGATCCATCCGGGGTGTCCGCTGAGGAGCAGGGGCCAACTGCGAGAACTTTGTTGGGGCCCGTCCAGTTGTGTGAGAGTTTGGCCTTGAGGACCTTGGCGTCCGTGTCTGGTTTCGCGCCCTGGCGGATGGTGGCCGCCGTATTGTACACCCACACCCAACCGCCAACGTCAAATTTAGGGACCGGACGCAGAGCGTCGGAGAGGGCGGAGTTGCGGCGGTTCACGCGAGCAACAGTGAGGGCGTGGTGTTTTCGAACGATATCGTACGCGCGCTGCTGGCGGTCCGTCGGCAAGTCACAGTAGGCGAGGTGATCGGGGGCCAAGTTCTGGTGGCCGGCGACTCCAGCACGCTCGAAAATCGTGAGAGAGAGGCGTGGCAGCCGACCCATATGTACCTTGTTGGGAGCCAGACCCGTGGCGGGGCTGACGGAATTGTTGTACGCTAATTCGACGTGAGGGAGCTGTTCATCCCAGTTGTTTTGGAGCTCGTTGACGACCATTGCCAGCATCTGGGCTATCGTGTGGTTTACACGTTCCACCCCACCGTTGCCGTTTGGGTGGTAGGAGCTCGTCGAACCCCGAGAAGCTGCTATACGGCGTGCGAAAGCTTGGAGCAGAACTGGAGGCCGTTGTCCGAGAGGATGCTGCGCGGGCACCCCCAGAGGGGGATATACCGGTTGATGAGAATGTTAGCCGTGCCCTCAGCGGTGAATTCCGCCGCTGTGACGGCGTACATGTCGGCTCGGCGGCTGAAACGATCAGTGAAGAGCAAGATGTGGGTCTTATCTCGAGGCATCACCGGGAGAGGGCCGAAATAGTCGATGGTGACGGCGATGCCGGGCCCTTATGGCAAGGGTAACGTGGTGGTGGGCTACCGGACCGTCTGCCGCGACGTTTTCCGTGCTTGGCACTTTAAGCAGTTGCGTAGCCACCACCGGGGGCAGATACTCATATCGATCCACCAGTAGAAACGTTCGAGCATACGTAGGGTGCGCGTGGTTCCTAGGTGGCAGGAAGCCGTGGAATGGCAAGCCTGCATGACCCAGGGGCGCATGAGCAGCGGAACATAAATGCGAATAGGCTCGTCGTTCAATAAACAGGCCGTACGACCCACGGGGCGTTGCGTATCCGACGCAGGGGGGGTGGACGGCTGTCGGACAAGTAGAACGATGCCCGCGTCGATGGTATGCAAGCGGCCTTTGTTGGCCAGCTCCTGAACCTCCGAAAAGGGAGGGCGCTGGTGGGAAGGGAAATCCGACAAAAAGTCGTCTGGCAAACTTACGGCCGCCCAAGGGCTATGTAGCACATGGCGGCGTTGCACGCCGGCTCAGTCTGTTGTTCCCGAGCCCAGTCGGCGTGCGAATAGCGCGCTGCGGAATCACCGAACTAAAATTCGGCAGCTGCGCTGAGGGCGTCCAAGTCGGTCGAGGTGACGGGAGGTGCGTCAGCTGGCGGCGGAAGCCGTAAAAGAGGAGTTCCCACGGGCTCGGCGCGGTCGCGGCCGGACGGAATGGGTACCATCGGGAAGGACGAGGCGGCAGGAGTGGGGGCCAAAACGACGGGTGCGGGCGGTCGCGGCCGTGGGGCTCGCGGGGGGTGGTAGCACGCCGGGCTGATGGTCTAGGGGCCCCGCCGGGTCCGAAGCCATAGTCAACAGCAGCCGGCACGGTGCCAGCGGCGGCGACTGTTCGTCGGCGCGTCCGAGTTAAGATGCGACCTGTAGACGACAGAACGTTCAGAGGCGCCGGGTTGCCAGGCGGCGATGGGGCAGACGCGGCCGGATCAGTGGTCACGACGGAATCGTTTCCCTGCGCTGGGCGACAACCATCGCTGCAGCGGGGGCTTCTGCAGAGCCCTGGCCTGAAAGGGAAGATGCGGCCGGAGCAATGGTCACGGCGGAATCTTCGCCCTGTAAAGTGCTCGTCGGGAGAGGAGCGCGCTCGGCGACGATCATCGCTGCAGCGGGGACTTCTGCAGAGCCCTGGTCGCCCCTGAAGGGAACGACAAAAACCAAAGCGAAAACGGCGTTGGCGGGGGGTGAAAAAGCCCCCAAGCCAGGACGGCGGTCGACGGTGGCGACGGAAGCAGATACACGAGCGACGAATCTCCCCGAAGGAGCAGAGAGGTCGTCAATCCTCATACATGGCCCGTGTGCGCGAAAATCACGAAAATCTGAAGAGGTGAAAGGCAGTCTACCCAAGACGGCACTTTCACTGCGGGACACCGGCCCAGCCAAACCGACACCAGGGGTCGGCGAAGAGCGAGTGCAAAGCCCGCAGGTTCGGATGAGGAAGATACTACCGTCCTCGACGAGGGTGAGGCTACTAGACCCACTGCGGTCATGTTCTGTGGCGGGCTCCAGCAAGCGGGAAAGAAAATCAGCATTTCCGTAGGCGCTGCCCTTGCGGTAGTCGAGGGTCTAGTCGAACGCGGTGAGGGGCTCGAGCCACCGCTGGACTCGCGCGTTGTGGTCCCCCACTTTGCCGATGCTCTCAAGTGCTTTGTGGTCCGAAAATATTCGAAACTTCGTACCCTACAGGTAACCTCGGATTCGTTTGATGGCCCAGACAATGCTGCCAGCTTCCAGGTCCAACGGTGTCCAGTGCCTCTCGGAATCGAGGGTAGCGCGGTCGATATAAACAATGGGCCGTACCGAGACGTCCGGTTGTTCTTGTTCGAGCGCGGCACCAAAGCCGTCAATACATGCGTCGCAGTACACGTGGAAGGGGCGGGAGCCGTCGGCTACGGCGTCCCAGTCAGGGAAGACCAAAATCGGTGGGGAAGCAGCAGTATCATAACAAAGTTATAAAATCCAATTTTCGTGGCCGTCGCACAATCCCGAGGCAGTTCTGACAGCCACCTCAGACCTAGCCAGCCTATATAGCTGCTTTGAAATATAAATCTTGGAGCTGATTGGTTGGCCAAACCCATGCCTATCAGAGGACGCTGACTTTTTCTAGAAGAGCCATCGAGGTTCCGCCCAGGGGTATAATTAATTAGTGGTCCGGTGTCTGTTGCGCGTGGTGCAACAGGCGACGCAAGGCGCGCAAGCCCCCCGCAGGGGGCCCCCGGGACGGCCCCCGGAGGGCCCCCCGGGAGGGCCGGCGGAGGCCAAAATATTGCGATATATGCGCGAATGAATATATGCTCGAAAGTCAAGTAACAAGGTGCGTTTAAACGCCTTCCGAAGAGAACCTCGAAAAGGCGTGTGTCGGGATCAGAACTTGAAAATTACTTTGTTCTACTACAGAAAAAGGGCCTATGAAAAAAAAACCCCGCTTCGGTGAATTAAAAAAAGGGGGGGCTCATTGTTTTTTTCGCTAAAGGCGAATTTGAAAGACAGTGTTTCAATAAAAAATTCGCCTACGGCGAATAAAAAAGGCCGCAACAATTTGCGCGCCCAAAATCACGTCTTGTTCCGCTGCGCCCAACCAGGCCCTCCGCGGCTGTTGCGGAAAACGGCCATTTTGACCAAAATGTTGCGCCAGCGCAACAGCGCCACAATGTTATGATCAAGCTTGCGGGACACTTTGTATCCCTGGACAGGTCTGCTTTTTAAGTCGGTAATCGTTGGTACTCACGTGTGTTGCTTGCTTAGCGATAGAAGAAGAGCAGTTTCATTCCTTTCGTGCACGCGGCGACTGAGACCAAGCTCGTGCGTCTCTGGAAAATCCCTGGGTTTCCATCTAAGACATGCCTTCCAAGTACTACAAATACGCTCCCAGTGCCTGAACCCAGGTAATTACCGGGCTTTCAACCTCATGCAAAGCAGTTTCACAACAACAGCTAGTTATATCCCTGGTTCCGCCACACCCGAGGAGGATAGAGGTCCCATCCCCGGATCAGAAATACCCCCATACGCCTACAACTTGTCATGATACTGCTTTCAATGAGACCGAAAGGAACCCACAGGGAGGAAAACGAAAATTCCTGGGGTCGATACCGCCCCGCATGGTCTGGAAACCCCAACCCCACTGGTTGATTTTTATGATTCATGGTTGGCTGGGGCTCATGGAGCCAGCGAGAGTTGCTGTTCAGTGTAAGGCAGGCAGGCCACAAGGAGAGCGACTAGCCAAACTAGTCGCGGGAAAAAAAAATCGGACCTCGAACAGGTAGGTGCCAAATGCGTCCTGCCGACGACGCCATCTGTGTTAAGTGTAAGGCAGTATGGACCTATGGATCGACTACTGCTCGTAGCAGGTATGCCTGTGGCCCTGCTCTGGTCACTCACACAAGGTGCTTGACGATGTCAAAAGTTATAGACTCTTATGTCAGTTGCTGCTTGTCTAGCCAGATGTATTCTGAACGAAGGGGAGAGGCATTCATCAGTAAGGCAGGCGATAACGCCGGCCAGGTATGATGAGGAAACGTTTTGGTTACAAATCATGATGCCGCAACAGGGGAGAGGGGACGCCGGCCAGGTATGATGAGGAGACGGTTTTGCTACAAACCATGATGCCGCACCAGGGGAGAGGGGATACCACAACATTGCCCCTCGGGGCTCGGGGCAGCGGCGAGGTCCCGCCGCACCCGGGTATGATAAAGTCCCATCCCCGGATGAGAAATATTTACGTACATCTACTAAGTCCAACAACCCGCGGACGAAAACTGACATTCTTTGGGTCGATATCGCCCCGCAAGGTGTGGAAACCCCAACCCCACTGGCTGATTGCTGATTCGGCTGGGGGTCATGGAGCCAGCGCGCGGCGAGAGTTGCCCCCCAGGGACAACGTCAAGGTCTCGCCGCACCTGGAGAAGTAAATATCCCATTCCCTGATCAGAAATCCTTGCATACATCTGCCCGGGGATTAAAACGGACACCTTCCCAGTCGATACCGCCCCGCAAGGTGAGGAAAAACTCCAACGCCACGAGTTGATTTCTGATCTACTAGGGCTCTTGGAGCCAGCGCGGGGCGAGTTTTTTTCTCGAGACACCGGCGAGGTCTCGCTGCACCCGGGGATGATGATATCTCATTCCCTAATCAGAAATCCCTACATACATCTGCAACGTCAACAACCCGGGGAGGAGAACGGACATCTCCGGGGTCGATATCTTCCCGCAAAGTGTGGAACCCCAATCCTTCTGGCTGATTTATGGTTGGCTGGGGCTTGTGGAGCCAGCGAGAGTTACCCCTCGAGGCAACGGCGAGGTCCCGCCGCACCCGGAGATGCTAAGGTCTCACCCCCAGATGAGAAATATTTCCGTACATCTACTAAATCCAACAACCCGAGGATAAAACGGACGTGGAAATCCCAACCCCACTGGCTGATTGCTTATTTGGCTGGGGGTCATGGATCCAGCGCGCGGCGATTTCCCCCCGGGACAACGTCAAGGTCCCGCCGCACCTAGGGACCTTAAGGTCCCATTCCCGGATCGAAATCCTTACATACATGGAAAACTTCAACAACCCGAGGACGAAAACAGACATCCCCGCGTTCGACACAGCCCCGCAAGGTGTGGAAACCCCACCCCCACTGGTTGATCGCTGACCTGGCTGGGGCTCATGGATCCAGCACGCGGCAAGAGTTGCTCCGCAGGACAACGTCGAGGTCCCGGCGCACCCAATAATGATAAGGTCCCATCCTTAGATCAGAAATCCTTCCATACATCTACAAATCCAACAATCGAGGACGAAAACGAACATCCCCGGGGTCGATACCGTCCCGAAAGGTGTGGAAACCTCACTCCCATTGGCTGATTGCTGATTTTGGGTCGGGGATCATGGAGCCAACTCGCGGCAAAAGTTACTCCTCGGGACAACGTCAAGATCCGGCCGCACCCGGAGATGATAATGTAACATCTCCTGATTAGAGATCCTTCCACACGTCTACTAACTCCAACAGCCCGGACGAAAAAGGATATTCCCCGGGTCAATACCGCCTCACAAGGTGTGTATATCCCAACCCCACTGACTGATTGCTGATTTGGCTCGGGGATCATGGAGCCAGAGCGCGGCGAGAGTTGCCCGTTGCGACAACGGCGGGGTTCCGCCGTATCTGGGGACGATATAGTCTCATCCCCGCATTGTAAAACCTTCCATACATCTACAAATTCAACAACCCTGGGACGACAATTTACATCGCCCGGGTCGATACCGCCCCGCAAGAAGGAGAAACACAACCTCTCTGACGGATTTACGGTTTGGCTGGGGCCCATGGTTGATGTCCCGCCGCACCCGGGGATGGCAAGGCCCTATTTCCGAATCAGAAATCCTTCCGTACACGCACAACCTCAACAACCCGGGGAGAAGAAGGGACATCCCCCGGGGCGATACCGCCCCGCACGGTGGTCCTTACATTTCTGATTAGAGTGGTACATGCGAGTACTACCATACCAGATACTTGCTGCATACAGTAAGTATTTCCTGATAATTAACTTTGATTTATATGTACTTCAATTGATTGCTGTGCTTGCTCCTTCCTCTTCATGCCGTTACGTACTCCTACGCCACGTCCAGGCTCCATCTCTCCACATCGTCGGTCGGTGTTAGGCTGTCATCCCCCCCTGCCCGGCTCCTTCTCGCTTCCTGGCGACCCCTAAGCTGGAAGTTGAAGCTCGACAGCCTGCGCCGCGAAATGACGACCTGTCTGTGTCGTCACCGAGACGATTTGCAGCAGGCGTTCCTGTACCTCCCCCTTCCTCGCCACTGACCCTCTACCACTCCCGGCCCCACGACGCTTCCAGACAGCTGGTCGATAATTTTTCTTCTCTCTACGCCGAGGCGCCCAAAGCCTACCACCGCTAGGGTGACTCACACAGTAGTATTACGGGGGTCCATAGTTAATGGGACCTATGGTATACATAAAAACCTATATATTTACCTATTTTTAACAACACTATTTGGTCCTATTTACTATGGTCCCCCGTAATAGTGAACGAATAAATTGTGCTGCAGCCGCAACTCTTTCCCCAATGCTATTATTCTATGTTCTGATTTCATTATTACGGGGGGGCATAGTAAATAGGACCTATGTTATTCGCAAAAACCTATATATTTCCCTGTTTTTGCTAACAATATTTGGTCCTATTTACTATGGCCCCCCGTAATAGTAACATTGTCGTGATATCCATCTGATCGGTCCTCCCAGCGGGTCGTCCGGTCCCGGCGGGCATGCCATCTCCACCAGCTGTTCCGCAGGTAGGTGTTATGATTTATTTATTAGTAGGGTACGAATCCACTGACGAACTGAGTATTTCAGCTGAAACCGCAGTGTAACACATTCCGTACGTAGCATGAAACTGATATTTACGATTATGTATGATTCCGTCAGCTATCACCCACATCTCTCCCGTCCTGACGTACGATACCTTCACTACGCTTCTCATTCCCCGAGTCATCACCAATAATAGTACCAAGCTCAAACGCGCGCGCTTGGAAGAGGACCAGAGTGAGCGGGGGGTAATACGTAGTACACGACCGTGCGGTGGGGGGGTGTATTCGATATCATGCATGGCCGTAGTCGTATGACCAGAGACCCTCGCACCCCTGTAATGCCGGAACGTAGCACGTCCGGTTTTCACCGACCAATGAGACGTTGCGTGCACCAAGCTCTGCGAAGCGCCGTGAGGTGTTGGGCAAGTCGCATGAAGGGTGAGCTGCATCCTACTAAGAACCGCTTTAGAGGCGGAATTTCTTGCATGTAGATGACTGCTTCAACGAATTGATTTAATTTCCGGCGTCGCCACTTCCAGAGACAGCAATAGGGGTACTATGTCAATGTATCGTGGGTGCCTTACCATAAGAACTACATGATGCGACCATTTCCCTTCTGCGGAGAATAGGTTTTCCACCCCGCGCCAAATGATGTAACTGTATCGACGGCTGAGACCGTCCGCCCAAGAAAAGGTGCTAGTGCTCACGTAGTGAGCGGCATGTTTTGCAGTCTCGTTGTCAACCGATGCCAACCTAACCTATATATAATATATACCTTGTGGGGGGGTACTGTGTGTGTGTGTGCGTGTGTGTGTGTTTTTTGGGGGGGGGGCATGAGAGGGTGGACGAGGTAGAGCTAACTGGATAACAATGAGTTGTGAGCACTACTGCTACTCTCATGCCATCATTCGCCGTCTGCGCATCTATACCTATATTGTCGACAACAACGGCCTGCCATGCGTCCACGAGCGTCATCTGATGGACTGCGCCAACGCGTAGCATGACTACAGGCTGGGAGGGGAGAACTCCTACCATTACACTACATAGCACTATCGCCGTGTAGATGATGGGAGCGGGTGGCAAGTGGGCGAAAAGCGAGAGGTAAGCGTGGAGGGGGTGGGGGGTCTATGAACAAGGGACTTGGGGAGTCACCCGCGAAGGAACGGTGGTACGAGAGTTATGTGAGTCGGCGGAGCCCCCCCGGGGGGTGACGAGATAACAGGCACGAGCGGATGGAAGGAATCGCCGTATCGTGGCAAGGGGGGGGCAGAACGCGTGGCGCGAAAGGAATGTGAAGCTGGGGGGGCGGTGGGGTGAGTAGTGAGGTCGGTGCAGCTGCGAACAGAAGGTACGACCACGGGGGCCAAATGAGAGGCATCCTCTTGCCAACGAGATGCGCAGGCTAGCTCGTGGATAGACTGCCAGCGGCGAAGGGAGGGCTCCCGTATCAGGGGGAGATGTTGGTCCACGTTGTTCCGGAGAAGGCCTTGACGCGCGACCAAGGGGGCGTGGGAGAGTGGCGCCGAGGCTCTTTGGGTGGGAAGCTATGTCTCCAATCGACGATCGGATATTGTACCGTGCCACAGTGGAATACCTGGTATGTCGATAGGCGACACATATTTCAGGACATTCCGGGGTTAGGACAAATCGCAAGGGTGGGGGTCCCTGTGGAGGTACACATAAACCGGCGGGAATCTAGTGCAAGAAAATGTACTCGTATATACGGAATTAACTCGAGTGCGGTAAGTTTTAGGGGAGAGGTGAGGGGGGGGGGGGGGTGTACTCATGTCATGGGTGATCGCGAATATGGGGTCAGGAGTAGGCACGGTAATAATGCAGTAGATATAAAGCCCTAGTATTTCCGTTGGGGCAGGCGGTGGGCATTCGAAAGGCTGGCTGCAGATATCACCGGGGGGGGTGTACTCGATAGGAGAGATGTACTCGATCTCATGCATGGCCGTAGTCGTATGACCATAGACCCTCGCATCCCTACAATGCCGGGACGGAGCATGTCGGGTTTTCACCGACCAGGCAGACATTGCTTGCACCGAGGGGGTGTGGTGGAAGAGAAAGCGATGCGCTGGATCATTTTCACGACATGCCGTCCAGAGTCGGCAAGCGAGAATGAGAGGGGAAGGCATCGGTGAACTACTTCGTATACGATGAACGGCTTATTGATAATACGCCCGGATAAAGATGCATGCGTGCCGAAACGATGAACGCGGGTACTGGGGCTGCGTACGAAATGCGGCACGGCTGAGAACATTATAATTTTTGTGGGTAGAAGATGAACGTGAAGAGGTCGTTTTAGACAAACAAGGGTAGACCAGGGGGAAGCGGCAACAGTCATTTGCGTGGTGGCATCCTACAGTACACCGTGGTGGACATGCTACCGAAATTCGAATTGAAGGGCAGCTCTTCTTGGTGGTGATGTGGTAGTGGTGGGGAAGTGACGGCTGCGATAAAGCAAGTATAGAGAAAAAACAAACGCAACCTGCGGCGGTAATTTTGGAGGCCGGGGCCAGGGTGCTGGTGCATGTAAAAAATTCACCACTGGCTGACAGAGCGGGAAGTGGAAATGCTAAAGAAGGGTCGCGAGGTGCCGAGGAGAGGGGGGAGGTGGGAGTGTGCCGGGGGTAACATTATTCTGTGGATAACTAAGCGTTGCCCGCATTGGAGGCTGTGAACGAGAAAACCCTAGTTTCCGTTGCCTTGAATTGCCGCAGTCTCGTCCTTGAAGGGAAAAGCAGATGCGCTCCAGACTACTGGCGACTTCTGTAGTCGAGACTCGTGGACAGTTGTCTCGTCACTTGATGTTTCTTGGGTTGCAGCAGTGTTAGCGTTGTGTCCCCTTCCATGCGCCTGCTGTTTATGGGGGTGAGTCTTGAAACTCTTATCTATTACGAGGGACCATAGTAAATAGGACCTACGTTACACACAAAACCTATATATATATTTTCCTATTTTTACTCACAATATTTGGTCCTATTTACTATGGCCCCCCGTAATAGCTGTGTGCGCCTTGCATCCCAAGGGCCGTTCTGATGCGTGGTTATTATTGTGAAATGAGCACTTTTTATGTGGTCATTGATTTGGGTCCTTCGATCGAGGGCTTGACCTTCTCGTTGACACCGGTTGTATGCGCCGCGGTCTTCTCCGTACCGGTATCACACAATCCAGATTGGTCTCGTCTGGCTGCATCATCAGCAGTCATTGCCGACCCCCTTTTTTTCAATATGTTGTCGAAAAGTCCATTGACGTACTACACATTGCGTTTGGCGAGCGTGAGTTCGCTAAGCGAGAGCCCGGAGTCCTTCATCACTCGAAGCCAATCCAGCTCATGATGGGCGTCAAGCCGGACAGGATTCGATATATGGTTGATTATCAATTCGCCCATTCATGTTCTCGAGACTATCCGAATTCTTCGTCGACTTCAACGAAAAAATGCAACAGAATAATGTTATGGATCTTGTCCGTCCTCCATTCCGGAGATGTCCAGGTTCGTTCGTGATCAGCGTGCGACAACTCTGCCTGCGGTGGGATTCGTTTCGTCGTACTTGACGCGCACCATGGGTTGCCCTCGCCAAGACTCCTACCCCTATTAATAGTTTTCTTTCCACGCTTGGACTTAAACTCGGGCCCAACAATAAGATGAGTGTTGGCTTCATCCATTTGAGAGCTTTGTCATGCCCAGCGGTAGTAAGCCCTTTTGACGCTGTGCTTCCAACATGCGGGCCGTGTTTCTAGTGTCTGCTGTCCAGCCTGTGGCTGTACGCTGTTCCGCCGTCGTCGCAAGATCTTCACCTCGGCAGACTGTGACGCTGCCAGGCAACTCCCAATTCCTTGAGTGCTGTAGTGTACGTACGGTGTACAACGCGAGTTTTCCAAGGAAAACATGATCGTAGTGGGGGTGTTTTAAGCCCTTTGGTTTCTCGGGGGGGAGAGTAGAGGATACACAACGTAGTTGGAGGATGGGCACACTACCATAATAATGAATAGTGAGGAATACAGAAGTACAAATTAGCGTGGCTGGCGTGAGCATCCCGAGCACCCGCCCGCCCGCCCGCCCGCCCGCACGAGATGCTCAACAAAGTGTCGCCTTCGATACGAGCAAGGAAAGCAGCGACGCGAGCAAGGAAAGCAGCGACGCGGTGTGTTCGCTGCTGTGATGCACCACAGGGGTTGCTCCATGCTCCACGCGGTGGTCTCAGACTACAAAAAAGACGATATCGCATTAATTTGCGCTACAATTTTTTTATCTCAATATTTGCCATCGTGCGCAACTGAGCAGGACACCGTCCGCGGCAGTTTCATACCGAAAGGAGGCGGGCGACACATGCTTCAACCTTCATGACGTATACGACGGCGGCCAGATAACCCCACAAGCCAAGATGCACTCATTCACTTGGTCCGACTACTGCTGTCTTCACAAAAAAAGACTCGACATGCGCGTGTGATACCTGGTATCTACGAGTACTACTGCTATATATTCGAAGTGAACGGCCTGCTGAACCTACCCCAGCAGGCAACCATGTACGTACCGCCGCTTGGCAACACACGTGAGCACTACCAAATGCTAAAAACAAACACCGCGGCTGAACAAATAGCTCCAAGAAAACAGTAGTGGTGTAGTGTTCTGACGACCAGAAAGAAAGGCGGTATACAGATCAGTGGCAGCTAATTCGAGCCCAGGAAGCAGCATGACTGCTGTCAAGATCATCGGAGAGTATCGGATACGTCGTCAGTCAGAAACACATCGATTGCAAAAATAACTGCTTTTCGGTGCTACTATAGGCCTGCAGGTGGAACATCGTGGACGACCACGCCTCCTATACTATACAAAAATAAGCGACAAAGCCGCGGGCGAAAGGCCCGCACATCATATACCTGCGCGGGCTCTAGCAAAGCTTGCTCTCAGGGTGAAGCATGCGTTTATAAGCCCAACCAAACCACCAGAGACACCTAACGAAGTCTGCCCGCAGCTTTCCTACAAATCAATTTCCCCCCGAAAAACACGACGTCCAAGTCACGGCGCGCGAGCTGTACACACAGAAGCAGCGTCGCCTGGTGGGAGAACTAGGACCTTGCGCTGCTCTGGGCTCCAAACCATCATCTGTAGCAATCGCAATGGGAAGGGGGTGGGGTGGGGTAAGGGTTAAAAAGAAGCCTTACGCTGCTTGTTGGTGATTGATCTTTGCCCGCGGCGTGCGCTGTAAAAGACATGCCAGCCCAGCTACGGGAGGGAGATGCCACACTGCAGTACGCTGGGTACTGCACGCGGCAATCATGTGCTCGCCTTCTCGTTTGAGACTTGAACCTTAACGACATTATTCTGTAAGGTAACGATCTGAGTGGTGGTGGCAGGGTCGGGCCAATCAGAACAGGCCATCGTATCGGAAAGAGAAGCCCTCAAGGAGGTCAAGACGATCCCCAAGACAGGTGGACACGGCTCTACAAAGCTTTACACACGAAACTCACATTCCCAAGGCCCTGGCTGCCTGTTGCCGCCGTCACATCCAAGCGCGGAAGCGCGAGCAGTCCGCTGCGGACGGGCACGAGGTGCACGCGGCACATCACTTGTTTTCCTTCCTGCACCGGACCGAGCCAAAAAACAGAATTTAATGGCGAATCAGACACCGAAAAAGCCACCGGACATGGTTTGAAGCACGAGCCGCTATATCGGATGAATATCACGGGAAAACCCTTACTTGTAGCTTAGGGCCGGAGTCCCCGTCTCAAACAACGAATTGCCTCGCGTGAAGGTGCCAGCACAAAGCCCTTCGGTGGCAGTCCCAGCTACAGCAACAGCAACCCTCATCATGGAGGGCAGAATTTGCGGCGGGTCTAAAAAGCTTCGACAGTGGGCACCCAAACGTACCTTGAGCGTCAACTCTGTCGAGCCCCTGATCAGCCCACTGACTATCCAGTCCGACGGCGATGCCCCAACCTGATACGTCACCGATTGCCCCGCAGCCCCCCCACTGCGGGCAATCTCATCGCCCTCAACGCCGAATTCGAAGGCCCTGGGCTCGGCAAGGTTGAGATGTAGGAGGACGTGGTCTTCTTCTTCACCTAAGGTGGCGCCGTTGCCGAGATGTCCGCCGATGTCGGACGGCCGCACGAAAGTCGTGAGATCACGACGAGCCTGGGAGAAGTCGGAGGCCTTCAAGCCGCCGCCCGCACCACCACACTCTTCGGGGACAGGAATGAACACGTCGAAGACGAACGATTCCGCTCGGCTGCTGCCGTCGTCGACGCCAGCCTTCTCGGCATGCCGCGGGCTACCCCCACCCTGGCTCAACAAAGCGCTGCTAGCCGCTTGCGGCTCAATCGCGTACGTCAGCCGGTGGACAGCGAGCGGTGCGTCGCCCGAGTTTGCAGGCTTGGCACCCTCGCCGTCTGCGGACTTCTCCTGCCGCCGAATGCACGTCGCCAGGCGCAAAGGCTGCCCCGGAGGCATCACCTCGCCCTTCAAAAACGCATTAGGGTCCGCCACAACCTCTGCGCCGGGTTCCACTCGTACGATCTCGCACGAGAGCAGCGCGAGCGCGACGGGAGCCGTGCAGACAAGCGCTACCTGCGCAAAGACCACACCTCCCGGGCGGGGGATCACGGTCACCCGCGCCTCGAACGGGGGCCTGGGGGAAAAGCCCGCACGCGCGCGGGTTCGTTGCTTGACCCCGCCGTCTGCGCTGGGTCCTAGGTCGACCGCGATGGATGGACGCGTGCCCGAAGCCGCGGCAGGTGTGACGTCGACGTCGATGGTGGTGCCGGAAGCAGCGCACACGGTTGACCTAGAGTGCCAAGCCTGCAGTTCGGCCTTGATGGTGCAAGACCGTCGAACGAATGGTACGGGGGGTTCTGTCGATACTAGCGCTGTTGATCGAACGCGGAGCGAGATTTCTACCTTCCACCCAGGCCGCAACACCTCCTGGAGATCCACCAGGATGTCGGCGGCGTCCTCCCCCACCTGAGCTTTCGCCGGCTCCTCAACACTCGAGGCGGATCCGCGCGGTACACCGGCAGCGCCACTGCCGACCTCGTCGCTGAACCGACGCCATTTTACGCGTGAACTCCCGGCTTCCACCCAAGACAGCCCCCGACCTACGACTACCCTCAACTGAGCGTCGCGCAAGGTGTCAGGCCCCGGTGAAATAGTCACGCAGACCCACCCTTCCTTTCCGGCGGGGAGGAATCGCGGCGGCACAACCTCAAGCGCTGCCAGGGGGCGGAACGGTCGAACTACGGCGGAGGGTGGCGGGCGCGGATTCCCGACCCACGCCGACGGTAAGGTTACCCCGGCGGGGCCCCCGCTTGCGAGTCTCCCGCCGGACAGGACGTCCACTAAGGTGACGCCCCCCCAAGTAGCTGAAACCTTCGAAGCCGTGATCACGCCGGGCAGTGTCGGACGTAGGGAGAACACGACCTCGGTATCGCCGGGGGACAAAACTACGGGCCCCTCTATCCTGGCCGAGCAAGCCGGCCTGGTACGGGTTTTGGGCAGTCGAGACCCCACCGTCGCCGGATGCGGGTGTGGTGACGTGGATGGTGAAGTCCCGATCGAGTGTCGGGTGGGGCTCCGGCTATGGCCGCCGCGCGGCAACTCGCTGGCGGTTCTCCCGCCCGAAATCCTGGACAGCGCGTCACCGCCAAGCCCAGAAAAAGACTTGCGGGGGCTGAAGCTTTGGCTCCTCGAGGTGCGGATGGGAGGTACTACGAATTGCGTGTTTCCGACCTTCTTGCCCGCGCCTGACGCAGCGGTTGCGGTCAGGTCTTCGCCGTTCGCCTCATCTCCGGCGGAATCCCTAGTCAGCGCCAGGGAGGCGGCGCTAAGCGCGTCGGTCGGCGTCCCCGCCGACGGCGGGGCCTGAGCGTTGAAAGAGGCGGCGCCTAGGCTGGCCGAGGAAGGACTCCCAGCCGGCGACGGGGCGTTATCTGTCCCCGTCACCGTCCTCACGCTTTCCAGTCGACGCAGAAGCTGTTGCCTCGACGGTGAACGTCGCGCGGAAGGGCGGTCACCTGCGCCGGCGTCCATGGACATCTCGAGGAAAAGGGTGTCGAGAGTCACGGGCTCGGGCAAGTGGCTCGAGAAGACGCACGAGACGCGGAGGACGTCGCCGACGTGAACCGCCGGCAGCGGGTCCACACGCGTCACCTTCCCACGCTTGCAGCCGGCGCCCCCCTCCATCATCACCGAGAGGTTTACGTCCGCGAAGCACTGGAGACGGTACACGTGCTTGCCGCCCTCTAGCGGCGCGTCGGCGGTCGCGTGGAAAGCTCTACCCGCGTCCGCGGAGGAGTCGTATCCGTCGGGTGAGCTGGAGCGCCGGCGGGACGAACCCAGAGACGGCCCCGACAAGGCTCGGACGTCGCGAATAAGCGCGGTGGCTGCCCTCTCAACCGCGACCTTGCCACCCTCCGCTCTAACGCGCGGGTCTTTGAGGACGGCGGCCAGGCGCATCACGGTCGACACGTACGTCCCTCCACCTTTAACGCTCGCCTTGTGCTGCCTGGTTGGCAGACCGAGGGTGCGGCGGCATCGCGCCAGCCGGTGCAACGCCCAGAAGGCCTGAGACAGCCACCCTTCGGCCTGCAGACAGGGAGGGAAGAGGGCGGCAACAGGGTGGATTGAGGTGGGGTGAGGAGGGTGGATTCACGTTGGGGCGGGAACGCCAGCTTCATTGCCATGTGGTATTTTCGCCATCACCAGACCTCGGACTTTCTCTGCTGGTACATAAGAATAGGTAGAGCCGTGACAACGCTGTTTCTACTATTTTTATCACGGGAGGCCATAGTAAATAGGACCAAACATTGTTGGTAAAAATAGGTAAATATATAGGTTTTGGTGTGTACCATAGGTCCTAATAACTATGGACCCCCCGTAATAGAGAGAGCACGGGGTTCGTCAGACACCCCTCTCGCGCCCGCGGTATTTGCGCGCTTGGGTCATGCGGTGCCGCGTTGTGCAAGGGTCATTGACGCACGCATGACCAATCCAAAAAACCCCATTTTTTTAAATACATGGTCGCGACTTTTAGTAGACAACAAAAAAAAACAGCGAGGACGTTGCGAAACTGCCCTGGACACAACTTGGTTCTTTTTTTTTTAATGTTTGTTGTCCTCTCGATATGTACCCCCGAAGGAAGAAAAGCAAACAGACACGCGGACATCCTTTCGTTTTTAAATCCCAACGTAGGACACACCAGATAAAGATCCGCCAGGGCCGAAAGCCTGGCCTGGGCGACGCCAACCTCCCCCCTCTCCAGCAGCAGCTCGGCGCGTCGTCCCCAGCAACGAGCGGCCGCGCGTACGCGGCCAGCCCTCTGGTTGTGCTGCCCGAGAGAGTGCGTGAGCTGGAGGTAAGCGTCCTCCAGCGCTTCCGGTCTATCGAGAAGGCTCAGTCCCATATCGCTGCCGCCTAACGCCTCGCCGGCCCCGGCGTCCCGCGCCGCCCGAGCCGCCCCCCGCAACGGTTTCCCCGACGCCGCTACAGCTGAGGCACCCTTGGAAGCCGCCATCGCGGCGGCAGCGGCGGCGCTGGCAGACGTGAGGGTTGAGGAGGAAGTTACCGCGCTGCTGCTGTCGCTTTCCTCGGTCTCGTCAGAGTCCTCCTCGTCGTCGAAGTCGGTGATGCGGTTCGTCGATTCCCGGAACTTGTGGGGAGATGGGACCCCGTCGCCCCCCGTTATCGTCTGGTCGGGGAGAATAGAAGACGGGGAAGGAGGGGAGGGAGCGGAGGAGAGGAGGGTTAAATCTTGTCAACAAAACCGCGCTTCTGTGGCTGAGTGCTACAGCGGATAGATCAGGCGACGCAGGGGAGGGGGCGGGGGGTGAAGCGATTGTGACATTGGGGGCGTGGGTCGGGCAGGGCTGCTTTTGGGCTGAAACACTTTTCATGAGAGTTGCCATCCACAGCGATACAAGAAAAACACATACCACTCCGGCCCAAAATATAAGGACCATTTTGATTGAATAAATATGAGCTAACGGTCTCTATATTTCGGTTCAGAGTGGTAGCAGGTATGAAATATCATCACAACCCGATACAACCCGATACATAGCACGCTAGCGTGAAAAAACGCGTTCCATGGCGTCAGCCACCTGCGTTGCCGATAGGTACCGATGCTGACCACTCTGCGCCACCACCATGGCCGACCGAACCATGACTCCACCCAGGAAGCATCCTTACGTATTAATACTACGGGGGGCCATAGTAAGTAGGACCAAATATTGTCGGTAAAAATACAGAAATATATCGGTTTTTGAGTACACCGTAGGTCCTATTTACTATGGTCCCCCGCAATAGGACAAATATCAAAAGCGCAGTATACGCCTGCCTGGAGAGGGGGGAGAGGGGGAAGAACACAGCGCCTACTGCGAGAAATGGTTTTCACAGCACCGCCACGTCGTGTCATTGGGCGAACGTTTCGGCGCAAAAAATCTGCCGCATCCCGCAGTCACGACTCCACCCGTGGCGCGCTACAATATTCTTGGTTGCAAATGAGGGCCATAAATAATTATCCTTCACAAGTATTTTAGGTGGTCAACGCCTCGTGCACTGCAAAGGTATCCATCGTACTCCCCAGAACAGTGCTGCCGCCGTCGGTTTGTATGCGCGCAGTAATCAGACCCCTATGCCCGGGAGCATAAACATATTCAGGGTATTATAAGGATTGCCCTTGGCTGGATAATCGCTCGAATCTATTGCCCCTATAGCTCAGTAGGTAATACCATCACATTAGGCGTCGTCGGCAGGACAGGAATCTCACTTCGAACGTTTCTTTTATAGAACCGCTTGAGCGTGCGTTCCTAAAAACATATATCCCTGGTTCCCCAGGTAGGTATTGAAACGAAGGGGGTAGGTCAGCGTACGGCCGTACACGGTACACACCGACGCCCCAAAGAACCCGCCGTTCAGAGAGGGGGGGGGGTGTCACAAAAATTACCCTGGGCCGGGTAACTGATTGATCTTTTACCCCATAGCTCAGTAGGTAATACCATCACATTTCAATCAATACACAAAAGGGTCAGCCAGAACCCTAGCCATACCTATAGCCACAACTCGCGAGAACTTTCGGAACCAAGAAAAAAAACAGACACAAACACATCACGCACAAATCGGACGGCTTCGGCCCACCTTCATAGGGTTGAAGCGTTTTACGCCCGCGTCCTGCGGCGGGATGAACACCTCCCCCTCTTCGTCGCAGTCCCAGAAGTACCGGCCCGAAACGGCCTGAGCGGCGGAACGGCGAGGCGAGGGACGAAACGTGGAGGTTCAATGTTAGAAAGCACGCAAAATCAACTTCACGAACTAACTTTTCGCCGTCTTCTATGGTTGACCAGGCCGCTATAACCTATAAATAGCTACCGAGGAGTTCAGGCACAGAGAAAAGCCGGGGAAGAGACAACAGGAAGGGGGGCGGCAACGGAGGATGAACGGTGCCCGACTTTGATAAATGTATCAGTTCGGCTCTAATTCGTGGGCAGACCTCAAGAGCTGAACCGTACAATTCTGGCCAAAAGTAAAATGTCCATGCATGTGGGCTCTGATGCTACTACTAAATGTGGAGTGTATTCTCGGCCAGAGTCGTAGATATTTAACCTCGTCCTCTTCTAGAAGCCACCTTCAACAGCTGCTTCAGAGCGAAACACCAATAATCAGCCCCCCCCCTCTTACCGCAACCTCAAAATCCAATAGTGTCGGTATCTCACTGCAAAGTTAAAACACCGTAGCTCATTCCATAATTTTGGTTGGTATACCGCACACCTCGACGTCAATCATGCCTCCTTCCACGCGCATCTTCCCCAACCACCCCTCGGGCTTCTGGGCGGCAACTGCCGAACCCTCAGGCTCCATCGCCGGCGGCACCCAGTCCCGCTGCGAGGCTAAAAACCTGCCCAGGCGACAAGAAGGACAGAAAAAAAAGCGTTTGGACACGATGAAGAAGCCGATTGCACCAGATAACGAAACCTTTTTACAACTTTTTTTTTTTTCCTATTCTAGGAGCAAGTGTTCAGTCCGCAAGACGGGGGTGCGGTGGTAAAAAGGTTAACAGGACTAACATGATGTGGCATGTGGGCCAACCGGCTCTGAAGACAGACGGCGGGGGGGGTGGGGGGAGGAAACAACGTCGAAAAGGCGGCGTTTCCCGACCAGGGGAGCGGGTCCACAAACACTACCTCAACCGCCTACTCACCAGCTTCCAAAGAGTGGAAGACAGGGTTCGTATACGTATACGTGTCACATTGCCTTCTACCACGCATGCCATCTGACGGAGGTTTCATATCGGGCAATGGTTGGTTTGCCAACCGCGGGTTGAGGTGGGGGGACTTGAGTCTCCCATCTTTACGTCCTTTGGCTGTTCAACCACGGAGTCCATACCGATGCCTTGTTGCAGGTTTGCGACGCGCCGTGGGTCCCCCTCGAGCCCTGGAGCGACCCCCCCTCTCGTGTTTTACCACTTTTGGGGCCTCTGTGCGTGCAACGGAAGGAAGCGGTTCGTTTTCTTCCGGGACTGACAGCAGAGCGACCAACCAAGGCCGTGAAACACGTGTTGCTTGGAGTAAAGGCGATGGTGGCCAACCGTTGTCGCATATGGGGTTGGTTTCTTTGGCTTTGCAGAGAAGCCGAGCGTTACCTCTCTCTCATCCTGCACGGCGCTGGCAAAATGCGAACCGCCCAGCCTACGTCATCCCACAAACATGAACAAAACAAGAAAAACAAAAAACAAAAACATCCCAGTACATAAAAAAACGTGGCAGGTACAGCGGAAACAAACAAAAGGTGCCGCAAAAACGCAGCGAGCGGTGGGGACCCAGAACCCAGATAACCCCCAGAACCTCATCTGAAAAAAAAACATTGACCGTCGAAGATGAACAACGAAAATTGCTCACCCCCTCTCCTGCAACTCCCACACACACGAGTCCGCCAGTGCGCTGGCCTCCCCAAACGCCTCCCCGTCTTCATCCCCATCGGCGTGGTCTGCTTTCTCCGAGACCAGGCGAGCGTACTCCAGCAGCCTCGTCTGCGCGAACTCGAGCAGCTCCGCCAGGAACCGGGAAGTTTCGGCCCGAGCCTGCCGGATCACATGGAGCTCTCTCGGTGGAGGCTCGATCCCGCCGGCATTCATAGCACGCGTGAAGTACCTGCACCCGATGTCGACAGGATAATTGGCAGGCGGGTGAGTGGAGGGGGGGGGGGGGGGTACTCATGTATGGCCGTGGTCGAATGACCATAAACCCCTCGCATGCCTACAATGATGTGTGGCGGGGTGGGGGGGGGGGGGTGTACTCAATATCATGCATGGCCATAGTCGTATGACAATAGGCCGGACGCGCGGGGGGGGGGTGTACTCGATAAGAGAGATGTACTCGATCTCATGCATGGCCGTAGTCGTATGACCATAGACCCTCGCATCCCCACAATGCCGAGACGGAGCATGTCGGGTTTTCACCAACCAGGCAGACATTGCTTGCACCAAGCGCGAAGCGCCGTGAGGTGTCCGGCGAGTCGCATGAAGGGTGAGCTGCATCCTACTAAGAACCGCTTGGGGGGGGGGTGCACCATCAACTGCCCAAACGCTCCCGACACCCGCAGCTAAAACGCCTTTCCCTCCCCTCTGCTTGCCTGTCGCACGCCTTCACGACGTCCCAAGAGGACTTGAGGGCAAACAGCTCCACTTCCGCTGGGTCAAGCGATGCCGAGGGAGACGCCACGTCCGTCGCGTACCCGTCCTCGAAGTCTTTCCCCCACCCCAAGGCCATATCCTGCTGGTCTGCCTGGCCTATCAGTTCGTGGTAGTAGGCCGGCATGAACCGCCCTCCCATCCTGGACACCGCACACAAAGGGAGACATTAGGGAGAGACACAAAGGGAAGGACACAGATGGAGGGACAAAGAGTGTCACGAAGAGACTGATATGGAGGGATACAGACGGAGGAGGGATACAAAGTGACAAAAAAAAAATGGGTGACAGAGAGGGCCGTGAGACGATACGAAGGGACAGTACTGGACATAAACGGGCACAAACGAACGTGAAGGAGCAACAAAAAGGGACACAAAAGCGACACAAAAGCGACACAAAACGAAACAGAGGGACACAAAAAGCGGCACGAAGGGACATAAAAGCGGCATAAAAGGCACACAAACCGGCACAATAAGCGACCCGGAGGGACATAAACCGACCACCAATGGACACAAAGGGACATAAAAGCGACACATACGGACACAAACCGAAACCAATGGACCCAAAAAGCGATGCAAGGGACCTAAAGGCATGACACAGAGGGACACAAGGGGACATAACGCGAAATCAAAAGGGACACAAAAAGCGATACAAGGGGACGCGAGAGGCGGTATCCATGTGCCGGTTATGGGACACGTTAGCGCGGCAGTGGTACGGGAGGGGGGGGGGGGGGGGGGGGGGGGGCAGGGCCAGCGTCACGGTGCCGGGGGGGGAAGGGCAAGGGGTGGGGGGAAAGAACAGTGCGCCATTTTGGCTTCTTCGGGTGAAGCGTAGTCGGAGGTAGGGAGAAAAGCTCGGAAGCGGATTTTTCGTTTTCGTGTTTTGTGTTTGATCCTACTAGGAACGCTCTGCAGAACGTTCTTTTCTAGAAGCGGAGCTTGCCGCACACGTGCTACCGTCACGGCAAACCATTTCCGACTTTGCGCTCGATGCCGGAATCACAGGCCAATAGGAGCATGAACGACAATCACGCAGAACACCCCACAAGCGCAAGCACAAGCATAACCACAAAAGAAAAAATAACAAACACCAAACACCAAACACAAACACAAGCGCAGGCGCTGTCGCAGAGGAAAATCCCCCGGACAAAAACAAAATGCCCTGAGACAACTCTCTCCCTCCCCCCCTCCCCCCCTTTTTCTCTCTCCTTCTCACCCCCCCCCGTTTTCTCCGCCCTTCTCTGTCTCCCCTCTCCCTCCCTCTCTCCTCCCTCCATCTCTCTCAGAAAACCGAGCGACCTACCTCGCCACCTCCGCGGGCTTCTTGAGCTCGAGGTTAAGCGCGCACTGCCTGGCGAAGATGTACAGCTGCGTCTCCAGCACCAGACTGTGAAGCCTGCCCCCGTTCACCCGCTCGCGGAAACGCATCTGTCCGTAGTCCAAAACCGAGGCTTCGCGTTGGTGTCGGCATTTGCGTTGGCGTTTGAGAGAAGGGGACAGGGGACAGGGGGGCGAGAGGAGGGAGGGGATAAGCTTTCGGCGGGCGAAGAAGCAATGAGGGCCAACCGGCGAGGTTTTAAAAATGCATCCCTCTGTCCGGCAATATGGGAACCGTTTGGAGTTCCATGAGCCGTCTGGGCAATGTTTTTACGAAGTTTATTAACCCCTCTTTACGGAGGACCATAGTAAATAGGACCTACGGTATACACAAAAACCTATAAATTTCCCTACGTTTACTAACAATATTTGGTCCTACCAGGTATTTACTATGGTCCCCCGTAATAGTTTAGCACTGCAGTCCCGTTCTGGGGACAAACCAGTCAAATTCCAAGTAGTTTGTCCCGAAAACTGATCTAAAGAGACTGCAGTGCTGCTAAAAGGGTACTGTTGGTATCGAGACTCTCCCTATCACGGGGGGGTCCATAGTAAATAGGACCTACGGTACACACAAAACCTTTATATTTCGCTATTTTACTGACAATATTTGGTCCCATTTACTATGGTCCCCCCTAACAGATTTACGGACACAACTGATACCTGCTAACTACTACGTACGTACATCCGTAACTCTTTTGACATGCTGGTATCAGGCGTAAACGCCACAAGTGGGGGGGCCGAAAGGAAGATGAGATTGTGGAGGCCACAAAGAACCATAACAACAACAGATAAGTACACGTGTAGTACATAATATCTACACGAAATAGTCAATATAAACATATATATATATACTATTAATAATAGCTGTAATACGATCGCGGTAAGGCGAGAGAGCGAGAGAGTGATGCATGCCGTAGTTTTTCGTTAAGTCGAAGGACATTCCGTGCGCAGCCTCCTCGTGAAAGAGCAGCAATGAGGGCAGCAGCCTTATTCAAGACACCACAAGGCAATAAACACACAACACCATCGACCGGTGAAATTGTCCAAGGCCAGACACGACAAGACAAGACCAAGCAAGGCAAGGCAAGGCAAGGCACGGCAAGGCAAGGCAAGGCAAGGCAAGGCAAGGCAAGGCAAGGCAAGGCAAGGCAAGGCAAGGCAAGGCAAGGCAAGGCAAGGCAATGACAACGACATCAACACATCACTACCATCAGCACCAACATCAGCATTCGACACCACCACCACCACCAATAACAATAACAACAACAACAACACACCTGGCGGACGTAGAGGTTGATCGCGAACGCCCAGCCCGAACAGCAGCTCCCTCGCAACCCTATCCCTCCCCCCTCCCCCCTCCCCTCCCCTCCTCCTCCTCCTCCTCCTCCTCCTCCTCCTCCTCCTCCTCCTCCTCCTCCCACTCTTCCCCTTCCTCCTGCCCCTGCTCCTCGAGGTGTCGTTATTCTCGCTGCTGCTGCTGCCGGCGACGGCGATGGCGATAGTGACACTGACCGCGGTGTTGACGGCTGCCTGGATCTGTTTTTGCTGTCGGCAGGAATCGGCGACCGGCTCGGAGACCGCAGATTATTCTCGGAAACCTTCTCCCATGGTGAGAATAAGAGCCGCTAGTTCCTGGTGGAGGCAGGCAAGTAACAGAGGGGAAGGGACAGAGAGGGATACGGGGGAGGGGGCGGGGGGGGGGTGGTAACGAGAGAGAGGAAGAGCGGGAGAGGGAAGAGGGGGGGAGGCGAGATGGAGAAAGCGAGAGTCAGATACCAACACAGAGAGAGGGAAGCAGGGGAGGGGGGGGAGAGAGGGAGCGAGGGAGATACGGTGAGAGAGAGCAAGATAGAGAGGGAGCGAGAGAGAAATAAATATACGAGAGATACCAGAGAGAGGGGTGAGAGAACAAGGGAGAGCATAGAAGGAGCGTAGAGATCGCGGGAAGGGCTCTACGCGCCACATGATACGCGCTTGGGATAGTTCACAGCAGCTTTGACCCTCACTATCGGCGACCACCATACCCACTCGAACCCCCTTTCTCCCCTGTGCAATAAGGTACGGAAACGAACGCTACTGCTGTGGTGCTGCGCAGTACTAGTGTATACGCGTAGAGTTGACCAGTGCCGTTCTTACTTGGTACTTGAGCAGAGCCTCCGAAGGCAGCTGCAACTCCTTGTACATGAGCGCCAGGGACTCCTTGATGACGAAGAACTTGCCGAAGTCCCAGCTGAGAAGCCCCCGCCGACAACGAGCGCCAAGGCAAGACGTGAGAAACAGTGAAACAACACGGCGGAAGACAGCAACGTCAAGAAAATGCTGTACCGCACAGCACGACAAGACAGCGAACAACCAGACACAACACCGCAGAGCACAGAGCACAGAGCAACACAACACAGCATGACCTGAACCGGGTATAGCGGACCCTTACCAAAGTACCTCTAGTATTACTACGGGGGTCCATAGTTAACGGGACCAAATTTTGTTAGTAAAAATAGTTAAATATATAGGTTTTTATGTATACCATAGGTCCTATTAACTATGGACCCCCGTAATAGTAGCAGCTGATTATAACATCAGTATATCAGTGCGCCGCACACGAAACAGGATCATGATAAGATAATTGACTCCCTACAAACAGCGGACTTGAATAGCCGACAATCATCTGCTGACGATGAATAGCTGACTGCTCACACCTCGTGATCAAGTAGCTGGCAACCAAATACCTGCTCATAACCAAACAAGACCCGGCAGCTCACCGCTGATCGCCGACTACGAATAGCTGACCAAAAATATTAGCTGCGTACCACCCGTACTTCACATTGGCCCCTTTCGAATTTCAGAGGAAAAATACCTGGCAAATCAATACCAACTGACCATAAACAATAGCACACTCCGTACGAATAGCTGACCAGAGATAATAACTGACCAATACGAGCTGCCTACAGGTACTTCGTATTGATCCCTTCTGAATTTGAACGGGGGAAAAACGTCGAACATCAAGTGGCCATTCCCGCATAGGCGACACCAAGCAGGGGATGTACGTAGAATACAGTAGGAACGGTCCCTCCATAGTCCTGGCATGTGCCAGCCAATAGTACCGGCACTACAATAGCGTCAACCGGCACCATTCCCTCCGCACACTGCCACAATGGTTAATCCCGTCTGTGCCAAGCGATTTAATCGGCACTACCGGTATCACACTATCACACTGGGTGATAAGTTAACACACCACACCCTCTGGGACGAATTTCGGACCCTGTTTCCTCCAAAACTTGGGGGGCACACGCAAACGAAAATGGTGTCTTTGTGGTGGAAATATTTCGTCGAGAAGGTTTGCATGTATTAATAGACAATTCGTTGGTCGTACTCACTACGCCCTCCCCGTTGTCGAGAAACCCAGCTCTGAAAATCGTCCGAGGGGGTGGGGTGTGTTATCTTATCACCCTAGTGTGATAGTGTCATACGGTAGCCACCGGGCACCAGCAGTATCAAGCCGGCATTATAGAGGGACCCGTACTGTATGTGCCTCGAGCTGCAAGATAAGGACCTGTACGACGCGCGCGCAGCCTGGGTCATTTTATTTTTACCGCCGCCGCAAAATTTCTTGCCAGAATCGAGGAGGCAAGAAAGCGCTCAAGTCTTCTCTCTCGCGACCAAAACCTGCAAGGCACGACCCGCAGAGGGGACGACGGGGGGATAAGAGCCTGCCATGCGACCCCCCGCATCTCTAGGAGGAAGAGAAGACAAAAAAAAGAAGGGCGAATATCATAAAAGGAACGGAGAGAAAAAAAAAAGGAAAAAAAAAACAAAACAAAAACCAAAAAACAAAAAACACTTGATAAGTTGCGATAAAAGTCCTGCTCGTCGTTTTTTTCGGTCGCCATACATGTAGGTCCCGAAAAGGGGCAACACACATGGAACTACACTACAGTACATACGTGGCTCACCCGATCATGCCCCTCGTAGCGTCAAGGTGGCCAATCTCCGAAGCGTAGCTGCGCGCTCTCGCCTCGAACACCTCCATCACCACCTTCCCCACCTAGATTTACATTGCGGCGAGCCGCAAAAATTGTATATATATATATATTATCAGCATGTACGTGGCGAGTTCGGACGGAGGGAAGGGAGCCCAAAATCTATGCCTGGTACGTACGTACGTACGTACTGATTGTCCGTACAGTGGGGGCGAGGCACGCCCACCGCTGCGATTTCGGGCACGCGAAACTTCGTCAGTCGCCAATCCTCAACTCTCACTTGGCGATCATCAATCCTCGACATTTCATAATCGTCTCAACCCTCAATCATCAAAATCGTCAAATCCCCAACCCTCAATGCTATCGTGGCCCCTCGGGAGTGACGGTTACCCGCTATGCTGTACGTAAAGTGACTGTGAAGCCCCTCGACACATGCGGGCCCTACCAGTGTGGCGATGTGCGGAGTATATAGTGCCCGTTGCCGCAATATTGCCAGTATTGTTGGCTGGCGCATACATATCGGTACTATAGAGGGACCATCACTGCATTCAATAATCAATCGCCAATCCCACAATAATCAATCTTCAATCCCACATCCCAAATAATCGATCGCTACTATTCACAAATCATCAATCATCGATTGCCAACCAACGATCAATCGTCAATCATTGATCATCCATCATCTACCAACCCCGTCATCATGTGCTCGGGTAAAACTGCCCCGCGGCAACAGCAAAGCATACACATGCATGTCGTAGACAAAAAAAAAAAACGGGTTGATCAGCACGTACTCACGTTCCACTACATTCAGTACCTGCGCAAACTATTAATAGCAAGGTGCACTAATAATAATTACATGACAGATTACATCACAGTTACATCACGCTTACGTTCCAACCACATACAATTACGTTACAGTTACGTTACGGTTACACCAGTTACACCATAGTTAAAATACAATTACGTTACGGTGATACCACAGTTACAATACAGCTACAATACAGTTACATTACGGTGACACCACAGTTACAACAGAGTTCAACACAGCTACATTTCAGGTACACTTCAGCTCAAGTACAGCTACGTGACAGCAGTTGCAGCCCATTCTAGTCTGCACCTTCGCGAGCAGGTCTCCCCACTGCTTCGGGTGATGTCGTGGGCTAGCACTCGGCCTCATCCTTGCCATGCTCTTCACTCAGTGCGCCGGAGGGGGGGGGGACGGCAACAAACAGAAATATAATGTGAGGTCAGGGTTCAAGGTATATGGTTAGGGATAGGCTTATGGACACGGTGAGGGTCACGGTCTGGGCTAGGTTTTCCCTTGAGAATGGTGTCCCGCGACTCATTTTTGATCTACCTCCGTCCCTTACCTCCCCCCTGTGCAAGTTCCTGCGTTGCCCCCCCCCCCCCCCCCCCATCCGAGGGTTTTATGGTCATACGACTACGGTCATGCATGATAGTGAGTACACCCCATCCCCTTCGAAGATCACTACGAAAGGAAAACAGGACAACATGGAGCTTTCTTCGTCCTCTGCCTAACCAAACCCAGGGGGCCTTCCACACCTAGAACACCACTCCTTCTTAGACCTTGGCCAACGTCTATACGTACAGACCCGCACCTCCCGGGACGGTCCGCCCCCCCAAACAACCACAACCCCCTCCTCTCCCCCACCGCCCTGCCCTCTCAAAAGCAAGAAAGTAAACCCTTCACGCCTCATCTCTGCCCCCCCCCCCCCCCCCTCTCACCCTCCCACAACACAATGAAACCCTTCATATTCAACCCCCCCCCACCCCCTCCCCCTTATGGTCATACGACTACGGCCATGCATGATAATGAGTACACCCCCCCCCCCCCCCCCCTCCGCCTGACCTTCTGGGCCCCCCTGGTCGACATCGGGGGCGGAACGCCATCCACGTACAACGAAACCAGCGAGCAACGGTCCCGGGGGTCTTGGTGTAAAAGTCCGCGCAGAGCCACCAGAAGATTTTCCCCTGAGCCTCCACCGCAGCGGCCGTGGCGGCGGCGCCTTCCGACGACCCTCCCGTCTGAGGCGCGACGACGACGTAGAGCAGGAGCCAGCCTCCCCCGTCGTCCCCCCCGCCTCGGCCCTCGACCTTGTCCACCCACTCGCGGACGAGCGGTCGAACCGTCTGGTTGGGGAGGGGGGGAGTGCGACATGAATTGAGGCGGGGCGGGGCGGGACGGGGCGGGGAGGTGGGGGGGGGGAGGGGATGTGTGAAGGGGGGGGGGTACTCGGTATCATGCATAGATGTAGTCGAATGACCGGGGGGGGGGGGGTGGGGGCTGTGCTCGTGTTTCACATTTATGGAAAAGGTAGAAGTATCATTCTCCAGGTTTTGTTGTTTTGCTTGGACCCGAAAAACCGCTGTAAGCGAGCGCAATCTGATGAACCAGGATAATAAGCACCAACACCGATTCCAAACACCGATTCCAAACACCGATTCCAACATTCGGTATACAGTAGGTCACCGCTACAGCGCAACCCCGTCTTCATCTATCCCGGAGACACCAACAGGAGGTGGAGGGGGGAAGGGCGGCAATCTCAAAGTGTTTCACATCATTGCCAAACTCTACAGGTAATGCAAACTCTAGAGGAAACAGCGGCCCATGGACGATACGCCTCGTGCTCATCCAAAGTAATTAAAACCAACTCGAAACGGAAATTGAACGGACTTGTTCCACTGGCAGTTCCAACGGACTTCCAACGGAAATTTCGACGGAAATCCCAACGCAACTTCTACGGACTTCCAACGGATACGTATTCCAAACGGAAATCCCAACGGAAATTCTTTCCAAACGAACTTCCAACGGGTCGCGTAACAGAAAGTCCAGCATATCATAGACTTCAAACGAACTCCCCAACGGCACTTCCAACGGAAACTTCAACGGAAGGCAAGGGGGGAGCGGGGAGCGCGGAAAGCCGCTCCCCTTGCTATGGCCTTGTTCCGCCGCTGCTCAAGCCCCCAACACCGTTGGGCAAAGTGCTGATACTATGTCGAGGGGAAGCCTCGCCGACCAAGCAATCTTACTCTCGGCAGAAGGGTCCCTCCCATCCGGTGGTAATAATAGCACTATCTATTACGGGGGGCCATAGAAAATAGGACCAAATATTGTTAGTAAAAATAGGTAAATAAATAGGTTTTTATGTATACCATAGGTCCTATTAACTATGGACCGCCGTAATAGTGACGCTTTCAGAACCACAGTCCTGTTTTGGGGACAAGTCACTTCGATTTCGAGCGTTTTTTCCCCCGAAAATAGGACTGCAGTTTTGCCCTAAAAGGGTAAAGCAGGGTTGTTCACGGGTCGGGTCAAACCTCGCGGGTCAGGTCAGGTCAGATCAGGTCGGGTCGGGTCGGGTCGGGTAACGGTGACTCGACCCGACCCGTCAGAGAGTATGGAAACATCCTTGCTGACCCCACCCGACGACCCGACCCGTAATATTTCAAAAAATTTCCTGAGGCCACCAGCGGGTCGGGTCGGGTCATGACCCGTCAAGAGCTCTGTTATTTGCCGGTCCGATCGAAAATATAAGGTACATTTCGATCACCACAATAGGTACAATATGTCCCTTGTATTCCGATCAGACTGGAAGCCGCATAGGCGCTCCTAACCTCCGGGACACCTGCGGGCCAAACGTCTTCGAAGCGGGGGGCCGGCCTGCGTAAACTTGACTTCGCGGGAGCTCGACACCCTCCCCGAACCAGACCGGGGCTACGTACGCCAAGGCCGCCAGGGACACATTGGACGCCCGTTCGACACGTTCCATGTTTCATGTTCGCGTTCCACGGTCGTCCCAAGTTTCATGTCCTGTGTCCAACGTTCCAACTGTCGCAGTGGACGTTCTATGTTACATATTCCACGTTTCATGTTTTAGTGTTCCACCTTCCACTTTCTATGTTTTGGGTGTTTCAAGGTTGTATGGATTATTTTTTCGTGTTCCATGTTCTGCGTTCCATTTCCATGGTACCATTTTCGACAAGCGGAAGGAAGTAAAACGGACTACGTATGGCCATACGACTACTGCCATGCATGACATGTACACCCCCCCACACTACGTATGGATGTACGACTGCTGCCATGCATGACATGTACCCTCCCCCCCGTGCAGACGACCAAGGCGCAATCAACAGTGACGGGACCGAACAAAATAACTCACGCAGATTTCGGCGAACAAACGGAAAGACTCCCCCCCCCCCCCTCCCCTCATTCGAACCCGTCATACATTGCAAGGCGCAATCGACAGCGACGGGACCGAACCACACAACTCACGCAGATTTCGGCGAACAAACGGAGAGACTCCCCCCCCCCCCCCCCCGCCTACCCCTCATTCGAACCCGTCATACATTGCAACTCCGCCTCACAAGTGCCTCTTAGCAAAATATGAAGCTCACCCTTCGTGCGACTCGCCCAACACCCCACGTTTCGCTTCACGCTTGGTGCAAGCAACCTGTGTCCGCATGGGGCGTGGGAACCCGACGTGGTCCGTCCCGACAATTTCAGGGACGCGAGGGTCTAAGGCCATACGACTACGGCCATGCACGGCCTGAGTGCACCCCCCCTGCCCTTTTCTTTCTCCACCCCCCTCCCCGCCGTTCACAGTCTTGCCTGCTTGTAGTGTTCTTGGCTCTCTGCGCTGACCATATAGATGAAGGCGAACGAGGCTCGGTATCGCTCGGCAGGGGTGTCGACCAGCCTGGCCGCCACCTCTGTGCCCGCTAGCGTCCGATGAACGAGGCACCTTACCGGTAACTCGTCGATGTTCATTGGACTGCTTACAGCCGGTGGCTTCCAAAGAAAGGAAGAAAGGGAGGGAGGGAGGGAGGGAGGGAGGGAGGGAGGGAGAGAGGGGGGGGGGGGAAGGAGGCAGGGCGTACGGTTTTTTTTAGCGTGTGTTTACGGTGGAACTGTTTGAGGGCGACGCGCCTGGCGGTACTCATGATTCCAAACGCGTTCGCTCATCGGTCAAGTTCACTTCCATCTACCTCCTTCGCGACAGCAACCACGCTTTCAACGTTGACGGGTTTTGCAGCACAAGCGCATACCAGGTATAAATACTAGGAGACAGGGTCCTCGGAAAAATAGTTGAGGTATGCTTGCAGTACCACACTAAACATTTTGAAGAGCGGCGAGTTCTGCAACATCGAGGCGGTCACGAGGCACGCCAGTCATCAGCTCGAAAGCTCCTGGGTATCGGATAGTCAGCGTATCATTATGCCGTTGGGTGGGGGGTGGGGGGGGGGGGGGGGCTACAGAAGCACGCGCTTGGGTTGAATCGCACCCGCGTCCCATGGAGGGGAGGTGGACGTATCGCAAATTGGTGCCGATCGTTACCATTACGGGGGGCCATAGGTCATAGGACCTATGGAATACATAAAAACCTACCAGGTATATATTTACCTATTTTTACTAACAACATTGGGTCCTATTTACTATGCATAATATGGTCGCCCGTAATAAGCACGGCCTCCGGGTGGGTGGGTGGGTGGGTGCAAGACCGCAGACATCGGTGCCGCAATACCGCACGAGCAAGATGATGCCCCCCCCCGCGGCAAGGCAGAGGTCATGGTCAAGGCCAAGGCAGAGGCTAAGGCCCTAGCCTCCAGTGGGGGCAACCCACGTATCTCACTCGAACCAAACACCAAACAGCAACGGCAACAACGGCGGCGAAGACAACCAAAAAGCATCAGCACCTATACCAACTCCATCACCACCTATATTAACCCCGACACGATGACGACGACGACCACTACCCGCAACAACACCAACACCCACACCACACAAAACCAAACCCCACGCACCCTATTTCCACCCTCAACACCCCCAGACCCCCCTCACCTTCGCCACGAGTTTCCTTAGTGGCATGTACACCATCAGCGGCCGCTCTACGTACTCCCACAGCCTCTCCGGGTCATACACGCTCAGCGTCGGCATGGGAACATCCTGCGCGTCATGAAACAGTCCATCACCCCCGCCCTCCCCCGCCTCGTCCGCCCCCATCCAGAACTCCCGCACATTCGTCCCATCCCCGGGGCTCCCTCCCTTAGGGTCGCCTCCGCTCCCTCCACCCCTGACCCCACCCCACCCCCGCTCCCGCCATTACCGCTGCTACTGGTCCCAGACGGGGCTGGGGCGGGGGTGGTGGGGCCTCCCCGCCCTCCTACAACTCCCGCGATGGCCAGGGAAGGGGTCGAAGAGGCCCGGGCCACGGCGAAGATGCTTGGCGACGGAGAGTTTGATCCCGAGGAGGCGGTGGTGTTTGACCCCGGGGAGGGGGAGGGGGAGGGGTTTCCAACGCTGACGGAGGGGCCGGAGGATGATCGAGAGCGAGGGGGGAGGGCTGGCGCCTGGGGGTGGGGTGGGGAGGGCGGGAAATGGTTGGGTGGTGGTAGTTAATGCGATGGTTGAGCAACGGAAATAAACCGTGCCGGTACATGCGGTAAGATAAGCAGCAGAAATACAAAACGACTCAATATATATACGGCCGGTGAT
This sequence comes from Macrocystis pyrifera, assembly GCA_031763025.1. Classification (NCBI taxonomy): domain Eukaryota; class Phaeophyceae; order Laminariales; family Laminariaceae; genus Macrocystis; species Macrocystis pyrifera. Next base: position 2,961,634 of record JASSKH010000035.1, on the reverse strand, counting down.
GCAATCAATCACGGTCTGCTTTGACATGCATAGGTTTCGAGATGTCGCGACCCGTTGTTGCTGTTGCTGTTGTTGTTGCTGTCGTTGTTGCTGTTGCTGTTGTTGTTGTTGTTGTTGTGTTTGTTGCAACATCATTATTTCGTAGCCGACCAAGTTCGGCACAACCAGGGTTCGTCGTCCGTACGTCCACACGAGTACGTGCCTTACTATTGATAGTACCTCCGTAATTCCGTACGGGTGCTGATCGTTCTTGCTGCGAAAATCTACATGTGCCGTGGTCACAAATCACAAGTCAAAAGCGGCCTGTTGATGAGATCACTGACCCTTCAACCCTTTACAGTAGGAATGCAGTCCCGTTTTGGAGATAAACCACCCACACTCTAGCCAGTTTGTCCTCAAAACGGGACTGCATTCCTACTGTAAAGGGCTAAGTTCGCTGCCGGACCAAACTATCAATAGCGTGCAAATATGATTATACTGGTACTGCTGTACGTATGATACGATATCTGCCAGGCACGGGGGTTTGTGCCCACGCGGCGTCAGACTGGCAATCGATACTTCTACTGCTGTTCTATTGCTGTACGACTGTTGTACGACTGCTGTACCTGGTATCTCGTATCTGGTACTGATAAGTGATATCCATTGACTCATAGTGCCGGAAGAGTTTTCTTGTTCCTTGAGTTGCTCACCCTCTTCACCCTTCACCTCTATTGTTTTGTTGTTGTTCGCCGTTAGGCCTCCAGCTTGCTATTGTAATGACGCACCGGCGGGGCGTAAAACAGCGGTCAGTACGTAGCCAGGGTCGGTGAACATTTGCGATGCGTCGAAAGGCTCAATCGACTGTCGTCGCCTGCCGCCTGCCGCGCGCAGTCAGTTGGTGCTCGGCCAGAAAGAGCTACCCGTCTGGTGGGATATAAAAGGGACATTAACATGACCAAAAAACGTCAAAACGTACGTTATACTTATGACACCAGCATGCCATCAGACTGGGACGGGTACGAGTTTCCCTCTCAGATCCCTCCGAACGCATGTTCTTCGGAAACCTACTTATTTTGTCACACATACACGACAGGACAGCTGCGAGAATATACATTTATCAAGAACAAGAAAATGGGTACTACTTGGTACACAAGACAGGCAGGCAGGCAGGCAGGCAGGCAGGCAGGCAGGCAGGCTGAGATGTGCAGGAACATAATTAATTCGGGAGCCATTATACTGAAGTTAGTGTAAAACGCACCCATTCCCAAATAAGAAATCCAGCCTGAGCCAGCTTTTCTGTTCATTATTAATAATAGGTGTTCTGTACTGCTGTAGCTCTGCAGAACAAGCACAAGTTCAGCACGTCTTTGGAACTTTATTACCAGTAATTGGCATACACCACTCTGGCCGAGAAAATAATCATCGTATGGAATCTGATATGAACATAAAATGGGCACTATATTCTCGGCCAGAAGTGGCAGTCATCATCAATTTTGGGACTTGATAAATTATACTTGATTATAGAATAGAGGCGGAAAATGGTTGAAAACACATGTGGATGGCACCGTTGGCCACACGAAATCGGCCGGGCTGCTGAAGGTAGGGGTAGGGGATGGGTCTGGACCGCAACAGAACGAGATGTACGACACATGTAGACTCGCAGCATCATGGACCCGTCTCCTGCCGTCGACGCGAAATGTCAAGGTAATATAATACCTACTGAGCTATGCTATAGAGGTGAAGGATCGATCGATTACCCAGCCTAGGGTAATCCTCATAGCATATTCCTCATAACCTTGTAGTACTGTATATTAATAGTACAATATACTGTACCTGGCATATAGTATACTGAGTACATACATATACGTACAGCATATCAAACACTGTACAGAAACCTATATTTGACTCTGTATTTTTCAAGTGTTCTGTGCCCACGCCGGGAGAGTGCAGTCCGCAACGGGTTGAGAGAAGGTTGCACGCTTCAAACACACAGATAACCGATTCCCACTTGATGCTCCACATCGTTCAGGGCAGATACAGTACATCAAGGATAGATACATTCCTTAGCTGTGCGATCTGGCTCGCGTTGCATTGCCGGGCGGGAGCCACGGCGTCCCCACTATCGACTACTTCTGCATATAGGGCATGTTTCCTGGTTTGGATCTGTACTATACAGATCGTGCACAATAATACCCCGGAACGGCATATTAGGATCTGAATGATCTATCTGTAGATCATCCGCCTGTATATCATCCGTTCGTACATCATCTGTCTGTAAATCACCTGTACATCATCTATCTGTATATTATTTATCTGTATATCATCTATCTGCATATCATCTATCTGCATATCATCTATCTGCATATCATCTATCTGTATATCATCTATCTGTATATCATCTATCTGTATATCATCTATCTGTATATCATCTATCTGTATATCGTCTATCTGTATATCGTCTATCTGTATATCATCTATCTGTATATCATCTATCTGTATATCATCTATCTGTATATCATCTATCTGTATATCATCTATCTGCAGATGATCTGTCCAATGTGTGAAAGCTTGGTACAAAAGATTATCGCACTAACTCTTCGCTTTTTAGGTCGCTACACCTCGGTCCCACGAGTGTAACCCTTTCACGACCGCAGTCTGGTTTGGGGGATACATTACTAAAAATGTGACTCGTTTGTCCCCGAAACGGAACAGCAGTCCTAAAAGTGTTGATACTACTCTCTCTGAACGGAAACGTAATCCCCCACTCAATTCTCAAGTCGATCTAAAATAGTGATTATATTTACGTACACCGTGGTAAGAGACTCCACAAGAGGCGTGTACGGTTATGGCGAAGCTGCGACAACCTTGTAGGAGTGCCTTCGTGAGATGTTGCTTGCGCGAGGGATTAACTGCTGCCACTACGAAATCAAGGAACAAAAAACACACACACATTCGACGCCAAGGGTTACCGTAGACAACTTTGTTACTTCTGAAGGGTTGAGCCTCCTCGGCAAGTTAACGGTGAAACGGCGAAGGCAAGGGGCACGGGCTATCAGTATCTTCTCCTGTACCGTTTCTGCTTGTAGTTATACTGGCCTTTCTTACCTGTCCTACGAGTATCATGATATCACGCTCGTATACTACTATACGATCGGACGAAAAACGCTCTCTCCCTCGGCCCTTGCGAGAGCCATTTTTTTTCTTCCTTCTTTCTCGGTTTCCCGTTTGTTCCGTTTTTGTTTCACGTGTGATTACTTGCTGTACATAGGACGAGCGGACAGGGAGTGTGAATGTTCGTGACCGTGAGCTATATATTTTTTTAATGCTCAGCTTGCCTATTTTCCGCCGTATCCTTTGTGTCTCTCTTCTTTTGAACGGGAGTTCAACCTCAACTAGACTCGCTCTCTTTCGTACTCGTATATATACATACGTATCCCCTAACCAGGCATGCCGTCCATATATGTCAAGATTCAATCCCGTTCCACACACCCCCGATCTCCGACCAGTACGTTCAATCTTACACAATTATCTGAACTAATTTCTGCAATCTTGAACCAATGCGAGGACTGACAACACACAGCACACGTGACCACGCCCTAGATATGACACACTCCCACGATGAGCCCTTCAACAGCCCAGCTGCAGCCGACACGACAACACAAGGACACCAACACGCACGGAGAGGATCTCCAAAGACCACAACCGAAAGACATCACACTCCTATATATTACTCTGATTCACCAACCATGACCTTATAAAGAACAATGCTCGGCGCCGTAGACTACGCCTGCTAGACACCAGGTACCAGCGTGAGCTACTCGTGCCGGTTACGTTCTGTTCTTCACGGCACGCGTTACCAATAAATCATAGAAAAAAACCACACACATTGGACAGATAATCGATTTACACGTATAGTGTATGACCTGACCTACCGTAGACCTTTCACGGCAGATGATCTGTATGATCTGTATGATCTAGCTCATGTTGCCGGGTGGGACCGTATAGCTCTGCATCATGTAGGGCATGCTTCCTGGGTTGGATCTGTATCACTGTGTACAGATCATGCACAAAGCCTCAGAACGGCAGGTTAGGATCTATCTGATCTATCTGTAGATGATCAGCTATGTGTCCGACGTGCGAAATATTCGCACTGTAGCCGGGGGGAGGTGGCGGGTGGGGGGGGGTGGCTGGGGGGGGGGGACGAGCGTTCGTTCTTCTGGTCTTGTGTGGCCCTTCCCAGCAAGCAGTTGCGCCAGCGGAGAGATGCAGAGCTCTCTTAATAGCATCTTCTTCCGTCGCGCGCGGCATCATGGACGTGTATATAATGTATGTATCGCGTATATAAACCTTGATTTTTTCTTGGCCTGTCACCTCATCTGGTGCATCCTGTACAGCAGTGTTCACAGTTTTTTTCTTCTTCATTTGTTCATTTTTCTCCATCCCATTTATTATATTCGCCCTTCTGTTTCTCCCTCTTTCCTAATCGTCACTTACATCTGGGGTCACACAGCAGGCTTTTCTCCCTCCTCCTCCCCCACTACGATTCTTGCCTTGCATTTTTATCGCGAAAAGACTTCCTCCCTCGTCGACTCGCACATACCGCAATAATGCGAGTAAACGCCCCCGCCCCCCCCCCCCCCCCATCCCCCGGATCGACTTTTCGAGCTCGATAACTCCGTAACAAAGGTGCCCATACCAAACGACACGTTTTCGGACAGCCCTCAGCGAAATCTGTCAAATGCCACCCTTAAAAAGGCGCTGGCATTCTTTTTCTGTGGAGATGTCGGAGATATCGAGCTCGAAAAGTCGGTTCCGAGCGGGACGGGGGGGGATGGGGGGGGGGGTGTACTCGATAGGAGAGATGTACTCGATCTCATGCATGGCCGTAGTCGTATGACCATAGACCCTCGCATCCCTACAATGCCGGGACGGAGCATGTCGGGTTTTCACCGACCAGGCAGACATTGCTTGCACCAAGCGCGAAGGGGGATGGGGGGGGGTGTACTCATCATCATGCATGGCCGTAATCGTAGGGGAGTCGTACTCGATATTATGCATGGCCGTAGTCGTATGACCATAGACCTACAGCATCCCTACAATGCCGGGATGGAGCACGTCGGGCTTTCACCGACCAGGCGCGGGAAGGGCGTTTACTCGCATTATTACATTACATTTCATATAAAATATTGGACTTTCTTTCACACATTGAACGGGTGAGATTCCTCACTTGTATGAATGAGATGTACATCTATTTAATAGATCATGTGTGCTTGTGCCGGGTGGGAGCTGTAGGACATACAGCTCTTGCGCACAAGCTGTATTTAGGGTGGGATCTGTGTGGTACATACCGCTCTCGAACAAGCACCTCAAACAGCGAAGAAAGGATCTACGATAGATACAATATCTACAGCAGTAGTAGATCGTGATCGGTCCAATGTGCGATACTTTAAACTGCTTCGTGATGCGGTGTACGGGATACATCCTATTCGAGGCCATCAAAGTTCGGAGCCATTCGAAGAAAAGTTCAAGGTGCACCATTAACACATTAATAGAGCATGACACCGGACGCTAGACAGCTCAACACGCACGTGATAAGGTATACTAATATACAACTACTTTATAGAGGCCACGCTGTGGTTTGTACCTTATGGGCTATATATTATAGCACTGCTGTACGTACCGTATCGTATCGAGCGTACAACACAGCTCATATTGCTGCACGATTGTACCATGCCTGGTTGATACATGTGTACTGCAGCTTTGTGTTTTCTATGGTGGCTTCGGCGTTTTGCGGCACGGCGATACATACCCTCTGGCACAACACAACCAGTGTTGGCCACTTGGCCACCTCCATCCAGAGCAATGTACAGCAGCAGTATCTCTGTGGCGTAGTTTTATGACCACATAACTTGTATATCTCTACAGTATGACTGAAGAATCGGCACGGACACTGGTTGTGCTGGATGTCGACGGGTAGAGGGAACGGTTTAATGTGAAGAACACACACACAGAGCAGCAGCAGAGCACAGCAGCAGCGGGCTCAGAACAACAGACCCACCGTACGAGCACGTACTCGAAAAAACACGCCCGGTATTACCGGTATACAAAACATACGTATCGTACATCATTGTGACCAGGTACCCAGTATCTCGTACCTGGTACGATATACCACTTTGGGGGGTACCCAATATCGTACCTGGTACGATATACTACTTTGGGCGGAAATATGAGGACCGGTTGGTCTTCATGTAAATGTCTAAACGCTTTTAGAACTGCAGTCCCGTTTTGGGGACAAACCAGTCTAATTCCAAGTGTTTTGTCCTCAACACGGGACCGCAGTCCCACAAGGGTTAAACTTCGGCGTAAGAGTAGTACAGCAGTGGAAAATACCGGTATTATCGTCGACGGAAATGTAAGGACCGTTAGGTGTTGCTATTTACAGACCAACGTCCCTTATATTTCCGTCTAGATATGTACCGCAGTATCAATTTAATGTCAATACGTAATGCTGCCTGTAGTACCGGCACGTCTCTGTATGAATGGAGAGAAGGTTGGTTTGTGCACTCCACATTGCACACTGGCTAGACTACAGCAGTAGGTACTCGTAATGGAGTATGTCCTGTAGCAGCTGTGTCGCGTGGTGTGCGTCGGTACACGTGGAATGCTGCCGCCGAACCGGCGCACCGTGCACCTCTCACTCTCAAGAGTACCACCGACTGCGGTATACAGCAGTACAAGGAGTACCGGAATGTCGCAGAGTTCATCGATTTTATCAACCCGAAGCTAACCATATCGATAACCACAGCAGTAGAACGCTACCTCGCCAACCCTAACCTTCGCCTGGGCTCGCGACTCGTATACTCCCGCGAGAATGTACGAGTAGTATGATACCGGTATATACGTGATATCATAGGAGGGCAGCAGCTAAGATGCCCCTTGCCTCTTGTACGAAATACGATACTCGTACGTGGCTTGATCGACTTTGTTGGTGTGCTGGTATTGCACCAGCTGCGCGAAGGACAAGGTGCTGCAGGTAGACGATACAAGGCCCTTTTTTCTTCTCCCGTGGTGCCGATTGAGAGAGAGCAGCACGATGAAGTGTTCCAGTACCACACATGTGTCGGGGCAGCCGCAACGTGGGCACGATTTTAACTCGGCGCCAACCACGAGTGACGATTTTACCACGTCTATGAGCACCGCACCGAGGCATCGAGTAAGCGACGAAGGTCATCGAAGCCCCAGGATATTCCAGGTGCCTTTGAGTACCAGCATAATAAAAACGAATAGAAAATCCGATCATTTATACAAACTGTTGCCGTGCTTGCCCTTGGCAACCAAAGGATAACTTACCACACGAGTTGCGGGTTTGCTTTCATCTGGACTGTCCACACTTCCAGCATCCGTCGTCGACAATGCCTCGTATCGAGCCTTCCGAGCCTCGCCCGTACCCGGAGTAACAGGCATTGTTCCACGATCACTTGTGTGCGCGCCACACCCCAACGCCACCTGAGGTTTTAGGATCATTGGTATGGCGTTTTGGTGTTCGCGACGCGATGAACTGCTCGTTCCTTCAGCATTCAGCAGCCCACTGCACAGCAGCAGCCGGACAACAGCCAACCAGACGCTAGGACAACCGCGTGGAATCCCCTGCACTAGGATGGGGACGATCTTCAGCTGCATGTTGGATGATGACGCCCTCGACAAGCACGAGTTGGAGAGGCTGGCCGTCTTGCACAAAGGTGTGAACGTACATGAAAGGTTAAATTTTGTTTCACCCGGACGTATATGTACTGCTGCAGCTGCAGCAGCAGCAGCAGTGACAACGTACCGCCGAACAACGCTACCGCTTGTACGCACAGACACATCTTAGACCCTACGGCAAGCGCTCCCACCGTGAGCCTTTCACGCGGCCCTTTATGGGACCCACTTCAACACCAATCTACCGCGCAGGATATCATGATGTGGCTTGAGGCACAAGCTTTTTTGGTTTTCATGGACGGAGAGCGGATGAACCGCACTGGTCAGGGTTCAGGAGTCAGGGTTCGGGAATCAGGGAGGGTAAGCTATTCGTACATAAAAGGGGGGGGGGTACCGGTGCTTCTTTCTGTATTATGCACAGAGTACCTCTTCTCTAGATTACTGCTGTCATAGGCTGGGATAGCCCACAGAGCGAATGCTGTTGGCGTTGTTGTCGTGGACGAGTTTGAGTCAGATAAAGCAGGAGGAGCCTGATCTTTTTCTGGCTCTTTGTTCCTCCTCCGTAAAACAAGAAAAGTGGGTGACGAGACAACTGGCCATCTCCGCCCGCTATACGCGTATCATGCCGCCGTACCGAGCATTCGCGGCGGTCTGCCTGGCCTTGCGGCGAGGCCTGTCGGGTCCGTGAACCACTCCCAACTTTGCCTCGTACCCCAACCGTATACACAGGGTACTTTGCTAGAAAACGAGCACCATATACCAGCATCTACGACCAGCACCGAAAAAAAAATCCGCCCTGCAGGGCCTCTGGTACGTACAGCAGTACGATTATGGCCATTATGTTTCTCACGTGTACGACGTAGTCGTACGCTTCTCTACTGATACCTAAAGGTACCTGGTACTGGTTATAATCCTGAGGGTGTCTTGCACTGACTGCTGTTGCTGTTACACCAGGTACCTGGATGTATAACAGCAATACCAAACGGTGGTATGTGCCAGGTAGAACCGAGCAGCCTCACGCGCGACTCCTACGATGGTACCTGGTACGCTTTTACGTGCAGCTGTAAAGTATTAAACCCGATCAGCAATGAATGCGTGCTTCCCACGTAGACGGTGATGGGTGGTGCACTTGTCAAGCAAGTGAAACCAGCGCCTGCGGTAGTGGTGACACAGGTAGTCGGCAGTATCGTGTTCCAGCATCCACCGGAGACCGGGCCTACTGGGCCTACAGATGATACGATATTTCACTGGATAAAGCAGTCAGTACTACAGCAGCAGTACCTTGGAAGCGGGGCAAACACTAAACGCCATTTCCAGCCAGCATCATGGTTATCTGTTATCCACTGGCACAAGACAGCAGTACCTGGTACCTGGTGCACACTAAACCTGGTATTTTTTTGTGTTCGCACCTCCTGGTTCATTCCCATATATTGTCTTCGCCCTCATTTTACCTCTCCCTCCTCTACACGAGTGGTCCTAGCTCAGATCCGAGGTCACATGGATAGCAGGCAGGCTCTCCTCCCCCCTCCACAATACAGTTGCTCGTGCCTTACATCGTTTATCGCGAGAGAGAAGACATCATCAGCCCTTTCTTTCCCCATCGACTCGCGTCTTGCGTCTCGCGTCGAATATTTATTCGTGCGATTCGAGTGGCACAAACAAGCAGTATTAATATTAATAGTTCAGCATCGCAGTTTATACGTACTCGTACGTACAGCAAAGCACTCATTGTAATACCGGTAGGAAATACTACTAATAATACTTCCACTTCGTATAGTTAAGTATTAAATCGTCGCATTTGGTCGAACCTATCGTAACGCCTATCGTCCCCTGCCCTATCATCCCCTGAGGTCGTGATGTTGACCATGATGGTGACCATGATGGTGACCATGATGGTGATGATGTCGGATTGTGACAATTTGGTCTAAACAGCAGTATCTGGTACTCTGTATCGATATCTGCACTGCTTGTTGGTGATGTTGTCTACTGGTACGATACACAAGGATAGTGATAAAATCTATTAATACTTACATATTAATACGAGTATTAATCGTAGGCTATTGCGTCTGGAGGGAGGCGGGTGCGTATAGTTGACTGTCCCTTTGCAGCGGTTGGATGTACGGCCGCACTTCTTGAGGTTCTGCAGCGGTTGAGTTACACTGCTGTTGTGCTGAACAGCAAGCACTTTGTCAACCTTCGTCTGTACTGTCTGTACGTCACCTTGCTTTTATACTGCTGTACAAGTACCTACCTGGTATGATATGTATTTGCTGTACTCGTACAGTCTAGACTACTACCAGGTTCGTAGACTACAGCAGTGTTGCCTTCACATGTTGTCTTCACAGTAAACCGTTATCTCTACCCAACTACATCAGCACACCCAGTGTCCGTCCTGATTCCTTATCCTTGAGAGATGCTGGTCGCGGACTATGTGAGACAGAGAAAACCAAACAAAAAATAACCGCAAATGAGTGGGTAAAGCGATTGAGATGCCGACGTACCGGGTACGAGAACAAAACAAGAGAAGCCAGACCAGAAACAAAGAAAAAAATACAGCAAAACCGAAAATTATCATGAAGTGAAACATATTCCAAATGACCCAAGGAGATGAGAAAGACTTCGAATTAATACGGAAGAAACGCATACGCGCTCAGGAGGAACAGATAATAAATACTGCTGCTGTACTGTTCGGACGAAGCAAAAAGCAACAAAGAAGAGAAAAGAGAGAAAATAGAAGATCGTACTCAAGGCGGTGATGTGTACCTGCTGTAACAGAGGTTCCCGTCTCTGGTACAAAGCCGATCCGGGGACCTTGCCACACCCCCTGCCATCTCCTTGCTGTTGTCGGTATTAGCGGTGTCAAGTGCCAGGACTGCCTCCGTCGCCCCCCCCCCCCCCCCAATGAACAACTCAGCAAAAATAAGTTAAACTAAATACTACCAGTGCTGTAGAACTCAAGGGATATACTGGTGTAGTAACACGAGTTCCACTTAATAGTCAAACCCATACCTTGCCACGCGATCTATATCATTTCGGTTGTGCATATGTCGACAGCTGTACCAGTACGGCTTCTCCCCCCCCCTCCCTCCCCTTGTCGCCGCTCTTGACGTCCTCAGCTGCGTGTCGTAGCCAGCTCCTCTTCGCCTCGCCCCTGTGCCACCTCGCCATGAAACAGTCCGCCGCTTCGGCGACCCCCCGATACCACTTCCCACTGTCGTTAGCCGCCCTCGGCGTTGACACCGTCTCTACTCCGAACAGCATGGGGGAGCTTTCCGTGGACCCGTCGCTGGCTTGAAATAGTTAACAATTTGTCGACCTTACAATACCATATTACCTCGCGAATAAGACCTTTTACGTTGCAATCCATAGTCAAAGACCTTTGTCGCGAGCGTGAAGCAGTGCCAGTGAATCGACCACAATACAGCGGCAAGCAGCAGCAGCAGCAGCAGCAAGAGTAGCAGTAATGCACATACTATTGTTGTTAAAGGGAGCGAACAAAGAACTAGACGAACCTTGGAGGGAGGGGAGACCACCCGATCGCATCGCAAGAGCTTTCAATAGAAGCCCGTATGTACGTACGGCAGTACTCGTTACATTCTACTGCCTGTGCCGTGTCGAAGTTTTCTTCTACGTACCCAATGAGAAGAGCCAACTGCTTTGCACCTGTTTTATGTGGACAAGCAGTATCGTGTTAGTATTAATAGTTGAAGCTGCTGCTTACAGCTATATATTGAAGATAGTGGAGCTTTTGATTTTTCGGAAAGGATACCTGGTGTGTCAATACGAGGCAAGTTTGATCGCCCGACCAGCCAACATTGTTCTGCCATTAACATACAGCAGCAGTAGTTAGTCCATACCTCAACCTGCTGTACGAGTCTACCAGGTACAATATTCCATGTGTGTTACTTTCGCACGAAATCGTTACCTGGTTTGTCTCATGTCTACCCAACAGCATACAGCAGCAGTACGATAGACCGTACAGAGCATAGTATACAAGAACAAAACGCAATACAACACACCCAGTGTCTGTATCCTTCCTGACTACTGGTACCAGGTACAGCAGTAATTATTCTTCCACGAAATGTACGAATACAAGGGCAACGTTAATCCGGACTCAGAATTTAGCATGATTAGTGATGTATTAATAGTGACAGACCGGGCTCCCAATGGGTGGTCGTTTCCCTCCCTATCGAAGATGCTGCTTGTAGGTTTCATAGGTGACAGGTCTGTGCGCGTGACGGTCTATTTTTACCTTATTATAATGGTTGTAGTGCAGGCGACGGTCAGTCAAAGGGCCAACCCGCTGTCACCTTCCACTAAGTGGACGGAAATGTTAGGATCGCTTGGTATTGACATTAGTGTATAAGTGTGCCTTATATTTCCATCCAGGGTGGTACGGTCGTAGCAAAGTTTCTTCCGATGATACATTGATTAGTAGTGCCTGTACCATGTTCTGTCCGGCTGTAGTTTGAATCGTGTATACTATTAATAGTGCTGTAGTATGTTGAAGTATTATACCAGGTACCAGGTAGGCATGACGGGGCACTCAGACAGATGTATATCGCAGATGGATCGAGTCAATTGTTCTTTGTTCGTTCGTAGTCGTTCTTTTGTTTGTTGTGCAGTGCTCTGTATATTTGTGCATGTAGCTGCTGCTGCTGCTGCTGATACCGCTGTGTTGCTGCCTGTCTGCGTGAAGCCGGGCTAGCGATCGTTGACCTTTGACCGTTGACGTTGGAACTGAGCCCGCCGACCGCCGCGTCTTTTTTTTTTAATCGTTTCGCATCACGTTCTCGTTTCCTGAACATACAAGTAGCATGTCATTGAGGGTTACACGTTACACCAGTGTACTGGTATTGCGTAGGGCGGTACGAAACAGACAGCGTTCTTTGCAACATCATGGGGCACTGCTCTCTAGGTCTCCTCCTTTTACCTTTGGTATATACTGCTGTAATCATACCACACCCTAACACCGTACATAACATACGTGTAATACCATAAGCACCACATATCATACCTGACTATTACGGGGGACCATAGTAAATAGAACCAAATATTGTTAATAAAAATAGGTAAATATATAGGTTTTTGTGTGTACCGTAGGCCGTAGGTTCTACCAGGTATTTACTATGGTTCCTCGTAATACGAGGCTATCAATATATTTTATTTTTCAGTTTAGTTTACACCCAACCTAACCTCACACGGAATTTATTTTCTTGTCTTCAATTTGAAACACCACACTCCATCTGGCATACGATACTATTAATATTGTGTTCCTTTCTACTCCTGACGCTTTTGGAGGCTGTCGTGCGACCACGGACTAGATTTCTGACTGGTCAACCTTTTTATCATTACGGGGGTCCATAGTTAATAGGACCTATGGTGTAGATAACAGCCTATATATTCACGTATTTTTACCAACAATTTTTCAGTCCTATTTACTATGGTCCCCCGTAATAATAGTACTGCAGACCCGTTTTAGGGACAGGCCACACTAATTTTAAGTAATTTTGTCCCCAAAACGGGACTGCCCTCCTAGTACTAAAAGAGCTATAATAATGTGAGAACAACAACCAGGTTGTGGCGATATTTTTTTTTTTTTTTTTTTTTTTTCCTTTCACACGCTCACACAGAATCAGTTTCGTTTGTTCCGTTTTGTGAATTGTGGAGGTTCTTTTGAGCTTGTGTGGTGGAAGGGACGGGGCATTGAGTTCAATTTTCGTCCAACACAACAGCCTTGTCCGGCGTGTGCCTTATCAGCCCTGATAGGAGGACAAACTACTTATGTTCAGTCCCGTCTTCCGGACAAACTACTGGAAAATGACTGGTTTGTCCCCAAAACTGCACTGAACATAACCAGTTTGCCCTGGAAGGGTTGACCCCCTTAAGGCCTCAAGTACTGCTGTACTCGCGTTATCGAGACAAAACTCTTGGGGTAAAGAGTCAGGTTTAGGTTTCTGTACACACCACTACTAAAAGTCAACTACTGCTGCTGCTGCTGTACAAACTCTACTTGTGAACGCGCAGACTCCACATACGCAACCCTACGCGAATTTGCGGAGTTCGTAAACGAGAGTGTGTATGGGACGACCGATATTTCGACGGCGCTCGGTGCGCGTAGCGCCTCGTGCGGCGTTTGAACCCCTTTGTGAGCCCTGCACTCCCGCTTTGGGGACAATTGGGGACAAATTACTTGGAATTAGAGTTAGATACATGTTTCTCCACAGTAGTGCAGTACTAAAAGGGTTAATTAAATCAACTTCGTATGTACTGGTAGAGCCCTTCTGGTCTGTGCATGCTGCTGCTGCTGCTGCTGCTGCTGCTGCTGCTGCTGCTGCTGTATCGCATGCCAGAGACCATACGAAGCCAATGCCGTGCTACTGTAGTCCGAAATACCAGCGCGAAACAAGACAGCAAGACAACAGGCAGCTAAGTATTTTTACTTGGAAGTATATTTTTAGTAGGGTTTGCACACCGTGGAAGCTTTCGTCGGTTTCATCGCACAAGAGCTACTGCTGTGTAAATGTCCTATTTTTCTGTAGGAAAAAAAATGCCTGTGGCTACTTTTACTGCTGCTGCTGCGGATTGAGATACGCTCAGCGCTCATCGCGCGGAGCGCACATTCCTCTACTGCTGAAGTTGTAGTCCGAATTCTTCGGGGATAGGAGGGCGTCGATATATCTAGTGTGCTGGTAGGTTTTTCGCACCTTTGGAGCTTTCAACGGTTCAATACCCCTCGTGCAGATCATCTACAGATCCGAAAGATCATGATCTAGTTCATCTAGTTCCTCACCTGCCGCTGCGAGAGGTTGTGCAGGATCTATCAATCTGCATAGTACAGATCCAACCCAGAAAAAAACATGTGCTCGAGTAGAGCATGCAGGTTATACGGGGCAACATGAGCTACTGTCTGTGTGTAGATCGTACAACATCGGGAACAGATCCATCTATCTGCCTTGAGGCATCTAGATCACGAAGCGGGAATGATCTGTAGGTGATCTATCCGATCTGCCCGAGGTGTGCACGGTTTCATCACACAGTCAGAGCTACCGTATACCACATAATCCGGCGTCCCCGGTGGCTTGGTTGGTGGTCCGCGAGCCTATCAAGATCAATTTCGTGAGTTCGAGTCTCACCCAGTGCATGCTCGTAGGGGCTTTTTCTTGGAAAAAATTGATTAACGGAAAGCGCGAGAGCGTGAGTTAGCTGTACATTCGATGAAAGTCGACGAGCAGTGGGAATGCTGAACCCTATGCGCGATAAAAACTAAAGGCACGTACCGGGGGGGAGAAGGGACGACACCTGTGACCACGGCTTGTCCAGAAGATCGTCGAGGGTAAAAACCTCCTACGAGTGGGCTGGGAAGTAAAAGTGATGAAAATAAATAAATAAATAAAACGGGGTGCTGTACCTCAAGATAGCACACTCCCTGGGACTTTTTTTTTTTTTTTGAGCCGATTTTTCTCCAGAGCAAGCAGGGCACGCACAGCACACAGCCATATAATATATGTATGACGGCTTTTTAGAAAGTGCTCTGCAAAATAATTCATGCTTCCATATATAGATGCATCGCTCGGCGTTTGCACCTTTTGCCCAGTGTCAAGGAAAATCAGCAATAGTCTTAGTGACGTTCGTCCGAGGGGTAAGTGTGTTATCATGCGCATTGCCGCTCTATCCGGGGACATAGACCACGTTTGATTTTCATTACAGACTCCAAATGTGCTTATATTCCTGGCCAGAGTGATTCCCGGTATGTAATAATTCACTTTTCTTTGTTACTGCATTACGTACGAAGCTGGTGTCGGATATGTACCACAGGTATATACCCCCTGGTACAGCAATATACAGCAGTATATACAGCAGTAGTATTTACCGTATGAAATTCTTCAAGTATTATACAACTAATGTGAGATCGAGGATTTCGTCGAAACTCATCTTCTTTGCGAGATGTGTGTGACACTATTACGGCGGTCCATAGTAAATAGGACCAAATATTGTTAGTAAAAATAGGTAAATATATAGATTTTTGTGTGTACCGCAGGTTCTATTTACTATGGTTCCCCGTGATAGTGATACTTCACCGCGCGTACTACGAGTAGGGTTTTTCTATGGCCTCATCCGGGAAATACAGTCCGTACATGAAGAAGACACTATCTGAAGCTGCAGTATATAGTATATATGTGTATAATGAATTTTTAGCTACCTGCGGCGGTCTGCTGCATGATACCGTGAATGTTAGAGAGAGACGGCTCTCAACTTACGCACTGCACCTTCCTCTACGAGTGCACCATTGATCACGACTAAACCGTTAATAGTCGAGGGTTGATAGTTGATTTTTCCTAAGTTAGTTATGTATGCACTCTGATTGGCTAAGGGTGTATTACTTGCGGCTCAACCAACCTATTAATAAATAGAGTCTTTCCCAGCCACAGTAAATGTACCGACGGAACCGTACCGACGATGTTTCAGCGAAAAAATACTTGAGGTTAGAGACGGATAGGGTATGCAGTAGTAAAAGGCTGACCCCTTTAGAACTGGGGCGAAGCTTATATTCTACTTTTCACCGACCGTTTCAGCCGCCGCGCCGACATGTACGCCACTACTGAGGCCGAGTTCACCGCATCCGGCATAGCCGATATCCTCATCGACCGCTACATCCCTCTCTGGGGATGCCCCGTTACCCTCCTTTCCGACAACGGTCCACAATTCTGCGCCAAACTCTCCCCTGTACCGACGGAACCGTACCGGCGACGTTTGAGCGAAAAACTACTTGAGCTTAAGAGACGGATATTGTATGCAGTAGCAAAGGGTTGACCCTTTCATAACCCTACCGACGGAACGGTACCGACGACATTTCAGCGGAAAACTACTTGGATTAGAGACGGATATTGTATGCAGTAGCTAAAGGTTGACCCCCTCGAGAATTGCACGTGCAAGCAAAAATCTGCTCGGAATTTGAGTCGTGCCATTTTGCAGCACTTGCCAATGAAACAGACACCTCAGCTTTGGAGTGGAGGATTTCGTCGCAAATCAAATTTGCAAGCCGCGTAGTTGTATACACCCACATACGTTTCGAGGGGGGAAGTTCCTGGAATCAGAGTTGTACACTATCTGTGGTGTTAGTGTAACACGTTGTATCAATAACTAAAGGCCAAGTCGGAAGGTGGACCAAGCACGTTTGGGGGGGGTGGGGAGGGTGAGGAGGGGGGGGGGGGCGCGAAGCGAGAGGTGATGTGTTGGGCGATTCGCAAGAAGGGTGAGCTGCATCCTACCAAGAATCGATTCGGGCGGGGGGTTGCACTCGGGGAAGGGGTTATGAGTAGAGCATGCTCCTGCTTGTCTGAGAAGAGAGGGAGGGGGGCTGTCACCCAAACGCGAAGAGAGCATCAGCACTACTGCGACTACGGCTGTCACGGGGGAACAGAGCAATCAGAACCATATATGCTTATTACGGGGGTCCATAGTTAACAGGACCAAATATTGTTAGTAAAAATAGGTAAATATATAGGTTTTTATGTATGCCATGTGTGTGTGTGTTCTTCACATTAAATCGTTCTTCTACTCGTCGACATCCAGCAAGCCCCCTGTCCGTGCTGATTCTTCACCCTAGAAAGATACGAGCTCTGTGGTCACAGACTACAACACAGAGATAACACACCGTAATGCATTAATAGCCTACGCAATAGGTCCTGTTAACTATGGTCCCCCGTAATAGTAAAAATACCGGAATATATAGTTTTTTTTTATGTGGATGACGGGTCCTGATTACTATGGTCCCCCGTAATAAAGATAGCCTACCTGGTACTATATTGGAAACATTAGGCTGCTCACGTCTTTAGGCACGCTTAATCCTATTAGGGCTGCAGTTCCGTTTTGGCGACAAACTACTTAGAATTTCACTGGTTTGTCCCCAAAACGAGACCCTGCAGTTCTAAAAAGGTTGAGAAAGTTGGAATAAGATGTTGTGCTCAGCGGCGAGCGCTACACTGAATCCTGGCTGGTAAATACTGGTCGAAGCTCGAATCAAACAAGGATGGTTTTAACGCCAAGAGTTCAGGGCTTGCTCAGTTCACGTGTGTCTTGTTGGCGAGTCAATACTGTTTTCTAGTGTATGGTGAAGTTGGCGGGCCCACAATGTATTCTGGTATATAGTGTAGTCAGTGCGTCCATACTGTGTCCTAGTATATTAGTATATAGTGTAGTTAATGGGTCCATACTGTATCCTAGTATATAGTGTAGTTGGCGGGCCCATACTATATCCTAGTATATTTTCGTAGTATCCTAGTGAACTACTATCCACACTGCTTGTGCTCTGTAGAACTGCGATCCGTGGAATCGTGTAACCCCTCTGGGACTCCGAGATACCAACCAAAACAATGGTTGGTAACTTTGGTTGAATCAATCAACCGTCTGCGCTAGCGCCCAGCACCGGTGCGGGCAGGATCATATTGCGTCCGTGCCCTATGGCTCCTTGCGCTGAAAGTCGGACACCAATTTATATTGTCCTCCAACCAAGCTGTGCGCTGCTGTTATGGCCACTTTGATTGGTATTGGTATCGTCAGGTTTCGACTGCAGTCCCAGCAGGGTAAATGTGTGAAATGGGTAGTACATCCGGGCGCCATCATTTCGTGTTTTCGTCACGTCAAACACAAACTTTTCTTTTCAGCAGCAGCAACACGAACGCAGAATTCTTCAACACACACCCGAGGTAGATTTTTATGCCCTACTACTGTTAGTACTACTACTACTACTACTACTACTACTACTACTACTACTACTACTACTACTACTACTACTACTACTACTACTACTACTACTACTACTACTACTACTACTACTGCTACTGCTACCACCACCACTACTACTACTACTATCACTACTACTACTACTACTACTACTACTACTACTATTGTTAATACTACTACGACTGCTGCTGCTGCTACTACTACTACTACTACTATTATTATTGCCACTACTATACTACTACTACTACTACTACTACTATTGTCAATACTACTACTGCTGCTGCTGCTACTACTACTACTACTACACACTACTACTACTACTACTCCTACTACTAATACTACTGCTGCTGCTACTAACAAGGTTGCGCACCCCTGTCCCCTGCCCCCGGTGTCGAAAAAACGCCTCCAGGTGAACGGTTCGGTCGAAAAAAGATGGTCGCGATGGGGGTGTCTCTCGGGTCCGACCCCGTGACCGTTCGCCTGAGCGAAGACCAGACCACGGTCGCATGGAGCAGCGTCGAGACTCCCACGTTTGGCAGCGTCAAGGTGCGTGCGCTGTTTGTGTGCGTGTATCTGTGGAGCAGCAAGTGTTGAATCACCCCTACATTTTGGAAAAACTTAAGGTACGCTGTTTTTGTTGTGTGAATGCTCGTGTAGTGAATTGCCGAGTCCCCTACACTCGGGAGCGTTAACCTTTTAAGGACTGCCTTCCCGTTTTGGGGACAAACTACTTGGAAAATGACTGGTTTGTGCTCCAAACGGGACTGCAGTCCTCGAAGGGTCACTACTTGGAAAATGACTGGTTTGTCCTCCAAACAGGACTGCGGTCCTTAAGCGGTCAAGGTGCGCTCTATATGCAGGAGTGTAGGGGAGCAGTGTTGAGTCCCCCACATTTAGCAGCGCAACGGTGCCCTGCTGCTTGTGCTTACGAAGTGTGAAAATGCTGGATTACTACGTCGTTGCTGTTGCTGTTGCTGTTGCTGTTGCTGTTGTTGTTGCTGTTGTTGTTGTTGTTGTTGTTGTTCTTCTTGTTGTTGTTGCTGCTGTTGTTGTTGTTGTTGTTCTTGTTGTTTGCTGCTGCTGCTGCTGCTGCTGCTGCTGCTCCCACCACGCGGTATCTTGTCTGTCTTGCGTCTGCTGGGTTCGAGGTTGCGTGAAGGATGGTGGTTTGGATTTTCCGGAAATGTTCACCAACACGAACTTCGCCGGTTGGTACGGTGCTTGCGCTTGTAACCCTTGCTCCGGCGATGATACCGGTGGTCGTGGTCGTGGTCGTGGTCGTGGTCGTGGTCGTGGCGATGGTCGTGGCGATGGCGGTGGTTGGCGGTAGTTGGCGGTAGTGACATTGGTGTTGCGTTTGGGGGGCATTGTGGTTGGTGTTTACGTTGATGTTGATTGGTGTTGGTGTGATGTTGAGTCGTGGTTGTGCTGGTGGGGGGTGGTGTTGGTGGGTGACGTTGGTGTTGGTGTTTTGTTGTCGGACGTGGTGGCGTTCACGCTTTAGTAGGCGTTCACGTTGGTGTAGGTGTAGGTGTTGGTGGTGTTGATTGGTGTTAGTGGTGTTGGGGTTGTATCGTTAGCATTGGCGGTAGTAGTGGTGGTGGTTGTGGTGGTGGTATGGGTGTTGGTATGCTTTTGTGTCGTCGATGGCAACGTAGTTGTTGAGGTCATCCCAGCTGTTGTTGTCGGTGTCGCTGTCGCTGATGCCATCATTGTCATTGCCCTCGCCGATCGTTTTTGAAAGCGACTACGAGTGACACACCTTCTCCACCCACACCTACCTCTGCAGGTGACGACCTTACAAAATGTCAAGCCTACCGGCGCCATGGGCCTTGTCTTGCTCGGCAAGGGGAACTCCAAAGAGCTGGAGCTCGAGGCCAGCGACGCCGCGACCAGAGACATCTGGGTGAGGCACACACGAATGCGAGGTGTTTGGACGTGTTGATGTATCGACAAGCTTTTTTTCACGGCAGCAAGGTTGCGTTCTAGGCGAAACCGAGCGAGACAGATGAATGTGCGAGTGTGGGAGGTGAACCCTTCGAGAACTGCATCCGCGTTTTGTTGTTACCAAACTACTTGGAATTAGAGTACAGCAGTGGGTACCCTACAATAAGGCAGGCATAGGACAAGGAAGTTGAACCTGCCGTATTGCTACTTGTTGCCTTACATATCCCAAGTTAAGGCCATATATTCCGTAACTCGGGATAAAGCCAAAACCAGCCATAAAGGGGGAAAATCGCTCGGGATAAGGCCGAAACCGGTCTTGAAGTGAGAGAAATTTCTTGGAAACCATAATGATTTTGAAATCGGGACAAGCACTTTCGGCCTGCTGCATCCCCTATATTTTTGCCTCATCAACGACTGCCTTAATTTTGCAGCACCCACTACTGCTTGTATGACCATTTCTGCATTGGTGAAAATTAAGTGATTACGCAAGCTGTATTTTTTGTATTTTTTACCCCTTCCGCTCTGAAGAGTTTGCGCAAAAAAAGTGTGTGTATGCTGATTGATTACGGGAGAGGGTTTGCTACCGTAAAGAGGCTTGAGTTGGCACAGGGGTGCGTTCGGTTTTCAGCCCTCGGCTCTTCCAGTGGAACGGGAGGATCGCCAAATACCGAATTAAAGGTGTATTCGGAAAAATCTGGTGGAGACCCTTCCGAAAATATTACTGTTTCGACTTTATAAGCACCCTTGCCGTTGTCGAGGAAACTATCAACATGGTAAGCGCTGAAAGAGCGATCGTACTCCTGCGCGAACTAAGAATGTCCTCTAGGATAGGTGGCTTATTGTTTTACCCCCCCGCTCTGGAGAATTAAAAAATGCGTATGCATGCTGATTGTGTCCGGGACGGGGTTGCAACTTGTCGCTGTCGCGAAACGTTTGGGCGCGGGCGGAACGGCTTCGTGGTTACTGTCGTTCATGATGGTGCTAGGGGAAGGGGGGAAGAAACGGGAGCAGTGCTGCCGGTGACTTGACATCGTTGGGTGGGTCGTTGAGGAGGAGTAGATACAGGGTAACGAGGGTTTGCCAAGGGAGGAAGGCGCAGGCAGGAGCCTTTCAGAAGGGAACACGGGATATCTGTTGGTTCGGAGTGATACAACAGGGGCAGGTACTACTACTGCTACTACTACTACTGCTACTACTACTACTGCTACTACTGCTACTGCTGCTACTACTACTACTACTACTACTACTACTATTGTTAATACTACTACTGCTGCTGCTACTACTACTACTACTATTACTACTAATACTGCTACTAGTACCACTACTACTACTACTACTACTACTACTACTACTACTACTTATTACTACTACTATTATTACTACTACTACCAATACTACTACTACTACTACTGCTACTGCTACTACTACTACTACTACTACTACTACTACTACTACTACTACTGCTACTGCTACTGCTACTGCTACTGCTACTACTACTACTTCTACTACTACTACTACTACTATTACCTCTACTACTGCTACTGCTACTGCTACTGCTACCGCGACTGCTACTGCTACTGCTACTACTACTACTACTACTACTACTACTGCTACTACTACTACTACTACTACTACTACTACTACTACTATTACTACTTTGGTATTTGAAGATAGTCGATTCAAGCCGGAACGGAACTTGCATGTATGATACGATACACTGTCGGAGGGGAAAACTAATGATAATATTAATCATAGTTATTCATGATGCCGAGGATAGATATACAGTAGTTTCCTCGAAAGCCATGCTGACGGGCGGCGCCACGAGGAAGTCGAAGGAAGCACTGCAACTACAAGAACCACCACCACTAACCCTCTCGGGGCTTAAGAGGGGAAACAAAAATGACGACAAAACGGCCACTGCGGGCGGGATTCGGGGATATGACACAAATCGGTGTCCGAGTTACAATGCATGGAGTCGTACGGCACGGACGGGCGCAACATGATCGATCCTACCCGTACCGCTGAGCGCTGACGCTGCTCCTACACAGATGGTTGATGACACCAAAGATTACCAACCATTGTTCTGGTCACTATCTATAGAAGTCCCTAAATGGTTGGTACAACGACCCGCAACTGCAACTCTTGGTAGCTGCAAGTGGTCTACAAGTAGTTCTGCTCGTTTTTTTTTTTCGTTGTGTTTTTACGTTTCTGTTGCGTAGTCCTCGTGCTAAGTAAGGTACCTAATGAAAATCGTCCTGTGTACTTGACACGAAATCAAGAAGAGTGAGACGACACATAATGAAGTCTTGTTCTGATATTTTTTCACCCCGAAGCACAAACGTGGAGCTCGTACGCAGTGTAGCCATTTTTGTCAAGGATTTGAATACGGGTGTTGTTTCATTTAAAAAAAAAACTTTGTTGTCCTTTTTTTTGTTTCAAGATTGTGCGGTAGCGCCTATACCACCCCAAAGTTGATGGACATGAATTACGCTCTTGTTGGTTCGGCCTTTCCAGGTAATCGCGCTTGGGGAGGTGGTGGGGCGATCGAAGGAGAGCGGCAAGCACGGGGACGCGGAGAGAGAGAGGGGCGTGCAGGAGGAGTCGGAGAGCAAGGTGACCAATCGAACCCGTTACCTCTCTATAGATGTTGTGTTTGGGGCCGGGGGGGGGGGGGGGCTGTGTGTTGTGTTTTTCAATAGTTTTCAATACTTTTTTTGTTATGTTTTCAGTTTTACACTTTTTTTTTCTGGTGTTTTTTTTTCGTGTTCTGTTGTGTGTTTTGTACTTTAGTTTTATTTATTTTTGTTTAGTACCAGGCATGTTTTTTTTTTGTTCACTTCGTATATCGCCTGAAGAACAGGGGAGATGTGTTTTTGTTTTTGTTTCTCTGTTTCACTCGATCGATTGAAAAACAGAGCGGGGAGAAGGGACAGTTGATTTTGGCGATGGTGCTCGCGCGTTCCCGATTTCCGATTCACCGACACGCGGGAGAGGTCTTGGGGGTGTGGCGTGTGGAGTTCAGCGAAGTCAATGGTGCGGGAGAACGCGAACCACCCTTTGTAGGTATATATTGCCTCCCGCTTCCCGTGCTTTTGTTTTCTTCCCGTCAGTACAGTAGCTCTGCGCTCGTACTTTTACGGTGACGCTCCTCAAACCTGTTCTGGTAACCCCCCCCCCCCCCTCCAAGTTTCCCTTCCCAACCGTTGCAAACCCTGTTTTTTTATTCGCTGTGATGGACCCTCTCCCCCTTCCCCCTATCCATTCTTTTTTTTTCTTGTCCCACCCGCGAGGGTAGGCTCCGTCGTCGTTGACCGTCGTGGATCAACCGATTTCTCAATCGATTACTTGACCAATCAAATCAACCCACCAATCCATCGATCGATCATTCCACCAATCAATCAACCACCCAATCAGTTCGGTGGCATGGATCAACCAACCAATCAATTGAATCAACGAACAAACCACTCAGGCAAGCAACAGATCAATCAACGAATCGATCAATCAATCATCAATCAACCAATCAAACAAGCAATCGATTGATGGTGGTCCCAGGCGGCATACTGGGCGACTCGCCGGAAGGAGCTTCTCGACGTGGAAGCGGCGGCGGCGGAGCGAAAAAAGAAGTACGCCGACGCTGGGATGAGGTTCACTGCCCAGGCCATGTCTTCCAGCCAAAGCTTCAAGCCGCAATCCTAGCTTGCTAGCTAGCCGGGTGCAACCCTGGCTCGTCCGGACCAATCGTATATAGCTTGGTGCTATCCCACCGTAGCTTAACGCAATCCTAGTTCGATGCAATATGCAATCCTAGCTCGGCGCAACGCTAGCTCGAGGCTATACCAGACTATCATAACCTGGACCAACCCAATTGTGGGTTGGATCAATCCCGTTTTAGCTTTTGGATCAATCATGGGTTGTCGCAATCCTAGCTTTGTGCAATCCTAGCTTTTGATGCGTCCCGAGCTTTGATGTAATCCTGCATAGATTGTTGGAGGATTTCGGGGGGCTGGGCTGGGCTGGGCTGGGTTGGGCAAGGTAGGGTAGGGTTGGGTGGAGTGGAAGTCTCGGCCGGTGGTTGGTTTGAGCGAGGGAGGATGAGTACTATGGGATCAAGCTGGATGCGGAGGGAAGATGCGGGGGGGGGGGGGGGGGGGGTCAGTTTTCGTGTTTGCCGAAATGGCGGCGTGATTTAGCGGGGGGGGGGGGGGGGGGGGGGGGTAGTAGGTGAGTGAGTGTGGGTGGGTGGGTGGGTGGGTGGGTCTGTGGATGTATCTTTTTTTCTTGTCCAGCCGTCCTATGTCGTGCTGTAGCAGATTGAGGCGGTGCAGAACAGGGGGAGAAGGGGGAGGGGAAGGGAAGAAGGAGTTGCTTGTGTCACGCGCTCACGTCCCTCTACAGGGTTTCCCAAACGCTGGGTTTGGCAAGTCGCTCGGGGGGGAGGGGGGGGGGGAGTACTCATGTCATGCATGTCCGTAGTCGTGTGACCATAGACCCTCGCATCCCTACAATGCAGGGACGGAGCATGTCGGGTTTCCGCGGACCAAGCAGGCATTGCTTGCGCCAAGAGCGAAGCGAAACGTGAGGAGTTTGGGAGAGGGAGGGTCACGAATGACCTACCGTACCGCGAATCCCACGCTGAGGATTTAGTGAAGAAATCTCACGGCTCCTTTTTTTTCTCTCTTGTCGCCGTTCACGTGTTTGATCACAACCTACCCCCTTCTCCTTCCCTCCGTTCCTTGGTCTGAGAAAGGACAGTTCCTTATCGAAAGGATGAGGTTTTGTAGGAAATGAGGGATTCGTAGGATAGGCTCAACTCAACTGCACCGGTTTCGAGCAGTTTGTCTTGCGCTCTCGGGGGGGGGGCGGAGGCGGAGAAGGGAGGGGTTTCCATTGACCCAGGCGGTACGTGTAGTGGGCCGCCCACGAGTGGGCGGGAAAGAGCAAAGGTGAACGTGCCAGGGTGGGAGCCACCAGTGTTCCTGGCGCTGAAATTCTGCCCTGACGGTATGATACATCCGCGCATCGTGCCTATAATGGGGTTTCATGCTTTGAGCTTGTTTTGGGGGGGGTGAAGTTTCCCCCCCCCGTGCATCCCTCCGCCTTTCTCGTTTTGCCGAGAGAGAATTGGCAGCCATGCTCACGGCATATCCATCGATTTTTTTCACGTTTTTTGTTGTTATTGTTGTTGCAGTGCTTGGGGGGGGGGAGTGGACGCGGAAAAGTTCGGGTCTGAATTGTGTGCTATATTGCTTGTAGTATTTTTAGTGGCTGTTGTCGTCGGGTATCTTACATTAAACACCATATAATAGAAGCTATTGGGACCGTTTTCTGTTCGGTGTTCAGCGAGTACGTTGGTGCGTTCTTTCTTGAAAGCAAAAATTCGAAAGGAAACAAAAAAGTGAAGAAAAAAAAGTCGACCGGTGTCTTTTATTATGACCCTTATGCTACCGCAAAAACGATTCCAGTATATTTCCAAGAAGTTTATCCCCAAAATGGAGGTACTGCTGTAGAAGGGTTATATGGGTAGTGGACATTGGAAATGACTGGAAAAAATGACCGATTTGCTTGTTACGAACCGAACGGAACGGTGGTGTAGAGAAAGAGGAGGAGGAGGGGGGGGGGGGGGGGGGGGGGGGGGGGGGGGGGGGGGGGGGGGGGGGGGGGGGGGGGGGGGGGGGGGGGGGGGGGGGGGTTCGCCAGTCATCACAGCCCGAGAAGGCCTCAAGAGCGAGTTGAGAACCTTTTATATAGAGAGGGTGGAAAAAAAAAACAGGACTGCGAGTTTGATGGTGCTCCATGGGCCTTGAGGCGGTGGTTGTCTGTGTGTCGGGGGGGGGGGGGGGGCGCACTCCTTTGTTGCTTGCCTTAGTCATTTGACGATTGGACACGCATCCCTTTCGAGACGGAGCAGGAGGGGGGATCGGGTGCACCAGAAATAACTTGCACGGAGAGGTTCTTGGTTCGCTGCTTGGAAGGGTTGGTTGGGTATTAACATATGTATGTACGTGCGTATGTACCTAGTATGGTTGGCGAAAGGAGGAAAGGGAAGACGATCGGTTTATTCTGGCTCGGTTTTTTTTTTGGTTGACGCGTGAAAAGAAAAAAAACTTGCCAGTAGGTACGTACCCGCAAGGTGCTCGCCGGCCTGGGTCAGGCCCTCTGGGGCATTGAGCTGCGGGTATGGATAGAAACAAGAAGCGTGTATTCTGCTTAAAATCGTTATTATTGTCATACAGAGTAAAACTAAACCTAAAACTCTGTTGTTTGTTTTTTTTTGTTACCCGTTTTTTTCTTTCTTGCTGTACCATCACCCTTTTACTCTTGAAGGTTTTTTGTTTTTTGTTTTCGAAACATCATCACCAGACGATACGATGCGAGTCAAGTCGTCACCCACCAAGGGCGAAACGTGTTTTTTTTTTTTTTTTTTCCTTCGAGGTTTTTCATCTGACCCTTGCATATTCTCGTTTCTCTTGTTTTTTTTTTTTTTTTTTTTTTAATTTTGGTTTTGGTTTTGGTTTCTTGGGCGTCACCACGTACGTACGTAACGTAGTTCGAGTTTGTACGCGGTTCTGATTCTGGTTCTCCAAATCAAAATGATTTCGAAATTTATTTGCTCGCCTCATCGCTTGTACTCTTGCAGCAGTGGTACATTTATTTGTTTTCTTCATGGGGGTCATCCAACGAACGGACAACGAACGTGTTGGGTTTCATCTTTCATGGTGCTGTCCAACGGACAAACCACAGCAGTATCCCCCCCGCCCGCCCCGTGTACACCGCCGATGTGGTGGTCAAACCCCCCTTACACATGTCGGACAGATCATCTGCAGGTAGATCATCTAGATCATCAAAATCCTATTACGGGAGTCCGTAGTTAATACCGGTAGGACCTACTGTGTACATGAAATCCTATATGTTTACCTATTTTTACTAACAATATTTGGTCCTAATCTACTCCGACGTACCGCCGCCTTGAGTGTCTCACATGCTCTTCACGTGTGTTGAAACGTTTTGATTTTTTGTGATATTGCTTCTCGATTAGGACTGCCTGCCTTCTTGTTTCCCTCTTTTTGCTAGAACGCATTTTGCAGAAACGTTGCACGGCGCGTCCAGCCTTTCGAGTATATTAACTGTTCGGTCGACAGAGTGTTGTTTACGGGGTGCATGTACGTAACGATCATCGGCGAAAAGTCTACCTTTGTGCCTTTTGTCATCTTGGGCTTCACCGCGGCGTTTTATTGGGTATGGCTGTGTTCGCGACACGTCGAGGTCAGCGCAATCTGCGCGATGCGACTTGTGATGTTATGTTTTGGTTTTTTGCTTCGTAATAGCGGCAACTGCAGCACCTTCAAACAAGTAGTATTCTAAGTGGCAAGTGTCGACGTCGCGAGAGAATTTTCATACCTCCGTCCAACCTTTTATTATATGGAAACACCTAGGGAACAGCAGGGCAACCCTTGCCCTGCCCTGCATTTACCTACTTTTACTAACAATATTTGGTCCTATTTACTGTGGTCCTCCGTAATAACTTTCCGCCGTGAAATGCTGTGCAGGGTCTGTGCTGTACCTGGTACGGTCTGTGCTGTACCTAGTATAGTACAGAGCCAACCAAGAAAAGATGTCCTACTGCTTGTACGATGTAGATGATGCAGATGCAGGATACACGACTCCCGCCCGGCAACATGAAGGAGCTGGATCACACAAATCAGGCGGTCAATCTCCCCAGAAAGGTCTAAATCATGACGTGGAAATGATCTGTGGACGCGTTCTGCGATACAGAGGTGGCACATTTCCGCTAAAATATTTTCTGGATGACGGGGCCCCTTAACCCAAAATCGTCGGAATGATGCTAATCTTGTTTCGAAAAAAGACGTGATTGTGTACTCGGGCCATGGGATTATTCGTCGGGATGCAATTTGGTTTTTGCTGAAGTCAGTTTCCGGGTGAGGTGTGGAGCTCCTCAAGGTCAAGTGAGCGAGAGCCTCAGAAAAATTAGGGTGAACCTCTATCGTAGAACGCCTCTCTCTGTGGAAAATCTATCAGGGATGCGAAACCTTGTGGGATAACGCGAAGAAGACGGTGCCGCAGGTTCGCCCCCCCCCCCCCCCCCTGTTGGAGGGGGGTATTGGGGGGGGTGGGGGGATGCACTCATGTCATGCATGGCCGTGCAGTCGGGTGACAACAGACCCCGGCACCCCTACCAATTGTCGGGAGCAAGCACGTCGGGTTTTTTTTTTTTTTTTTTTACCGACCAGGTCGATTTCGCTTGCGCCAAGCGCGAAGCGAGACGTGATGTGTTCGGCGAGTCGTATGAAGGGTGAGCTGCATCCTACGAAGGACCGCTTGTGAAGCGGACTTCGGCACCTTGTGCGCACTTTCTTGCATGCGGATGGCCGGGGGGGGGGGGGTGCACTCGATATCATGCGTGGCCCTAGTCGTATGACCATGAACCCTCGCATCCCTACAATGCCTGGGGACGAAGAACGTCTGGTTTCACCGACCAGGCAGACATTGCTTGCACCAAGCGCGAAACGCCGCAAGGTGTTCGGCGAGTCGCGTGAAGGGTGAGCTGCATCCTACCAAGAACCGCTTGTGAGGCGGACTTCCACACGGATGACAGCTTCATTGAGTTGATTTATTTTCTGGTGTGACCACTTGCAGAGACAGCAAAGGGATAGGTATTGTGTAACTGCCTCCTGAATGCCTCACCATAAACACTACGTGATGCGATCATTCCTCTCGTGCGGAGCAAAGGCTCTCCACCCCGCACAAATGATGTGCAACACGATCACCAGCTCTTACCGACCACCAAAAAAAAAACAATACCCTGGTCGTCTAGCAAACGTAGTAGTGTTGTTGCCAACCGACACCAACCCACCCTGTGTATAATATATAGGGGGGGGGAAGGGGGGTGTACTCGATAGGAGAGATGTACTCGGTCTCATGCATGGTCGTAGTCGTATGACCATAGACCCTCGCATCCCTACAATGCCGGGACGGAGCATGTCGGGTTTTCACCGACCAGGCAGACGTTGCTTGCACCAAGCGCAAAGCCCCGTGAGGTGTCCGGCGAGTCGCATGAAGGGTGAGCTGCATCCTTCTAAGAACCGCTTGTGAGGCGGACTTGCATATGGATGACAGCTTCAATGAGTTGGTTTATTGCCGGTGTAGCGACTTGCAGAGACAGCAATGGGAGTACTATGTAACTGCCTCTTGGGTGCCTTACCTTGAACACTACGTGATACGATCAATTCCCTTGTGCAGAGTAAAGGTTCTTTACTTCGCACAAATGATCTAACTAGACGACCAGCTGTGGGCGACCGCCAAAAAAAAAAGAAATAAACGGTACCCTGGATGTCTAGCTCACGTAGTGAGCGGCATGTTTTACAGTGTCGTTGCCAACCGACGCCAACCCAACCCATATATAATATATATATAAAAATAATAGGGGGGGAAGGGGGGGGGGTAATTGGGCAACATCCCCTCCTTATCAATACGCCTCTCGCACATGGTTAGTGGTCCTGGGTTTGTTCCTTGCGTATTTCCTTCATGTCACGCGGGGAGTGGCGCCACCGAATTTAACAAAATCAAAAACGTTGATAGTCAATCCATAACTCCTCCGCTGTTTTTTTTTTCGTTTCCGTGTTGACGGGGGCTTATTTCCCTTCTGGCGGCCGGATTGCACGTAACATAATGCTGAATGCTGTGCTATCCTCCCGAACGATGGGTAACATTACAACGTATAGTACCATATCAACATGGATGTGATCATCAGAGGAATGCGTAGAGGCGGGGGGGGGGGGGGGGGTCAGCTGCTGTTTGACGAATGAGATGCAGGGACGTTGTGGGCCAGGAGGGTTTTCGTCTGCCAACCGGTTTGAGATGTCGGTATTTTGCGCGTCTTCACGTTTGTTTCTTCGTCGTTTCTTTACACTATTAGTAACGCTGCACACTATGAACGACTAAGGTCGAAGGTCAGGGTTTCGAGCCCTGCCATGTTGTAGTCATTCTTTTGGAAAAAAATCGACTGCTGAGAGCGCATAGCGCGGGTAGACGTAATTCGACTCAAGTCACGAGGGAAGGAAGGGCTGAAGTGCTCTTTCTCGCGACGAAGGTGCCTGCCAAGGCAAGAACCATAGTGGGGAGGGGGGGGGGGGGGCGTACTCATTCGTTGCTTGCCTTAGTCGTTTGACCATTGACCACGCATCCCTTTCGAGACGGAGCACCGTTCCTACTCCTAATAGAGACACCTCCAACAATTGGGCGCTCATTACGTTGTTTCCGTATATTACATAAAAACTTTTTGCTAATCTTATCCCCTTCCTGTTTGGCCTCCTGTGTCCACCATCTATCTCCTAGGATAGCGATCGTTTTCTCGCTGCTATTCATTGTATCAAACTCTTCCATGTCACATTCGTCTATTTTCCTCATCTCCTCTTCTAACACACCCCGTTCCTCCTTGTACATTTCACATTCTCCTACTATGTGAGTTCTAGTCTCTATTGCTTTGCTACACGGGCACATCTGTGCGTCTACTTCCTCCTCCCCCCGGCTGCTGGTGTACCTCTTTCTTCTTTCTGGTAGCTCCAGGTCCCCCACACGAAAGCGCAGTTTCAGCGTTTTCGCGAAGTCCATTCATTGGGCCATGCAAATACGTTTTCATTCCTATTCCTTCCCCCAATCCCCCGTGTATCTCTAAGTGTTTTTTTTCGATTCCACCTTGTTTCTTAGCGCTAGCCTTTCCCTTCTTTCTATCCTTTCTTCTATTTCTGCCTTGTACCTCCCAAACTTCCCGGCGGACACAATCTCTTCTTGGTTTCCCCCTATATATTTCCATACTTTCTCAACTACGCCATCCCACCTTATTCCAGCTCGCCCTTTTGTTACTCTCTCCCATACAGCTCTATCAACTATGGCTGGCAACCTCTTTTTTGGCATGTTCCTTACTTTATATGGCCAGTTCAACTTTCTCGTGTCTCTAGTTGTCTTGAGTGGGCGCATTCCCAGTTCTGCTCTTCATACTGTATTATTAGTCGTACTTCAATGAGTGGGCGCATTCCCAGTTCTGCTCTTAATACTGTATTACTAGTCGTACTTGAGCATCTTCGGATTTTTTTAGCTGCTGTCATTTGTACTGTTTCCAACTGTTTTACGAGTTTCGTGTTCCCTTCCCATACTTCTCCTGCATATTCTAGCCTTGGTACTAGCACATTCATCAAGATACATCTCTTACTCCTAGTGTCAAGGTCCGAGTCTGTTAGGATCACATCCATCTTGCCTACTTGTGCCTTACCCTTTCCTATTTCTTTTGCTATATGCGTATCCCAAGAGCAGTCTTTTGAGATCTCTACGCCAAGGTATGTATACTGGTCTACGATCGGCAATTTATCTTCTCCCCACTTCCAACTGAAATTTACCGGGTTTGCCTTATCTTCGTTGCAAACAACTACTGCGCATTTCTTGACGTTCGCCGTCACCTTCCATTTCCTGGTGTATTCTAGCGCCTTCTCTATTTGATTCTGCAATCCTTCGGGTGTTTCTGATATCCCCACGAAGT
Organism: Macrocystis pyrifera; assembly: GCA_031763025.1. Classification (NCBI taxonomy): domain Eukaryota; class Phaeophyceae; order Laminariales; family Laminariaceae; genus Macrocystis; species Macrocystis pyrifera. The sequence goes on along the minus strand of JASSKH010000035.1, from coordinate 2,929,713 downwards.
CGTCCGCAAACATCAATCCCGACACCGTATCTTCCCCTACCGTGACTCCCTGCCTTGCTGTCTCGACTGCTACTATCAGGTCGTTAATATATATCTTGAATAAGTTAGGTGACAACGTACATCCCTGTGCAACTCCTTGTAAAATATCAACATACTTCGATATTTCCTCGTCCAGCATAACAGCACTTCTCGCACATTCCGTCATCTTTTTCATCATTCTCCACATCTTTCCTCTGATTCCTATTTCCCACAGTTTTCTCCACAATCCATTTCTCCATACTGTGTCATAGGTTTTCTGGGGAGGGGGGGGGGGGGGGGGTGTACTCGATAGGAGAGATGTACTCGATCTCATGCATGGCCGTAGTCGTATGACCATAGACCCTCGCATCCCTACAATGCCGGGACGGAGCATGTCGAGTTTTCACCGACCAGGCAGACATTGCTTGCACCAAGCGCGAAGCGCCGTGAGGTGTCCGGCGAGTCGCATGAAGGGTGAAAACTGCATCCTACTAAGAACCGCTTATGAGGCGGACTTGCATATGGATGACAGCTTCAATGAGTTAGTTCATTTTCCGGTTGAGCCACTTCCAGAGACAGCAATGGGAGTACTATGTAACTGCCTCTTGGGTGCCTTACCATAAACACTACGTGATACGATCAATTCCCTTGTGCAGAGTAAAGGTTCTTTACTTCGCATAAATGATCTAACTCGACGACCAGCTGTGGGCGACCGCCCAAAAAAAAAAAAAAAAAAAAAAAAACGGTACCCTGGATGTCTAGCTCACGTAGTGAGCGGCATGTTTTACAGTGTCGTTGCCAACCGACGCCAACCCAACCCATATATAGGGGGGGGCGGCGGGGGGTAAAGCCTGCTGCTGTGTGACCCCGGATCTGAGTTACGACTATTGATAGGAAAAAGAGAAAAAATAAGAGCAAATACAATAAATGGGATGGAAACAAGAAGAAAAAAAAGGCGGATGGCAAAACATAGTAAGGCCACTTCTTATGCAGTCGGATTTGGAGTCAGTTGAAAAAGACCCTTTCAGCACGTTCGCATGAGCTTTTGCCCCGGAAACGTTGGAAATTGGTCTGAACGTGCTGAGAGGGACTTCTTCAGCTGACTGCGAATCCGACTGCATAAGAAATTGGCCTAACAAAGAAAAGCATGGTCATCAGGTTCACATCGATCGTTTTGGTCGTGTCATCAGATTAACACCGACATCGTCATTTTCAACTAAGTCAACATCGACGGTCGTTGCCGTCATCAGATCAGCATCGATTGTCATCATTATCATACAGATCAACATCGATCGTTGTCACTATCATCAAATCAACATCGATCGTCATCACTGTCATTAGGTTAACATCGAACGCCATTATTATCATCAGATCGACATCGATCGTCATCATCAACTAACTCAACATCGTCGATCACCATCGCCATCATCAGATCAACATCGATTTGCATTGACATCAGATCAACATCGATCGCCTTCGCCATTATCAGATCAACATCGATCGTCATCATTATCATCAGATCAATACCGATCGTCATTATCAACCAACTCAACATTATCGATCGCCATCGCCATCATCAGATCAACTTCGATTGCGTTCATCATCAGGTCAACATCAATCGTCATCATTGTCATCAGATCAACGTCGTTATCATTATCATCAGATTGACATCGGTCATCATCATTATCATCAGATCAACGTCGATTGTCATCATCAACTAACTCAACATCGTCGATCGCCATCGGTATCATCAGACCAACATCGATTGATATTATTATCGTCATCAACATCGATTATCATCCTTATCATCAGATGAACTTCGATCGACATCATTATCATTAGATTGACACCGATTGCCATCGCCATCATCAGATCAACACCGATCGTCGTCAGTGTCGTCGGATCAACATCGATCGTCATCGATCATCAGATTAACATCGATCATCACATTTATCATAAGATCAACATCGAATGTCATCATTAACTAACTCAACATCGTCGATCGTCATCACCATCGCCAGACCAACATCGAGTGCGTTTGCTATCGTAACCAACATCGACTATCCTCATTATCATCAAATCCGCGTCGATCGCCATTCATCAGTTCAACATCGAATGCCATTACCATCAAAATCAACGTCGATTGTGATCATTATCATCAGATCAACATCGACCGTCATTATTATCATCAGATCAGCATCGATTGCCACTACTATCATAATCAATATCGATCGTCATCATTGTCATCAAATCAACACCGATCGTCATCATTGTCATCAAATCAACATCGATCACCATCATTATCATCAGATCGGCATAGATTGTCATCATCAACGAACTATACGTCGTCGATCGCCATCTCCATTATGAGATCAACATCGATTGCTAGTGTCATCAGATCAACATCGATCGACATTACCATGATCAGATCAACATCGATTATCATTAATATGATGAAACCAATATCGATCGTCATCATGATCATCATACCAACATCGATTGCCATTACTACCAGAATCAGCATCGATTGTCACCATTCCCATCAGATTCACATCGATCGTCGTCATCATTAGATGAATGTCGATCGCTATCACTTACATCGGATCAACACCAATCGTCACCAGTATAATCACAATAACACCGACATCATCATTTTCATCAGGTTGACATCGATCGTTATAATTATCATCAGATCAACATCGACTATCGTCATCGTTATCAGATCAACATCGATCGTCATCATTATCGTCAGAGCAACATCGATTGCCATTACTATCAGAATCAACATCGATGGCCATCATTATCAACAGATCGACATCGATCGTCATCATTATCATCAGAATCAACATCGATTGCCATTACTATCAGGATCAACATCGGTTGTCAATATTATCATCAAATCAACATCGACCGTCATCATTTTCAGATCAACATCATTGCCATCAGATTGGCATCGATCATCATCATTATCATCAAATCGAAACCGATCGTAATCATTGTCATCAGATCAACATCGATCGTCATTATCAACTAACTTAACGTCGTCGATCGCCATCGCCATCATCGGATCAACATAGATTGTCATCAGTATAACCAGATCAACATCAGTCGCTATCATTATCATCATGAGATAGACGTCAATCGTCATCAGTATCATAGGTGAACATCGATTGCCATTACTATCAGAATTAACCTATATTGCCATCAAAACTACCATCATATTAATATCGATCGTCATCATTATCATCATATCAACGTCGATTGCCATTACTATCATACCTGGTATTCAATATCGATCATCATTGTCCTAAAATAAATCAACATCGATCGTCATTATTATCATCAGATCAACATCGATCGTCATCATCAACTAACTCAACATCGTCGATCACCATCACCATCATCAGATCAACATCGATTTGCATTGACATCAGATCAACATCGATCGCCTTCGCCATTATCAGATCAACATCGATCGTCATCATTATCATCAGATCAACATCGATCGTCATCATTTTCAGATCAACATCGATCGTCATCATTATCATATCAACATCGATCGTCATCGTTGTTTCTTTATATTTACACCGATCGTCATCACTGTCATCAGGTCAACACCGATCGTCATCATTATCAGATTAACATCGATCGTCATCACTGCCATCAAATTAACATCGATCGTCTAACTTATCTAGTCAGATCAACATCAATCGTCATCAACTAACTCAACATCGTCATTCACCATCGCCATCATCAGATCGACATCGGTCATCATCATTATCATCAGATCAACATCGATTGATAGTATCATCAGATCAACATCGATTGATATTATCAGATCAACATCGATCGCCATCGTCATCCTCAGATCAACATAGATTATAATCATTAATATCAGATCAATGTGGATCGTCATCATTTATCATCGATTGCCATTACCATCAGAATCAATATCGATTATCGATCGTCATCAGTATCATCAGATCAATGTCGATCGTCATCAATATAATCGGGTCAACACCAATCGTCATCAATATCATCAGATTAACATCGCCATTGTCATTATCATCAGATGAACATCGATCGTCATCATTATCATCAGGTCAATATCGATCGTCATAATTTCCATCAGATCCAGATCAACATCAATCGTCATCATTTTTACATTTTTACTACTGTAGACCATCATGATATGCCATTACTATCAGAATCAACATCGATTGTCATCATCACCAGATTAACCACGATTGTCATCATTATCATCAGAATCAACATCCATTGCCATTGCTATCAGCATCTACATTGATTGTCATCAATGCCATTTGATCAACGCCAATCGTCATCAACATCAGATTAATATCGATTTGTCATCATTATCATCGGATCAACACTGGTCGTCATCAGTATCACTAGATCAGCGTCGACCATCATGAATATCATCAGATCAACATCGATCGTCATCACTATCATCAGATCAAAATCGTCGGTCGTCATGCCTATCGGCACCTGCTATTGTTGTGCACTTCCTTCACCTGAAAAAAAAAGCGAAAAGCGAGCTTCTTAGCTTAGGAAAGCCTCGTAATTCCGCCAAGAATAACGAGGAGCCCCATATTTCGGTCTACAGCAACAGACTACTACTGCAATACCATCCAAATACCACGCTGTAGCTTAGCTGCCCAAACAAGGGCGGTCGGATGATCCGGGCCACCACAAGTCTAGGGTGGTAGCGATAAGACACCAAACGCATGTTTTCACGACGACCACACAATCAACCGAAACAGCATCACCCCCGCCCCCTCCACCACTCCCACACCCCCACCACGCCCACCCCCCAATCCACCACCACTTCCACCACCTCGACCGCCGCTACCAGGGTAAAAACGCAAACAAATACCGCCCGCCGCAAGGCATGCAATATTATACCGTCCTCCCGTTCCATGATCCCTTTCGCTTGTTAGCTCAAACCCGAGGGTCGAGATGAAAACGCCTTCCAACTCCCAAGCAACGCCAACCCCAAACGGATACAAAAGACCGAAAAGAAGCCCACACGAACGGTACACAAGAGAGGTCACCAAAACAGTACACAGTACAAGTACACGTACAGCAGAACTGCTTTTAATACCAATACGAAGCAGTTTTCGGGACCCCCGACATAAAAAAAAAGCGAGATACAAGAATCTGACGAAGCAAAAACAAGTACAGCGAAGCAAGCAAGGCGCACGGCATGAACGAACAGTTACACCAGACCACTGCTGTGGTTGTATCATCCCACCAACTATCCTACCAAGTCTCCCGACCTGCTTCCCTAAAAGAGATACGTCCCTTTTAAAGGGACCTTCAGGAGAAACGATACACCGGAACCTTCAAGAGGCAACTTGTATAGGGACCTTTAAGAGATACCTTATACGGGAGCTTTAAAAGGGGTGTCTGGGAGCTTTAAACGAGTACCTTCCAAGAGGTATCTCGCAAACGGAAATTCACGAGCTACCCTGCACAGAAAGCTTGAAGCACCTTTACACACAGACATCCAAGCACCGTGCACAGAAACAAACCATGAACCGCATTGTCTTGCGCAGGAACCTGTTCCTTGCACAGCAACCTTCAAATGGATCTTGCACAGAGACGCTCGAGAGGCAACATGTACAGCAGTAACCCTTCAAGAGGCACGCTGTACAAGAACCCTCCGCGATAGAAAAACCACTACCAACCCAGCCTGTTGGTGGACGAGGCGTAGCACGATACCATGTACCTGGCAGTGGTGTACAGGGAAAACCAAACCGATGGCTGGGACAACGTTTTTCATTTCCTTTCCACAAGCAGAAGAAGCGTTTACAAGCCGGCTCGGACCTCACGCACCACGTCCGTAAACAGCAGTAGTGGCGAGACGTAGCTCGCTAAAACATCACCCGCCAACCTCCCCCACCATCCTAACGCTACCTTGCCCAGGAACTCGAGCACAAACAGGAACGGGGATACCACGACAACCTCCGACCCCCAATGCTTCTCCGCCCAGTGACCCCCGCACAAAAAAGTACCAGCAGTAGCACGCTGACCCCCCCCCCCCCAACACCACCACCACTTCCTCCTCTAGGAACTCCACCGACCGTAGGAAGCACCCACCAAACGCCAATCGCTACCAAAACAGCCGCGCGTCTCACGCCATGACTATTACCGGGAGCATATCATAGTAAACAGAACCAAGTGCGCTGAGAAAACACAAAGGGAAATATTATATTTGGGTCCACCGTGGGACCTGATTGCTATAGCCCCCCGTAAAACAGCACTGAAGGCAATAACAGCGGTGACGGCGCAGTTTCCGTCCATTCGCACCAGGCATTCGCAGTTAATTTTGCATGCCGCCGCCGCAGCTTGCGCCATATCCCATAAAATATAGCAAACCGCTGTAGCTCGTCGTCGCCGACACCTTGGGTTTTGATCCCCCATCACGCACCGCGACCGCATGCCGATGCTCGATACCCCCCCCCACCCCCGAAAAAAAGCGTCCCGGTATATCGTGCCTCAAGCTTGATACCCCCGAAAACATCGCCATTACATAACGCATATGCATCCCCCCTCCCCCCCCACAACACATTTCGCTATCGCATGCCGAAGCTGATTATGTCCGCAAGCCCCCCCCCCCCCCCCCCCCCCCGCCGCCACCGCTATCGCAATGACTCGGGTTAATGAAACCCCGCTCGTATGCCGTAGCTTCATGGTTCCAACAACACAACCCTCTCGCTATCACACGCCACAGTACAATCACCTCCCACCGCAACCCCCCCTGCCTCCTGCTATCACAATGCCTCGGATTGATGAAAACCCCTGCCCCGCTCCCCCCCCCCCCAAGAAAAACACACACACACACAATACCCCACTGAAACTCCCTCGCTATCGCATACCCCCCAAGAAGTTGGACCTTAGGAGGCGGCGGTACTGCTTCAAAGCGGCGGCGAAAAGGGCGGCGACGATCGCAAAAACGAACACGAAAGGTAGCCTCCACCCGGTGTTATTCCCAAGCAGCGCCTCCATCGATTCACCCATCTGATGTGAATCCCAAAATCACGGCGGGAAATGGTCGATTCGATCGAGACAGACGTGTGGATGGGGGTTGAGGTTGGGGGTCGGGAAGGGAAGGGTTATCAGGAGCTACGGTGGTGGGGGTGGCAAGAGGGGGGGGGGGGGGGGGGGGGGGGGGGGGGGGGGGGCGTACTCATTTGTTGCTTGCCTTAGTCATTTGACCATTGACCACGCATCCCTTTCGAGACGGAGTCGGGGGGGGGGGGGGGGGGGTGTACTCATTATCATGCATGGCCGTAGTCGTATGACCATAGACCCTCGCATCCCTACAATGCCGGGACGGAGCACGTCGGGTTTTCACCGACCAGGCAGACATTGCTTGCACCACGCGCGAAGCGCCGTGGGGTGTTGGGCGTGTCGCATGAAGGGTGAGCTGCATCCTACTGAGAACCGCTTTAGAGGCGGAATTTCTTGCATATGGATGACAGCTTCAATGAATTCATTTAATTTCTGGTGCGGCCACTTCCAGAGACAGCACAGGGTGTACAATGTAACTGCCTCGTGGGAGCCTTACCATATACACACTACGTGATACGACCCGGGAGGGGGGCGGGGGGGTACCCACTAACATGCATGGGGGTAGTCGTACGACCCTAGAGCAGGGGTATGGAAAATATTTCGGGTGGAGTTGCGGTGCTCGGGGGGCGGGTAGCAAGACGGGGACACAAATAGGGAGTTGCAGTGGCGGTGAGCGGGAGGGTAGGGTGGCAAGAGAAGGGTTTTGAGGGGTTGCGGTAATGGAGGGGAGGGGGGGGGGAGGGGGAGTTTGAACATTATTTTACCCTCTTGACAAATCGCACCCACGCCTCGGGGTCAAGCTACTTGTACTTGAAAAGTAGGTCGTTTTTAGCAGTACATTGCTATTAGTATGTATTTTATTCAAGCAGTCAACTACCGGTACATCGATGGAACGGAGTGTAAAACCGGTACCGGCTACATCACCCCTCCACACTCCACTAGTGATCGATATTATATGATACCGATGATACGAAAAAAAAAAAAACCGATACCTACCGAAAATACCAGAATCGAATCGATACCTGCTACAACTCCGTGAGTCGACATAACGAAATCAATCGTTCACCATCAGCATTAAAAAATGCGTGGATGACCCGGGGATGGGGGACAAAAAAAACGCTCGAGACACGATTTATCGAAAGAAAACTACATTTCGAAGCATCGAAAGTTTCTGCACTTCGGATAGAGCATGACCTATTGATAGATCATCTCCTTTCTCACCTGCCGATATGATGCATTATGAAGGATCTGTGCAGTACAGATCCAACCCAGAAAACATGTCCATCATCATACAGATTGTATGGGTCCCACCCGGCAACATGAGCTAGATCATACATATCATACAAATCACATGTCTGTCTGACCTGAAAGATCTACATCACATAGTGGGAGTCCACGATCTGTGACACGATCTGTCCGACGAACGAAACGCTCGATACGGTGTCCAACCCCACACCCCACACACGCACACGAACCGTTCGTGGTTGCCCCGCACAACGCTCTGCCCGCAGTACCTACGGCATCACAATTATCCGAAAAAAGACAAAAGAAGGCAGGGATGGCTATATAGTCGGGGCATAACTCTGGCACCTCTTCTTGAAAGTCGTCCCGGGCTGTTGCGATGCGGTTTTCGACAGCTGGGGCGGCGTTCGCCTTGACCCTGTTTTCGATACTTCTCACGCGCGTGTTGAGGACAGAGAAAACCTGATCAGGCGTGGCGGTGATGGTGGCGGCGGCAGGTGCGGCGTATTAGTGGCAAGACGGACGGTAATTGGCGGGGGGGGGGGGGGGGGGGGGGGGGGGGGGGGGGGGGGGGGGGGGGGGGGGGGGGTGATGCAAGGCGGTGTTCTATTGTGCGGCAGTATTGTACGTAAGGCGAGTCAAGAGCGAAGCGTATACCAGTACACTGATCTAGCAGCGGCATACTGGGGCTATCAATAGCTAGTGGTGTATGGTGCTAGAACCGGTCTTGCACTAGCACCAGCATACTGGTCTGGCACTATTAATAGCAATGTTATATACTTCGTATTATTAATAGGATACTGGCACGCTACTGATCTGGTCTACAGTGGTAGTACCAGTGTCCCGGTGTAGCATTGAGCAGTGGAACAAGCAACACCAGTTGGTCACCACCGCTTCGGCGCTAACAAAAACGATAAAGCATCGCCATCACAAACAGCAACAGCAACAGCATCAGCACCAACAACACTACACCTTGCACCACCACCAAGATCCAAGACCCAGAAACACAGGCAGCAAAAAAAACAACAAGCTACACCCCTCGCACGCAAGAACAAAAAAAAAGAAGCGAAAATCGGCAGACAGCAGCCGCAAAACCCATGCGGGGCACGCAAAAAAAAACAGTTGAGGCGTTCACCTCCATGCTGATGTCCTTCTCGACCTTGGTAATGCGACTGGCGATGTCGTCGTTCACGTTGGCCAGCTTGGCCAGTGACGCCTTTAGGAGCCGCTCCACCTGCACCCCGGATAGACACGAAGCATGTCACACAGGCCGAACACCCGCCAGACACAAAGCAGGTTGTGAACATTCCGCCCCCACCCCATCGACACCCACTTCACCAACACCCTCTGGTGCTGTACGTGCATGGCACGAAAATAAAAAGGGTAAATGCCAAAATCAGGTATATACCTGATCCGTTTGAGCCAAAATCAGGTACATTCTGAAATCAAGTAAAAAAACGCGCGCCACGAGCGGTGTCATGTGCATGAAAACCCGGTAAAAAAAAGAAAGCACCTAAAGCACTAAGCGTGCCACATGGCCTCCAAAATCTGATTTGTTTTGTGTCCTTCAGGGTGTAGGTACCGCGGGCTCCACTTGGACCTGCAAAGAGTCACTATAAATATGCTTCGTTCGTTTGTTTCGCCACGGCGGGAGCGCCAAGAGTATTTACTCTGGCGCCCCCCCCCGTTGACAGCTTTAAAGCTTCTAGACCGTCCTCGCGGAACCGCCTGCTCGGCACGAAATTATCTTGCCATACCAAACCTGACACAACCTCGACGAGGGGTGGTGCAGACGAAACGCCGTGTGACAATGGTTCTGTATTTATTTTTTTTTTATTTTTTTTTTATCCGTCACTTTTACTTCCCAGCCCACTCGTAGGAGGTTTTACCCTCGACGATCTTCTGGACAAGCCGTGGTCACAGGTGTCGTCCCTTCTCCCCCCCGGTACGTGCCTTTTATTTTTGTCGCGCATAGGGTTCAGCATTCCCACGGCTCGTCGATTTTCATCGAATGTAGCCAACTCACGCTTTCGCGCTTTCCGCTTATCAATTTTTTAAGCAAGAAAAAGTCCCTATGAGCATGTGCACTCGGTGGGACTTGAACCCACGAAATTGATCTTGACAGGCACGCGGACCACCTACCAAGCCACCGGGTACGCCGGCATTGTATAGACTGCTGTGACCATAGAAAACAACAGAGTACACACAACTATTAATAACTGAATGAAGCACATCGCACACCCCCAAACGAGAAAAAGTGAAACCAGCGTACGCATGTATGCGTGTATAAATACGTACTTTTACGTACGGCATACGAGTATACAGAGTTTATACGTCAAACAGAAGAACTTCAACCGAGGGAGGGCAGACGCATACGGAGAGAAAAAACAGTGTACGTATGGCCTCTCTGATTGGTTCAAAGTTGGCCAAAATCAGTTGAAAGCTAGACACAAGCTAGTAGAAAAAGTCAGGTACGTATACCTTGCCCTTTTCCAGCCAAAATCAGTTAGGAGGTCAGCCTGCCCAATAGCAGGGCTCCTGGGGGGGGTGTTTTGTACTTGTTTTTAGGATGTAACTGATTTGGGCCCGAAAACTGGCCAGATATACCTGATTTTGGCTAAAACCCTTAATATTAACGTTAATAGTCAGTCGTAACTCAGGCCCGTGGTCACAAGGCAGTAGTACTATTAATCGTATTGATAGTAGGCTCTTCTCCCTCCTCCCCCATTACGGTTCTCGCCTTAGCAGGCGTTTTTATCCCAATACTTAATTAAGGCCCTTTTGTTCCCTCGTCGACTATTACGGTGGGACGTATACTATTATTAATAGTAATACCCACGCTACTATCACGGTGGGACATACACTCTTACGGGGGACCATAGTAAATAGGACCAAATATTGTTAAATAGGAAAAATAGGGAAATATATAGGTTTTTGTGTGTACCGTAGGTCCTATTTACTATGGTCCCCCGTAATAGTATTAGTAAAAATAGTGGAATATATAGATTTTTGTCTGCATGATGGGTCCTGATTACCCCCCGTGGTAGGCGCTCTCGACAGCTGATTCCGTTTTATAATTTATCTTCGCAAAAAAAAAAAAAAAAAAAAAAAAAATCGATTCAAGTGGATTCGAACTCTCCAGCATCAACTCTAAGCAGCATTCGAGGGTACCATTACACTAGCCCACCCGGATGACGGGCTGTACTAAATAGCAAGGATACTCGTACTATTTACGAGGGACCATAGTAAACAGGACCTACGGTACACACAAAAACCAAATATAATTCCTCATTTTTACTAACAATATTTGGTCCTACTTACGTACGGTCCCCCGTAATAGTAAAAATAGGGAAATATATAGGTTTTTGTGTGTACCGTATTTCCTATTTACTAAGGTCCCCCGTAGATACTATTACGGGGGTCTATAGTTAACAGGACCTATGGCATACATAAATTCCTATACATTTAGGTATTTTTACTAACAATATTTGGTCCTGTTTACTATGGTCCTCCGTAAATACTAGTATAATACGACAACAAAAATGATACCTGGTGCTGCAGTATACATACAGCAGTAGTGGTCCCATCAATAGTGCCGGCTGCCCGCTATACGTAGTTAGTGCCTGCAGTACTAGGTATCATTTTTCGTCCCAGGGGGTGTGTTAACTTATCACCCAGTGTGATAGTGTGATACCGGCAGTACCGATTAAATCGCTTCGCACAGACGGGATTAACCACTGTGGCAGTGTGCGGAGGGAATGGTGCCGGTTGCCGCTATAATAGCGCCGGTACTATTGGCTGGCGCTTACCATACCGGCACTATAGAGGGACCACTACTACTGTATTCTACATACATCCCCTGCTTGGTGCCGCTTAAGTGCTGATATTGTTGGATGGCGCATACCATACCGCCACTATATAGGGACTGGCACTATGCATAGAGGATAGTCTATCCTTACCGCGTCAAACTCGTGCTCCAAGTGCGCGCGGATGGCGTAAAGCCGCTCAGTTCTCGCCGCTGCCGCCGCCGCCTCATCGCTAACGCCCACCCCTTCCCCATCCTCATCCACCGCCCCGTCGACCAGCTTCTTGTCGAACGCCTCGTCTCTCTCCGTGTACACCTTTGCCGATGCAGCACAGCACAGCATCGTACAAAATTGTAGAGAACCAAATAGTTTATTCACACAGCTTGCAAATACGATCGTATGAGGTTAAACCGATCGATATCACAGCTGATGTGTTAGAAAATGAAACAAATGAATAATCCCATGCTAATCCCAAGTAACCCGCCCGAAAATGCAGGTGCAATGGTAAAGGGGTCAACACACGCCAAAACGATTACTGCTGTGCGGACCGCTCACAACCAACCTCCCAAGCTCAAGAAAGTTGCACCCAAAGAAAACAGACCACATTTGCGCATGCCGTTCAAAACAAAACAAAACAAAAAAAATGAACCTCGGCACAGAATACAATAAACCATATTTGCGAATGTGCGAACGCCGTTCAAATCTCAAAACCAACGAAAATTTCTCTAGCGTACGTGCAGAACCAAATCCGGGGTATCTTCCAGGGTATTTTACCCCCACAAAGAACTTCTGTTGTTAGTTCTGTACGACATTCATACCCGTGCCCGGAACTTCTGCAAGTTAACGTTAGTCTTCCATACCCTACAGAATTTGACCGTGAAAAATTCCGCGCAAAATCCTTCAAGCACACATTTGCGCACGGCCGTTCAAAACCCAAAACCAACGAACCTCTGCACAGTTAGTAGTGCAGGAGACTGACTGCATCTGCGTATGCCGTTAAGAACTCGTAAAAACAACGAAAACTTCCGCGCAAAAATGCATGACCACACCTTTTTGCAGACCGTTGGAAACACGAAACCGACGAACCTCGGCAAAAAAATCAAGACGACATTTTGCCAAGTCCGTTCGAAATTCAAACGCAACGAAAAATTTCCGCGCAAAAAACACGACCGCACAGTTTTCGCATGCAATTCAAACCCAAAATCAACCAAAAACTCCGCATAAATACACAACACCACATTTGCGAATGCCGTCCAAAACTCGAAAGCAACGAATTCTTGCGCGCAAAATGCATCACCACACACTATGCCGCTCGAAACCCAAAACCAAGCAAAACCGCCACGCAGAAAATATCACGGCCACATTCGCGCATGCCGTTCAAACCTCAAAAACAACCAACAAACCTCCAAGCTCATGACGTCGTGATTGTTGGAGACCTCGACTCCTGTCTGGGACGTGATGACCACCCCCGCTCGGTCGAGCCACCCTTCAGGCATGTCGGGCACCGTCGTCGTTATGCACTTTCTCCAAATCCCGATGTTCCTCGCGTCCACCTGCAATTTTATTCCATATTCAAAGATCAACACTCGATACTCGAAAATTTAAGCATTCAGCAGACATTCCATACTCGTATACCCCAAATTTCAGCGTGTCGACATTGAACACTTGGAATGTAGTATCTAACACCCAGCGTTCAGAACTCGACCTCCGACATTCAACATTCGTCTAGTTAGCATATGATACAACATCCGACATTCAACATTCCAACATTCGACGTCTAACATCCAAATTTTAACAATCAGCACGTAGTACCAAGTGTTACTTTCGTTTTCAGCATTCAGCATTCGACATCCGACATCCGACTCCCGATATTCATTACTCGTGTATTCCACATCCAACATCCAACATTCAGAAATCAACATCCAGCGTTTAACATCCAGCATTCAACATTCGACACAAAACACTAACACGTAAGATATATCAACGGCGGTAGTGGGGGTGGCAGTCCGCAGAGTTTGAGCGGAGTGCGCGGTGAGGGGGGATCATGCAAAACGAAGCAGCCAGTCATCGTGACGGAATTGGCAGTCGTGCGGCGCTCCTGTGTGCCTTAATGCCACCTCCCAACCCTGGACCCTACCCTCACTCACCCCCCCCCCCCAACCATGGAGTCATCAATCCAACAAGCAAACCCCATCAACCTCTAGGGCGACAGCCTCATCATGGGATACCAAACCCCGCACCACTATCCCCCCCCCACCTCTAGCCCCCCAACCCATCTTTCACCCATCAATCAACCCAGCAAGCAAACACCAGGCATCTCTACGATGATGGCGCCGTCATGGTGCAGCATCCCCCCTCCGAGGGTGGGAGGTAGGGGGGGTGCACTGATTTCATGCAACGACTACGACCATGCATCACATGAGTACACCCCCCCCGCCCTACCTCCCCCCCTATCCCCATCCATCAATCCACCAAACCCTCCGCATCTCTATGGTGACAGTCCCGTCGTGGTATATCACTCCCCCCCCCCCCCTCCCATCCCCCCCAACCTTCCCTACCCCCCCTCCCCTGTCAATAAAGCAAGCAACTCCCAGTTACCTCTAAGTAGGGTGACAGTTCCGTCGAGGAATACTACCCCCCCCGCGCGCCCCCATGTCTGCCTGGTCGGTGAAAACCCGACATGCTCCGTCCCGGCATTGTAGGGATGCGAGGGTCTATGGTCATACGACTACGGCCATGCATGACAATGAGTACACCCCCCCCCCTCCCGCCCCCATCCCCACCCCCCCCACTCCAACAATGCAGCAAGCAAACCCCTTCGTACCTCCAGGGTGACAGCGCCATCGTGGTAGCCGAGGCGCACGCGCGAAGATTTGAGGAAGTTAAAGTCGTCTCTCCGCTCGTAGTAGCGGAGGGTGGATGCGCAGCTGTTGGCTAACATGCGCACGTCCTCCGTCGTCCGAGTCCCGTTGTTCGCAATAAACGACACAAACCTTGAAAAAAAAGTAGTATTAATAGGACCAAATATTGTTAATAAAAGTAGGTAAATATATACCTGGTAGGTTTTTGTGTGTACCGTAGGTCCTATTAACTGTGGACCCCCGTCATAATAACGTTAAAAATATACACACAATAGGAGGCGGGTGGAGGGCGGGGATAGGGGAGGGGGGGTGTGTATTCATGCCATGCATGGCCGCAGTAGGGGGGGGGGGGGGGTTAAACGGGAGGTGCTTTGAAAAGGGGGGGGGGGGGTGGAAAAATATCGGAGGCGAGTCGGCGGCAGGGGATTGATCAAAGGCAGGTCGAGGAAGGGATGGGGGGGGATAGATGGAGGCAGACGCAGGTCCAAAGGAGGGGGGGAGTATAGGAAAATGTGCTTGGGTGAAGATCAGAGGGGGGGGGGGGGGGGGGGGGGGTGGGGTGGGGGGCGTACTCATTTGTTGTTTGCCTTAGTCATTTGACCATTGACCACGCATCCCTTTCGAGACGGAGCACCCTTCTTACTCCTAATATTAATAGAGAGACCTCCAACAATTGGGCGTTCATTACGTTGTTTCCATATAATACATAGAAACATTTTGCTAATCTTATCGCCTTCCTGTCTGGCCGCCTGTGGCCATCATCTATCTCCTAAGATAGCGATCGTTTTCTCGCTGCTATTTAGTGTATCAAACTCCTCCATGTCACATTCGCCTATTTCTTTCATCTCCTCTTCTAACACATCCCGTTCCTCCTTGTATATTTCACATTCTCCTACTATGTGAGTTCTACTCTATTGCTTTGCTACACGGGCACATCTGTGCGTCTACGTCCTCCTCCTCCCGGCTACTGGTATACCTCTTTCTTCTTTCTGGCAGGTCCAGGTCACCTACACGAAATCGCAGTTTCAGCGTTTTTGCGAAGTCCATTGGGCCGTGCAATTTCGTTTTCATTCCTATTCCTTCCCCCAATCCCCCGTATATCTTCAAGCGTTTTTCCGATTCCACCTTGTTTCTTAGCGCTCGCCTTTCCCTTCTTTCTATCCTTGCTTCTACTTCTGCCTTGTACCTCCCAATCTTCCCGGCGGATATAATATTTTTCTTGGTTTCCCCCTATATCCTTCCATACTTTCTCAACTACGCCATCCCACCTTATTCCAGCTCGCCTTTTGGATAGTTTTTTCTCCCATACAGCTCTATCAGCTATGGCTGGCAACACTCTTTTCTTACATGTTCTTCACTTAATATTGCCATTTCAACTTCTCATGTCTCTATTTGTCTTGAGTGGTTGCATTCCCAGTTCTGCTCTAAATACTGTACAACTAGTCGTACTTGAGCATCTTAGGATTTTTTTAGCTGCTGTCATTTGTACTGTTTCCAACTGTTTTACGAGTTTCGCGTTCCCTTCCCATACTTCTCCTGCATATTCTAGCTTTGGTACTATCACATTCATCAGTTCATCAGGATGCGGGGGGGGGGGGGGGGGGGGGTACTCATTTTTCATGCATGGCCGTAGTCGTATAACCGTAGATCCTCTCATACTACAATTCCGGGACGGAGCACATCGGGTTATTACCGACCAGGCAGACATTGCTTGCACCAAGCGCGAAGCGCCGTGAGGCGTTGGGCGAGTCGCATGAAGGTTGAGCTGCATCCTATTAAGAACCGCTTTTGAGGCGGATTTTCTTGCATATGGATGCCAGCGTCAGTGAATTGATTTGTTTTTTCTGGTGTGACCACTTTAAGGGACAACAATGGGTGTACCATGTAACTGCCTCGTGGGTGCCTTACCATATACACACTACGCGATACGATCATCTCCCATGTGTGGAGGAGTAAAGGTTCTCCCCGCACAAAAAATGATCTAACTTGACCGCCAGCCGTGGTGACCGCCAAAAAACAAAAAAAAGGTACCCTGGCTGTCTAGCTCACGCAGTGAAAGGCGTGTTTACAGCGTCGTCGCCAACCGACGCCAACCCAACCTATATATATATACGTACCAGGTATATAATATAGACTTTGTGGGGGTGGGTGGGTGGGTGGGTGGGGTGGGGATCAATTTGAAAAGGCCTTCGTGATCACGCAAGGCGAAGTCCAACAATCATCATCATGGCCCACCCTTTCTCTCGCTGCCTAAAAACTCGAGGGGAAAACTGGGAAACCGCGGTGAAAACCACCCAGTCCCGGGCACTTACTTACCCCTCTAGCATTCGCCCTTCAGAAATCCACTCACATTCCGTCGGCGAACCGTTAAGACATGTACTTGGAGCAGTGAAACGTTCGCAAAAGTAAAAAAGGTCACAAAAATGGACCATAATCACTTGAGCTACTATCAATAGTCAGCGCTGACCTACAAATTCAGTGGAGATGGTGCATATCTAACAAAAACACAATCCGGGGTCGACGGCCTGGCTTTCGAGGACAAATCTAACGGCTGCAGCCCCTTTAATCAGCGCTGTCGTGCTACGATAGTGGATGCCCGTGTCTTAAGGTTTCTCTTTTCTTGCTTTCAGAAAAGTCTTGTGTCAATCCACAGCTTTCAGGCATCCACTTTCTTTCAAAAAGGCCAAGAAGGAAGACCGGTGGATTCGAACCCCCGATTGTAATCTTGTTACACCAGCACCATAACCACTGAACTACAAGTCAGCGCTGACTTTTAGCTCAGTGATCATGGTGCATATCTAACATACCTGGTAAGTTGTTGTCCAACTTTTCAGGGACTTGATCAACTTGATCATGTTACGTATAGAGGGGGAGGCGGTAGGGGGGAGGGGGGGAAGACGAAATGTAAACGTCGACAACGGCGACGGCAACGGCGGCCGCACGAAGCAGCCCGGTCTGTTGGGTTTCTTAAACCCGCAAAGAGTTCACGTCTCGGACAGATGATGATCTATATGATCTGTCTACAGATAGATCATTTAGTTCCTCACCTGCCGCTGTGAGAGCTTGTGCAGCATCTGCATATCATAGTACAGATCCGACCCAGGGAGCATGTGCTAGAAAACGCGGATTGTACGGGTCCCACCCGGCAAGATGAGCTAGATCATACAGATCATGCAACATCGGAAACAGATCTGCCTTGAAAGATCGGGATCATGATCTGTTCGTGATCTGCAGACGATCTGTATGATCTATCTGATCTGTATGATATACCTGATCTGTAGATGATCTGTATGATCTGTAATATCTGCAGATGGTCTGCATGATCTATCTAATCTGTAGATGATCTGTATGATCTATCTGATCTGTTCGAGGCGTGAAAGAGTTGCACGAAAAGCGTGCACAGCAGCACACAAACACCTTATACTTCGTACGACCTACCGGCATACATTCGCCCTGCTGCGTGCCGACACTATTGATAAAAGGCTGACAGGACCAAAATCGTCGGTCCCAACAGGGACACCATTCACGGGGTGAGGGTGAGGGTGTGGGTGGGGTGGAGTAGAGGGTGGGGAGAGGGTTCCGATTTCGGCAACGATCTCCGATGAGCGGAGAAAAACCTACCAAGAGGGAGGCCGAGTCTTAACCAACATCAGCGCTGCTGCCGAAAAACAAAAAACGGAAAACGGAAAACAAGAAAAAAACCAAGGTGGGTGTCTCACTGGCGAGGTCCCACTGGTCGCAAAGGCTGCGCGGAAGGCTCCGACATGTCGGCCGGAGGCCTGGGCGAAATGACGACGCCGACGCCTATGAAATTCTCCGGAAGGCCGTAGGTTTCTCCTGTGATGGGGGGGGGGGGGGAGCGCGGGGATGATTGGTTGACGAGAGCGATACATCTCCCCTTTTCAAGCCTAACTGGGCGCAGCGGTCTCACTCAGCTAGAACTGTTGCTCGGAGGACTGGTCTTGAAAAAGTCGAAACCGATTTTGGGAGTTGGAACCAGCCTCGCAAATGGTAGGGAAAAGAAGGTGTAATGTTGCAAAAAAAGTTATGAAAGCAAACGTCCACCCCGGCGAGATAACTTGAAAATGCGTATCAGAACGCCCGGCCTACTCCAAGCACAGCAGCAATCATTTCGTCACGAGGGGTAGCATCGAAAGCTTCAGAGGCCCCTCGCTTGATGAGCAACCCGAAATCGCAGAGCTGTCAGCAGGCACGACTACCTGTAACCCCTTGAGGACTGCATTCCCGTTTGGACAAAACTTGCTTGGAATTAGAGTCAAATAAGCGTGTTTGTGCACTGCAGCACTAAAAGGGCTGAGTCGCCAACTAAGGTATTACTTAGACCAATATCAACACCTGGTAGTTGCCTGGTACGTAGGCGTTTTTACGGGAGGTTTTTCCTATCCGACTTACTGGGTTTCCACACTTGGTATGGGAAAGACTGTTGCAGACGGCAAACCTTTTTTTTCTTAGGGCCCGTTTTAACAAGGACTTTTGGTCCTTTCAATTTGGTTCGTTTTTTTTTTTTCAATTTAATTTGCATCTGATTGGCCAGAGAGTGAACGACCAGGCAGGATTCGAAGGGGCAAATTAGAAAAAAACAAGTTGAGTGAAAAGTCTTTTGGGACTTTTTTCGTGTGGTCTTTCTAAATTTCAATTTCGAAATTGGGAGTTGATCAGCCTTGATATAGCATGTTCATGGTGGGTCAACACCCCCGGTGGAGTCTGTGGTAATTCTCGGCCGCTTCGGTGACCACCGTCGAGGGGATAAAACGAAAACCTCAACGACTGGCGACCGGAGCAATAGCCGCGCCCGCTGCCACAGACCATAGCACATCGTACCCCGGCGGTGGCGCCACAAAAGAAATCATGGCGGCCGCAAGCCCAATTTTTCGGCCTGCTCGATCGGCCAACCATCACGAAAACCGAGCAAACGAGCAACAAAACAGAGGATACGCTCGAGACCTCGATAGCTGCACCACCGTTGCTGTTCCGCACGTGGCGCTTGAGGGCTCCCTCCGCCCACCCAAGACACCCTGAGAGCGAATCAGATAGCTTCCTATCCTGCGCCACCAAAAAGAAAAAAAAAACTGGCGGCGGCGCGCACGCGACAACGCAAACCTTCGCTCTCGTCTACGCTCGTCGCTGTTTGTCGGCTGGGCTTTGTGTGACGCGCTGCGTCATTCAAGGATGTTTCGATTTCTTTTTTGTGTGACAATGAATGCGCCGTTTCCCGACAGGATACAAACAACTTTTTTTTTTCGAAATCAAATTAAAATCCATTGAAATTGAAATTTAGTGTTCCCCGTTAAGATGAGCTCTTACAGTAGTAGCTTCGCCAGCCGACTTGCCGACTAAAGGCAGTTACTTGGCTAACGGCACCTACCGACTGGTCGTTAGTCGTGAGATCCTGTCGAATCACAGCTGCCTCACAGACGAATTTTTGAGAAAAGATGTACGCTCAACACGAAGAGAAAACCCATGGGCCAAGGTGTGCGACAAACAGTATTGTAAAACACGATTCAGAGTTGGTAGGTCTTCGGTCGAGGAGCCCCCGCAATCAGATTTCTGTTGGCCAAAAACTGCTACTATTCATACGTACGTCTATGGTAGTCAGTGTAAAAGATGAAAAATCAATCATCAACTATTACGGAGGACCATAGTAAATACCTGGTAGCACGTACGGTACACACAAAAACCTGCCAGGTATATATTTACCTATTTTTACTAACAAAATTTGGTCCCATTTACTATGGTCCCCTGTAAGACAACCGACTATAAAAACTCAATACCAGGTAGATAACAAATACCAGGTAATCAACAATTCATCAACGATTAGTGATCAACAAGCAAAAGTTACCAGGTTCCTCGACGCAAAGGCAACCAATGCACGACCATCGATGCCTGTTACCAGGCAAGCAACAGCCGACACCATTCAACAATCAACAATCAACAATCAGCAATCAACACCCTGATTGTAATGTACTATTATTAATAATGGTATGTACGTATTATACCTTTTCGCCTTATCATGTCGGGATTGCCGATGATGATCGCGAGATGCTTGCCGTGCGACTTCTCCACCGCTCCGCTCACCCGAAATTGCATCGCCAAAGAGAACTGACCACCCGGTGGCCCTACACCAAAACACATGAAAAAACAAGATGGAGCACAAAAAGGAAGGAAGGCGGGGGGGGGGGGGGGGGGGGGGGGGGGGGGGGGGGGGGGGGCGGCAGGGAATAAGAACACCAAACAACACAATCACAAAAGGACACCGGCAGCCGGGGGAGATGAGAGGGAATGAGATAAGGGAGAGATGAGAATGGAAGGCAGGGAGGTACGCACACACAAACCCTTGTTTCATCGCCCACCGTGGCACCGCGGAACGCAGACAGCAGGCGTTTTGCTGTGTCATTTTCGTCGCTGGTTTCGGCGCCATCTCTGCCGTATATCCAACACCAACACCGCCGTGTTGTATTATAGGTATTTGCTTGCCTGTGTTGGCTGCGTTGAAGCGGCCAGTGAGGCGACTGAACATGCTTCCCTCGTTGTCAACCATGTCAGGGGTTAGGCGAGCGAAGCTCTGCTTGGCGACGCTCGCGCCTCCGAGGGTGAAGGAAGCTACCGTTCGCTCGCCTGGGGGGCAGGGGCGCGCACACGTAGACCGTGGGGGGGGGTGGGGGGGGGGGGGGGGGGGGGGGGGGGGGGGGGGGGGGGGGGGGGGGGGGGGGGGGGGGGGGGGGGGGGGGGGGGGGGGGGGGGGGGGGGGGGGGGGGGGGGGGAGGGCAGCGGGGGGGTCAAGCGATCGCCTTGAGACAAAACAAGAGGGGGTGGAACCACGCCGGCATGTTTAAACAACCCAAAAACAGCAGCAGTAGCAGCGGCACCTGGAGCCCTGCGGTCACAGCGGCACCCGGCTAAGGCTTCCGTGTTACAGATATAGCCACGTATACACCCCGCGCGCTGAGACACGAGTCAAGCTTGCTGACTGTTCCCCTGCCCCCCCCCCCCCCTCGCCCGCCCTTCAGTTCGGGAACGCGCCGGAGTGCTGTTACTACAGTTAGTTCTATTGGCACATTAACCATTAGCGGACGTCTGGCGGTGAGATTACGGCAGCACCATGCGCGTGCGATGGCGCAAAAGAACGGGGCAAATTGTTGCTCCGGTAGGTTGTTGCGAGGAGGTGAGGAGTTTTGCCGGTTGTCGCTGCTGCAGTGCCGGTATTGAAAGGCTGGTGCATATATACATATATACCGACACTATATACTGCTTGCACTATTACGGGGTTCCATAGTTAATAGGATTTATGGGGTACATAAAAAACTATAAATTTACCTATTTTTACTAACAATATTTGGTCCTATTTACTATGGACCCCCCGCAATAAAAGAGGAGGACAAGTTAATGCTGTACTGAAACATCTTGTTAATAGAGGGCCCTACCCATCCAGGTACATGGTATCGTACTCATTACCAGGTACATGGTAAGGGGTATCATGATGGTGGTATAATGCATTGGGTGAATGAACCACGGCTGATGGATACCAGGGTATCAGGTACCTGGTACGTGACCTGCCACAGACTACCACATATTGATGGGCGAGTGGTGGAACACGTGTCCCACACATGTGGACACACCAGGTACCAGAGCACCCTCTAATGTACCACGTACTCGTTACCATGAACCGAACATGTTTTGACCCATGGTATCATACAACTAAACTACCATTAATGACGGTATATAGGGAGGGGCAGGGCTATAACACAACCTCGAGTACTCGTACTCGTAGAGCCAGTAGTAACTTGGCGACCCGACACAGGTTTGGATCAGCCCGATCCTGATCCTGCGGGGTGGTGGTGGTGGTGGGGTGGTATCTTCGTGCTTTGCTCCGTTGTTTTTGTGTTTTTTTTGTTTTCACCAACCCAACAAGATGCAGGAAAATTCCACGAACTTTTTACTCGTCCTGCAGCCTGTGCCTATCTGCTATGCCAGTCAGTGAGTGTGAGAAGGGCCGAAGCAGCAGCAACGCAGCACTACTAATAGCAGCAGCAATACGCCAGCAGCGCGATGCTCACAAAAGATCGGGGAGATTTAGGAGAGGGGAATGCTGCCAGACTTGCAAGGTCGCTCGTCGTCGCTATTAGCACGCAGGTCAACGCAGTTTAGCAACGAGATTACCGTGTCATGCCTGTGAGAGAGCTGAGGAGAGCTGTCGCAAAACCGTAGGAAGGCCGGGCGCGGAACATTTCAAAGGCTTCACAACATCCAATGCCAACCGCGAAACGAACATGCGTCCCGAGGCAACAGACGGCACACACAAAAGCGGGGCAGGCGTGGATCATCACCTCTAGCGTTGAAGGACTCGAACGGAGGATAAAAGCCCAGCCCTTTGACCTCATTCCCAGACACAGGGCTTGCGACGAGCAACACCGCTGCTGCTGCGGCCAGACTGAACATCGCAAGCCAACTCCAGTTCGGCATCAACGTTGCGCGTGGGGAGCTTGCGCGAGCTGCCGCCACCCGCGGTGCGCGCTCGCAAGGTTGAACCGCGAAATTGGTGCGCCCCGTCATGCTCGGAACAGCGTCCACAGCTCTGGCTTGGCCTGATTGATGCTTGGCGAGCAGAGCCAGGGGAGTCTGTGTTCGAACTTTCGGTTTGGAAAATATCAAGAACGCCTCAATTTTTCCACCAAACCTCTAACAGACAGTTTCGATCCAGGAAGAAAATTCGAAAATTCGAGTTTGACTGCATGACTGCACATGATAGCAGTGCTGGCCGAAGTCGGCGGGGGGTCTGTTGCTGGGCGTGGGGCGTGGGCGGGGAGGCATGGCTTCAGCTGCTTTGTCGCCGCGAGATGAAATGGCGTGGCGCCCCGGAAAGTGGCCAAGAGCAGGGGCTGGCCGTACGCCAGTGGTGGGTAGCGGGACTCGGCGTCGACCGTTCGAGGAAATAAAATGGGCCTTGTTGACGAAGGAGCAGGAAATGGAGCGTCGGCATGTGCAAGAGGTCAGGGAAACTAACGAGTCATACTCGTAGAGTAGACAGGTCGGAGCAAGCAGGAATTGTAGCAATTGGGAACAGAATCGTTAGGAATGGCAAAGCGAATGGCCTCGGTGGAAACATGCGGCAGGTTGTTTTTGCACGTCGCTGTCCTTGGCAGGAAACCACAGCAACGCATGCAAGGGACGAAAAAAACGTACCTCTCGTACCCATACCAGGCAGGAGTAGAAACAAGCCTTAGACGAGCCTTGGATTACAATCGATCCCCAACGATCAAGGGCGTTGGTTTGAACCACCATGCGGCCACGCGGGGGGTGATTACAGATGCGCAGAGTTGAACAGGCCGCCGGAAGAAACGAGTGCGTACCGTCGACAGATACATATATATACTGTGTACCACCCTAAACTACACTCAGTAATGCTGTACGTAAAACTGTAGTATAGTATACCTGGTACAATGTACCAGGCAAGAAAGAGAAGACAAATAACCTTATTTACAACAGTACCAGTATTACGGGGGGCCAAAGTAAATAAGACCAAATATTGTTAGTAAAAATGTAGAAATATATGGGTTTTTGTCTGTACCGTGGGTCCTATTAACTATGATCCTCCGTAATAGTATGTCTTCATGATCCGCGGCGTCGTGTAGTTCGGTTCTACCAAAGGATTTGAAGCACTCTCGCTAACGTTCACTTTACGTACGTAGCCTTACTCGATTGCGAACAAAGCAGAGACGTAAAAGGGTTGTTTTTTTAATAGACACCATTGCAAGGGAGGCTCTTGCCGATACAGGCAGTACGTATGGAATACGACTTACGGCTAGCACCTTGTGTTATATACGTGTTGTAAGGGTTACCCTGGGCTGGGTAATCGGTCGGTCTCTTACCCCGATAGCTCAGTAGGTAATACCATCACAGTTGACGTCGTCGAGGACTCGGGTTCGAATCTCACTTCGAACGTCTCTTTTACTGAAGCGCTTGCGCGTGCGTCCCAATAAACTTGTCTCCTCCTGGTTCCTCCGGTATTTAAATGAAGCGGGTAGCTCAGCGCACGGCCGTAGATATAAGGTACCGACGCCCCAAATATCCCGCTGTTCAGAGGGGGGAAGAGTGTTATAAGGATTACCCAGAGCTGGGTAATCGATAGGTCTTTTACCCCTACGAGTATAGCTCTGTAGGTAATACCATCACGTTTGTACGCACCTCAAAGCTCAGAGGCTCCGAAACGTCACCTGTTGTGGACACTAACAACCGCCCTGTACGTGCCGCTCGTACATACGTGTTTATCGCATGCTGTGCTATATCGTTACGCGTGGGTAAGAATAATTCTTATTTGCACAACAGCTTCAGTTTGTCCACCTTGTCTTCCGCACTATTCACAAACTTGAGCCCGAACCAACAGCAAAAAAATCGCCCCACAAACAAACGTAACAGGCCATCCGTCGCCTCGATGCCATCGAAGAGCTGCGGAGGAGGGCCCGAGAGCGCAAGCTCGACCGCGACAGCCGAAGAATTGCTTTCGCTGCTCTCCTGGAACGGAGCACTTTAACGCTGCAGAGGTGCGAACGAGGGCGACAGGCCAGAAAGGTGGCTCGGAGACGCGTTGGGGCCGCGGAGATAATCGTCAAATGGATGCTGGCTATGATCAGACGAGCTACGGTGAAGAAGGCCATTCGAAATCGCACCATTTTGCGGCTTATGCTTTCGGTGAGTGTAGCATCGTTCTGGAGCTACAGATACACTGGCCATAAGGCAACTGTAAATATGGTAAAACAGTATTGATAGCAGTGATGATTGTCGTAGTCGGTGTGCAAGTGGTCGTTCGAAGAGTATGTTATCGTTATCATCTCGGTCAAGCGCGTCAAGTGCCAGCGGAATCCTTGACCGAATTCCACATTTCCACGACCCAGCCCTCTTTGGGGTACACAGCAGTAGCCAGGCACCGCTTGCGGCGGTGGCTTATCGTCGCCCTATCACGTGACTTATCTTGCACCTCTAACGACTGCCAACACCTCGGTAGTTGTCTGCAACCTCATTTTTAGCTCTGGCTACATGGTGAACGAAATTGCTGAAGTTTGGTGCGGGTTGCGGCCAGCAAAAAGTGCAGTAGGTTATGGGCTGCTACTCATAGATCGACGTTACGATATCATGAGTTAACAGTGGTGCAATATCAGAGCATTCCGCCGGCTTCAAAGCCTGAAAGTTGCGTCATAGGAAAACATGCTGGCGGTTCGCGCTCGCTCCCCTCACCGCAGCACCTGGCGCTGCTGTATTAGACACAGGTATGCTTCAACATGTCGTGGTTGAACGAGATACAGCGGCTCAACTCTCAATAGAGAGGTGCTCTGGGTGTGTGATGTGTGATGGAGGGGAAACAAGTCCCGGTTTGCCGAAAATCATATCCTCGAAACAACGGACGGTAGAATGATGCTATACGCGATGACGGTATGATGCATCTTGATCTACCTTGAGCAGAACATCTCGCCGATCCCCGTTCCCTCCCGTTCAGGTGGAAGCTATGGTGGAGGAAAGGCTAGAAGAGGCGTGTTTCGTCTTGAAAAATGTGGTCGCAATCCGGCAATTTCAGCATCGGCGATTCGCCCGCATGATCCAGAAAGCGCTGCGAAAGCGCGTAGCACTCGTGCGCCGGTCGGCCACGATCATCGTGCGCGCCGCGCGCGGGTGGCTCGCCAGAGGAACCGTTCGCCGCGCGCGCATCCGCCGCAGCATACTCCGTCACCGCGGCAGCCTGTCCCGGCGCGCCCGAGGACTCTCCGAACTCGACCCCTTCGCGCTAACGGCTGTGAGCGAAAGGGCTGGAGACACAGCCGGGGAAGGTCATTGGTGGGATGTCGGTGCCTTTGTGACTCCACGCCCGAGATGGGGAACCCAGCGCGTGGAACGCGAAGTAGAACGTTCCCGGCAACGGGCCGCTAGCCTCGGAGATCTGATTAGAAGCGGGCAGGAAGTGGCAACCGTTAGAGGTGGGACCGGTGCGGCGGCGTCAGCAGCGTCGGTCGAAGGTAAGGATAAGCGAGACATCGCGCGGAGACGAGGTAGCATGCCTCCCTCAGACTCTGGCAGCGGGCGGCGAGCTACGAACACAATGATAGGGTTCAAGAAGAGCGCTTCTGCTCAAAGAGCGGCCTCGATGATCGACCCGCGAGAGGCAGAAGCGGCCGCTTGGAAGCACGAGTTGGCGAGGAGGCAGGCAAGAAAAGAGGCCCTGACCATGGTCGTCGACTTCAAGAAGTTGAGCCTAAGAGAAAAACACCTACTTCGGCAGCGGGATTTTGAAGTGGAGAAGCAAAAACGACTTCTGGCTGCGGAGAAGGAGCTGCAGAAAAACGTGCGTGCTGCTGGGTACTGTAAGTTTTAGCACTGGTGCCTTCGGGCGTCCTCGGGTTGCCTTGAGACCACTCCACGAAGGATATTTTTTTAGGAGAAGTTGGGGGTGGCATATCGTTTAACGGAATAAGGAACAGTCACAAGGAACGGGCGGTCTCTGCCGAACCTTACGATGTATTTCCCTTGTCACGACAGCGTACATAGGGACAGGGGTGCATGTGTCGGGTAGCCGGTGGCGAGGATGTCGTCGCACCCTGAGACAAATCGCGGCTCCAGGTCGCGGTGCCAGAGTTCACTTGACAGAGTACGCGTCGGTGTAGCCAGGAATTATCCTCCTGAACCAATATTTCGACGACGGGTAGACTTGCAGCCTGTCATTAGTGCAGAAGGTGAGTGGCCTTGAAGCGTTAAGAATAATCCCTCTTGTTCGTCTCTTGCGCGGCCACCAGCCCCTCCCCTCCCTTGCCAGGACACCGCGCTGCTGGGGATTTGCATCTAGTATTCGTATAGAACGCACGACCCCTGTGCCACGACCCTTCTACAGTGGGGCCGGATAAGGTCAGCGCGACATACGATGGGCCGTGCTCGGTCAAGCCCCGCCTATTTTTCCTTTCCATTGCCACGGCGGTGGTTCCAGCACGCCTTTAACCAATCGCGACTCAACTCGGCCACTGCAATTGTCCACACAACAACTGCCGATGCAAGCAGAGCGACAACCTCGGTTGTTGCAAGCGTGAGAGCGATGGTTTTCTACTGTAGATGCGTGTCGCGCGCGGGAGCAGCGTCTTGCGCCCAACATGCCCGCCCTGCCTACCGCTTACTCGTTCGGGAGAAAATACCCTTGAAACCTCGCTGTGTGTCAGCGTATGGTGCTCACGAGCGATTGTCCTCAGATGAGATGTTCTGTTAGCGTCAGAATATCTACTCCGACTAATCCTGAAGCGTTTCGAGGCAAGGGCGAAGTCGTTGGGATAGCCCAACGCCACGTGTCGCATCAGTATCTCGAAGGTGACCCGCACGCCCTTTGTATTGCGCAGGAACAGCTGAAAGCTCGAGACGCCGTCGAGAAGGCCAAACAGAGGGCGCGGGAAGCCAAGATTCTGCGGAGGCAAGAGGAAGAGAGTGCGCAGAGCCGCCTCGACAAAATCAACAGCTACATGGAAGAGAAGGTTCGCATCGTGAGGCCTAGACGCAGAAGGCTTTGGCTAGGACGTACCCGTTACGCTGTCGGATGAGCACCCCCGAAGAGCTTGGTCTGGGATTGATACGGTTATGTATTGGCGTGGACCACGCACGCCGGAAAAACGTGCAGACAGCAGTATCACATTGCGCCGTGTCTGCGAGCCAGGAGACCAGCTATTCGCCGCAGAGAAAGAGAGAAATGTAGGACGTCTGGACCTGCTGCTGCTGTTTGTTGTTGCTAGGTCTAGAGTAACATCTGGGTGGACATCCGGACCGTGTTTCAAAAATGTTGTCGTCGCCTAGGGGAAGGTGATATGCGTCGGTCGGTCGTATCTCCCGGCGTGAAGAGTAGATCGGCCTACTGTAGAGTAAAGAGATGTCTTGGTTGGTCGATTGATTCTAGGCTGGGCTAAAAACAACCATTGTGACGTGGTATCACCTGTTGTGCTGGGATCGGGGGCTATTACAAGGCATCGGTTTCGCGTCGTAGCCACAAAGTTTGGCTGCTTGAGTGGTTGGTTGTTCCTGCTCGCCAGCCCGCACGTGACGTGGAAACCCCTATGCTCCTCGTTGAGCACCGATCCCGGTTGACTACTCTGGTCACCCTTTCGTGGAAGGAAATAAGGAAGGAGGTCGCCGCTCGTGAGGCTGCCCGTCTATTGGTAGTTGTTTAGGCTCAGAATGAACAGCAGGGTGTGTCCAGATGCAGATTATCTCGGACTTTTTTAATGTTTTTTTTGCGATATTGTTTCGGACGTTGTTGCGGGCTACCAGGCGCCGCCTCTCGGTATCCCGCGGTGTCGACGATGGTAACGTCGAGGTGTATGTTGTATAATGTGAGCACTTGTTTGCCTCGAACGATTTCGACGCGAATACAACGTTCACAGCAAAACGATAATAACGCTCTGAATGTTCCGTCCCGTTGCGTTGACCAGGCCGCGAAGGAGCTGGCCGAAAGGAAGGCGAAGGTGGCACGGAACCGGAAGGAGCGGCAGGCCAAGGAAACCGAAAAAGCTAAGCGGTGAGCCAATGCACCCCCCCCGTATGGTCATACGAAAACGTCCATGCGTGACATGAGCACACCCCGCCCCCCTCCCCCCCCCGCTTCACCCTCAAGCGCACGCTCCTGCGCAATTGAATCACTTTCCCGTGGTGTTTGGTCGCTTGGGTTCGCCTGTTACATGGCTGCACCAGGAGGGTATTAAACGCTCTCTATGGCAGCATAAACGTGGTGAGGATGCTACCGTTTTGGGCAACATCTTTGACGACGGAACGGGGGGATACCCCCCCCCCCCCCTCCGCGATATCGAGCACACTCCCACCCCCCCGTTCTGATATTGTAAGGATGTGAGGGTCTTTGGTATTACAACTACGGCCATGCATGACAATGTGTACACCCTCCCCCCTTCTCCCCAAGCCGCGCAACTCTGGACTGTAATAATGTATCATAGAACCGGAAATAAACGTGACCCCAGAAGATGCAACGGGCGTGGAGGAAAACGGAGATAACGTGATGTCGTTCTACCACTGCCGCGACGTTGGGTACTGGCGATACGGCAGTACTTTGGTTCAGGAACGGGTTCGATATTGTGCATGATACAGCCCTGCCCACATCCTCGCTCCTTCGAACCCTTGTCTTCACCCCTCTCCCTTCTTTGAGGATACCTCACACCAAAACCACAACTTCGCTCGATAAAATATCAATTGGCCAGGGGAGGCCCACAAGATCTGGAACTACATCCGTCACCACCCCTCGCCTCGCGTTAACTTATGCGACCTCGCCTGTTCACCGTGCTCCGACCCCCTCGCACCGCTTTCGAAGGAAAGCGGCCAATGCTCTCTTTGAGAAAGAAAAAGAGGAGCGGTTGGAGCGAGCGAGAAGAAAGCGCCAGGTGGAAGAAGAGGCAGAAGCTCGAACGACGGAGGCAGCGGCTCCCAGGGGGCGTAAGGTAATGCACAACCTAATATTCGTTTGGCATTCAACGGATCGCGCTCCATCTTGCTTGGTTCAAATTTCGTTCGGTTTGGGCTGCCGGCTTAGTGGTGAGTAGAGCTGACGTCTTTTTTTATTGGCTCGTTCGTTCTCCCGTTCACCTCCTCTCTTGTTGTGGATGACCCTACGTAACGACTGCCTTTTACGAATCACGAACAGCGCTGAGACTTCCCTAAACATATCGCAGGAAAGCCCTTCCAGACTTGCAATTCGCGCCTTAGACTAGTCAATTGGACCTTCGAACGCGGAGACAATAACGTCGCGACAAGAGCGGTAGAGTCTGGTAGGAAAGGAGGGTGACGAGAAGGACAGCTTTACTCTGGGCTGTGAAACAACGCGGATGTTGAACCAGCCGATAAGTCATGGCACACGTCAATTCCTCCGTGCAAGGGTCCTACCAAGCTTTTATTTCGGCGCAATGCCTTTCTGCCCAATGAGTCCTCCGGTCAGGGCCCTATGGCTAACAGAGTTTTCACCGTCGACAGCATGAATCTCCTGTCGATAGCTGATAGTCTTCCACTTGTGGACATTATCCGCAGAAACTGCTCAAGCAAGCGCGTATATACGGTGGCAGCATTGTCTCTATGTACCATGGAACTACAGCTGTGTAGCGTTGGATCGTCGCCCGCCGCTATTGATAGCTATATTTGAGACCTTCGTGTCCCGCCTCTGGTTCTCCATACCACACCTTGCAGGAATCGGCCCGGCAGGCGGTGACGGTGAAGGCCGAGCAACCGGGGGCGGCAACGGGCCTCGATCAACGGGGCAAGAGAGCCGTTGCGAAGAACAGCGGTGCGCTTGACCCAATCGCCGTCGGCGACAGGGAGGGCAGAAAGCGCAGGCGCGATCGCTCCGACGGTGTTGGTGGCTCCATCCAGGGGGCTCGACGGTCGAGAGTAGCGGCCGGTATGCGGGACGGGAGACTAAAACCGTCCCAAAGCGCGGCCCTTCCAGCGATGCCGACAGTCCCACCGTGGAAGGCAATGTCAGCGGCAGGGACGGGTCGCAGGGACCAGGAGAGGACTCGACGCCGTCCTCCGAAGAGAGAAGTGGAAATAGGGAAGGGAGGAGAGGGTGCTGCGGGCGACTCCAGAGGAGCTCGAAAAACTAGGGATAGAGCGGCCGATCTCAAGAGAGCGTTGGCGAGGTCTAGAGGCGGAGGGTCGTCCGATGGGTTTGACGGGGCGGGTGTCAGGGCTCCCGAGAATGGGATGGGGGGAGCGCATGTAGGCGCGGTGGTAGCATTCAACGAAGACGAGAGGGGGGAAATCGAGAAGGATAAGAGTGGTACGCACAAAGCTTCGCTGGCCGACGGGCAATTTTTGACGTTCAGTACCTTAGACTCTGTGTTCATGCCGCCGGGACCGGGAGCCGATAGCGGCGGGGCGGAAGGGCTAGGCGCTACCAGCGCGAGAGATATATCGCCACGGCAGGGGTGGGGCAGCCGCAGTAATCGAAGCAGCAACGGCGACGAAACCTCAAGCACCTGTTTAGGCGATACGGTCCCGCTTTTCGAAGAAGGCACCGCGGTGCGTTGCGGGGCTGCGGAGCCCAGCAGTTTGCACATCGCTTACGGCGTGGATAGTCGCGCGGGGCTACATGTGGCGGAAGAGCCTGCGCAGGCGATCGCACCAAGCCCTCCGAGGGTAGCGAACGGATGCGGGCAAGAGCAGGAAGAACCTCCTCGACCTGGTGAGAGAGAAGCGGAGGGGACATCCTGCTTGGATGCAACAGAGCAGTCACTAACACCCTCTAATGCTCACGGGACTTCAATAGAAAGCGGTCCAATGGCAGAGCCATCAGAGTGGCCCCCAGACAACATTTCCGGTTTAGGTGAGTCCCGGACGTTCGTCGGTCACGGTGACGGCAATTGTTCTGCTGATTCAGCCTCAACCTTCAGCCTGGGAAGCGTCTCGAACGCGTCGATAATACGAAGCGGGTCGGGCAAGCTCCACGCAGGAGCCCAAGAAAGAGACGCCGGCGGAAGCATGGAGAGCAGCAGGGGGTCTGATAGGGATCAGACCGGTGCGGCATTCGTGGGGATTATTCTCGGTGGCGACAAACCACCCGTAGTGCTTGCATATCAGTGCAAAGACGCCCCCAGACCTGGCCAACCGCCGCCAAACCCTCAAGGGGACGCAGTGCATCTTAACAATGGAGCCATGGGCAGTGAGATCATTGCGGGAGCGATGACAGAACCGGCGACGAACGCAACGATCGGCGGCAGTGATGAGAGAGGGAGACCTAATACCTTCCACCCACCGTTCGCTCAAACCGGCCCCTCCAATCAAGAAGGGCAGTCGTCGAAAACAGTCGTGGCTCCTGCGCCATTACCCTTGTCAACAGTTTCGGCTGCTCTCGACAAGGAAGGCCCTGTCCTCTCGCGCACGGGCACTGCCTCATCCATGGAATCTGGTCACGAGAGCTCTTGCCGCGGGGATGCGGCTCCAGCCACAGGATGAGGCGACGGCAAGGGATACATACGGCCAAGATGGCAGTCGGGTTTCCTCGAGATACGATGGCGCCTATATCCTTACTTAGTGCCGGCAGCAACGGGGGAGGTGCAACCGCCAACATCGGCATCGTCAGCGGTAAGGGCGTCATCCCGCGCTACACGAATTTCAGTTCGGGCTCATCGCTAGCAAATTGCACTAAGGGAGGAGGGAGCTTGGTGTCGTCAAACAATCTCCGCGGGACAGCAGCAGCAGCTGTGGCGGCAAACAGGGCAGCAGTGCGCTTGGCCAGGGCCAAAGCCCTGCCGCGATCGGCGTGAAACAAAGCACAGCTGTACCGAACGTTGGTATGCCGCCGCCGAGCGCCGAGGAGGAACCAGAACTGATGGCAGCCGGAGAGATAGCACTGGCGGCGAAGAAAGAGAACCGTCTGGAGACTTTCGACCACGACGACGTCAAGGACCTTCCCCTCGATCCAGAAGAGCACCCAGGGTAAGCTCAAGCTCCTCCAAGAACAACAAAAGGATGATCCTGCCCGCATCAGCAGCAGTGTCGCGGATCCTGCCGGGGAGGCTTATCACGACACTTTAGTTGAACTCGAACCGCGAGTTACGTTGGCAGTGGTGCTGCACCGGGGTTTGGAACCCTGAGCTGTGCAGCCAGTTTACCCGCCTTGAACCCTGTCGATGAGCGTCACAGCCACCATACCCAGCAAAGCTGGGCGGACGTTTGGGTGCTGTGCTTGACCTCCGACAGGTTCTGTTAGACCCGCTACTACTCGCCAAGCGTTTCCCGCTACCTGCGGGCACACTGGTACACGCGGGCGCAGCCTCTCACGCGTTGCGTGTACCTTTCGCATCGCAACAAATATATCAGGTAGTAGGTGGTATCTGATACCTGGTACTTACTCTGCTGGAGTAAAATGGGGACGATACGAGATACCAGCAACATGTATTTTATGATTACTAGGTATGCTCGAACGCGGCACGTTTGAGGAAGAAAACAAAAAAAATAATGCTCAGGTAAGGCCGTCAGAAGGTCGGCACACGCGGCGAGAAGGTTGGCATACGCCTACACCCAAGGCATTCGGTATCCTCCTGAGGCAACCCACCTCCGCTACACCCGCATTCCCAGTCTCGCACCATCGCGTTTCCGCGACAGTCAAGCAAGCGCAATCATATCATTCATAACAGTCGAGCAAGCGCGAGGGCATCATCTACGGCTACACTTGTAAGCATACAAAATACGAACGAAAAAGCGGAATGTGCGCACGACACTCTCGGGGAAACGGGCGATTAATCGAAAGCGAAAAAAAAAACGCCCCTCCTCTTCAGGACGACAGGACCAGACCTGTCTACAACTTACGCCTGCTGGACTACGAAGCAAAATCGGACAGCCACCGTACACGGTTACATCAAAAGGGCGAAGACAAAAACAAAAAACATCGTGCAATTCGCACGTAACGCTCTGCAGAGGCGGTCGGGGGCATCGTGGAGACACGTACGTGCATGGGCAACGGTCGCGCCCCGGAATAGGTCTCCGCCTCTCTACGGGATTGCGTTTTCTTCTGATAACACTGAACGCCATAAAAACAAAAATGGGCAATTTCGAAACCCCAGAAACAAAGGAAAACACCACTTATTTCTATCGTACTCGCGGAAAAACAGACCCTAAACCCTAATGCCCACCACACAAGTCAGCGCGAACACTACCACCTCACGTTTTTTTGGGCACTCGTTGGACATATGTACGTACGATGCGAAACAAACGAACAAAAAGACAATCTTCTCTACGACCATTAAACTAAACTAACAAGAAATAATGCAAAATATAAATACCACGACCGTCACGCCGAACACCCCGCCAAATTAACCTTCGAACGCCCTACCCCCCCCCTCCCTCCGCGCACCCCCAATCTCCGTCACCGCGGTCTGCCTGCAACTGAAAAGGCCAGTCGCAGCCCTTCTGGACACGAGGCCACACACCACCACACCCCAACCAAACGCGTTACCGCCGTGCCGACGCCTTACGTCCGAAGGTTTCGTGAAGCAGGAGCTTCGAGCTCGACACCGATGGTTGACGCAAGGCCGCCGTCTTCCGAAGGGACGCCCGGGTCCTTCGCGCATACCACTACGTGGTACTCCCCCCCCAATTTCATGGGGAATCGGAGAATCTCCGTTTGTGTGGGCCCTGCTGGTTCCAGCGCTCGCGCCCCATTCTAGAATTTTCATTTGTACTTTCGCTCGCAGGGGTCGCTCTCTCCGGCCGTATTTCCACCGTCGAACGCTTTGTCTTTCGGTGACGGTCGGAAACCACCACCACCATCACCCCCACCATCTCCGCCACCACCACCTGTGACGTAAGCAATGGCGGGCTCACCGTTTCCGCGCCCCTTTCCCATCGCCTACCGGGGTTCCTCGTCGCGGCCTCCGTGTCTAGCGGACGCAGGGCTTGACGACGGCGGCGCAACCGGATTGGCGCGTGGCCCGGGCTCGCCGTGGTGGCTGCGCACGCTATCGCCCTGACCCTCGCCTTGCGGGTGTTTCTTTTTCGGGGTCGAGTACCCGACCATCTTCGGCTTGGCCCCTTCCTCTCCAAATTTTCCCTCGCGTTGTTGCGCCTCAGCCTCGCTCTTGTCCGACTTCCGCCGCCCAGGCTCACGCTTGTCCTTTTTGGACGGTACCTTTGTGTCGCCCCCACTTTCACGCTTGCGCTGCGGCACGTCGCCCTCCTCTGCCGCAGCCTTAGAGGCGGGGCTTTTCCCCTTCGCCTTGGGCCTCTCTAAGGGCTTCTCCTTAGAAGAGCGTCGCTGCTTGGGTTCGTCGTTTCCCCCCTTCGCCAACTTTTTCGACGCGGGGCTTTTCCCCTTCGCCTGGGGCTTCTCCGAGGGCTTCTCTTTGGGACCGCCCCGCTTCGTCGACTCGTCGTCGTTGCCCTCGTCGTCGTTCCCCTTCGCCAACTTGCGCTTCTTCGGCTGATCTTCCTCATTCTCGTCACTCTTTGACAATCTTCGCTTACTCGGCGTTGCCTTCGCCGACTTGGGTTTTTTTCGGCTCGACCTTGTCATCGTCAAGCTTCGACAGCTTGCGCTTCTTCGGCCCTCCCTCGCCGCCGACCTCTTTCCGGCCACCGCCGCTGTTTGGGGTCCTCGCCCCCCCGTCTTTCTCCTTACCCTGGCCCTCACTGCCGTCGTCGTGGGTGCGTTCCGCCGATTTCTTCTTATTTTTCTTCGCCGCCGCCCCTCCGCCCACGTCCTTCACGGCCGCGGCCGGTCGCCCCACCTCGTTTCCCTCGCCCTCGTCGCATTCTTCAGGTGGCGTCACCTTCCTGGTCGTGAGTGACGCATATGTCGCGTCGCCCTCGCCGTCCCCGTCCCCCGGCCCTTTCGCGTCCGGAACGCGAACGGTAGACCCCTTCTTACGCGCAGCCGAGGTTACCGCCTCAGCCGCAGCCTCGCTCTCGTCGCCGCTCTGGTCCCCATCGTCGCCATCGCTAGCGCTCTGCTCGTCGCGCCCGGTTTTCCGCTTCGTTTGTTTAGAGGATGTCGGGGGGGGGGGGGCGAGGGTTGGGGGGTTGGTTAAAGGGGGAAACACGGCCTCAAGGAAAATCGTGAGTTAATTTGTTTTCATTTTTTCCATGTCCTCTCTTGATCTTTTGCTCCACAAACGTCCCCTTCGTCTACCGGGACCTACTCCTGCCCGTTCCTTAAAAAAATGCACTCGCTTCTATCTCGCAGCTGGTTCCGCACGCCCTCGGCTCGTTGCCGTGCGTTGCATAATGCTTGCTCGAGCTAGGCGCCCGAGCGTGCCTTACAGCCGGAAACAGCGGGAAACCCGGCGAGAAATAGCAATTTTGCGGCGTGCACCCATGTTTTACCCACATAGCGACAGAGCACCAAAAATATGTGAGAAGCCCAGAGTAGCGAACCGACTTCGGGCTGCATATTTTTCTTCATCATCAAAACGATGCAAACACGCGCAATCTCTCCGCGGAAACCTCACGGTGCCAGATATACACGCTCGTGTGCCCAACGCAACGGAACCTGACGAAGCATCGTAAATATTCTGCAGGCGAAAATCGCCAAGCGGGACATCGCGTCTCCAACGAGCTGCACGCCATGCCGCGAGACGAGACCCAGACCCCAACCGTGCGGGGAAAACATACGCCCAACTGTCTGCGCAACCCCACCCAGGCACCGTCTCCTACACCACCTCGAGCCACCATTGCCTCCAAATCGGGGGGGGGGGGGGCTTGGCCAATCATTCACAACACTCGATAAGACAAAACAGCTTGTGATCGCGGCAACCGCTAGGCTAGCGCTGTCGTTGTCGGCCGGCATTGGCGCAGACGCGATGCTACTCACTAGCTGGGAGCCGAAACCTTGATCCCGTAAGTCTTTTTTCAAGTCCGACACGAGAGTGTCCATTAAGTGGTCCTTGCCGACGTCGACCCCTTTGAGCTTGCCCGGGGTCAGCTTGTACCGCTTCACTACGTTCCATCGATGGTCTGGTAAGGGTTTAACAGGAAACGAACGATTGGACCCCGACAGACAGAAATGAAGACGGATCAGAAGAGTCAGAGACAACGACAAACATGTGCATAGACAGGGAGAGAGAGCCGGTGACAGAAAGGCAGCACAGACACAGAGACGAGCAGACAGGCAGACAGGCAGACAGACAGAGGGATCAACAGTTCGAAGACAAACGGAGAGATACACATAGAACGCACAGAGGGTTATATGGGCAGAGAGGGGGACGAACAGAGAGATACATAGATAAACATAAAGAGAGAAGGACAAAACGAAGGAAAATAGAACGAGAATCTCAAATGGAGGACGAGAAATAACAGAGACAGAGACAAAAACAACATAAGAGACGGACGGAGAGGGCACGAGGAGATAGACAGCGCCACAAACAGATCAAGACGGGGAGGGTGGGAAGGGTGGCTTCGGCTACGAAGCGCGGCGGCTGCGGAGAAGGCGCGTGAGGGCACACGCTCCCCGAGCAACGGTTGACGGCCGATTTTCTGCCGCCCAGCTACACGCAAAAGATAGCACCTACATCATCGTCTCAATTCTGATTCTAAGAACAAGCAAGCACAGTGAAGTGAAGTGAGCCGCCGGCCCGTGGCACAAACCGCGCAAAAATCAAAGCGGTCAGCGTACCGTACGGTAGAAGGCAGGGAATCAAACGAGCACATGACTGTCGGCAAAACAAGTCCTAACCCCAACCCCAGTCCTGACGCGGACGGTCACCCGCGTGGGAGAAGACAGTCCGCCCGCACCCGCGACGCCCTACGCCAAAGTCGGCGCAACTCAATACAGCTCTAACCCCTCCCCATCCCCCCCGTCAACTATGCTTCGAGAGGCACGCTCGCGAAGGAGACAACTACAATACAAAATGAGGGCAGGAGCGAAACTACTACTAGAATCACAAAAAAAAAGTCACCGAGCCATGTAAGATACTGGTACTACAGTAGAATAAAACGCGTGCAGCAGCAAAAAATGAACACAACACAAAATCTTACCAAGCTTCATCTCCCCGGTCTTCTTGTCCTTGACGAACTTGCGGA
The DNA here is from genome assembly GCA_031763025.1 of Macrocystis pyrifera. Lineage (NCBI taxonomy): Eukaryota > Phaeophyceae > Laminariales > Laminariaceae > Macrocystis > Macrocystis pyrifera. The sequence continues at coordinate 2,891,144 of JASSKH010000035.1, read as the reverse complement.
TGGCACAGTCATCGTCAATACTGTTAAGGAGGGGGGATGGGACGCAGACAAGACAGGATTAGGATTCCCGCGGGATTTGTTTGCTATTTTCGTACTCGGTACGATCTGGTGGCACCTGTGTTGCCGGCGAGAGGCTAAACAAATGTTCCAAGTCAGATGAGTTTTATCTGTCGGTGGCTGATGCTTTGCTTCTTTCAAGGGTTTCAGCCAAAAACAGGTACCGCATACCTGGTCCATTTTGGACAAAAAACAGGCACACACCAAAACCAACAAATCCCACGCCAGGAGACCTGCAATTGGTCAGCTTCACCTCGTACCTGTTTTTGGACTTCGGCTTGAAAGGGCCAGGTACACCTGGATTTGTCTACTGCACCTTTAGTCTAGCTTTCAATTGTTTTTGACGAATTTTGAGACAACCAGCGGGCACACGTACACTGTCTCCTATACACACTACACGAAGACATCACCACACTACCGGCACATGCATATTTCGTACGGTGCAGGCAGCACTCCTGACAGCAACCGCGGTAGTGAGTAGCCACGAGATGTTTATTAGTTGTGGAAACGGGGGGAACTCTATGCTGTAGTCGAGAGGACATACCCGCGCCCATGTTAGTATTATGGGGGACCATAGTAATAGGACCTATGGTATACATAAAAACCTATATATTTGCCTATTTTTACTATTACGGGGGTCCATAGTTAACGGGACCAAATTTTGTTCGTAAAAATAGGCAAATATATAGGTTTTTATGTATACCATAGGTCCTATTAACTATGGACCCCCGTAATATAGGTTTTTATGTATACCATAGGTCCTATTAACTATGGACCCCCGTAATTTAATTTTTTTTTAAATTACGGGGGTCCATAGTTAATAGGACCTAAAATTTAAATTACGGGGGTCCATAGTTAATAGGACCTATGGTATACATAAAAACCTATATATTTGCCTATTTTTACTAACAAAATTTGGTCCCGTTAACTATGGACCCCGTAATAGCAATACCCGTGGTCCTATTTACCGTGGTCCTCCGTAATATGTGGTTCAGTTTGCACATTGATTTCATCTTGTGTGCGCCTCCTATATAAGTGTCGTGTATTTTCATTTTAGGCAAGCCGAACTTCGATTTTTTACAGTGCTTTTCGGATCTTCCTGTTACGGGGGTACATAGTTAACAGGACCAATGGTATACATAAAAACCTATATGTTTACCTATTTTTACCAACAAAATTTGGTCCCGTTAACTATGGACCCCCGTAATAGGGCTCCAGCACCTTACAAAGCTCTGTGTGACCACGGACTCTTCATTTGAGAGTTAATGTGAGAACAACAACAACAGACAACCCACTAACGTCAACGCTAAGGCTGCTATGAAAACGATGTGATCCTACCACGCAAGAGTGGGCGTGACCACGAAATCAATCAATGCACTCACATATTCACACGTATACTTCGTGTATGATGTGTTCTTACATACGTTCCAGGTATAATTTATTCAGAAAGCTCACCGCTGTTCATGCGCAAAACAACAAATATTTGTGATTTCTCATGGCCGAAAACACCCCATGTGACGAGTGTTTTTTACTTGTTTCCAGCATGTACCTGTTTTCGGCTTAAAATGCAACAGGTGTACCTGTTTTTGGCTGTTCTTGTTTTAACCTTTTTGGCTTGATTGTAGTATAACGACCACTCTGCGTCGAAACGTAAAGACCGTTTGTACAACAATTAATCAAAACATTTTTTGCATTGCGGGAAGTGGTGGTAGCGTGAGCGCGCGCAGCTGTACAAGTAGTATGAAACACGCACAACGATATTAAGTTACTCCCAGTTTGTCGAACAACTCATTTAGTGCGCGATATCGGATATCGATATCGGAATCGAGTTCGATACGATACCGATACCAAAAAAAAAGGAATCGATACAACATCCATATTTGATACACGGATTCCGTACCTGCATAAAAAACACGGGGGATGCCGGGGGATGGAGGGCAAAACACATTCGATGCGATACATCGAAACATTCGATGCTCGACACCTTATCCAACACTAAACTCCTTGCGAGTTAGCTGGGACACCTGACGAACCCAGAAACCCCCCCGCCGCTTCGTGTGGCCGGTACGGCTGCAATCGATATTCACCCTCGTATTTTGCCCGCTGATATCCGTGTCTCCGAAGGGTGAACCCTAGCGTTGGATATCGTTCCGAAAAAATCGATATATGGTATCGAACGTGTTTTCCCCTCCATCCCCTGGCATCCTCACGTTTTTTTTTTCGCAAAATACAAAACGAGAGCTTCGATGGCCATATCGATCAATGCATTTTTTAGTCGATATCGTCTTTTATCGAATTCGATTCCGATATCGATATCCGATATCCAGCACTACGCAATAGGTCCCCAACCAAGCCAAATGCTGGACCCGGTATCGCTTTTGCCTCCGAGACATATACCGGAGTGCGGGGGGAAAAAAAACGAGAATTCAACTGATATCGGATTGTACCAGGTACTATAAACAGAACTTTGTCGCAGAGTAAACGAGAAACAACAATCATATCAAAGGTATCTGCGCCTGCACAGATGGTGCAACGGTTCTGCCTGGTCGCTGAAAACCCGACGTGCTCCGTCCCGGCATTGTAGGGATGCGAGGGTCTATGGTCATATGACTACGGCCATGCATGATAATGAGTACACTCCCCCCCCCCCCCCCCCCCCCCCCCCCCCTCCATTATATATATTATATATGGGTTGGGCTGGCGTCGGTTGGCAACGACACTGTAAAACATGCCGCTCACTACGTGAGCTAGACATCCAGGGTACCGTTTTTTTTTTTTTTTTTTTTTTTTTTTTGGCGGTCGCCCACAGCTGGTCGTCGAGTTAGATCATTTGTGCGAGGTAAAGAACCTTTACTCTGCACAAGGGAATTGATCTTATCACGTAGTGTTCAAGGTAAGGCACCTAAGAGGCAGTTACATAGTGCTCCCATTGCTGTCTCTGGAAGTAGCTACACCGGAAATTAAACTAACTCATTGAAGCTGCCATCCATATGCAAGAAAATCCGCCTCCAAAGCGGTTCTTAGTAGGATGCAGCTCACCCTTCATGCGACTCGCCGGACACCTCACGGCGCTTCGCGCTTGGTGCAAGCAATGTCTGCCTGGTCGGTGAAAACCCGACATGCCCCGTCCCGGCATTGTAGGCATGCGAATGTCTATGGTCATACGACTACGGCCATGCATGAGATCGAGTACATATTTCCTATCGAGTACACCCCCCCCCCCCCCCCCCTCCCCTCCGCATGATCGTATCACGTAGTGTGTATATGGTAAAACACCCAAGAGGCGGCACACAGTAAACCCATTGCTGTCCCTTAAAAGTGGCCACACCAGAAGATAAATCGATTCATTGAAGCTGTAATCCACATCCAAGAAATTCCGCCTCTAAAGCGGTTCTTAGTAGGATGCAGCTCACCCTTCATGCAACTCGCCGAACGCCTCACGGCGCTTTGCGCTTGACGCAAGCAATGTCTGCCTGGTCGGTGAAAACCTGACGTGCTCCGTCCCGGCATTATAGGGATGGGACGGTCTATGTTCATGCGACTACGGCAATGCATGATATCGAGTACACCCCACCCCCCTTCGCTACCAGAAAACAATAATGCCTCCTGCATCTCACATTTGATTCCGGTCCAGGGCGAGTCTGCCAAGTCCACACGCCAGCGCCTCTGCCTTAGTTCTGATCTCCAAGACGACCGCATATTTTCTGGCCGCTTTTGTTCCGCCGATTTTGGTCTGTCGAGCAAGCCGCCGTAATGAAGAGATAAAACATGAAAATAAAAAAAAAAGTTGAGAAAAAACAACATAATATTTTTTTAGAAAAAGCAAAAAGACAATACCTGTCGGAGTGGGCGTTTATACACAACTCATCCAGATCCAAACCTCAGTCGTCATTGCCGCGTACCTTGCTGTTAAGAAGCGAACATATCACACGATTGTAGATCATTTACTACGGGGGACCACAGTAAATAGGACCAAATATTGTCACTAAAAATAGGTAAATATATAGGTTTTTATGTATACCATAGGTCCTATTAACTATGGACCCCCGTAATACTACCTAACCCGCCGTAGTGAGATTATGTCGTGAAATGATCTGTGTAGCACAGATCCAACCCAGGAAACATGTCCTAGATCATGCATATCGTACGGTTCCCACCCGGCAACATGAGCTAGATCATACAGATCATACAGATCATACAGATCATACAGATCACATGTCTGTCTGCCCTGAAAGACCTAGCGCATGCAATAGCAATCGAGTATTTGCCTGAGAGATGTGGGTGTCAACAGAGGGTAGGCGCCTTCAGGGAGCTTGAAGGTTGAAGCCGACACCACCGCCCAAAGGGTCGACCGATCAACCAACCGACAGAAACAGCAGATTGATCAACCAATCAAAAGACCAAGCACCCAACGAAACAGACAGACCGAGCGACCGATCGACCAAAGCGCACGCACTCGGCGTACCTTGTCCGAAAAGAAAATCCGATCCCCCGGCGAAAGCTTGAGGTTCTTCGATTCCACGGCCGGAACGCTGGGCGACGACGGCGGCGCCTCGGCGTTACTATCCACGGCGTCCTCTTTCGACTGCAGGCGGCGGCAACAATTATGGCGTGGTAAGAGAGTGGGCAAGGGCGGCTAGAACCGGATACCTATGGTACTGCTGAGGGAGGGGCGGACGGACGGACGGACGGGGCGCGGGTGTACTTGTCCCCGCTCCCCGCAAGCCTGCAAACGTCATTATCTCGTGTGTGCCACGTCTCCAGCGTTGAATAAAAAAATCCTACGATACCAAGCACGAGTCACCTCTCGACAACTGCAAACAAAATCTGCCCCACGCTACAGGAACGTTTGTTTTCCCCCCTCCCTCTCTCTCCTCTCTTCTCTCCCTCCCCTCCCCCCCCGCGGCCAAGCCGATCAGAACGAGCGACGAAAGGCAGGGTTGGGCAACGCTTAAAAAACCCCCCAAAAAAACAGACAATAACCACGCTCCTTCCTCCAAGCCTAACTCAGCAGCAGCAGCAGCAGCAGCAGCAGCAGCAGCAGCAATTCCACAGCGGCGGCAATGGAAAAAAAAAAAATCACCATCCCAAACGCGTGTTTGCCTTGTAGGGGTGGCACCTATTAATACTGCGGCACTTATTTTTTCTGAGGTTCCTCATCTTAAGGGCTCAACGCTCAAATACCCCACCCAAAACTGCCCTTGACGAAAAAAAAAAAAAATACCCTCAATGGGATGATCCATGCCATGGCCTAGGTGCTCATCAAAAAAACATATATATATATATATTCATTTATTGTGCAACACAAATGGGAAACCGGGCAAATCCATGCCATGGCCAAGGTGCTCATCAAAAATACACATATATGTATATATTTATTGTGCAACACAAATTGGAAACCGGGTAAATACTCAATGGAGGGCCTCCGTCAGTCAAAAATATATTTCGGCCAAAAAGTGCTACCTGGTACAAATTACGAGGGGACAGATCAATCAGGACCAAATATGCTCAGTAAAAATACTCGAATATATAGGTTTTTGTGTACATGATGGATCCTGACTACCATGGTACCCCTCTCGTAGCACGCGACCCCACCTCAACCTCTCCTCCCCTTCTTCTCCTCTCCTCTTCCCTCTCCTTCTCCTTTTCGTCCAGCTGCCTCTGCTCCTCCACCGCCATTGCTTCGAGGCGGTCTGCCTCCGCCGCCGCGGCCTCTAGCTCCAATGCTCGGTCCAGGTACTGGTCGACGATCGTGTCGCGATTCCGTGGTGGAGGTGGGGGGTGCGCGGGACGGAGGCGAGGGCGCGGGGATGGGGGTCACATCCTCTGGGCGTTGTCGCCGGCCCAATCAACGAGAGAGCCGAGGAAAAAATACGGGGGCTATTCCCACGCAGCGCGGTGCAGCTGTGTCACAGGGCCGGCTAAATAAGAGGATGCCGGCACCACGGAAAGAGGGCAGGACAAAAAAGGAAGAAAGAGCGCGCGTCCGCATCATCACTTCTACTGTCAGCGCTGCAAAAGCAAATCCAACTCCGGTTTCAGCTATGGCCCGCCTCCACGAACAATAAGCACAAAATAAAAGTTGCTCCCTATGAAAATATCTACCTGGCAGGTGTGCGGCACATCACATGGTCGCTTCTCCCTACGTGTACACCCAAAGCGTGGGAGTAGTTGAGAAGGAGCTACCTGCACTGAAAATAGAGAGGGAAGCGTTTTGCAGTGGTTTTCGACTGCAAAACGTTCGGCGATGAAAATGTAACGCGGGGGGGGGGGGGGGGGGGGGGGGGGGGGGGGGAATACTCCTTGGCCACGGTAGGAGTCCGCCTCCTGACTACCTCGAAACCTAGAGCGACATATCGAGAGACACCACACGACAGGAATTCGGTCCCCGACTCCCATGGCGAAAGACCAAACCCGCGTCACGCGACCAGACTCCTCTGTCCGAGCAGTGGTAAGCGTCCTTAGCTGCATTATCGTCACCTTCTGCGCGTAGTCCATGGCGACCTTCCAGTTCTCCTTCGTGAGATTGGGACACTTCTTGCTGATATTCTTTAGGGTGACGAAGTGGTGCTCCGTGTCCGCCCAGACCCCCTCCGCCCCGAACTCCCCGACCTCGCCCGAGCAGTTTTTCTTCTTTCCCATCCGGGTGTTGTAGGGCAAGACTTTCTCGACTTGATTGCCGGCCACTTTTTCGAAGGGGCACGTCGGTTTCGCGTACTTCGAGCAACAGAGCGGCAGGTACTGGAGGATTACATAGCCTGGTGCATCCAGGACAACGGAGGGGAGGCCGGGGCAGGTAGTGATTACGACATGGGGCCAGCTTCGACAAAAAAGATTGATACGGTTAGTGCGCACTACTAGCTCCCCATCAACATCAACCATCTTCTTTTCGAGAAAAATATCAGGCGGTCGGGGTTAGCGTTGTAGAGTTAGGGTTTACAGCCAAGTATTTCCAAGAGTGAAACTCTTTCGTTCTCCACCGCGAAGAACAAATAAAATACCGAGAATTGAAAAACAATCCTGTGCTTTAACGCAACACACTTTTGAAACGCCAATTTTCCAGGGCCGTTCGCGCGTCATCACCCCACCCGCGGGCCAGGTCAGGAGGTGCTTAAAATGTTACGGTCAGGTCGGGTCGAGTCGGGTCGGGGTCGGGTCGGGTCAAGAGGTTTTCAAATGCCTCGGGTCGGGTCAGGTCGGGTCAATATTTTTTCGAACCTCACGGGTCGGGTCGGGTCGGGTCTTGTCGGGTCAAGAAGTTTTCATTCTCACGGGTTGGGTCAAGTCGGGTCAAGAGGTGATGAAAAACGCACGGGTCGGGTCAGGTCATGACCCGCGAGAAACGGGTCACTTTCGGGTCGGGCGAGCACTACCCGCGAGTTGTCTTCTGCCGACCCGCGGGTCGGGCCCGCGCACCCGGCCTGCGGACCCGACACTTCAAAAGCTTCCCTCTTTCTGCCCGAAGGCTTCTCTCGCACTGCTTTGGCATCACAATCAAACACTAAAACACCGCCTAATCTATATATGCATGCCCGCATCCATCCACACCCACTACAGCCAGGCCGCATATCACTGTGGGGTTCAAAAATGAAGATTAATTTATTTTTGAGGTGTCGACTCACGGGCCGGACCCGCGGGTCGAACCCGCAGGTCAAGAGAAACGGTCTCGCGGGTCGAGGCGACCCGACCCGCGACTTGACCCGATCCCACAGGTCAATCGGAACATGGAGGGTCGGGTCAAGTCGGGTTAGCAGGTGATCCAAATTTTCACGGGTCAGGTCGGGTCGGGTGAAGAGGTTTTCAAATCTCACGGGTCAGATCGGGCCGGGCCAGGAGGTTTTCAGATCTCGCGGCTAGGGTCGGGTCGGGTCAGGAGGTTTTTAAATGGGTTTTAGCCAAAATCAGGTATACCTGGCCACTTTTTGGCCAAAATCAGTTACATACTAGAAATAAGCACAAATTACACGCCAGGAGCCCTGCTATTGGCCAGACTGACATCGTAACTGATTTTGGCTCGAATGGGCCAAGGTATACCTGGTTTAGTCTACTCTGTCTAGCTTTCAACTGATTTTGGCCAATTTGAACCAATCAGAGAGGCCGTACGTAAAACTGTTTTTTTTCTCTGCGTATGCGTCTGCGGTCCCTCGGTTGCACAATTCTTGTTTATAAATTCTGTACTCGTACGCACGTACGTACGCATATATGCATACATACGTGCGCTGGGTACTTGTACGTACGTATTGACGCATACATTTACCTGGTACGTACGGTGATTTCACTTTTCCTTCTTTGGGTTGTATTATACGACAAAGATGTCAGGAGATCGCATTTTCACACCCCTCGACAGACAGCAACTTTGCCTCGACATGCCTCGACAGAAACCAAAATACTAGGTTTTGAGTGGAACACTCGGCCCTACACCCTTGACAGCGCATGTTTTGCCTTGCTCGACATGTCTCCTGATATTTGGGTGTACGATGCACTTCAGTTGTTATGATGTGTACTCTATGGTTTTCTATGGCCTATACTCGTACACTAAAGAAAACACAACAATTCAGATTTTGGAGGCCAGGCGCAGTTCTTTTTTTAAGGATTTCTATGATCAAAACACCGCTCGTGGCGCGCGTATTTTATTCGGGTTTAGTTTGTAACTGATTTTGGCCAAAAGTGGTTAGGTATACCTGATTTTGGCGGCAACCTATATATTATAGCGAGAAAACGATTGTTACCCTAGGAGATACAGTAGATGGTGGCCACAAACGGCGAAACAGGAAGGGGATGTAAGCAAAACGTGTTCATGTAATATATGGAAAACACGGAATGAGCGCCAAAATGTTGGAGGTGTCTCTGTGAGAAGCAGGAACGGTGCAACGTTTTGAAAGGGATGCGTTGTCAATGGTCAAATCACTAAGGCAAGCAACACATGAGTGCCACCCCCTCTCCTCCCGACTACGGCCATGGTTGACATGAGCACGCACCCATCCCCCTTCGCTGTCCGCCCTACCCTGCGCACCGCGAGAAACAAGTTGTGGAGAACACCGCTACCTTCGGGAATAATTACCAGCTGGGATAAATACCTCTGCCCCCTGCCCCTTGCCCCCTGCCCCCGGCCCCCTCCCTCGATCCCCCCTGATATATACCTGTCGCACGTACTCACGTTTCCTCGCTGGTGTAACGCCCTTCGCGCTCGGCCCGTACGTCATCACGCCATCGTGCGTGGGAATCTGGATGTCGGAATTCACGGTGAGGTGCAGAACGGGAGGCACCACGAGGGCTGGGAAGGACCGGTACCACACCAGCTCCTCCTTCGCGATGCTTCCCCATCGCCTGTCCTTTTGGGACTTCACCTGGGGGAAGCTCTCGAAGTCCGTGTTGTCGAACTTCTTGTCGACCTTGCTGTCCGCCTTCTGGTCGACCTTGCTGTCGACCTTCTTCTCGACCTTGCTGTCAACCTTCTTCTCGACTTCCGCCGCTGCTCAAGACCGAGAAAAGGGAGGGTCGGCAGGGGTACGGTTAGGGGCAGGAGTCAAGGAGGGGAAAGAGAGTGTTGCTGCAGAAGGGGGAGAATCAAGAGGGGGAGGAGTGGTAATAATGTCGATATTTCCAAGTATTCATACAGTTCGATATATACTGGGGGTGGAGAGAGATGTTTCGCTGAAGAGTCTGCCAGCATGCCCGAAAATAACTTCGGTGGTGCGGAATCGTACCGCTGCTGCCGCCGCAATGGAAAACTCTTTCGTACGGAATGGGTCGTGTAAGGGTTGGAACCAGGCACAGACGTACTTGTACCTCCTGAGCAGGGCTCCAATTGCTATCGTACGATTACGAATGAAGGAAAGCATGCCGGCACGGCATACCTGGTAGAACGAGCCGCAGCCGCCGACGTGACGTCAACGGACTGCAGGTTTTGCAGCCGATCGCTTCATCGAAGGCTCTCTTTTTTTATTTAATCATCACTTACTTTCCAGCTTAACTCAATGCCATAATTTCCCCTCAACGACCTTGTGGACAAGCCCTGGCTAAACGTGCCTTCCCGTACTCCCCCCCTGTATTGGCCTTCAGAATTATTGCGCATGCCTGGTACACTGCTTGCATGTACGTACGTGCGTACAATGTGTACATGTATGAAATAATGTATTTACGGGCATGAAATGCACTTTTTTCACATCGCCCTGCATTGCTCTTCCAGCCGTGGGTCCTTTCCCGCGCTGTCGGTTGTGGCGCACGCAGAGGGCTCGCGTGTATATCACGGGGCAAGTTCGGACCCCGGCGGTGCTCCGGGGCGCGTGCTCTGGGCGTTCAAAGTCGCGGAGAGCTGGCGCTTTTCGCGGGATGGTCTTCCGCCGAGCCAGCGCCTCGCAGGGCCATGGAAACCGACACACAAGAAACACCACGGCAGATTTTCCCATGTTCTACTGCGTATAACAGCTCAGGGGCAATTGCGTTACAACAGCAGCCTCGCTTTGTGGCGTCTGGGCCCGGGCTCCTGCTGAGTTCAGGGGTATAGGTGTGGAGGTGTGGGTGGCCGTTTCTTTGCGTGCCTTATAGTTTCAATATTTTCCCTTTGTGGCAGCTGCTAACGACGCTTCTACGTATGTGCGCGTGCGTCCGCGTGTGTGCCATCGGGCCCACCGCGGTACCAGGGTTTATGATAGGATGCTATGCACTCGGAACACGCAAACTCAAGGACAGCGGTACGGTGTCAGCTTGGCATCTTCATTTGTTTCGCTCTGCTGTCTGCTGCTGCTGTACATGCACCACACCGTCCTCGATGCTCTTTACTTTGTGGCAGCAGACGCACTTCAACGTCCTCCCTTGGTGACAGCTACGGACGGTGCTTGCCTGTGTGTATGGGTGTGCGTATGTGTGCCACCCTAAGGAACCCACAGTCTTCCTCTGAACTTCAAAATCACCCGCGCAGAATCCAGCAGTCCAACAACAGCAGCGGACTTGACTGGCTCATATACATACGACATACATACGAGCAGGAACGCCTGCTGCGGTTTTCCCTTTTCAACTTGAGACACCCCCGGGATTCCAAGTCAACCACATCCTGAAGGGAAAACTTGCGCAGATGCTTCCAGTATACTTCATACTCCGAGTATACTCCGAGCACTGAGAGTATTGCAGTACTGGCCTAAAATATTGCGAGTACTGGGAGTATGTGCAGTACAGAATCCCGAGTACAAGCAGTACCCGCAGTACGAACATTAAAAATACTTGGGAGTACTCAGAGAATCAAGAGTATTGGACCCGCAAACACTGCGAGTACTCGCAGCATATACTCTCGAAATACTTCCAGTGCTCTAAGCACTCCACTTGTTTCCCCCGAAAACAATATTCTCCAACTCCCACTCGTGGGTCCATCCGTAAATGCTTTCTGCAATAAAATGGGGATGAAATGATCGAAGCGGTGCACAGATGGTTGAAGAATACTTCATACTCCGAGTACACTGCCTATATTGATAGTACTTTGGTACTGCGAGTACTCGCAGTATCCCGCAGTACAAAACCCAAATACTACGAATACACGAAGCGCCTGAAGTATTTTGGGTGTTTTTAATATATGGAACCAAACGGGGCTTGCGAGTGAGGTCAAAATACTGGAACAACAGTGTAGATGTAAAAGGCCATCCCCTATTACTCAGTCTGCTTGGAGAAAAACCTCGGAAAAATCTACTACGAGGTGAAGAAGAGGAGTACTAAAGCAGGAATTCATAGCACAGGCGCTCTCCGTCGAGTGTCGGCGGAGACGCCGATCCAAGAGACGCCAATCCAAGACCCGTCATGCATGGAAGCGAGCTAGCTAAGCAGGGGGGTGATCTGGATGTTCAGATCGTGTGCGTAATAAAGCAACCACCCGTGTGAGAGCCTATAAACCTTGGGTCGTCAGTCGAGCCGTCCAAGCTGAGGTGCATTTATGATTCATGGCCGCTCAACGCCGGCTACAGGCAAGTGTTGTCCACTTCGGACACAGTGGCCCGAGCAGCCAGCGTCGGCGATAAAGGTTTGCGTTTACGATCTTTAAATGATCAATCAGGTTTTCACCATGACCTATTGCAGGCGAAGAAGGCGGAGACCTCCTCCCGGATTGGTGGGGTAGACAAATCAGTGTGCCAAGGAGATGCTCGCTTCGTATGATTTCCCTTACGTAGCAGGTTTGTGTGACCCACCCGGACCCTCTACAGCGTCACTGGTGAGTAGGAAATGCGCAGGGTTGGGTCAGAGGAATGTCGGCGATACTCCAAACCTCCACGCCGAGAAAAATAATGCGGCCAAGTCACCAACAAGCCTTCACGGGCGCGAACAAGTGGGCCACAATCTAAGAGTATACAGCTTTACAACGAAGAGAACCCCAAGGTACAGAATTATGCGTATAGAGGCCCAGAGGAAAACGGCACCACGACCTACATGAGGCATCAGACGGGCTAGGTGATAAGAACAATCAGAATAAAGGCAAAACAACAGCCATACAGAATGGGTGATGTCACCAGCAACGGCAGGAGGCCTCATTCCAACCCAACACTTAGAATTTGGCAGTATTCAAGGTGTTCAATATATGGAACCAAACGTGGCTTGCGAGTGAGGTCAAGATATTGGAACAACAGAGTAGATGTATTACGGGGGTCCATAGTTAATAGGACCTATGGTATATAAAAACCTATATATTTACCCATTTGTACTAACAATATTTGGTCCTATTTATTATGGTCCCCCGTAATAGAAGGCCATCCCCTATTACCCAGTCTGCTTGGAGAAAAGCCTCGGAAACGCTACTACGAGGTGGAAAGAGGAGGAGTACAAAAGCGGACCATCCCATTCTCCAAGCTTATATATTTGCTACTGTACACCATTGCCACTGGCACCCAGGTTGTTACCCTCCCACACGAGCATGTAGCACGATGTGTTAAACGATCATCCTGGAGCGGTATAAGGATTACCCAGGGCTGAGCAATCGATCGATCTTTTACCCTTATAGCTCAGCAGGTAACACCTCACATTTGGCGTCGTCGGCAGGACACGGGTTCGAATCTCACTTCGAACGTTTGCTTTATATTAGCGCTTGCGCGTGCGTCCCTGAACACATATATCTTCCTGGTTCCCCAGGTATTGAAACGAAGCGGGTAGGTCAGCGTACGGTCGTATACGGTACCGACGCCCCAAAGATCCCGCCGTTCAGAGGGGGGGAAAGTGTTATAAGGATTACGTACCCTTCCGGATAGTCGCTTATTTCTCGAGTGAGGCATCGAAGCCTCCCTAACAGGTGTGGGGTAGATCTATCACGTAATTTCTTAGGGCGCATCTTCGATCTCTCTTTCTCGATTTTGGGATAATATGGTTATCATCCTTTCATCGTCGTGTTATCTGCATCTACGACTATTCAGGGTGGGCTAATGTGGTGGGCACATCCACCGTATAGGAATGGACATACCCGTTTGTAAATCTGATACGGTTGCACGTGGCATCGTCGTGTAATCTGCATCTATGACTATTCAGGGTGGGCTAATGTGGTGGGCACATCCACCGTATAGGAATGGACATACCCGCTCGCAAATCTGATACGGTTGCACGTGGCGCTTTAGGAACATACCCGTATGCGAATCTTGTATGGCTACACATAGCGTTTTGGGAATATATAGAACTACTTATAGATATCTCAACCTCTGAGCGTGCTCGGTTGGTACACCCCTGGCCTCTCAGAGCTCCAACTTGGGAATCGCCTCCGTTTATTACTTGCCGGACCGTTCCAGCGAGTCTTTGTTTTCTCCATTTCTCGTCGTACTTTCAGTCCTTCTTTCCTTTTTTCTTCTTTCGTTTCGTGTGCGTGCGTGTACTCCGAGCACGGTTGCGCGGGCGAACCCGGCACCGTCGCGGGTGTCAGCGGATGCTGGCGAGTAGAGGGGGAGTTGCAAGGAGCGCGGTCGCCGCTTTCGCGCCTAGGCGTCGCGTGTGCCTCGAGACACGAGGGATGCATCAATAGGCTCTGTCTGGCCTCCATTTGTGATTTTGGATAGAGTACGTACGAGTATTTAAGGTTCGTTCGGGATTGTAAGATAATATTCAAGCGATGCTTATTTTCGCGACCGGGCTGAGAGTCACAAGAGGGAGGTACCCCGAATGAGCACCAACATTGTCGAGCTTGAGTCGAGGTCCACGGTGAGCACCGGGCTTCACGCGAGGCGGGTGACGGGGCTCACTGTGGAAGAGAGGGAGGGAAGCTTTACCCGGACTGAATCGGTGGCGACATGGTCGCGAGAGGGGCGGGCGGCGTACGAGGCTGAGAGAGAAGCTCTGCTGTAATTTTTTTTTCTTTTTTTTCATTTTTTTCTTTTTTTGACTGTGTGGTGGAAATCGAGTTTATAAGCCTTAAATTCATGTAGCGTTTGTTACGTAACATTTTTAGTCTACATTTCCCTACAATGGCGTCGTCGACAGGATGTGAGATTATGAAGAGCGAGGTCCGTGGTTCGATTCTCGCCTTCATCCCCCGAAAAAAGAAAAAAAAGGGGGAATATCTCATGTTCAAGAACCTGTAAAACTCACTCACTTAGAAAAAACCTAGAAAGGAACGATGAGAGCAATGCGATCATTGCATACTGAGTCCGGTACCGAGACAGTCCGAGGTAAAACTTGGACACTCAGAGTCTCATCGGGGTTCCTGACTTACTCGCAAGGAGAGATAAGTCAGGTTTAGTGAGGCAGAATGTGGTGGAAATCGAATTTATAAGCCTTAAATTCATGTAGCGTTTGTTACGTAACATTTTTAGTCTACCTTTCCCTACAACTGGTGTAAGGTGTTCCACTCAAGTAGTAAATTATTACACGCAAGGGGACGGGGATTTTATTTCTTTTAGACATTTTCGGTTTCATTTTCACTGTTTTTGCTGTGTTGCTGTGCCGTTCTGTGCTTTATATTTCGTACATACGATGAGTACACAGACACAGAGCACATCGAAAGAAGAAATAAGTACCCTACCTGGGGTATGTACGTATGTACGACGTGTGAGCGAGCGTAGCGGAAAACCGCCCGCGACGCGAAGCATATGTGGCGTCCGACGCAATCATTCTCTTGAAGCATGGCGGCGGGACTCTTGGCATTATCAAGTCGTCAGTTTGCAGCTAACTACAGGGGCCATAAAAAAAACACAATATTCATTTCAATCATGGACCTCTGTCCGCTTCGCATATACATTGATATTTCCTTCCTGAGCGAGCGTAGCGGGCGGCGTAGGCCGCCCGCGGAGCGAAGCGCCTTGTACACCCGTATGCGAATCTTATATGGCTACGTAGCGCTCTGGGAACATTTTGTACGGCAAGGCTCGTACGTGCATACCAGGCTAGTTTAGGTCAACGTCTGGGCTGAGTTGTGTTCCCGACGAAGCCCACCCTCGCTCACTCGAGCTCTCTCTCCCGCTCTCGACTCACTTGATCAGCAATAACACGAAGATCGTGAAATACAAGCAGCGTGCCCTATCCAGCAACGACATCGCTGTGTCTCTTACCAGCTTAAATATCTGCGCTTCCTTCACAGAAGGTGATAATCCGGAATGACAGTCCCCAGGAACGGCTGGAGGCCTCATTCCAACCTAACACATAATGGCAGAATACATCAGTATTTTCTCTCAGTAATACTCTAATGATTCAAGCGTAACGCCTATTAATAAGTACTACCAGGATTTTTGGGGACGAAACATACTTGGAGTAGTGTGGAACCGTTCTTATTGATTAAGTCGTTTCATGGACTTGATTCAGCCAAACATTATAACATCATGTTGTGTTGGTATGTGTATATATGTCGGTGTTATGGCGCTCATGGTGAAGAAAGCCTGCCCCTAACGAAGCCGAGGACTGCCGACAAAAAAAAAGTTTTGAAGACACTTTACGCGTGACGCATTGCACACAACCCGCGTAAAACACGGCAACACGGTACATACCGCGGATGCGTTAAAAACGGGACAGTTGATGGGATGACATTTGCAGAAATAGAAAAGGATGCAAACGTAAGAGGGGTTGGAACCCTTAACGACACCTATTAATAAAAAATCTACTTGATTTTTGAGTGGGGAATCGAATTTGACTTGCTTTCAGCATAGGGGACCGAAATTGATTTGGTTTTTCTGAGGGCCGAAAATGAATTCCTTTTTAGGGTGGGATTAAAATTGACTTCGTTTGGGGTGTGGGGGCCGAAAATGACTTGGGCTTTGTGTTGGGGATCAAAATTGACTTGGTTTTCGTGTGGGTGGTCAAAATTGACTTGATTTTCGTACGCGGACCGAAAATCACTTGATTTTTTCGTAGGGAATGGAAACGGACTTGGTTTTTGTGTGTTTAGTCAACGTTGACTTGATTTTAGTGTTCGGCCGGAAATGACCGTGGGTTTAGTGCGGGGATTGATTCATCTGGTTTTTGAGTGGGGTATCGAAATGAATTTGGTTTTGTGTGGATGGTCGAAATTGACCTGATCTTAGCGTTCGGCCGGAAATGAATTGGTTTCAGTGTGGGGATCAATTCACCTGCTTTTGTGGGGGTGGTTGAAATCGACTTTGCTTTTTGTGTGCAGGCCCACAATGACTTGGTTTTTGTGTAGGTGATCAAAATTGACTTGGCTTTTGTGTGGATGGTCGAATTTGACTCGGTTTTTGTGTGCGGGCCGAAAATGAGTTTTAGGACTTGGTTTTGGTGCAGATGGTCGAAGCTGACTTGATTTTTGAGTTCCGCCGGAAATGACTTGGCTTTTAGTGTGGAGATCGATTCACCTGTTTTTTTCATGAGGGCGATCAAAGTTGACTTGATTTTCGTGTGGGTGGTCGGAATTGACTTGGATTTTGTGGGCGGACCGGAAATAATTTGTTTTGGGGGATCGAAATGGACTTGATTTCAGTGAAGGGATCGAAATTGATTTTGCAAAAAAACTAAAGGGACCGAACGTGAGCAATACTCAGAACAACAGGGATGTTTGCTGATACCTTTTCGGTTGACTGTAATAATGACACTGCTATTGGTATCAGTAGGAGAAGCCCGGTAGTCTCAGCAGCAGCAGCAGCAGTAGGGCAAACAACAGTGAGTGCTTTGTACGATGATTGTTCAATACGTACATGTCATATATACGCGTACACGGGATGGAGGGATCGGTTCCACTTCTTGGGTGCGAAGAAAGAAATACGCAAAAAAATGCCTGCAGCCTGCAGCAAGCCGAGCGACTAGCAGGGTACCTGGTGCGTAGCGGGCAACACGGCAACACCAACGAGCAACAGATACTCGTAGGCAGATGCTTGCTGACAACTGGCTTCTCCACTGCTACGAGCATCGCACTACTGCTTCACTGTTGCTGATGCTGTCATTTTTTTATACCAGGTAGCAAGCAGAAGAAGAGCACAGCAGTAGTATAAATCTACTTGTGCCGTCACACACCAAAGTTGTCACGAGATATGTTAAGCAACGCAATTCGTGCGTTGTCAAGGGTGTAGGGCCGAGTGTTCCACACTACAGCCTAGTAATATAATGTCAGTCGAGGCGTCTCAAGGCAAAGATGCTGTCGGTCAAGGGGTGAAAATTCTGTCTCTTGACATCTTTGTCACACACAGCAAGCAGCAGCAGAGCAATGGCGTCATTTGATTGCTCGCACAGACTCCGATACAGAGCAACCATTCACCGTACAGCACGGGTCTACGACACGTGCATGGCGTTGCCTCCTGTTGATGCTGTAGTTAGCTGGGGGTTAGGACGCTCTCTGTGCTGCTGATGTTGATGTCTGTTGCCGGAGTCGCACTGCAGTGTGCAACAGCGCCAACATGTTGTACGATCACACGATTGTGCAAAGTGTCAGAGAGAGACGTGGTGTGTTGTTGCGGGGTAATCGATCTCAGGCTCAGATAAACCACCTAGCCACAGCAGTACAGCGGAGAGCTACGCGCATGTGGACCTGCCACACGCGCACTTGTCTTTCGGCTGCTGCTGCTGCTGGACGGCAGGGTTGTAGTGCTATAGGCAGCCAAGGGTAAGCACGCTCTCTGCTCTGCTGCTGTATTGTCTTTTGTCTCCGCTGCGTTCAGACGCAAAAAAATGGCATCGGTACGTACGGACGACATGAAAGGGCGAGAATATGACGATGTTTCACCCGTACGTACAAAAAATATGCGGCCTCTAGTACTGAAACTAGCGACATCTTCTTCTCCACTCCTGCAGGAAAAAAAAAAAACTTGAGCGCCACGCCACGCGCGGAGTGCATGGATCGCGCCCGGACCTCGACCAATGTGTCCGGCTGGGCTTCCCGTGTTGACTACTTGACGTTTTGCCAAAAAGTCTTCGTTTCGAAAAAGTACGAAAAGTTCACAAACATGACTACTAATATTAATATTATACTTTACTTCCAGGTACGGAGCATCTTTGAAGTTCAAATGTTGTAATACTACTGTAATCTATTACCAGGTAAGCATTAATAGTATCATGCTGTTTCCTATGCGGTTCAGATTTTGAGCTCAAGATCTTGGCCCAATCGAAATTTCAGCTGTGAACTTCGCAAATCGAAGCAGTCTTCCTATGTGAAAAAATCGGATTAATTGTGCTTTGCAGAGATTCGAGCAAACGCCGAGACCACTTGCTGTTGCTGTGGTCTGAGACGCGGCGGGTGTGCTGCACTGCGCGTAGGACCCAAGCGTCCGAGCCAACGCTGACTGCCTTTGGTCTAGCGGCGAAGAGACGTGACGAGTGCGCTAGAGTCAACCTGTCTTGGTATATGTATTTCACAATGTGACAGACTGCTGCTACTACTGCTGCTGTACAGGAGTGTAGTCTACGAGTACGTATCCACGGAGAGGTGCGCGCCGAGTGAGCTTCTCTTGCTCTCTAGGCCCGAGCCCGCGCCAGCCGACTGTAGTCTGGCCACGGAGAGACGCGCCAACCACCGACAGCGCGAAAGGCGCGAAGCAACGTCGCTATACAGTTGTGCCACCATCCAACTCGTCGATCGTTCTGCCGCTGCTTGGTGTCGTGGATAGCATCTTAAACTTGGAGAACATGCCATTTTTTTTTTTTTTTTTTTAATTTTTGACCCAAGTCGTCTGATTTTGGGCCTAAATCTGACGACTTGGGCCATCGGTTTCTCTAATTGAGAAAAATCCGGTCAAATTTTGCATATTCGAACAGCATAAGGCTGTTTCCTATGCGGTTCGATTCGAGCTTCAGACTTGTATTTTTATATCTAAAAAATGAAGGCCCCTGTTTATACGGTCCGAGTATGCAAAATCTGACCGAAAAAAAATCGATGTGAGAATTCGATGTCCCAAATTGTTCGGTTTTGGCCCAAAATCCGACGACTTGGGTCATCAAATAAATCGACAAATGGCATGGTCTCTAAATTCAAGATAATATGCACGACATTAAACAGCAGCAGAACGATCGATGGGTTGATCAGTGACACAGCTGTATAGCGACGTTGATTCGCGCCCGACGCGCTGTCGGCGGGCGGCGCCGTGGCCAGACTACAGTCGGTTGGCGCGGGCTCCGGCCTAGAGACCAAGAGACGCTCACTCGGCGCGCACCTCTCTGTGGACACGTACTCGTAGACTACACTCCTGTACAACAGCAGCAGTCAGTTACACTGCTGTGAAACACAAAATACCAAGACAGGTAACTCTAGCGCACTCGCCACGTCTCTTCGCTGCCAGACCGAAGGCAGTCAGCGTTGGCTCGGACGCTTGGGTCCCACGAGCACCCAGCGCGTTTCTTCGCGGCACCAGAGCACAACAACATCGGTTGGTCTCGGTGTTTGCTCGAATCTCTGCATAGGAAGACTGTTTCGATTTGCCAAGTTCACATCTGAAAACGCCACCGGGTCAAAATCTGAAGCTCAAAAATCGAACCACATAGGAAACACCCTGAAAGCAGATGCTTTCATTTTACCCTGAAAGCAGATGCTTTCATTTTTGGGATCGAAAAATACAAATCTGAGCGCCATTAAAAGATTGCCGGCATGTGTGCACACTTGCGCACGGCCCAAGCAAGTTGTGCTCTTCGCTGCTTTTCGCCTGGATTTGTATTTTCAATTTTCGATTCTGTTTGAACACCTTGGCTATTTTTTATCGAAATCGAAATGAATTCGATTTTCGATTGCGCTTTTCGATTCTGTATAGGCACACCCTTAGAGCGTTTCGGAAAAAAAAAATGCTCAGGGTGAGTGCTCATGGTGGTTGCTTCCAGGATTTGGAAACATTAAAAAAAAAAAACGCTCAGCGTGGGAGGAGGAATAAGTATGACGTGGACCCGCGTTCAAGCTTCCCGATTTTTCACAGCAAGCTTCGAGTATCGTGCAGTCGACCGCCGCGTGTTCCACCACCTTTCGCCCCGACCTGCCCCTCCCGCTCCATGACTGTAACACGATCTCCATCGTCGCTGTCCTCCAAGCCGCCACCCAGCTCGAGGTTGCGTGTCTTCGTTTTAGTGTGCAGCGTGATGTGCTTCTATCTATCGAGCTGCTCCTGCTCACTTTGCCTCGCCTGCTGCGATTGCCTGCTGTACAGCTGCTATACAGCAGTACTTGCAGTCCCATCACAACCAAACGCCTACTGGTGATGGAGGAGGTGGTGCGCCCGGTTGCCCCAACGCTTTGGCAGTGGGCGTCCGCCTCGCGTACCTTCTACCCCATCACCGCCCTCCTCACCGTCACGCAGCGTGAGGTTGGTAGGTCGCTTGACTTCATTTTTTCTAAAATAGATGATGTATGCTCCACCTCTTTGTCTGCTGAGATTGCCGAAGCTACTTCCTCGCCGCCAAAGAATCACAAACCAAGCGAAGACTGGTTCGAGGAGATGGCGCGCCTTGTCGCCCTAAGCTATGGCGGCGAGTCAGTGTCAGTCCCGGACTGCTTGTGTGGCGGTACAGGCATCCTTTACTACCTGTGCTCTGTGCCATGACCATTATACCCTGAGCAGTTTCTTTGCTCAGGGTAACCCTGATCATCTGCAAAAAAAGAATCCGCTCAGGGAAAAAAATAGCCGTCAAGGTCTTTTATGCGGCGAGAGACAAACCCTGAGCAACAAACACCCTGAGCGCTTTTTTTTTTTTTTTTTTTTTTTTTCCGAAACTCCCAATTATCGTCTCGTCGACCCTGGCAGCATAGCATTCACAGTCAAGGGGAGTCGCCCGCCAGTAGCCAATCGCGGGGGTAACAATGGAAAACGCGCGAACGGTTATCACGCAGGTTGTAAAGTCGAGTATCGACCGATCGGTTGAACTCACAGCTGACGTGCATTTTTCAGTTTTTTTTTTTTTTTTTTTTTTTATGAAATACGTCAGCTGTGAGTTCGACTGATAAGTAGATGATACTAAACTTTGCAAGCTGCGTAATACGTCTCGTCTATATTCCATTTTTACTGAATTTTACAAGCGTTACAATAAGCCGAACGCGCGTATTTTTTATGTAATTTCTTGTCAAGGGTATAGGCCAGTTTTTTTTAATAAAATCTGACGCTCGAAATCGAACCGCATAGGAAACAGCCTGAGTGTTAGGAAACAGCCTGAGTGTTTCCTATGCGGTTCGATTTCGAGCTTCAGATTTGTATTTTTCGATTTCAAAAGTGAGTGACCCTGCTTATGCAGTCCAAATACGCAAAATCCGACCAGAAAACTTTCGATTTGAGAATCCGATGACCCGTCGGATTTTGGGCCAAAATCCAACGACTTGGGTCATCAGATTTTCAAAACGAAAAATGGCATGCTCTCTAAATTCAAGATGTTATCCACGACAGCAAACATCAGCAAAACGATCGATGAGTTGAATGGTGACACAGCTGTATAGAGACGTTGCTTCGCGCCCGACGCGCGGGCGGCGCCTCCATGGCCAGACTACAGTCGGCTGGCGCGGGCTCACGCCTAGAGACCAAGAGAAGCGCCCTCGGCACGCACCTCTCCGTGGATACGTACTCGTAGTTACTACACTGCTGTACAGCAGCAGCAGCAGTCAGTCACATGTCAAAATGAAACACAAAATGCCAAGACAGGTTGACTCTAGTGCACTCGCCACGTCTCTTCGCCGCCAGACCAGAGGCAGTCAGCGCGGGCTCGGACGCTTGGGTACTACGCGCAGGGCAGCGCACCCAGCGCGTCTGTTGGCGGCGCCAAACCACAATAACAGCAGTTGGTCTCGGCGTTTGCTCGAATCTCTACACGCAGAATAAATCTGATATTTCCGCATAGGAAGACTATTTCGATTTGCCAGGTTCATATCTGAAAATGTGATAGGGTCAAAATCTGAAGCTCAAAAATCGAACCGCATAGGAAACGGCCTCACTGCTCGTCAATTTTCATCGTTTTTTGAGTTTTGAATTTGGGCAACTCGCGTACCCGCTCTTTCGGCGACGGAACAAGACACATAAAAAGTGTCGCGTGTAAGAAGTACACCAGCCGAGAATCTAACCCCAGCACAACTGCTACTCGTACATACAGGGTACGTGATAGCAGTATACCGCTAGCCTACGAGTACAGCAGTCTCCACCGTCCGTGGCCCTGCAATAACAGCAGGGTATCTTGAGATGTTAGCTGATTCCAAGACTGCAGGTTCCTTTAGAGTCGAGATTAAACAATAAAAACTACCAGGTACTCTATAATAGTGTGCAAGATTTCAAATGTGGAGCTTTTCTGTTTTTCACTCGAATTGACGAGTTGCGGTTTATGAGAACACGCCGCCGTCCAAATGCCTGTTACGTCACCTGCTGATGAGGCTTCTGCACCCGGCAACGAGCTTCCTCCATCGACGGCATCTCTCGATCTGTTAGGTGTTTGGAGATCCAAGCTGGTGGCATTAGAGACAGTAGCGGTTGAGTCGAGACGTTTCTTCCTGGAGGACGAGGGCAAAGCAAACTCATCGTCGCTGCTGTCGTACGTTCGCACGCACGGCTGCTGAGGCGAGACCATCGGAGTGATCTCGAAGGGAAACAAGTCGTCCATGATTATCGTCTTGGGCCACGGTTCGCACTCAACGAAGCAATACCCAAGCAACACGTTCGCCCGCGTTGGCGCGCTTTAGTCGTCTCTTGGGGCAACTGCGCAACTCTCTCTTTTCGGAGTTGCAAACGTTCAAAAGGCGTTTTCGATATCGGGGGTACTCCACCCTACCGGTGTGGGGTTGTGGCTCGGGTGTCAAACTGCCCTTGCGTTGCCCCCCATTCGGCGCACTGGAACACCGCAGGGCGGAGTGATGCCGGTGAGCAAGAGATCTAAAGTTTATTCGACGGCTTCTTCTGCATCTAGCGTAGATACCAGTCGATGGGAGAACCTCTTATCGGCTGGTAACCGCAACAGCAAAAATGCTGCTCCCGTGACTGCTGTTCGTCTTAGCAACCCCATCTCGATAGCGGCACCACGCGCAGCCGTGACCTCAAAATTGACCACCCGCGACTGCAGCGCGCCAGCAGTGCCTCCGAATCCTTTAGCACCGGGTACCGATCGACTACTGACGAAAAGAAAGGAGCAGGTGATGGGCAGCCGTGGTGGCGCTGGCGTCAAAAGTAGCACTTGGCCTACCAACAACTGGCAAACTCTGCTTGGAGGAGGCAACGCTGCAGGGGCAGCAGCAGCAGCAGCAGCAGCAATAACAACAACAGCAGCAGCAACAGCAGCAGGAAGCAACGGCGGACTCAACGCACGTGCCGACAAGACAAAAAACCAAAACAAAAACAAGAGAACAAAGAAGAAGCTACCGGGGTTCGAGAACGGCACAGCAATTCGCGGTCCGGCGGCGACGCCTTCTCCACCCGACGTGCAGCAGTCTTCCCCCAGCGCAACAGCGAGCACACCCCGAACAGGCGATCCCCTCTCTGGAGGCAACGGGGCCGGCAAGGCCGGCAAGAAGCGAAAACGAAAAGGCACCAACAGCGCGGCAGCCCCAGTCGCCCCCGGCAACTCCGCCGCCCGCACGGGCCGGGAGCACTTCCAAAACAAGAGGCCCGTTTCTTCGTGGTCGTCTCCTGGTGAGGTTAAGAGCGGCAACAATCGGCCAAGGTCGAACGTCCTCAACCTCGCCTTCCAGGCCAGCAAGGACGGAGCCGGGGGGGGGGGCAGCAAGAAGGAGCCAAGAACGGACGAGGCAAGGGGGCAAGCGGCAGGGGAGAGGGTGCGAAGAAGGGCTCCCGGCAGGTATTGTCGGCGGCCGAGGAGGCTCAGTACGTAGGGCTGGACTGTGAGATGGTCGGAGTGGGCCCAGCAGGTTGCCGCAGCGCACTGGCGCGATGCTGTATCGTTGACTGGAATGGCAACGTCATGTGAGTCCCGCCTTGTCCCAGATGCCAGATGCCTTTTTTTGGAGGGTATTATAGAACAGCCATGGGTACAATTCCTCGATCGTTGATACAACCACCCCCCCTTTCTTTCCTGAGCTACTGCCGTAGAGTCCAGACCTTCCGGGCACACTATGACTAAATGTAGTCTACGAGTATACCAGATACTGGAATATGGTACCAGGTATGTACGAGCAGGAGTCGCGCATCACATTTTCCTCTTGAGACAGCGACCCTGAGCCCCTGATCCTTTTTGCAAACACGCATACGGATATTAAACCTTGCGACGCAACCGCAAAAACTGCTGTTATTGCTTCTGACCAGAGTATATCGCTGTATCGCCATATATCGCTGTAACGCCACGCCCCAGTGTTAAGACTACAACAGTAGTACATCAGTAAAACGACACCACACAAAGCTGACGTCCTCCACCTCGAGCCGTCTTGAGGCGCTTGCCCGTAGTCCAAACGCAAACAGATACCTGGGACAGCAGTCGTGCAATATTGACTATTTGTACTACGTACCACGAGTAATGTTGGCGAGTCAAGGGTGCTTCTCACTATTGACGGGCAAGCGCGTTAATCCCCTCTCATATACCCACGGGTGCATGAGCCAAAGTTCCGTGTCCTTGTGAGGAAGAAACCTTATGGTCACTACTGTATATAAGCGCTGACTCGCGATCGCTGGTGGTAGAGATCGCGCTGTTTGGCATAGAACGGTGATAATAACATTGCATCCCACGTCACTACATCCGCCGAGCGAATCTGCTCATCACTAACAGCGGTTTTGCTCTGCAAACCATGGGTACTCGTAGCGTTTGGCCGGGGACCATCGAATACGCAACTTCGGTTTGTATTTTCGTCCGCGTATAGTGACACTGCCTGGAGAGTTGCGTCCGACCCCTCGGGACATACTTCTTGGAATTAGAGTTGGATCATTTTTGCAGCGTTACGGGGGGGCTGGGTGTATTAATCAGAACCCACGATGGACCCATAAACCATCTATCCCCCTATGTTTACACACCTTATTTATTAATAGTCTTGATTACTGTGTTGTCCCGTTATGGCGAACGCCTTTAGAACTGCACCCATGTTTTAAGGACATTTTTTTATTGTGTTAGTTCATTTTTGCGGCAGTAAAAGCTGCACCCACGGTTAATCGACAAACTGCCTGCAGTTTGTATTGGTTAAATATCTGTGGAGTAGTGAAAGGTCAAGACGCCAGCCCAATCTTCTGCTTCGTTGTGAAACGGAGTACGACGTGAGTGAGTATGTATAACGTTCCTTTGGGTTTTCTCGACCATCGCCACCGTGTGTCTGCCGCTGCGTTTGACCCCCCATCCACCATCGATCCGTATTGTACCCGTCCAGCTACGACAAGCACGTGACTCCCAACGAGCGCGTGACGGACTTCCGGACGTTTGTAAGCGGCGTGAAAGCAAGCCACCTGAAAGGTAACTTTCGGCTTCGTCAATGCCAGGAGGAGGTGGCGGCGATTATCAAGGGGAAAGTTTTGATTGGCCACGCGCTGCATAACGACCTCAAGGTTCGTTCGGGAGAGGAAACACTATGCTTGCGTCCGTGCACGGCAACCCTCTCGTCGCGTCCCAACTACTTGAACCTGGGGAGCCAGGCTATCTACTGTAGACTAGAGCGAGTTTTCCCCAGTCCCTGCACATCGTGCGACATTTTTTCTCTGCAACTCTGAGATTTTGTGTACAGGGGTGGCGGTGTCATGGGGGTTTCTCGTGTAGGTGATGGCCCTGCGGGTGACTAGCGCATGAACACCGCCTTGGGACTCGAACGACTGTAGCAAGAGGTAATGCACGACATTCCACAGCAGCAGTCGGTAAGGTCTCGGTAAATTGAAGTTTCTTGCTGTCAGGGCGACAGCCTCCCCTCAACCGGCCGCAGCCACCAACAAAAACAGCGACCCAACTATGTACGCCGCCATCTATGAGGTTTAACTCTGTCGCAGCAGCAGTGGCACGGGCCTACTACACTTGCCCTTCTTTGCTCGAGAACCCTCCACGAGTAGGACCGGTGCTCCGTCTCGAAAGGGATGCATGTTCAATGGTCAAATGACGAAGGCAAGCAACGAATGAGGACGCCCCCCCCCCCCCGCTTGGACGTCCAAGCAAACAAGTCGCCGACAGCCACATTTCACCATGATATCTTATGCCATGGTGTCTCATATCAATCGTCTCTTTCGATGCTCATTGCTTGTTTTTAGGCCTTATTGATGAGCCACCCGTCCCGAATGATTCGAGACACAGCGACTTACCGACCGTACCAAAAGGCGCACGGTAGGGCAGGCGGGAAGTTGCGGGCCAAATCCTTGAAAATGCTGACGGAGGAGTTGCTCGGAAGGACCATCCAGACGGGCCAGCACAGCCCGGTGAGCCTCGTGTGGATCCGCGTGCTTAGCGTAGCGTGATTGCTGTACAGCGGTACTGCTTTTTGTTGGTTGTTTCAAGCTGCGGACTCGAGTATTGGCTGGTGCGCTGTGTGCGACTGCTGTTGCTAGAGCCACGGTTCTACTCCTGGTTTTGGCTTTGTGTGGTGGCTTGTTCAAGTTGGAAGGATGCTGAATGCGCGGATGAATGGTGTGTAGACGGGAGAGAGTCGAGCGAACTAAGAAAGCGGGAAATAGACAGCTTCTTCATGCAGGAGGCAAAATATTACGCGAGAAATCTAGCTTTTGGTAGAAGCCCTGCAGTGGACAGCGCACAGCAGTGAAGATACGGGTAGTAGCGACAACTATAGCTTAATAATATCCACTAACATGATTGATGCGTGTCTTCAGCGAGCGAAGTCGGAGTATGAGATAAACCCGGAGTCTCTCTGCCGACCGTTGTGCTCCAACTCCTGACGCCATCGTGGTGACGATGGAGTTCTCACTTTCGTACTATTTTCCCGGAAATCTAGCCCGTGGTCACAAAACAGAGTACAATAAGCGCCCTGTCGGGAGAAAAACGAGCACAAAATAATACCCACAGCAGTAGCAAGTATGCAAAGATACAGCGATCCAATTTATTTGCTGGAGAGGAAATAAGAGGAACGGAGCTCGTCTTCTTGCGGCATTTTACAACATAATTACGTAAACAGAATTCGGACAGCTGGGACTTCCATCGCCTCCTAACGTGTCCCCCGCCCGAACCTTTCGCGCGCCCTGTCTCTGCAAACCAGGCAGAAGACGCCTGCGCCGCGATTGACCTGTACAAACTTTCCCGGAGTGAGTGGGAAAAATCTTTGTCGGCGGCTGGCAACAAGCGCGCACGTCGGACGGTGGTAGACCAAGGCGCTCCTTAGGATGGGCGTTGCAATTTTGCGAAAAGGCGTTTTTCTTCACGCATTGCCGCCCGGGTATTTGTGGGCAACTGTTTTTCTAGAGAAACGGTCGCATCATGTAATACGAGTTCGAGTTCGAGTGGTTTATTTTTTTCTGCTGGAGCCTTTTGTGTCCGGCATTTTTCTTCTTGACGGGAACGCCTTTGGAACGCTTGTAAAAGTCAGGCGCTGAAAATGACAAGAGAGAAAAATAACGATTTGCCCCAACATCGGGTGGATTACTGGATTCTTGGTGCTATTGTTGTTATTGTACCCGTTCGTGATTTTTATATGTCATGAGGGTAGATTGCTTCGAGGTTATATGCGGTGAACGTAAGCTGCCAAAAAAAGGCTTCGCCAAGGCTTGTTGCCCTCCCCTTGCCCTAGTTTTCTAGCTGGGTCAGGGCACCTCCGTGCACCTTCGAAGAGTTAGATGCGCCAAGGAGAACAGAAGTACATTTCGCGCCCCCACTTTTCCTATTGGTTACAGAAAATGAATGGCTTGATTTGACTGGTGGAATGTCCTTGATCGACTCTAGTCGTCATTCGGGGTGGCGAGTCTTTCTCTCTGCAGCGGCCACTGTTTGCAGCAGATGCTAGTAGCTGCTTGTTGGCTGGCCGAGGAGGGCTTCGTTGATGAATTCACTCATGACCCGTTTGTGGTAAGCCGGAGACGCCGGTTCGGTGTTTTCGTCTTTTCAACCCCCTATCCCAGCAGCTCGGGCTGCTTCGATGCTGTCTGTGGGAGTCATATATTTTCTATGTTTCTTCATTTCGACGTCCCAAAGAAGTAAATCAAAATGTCATCAGCAGCCAACGTGTAGTCAACTAACTGTTTTTTTTGCAAGTCAGCGATAGAGTAGCACATGTCTCAGGGTCAGTGTACATGAACTTTCGTTACTGCTCGGAGTGACTGCTGCCGCCCGTGTTTACGTATACCAGGTACGCGGGATGTAGTACGCCTACCATCGGTTGAGCCCCTGGCACTTGAGGTTCACTCCATTCGTCCCACTTATTTGCCTGTTCTCTCTTGCAGACAGCTGCCAAAACAGGCGACGAACATTCCGATTGACGAATTCGAGGTGTTTCTCGTCGGCAGCGCTCTCTGCAATGCAACCGCAGTAGCACCGCCGGCGATCAGGTTGACAATCTTCTCCCCGTCACACGTATTGTATCATAGCCCATGAATACCCAGCCCGGATAAAGTGGTGTTGCAAGAACGTTAATACGCAACATTCCAAGTCAACAAAGGCATCAAGCATTTCGCGTTTCTCGAGACGTTCATCCCAGAAGAATCAGACGAAGGGATCCCTACCCCCCCCCCCCCCCTCCCCATCCACGTCACTTAAGACACCATTGAAAGGGGCTCTACATTGCACCCTTCCCAACTCCACGTCATAACTCGTCGACACCCCTCTGCCTGTCTCCCAAAACAGACACCTCCGTGACTTGGTTTGACGACCTTCTCCCTGTAGGGTCTCCCCTACTTAGGTTTTCTGCACCACCCCTAATTTAGCTAGTTAGATCTCTTGGAGTGCATCCTTCTCCTCGCCTTGGCCTCAGCCCTGGCTTCCGCCTTGATCCGGTTGAGCTCCTCCTGCTCTTTCTTCTCCCTCAAGGTTAGGGGTTTCTTTGTCTCCAGCTTGGGCGTGGTCTTCGCCTTCTTGTTGCGGTTCCCGTGCTGGGCTTGTACGCTATCTGGGTCCACGTCCATCTGCTTCAGCAAAGTTAGCGAGGACAGACGCGAGGATTTTGGCTCGAGGGTGTCGGCAGTCGGCGCTTGACGCAAGGGGGCGGGGGTTTCGTGACTAGAGCGAGGAAGAGTGCTACAGCTGTATCGGTATAACTTATACCGACATGTTCAACGCTCACGGCATAGCGCCGTCCGGGCGAATGTTCAGCATCGTGCGGCGCCGTCTCCTCGAACTGTGTTTTTTTTATAACCTAGCCGTCGCCCTCTTGTATGTCAGGGACAAGCAAAATACTCCCGTATTTTTCGGACGAGCACCAGCGATCGCCGCAATCGCCGAGCGCACCCTACAGGGAGATTTTGACACAAACGGGCTACAAAACCTGATGGACCTATCTGACACGTGATTCAGAGGCGCACGCGTGCGCTCAGGGGGATGTAACACCTACCCACCGATTTCATCAGGCACACGGGCACTCGTGGAGCAGATAGCTCTGCGAGGCGATCAAGTTCCACCGCGCTCCTCGCGTCTACTCCTTCCACTAATAGATACGCACTACACACGCCGGCGACAACCGGCCAAGTCTTCTTGGGGACCAAAAACACCAAGAAACTAAAGGGCAAGTGCGGTGTTGTCAACCGTCAGGGGAAGACCTACAGTAGCGTTGTCAGTAATATCATCCGCGAGCGTGCCGTACAAGCCCTTGCAGTACCTTACTCCGGACACCGTAGATGCTACTTTTCACGCGTCGGACAGATCATGATCTAGACCATTTAGATCCCATCGCGGCCGCGATGAGATATTGTGCAAAATACCTGTAGGAAAATTGCGGACACGAAACGCCTCGCTGGCTACTGATGCAGTAGTTGCTACTGTTAGTTGGCTGGCCCAGGAGGGCTTTGTTGATGCATTCGCACATGACCCGTTTTTGCTCAAGCCGCGGATGCCGGTTGTTTTCGTTCGTTTTTTCAACCCCGGAGTTCAGCAGCTCGCGCTGCTCCATGTGGCCGATGCTGCCTTATCGCCATAACTTGTGTTCGCCACCTTTCCCTGTCAAGTCCCAACAGGGGTGAAACAAGATCAAGGGTGATGCCACGCTCAAACACACCGCGGGCCGGAAGGCTCACCTGGTTGGCGTCCTGGTCGGGAAGCGCCTCTGCTTCCGCGTCCCACTGCAAGTTGGGGAGTGTGGTTTGATATTGGAGAGGCGGTAATCTAACCCCGAACTTGTCTGGGATAGGAGGCAGGGGTATCCGGTTAACCTCGTCCGCTTGCCGAATGATGTCCTGCGATATTCGAAAGAGGGTGTAGGGGACGGGGTCTGAGGTATGCACGTTCAACTGCACGCGAAACGGCCACGCCGCAGGCTAGTCCAGCAAAGACGCAGCGGCCACTGGTGGCAGTATTCACGTCAAAACATGGTCCAGCCGTTGTGACCAATGACGTCAGCTGATGGTCTAGTTGAGACCGGTCAAGGCCTTTTGAGACTCGACATATATAGTCGTTCTATTAATAGTGTAGGAGGTTGCTTGACGGCTGCCCGGCTGCCCGGCTGTCCGTCAAGGGGCATAAGTGCCGTCAACCGACTACTATCCGTTGGCCATGCCGCTCGCGACCCGTTGACCCGGCCACTCGCTTGAAGCTATAGGCACCAAGGCAAAATCGGTGGCTTCGATATGGTCCAGCTGGACTGTAGAGCTTCAGACAGCGGCGACGCTTGCTTTTGAACGTTTGCATCTCGGAGGAGCGGGACGAGAGCAGGAGAGCCGCCGGCGTCCGGCGGTCTGACCTGAACGTGCTGTCCGTTGTGACCTAATTGTGCTGCTGTTCATTTACTGTAGATACCGTGGTGAAAATGACGACTGTATGGTTTGTGATTTTCATTCTCGGCTGATCTTCGACCTTCAAACGCACCTCTCTTGTGGGAGGGCCGGCCGATAATGCGTCCTGCTTTTTGCGGACGGATAATCGGACATCCTCCATGCCGATGTCGGTCCTCCCGGCGTGGTCGGCGTAGTCCCTCGCATCCTCCACAACCTCCAGCGTGTATCCTGATTGGCCAGCGTTGGTGCCAACGCCCAATGAAACGGATACAACAGACAGAAAAGTTTAAACTTGCACTACTGTACGAACTGTTTAGTGTTTTACGTTCAAGGCGATTGTAAGAGCGGTCGGCAACGCTCGGCACACACGCCCTCATCACGCCTCAGCACTGCACAAGACGTCGGCATAGCGCCGATGGCGCTTTGGCCAAATCGCGTGGGCAAATCGCGTAGTCCTGTACCCAGCACATGTATGTCCAAGGGCATCGCATTCTGTTGTTCGCACATCGATCGAGCAGATCGTGCGGTGCCATACTCCATCGCCCTCTACGTGCTGCTTTACATAGGCTGCAAGGAATGCCAATCGGGGCGAACTTGTTTCGTATATACGGCTGCCGCAGTTCTAATCTATAGCTGATGCTTGGATAAACTCGATTCTAAAGCTGTACCTGGTACATGCGACTCACCCAACCGTACCACCGCGTTCAAAACGACTGACAAGCACATAATGGTGCCAAGTGAGGAGTTAGCGCTGAGATGATGTCTACAGCAGAAGCAGTCAGCAAAAGTACCACTCACTTCGCATACGGTCCACAAGGTGGCTCAATACCCTCGGCTCGTAAGACGTTACCCCTGCATCTTTGAGGAGCTGCTGGGGCGACAAGGTGCGAGGGAGAGCACGGGCGGGCTCACTGCCGACAATGTGTGTATTGAGGTGCGCTTGCATCACGCCAGTAGCATCGAGCGGCACGTCAAGGCTCCGAACCAGCAAGTGTCAAATACTCGTACATACTCAAACTTCAAACTCTGATGTATACAAATCTACTGCTGTAGGTATATGCATATACGTATGAAAGATATAACCATGACTACGTATGCGATCTGCGATGGTGGTTGGATGGTGTCTGCTTCATGCATGATGCTTGTTGATGCATCATAAAAAATGTGAGAAACAAAAAAAGAAACATTCCGGGTGTCAAATGCGGTCGAACCATAACCCACCCTGATAATGGACTTCTCATCACGTTCGTCCAGCGCTGCCTTTGCTCGAACTTCCGAGGGGTCGAGAGAGTCGCCAGGAAGCGGAGATTTGATAGCGTTTGGAGGCCATCACACCGTGAGGGGTCGGTGAGAGGGTCGGTGGGAACCTTAGAGTCGGTCAGGTAGTGGGCAACCTGTTTTCGGGAGGTTTTATATAAGTTGGCAGGCGGCATTTTTTAGGGGACAGAGTTTCCCTATGGAATGAGGGGCCGTTCACTGCAGCAGGCAGTTCGGATCGAGATGAAGAAGGAAGAAATACTCGAGGCTTCGGCTTCCCGTGGAGCCACGTTGCCCCTCACAAGAACGACCACCAGGGCGATCCATAAGGTAACTATGCCTTCCACCGTTTATAGTTGAGCCTCCGCCTACCAGACCTCATTTTTTCGTGTCGGAAAATCTACTTCAACACTTCAACATGGGCAGTCTACGCCGAGAGCACGCGTGCGTTTCTTCGATTGTTCCCTGAGAAAATATTCCAGCCATCTTGTAGCGACGATGTAGAGTAGCTGAGCGTACGTCTTCAGTAGGTTGTATCTCATTTGAGAGGACTTGGGCGCTCGGTCACTCGGTCGCCCGTGCGATAGCGGTTGGGACTCAATATTCTCGATTATAGGATCAGCCTTGGACGTGGCTTTTGACCATGGCACTTGCGGTGTCAGAGGTGTCAGTCAGACATCGGTGAGACTTGCTACGTAGCGCCCTTGTCGGAGATTCACAAGCGTGTATTAACCCATTGCGTAGTACGCTGTCGTCATCCCACGAACATTCTTGTGGTGTTTCTGAGCGAACGGGGTTCAGTTCGCACCAGTTCGCACCAGGCAACGCGATTTCGCGAGAGGTTCGTTTTTCTTTTTCTTCCAGTTTGTTTGGGCGGGCTTATACTACGATTAGCCGCGTGCGTTTGCCGCCGAACTTTCGTGGCTTGAGATTCGCTCCGTAAAAATTGCACTGCAACAAACGCGTCATCAGCAATACCTGGTACAAGCAGGCGGCACAGGCAGTAAAACAGCAGTAGCATGAGTACCCTCACTGGAAGAAAACAATAGGCACCGTTTTCAACACCGCCGCGTCGACGGAGGCTGTTTCTTGGCGGAGCGTGGTGGCGCCGGCCACGAGTACAGCAGCGTTCCTATTTTCGTACCCTGGATTGCAATGGTTGCAATTGGATAAGCCTACCCCCGTAGCAGGAGAGGGGATGTGGACGACTTCGTGTCGACAGCGGAAGAAGCAGCGGTAAGCTCTACCCACTGCTAACTCCACCGGTTGTACGCCATGTATACCGTCTTCACGTCTCCACCGCCGCGAAAATTTGCTCTTTACTCATATAGCAGCGCCGTTTTAGTTCTACCTCGCTTGGCCGATCTATTGATAGAGCTAGCTGTAGCAGCTCTTGTACGGGTTTACGTGAGAATTAGCAGCGGCATTGCGTATGTGGGCGTGTGACAGCACTGACCTAAAGTGCTCGTATGAGGTCTAGACTTTGAACGACAAACTCACTTAAAGTACTCAGACTTTGGAGCTGCAAACCTGTTGATAACTTTCGTGTAAAAATATTCTGTACTTGATAAAACTCAAAATAGAGTTGCTGTTATCCTCGGCGCTTTGTCTGACGTCAGCTCGAAAATATTCGCGTTCGTACGTATGTGTTGATACATACCAGGTGCATAACTGTAGCATACCTGCGTAATGCCCCCAGCTCTACAGGTAACGTGCTAGTTCAGATGCTGGTACCCTCGGAAAGCAATCATACACCGCGC
Source organism: Macrocystis pyrifera (assembly GCA_031763025.1). NCBI lineage: Eukaryota > Phaeophyceae > Laminariales > Laminariaceae > Macrocystis > Macrocystis pyrifera. The sequence goes on along the minus strand of JASSKH010000035.1, from coordinate 2,856,955 downwards.
CCTTTTTTGGCGAGTTTCCCTTCACCGCCCGCCTCGCCTCTGCACCTCATATTGTGACTTGATTTTGTAATACCCAGGGATGTTTACTAAATACGGTACCCTGGGATGTTATTTGTTGGGGTGTGACCCTCGGGATGTTTTGTCATCCGTACGGCGGTAGTTGTGTGGTCCTGTGGTCCTCTGCAGCTCGCGCTCGAAATTTTTAATGAAGCTAACGGAACACCGGTCTGTTGGGTTGGAGCTGGGAATCAGCAGATTCCATCGACACATCGACACCCCCTCAAGCGCTCAAGCGGCGTGTTCATCGAGACTGTCAGCCTGCCGCTGCTGCTGTGCTGGGTCAGTTTTTGAGGTTGTACTTGCAGTCTCCTAGCATCCTCGTGTGTTGGTAGTGTTGTGGCCCAGGTGTCGTACTTACCCTACCCGTGTTGCCGCCAGTATGCCGAACCGGAAATTTTACGACTGCTGTGTGCGGACAGCAAGGCAGCAGCAGGGCGGTAGGTACTGTAGAAGCTGGATCAATGTGCCGCAACCAACCAACGTACCCTCCCGGCACAAAATATATATAGCAGGTTTGTATCCATCCGACATTTTCTCGCTGTTCCGCAAGAGATGTCTGCCGGTAGATATGTACAACATTGAACCTGGTATCCATCCCTAGACTACCGATGCGATAATGCAAATAAATGCCGGTATTAGAATTGTAATATCGTACAGGTAGTCCTATCATAATCTACCAGTACCAGGTTCACGTGTCCACATACATCGTGCGTACGAGCGCGAATCCAGTCCGTTATAGGCTACAGAGTATGACACGCGCCCCCGGGCTTTCGGAACTTGAAATCCAGTTGATTACGTGTAGAGTTTTCCATGACGTTGATATACCAGGATACACGTGCCTGGTAAGTACTATGAGAGGGATATACATGACCGGTTGTGATTGATTTTCAAGAACCTGTGCGGTTCGCAGGAAAGGTATCGAGTGGTTTTTTTTTGCGGGTGCCTTGTCCATCCCGACGGTGCCGGACCAGCGGAGGTTGGAGGGTTATTGTTTATGTGAAGGTGTTAACTACTGAGCTACTGGGCATAACATCAACATAACTACTATTAATATTATATATCCATATAGAGAGAGCGTCAGGGTAAACCCTTTTTTTTATGAATTTTGAAATACGTCAGCTGTGAGTTCGATTGATTAATTAGTTGATACTCAACTTCACTTTGCAAGCTGCGTAGCACGCCTCGTCTATATTCCATTTTTACCGAATTTTACCCTTTGTAACGTCCCCCCCCCCCCCCCCTCGGAACGGTGGGATCTTTGGGAGGCCTTTGTTGATAGATCTCCGTTTACCGCTGTACGTGCCTATCTAATCTCCGATCCAGTTAGTGGGGACGAACGGAGACGTGTTATGTGGTACGCACGCACGCCCGAGGGTTTCTGTAAATGAAACTTGCGAAGGTAAAGGCGAGCACGCCCAAGAGTTTCTGTATCTGAAACGTTTGAATACGAAGTGAAAGTGGAAGTCGTATCCTACCGATGGCGACGCCAAAGGTATGAAGGTGCTGTCTAATTAGGAACTACCGGGTGAACTACCGACCGACCAATGACTAGAGCCAACGGTAATACGACAGCGTGCCGAGACGAGAAGAGACAAACGGCGGGCTACGAGTAGCCACCCCCCCCACTTCCAAAGCTCTACTGTGCTGTCTCCTCGCTGCCATGAGAACATAACCCTCCACCGTTGCCTCTTTTCCTCATCCCCCCCCCCCCCCCTTCTCCTCCTCCTCCTCCTCCTCCTCCTCCTCTCCTTCTATGTTTCCTGATCCTCTCCCCCCCGGCTCCTCTTCTTCGTCATCCTTCTCCTCGCCGTCGTCCTCCTCTTCTTCTTCCTTCCACTGCTCCTCCTCGGACTTCTCCTCCTCCTTCCCCCCGCGTCCCCACCCGATACAGGAGGGCGCGCCCAATCCCCAGCTTCTATTTCGCAAGCTGCATGACCTGCACGCCGAGGCCCAGGCAGTGTACGGTTTGGACCTGTTCACCGCCTTTCTTGGCGAGGGCGGCACCAAGATCGAAACTGTCGTCAACAGCCAAGACGCCGCGATCGCGAAGGTAGGAAGAACCAAAGAATAAATCGACATATCGTCGAAAACCCGAGCGAGCGTGCCGCCGGCGCCGGAGGTATGCGCACAGTTGTAGGAGCCCACCTTGTGACCACGGCGTAGTTTTTTCTTCATGACTTAGTGTGAGGACAAGAACAACTTTTCCTTTTTGCCTGTTGTTGCGTCAGCCGTCAGTTCTACCTGTTCTTGTTCGTTCGTCGGAACTCGTATCGTGGTGCCTCAAATCAGGGCTCCCCTCCCCCTTCCCTCTACCTTTCACGCCTCGATAGTTTTCGCGCTTTCTCATGTATTGTGTACCGCCGTGGGATCGGGTTCCTGGTGTGAAGTATCACGCCGCTCACACGAACGGCCATTGTTCCATTGTTTCCATTGTGGCCGGCATCTTCCCGGGCGAAACAAGCCCTGGTGCGATGTTTCATTGCGGGCGCGGGGGAGTCGCACTGTTGTACCACACCCGGTTCCGCAGCACCCACGCGTGAGCCCCCCAGGACCCCGCAAGTTTGTCTCCTTGCACAGGGGGGACTGGCTCTGCGGCGGGTGGGGCTGTGAGTCGGCACGACTTAAGTCGTCGACTTGTTACTAGTCGGACTAATAGTCAGTCGTGAAACGGAGGTGCCGACTTTCCGACTTATTGAGAGTCTCCCTAACTCTAGGAAGGCGTTTGTTTATGCGGGATACAGTTTTTTTTTTGCCTTGAATTGCTGCGGACGGACTGCGGATGCCCTCACATTCCCTGCGGTACTGCAGCGCGCGGCAGGAGATCCATATGCACACACACGCTTAGGCCATCTCTCTCTCGATACCAACGTTACCAACCAGTACACCTTTTGAAAACAAAGCATTGAATGGCGGCGTCTTTTTTTTCGATTGGCGGGTGGGCAAGGAAAGGGGGGGCAGTATGCTAGAGCTGGCGTCCGACGAATCGTCTGAGTCTATGCCGTGTTGTAGTTGTGGGTCCATCGAGCAGCTTCCTCCCTCAATATGATATGTCTCTGTTTTTTTTTGCTAGAACGCTTTGTCATTCTTATGATATTGTATGATAGATGGTTTAAGGCTGGCCATCGTCATCGACGCGCGCGTTTCGCGCAAGGTTGGGAGAGATTAATATAATATCGAAATTAGCCAAAAATAGGTATACCTACGCCTTTTCGGCCATTAATAGGTACACTGCGCATTGTACCCCGGAAAAAGCTTCCTGGCGCCGCCTGATATTTGGCATGCGCTCCATCGTACCGACGAATGGCTGAAAATGCCAAGGTACACCTATTATCAGCTATTCAACTTCCGTGTCACCTACTTTCGGCTTCAATTGTACCTATAAATGGCTCCAACGATCACTTTTTCGCTGCTGAAATATAGACAGTCGGCCATACCAGATGCCGGGACTGTCAACCAGCTGACCTTGCCTGTCGACACAAACGCCCGAAAAGACTGCGGAAACAGCACAGACGTAGGTGACGCCGGAGACACCACAGGTCACCGATTCTTCTGAACTTCAGACCAATCCACGTATCCGAAGTTCTGTTGTATTTATTCGAGAAGCTCAGCTTGTCTCGTGTTCTTATGGTGTCTTATGGTGTTCTTAACAGAGCTAGTGGCGGCACACTTGTGTAATATAATACTATTTACGGGGGTCCATAGTTAATAGGACCTATGGTATACATAAAAACCTATATATTTACCTATTTTTTTTTACTGACAAAATTTGGTCCCGTTAACTATGGACCCCCGTAATAGAAGAGTCTATTCTAATTAGTGTGTGAATTGCCCTATTATTGATTGACGTCTTTTACTTCCGCCGCCACGCCTCATCATGCAGCAGCCTACGCCAAGCCTACTTTTCGTCGTTACTGCCTGTGTTTCTCAGCACCGCGATTATGTCGTCACACGATACATATACAGCCATTAAACGCATGTGGCCCAAACGAAATTTGTCAGAAGTGTGACCACGGGCCTCCATCAGTACGCGGTGTGCTCTGAATACGCTCGCGGCCTGCCGGCAATAGGACAGCACGCCGCGCCGAGCGTACCTTGCGAACTCGCGCGAGACACAGGCCGAAACAACCAGAACTAAAACACATGAAAAACGCATGTGCCATTTAGCCGCGAAGAAGAGAGGAAACTTACGTGGCTTGTCTATAGTTGGCACGAGTCGAAAGTCACCGCATAAGCACGATCGCGGTGCTGAAGAACACAGGCAGTAACGACGAAGAGTATACATGGCCGTTGTACTGAAAAATTACAATACACATAGTACAGTATGTTTTTTTTTTTTTTTTTTTTTTGTTCATCACTTTTACTTTCCAGCCCACTCGTAGGAGGTTTTACCCTCGACGATCTTCTGGACAAGCCGTGGTCACAGGTGTCGTCCCTTCTCCCCCCCGGTACGTGCCTTTAGTTTTTATATGCATGCATGAATACGTCCGTGCAGAGTAGGACTTTTTTTGTATTTACGTGTACAGAGTGCCATTACGGGGGAACCATAGTAAATAGGACCAAATATTGTTCGTAAACATGGCGAAAATATATAGGTTTTTGTGTTTACCGTAGGTCTTACTTAATATGGCCCCCCGTAATAGTATCACACACAGCTTGCCAAGATTAGCATACGGTTAAGGGAGTCTGAGTGACAACCGTTGGCGCGGTCCGGAGCAACAATGCATAGCAAACGTCGGTGAGTAAAGACGCGATGATGATGATTGCGGGCTAGATGGGGGCTGGGCAGATTGCGGTTGGCCGCCCCTCTGTATTGGCGAGAAGAGTGCCTTCGTGGTGGTGTTGGCTGTTAATAGCTGGCTGGCTCGGCGCGGGAGATAGCGAGCAGCTAAACCATAGGGGGGGCCGGGCGTTGCAAGGCCTCCGAGCTTTGTCATGGTGATACTATTCGCATTGTGTTTGTACCGCTGTATGGGCAGGGCGTGGTAGCCCTAACCATTAGTAGCAAGACAACATACCTCTAGTCGAGCATAATGACGTTAACGGGCATCATCTGTAATGAGCACGTCCAGCGTGGCGGCGGTGCCGACACCAGATGTGATGGTATGGGTAAACGATGAGTGCACGTGGTGATGGGTCAGTGTTTGCGTGAGCTACCGCATGATGAGGCGTGGCGGCGGAAGTAAAAGGCGTCAATCAACAATAGGGCAATTCACGCACTAACTATCAGTAGACTCTTCTATTCATAGTATTATACTAGACAAGCGTGCCGCCACTAGGGCACCATAGGAACACGAGACAAGCTGAGCTTCTCGAATAAATACAACAGAACTTCGGATACGTGGATTGGTCTGAAGTTCAGAAGAATCGGTGACCTGTGGTGTCTCCGGCGTCACCTACGTTCGTGCTGTTTCCGCGGTCTTTTCGGGCGTTTGTGTGTCGACAGGCACGGTCAGCTGGTTGACAATCCCGGCATCTGGTATGGCCGACTGTCTATATTTCAGCAGCGAAAAAGTGATCGTTGGAGCCATTTATAGGTACAATTGAAGCCAAAAGTAGGTGACACGGAAGTTGAATAGCTGATATAGGTGTACCTTGGCATTTTCAGCCATTCGTCGGTACGATGGAGCGCATGCCAAATATCAGGCGGCGCCAGGAAGCTTTTTCCGGGGTACAATGCGCAGTGTACCTTTTAATGGCCGAAAAGGCGTAGGTATACCTACTTTTGGCTAATTTCCATATTATAATAACATCACGGAGGGGTTCATGACCTTTTGTTCTGGGGATAATTTATGCACCGCTCGCTTCGTAATGAAGTCGTCGTTATGCTCGTATCCCGGTCAGGTAATATTACGGGGGGCCATAGTAAATAGGACCAAATATTGTTAGTAAAAATCGGGAAATATATCGGTTTTTGTAGGTACCGTAGGTCCTATTTACTATGGTGCCCCGTAATAATGCGACTGAAACTATTGCTGTCACGGGGTCCTCTACTGTAGTCTGGGGTGGATCTACGTGGTACATTTATTGTGCTGCTCATTTTTCTTACTTTTCGCGTGTAAGCTGAACCTTTTTTTGTTTTTGTGTGTGTAAACGTACGTGAATCGAGGTTTTTGTGGCCTGACTTTAGTCGGCAGGTCGGCTGGCGCCAGCCGGCTTACCGGCTAAAGTCAGCTAGTCGGCTTCGCCGACCGGCGACTCGTTCTTAGTCGTGAAATGCTACCGACTCACAGCCCTAGAGGCGGGAGGGTGCTGATCTGCGCGTCTGCCGTCAGCTGCGCTCTTTCTTCGTGACATTCCCATACGAGCCAGCCCGCACGAATGTCCTGGTTCGCCATCATGGGTGGGTCATGAGGCGTCTGGTCCGAAATACCTAACTTGGTGCGAAACGGCAAACACTTTGAGCCGCAAACGCGCCCAGACTCGCCGCTGCGAACCACGAGTAACAGCATTATGAAGCGGAAACCCATGGGTCGAAGAAATCATGGTGAAAGTAGGATTACCCCGAGGGTCAGCGTTGGTGTTCGGCTGCAGCATTTAAAACACCTTGGTTTAATCCCTCGTCGTTTGGTGTGTCTCTCCCCCTCGTCAGCCCCTCTCTCCGTTCTGCATCGTTTAATGCGCTTGGTATGGTAGGCAACAAAGCCCGCTCGACGCAGCCCTCCACCCCTACCATCACTGACGACAACAACCATCACCACCACCAACCCTGTTATCGGCCCCGCATCCCCACCCCCCCCGCTACCTATCCGGCCTTTTTCTTGCTCGCGTCTGCCCGAAAAAAGGTGATGATGGACGGGCCCGCCAAGGAATGCCACATGGCCGCGCTCGACTCCCTCCTGCACGGCATACCGCTCAGCATCCAGCAGAACCACGATGTGTTGGCGCTTCCAGAGTACCAGGGGCCAACGATTCCCGCTCGTGATAATGTCTTGGCGAGGCTTGGCGAAAAGCACCTTCTAAACAAGGACGCCGTGCTGGCCAAGGAGGAAGACCCCGCGCAGCCGGAACGAGCTGATCAAGCCTCGGACGACGCTTACGCTGCTGCCGGAGAGGGCCGCCAGGAAGCAGGATCGGCGGCGGATCAAGAAGAAGAGAGGGAAGGACTCACGGCCCCGCTGCCCGCGCCGCCAGGCCTCGGAGCCGCGGCGTTGTGGGCGCGGGAGGCAGCCTCCTTGAAGCGCAAGATGGGTGAGACAGACCAGATACTGCTTTGTTTTGCTTTAAAGTTCTGCCGCGTATTTGTTTCTTCTTAACGGTCGCCGTTTTTCAACTATCATACCAAGCTGTTTCCGGAATTATGTTCGTGGCACGTATTTACAAGATTATGACACCTTTGGGATGGATATGCGCACCGTACAGTATGTGCCTCTTTGGTATGCGTGCTGGGCGTGCCTTGCCCTGTCCCCGGGCACTACGGCTACTCCTAGGAGAGTGGGGGTTGGGGTCGGTTGTCCCGCGACACACCTGGGTCCAGGCGAACGGGGCGTACGCCGGTGTCGTGCGAGCAGCGAGACCTGTACTATAATTCTGTGATCGTTGCCGTCGAAAGTGTCGCAAAATGTTACAGCACACCCAGCGCCAAATATACTAGGCAGACCGTTTTTTTTTTTTAACACGCCAACACGTCTTTTGGCTTCAACGTATTGTACTTGTTTTAGTGTAGGAGAGTGCTCAGCCAAGGCGTCAAACCGCGGTCTCTTATCAACAACTTACTTGCCCAGCGCCGGGCGGATGAACGTAGCTGCCATGTATATGAGGGGCAAGTTGTGAACGCTCCTTCTGCGCTGTGTCTGCGTACAGGTGCGCGTGATACCCCCGGAGAGGACAGCGAGGAGGAAGCTCTGTCTTCTCGGGCGAAGCGCTTCGCGCTTTTGAACCCGATGCCCAACACCAACAAGGAGCTGGCCATTCTTATAAGGGATGTCATCGGGGCAAGGCCCAAGTACGGCGACGAATCGCGCGAGACCCACCTGCTGGCCGGCGGACGTGCCGTGGCTGAAGGGGAAGAGCATAAGCCAGGTTAGGGGGTTTCGACGAGACTTTGAAGACTTACCATACGCTTGCTGGCACAGACTGAGGATGACAGCATCGGCCAGTGCTTGGTTGGGGGATTGCAGTATAGGATGGGTGTCCGAAATTCAATGCAAGTGAGGTCGTACGATACGGTGCGAGCGTACACGTACGTCGCGTTGCTGGGCGATCGCATGGTTCGTAGGCGGTTCAATGTTTGACCTTGATCACACCAAATTATTGCCAGGTCGATGTATGCGTGTCACCCCATCAGGTACTCATTATTTGTTTTTGGAAGTTCTGACCTCGTGGGGGTTCTCGTGCGTTTGTGCAACAGATGAACAATGTCACCCTCCGCCGGCTGGCCCAAGCGGTCCTACAGCACCAAGCACGTGCGAGGGAAAGGGCGAGGGCTAGCGGCATCGTCGTACCGGTGGGCGTGCTAGGGTGCGCCCAGAGGACCAAGAAGGAGTTGTCCGCCCTCATCCGCTCCAAGCTCGGTGAGCCACCGCATGGTTCTCAGCGGTACCCCTGGAGAAAAGTTTTCGACATCTGTCAGTGCTTCTACTGTTCGGGAGTTGCTTTGCTGTGGTGGCCATGTTATTGCTGCGGTCTTATCCTCGCATGCCGCCTCTGTGCATGCACCCCCGAGTGTTTTCGGTCGGAAAGAATGCAGAAACGATATTCAGTACTGTACCGGCAGCTGTTACCTGGTACCATTATGTTTTGAGATGCAGCGCTTCTTTGCGTGAGGCGTTTTTTTGCGTCATATTCTTGCCCCTTCCCCCCCCTGCCATCCCGTGTGTCCAGGCCTCAGGCTTCAGTACGGGGTGAGCATGAAGCGGCCCCTCTTCTGGCCTCAGGACGTTCCCTGGGTCAAAGGGAAGCCGCTGTCGATGATGAATCACGCCCAGCTCTCGAGCATCTTCGCTGCAATGTGAGTCCTGAGCTGTCGGAGGGTGGCAAAAACTCAGCGGGTCGAATTGGCGGACCCTGCAACCCCCCTACCTCTCCCGTCCGAGTAGATAGGGTTGCCGTGCGGTGCCGTTGCGTCTCCCGAGCGGGCAGCACGTTGGTGGCTCCGAGCAGCGCACTTGCTGTATGCTAAGTTGGCTCGATGTTCGTTTTCTCCCTTGGTACGTACGCGAAACACAACACCACCAAAACCGCACCGTGCTTTGGTGTCTACTTTGTTCCCGGACGCCAAAGTTAGCGACCCCCATGTTAGCGTGCCTTTCAATATCGGAAGTGCTAAAACGTTCAAATTCCCAAATGGTCTTCACTTTTCGAAACCCGACGGTCCTTACATCTCCAAACTGTAGTCAGTACCTGGTGAAGAGAAAAATTACCGTTCGAAGCAGCAGGATAACCGCCGGAACGAACTGCCCTTTTCTGGGATTCTTGGGTCTGTCTTGCGACCTTGACACGACCCGTCACCCCCCCCCCCCCCCCCCCCCGCCGCGCGCCCCTGCCCCGCTCTTGCTGCCCTGACCATGTTCCCGGCCGACCGCCCAAGGGTCGGCGCGGGCTTATGCCCGGCCGGAGCTTGCCTCGAGGGTGGACACGAAGACGGCGCCGACAGTGAGGACCCCTCCGACACGGACTACGGCCGTTCGCCGTCGGTCGGCGCGATGTCGGCCGACGAGGACGAGAAGAGAGCCGCTGGTGAGTTTAACCTCGACGACGACACCACCGTCGAGGACGACTCTGAAGCCGACCGTGACAACGACAGCGCCGATGAGCGCACCGGTCAGCACGGCAAATGTCGCGGTAGCGGCAAGCCCGACGCTGGAGTCGGCCGACCCAGCGAGCGCCGCGTTGGTGGTGGTGGTGGTGGTGACAACTTCGGGGGCGGCTGGACCGTAGATGCGCTGGCTACGGCGGCGTCTGTGCCGCCCCTGAAGCCAGAGTCGCGGCCGCTCGAGATGTCATGCGACCTAACGACGTCGGGGATTCCTGTGCAGCACATGTTCATGCGCGATGCCATGTCGAACCTCCCGCCGCCGCCCTCGATGCTGGGTGGGGGGGAAGCCGTGGTCGAGGACCCACAGTTGGGTTTGCGCCGCAATAAGTCGCTTGTGGCTCACAGTCACGTTCACTCCGCCGGGCTGAACGAGATAGCGGGTGCTCCAGGGGGGGGGGGGGGGCAGGCAACATGCCTGTTTCGGGGACCCTGCTCCCCAGCTTCCCTTCGCTGGCGAGCCTGGCCAGCCTTCCGTTGACGGCGTCCACCGAGGATGAGCTGAACGCTCTCGGGGCGACCGCCTCTACCGCGTTTGAGGACGCTGTTATCGGTTCGTGCGCCGGGGATAGCGGCGAAGGAACCGCGGGGTTCGCTTCACTCTTGTTGAGCGGCTCCACGGGGCGCGCTTCCTCCGAAGACATGTCCGGTCGCGGGTATTGTGGTGGCTACGTGTGCGGTAACGGCGGCGGAATGAACGATGGCGGGGGTATTGCTGCTGGAGGTGGCGCCTGCCACAATTTCCCGACGCTTGAGGCGTGGGTGGTCGGTGAGGGCCTATGATTGGAGGTGTTGGATTGGTGATCTTCGGGGGAGGGGGAGGAAGACACGGTGGTTGCGGCCCCGGGATGGTGCGCTGGGCGAAGGGGTTGCGATGAGGCCAACTTCCACCGCGAGCCAACGCTCCTCGCAGTCAGAGCAGAGAGTACCGGGAGAAGGTGCTGCGTTCGTGAAATTCGCGAAGGTGTGCTGTGCCCTAGAACAGGTGCTGCTGCTTCTGCTGCTTGAAGTACACCATGGAGGGCTGGCGGTGAACGAACCGAATCGCGCCGGCTTTGAAGCCATGGGTGATGTTCATGGCGGTAAACTAAGGGAGTGGGGGGGAGGAGGGGGGGCGAAGTTGATGTACAGGTAGGACTTCATGATGTATTTCTTATATCGGCTGTCTAGAGCGATGGGAAGCGGTTTTCTATTTCGGACTATCCCAATTTTGCAAGGGGAGGGACGGTGTGTTGTGCGAGGGGTTGGCGGGAGGGCTGGGGGGTCGCATATTTGTAAATCGGGGGAACCTCAGCATGCAACTTGGCACTTATCGAGTGAGCACATAAATCAATCGGGCTCTGGCTACGTACCATGTTTGTCCGCGGGGAAGGAATGAAGGTGGGGAAGTAAGTGCTTGTGCAGTTTCGGCCTCCGGCGACCGGGTGTCCAAAATATAATGCTCTTGAGGAGCACGCCGGGGAGGGTAAGGAAGAGAGAGGGTATGGAGTAAGGGGTGCTAAGACTCGACACGTTGTATTTGGTGGAGGGCTCACAAGTCGCCCGTCGCTTTCAGTGGCTGGGTTTCCGATTCGGAGGCGGAGAGACGCGACGGCATCCGTGAGGCCGGGGACATGCGGTAGGGTACATATTTTATACCGTAAAGAAACGCACCGACCTCTGCCCTGCGTCGCCTGAGAAAGCGAAGGAAGTCAATGGGCGTGCGAGGGGGGCGGGAGGGGTGTGCTCGATATCATGTATAATCCAAATCGCGCAGTTCTGTACTGGCTCTTGTCCGAGAGGGTAAAATGTTGGTCCTATTTCTTGCGACGATAGAGTGGTGGTGAGAGTGTCGAGAAGTGGGCCACGTTATACTGTTAGACTCGGTTGAGTGTACGAGTGGAGACAGCAGCCGGCCTGTATAGGCGGACACAATTTTGCGGGAAGGGGCGGGTGTGGGGGGTGCTCGCTATGTTTTTATGTAGAGCGCGAAAATAAAGCGATGAACCAACCGGACGGGTGTTACTTGCTTGCTTGCTTGCTTGCTTGCTTGGTGCTGGGGTGGGGAGGCGAGCTCGTCGATGTAAGGCACGCCCTGAGCCGCCTCGAGGTATCTGCGGGAGAGAGATGAACAGTAGCAGTGCCAAAAACCGTAGACGATTATTATTCCGTGTGTTGTGGCGGGTGTGGGGCGGTGGGGGAAATACTATAAATGTGAATAAGCAGGGATGCCCTGCCCCCGTGCTGGTGGCATAGAGGGGAGGGGCGTCTGCCGCGAGGGATGCCCTAGCGACGACGAGCTGTGTTTACGTAGAGTATGGTTCGCTTGTAGAGACTTTCTTTCTGTGGTGCCGTAGGTTCATGACCAGGCCAGAGAGCTACAATACGGAGTGGGTACCAGCAAGTACAACGGCGGAGGGTTGAGTGGGTGGGTGGGCCAGGGGGGGGGGGGGGGGGGGGGGGGAGAACCCCTCGCTTCGAGACATGCAGATTTTATCAGAATACTGCTGCGTACTGCTTTGGCGTGGGCGAGGCATACGGTGCAGAGGGTGGCGGTTGGTCTCTTCGCCTTTCCATCCAATGACGATGGTGGGTTTTATGCTGTCGATGTCCGTTCGGTTTTTAACAGCTTTTTATGCGGTGGCGACCTATTTACTATTTTCCTTCGGGCGGTTTTCCTTTTAAACGAGGAAGGGGCGAGGGTGTTTTCTTGGTTGGCGGTTGCTAAGTAACCACCACATTCGGTTTGTTTCCGTTTTATGCCGTGCTTGTTAGAGTTAGAGCCTTGAAGCGGTGGGGTTTTGAGGAGGAAAAATGGCCTGCCTTCGTGGAGTATCCTTGGTATGTCGTTTCTTGTGTGACGCGTGTGTGCCTACAGCAGTAGCGCAAGCTGCGATGAAAGCGGCTGCGCTAAAGAGCGTGCACTTACAAGCATACGTACGTGTATTGTTTTCCCTGCTTTCGTTAATTGTGTCTGCATGCGTGACGGGGGGGGGGGGGGGGGGGGGTGAGGGGGCAGCAGCACGTACGTCCTATATGCAGTAGCCATGACGTACGTGCGCCTGCGGTGTGGCGATGGTTTGAGTGATTGGTAAACGTCGAGTGGGTCAAGAAGGCTACGCACGGAACGAGGCTTTGAATTTATTAGTAATAAGTTTCGCAGTACTTTTGGGGCTGGCTTGACCCCCGGCTTGATTTTTTTTTGTTTGATGCATGTGAGCTGTTTGTTGGTTGTTGGGTGGTAATCTGCCAGAGATTGTCTATAATATTATATCGCACGGGACATATTAGATATTGTATACCAGGATGCGTATGTTGTGTGCGATCATACTTTGTTTGTAGTAGTGGCAGCAGGAGGTGGTAAGTGTAGTGTAAGCCATATTATATATATGTATACGCTGGTGCGATTGAGCTTTGTGTGAGCTTCTTGGGCGGAAGAAGGTGGTAGCGCCACAATATGCGGTCAACAATCAATGATCCATGGTGGGGCTACGATGTTCGCCTACGGGGAATACCGCGAATTAATCACAAATATATCAATATTATTTCATCACCTCGCTTCAACCTACATACAGTAGGGCCTGTGACGGAAAGTCCGAATATATCTGCTTGTCTGTCTTTCTGTTAGACCTTCCAAGAAATGCGCCATCATTGCCCGCATTCCTAATCCTGGGCCTTTCGAGGGTGTAATGCCATGACACTAGCCCACCCTGCTGCTGAGGAGTCGTAGTGCTGTCTTGCTATGGCCGTAACACTAGCCCACCGGGCTGCTGAGGACTCGTAGTGTTGTCTTGCTACGGCTATAAACTAGCCCATCCTGCTGCTGAGAACTCGTAGTGTTATATCTGTCTATGGCCATAACACTAGCCCACCCTGCTACTGAGAAGTCGTAGTGTTGTCTTGTAATACATCATGTCCACTTCTTCGTCGACCGCTACTGAAAAAAAACAAGTACCAGGTACCAGGTACGTACTTTCTAGAGGACAGGCATGGTGACTGAACAAGTCGGCGTGCAGTCGAAACTGACGATAAGGGTAGGTTCCAGGACCATCAATAGAACATGAGTCAAACATACGGCTCCACAAAACTAACCCCCATACGTGGGCTGTGAGCATGACGAGGTTTGCTAAGGGAGGAGACGGGAAAACATCGGAAATCATGGAATGGAGTATGATGGTGTAACGTGTAAGCTGTGAGTACTATGGCGTGGACGCTGAGCCGAAGCTTTCCGAACTCGCCACACCTTTGTTACTATTACGGGGGTCCATAGTTAACAGGACCAAATATTGTTAGTAAAAATACCTAAATATATAGGTTTTTATGTATGCCGTAGGTCCTGTTAACTATGTACCCCCGTAATAGGTACACGTACAACTGCCCCCCTAAAATGACTTGGGAGACGAGATTTTAGCCAAATCGTAGTACTCAACACACACGACACCCCAGAAGGTGGAAATTGGCGCAGATCGACTCTTTGTGTTCCGGATATCGATACTCAACTCGTGGATACAAGGGGATCAATCGTTTGGAAGTGTCTGACGCAACAAAATAAAAACTGGGCAGGGTCAAGCCTGATGAGGGGTGATAGGGAAAAAAAAAAACGGCTTTAGATAGACAATATATGATATGATATAGTATCGGGCTATAGAAGTGGTTATGGTATAGCCCGTAGTGTCAAAGCTCTGAATATCCTAGGAGTATTCCCGTGGCTCTGAAGAAGTTTCCTTTGCATTACAATGGTTAGCATAGCTGATAGGAGAAGGGTAGACAAGCGCCCGAGCAAACTTCCTCGGACAATTGTCTTTGGCCCGTCTAGCGTGTTAATAAAAGGCATCAAGCCCCTACCGAATCACTCTCTCAACAGCTCCCTTTTCTCACCATGCAGAGGAATAATACGACAACACAACAATAAGTCTCCTGAACAAGGGAGCTTCCTTCCTAGCCAGTCCCGATAGTACCTGCATTCCATTCCCTTACCACGGTACTCCGGTTCTAGCACATAGACCAGAAAACAGGTTATACTGTTATTGAGCCCACAGATACATGTAAGAGGCGGAATGAGACGCTAATGGTAAGTCTGCTCTCCAGGTTTTTGCTGCTCTCGGGCTCGAAAGCAAGGGTGTTGGAACAAAGAGAGCGTGCCTGTCTATGGAACACAACCTACTCACTGTCTTTTTTTAGTTGATGATGTTAACAGTGGGGTTACTCACGGATTTTTATGTGCAACGGCAGCACAGCCGTGGTAGTATTGGACCCGTCCCATTGTGTCGATGGTAGTCGTGTGGCAGTAGTTATATAAAATGCTATTTTCGGAATTGGGTCAAGCATTCGGGATTGATTCAGGACAACAAGCAGTGTATGTGCGAGTCAACCCTATTGAGAAATTTGATGAGACGAACAGGAACTTACATGAAAATACTTCGACAAGGTCGGTCAACAAAACAAATTTCGTTTCGGGTAGACCGCAGTGGACACTGGGGGATACTTTCGTCTCTGTCGATGGCGGCGATCAACGGCTACACGCGGAGACATGAGTGCCTCAGTAGTCGCTCATCACTACATACATGAGGGCTACTCCTGGAACTAAGGTTAGCCCGAGTGTTACATTGGTTGCATGCACAGTGATCATCGTCGTTTTCGCCAAAGACAGGTGGAAACGATTGTGTTGTACTCGTAGACGACTTGTGCGTTACCGGATGGGGGCTACTGTAGAGCTGCACATGCCATGCACAAAGTAAGCAATGCCACCGTCCGTAGAGGGGGCAAAGATAATTCGTCATTTTCCTAACATGCGCACAGAGCGCTATACTGCTGTACCTCACCCAGAAATCCACTCCGAGAAAAGTGTCGCGCAAAACCCGACTTACTTACATTCCCAGGGGCTACGAAAAAGTAGGCATGAAACGAATACCTGGCCTGGTATAACAGTGAAACACAAAACACATAGAACGGGATCAAGGGTACACGAGAGAAAACAAAATCGACGCCCCCCACTTTTTTTCAGTCCAGAGGACAAAGAGGGTTACTAAAGTCAAGTGAACGAAAACTAAACATCAAACACGTTTTCCGTGTATAATTTCTGACGAAAATCCCAACCCTCGAGTTTGTCTTCAATTCCGACATGGCGGCGAGCTTGCCTCCGTTTTCTCTTTTTATTGTGCACCCCCAATGGGATTGCGAAGATAGCAGGGAGTTCCTCAGATGGGGAATCCCGTTCAGTCGAAACATCAGCAACACCTCGTACGGATCATACAGATAATTCCCACTTCATGACCTACATAGAGTAGGCTATTATTCGAAGGCATATATATATATATTCCCGATCTTGTATGATCTAGCTCATGGTCGCCGGGTGGGACCCGGATAATCTGCATGATCTACGGTACGTAACGCATCACCTTTTTCCTGGGTTGGATCTGTACTATTACGGGGGTCCATAGTTAATAGGACCTATGGTATATATAAAAACCTATATATTTACCTATTTTTAATAAAAAATATGGTCCTATTTACTATGGCCCCCCGTAATATGCAGATCCTGCACAACCTCTCATTACGGCAGGTGAGGAACTACAGGAGATTAGATCTACTACAGCAGATCATGGCAGCAGATCACGACCTGTCCGAGGAAGGAAATATTGGGCCCAAAAGCATCTCCACACTGCCGCGCTGTAGAGGCCTGGCTACTCAACACCACTCTGTTCTTAAACGCAAGGAAAACGTTTTTATATTTTTATCCAGTCAAATGGTCATTATGTTCCGGGACAAAGTGGTATTAAGTTAGCTTTACGGCCACGGTTCCGCCCGTGCGACGCTAGCCCTGCGTTTCCTATAGCAGTATGTAAGTACCTGGCACGTATATGGTAGAAACAGTACCATCACAACTAACTGTGTGCTGTGACAAACCACTCTGGACGGAAATGCAAGGATCACCGTGCGGGGGGGCATCGACCCGGGGAATGTCCGTTTTCGTCCCCGTGTTGTTGGAGCTGTAGGTGTGTACGGGAGTATTTACGATCCGGGGATGCAACCTTATTGTACCCAAGTGCGACGGAACCTCGCCGTTGTCCCGAGGGCAACTTTCGCCGCGCGCTGGCTCTATGAGCCCCAACCAATCACAAATTAACCAGTGGGGTTAAATTTCCACACCTTGCGGGGCGGTATCGACCCAGGGGATGTCCGTTTTTGTCTCCGGGCTGTTGGAGTCGTAGACGGTATATAAGTATTTCTGATCGGGAGATGGGAAATTATCGTCCCCCGGTACGACGGGACCTCGACGTTGTTCCGTAGTGTAATTCCCTCCGTACCCTGGCTCCATGAGCTCCAGTCGAACCCGAAATCAGCGAGTGGGGTTGGGCTTTCCACACCCTGCGGGGTGGTGTCGGCCCCGGGGATGTCCGTAATCGTGTCGGGGTTGTTGGAGTTGTAGTTTTTTTTCAAGGATTTGTGATTCGTAGATGGGATCATCCCCGGGTGCGGCGGGACCTCACCGTTGCCATGAGGGGCAACTCTCGCCGCGCTCTGGCTCCATAAGCCCCAGCCAATAACGATGAATCATACAGTAGGGTCGGGGTTTCCGCACCTTGCGGGGTGGTGTTAAGGTCAAGGGTTGCGGGACACTTTGTATCCCTGGACAGGCCTGCCTTTTAAGTCGGTAATCGTTGGTACTCACGTGTGCTGCTTGCTTATCTATAGAAGAAGAGCAGTTTTATTCCTTTCGTGCACGCGGAGACTCAGACCACAAGCTCGTGCGCCTCTGGAAAACCCCTAGTTTTCCATCTAAGATACGCCTGCCAAGTACTACAAATATGTTCTCAGTGACTGAACCCAGGTAATTACCGGGCTTTCAACCTCATACAAAGCAGTATCATAACACTAGCCCACTCTGATGAGCCGTATATGCAAAATTATGGGAAATTCGTGGAAACCCCGATTCCACGAACTAGAACATGAGTCGAAGATGCGGCTCCTCAAAACCCACTCCCACACCTCTGAACGGCAAGGCAACGAAGCGGGCAAAGTACGTAAAAAAAAATAAAGGGAAGACCTAGCCTTAAGGGGCAGGAAGAAATCGTCAATGAAAGCCATCGCCATGCCGCCTGCACGGGGGGGGGGGGCGAGGAAGATGCACGGAAAAGCGAAAAGTGAGTACGGGAACGAAAAGAAAAATAACACGGAAGACGGCAAGAACCACCTAAACCCAGTCCACAACTCTGAAAGCGCGTCCTGGGCCGCAATTGAGCGGCCGAGTGCGCAGACCAGTCCCGACACTGGGCGGGGAGGGGTAGGCAGGACAGAATACGCAAAAACACATCCCCAACCCAGCCCAAAAAAAAAAGAAGAAGGAAAACACACCAGAAACATATCGGGCAGACAAAAATTCACCCCCAAAGTCCAGGAAGACGACAAAAAATAGCTAAATATCGAGTGGAGTCAAGAAGCGAAAATCAGCTATCCACGGCGGCACCTCGAGATTCATCTACGTTACGCTGGACCCCCCGTGTAAACGCGCTAGCCAAGTGAATTTGCAGACACCAAGAACCTCGTACAGCTCTCGTCGAAGTCGTGTAGCGCGCCGGAGAAAGAGGGAGCTTGATTGGTCCCGGGTCGTCCAGAAATCGAACCAAATATACTCCATCCGTCGGTGTAGTTGCGCTGATTTTCCCGAGCCACCACGGACCGTCGTCGCCCTTGTACCAAAAGTGGGCCCCGTTGGGAGGTACAGTGTTGCTGTATCGGCGGAGCCAATCGGCATGCGATACGCAACCATAGCCGGGTGCCAGAAACCGCTCGCCGTTACTCCGAGAAAGCTCCCGTTGTGCCGCGCCAATTCTCATTCGGCGGTACAGGCCGTTGGTTTGGCGGTGTTGGTTCGGGGTGCCGGCCCAGTAGCGCAAAATTATCGATCCGGGGGAGTCCGTTTTCGTCCCCGGATTATTGGAGTTGTACATTGTACGGAAGGATTCATGATCTATGAGACCTTATCATCCAATGCTGCGGCGAGACCTCGCCGTTGACCCGAGGGGCAACTCTTGCCACGCGCTGGCTCCACGAGCCCCAGCCGCTCAGAAATCACCCTACGTTACTGGGCGTCATTATGAGTAAAAGCAGACATTTATAGTCAATGTAAATGAGTATAGATACATATTTGTCACGTAAAGTGAATACTGGCAAGTATAGATAGATACCAGTATGTTTTTATCCCCAAAAAGAAAATTATAGTCTCGGCGCACAGATTGTACATTCTCTTTCATTTGCCTGTTGGCCCTGGATCACATCCCGGGTAGTTGCTTGCTATACCGGGATGATTTGCGGGCAATCCGGAAATAAACCCCAAGCTGGTTGACTGTATTTTGACGGCTGTTGTTATGCTTTTATAATGAGAAATCATAAATGTGATATGGGTGGAGTATTCATGGGCTATATATATAGATAATACGTTGCAGTCTTGTAGTCTCACGAATACGAGAATAATCCAAAGGATGGATTAACCCGGCGGATATGCCGTTAGTCGAGAGTAACGTTCTTTTAGGAATGTTCCCTAGGGCGGATAGCCCGTTAGACGAGAGTAATGTTCCTTGACGCAGATAGGATTACGAAGTGAGAAGTTCTTCTATTAGCAGAAGAACGATCGGTAGCCATAGGAAAGTTCTGTAGGAGTACATCAAAGAAGAGGAATTTAGGAGAGCTTTTGTGGCATGGGGTGGGACGAGTATATCTGGGCGTCGAGTCCCGCCCCCCTACCTCTCACTTCTCTACCAGAGCACCTCCTCAGCTCTCGCCATCAATAAGAAGATCTAAATCAGAAGAAGCGAAGCACTGCTTTCCAGCTGCCAGAACCACCTGCGTCCCTTACCACTACCCTTACCACTACCCTAGAGCGGCCTCCGCATCACATAAACCAGCCAAATGTGTGGTGGAAATCGAGTTACTAATACTTGAAAAATCCGGTAGCGTTCGTTGTGCATCATTTGTAGTTTACTTTCCCTGCAATTGGTTCGCGGACAGGGCGTGAGATTATGCAGAGCGAGGTCCGTTGCTCGATTATCACCTTCGTTCCCATCAAAAGGAAAAAAGGGAATATCTCATGTTCAAGAACCTGTAAAACTCACTCAGTTAGAAAACACCCAGGAAGGGACGATGAGAGCAGTGCAATGCGTTCATTGCATACTGAGTCCGGTACCGAGACAGTCCGAGGTGAAACTTGGATAATCGGAGTCTCATCGGGGTTCCCGACATACTCGAAGATACAAGTCACGTTTAGTGGGGGAGAATATGGTGGAAATTGGGTTTATAAGTACCAAACTCTGGTAGCGTTTGTTACGCAAATTATTAATCAACTTTCCCTACAGATGGATGTGAGCTTCTCACATCTTGCGGGGCGGTATCGATCCGGGGGAATTCTGTTTTTGTCCCCGGGTTGTTGGGATTGTATATGCATGGAATTATATCTGATCAGGGGATGATATTTTATCGTTCGCGGGTGAGGCAGAACCTCGTCGTTGTCCCATGGGGTAACTCTTGCCGGACGCTGGCCCTATGAGCCCCAACCAATCATAAGTTAGCTATTAATAATAGGGTAGGGGTTTCCACACCTTGCGGGGTGGTATGGACTTGGGAGGTGTCCGTTTTCATGTTCGGGGTGTTGGAGTTGTAGGTTTTTGGAAGGATTTCTGATCCGGGGATAGTGACCTATCGCTCCTGAGTATCTGGGTATCGCTGGCTGTATGAGCCTCAGCCAATCAGTGATCAGGCGATGGGGGGGGTGGGGTTTCTACACCGCGCGGGGCGGTGTCGACCCAGGGGGTCGAAGTTTTCGTTCCCGGTTGGCCGGAGTTGAATACGTATGATAGGCCTTCCGATCCGAGGATGAGACCTCATCCTCCTTGGGTATGCCAGAACCTCGATGGCTCTACGAATTCAGCACCAATCTTCTAGAGAGAGCCAGCGGGCCTCTCGCATGGATTGGGCCAACCAAACAGTGCCAGAGTAGTAATTTAAACCGGTACGTCAGCAGCTAGGCTGGGTAAATGGCTGTCATTACTGCCTCGGGATTGCGCCACGGCCACGGCTCGGCGCCGCATGGGACCCGGTGTTCTGCTGGTTATGGCACCCAGCCTCCCTAGCCATAGGGTAGGGCGGGGTTGAAGCGCTCTGGATAGCGCAACCGTATTACAGACAGGATAGCATTTAACAATAAGGAAAAGCAAACCATCAGTCGCCGACGATAATTCAGCAATTAATAACTCAAGCTTTTCCCGCCGCTATGTTCACCGCCCTACATACTCGAGAAAAAACTATCTTGAGCCGTGTTTGTTTAAGCGAACGACTGAATTCCGTGACATGTGCAATGTAACTGACTGATGTGGCCTGTCGAATTGCAAAAATCAAAATTTAAACTCTAAACATGGTGTCGCTTTTCTTTCAAAGCAAGCCAAACAAAATGGCCTGACTGTGATGGCACACGGAAGGGCGTGGCGCCGTCATCCTACATACTGTATGTAGTAGGGACAACTTTCACCACCACTAACACCACCGCGCCGATCACCGCTTCGACTTTTTGGGAAATAACCTAACAACTAAACCGCGGCGAGGACTACTTAATGCAGTACTACCGTTGTATCAAGCGCGCAAGACATGACCGCCGAGTACACGCGGTGTCCCGCCAGCTACTGCGACGGTGTCTGGGAGATGCCCCCCCTCAGTTCCGCCAAAAGAGCGTTGGCCACTTCCCAATCTCGATCCTGCGTCAACGAATTGCCAATCGTCCCGCACGTCGCGTCGTCCGGGCTAACACCCTCCCGCTTCATCGCCTCTAGCAGTTCCACCGCTCGGCCCCCGTCGCCATCTCCAAACGACGAAAATGCTGAATTGTAAATGGCCACGCTCGCGGAAAGTCCCCTATTCCTCATATCCTCCAGCAAGGCCATCGCGGTCTCCGGCTCCTTCTCCTGGGCGCATGCGGCGATCGCGGCCCCGTAGCTGTGTGCGTTCGGGACGATGCCGGCCTCAGTCATCTCCCAGAATAGCTGCACCGCCTGGCCCTGCAGACCATCGTTGGCGCAAGCCTGCATAGCCGAAGTGTAGACGACTACGTTCGGGCTGAGGCCGACCGTGGGCATCTCTCGCAACAGATCAATGGAGAGCTCGGGCTGGCCGTTATCGCCGCAGGCCGTGATGGCGGCGTTGTAGCTGAACACGCTCGGAGGGATCCCGACCGACGGCATTTCTCGCAACAGCCGCACCGCCTGCTCCCACTGACGTCCTTTGCCGCAGGCCCGAATGGCCGCATTGTAAGCCCGCTGGTTTGGACGGACGTTAGACGCCGGCATCTCCCGAAAGAGCGCCATGGCTCGCTCGTGCTCCCCCGCTCCAGAGAACGAAGAGATGGCAGCCGTGTAGCTGACCACATCTGGTCGGACTCCCGTCTGCACCATCTCTCTCCACAAACCTAAGGCACACTCCCACTGTTCAGATATGTTGCACGCGACGATGGCGCACGTGTAGCTGATCACGCCGGGAGGGATGCCGGCCGTGTTCATGTCTCGCAACAGCCTCATAGAGTGTTCCCATTGAAAGCCATTGCCGCAGGCTCTGATGGCAGCGTTGTAGGCTCGCTCGTTGGGGGGGATGCCGACGTCCTTCATCTCCTTAAAAAGCGTCATGGCTTGCTCGGATTCACCAGCTTCCGAGCACGCTACGATAGCAGTCGAGTAGCTGATTATGTCGGGGGGTATAAAAACGTCCACCATCTCCCTTAGCAAAGACACCGCAGATTCCCACTGCTTGCCGCTGCCGCACGCGGAAATGGCGGCATTGTAGCTGGCCACATCTGGGCGGATTCCGGCGTCATTCATTTCCTTGACCAGACCTATCGCATAACGCCATTGACCGTTTTTGTTGCACGCGGTGATGGCGGAAGTGTAGTTGAACACATTCGGGGCGATGCCGGCGGCGGGCATCTCCTTCAGCAGTCCAATAGCCATCTCCCATTGAGAGCCACGAACGCACGCTGCAATTGTGTCGTTGTAGATTCGCTCGTTCGCAGGGACACCCATCACCACCATTTCTCTAAGCAGGGCCGCCGCAAGCTCCCATTGGCTGCTTTGGCTGCACGCGGTGATGGCGTAGCTGTAGCTGTCAGCACTAGGGGCGATGCCCGTCGTCGCCATCTCTCGAAGAAAATTGATGCCTTGCTCCCACTCGTAGCCGTCAACGCAGGCCATGATAGCAGCATTGTAAGTCCGGGCGTTAGGAGCAATGCCTGCCGCTTCCATCTCGCGAAACAGTCGCGTGGATTGTCCCGGTTGTCTACGGGCGTCGCAGGCCCTGATCGCGGCAGTGTATGACCACAAGCTGGGGGCAAGCCCCGCCGCCTGCATGTGCCCGAAGAGTTCCAAAGCCTTGCCCCCCTCGCGCCCCTTCCCGCACGCAGTGATAGCACAAGTGTACGAAAAAACGTTGGGCTTCACGCCGGATACTTTCATGTGGTCGAGGCACTCGAGGGCTTCTCTCCAACGCTTGGTATCCGCGAACACGCGTAGGGCCGCGTTGTACACAACCAAGTCAGCGATGTTGCCTCCGCGTTGAATGGCTTCCCATAGCACACGCTCGGCGTCGCCGCCGTCGCGTTTGAGTCTCGCCTCCTTCAGCCGAGCCAAGAAAGGAAGCTGCTCGTTAGATGCGCTCTGCACGCGCCCGTGCCCCTTCCTGTCTCTAGCTCGCGGAATTGCTGATGTCCGGGCGGCGGCGGCACCCGGCTGCAGGACATTTGGGGGGGGGGGTGAAGTGCCGGCGCCCCCAAAGTCCTCGGCGGGGAGGCTAAGGTCGTCCGCGGGAGATCTGGAGCGTCCGCCGGAGAAGATCGTCACCCCTAACAAGCGCGTGCACTCTGGAGTTTTGAAGGGTACGCGCGAGAATCGTCGCGATGCCTGGATGAGGCCTTTCGTCGCCGCGATGGTGGCCCCGCCGGAGGCCATAACGATGGGGTGTGATCGAGCTTGGCGATAGCTGGCCTAGCTGCGATATAGGAACGACGGGAGAGAGAGAGAGAGAGTTAGGTGTTATCAACAGTCATTTTAACGCCGTTTTTGGCGCGCAAAGTGAAGCACAGCTTTCACCTGAAAGTATGTCCAACGCTGCCGAAGGTTTCTAGAGTATGGTGGTCATAGATGGTCTCGGGATGGCTTCGATGTGGCTGGTACTTACGGCCAGTAGCGACGGGTATAACGCAACTCTGTCGCTGGGGATGTCAACGGCTACCATGATACGGTCGTTTGTTTTCGTGTCATGATTGTAATACGTAGGAGGTACACATATACTCGAAGTAGCTTAACGTAGGAATCAGGTGTGAGCAAGGGTTGACGCGCTGGCGACAGGGATAATGGGCGGCAAAGGCGCACCGGTACGAGCTACACGTATCATACGTGCAGCGTTCAGCATTTCGCGCACGAGGCGTGAGGCCCGAGCGTAGTAAGAGGTATACGCCAATGCTGATACGTACCAGGTATGATATGATATTATATTGTACGAGCAGCAATCAGGGCTTCAGATAAATAGGTTTTTCGCTCTTGGGCTGGCGCACAAATTGTGGTGGAATCGCATACGACGTAGTATGCGCTGGAGGCGTGTTGCGGCTTACCGCAACAACGTTGAGGGATTTTGCTGTAGGCGGAAAAAATGTTGCGCGCTGTCCTTCCTTTTCGTCGGAGGCGAGCTTTGTTGTAGCCCTGTGGCGTCTGCAGGTCATCGTAGCATATCGACGGGTTTACTACTGGTATGTAGGCATGCACGACTCGAACCGTAACATGTAACCGACATAGACCTGGGAACTTCGCCAACTACGACACATATAGTATCCCTCTGTTTCTCTCGTCGCCATTGATTTGAGTCCAGTTGCCTCACCGGGTGGCGCAGCGATGCCGGCACCCGGCTCCTGCTAACTTCAGGGGTGTGGGATCGAATTGGGGTGTCGTCGCGAGGATAGCGAGTCAACCAAACCTTAACACCCGCACCCCTGAACTTTGCAGAGTCCCACGGGCACGAGGGCAGCGTCGCTGCACACCCGGCTACGTGAATGGACTCAGATCTATGACGAAGAGAGAAACATTGTGATATCCATAAAACATGGGGCGTAGGTAGCGACGTTGCCAGGTCTCGACGTCGGTTACATGTTACGGTTCGAGCGAGAACGCGTCCCTACACATCAGTGGTAAACCCGTGGATATGCCAGATGCCAGACAAAGATACACTGAAACGGTACTTTTATCCCTTGACAGGCGGGTCAGGTCGGGTCAAGAGTTTTTCAAATCTCACGGATCGGGTCGGGTCTAGTCAAGAGTTTTTCAAATCTCACGGGTCGGGTCGGGTCGGGTCAAGAGGTCGGGTCGGGTCAAGAGGTGATGAAAAGCTCACGGGTCAGGCAGCTCACTCGCGGGTCGGGCCAGCGTGACCCGCGAGTTGTTTTCTGCTGACCCGCGGGTCGGACCCGCGCATCCGGCTCGCGGATCCGACACTCAAAACACTTTCCGCTCTCTTACCCAAAGGCTTCTCTCGTACAAATACTCAACAATACTCCTTTAAACCACTGCCAAATCCATATACGCATGCCCGCGAATGATAAAAAATCGTCGGATGCAAAAAAAGATAAAAGCGTCGCAACAAGAGAATTGAACACAGCATCTAAATCATGGTGGTGGGCACCAAAGACCGCGAGGCTATATCGCCTTCCACCCCCTGCTGCACTACCCCCGCCACGTTTTTTTTTATGCTATTACGGCGGTCCATAGTTAATAGGGCCTATGGCATACATAAAAATCTATATATTTACCTATTTTTACTAACAATATTTGGTCCTCTTTACTATGGTCCCCCGTAATAATTATACGAGTAGTCGCAGCAGCTGTACGTACAAGCATACACAGAGCATATGAATATTCCTGGAAAATTATTAACATCTACACAATGGTGAACCCAGCTCCTTTAAATTTGGTCAGTCTGAAGATCAGCCAGGACATATCATATACTTATACGCACAAACCAGCAGTTGCACCACAGCGAGCAAGCGGGCGACACCGCGATGCGTGATCATGGTGCGATGGTGCAATACGTCTAGATTTAGATTTACACTCCTGAATCCTGACTGATACCCGGAGAAGCTTCGTTCTTCCAACAAAGCGGCGGCGACGCTGTGCGACGCTGTGGTATTCATGTGTAGGTTAATATAAAAACAGTATCCTTTCGGGTTTCGAATGCTACTTAGGCATACCTGGTACCATCTGGGTATATCTACGAGGTACTGGTACCAGACGAAAGCCCAGACAGCAGCGCAGAGTAAAGACGATATTCAGGTGTATGTTGATCATATCTTTGAATTAGAGCACCGTGTATGGTACGAGTATGGTTAAAACATTGCCTGAGATATCTGCTCGTACCGATGTATGATGTTGTGCTGAAAGATGAATGCTTCGAGCATCGGCGATAATGGCAACCTTGCTGTTGTTTCGCTGACTCTGCTGTGCACGTGTGTCTCTGCTGTGTTGTGTTCCTGTGTGTTCTGATGTTGTGACCCACCACACAGGGGATCGTTCCGAAAGGTTCGACGAGACATTCTCCGATCTATATGACTACATCCTTGCGCAATCTACGCCATCCATGACAGCTAGTGCATGCCTAGGATACAGCATAGCGGTCCATGCAAGCAGAATACGTTCAAACGGCTTACTTGACGAGCTCTTCTCTTCGGGATACCGGGAGATGTGGTCCCAAGTCCAAGGTTCAATATACTCCCGACCAAATAAAGCCTTCGAAACCTCAGCAAAATCCCCTACACCAACATATCTCTCAGACCCCAACCACACCGCGCTTGAGAAACGTGAACGTAGTAGGAGTCTCGCGGAGACCTAGACATCGAAGGAAGCAAGTTTCAAGGCGCTAGGAGAGAAGGCGGATCGATCCTGTCGCTTGCGTGCGCAGGGAGAGGCTTGGACTGCCTAGGAGAGGCCTCGCGGAAGGAACGGAACTGAAGAGCCATGCCTTTCTCTGTTGCCAAGGATGCCGGTGACTTCTACACCTACAACATCCACCATGGCTTCCCGGAAGGCCTCGTCAGGGGTTACAGGAGCGGCTTCTTGACGGACAGTGTGAGCAACCTCGTTGTGCGGCGCGAACATATCGTGGGATTTTTGTTAATGCTTCGATTTGATGTTCTCTAAAAGCATTGCACTCGTTGATTTGTTTGTTCACAGTCAGCGTTTCCTCAAAGCTCAGACCTTTTCGGAAACCAAGCGCACGATACCAAAGGAAGCGAGCCAACAAGCTCTCCACCCCTGAGGCGGTCGGCTGCCCAGGTTTCCAACTTGCTGCAGCACGCGAGTGCTCGTGTTTCCGCTGCTACGTGTAACTACCTACATCGCTGCCATCGGTTTCTCCGCGGTCGTTGCCAGGCCTACGGTTGGCGCGGTTTTGCGGAACTTGCTGTGGTTGCTTGGTAGAGGTCTCGGAAACGTCAGAGATGTCGCGTTTTGGTTCACCTTCCCGTCACCCCACACGCTTGTGGCACGCCAGCTGCCTTCCGGTCCTCTCCTGGGCTCGGCTAGTGGCTCGCGCAGGGCTCTCCTAGACAGAGTGGGTCGCTTTGTTGGTGTTCCTCGCCCTTGCTATACCTAAGAGGCTCCGTGCGCTGGCAGACAGCAGGCAGAGGATGTTTGTTCGTCGTCCCGTTGCAGTCAAATGGAACAGGGGTTGTGTTGCCGCTTGGCGGGAGCAAAATAGGACACTCTCGTTGCTGAGGAGGCACGATATGTTTTTTTCGCTTATCGTGAAGCTCGCGGGTGTCGTCTTTCCGAGCTTGCAATCCATGTTTCGGAGTTCTGGCAGATATTTTCCGGCGCTGGTGAGGTGGCGGAAATTGATTTTGACCTCTACTAGTGTATTGTGTGGATTCTCGCCCCTGTCTTGTGTTCCCTTCAGTTCTGGTAACGAATTTTGTGGTACTGGTATGTACGAATAAACGTGGAATTTGGCGACTGTTCACGCAAACGTCATTTCGAAGACATACACTGAAGCAGCCTCCCGTAATGATTCCGGTACAGCAGTGCGAACGGGTAGTAGTTCCCTTCCAAACAGACAAGCAGCCGCCATGCCAGTGTGTGTACTGCTGCTGCTTTTGTGGCAGCGATTGTTAATATCTACGCGCCGATAGCTGGTTGGAGTCAACGGCAGGCGCGATGCAAATAAAATGACGTGCAGCGAGCTCAGAATATATATATATATTACATATATATACCTGGTAAATATATTAGACTAGACAACGTACGGGTGCAGGCTTTTATGCGCTCGACAGACCGTCACAAGGTCGAACTTTGGATCCTGGTGCAACCCTCGTAGTAGTTATGGTCAGCACGCTTGCGCCTCCGTGCTTGCAGAGTCGGTGTTACCTCGTGTATGCCCCCGTCGATCCCACGCGGCCTGGGCGCGTTCGAGCGCCGCGCAGTGCCGGCCGTGCCGTGCGTGCGCTGCGACTGAAAACTGGAACCCGCGAGTAACCCTTGGAAGCTCTATTAAATAATGATGAAACACAAACAAGAAAATCGGTACCCTCGGGCAGAAAAGTACGGTACAGCCAGATCACGTGATGCAACCTCGCGTACAGCTGCCGTACGGGTACAGATCACGCAGAAAAACTGGAAACAAGCACAGCAGTCCAACAAGTGTCCCTTCCCTGTAGCAAGCCAACAAGCAGGAAGCAGCAGCACAGCAGCATTTATTATGCAGCAGAGCAGCAGCAGTTATGTGTAGTGGGATGATCGTACTCGCACTCGTTCCTACTGCTGTACTCCCATCGATTGGGTAGTGGACACGTGCGGGATTTGCACGACCTGCTTTTTGTTTTTGGCTCGTAGCACGAGCCCTGCTTCGAAGAATGCCTCCCGTCTATTTTTTAATAATAGTTTTCGACGCGGTAGGCCCTCGGAGCGCGACACCAGTATGCACGAAGGTGCTACATACGAGCTATTTTTTAGAATAGTGGTGATCTGAAAGTGGTTGAAATACCCCTGCTCCAGTGCGTCAGGTTTTGACTTTGGAGGGTGCGGGTACTTGGTTTGTTGCTGTAGTACCGTGAAATCCTACTTCGTCGACTGCACAGCACAGACGCCTCGCATCGCAGTCTGCCAGCAATACTGTGGGTATGCCTACTGCGGGTAGGCCTACGTCGGACCGCGAGAGACGGTATCGAGTAGGCTCGGCGATCAGAGCAGTTGATGGTAGCATTCACACTCCACTAGCGACCGAAGCCGACACGCCAGGCCTAGTGTTATTTACGGTAGTTCTGGCAAGCACTTGCGCGATTCTGGTCTGGGGATGAACGCATCTTCTGCGCACACTCAAGCGGCACAGGGCCAACCAACGCTGAGTCTCATGCATACCTCCTGTGCACACACATCAGCAGCCTCTCGTGTGTCCAATCTCCAGCCGTTCCTGTTGATGTATACGTTTTAGGGTGCACAATGCAGAACTCATCCTACCGATCGAACCAACAAGCCCTCTCGGCTGTGGTGCATGCGGGGGAAAATTCGCCCATCTGAGATGGACCTCGTGTGCTCGCGCGTTGGGTAAGATCCGGCCGATCCAACTGCTTTCGCTGACGTCGGCCGCGACTTACCACACCGTGTTCGAGGCCGACTATTGCTGCTGCAGCACTCATTATACTTCGGTTTGTCCTATCCCGTCATTGACTCAACATGTGTGAGGTGCTCTCTGTCGAGATTTTTTTGCCGGAGCTTTGATCGTTTTCGCCCTCCACGTCATCCGTGCCTCAAGCTGTCTAAACAAGTATCGTAGGGTTTTGAAATGCGCCCGATTCATCCGATCCAATCGTGTGTTACGATCCAATCGACATCGGAAAATAGACACGATTGCAAGGCCAATTATTGAATACACGATTCACGGTCTAAATTGCCCTCCTCACGGGCCGGGTGGGGGTGATTGGGGCTGTGGCTTCCATGGTTTGTCTTCACAGGGAATTCAAGCGAGTCCGTATGCCCACCAAAAAAAAAATCGCCTTCGCCGAAATCGATTTTGCGTTCATGGGAGGTTTTGCTCTGATTATCAGCCCTACTAAATAGACTACAAGAGCCTCGTGGGCTCTTGTACGACGTACCAGGTAGCGATTTGTTTATCGTTCGTGTTTTCTTTCGAAGCTTCGCTTTAGTCCTGAAGGCTGGCACGTCATCAGACGTTACATTTTTTTTGTCAGGCTGATTCAGCCGCCGACTCCTTTCTCGCGCGGCTTCTATAGGAGTATGATAGTTTTGTACGAGAACGGGGACGGCAGTACAGATAAAGATCATGAGGACGATGTTGGAAAGGATAGGGTATATGCAACAATAATGATATCTCCTACTGCTAATGTGTCCTTTTTACGTCATGCGATAACGAATGCACGGCTCTCCTCGAGGCGTTTGGTTGTTTGCTATGCCCGAGAGGTATCTGGTACATCGTTTTTGCCAGTACCAGGTCTGGATTGCTTCTCCCTCGCCTCCAGCAAAGGATGCCCGTTCCTCTTACGGAGCTTCGCTGATAAATCTCGCCAAAGTAGCGCCGTTCAATGGAGTTCCAGCAGTTTTGTATGGTTGTTCGAGCTCTGCCCATAGCGATGGCACGTAGCGGTGGCACGAAATGCAGTCACTTGACCCTTGCTTCCGACGCCCCCGCCCGCTGGCGATTTATTTCTCCTTCTCAGGACTACAACAACCTGTGCCAATGTGAGTCGCTAGAGGACGTCAAGCTCAACCTCCAAGAGACGGACTACGACCAGTTCTTGGCGCAGGAGAACAAGGTCACCCCCGCCGCCCTCCAGGACAAGGCCACCAAGAAGCTGGTGGGTCTCGCGCTCCTGTATCCCTCCGTCTTGCACTCTTGGTACATACGTTTTCGTAGGTTGCTACCGCTAGCTGCAGTAGTAGCGGTATTTCTCATTTCTTGGTCGCTATACGAACCGGCACGAAGGAAGTACACTGGGGAAAAGCAATCCAATGCCTTTCGTTGGTGCTGCTGTATATATAGATACCAGGTACTGATTCTCTTGGTTGCGGTCTCTTCGTCTCGAAAGGGTACAAAGTAATCATTCTGCAGTTCAGGCGATCCTCCCTTCGCTCAGGCGATGCTTCGGAAGCATCGCCTGAGCGAGTGCTGCACTTTTGTGCCACCAGGCCGCCTCGCGGCGAGGACAAAGGATGGGACGGACCACCGCGAATCTTTGCAAGCGCGGCGATATCGTTGTCGCCTGTCGAGCGAATCGATCACTGAGGGCCACGTACCTTTCCGAGCAGCGCGGACGAAGCTCCCGAAGTGCAACAATATAGGTCTCTGCTACGTTCTGGCGAGGAGCCAAATAGTAGCGCGCGACGACCCTGGTGCAGCTTTCGTGCCCGGTTGTTTTCTGTTCTACGTACCAGTATACGCGAAACAATGCGGCAGCTACATTTGAGCACGAATGGTATCACGATACTGGCTTGAGGTCGGAGTCATTTGACAACTCCACCAACAAGCATGCAAGTTTTATTTTTATTTTTTGGTGCCGCATTTGCCGAGGTGCGGGCGAGGTTTCCTTGTGCCGGGAAATACTTTGTTTTGGTTTCCGGTAGAAGAGCGGGCGGGGGTTCATTCATCCTGACCGCGAATTAGTTTTCATGATGGAAAGCCCTCCCCCCAGCACCTGTCCATCCTCAATGTGCGTGTGTACATGGTGGAGCACGTTCGAACGCAGTAGTGTCGAGCAAGGGTACTGAGCAGTTTCGTCCTTTGAGCCTCGACTGCCGGGTCTTGCTCACCGAGGAGAATCTCAGTTGAAGCCACCTGACCTCGTCATTGTTACGTTTCTTTGAGGTGTTCCAGGTGATCAATTATTCCGTTGATCGGTCGATGGGCGTTTAAAATAGTAGAAGGTAAGGCACAACTCTGTCCGGAAATGTAAGGGTCGTTTGGGTTCTGATATGAATACCCACACGTTCCTTACTTTTCCGGACGTATTACGGGGGGGCCATAGTAAATAGGACCAAATATTGTTGGTAAAAATATGGAAATTTATGGGTGTTTGTGTGTACCGTAGGTCTTACTAACTGTGGTCCCCCGCAATAGTGCAAATTGCTTAATATTTGTGCAATCCTGGTACCTGGTATGATGTGCGTAAGTTATGTATCCACCGTGGTATTATTTTTCTGCCCCAAATGGTTATTTCTTTTCCGGGCAGAGGGACATTCATGTGATATTGTTTGCTCACCTGACCCGCCTGGTATGCTTTGTTTCTGTCTCTTCCGTTGTCTTCAGGTGGTGGAGTTCAACTTCCTCAAGGCGCAGGCTCAGGAGCCGCTGTCTACGTTCCTGGAGTATATCACGTACGAGTACATGATCGAGAACATCATGATGCTCCTCAAGGGAACCCTGTCGGGGCGGGACGTGAACGAGCTGATCGAGCAGTGCCATCCCATGGTGAGACCACTGTTTGTTTTTGTCCGCGGAGGGGCTGCGGCTATTAATAGCGCGTTCCGTGCTAAAGAATGCTTCTCTTCGTGGATTGCCCAGCGGAGCGGTGAACCTGGTTCTTGCGAAAACCGCTTGTTGTCGTCACTGGTTGCATTTCTCGTTGAGGTTTTTTTTTTTTCGTTAGTAAAAATGTTTTTTTTTTTTTTTCCGTTGAAGGATTCGTTTCTTGCGGACGCTTGTGTTTTTTTTTCCCCCATTAGAATGCAGTAGTGGCCCCTGTATGGTGCCGTTTGCGTAGTGCCGTTTGCCTGCTATGTGTAGTGCCTTTTGAATCGCTTGGCACAGATGAGATTCACCAGTGTGGTCGTGTGCGGAGGGAGTTGTTAGTGCCGGTTGCCGCTATAGTAGTGCCGGTAATGTTAGCTGCATGGCGCATACCATACCGGCACGATAGAGATACCACTACTGTAACTATCTACCCGTCTGATTTGCCGCCGGCGCTTGTTTTCTTCGAGCTTTTCAGAGCCCGTGCGACATTTTTTTGTGAATCGTCGTCGACGCGGCTCGCCGCCTTGGTACGGTTAGACGCTCAGAGGTGGTGCTGACAACAGTAACCACCAGCCTTGATCCACCCCTCCTGTCACGCCAAGCCAACTGTTTCTGCATGCTAGACGCAGTCAGTAAACGCGCCGCGCGTTTTCCGCCCTTGAACGTTTTTTTTTTTTTGCTATTGGGGTGTTTGCGCAGAACATGTTTGGGTTGGGTTTGTTGTATTATGTATCCTTTACACAGTCGTAGCAATGCCACCTCACGAAAAATGAATTGCTGTGGGAAGAAGTGACGGAAAAAAAACACTTTTTTCACCTGAGTAGCTTGGGTTGGGTAACTTTGTGGGTTGGTTAGCGAACGGAGCAACTTCTGATGAGCTAGCGCATTCGGATTCACCTGTCCAACCAATCAGCTCCTCGTGTTCGGTTTGAAACATGCTTATATAAAAAAAAAATCGATTATCGCAAACACCCGAATGTTTGTCTCCAGGGTCTGTTCAAGGACTCGACGATGCGGCTGATCCCGGCCTTCGAGGCGTCGCCGAAGGGTTACGCCGACCTTTACCAGACGGTGCTCGTTGACACCCCCATCGGTCCTTACTTCAGCCAGTTTTTGGAGCAGCAGCAAGAGAGGCTCACCAACGCCGCCCAGGTGTGTGAGGGAGACGTGGATGGGGCTGCCGACGCTTTGTTGGGAGCGTTTGCCTGACCTTCTGTGTATGGCTTCTGAGCAAATAAAACGCACACTGCCACTGATACATTCGGTAGCAACAGCAGACGGGGTTTGTGGCCTGCAAGCAGGTGCAAGGAACACAAACATTTGTTGACTTTTTTTTGCGCGCGTTCGGATCGTCGCCACTCGCCATGTATGTGCCCTGATTTCTCCCCAGATTTGCGACGCGGGCAGGAAAGGGTTTTCACATGCCGCCCCACCTTTTTCTTTAGTCCACGTTTTGTGTTGAAAAGCGGGAGGGAGACCATGGGGCGATGGGCGACAATAAAATTAGCGCGGAAAAAAGAGCGCGTGACGCAAAACCCACTGCTGTTTTGTACGACGAA
Source organism: Macrocystis pyrifera (assembly GCA_031763025.1). Taxonomy (NCBI): domain Eukaryota; class Phaeophyceae; order Laminariales; family Laminariaceae; genus Macrocystis; species Macrocystis pyrifera. Next base: position 2,823,073 of record JASSKH010000035.1, on the reverse strand, counting down.
AGTCGACAGGGCCGGGCTAACCTCGAATGGGCCGTTTTTTGTTTTCTTTTTCGACGTATCGCTGTTAATAACCCTTGCACTGCTGAAAAAATGATCCTAGACTGATTCCAACTACCGTATCACGCTACCGTATCACACGGTGGTGTGATGAGATAACACACCCCCTCGGACGATTTTCATAGCTGGGTTTCTCGACAACGGGGAGGGCGTACTGAGTACGTTGAGCGCTGCGTCTATAGAAATACCTCGCCGAGGTCTTCCCAAAGCCATCATCAGTTCCGTGGTGTATTTTTGCCCCCCCTGGGTTTCGAGATTTCGGCTGGGAAATTCGCCCCAGGAGGTGTGTTATCTTGTTGCGTGTTCCAACGGTAATTTACCCCCAAAAACTTGCATGCGGTTGAATGCGAGTAAGAATTCACGCCTTTGTGCGTATGGCGTGTGACATTGGCTGCTGCACCTCTTTCCTCTATCAACCGACGGCGACCTATCCTCCGTACCTACTCCATATCCCTTAGGTCCGCGATATCCTGGAAGAGGTGGAGATCGAGATCATCAAGAACTCTCTCATGAAGGTCAGTTACAGACCGAGCTCACTCCTACATTCGCACCTCATTGGTCGAAACAACGGACGCTGAACGGAAGGGGAGCGCGGCGCGGCGCGGCGAGGTTGAATAACTTCTTCCCGCCCCGACTTGCGCCCGGAATCGGAGTGGTCGCGTTTGGACCGCTTGTTGTGACGATCAGCTGCCGCCCTGTTTGTCGTGCGTCTTTTTAGCTGGCGATATTTTGATGCCGCGACCTTCGCAAGTTGAGAGGAGCAGTGGACGGGGCGGTGTCGGCCTGAGCGCGCGAGCTGCTTTCGACTCGTTGGATCTGCCCCTCAACCGTTTTCGAATCGGGGAGTGGATGCTGTTCCCTAGCGTCGACACTCAAAACTTTGGCGTTGCTTTTTGCTGAATTGTTCCGCCTGTGGTTTTGGCAGTTGTATCTGGAGGACTTCCACCGCTTCTGCGCCAGCGTTGGAGGGGACACCGCCGTCATCATGTGCGAGCTTCTGGTGAGAGCAGCAAGGATGCCTGCTTGCCTTATTAAGCAGGGAGTGCGGCACCTCGATGGTGTCAGGTTGTGCAATACCGATATTATGTGTTTGTGAAACGTTAGCGTTGTGGCCGCTTATGGGCTCACACGTTGTGGTATGTTTCAGGTGCTCGCAGTTATTCCATGTTGATGGACTACCCCAACGTTGTGTGTGTCGGCGGTTCGTTTTGAAGAAGCCGTGACGACCGTATCACGGCAGGGTGGGGACGTATCACCGCATAATAAGTACTGGATTTCGGCAACAAATAGCGGTAAGACAACCATCAAGAATTATATTGCGCTGGAATATCGAACACTCTCCATGCGTTTACGGATGCGCGCTTTTTCCTCTTCGCATAAGTAGCTCCGGTATCGTCAGTTGTCCCGACACACATGCAATCAATAGCAACGCCTACTTCGAAGAACATTTGCACGTACATATTTTGTGCCGACTGCCCCCCCCCCCGCCCCTATTCCCTTTCTCTTACCCCGTGCCCTCTACACGATCGAAATGAAGGAAGCACGCGCTGACCGCGGCGCGATCAACATTACCCTCAACTCTTTCGGAGGACCGTTGAACGAGCCCGTTATGCGCACCACGGACCGTCGCCGTCTCTACCCGGCCATCGGCGCGCTTTATCCCGAAGCGACCAACTCCTTCCAGGTACTGTTCAGCGCTTCATGACGAGAGGACGGCGGCTGAAACCCTTGCTTCAGGGTGTAACGTGGGACTCCTGTTGGCCACTTCGGAGGCTCTAACTTTTCTCAACTTTTTTCTCGTCTTGTGTTTGCGCTCTTGAGTTGGGTGTTACACGTTGAGGAATGGCGTGAGGGTATTGTATATACGTCGTGTGTGCGGGTCATGTGTGGGGTGACAAGGTGGCAGGGGCGTCCGCTCGCAGTAATCCAGCCGTCTCTATTTAACCTACAAGCGAAATTGGGTCTTTCTATGGTGCGTGTGTGACCACATATCATGTTCAAATGCTTGATGCTTCCAGCGAACGCGCATCGAAACGAACACACCTTCCCCCCGTCCTCCTTCTCATCACAAACCATCCGCTCGGCAGGAGGTCGGCGACGAAGCGCAGCTGGCGGCCGTGCTGGACCTTTACCCTGTCTACCGGGGCATCTGGGCCGTCCACCAAAACGAAGCCTACGGGGACAAGGTGCGGTGCCATGCGGCAAGGAGCGAAGGGGGTGTACACAATATCGCGCATGGCCGTAGTCGTATGACCATAGACCCTCGCATCCCTACAATGTCGGGACGGTCGGGTTTTCACCGACCAGGCAGACTTTGCTTGCACCAAGCGCGAAGCGCCGTGAGGTGTTCGACGAGTCGCATGAAGGGCGAGTTGCATCGTACTAACAACCGCTTGTGAGACGGTCTTGCTTAAGGATGATAACGTCAACGAGTTGATTTATTTTCGGGTGTGGCCACCTCCAGAGACAGCATAGGGGGTTCTATGTAACTACCTCATGGGTGCCTCACCGCGAACATCATTCCCCTTGTGCGGGGTAAGAGTTCTCCACCTCGCACTATTGATCCAACTCGATCGCCAGCCGTGACCGACCGCCAAAAAATAATTAAAAAACGGTACCATGATTGTCTAGCTTACGCAGTGAGCGTCATGTTTGACGTGTCGTTGCCAACCGATGCCCTTCAGTCACCTTTGTCGTGGGCGATTGTTTCGCGGAGGTTGCTCCGCGATGCTGTCGCTTAAGCAAGCACAACAGCACGCACGCATTACGTATACGGCGTCTGTTTTCTTAGCACGTTCACGGTATACGGGAGACAATGTGGAGGCGTTGTTTTAAGTGTTGCCCGGGTGTGTCAACATAGTTCGCGTTCAAGGTTGATTCCGGAAATACGAGAGGCAACGTGGAGTCGTTGTTTTAGTTTGTTGCCTTGGTGCGCCACCATAGTTGGCGTTCAAGGTTGATTCCGGTATACGGGAGGCGATGTGGAGGCGTTATTTGATTTTGTTGCCCTGGCGTGTCACCATTGTTCGCGTTTAAGGGTGATTCTCGCCGACCCGTCTCCTTGTGCCGCCGACTGCAACAAGGGAGCGCGATAGGCACCCCTGTTCACTCCCGGGTTGCGCTTCGTGTCGAAGTGTTCACTAGTATTTTTGAGAATGGCTGCACATGGCACTGATCAGACGCGCAACATGCTGGAACTTTGCGTCATCGCGTTGACGCCCACCGAGAGCCTCCCGCCTACCACCCATGCCCTCTTTGTTGACTCGTGCCCCCCCATCTTTCCAATGCCTGCCGTGTGTTCGATTTTTCTGCCCTCTGTTTTTCTTGCTGCCTATCGCAAGTCCATTGACGACGCGTTCTTTGAGAGGGACGTCGAAATGCTGGAACTGGCATTCGACGGGCAGATGCACTTCGGCTGCTTCTACGCCCACGTCAAGCTGAAAGAGCAGGTGAGGGTTGCCTACCACAAGAGCCGTCGGACGCCCCCCCGACCATGTGTGCCGCAGACCGATCAAAGGGCGTTCTGTGTGCAGCCGACCAATGAAAGGGCGGTCGGTGCGCCGGGATTTCGCTTGCCTTTTCTTTTTGTTTTTGCGATCCGCGCCAGATGGGGGCGCGGATTGGGCTGGGAACTGCTATCGGCATCTTGTTTTGTTGTTTGTTGTTTTGAACAGGGCGGTTTTACCGCAGCGTTTTGGTATCATGCACCGAATAGATCGTTGTGTTGTGTGTTCATGGTGTCGGCTTGCGACCCTTTTCGTACCATGCCTGCTAATGCTCGTATTGTCTACGGGGATGGGAGGATGCCCGATGCCGTTGTGTAGGATATGGGTAAGCAACAGATACCTCATGTCGCCGTGTGCGGTAGCGTATACCTGGTACACGAAGCGTTGCACGCGTTTTTTCTTGTCTCGCCGTAAGGTTGGTATCACAAATTAAAAAATATCTGGTACTTGACCACCAGGTACTGGTAGTTAGTAGCGCGCTGCAAAAGAAGACTAGAGCGGGCGCGTTCAGGTAGTGCTGTCATACCGCGATTCTACTGTCGAAGTATTGTTTGTGACGTTATACGCACGGCTTAACCGTTTCGTATATTTGATGTAATCCCTCGTGGCCTCTCTCTCCTCACGACCAGGAAATCCGGAACTTGGTGTGGATATCGGAGTGCATCGTTCAGCAACAGCGTGACGAGATCGGCAAGTACATCCCCCTCTTCAGCGACAACGCGCCCTGGAAGGTTGCGCGTCGCGCGCATAGATGATTGCAGCCATTCAGTAGGGGCACGCAAGCGTTTCGAACATGTCCTGTTGTCCCGGACGCCACCGATTGGACCTGGAAACAGGCCCCGGATCGATAGGGCGCGATGTGTCTCAAGACACCCGAGACAGATTGTGGTCGGCAAGGGGTTTCGCTGCCGCCCACGTCAAGTTTAAATCGGGCAAGAGGGGCATCGGATTGATTTTGGCGGGCTACGGCTACTAGCATTTGAGTCGCGGTGTACGACGCGCTGTACGATAGTTTTTGTCTTTCGACCTCGAGTCGATCGCGCGCGTGAATGATTACAAATGAGTGTTGACTTGCCAGTTGTTGTGAGTCAAAAACAGTTGTTTCCACCTTGTTTTTGGGGCGGGTGAGAAGCCCAAGTGTGTGAAGATGGTATTTTTTGGGCGAGGATGGAATAATTTTGGTCGTACAACTTTTTGACTGATCATTCGAGTTTTTCCCTCCAGAAATAGCGTAAGCTTCCTCCCGATTGGCAGACACTTGCTCTCCCGGGTTGGAGGGGGGGGGGGGGCGTAGGTGTAGGCAACGCGCAACTCTGCCCGGAGAAGCAAGCTATTCAGCGGTGCAACTAATATATCTGCTGGCTTTTTCATGAGCGTTAAACCTTTTTTTCCGGGAGGGAGCCTACACGCTTTCGACGGGAAACTTGTGGATTGTATTGCATCATATCATGATACGTCATGACATATCGTCTTGAGTAGACGAGAAGAAGCAGCTGTGCCAGTAGCAGGGCTCGTGAGACGGATGGGAAGCTGCAGCTGGCGACATTACACATAAGAAAGCCATTTCGACCCCTACTGCTGCTGCCAATCACCTATCACCCATCACGAGAGTGCTTACAGTCGTAGTTAGGTGCATCGTTTCTATCCTCTCTGGTAGTTACTACTGTAGCACTACTTACGTAGTTCAAGCTTTTTCGCCTGTTTGTTTTATGTTTTTGTGCCTCATTTCAACGGAAATGTTTCACGGTTGCTGCTTGTTTCAGTGCGGCACGCACGATATATACGTACTATTGTATATATATGCCGCACATCAGTACCGCGCACGATTTACGTTCAATTTCGTCTTACGGCTGGTTATTCGCCTTCACCAACGGGACTATCCTCGACTTTAATTTCATGTGTCCGCTCGCCTACTAATGCCGGCGTCCCCGGTGGCTTGGTAGGTGGTCCGCGTGCCTATCAAGATCAATTTCGTGGGTTCACGTCTCACCGAATGCATGCTCGTAGGGATTTTTTCTTGCATAAAAAATTGATTAGCGGAAAGCGTGAGAGCGTGAGTTAGCTACATTCGATGAAAATCGACGAGCAGTGGGAATGCTGAACCCTATGCGCGACAAAAAATAAAGGCACGTACCGGGGGGAAGGGACGACACCTGTGACCACGGCTTGTCCAGAAGATCTCTGAGGGTAAAACCTCCTACGAATTAGGCTGGAAAGTAAAGGTAAAGTGATGATTAAAAAAAGCAAAAAAAAAACTACACAAACCAAAAACAAGCTCAGCAGAACAGCCCGCGAATGTATTTCGTTCGGGTGTGTTTCATACCATACAATAGTAGCACTGTAGTACCTCAGTACACGTAACCGGTGTGTTGCTGTAAACCGGCCAATACCTGGAATTCACACGAAATTCAACGTGAAGAAAGCAGATGTCGCAGGCAACACTTGGGAACCATCATAGTAACATCGTCTACAACCTAGCATAGTTACTTATTACATACATATGTAGATAACTCTCTCACTACGTACCGTAGACTACCTGTAAGTAACTAATAAAATGTGTTCTTTCCACGTACTAGTTCTACCGCGTAATAATGTAGTATCCCCGTTTCCCCTCCACTGCTGTTTGTTGTTGTTGTGGAGACGTTAGTTACTACAACTATAATATTAGTATTCTTCGAAGAGGAATAGTTAGTTGACGATCCAAACGAACAGCACCTGGAGAGGCAATGGAGATATAATAACATGTGAGTGGTATAGAGCAACCTCTAGAGATAGCCTTGCCAAGACCTTGCCAGAGTTTTTTTCCCTCGCGTCTGCTTTCTGCACGCCGCAGATTTCTGATAGATACTCGCCAGCTCTCGCCTGCAAGTTATATGGAGCTGTCGGAGTGCGTCGTGAATCGCCGCACCTTTGTTTAATTCTCCGGTTTTTCTAGATGGACTTTGTGTCCTCCTGATTTTCTATGCATACATACGGCCCTTCAAGGTGGGCTATTGCCATGGTACCCCCGTTTCCTCTATATTGGAGGCGTTACGATTATTATTGGTATAATATTCCTCCAAGAGGGATACTTACCTACCCTCCTCGTCGGAAGAAGCTCTGGAGAGGCAAGGAACATCTATCTACTTAAGATACCAACACGAGTGAAAATGATCAAGAGTAACCTAGATAATCGGGCCCGTCACATACATCATGCCTCATCGTACTCTCGTACTCTTCTGTTACTCCAGCTAAACATTCAAACTTTCGGTCGTACCGAGCTGTGGTCGTCGTACTTACTGATCTTCAGAAGCTTCTTCTTGATTGACAAGTAAGTAAGTGTGTATGTGCGCGCGACTTGTCGTCTCGATTTTTTTACATGTAGCTCCTCTAAGTTTTTCAACCGCCCGCCGGTGGCATGTCGATTGGCCTACGTCCCTCCCCCCTGATGTTTACCGCATCAATGTTGATGGGATTGCTGTTTAAGCAGGAAGGAAGCTGGGAAAGGACGTTGAGAAAGAAAGAAAACACTGAAAAAAACAGATTGTTGCCGATCACATTTCGTTGGTTCAGCCCCAGAAGAAAAATGCCCGCTGCTCTGCAAGCAAACCCATGATGATCGCATCAAAATCGAAAGCTACATACAGCGTATCAGGGCCGCTTTGCATACCACATACAGTTGCTTGGGTGAGCATCCAGTGAAACATCTTGGACGGCTTTGGAGAAGGTGAGATGGTGTACATATGCGGCCGACTCTTTTTGCCTGTGTAGGTTTCTGTTTTGACTTTGAGCCCCAGCTAATAATGCGCTTGGTCGACCCCAAACGCAACCCGGGTATATACATTCTGTCCAGTAGTGGACAAAGCATGATAGTAGATCTTCCTGAGGTAGCTAATAGCTACCTGGTAATTAGGCACTCTGATTGCTGTTGCAATATCGCCATCGTCTGCATGTCCTTTCGCTGATCGTAACCTCTGGTGACGTGTTGTGGTGATCGCGCGTGATGTGTTGCCGGCATTATTAACCTTGTCCGCCTTCAGACTGCGGGTCGGTACGACCTCACACTGCATGACAATAGAAACAACAGCAAACAGCGAGGGGGGATTACATGTAACTCCGTTCCCCTCCCTCCTCGGCAGCGAGCTGCAAGGCATTCTTTATCAAGCTTTTGTTTAACGAGCGGGGCAGGTTTTTCTGGCGGAGGTATAGGCAATTTCGCAATGTTGCAAACTCGTGACGTAGGCCAATCACACACACTAAAACCAACCAAATTGTGACAAAATTCGTACGCTGATTGGATGATGACTCAATGAACATAGCTTGTTAATTCCGCGGCCGATCGCAGCACGGCACAGCGCCTGCTGCAGCAAAAGCGCCTCACGGCAGATAGAAAGCTCTCGATGGAGTAAGCATCTGATGACCGCGCTGCAAGCAGCTAGCTGCTGCGACACGCAGCAAGCACGCCGCCCAATCGTGTGATGCCACCGGACAACCCCGAGACTGGAGACTCAGATCACAGCAGCAGCAGGAAGAAGAGTGCGATGGCAAGCTTGACGAGCGGTTGCGAGCGAGAACCAAAAAATCCAAAACGTATAAACCAGAGGCAGAGCCACCTCGACACCCCGACAGCAAGCATATGCATCTGTTGGAACTCGTACGATCACAGGGACTAGCTATGTCGTTGCTGCTGTTATTGCAGTTTGTGTGCTGTTATTGCGGTAAAGAGAGAGCACCTACTCCCCCAAATCCGAACGTCAATTGACGAGAAGAGACGGGGCAGGCAGGGGCGATGGGAAGAGCGTGGCGGAATTGTAAGGACCGTTGGGGCATAAATATGAAGACCAAACGGTCGTTACATGATTGCCCAGAATGGCACGTACGTATCATTCGGCTTCGTGGATGGCTGGGGCCTTTCATAAATATCCCACATGCTCCAACGACTTGAGGTGATTTAAATACCTATGATGTAGCTCTACACAAGATCTTTCGAATGTGGCTATGTTCACGGCGACAACTATAGCGCTCGTGGTGGCGTCGCGGCAGAGTGCACCTGGCACACCGGCAATGAAACAAAACTCGAAAACTTGAGCGACCCGTATCGAGAATGCCTGCGCAAGCCTTGAAACATTTTCCCTATCTTGTTTTTTCGCCTCCCCCGCGCCCCACTATTGAAAAGTTGCCTGTAAGGCCGAACTCACCCTCAAAGAGTGATACCTTCTTGCTGCTGCGTGTGGCCGCGAGGCTTTGACGTCGCGGTAGATCTGGGTCGTACGTAGTGCGTTAGGCATGGACACCCACGATTCGCTCGTCTATTTAGACAGCAGCACTTATCTAGAGCTACCTCCCGTACAGACAAACTAAATTCGAACAGGCTGCAGGGTGAATATTGATGGATGCGGACGGTGGGTACATTTTGATTGCGGAGTGTGGTCCGTACTTCAAATAGAGGTTGACGTACGCACGAGGTGTAAGAAGTAGAAACACTACGAAGGTTTTACGTATTCACACCATATTGCTGCAGTACGAGAAGGTGTCTCTAGTCTCGCGAATCGCATGCAAATTGTAACTGCTGCCTGTGCCCTCTACACGTAAGAGGTCTGATCAAGTGGCACAGCAGCAGCAGCAGCAGCAGCAGCAGCAGCGTGACGCATACCCCACTCCAGGCTTGCATCGCTTGCAAGTTATTGTCGCGCTTGGCGTCGTCATACATAGGAGTACGAGGTCGAGTGAGTGATAGCAACCCCAGGAGGAAAACGGCGCGATTTGACCTACAATAAATTTCAACTTGCACGAATTCTGACCACGCTGTTGCTGTCTCCTTGTTGGTGTGGTATTCTTGTTTGTACGCCGCTGCAAAAAAGAAACGATATTCTGGTCGATACGAGTATATATCACGCATATACCAGCAAGCTCTACGATGTACTATCAATGTATCTGTTGCTGTTGCCGTTCTTCTTTTCAAACCACAAGTATGTCCCGGGCACTATTTGAGTGCACGAGAACAAAAGGACACCGGATATCAATTTGACTTCTTTGCTATTGCTGTGGTCCGTGATTGAGCTCGTTTCTGTCTCCCACATCCCATCTTCCGTCCTTCCCTCCACCCCCCTTCCTCCCACTCATAGGGTTACCTGGAAACGCCATGACCTTCAGCCGCGTCGCAAGCGTCACCGCCAACGGCGTAGCCCAGGCCTTGCGGACCATCTCTAGACCGGGAAGAGTTTGCGCCGTGCGCTCATGCCATCCCAGGGTTTCCATCCCCCACCGAGGCGAAAGTACCGTTCAGTTACAACGTTCCGACCATGGCGGCGAGCCTTCGGAATTTTCCACGCGAGTTGCCACGAGTAGTGCCGTCGCTGAACCGTCGCAATTTTCACGACACCGTGATGGGCAGGCGATCGATCGGGTACTTCACCCTTGGGCTGTCGCGCGCGCACAGAGAGGGGCCAGAATTCGCGGCCGTAATGCTCCTGAATTCGCCTGCGCTGTTCCTGACTTCGGGCGTCGACGGGGACCCTTCATGGAGCGGCTGCAGTTGGCGGGAATGAGGAAGGATTGTGAGGCCGCGGAGCGGGTGCTGGCGGAAGCTATGGCGCAGCCGGGCCTAGTGGACGTGGCGATGTGCAACGCCGCCTTGACCGCCCACGTCCAGCGTGGCGAATGGCAGACAGTGCTGGAGGTCATGGCCCGCATGAAGGCCGCGGAGAGGCCGCCGGACGAGGTGACTTATGCCTGCGCGATAAAGGCCTGCGGGAATGGGGGCGAGTGGAGGCGTGCCTTGGATTTGCTGCGGAAGATGTCGGCGGAGGGCGTGTCACCGAATGTCATCCATTACGTGTGTGCCATGAGCGCGTGCAGGAGGGCGGGGCAAGAGGGGCAGGCTATCATCCTGCTGAAGGGCATGCCGAGGGCGGGGGTTACGCCGAACGTGGTTTGCTACAACGTCGCCATCGCGGCGTGCGGTGCCGCAGGTCGGCCTGAGATGGCTCTGACGCTCTTGCGAGAAATGGCAACGGTTGGTGTCGCCCCCAACGTTAAGACCTACCTCGTGGCGATCAACGCCAGCGGGGACCGAAATCGAGGGGAGCAAGCCGTGGCTCTGCTAAGGGGAATGTCGGCAGCGGGGTTCCCCGCCAATCTTGGGTGCTACTCCGCCGCCATTAGAGCTTGCGGGCGTGGGGGGCAATGGAAGCGGGCCCTGGAGCTTTTGCGAGAGATGAAGGCGGCGGATTTAACGCCCATTGCGGCCGGTTATCACGCGTGCATCGTCGCTTGCGGGGACGGAAGGCGATGGGACCAAGCGGTGGCTCTGCTGCGGGAGATGCGGATGGCCGGAATCCCCCCAACCGTCGCCAGCTACAGCTGCGCCATTGCCGCCTGCGGAAACTGTCGCCAGTGGCAAACATCGGTGGACTTGCTGCGCGAGATGCCAGCCGTTGGCATTGCTCCCGACAGAGCTAGCTACAACGATTGCATCGTAGCCCTGGGAAAGGGGCGGCAGTGGCGAGCTGCCGTGGATCTTCTCCGCGAGATGCCGACGCTCGGCATCGCGCCCAGTGCCAGGAGCTACACGGCCACTATAAAAGCTTGTGGTGACGCCGGCGAGGCTGAGCGCGCCCTGGACCTGCTGCGAGAGATGACGACACAGACAAACGTATCCCCAAACGTGATGTGCTACACCGCCGCCATCGCAGCATGTGGCACGGGAGGTCGATGGAAACGGGCGGTGGAATTGCTGCGGGAGAGATGGCCGCCCTCGGTGTCCCTCCCAACGACAGAACGTACACCGCGGCCATCACGGCTTGTGGAAAAAGCGGTCAGTGGGAGCAGGCAACTTCTCTGTTGCGGGAGATGCCGGCGGTGGGCGTTACCCCCAGCATACGCAGCTACACGTCCGCCATCAAAGCTCTTGGGAGCGGAGGCCGCTGGGAAGAGGCCGTGGCACTGTTGAGGGGGCTGCCGGAAGTAGGGATCACCCCGGATGTGACGGTCTACAAAGCTTGCTTACAGGCCTGCGGAGATGGGCGGGCGTGGGAACAAGCCGTCGAGCTTCTGCGAGAGATGCCTACCGCGGCTGTAGCTCCGACGTGTTTGCCTATGACGCTGCGTTGTTGGCGTGTGAAGGTGGGGGCAGCAGCAGGAGCAGGTTGTTGACCTGCTGAAGGACATGCAGCGAAGGGGCATCGCGCCAAGTGCGAAGACGTACGAGTCGGTGACGAGCGCTTGCAGGGACGGCGGGGAGCGCAGGGATGAGGCGGAGAAGATTTTGAAGGAAATGTCGTCGGGTCTTGGAGCTTCTTCCTGACTCGTTGTTCGTGTCCCCAGCGCGATTATTTTGGCGTTTGACATGCGGGTGCAGGAAATGTGCCGCCGGTGAAAGGCAGAGCCGGTAGGCCATCTGCTTTGAGCCTTTCGAAGGCGGGTGCTGTCGGTGCATCTTACGTACTCGGCGTGAGAGTGGTGTCGAGTGTGATATGTTTCAGTGGGCGAAGAAATCTCTGGGGGTTGGAATAATGGGGTTAAATACCCCAATGATATAGATCTCCGGGGCTCTAGCAGTGGTGAAGTAGTAGATTGTGCGATTCTGTGTTCACGTGTTTCTCTCACCCATGTATGTACTTGACGGCAGTCTGGGCCCGCGATCAAGAAACACCTAATAAGAGTAAGCCTTGAAAATCTTTTTGTGGAACCATCCTTGAACAACCTTGAGCATAGGCTATTATACCTTGTATCTGGTAGAATTTAGTGTAGAGCTCGCGACTGAGCACGATTTCTGAATCCAGTTTTCTTAGCGCCCATCCAAAAGTGAGCCCCACGTTCTTATTCTGGTTCTTTTTTCGCTTGGATCTACTTTTTCCCACCTGGCGCGAGTCGAGCGCACAACCTCATCCTGTCTCCCTGAGTTTCAAACTCCCCCTTTCCCGATGCCGGTGGTGGCAGCTATAGATTTTCCATTTCGCAAAAACCAGCGAGTACGTAGTGTAATTCGAAGTATCTTTTTGTGAAGCGGGCTATCTGACATTGTCATCCTACAGCAATAGACACACGGTTCTCCTGTCTCCGCTATTTATATCCTCGCTGCGACGCGGCAGATGGTGTGGTGCGAGCCGTGTCGGCTCGCCTCCAGCGGGGGGTTCTTGTCCCTCCCCGTCAACCCACCGCACTTGTCTCCGATTCTACGCGCGAATACAGACACTTTTTTTTTTTTTTTGTGTGGAGCTTGATGGTCCTCACGCGAACGGTAAAAATCCATGTGGATCGGAGCTATGATGATGGTAGGTAGGCCTCGTCGCATATCTGTTGGGCTAAAAATCGAGATATCATTTCGTGACGTGGATGTTTCAGCATAACAGAAATAAGGTGGGTCAGAGACATAACATGGTGTGCCGCCTCTCGCCCAGTATGCCTCCTCCTTGGCTGTTCACAGCAAACCTCACCCGCTGGTGTGGCGTGGCTGTTTCAAATGCCGCCGCTCCCACTGAAGTCCGCTGGGATTCCCGCAGATAACCACGGAAGAGCGTGGGCGCCCGTAGGAATTTCAGCGGGATCCCGTGGGAATCGCAGATAGTCCGCTTGGATTCATGTGCAGGGGTCCCGCTGTTCCCTGTTCCCGCGGGATAGTAAGCGCTATTATTTTTGTTTCTTGTTTTCAATCCTATTCTCGTCGCCCTTCTGGCTCCTGCCCCCTCCTAATGGTCGTAACTCAGAGCCGTGGTCACCAAGTAGGCTCTTCTTCCTCCTCCCCACTGCGGTACGTGCCTTCCCTTTTTTTTCGCGAGAAGAGTTCAGCACGTATTCAATCCCTCGTCGACTCGCGTCGAATTGTGCCTACCCACGCTACTATAATAAGCACTCTCCACAGTTGGTGTCATAGTGCAATGGATTCATAGATAGGGAGACTTGAACCATCGAGCTCAACCTTTCTGTCAAATAATATTAATAGCAGTATTCGGGGTTAACCACGAAATTATAACCACCGGGGCGACCGGATTGGTCTCCGATTAATTACTTTCCGTACGCGTTAAGGCGTGCAAGCCAGGTTGTCGTTTCCTACATTATTATAATAGTAGAGGAAACCTCCATCTTAGTGATTAACATCCCGTCGTAGGACGTGTCGTTGGGTCCCATGGGATCCAGTTCCCGTGGGACCCTGCTGGAAAATTCGAGGGAATTCCCACGGGATCCCACGGTATACCATGTGGAATCTCGTGGTCTTCCCGTGAGGTCCCACGGGAACGGTTGGGAGTTCCCTTGGTGCGTTCCAAGAATTCCCGCGGGAGTCTCGTGGGTCCCTGTGGGCCCTATGGGGATTCCCGTGTTGACACTGGAATAAACCAAAAAATGACAGTTACACCCCGGGCACGAAAAGTATATTGATTGGGTCAAACGATCCACAAAAAATTACTACTACTGCTGTACTTCTGCTGCTGCTGCTGCTGCTGCTGTCATCCTACCGTTGTAGTACTCATATATATATGTCGTCTCGTTTCGGCCCTGAAAATCCTAACCGGTGTAATCGCGACGGTCCCGTCGGCGAGTAACCGCCAAACCAGACAAGGTCGATGGTGGCGAGGGCTTAAACTCAACGACCAGCTCGACGTAGAGACTCAATAAATAATACAAAAAACAATCGGCTTCCTGGATATTGAAGACGGAAGCCGTTGTTTCGTCGTTTCTGCCTCTCTTCTCTCTTGGTTGTTGAGCAATCTTGAGGTAGCTCCAACCAACCGCCCTTCGCCCCATCAAACACCAACCAACCAACAACCTGGCCTGGTCATCAATCAAGATGGCTTGGTGGATGCTGCATCCGGGTGGACTGACTGAGGATGGAGATGGATAGATAGCGCCAACTATTTCTATGTACTCGTTCACTCAATTAGCTCACTGTGACTGCAATCTTCACCCGGCGGTTGCGGGTTGCAAGTTGCAACGGCACGGACCTTGTCGTGTGGTGTCGTCGTGCCGAATGTCGAAACGTGGAAACTTGCGTGGTGAAACGCGAAACGGCTAAAAACTAAACGGTGAAAAAGTGAAATGCCGAATGCAGAATGCAGCATACAGAAATGGAACTCCGTAGTTTGATGTCGTGTTGCGCCAGTTGCGCCACCGACAACGGTCCAGGTCGTTCTCTCCGACAGCAATAGCTTGAGTGTGAGGGGAGGACGCTAAGTGCAAGGAGATACATCGATATAGCAACGACAGAGCAATGACCTCCGAAACAGCTATGGAAGCGCGTGCAGAGCTTGGTAACGGGATGGAGAAGCAGAAGCAAGCCGTGTGTTCCGAAGCCTACACTCCGCAGAACATATTGATTACGGGAGGCGCTGGGTTTATCGCCTCTCACGTTGTGATCCTGCTCGTCGAGAAGTATCCGCAGTACAACATCGTGAACCTGGACCGCTTGGATTACTGCGCATGCCTGGATAATCTGGATCATCTCAAGGACAAGCCGAACTATAAGGTTGGTTTTGTGTGCCGTCAGAAAACAATTCCCCACGCCCTCACGCTTTTCAAACTAGAGGTACAGCAGTACGTAGTTCAGCGTGCCGAGAAAACTGCAGCAGCAGCAGTAGCTCAGAAGTACCGGTTGATACCCGTACACCACAGGACACGCAAGACACCCCTGGTCTCTGAGATGACTTTCCGGGCCGAATCCAAAGCCAAGGGAGCGCACACAACGGAAAAGTGGCGGCCTTGAAATATGAGAATAGTTCGTCAAGATCCTTCCATGGACGCATCGCTCGACTTTTGCACTCTCCTCCCTTCTCCCTATTTTCGAGAAAACCAGCTTGGAATTTCCCTGTGTGTCATCTTGCATCCTTCTACTTCACGGGCAGATGGACTCGTACATAACCAGCCGGAATTTGGGGCGGCTCTTCTCTCCTCAGGAAGGGCCCGACTCTCGGAGAGGTACCCGGAACGCTTCTTCTCAAAACGTCCAGCTTGGCAGTTGCACTATGCCGACTGGATCGACAGCAGCAGTGCACAGAGATACCCATTTTGCTGTGTTTCTTGCCAAGCACAAGGACCAGCGATCCAGTGGTGGAGACTGGGATTGAATAGCCCTGAAAATGTTGCAATCTTGATCGTTTCTTTTTTCTCCAGATTGATTTCACCATTTCGGGGGCCGATCTTTCAATCCAGAATCACAATCGAAGATTGATCAATTCAGGCTGTTTTCCATGAGGTCCGATTTCGAGCTATAGGCCGTTTCCTATGCGGTTCGATTTCGAGCTTCAGATTTGTATTTTTCGATCTCAAAAATGAATGACCCTGCTTATGCAGTCCAAATATGCAAAATCCGACCGGAATTTTTTCGATTTGAGAATCCGATGACCCAAGTCGTCGGATTTTGGCCGACGACCTGGGTCATCAGATTTTCAAATCGAAAAATGGCATGCTCTTTAAATTCAAGATGTTATCCACGACAGCAAACAGCAGCAGAACGATCGATGAGTTGGATGGTGATACAGCTGCTGTATAGCCACGTTGCTTCGCGCCCGACGCGCGGACGGCGCGTCCCTCCGTAGCCAGACTAGAGTCGGCTGGCGCGGGCTCGGGCCTAGAGACCAAGAAGAGAAGCGCACTCGGCACGCGCCTCTCCGTGGATACGTACTCGTAGACTACAGTACACTGCTGTTGTACAGCAGCAGCAGCAGTCGGTCACAAAATGAAACACAAAATACCAAGACAGGTCGACTCTAGCGCACTCGCTACGTCTCTTCGCTGCCAGACCAGAGGCAGTCAGCGTGGGCTCGGACGCTTGGGTCCTACGCGCAGGGCAGCGCACCCAGCGCGTCCCTTCGTGGCGCCAAACCACAATAACAGCAGTTGGTCTCGGCGTTTGCTGGAATCTCTACACGCACAATAAATCTGATTTTTCCGCATAGGAAGACCCTTTCGATTTGCCAAGTTCATATCTGAAAATGCCATCGGGTCAAAAAGCTCAAAAATCGAACCGCATAGGAAACGGCCTTAGATTTGTATTTTTAGATCCCAAAAATGAAAACATCTGCTTGTATGCAGGCCGAATATGCAAAATCTAACCGAATGTTTTTCGATTTGGGAATTCGATGGCCCAAGTCGTCAGATTTTGGCTCAACAAACCCGACATCAGATGTTCAAATCGAAAAATGGCATGGTCTCTAAATTCAAGATGTTATCCACCATAGCTAGCAGCAGCAGAGCGATCGATGAGTGTGATTGTCACACAGCTGGATAGCGATGTTGCCTCGCGCCCGACGCGCAGTCGGCGGGCGGCGCGTCTCGCCCCACCAGACTACAGTCGGCTGGCGTGTACTCGGGCCTAGACACTAAGAGAAGCGCACTCGGCGCGCACCTCTCCGTGGATACGTACTTGTAGACAACAGCAGCAGCAGTCAGTCGCATTGTGTCGCAATATAGATATACTTACTTAGATCTCGATCTGTGAGCGTGCTCGGTTGGTGCATCTTTGGCCTCTCAGAGCTCCCACTTGGGAATCGCCTCCTTTCATTACTTGCCGGACCGTTCCAGCGAGTCTTTGTTTTATCCATTTCTCGTACTTTCAGTCCTTCTTTCCTTTTTTTTTCTTTCGTTTCGTGTGCGTGCGTGTACTCCGAGCACGGTTGCGCGGGCGAACCCGGCACCGTCGCGGGTGTCAGCGGATGCTGGCGAGTAGAGGGGGAGTTGCAAGGAGCGCGGTCGCCGCTTTCGTGCCTATTAATAGGCGTCGCGTGTGCCTCGAGACACGAGGGATGCATCAATAGGCTCTGTCTGGCCTCCATTTATGATTTTGGATAGAGTACGTACGAGTATTTAAGGGTCGTTCGGGATTGTAAGATAATATTCAAGCGGTTCTTATTTTCGCGACCGCCTGAGAGTCACAAGAGGGAGGTACCCCGAATGAGCATCAACATTGTCGAGCTTGCGTCCAGGTCCACGGTGAGCACCGGGCTTCACGCGAGGCGGGCGACGGGGCTCACTGTGGAAGAGAGGGAGCGAAGCTTTACCCGGACTGAATCGGTGGCGAGATGGTCGCGAGAGGGGCGGGCGGCGTACGTGGCTGAGAGAGAAGCTCTGCTGAAAGATTTTTTCTTTTTTTCATCATTTTTTTTTTTTTGACTGGTGTAAGGTGTTCCACTCAGGTAGTAAATTATTACACGAAAGGGGATGGGGATTTTTTTCTTTGAGAATTTTTCGGTTTCATTTTCGTTGTTTTTGCTGTGTTGCTGTGCCGTTCTGTGCTTTATCTTTCGTACATACGAGTACACAGACACAGAGCATATCGAAAGAAGAAAATAAGTACCCTACCTGGGGTATGTACGTACGTATGTACGACGTGTGAGCGAGCGTAGCGGAAAACCGCCCGCGACGCGAAGCATATGTGGCGTCCGAGGTGTTTTCTCCTGAAGCATGGCGGCAAGACTCTTGGCATTATCAAGTCACCAGTTTGCAGCTAACTACAAGGGCCATAAAAAAAACAATGTTCAATCGTGGACCTCTGTCCGCTTCGCATAATTTGATGTTTCCTTCCTGAGCGAGCGTAGCGGGCGGCGTAGGCCGCCCGCGGAGCGAAGCGCCTTATAACTACTTAGAGATATCTCACTCTCTGAGCGTGCTCGGTTGGTACATCCGTGGCCTCTCAGAGCTCCCACTTGGACTTCGCCTCCTTTGATTACTTGCCAGACTTTTCCAGCGGTTCTTTGTTTTCTCCATTTTTCTTGGCACTTTCAGTTCTTTTTTCCTTTTTTCTGGTTTCGTTGCCCGTGCGTTCGTGTACTCCGAGCACGGCACCGCGGGCGAGCGCGGCACCGTCGCAGGTGTCAGCGGGTGCTGGCGGGTAGGGGGGGGGGGTTGCAAGGAGCGCGGTCGCCGTTTTCGGGGCTAGGCGTCGCGTGTGCCTCGAGACACGAGGAAAGCATGAATGGGCTCTGTCTGGCCTCCTGGTGTGGCTCCAGTTATATTATGTACGACTCTGTAAGGGTCGTTTAGAAAATAAAATTCAAGCCGTGCTTATTTTTGCGACCAAGCTGACGTTCACAGAGAGAGCTACGCAGTCTGAGCAGCAACATTGTCGATGGCGAACGAGGTCCACGGTGAGCACCGGGCTTCACGCGAGGCGGGCGACGGGGCTCACTATGGCAGATAAAGGAAAGCTTTACCCGGACCGAATCGGCGGCGAGGTGGTCGCGAGAGGGACGGGCGGCGTACGAGGCTGAGAGAGAAGCTCTGCTGCCCGATTTTTTTTTCTTTTTGACCGGTGTAAGGTGTTCCAATCAGGCAGAAAATTATAACACGAGGGGGGACAGGGATTTTTCCGTTCTTTCCGATTTTTTTTTTTCTCGGTTTCATTTTCGTTGTTTTTGCGGTGCTGCTGTGCCGTGCTGTGCTTTCTCTTTCGTACATACGAGTACAGACATACAGCATATCAAAAGAAGAAAATAAGTACCCTACCTGGGATATGTACGTACGTACGACACGTGAGCGAGAGTAGCGGGCGCGCACCGTATGTGGCGTCCGAGCTGTTTTATCCTGAAGCGTGGCGTCGGGACTCTTGGCATTATGAAGTCGCCACTTTGCTACAATCATAAAAAAAACTACTACATTCAATCATAGACCTTTGTCCGCTTCGCGTAATTTGATGTACTTTTCCTTCCTGAGCGAGCGTAGCGGGCGGTGTAGGCCGCCCGCGGAGCGAAGCGCCTTGTACAATATACCAAGACAGGTTGACTCTGGCGTACTCGGCACGTCCCTTCGCCGCCTGACCAGAGGCAGTCAGCGTAGGCTCGGACGCTCGGATCCTGCGCGCAGTGCAGCGCCCCAGCGTCCCTCTCCTCGCGGCGCCACACCACAACAACAGTAGTTGGTCTCGGCGTTTGCTCGAATCTCTTCACGCACAATAAATCTGATTTTTTCGCATGGGAAGACTGTTGCGATTGGCCAAGCTCAAATCTGAAAATGCGATCGGGTCAAAATCTGCAGCTCAAAAATCCAACCGCATAGGAAACAGCCTCAATGCTCATTCTCGATATTTTGTACTCCCCTCCAAAATAGCGCCTTACCATATATATATATCACACGTGAAATCCTTACATAACGCGATAACGCGCCACCGTGTCCCCATACTCCTCACAATAATAGCACTACGAACGACACAACCACAGGAAATGAGCTACGACCGTTTACCAGAAATAGGTCGTTCGGTGGTCAGGTTTAACTCTTCGTCCGTCAAGACCGCCTGAGACTTAATATACTAGTTTTAGTGTGGGGAGTGCCTTGATGACTTGTCAAGGGCGAGCGAGGTGTAAAAATGCCGTCACTGGTGCCGTCGATCGACAGCAACACAGCAACAGCACCGCATTCCGACATTTTGGGGTTCAAACTACTTA
This sequence comes from Macrocystis pyrifera, assembly GCA_031763025.1. NCBI lineage: Eukaryota > Phaeophyceae > Laminariales > Laminariaceae > Macrocystis > Macrocystis pyrifera. The sequence continues at coordinate 2,803,161 of JASSKH010000035.1, read as the reverse complement.
GAATTAGTGTTGGATAGTGTTGACAGTAGTGAAACAGTGTCATGTGACGCTCGGTCGCAGCACCGCACGGCCGTACACCTTTCCATGACATATTGAGCATGCATACTGCGACTCGTACACTGGTTTGAGTTGTCCATACATTGGTGAATTGTTGCTTTTTGAGCATCCAGCAGCACACAAGTCGTATATTGCAGGATGCATATCCTTCATGAGGCCATACGCGTATAAAACCCCCAGTTCGCACGATGGAAGCATCACTACTACTGTAGTATCCCACACAGCTTGCAAAGACAAGTTTCGACGGAATCCTCGATATCACAGCTGCTGTTTTTGAATGTAAAAAATATAGGAGTTCCGGTTATAAAACATCAAAACCGCTGGAGATTTGGCAAGATAAACATTGACATTAAAATTGAGATCGACATTTCCTCTTTTAGTCAAGGTTGCCGAAAATGCCAAGATTGCCTTTTATAGGTCAATATTTTTCAAGAATTGATCGGCACTACCGTTTTCGGAGGCAATCTCGATCGCTGACACGGACAGACAGGACTTCGCCGGTGGCCTTGACGGCCGTCGGCCGTCGACCCGCGTGATGTTCGAAATGTTAGCATTAGCGTTGCGGTGATGCTAGCTTGAGAACCGGTCCCGTGGCCGTTCACCGCATGCAGCCGGTTTTTTCCTGCAGCGAGCATGACCTGCCACAGCAGCACATCCTATATTACGGGGAACCATAGTTAGTAGGACCTCCGGTACACACAAAAATCTACCAGGGTATATATTTACCTATTTTTACTAACAATAAATATTTGGTCCTATTTACTATGGCCCCCCGCAATAATATGCTTTCAGTTTTGAGGCATAGTCCGAGGCCCACGCGCACCAAGTTGCCTCGCACCATAACCCTAAGACTTTAGCTCAATTGTTGAGACAGCAGTAGTCCTACCGTAGAGGATAAATGATGCACTGAGAGACCGTCGCGAGGCTCTTTTTTTCTGGGGCCTGCGGTGGTGTGTTCGGCGTGCAACGTGTAGTGAGTTTATAAAAAATACCGAAAACGGCGCTCGCCATTCGTTCAAAACTCAAAACCCTTAAAGCAAGGAAAGCAAATGCGAAAGGACCCCAAAATCCAACATTCGGGCCACAATTGATGAACATCTCTTGAATCTCGAACTCTTCGAAGGTCACTCGCACATGGTCTACAACGCATCATCAGCCAATCTGAAAAGCAGTAGAGGTCGGCGTGCGGCGTTTCTTTCGCCCCGATTGATCTCCTGTGGGTCTGCGGGGTGGCCAATCGTTCGCAGTATATTCCGAAACCCGAGGCATAACTCTAGGACTTGCGAGTGCTGTGCTGCCGGAGTTTGTGGTTGGTCACACGTCTTCACCAGTTCGGGATGAGGTGTCCTCTAGGTTTCAGTAGGGGCATTCGTTTTTTATATTGATGTTGTGGGTCCTGTGTGGGTTGTTGGCCTCCGCTGCTCCACTTACGTGTTTCGATTTTTGTGCTGCCTTGATTTTCCACCCGCTTTTTGTTGGTTTTGACGGTTTCAGTTCGTGAAGGGGAACATCTGCTCTTCGGACCTTATCACGTACGTCCTCCGGGAGGAAAAGATCGACACGATCCTCCACTTCGCGGCCCAGACGCACGTGGACAACTCCTTCGGAAACTCGTTCCAGTTCACGCAGAACAACATCTACGGCACACACGTTCTGCTGGAGAGCGCGAAGAAGGTGGGTGGCACGTGCTTCGGTAGAGGTAGAGCACCTTCTTTTTCTAAGGCTCGTTCCTTCCCTCACGCAAAACCTGTCGCACCCTAAAAAAAACGACTCTGAGGTGAAAAAATCAAACGTTACTCGATGAACAATCCCATCCCATGGCTTTGAACCCCTTTAGGACTGCAGCCCCGTTTAGGAGGCAAATTACTCAGAATCCGAGTGGTTTATTCCCCGAACGGGACTGCTGTCCCAAAATGGTTAGGTATGCAACGATAAGGTGTGCCTTTTTGAGTAGTTAGTCCTTCGCTGCCCTTAAGGAGCCCCCGTCAGTCACAAATGTGTTCGCCATAAAGTGCTCTATACCCCTAATTGCAACCTCTATCGTCGCGCGCACTTCGGTGACGATCAGGACGTTGGCATGTTTCTACAGGGGGCAGCAGGCGGCGCGCATGGGGCAGCACCGTATTTCCCTCGGCCGACCGCAGAAGTAATTCTACCGTATCTAGAAGGATAGCGCCCGCCGAGAGCAATGCCAATTTCCCGAGTGACTTGTGTGGGGCGAAGGTTTGCGGTGGAAATAAGGAAGACTGGACTTATGGCGGGTGATTTGGTCAAATTATGTACGTGTTGCCAGATACTTGCTGGAATTGTGTCTCATTCCGCGCGTAGTGCGCAACGAATACACTGTTTCCTGGGGCCACCCCGCCCGCCCGAATCCCGCCTACGTCGTATTGCAACGAAAACATGCACCGAATATGAAATACGCACAAGATCAGCCGTCGACGTAAAGTCAAGTGAGGGTTTATTTCCGGATCAACCACCAACAAGAAAAAATTGGTCTTGCACCACCCCTGATAGCATGCGCGCGTGGCGGCTCCATCCCCCCCAGGTGGGCATCAAGCGGTTTGTGCACGTGTCCACCGACGAGGTCTACGGAGAAGGAGAGCACGACCAAGAGCCCATGTTTGAAGACCACGTGCTGGAGCCCACTAACCCTTACGCTGCCACCAAAGCCGGCGCAGAGTTCATTGCGAAGGGCGTACTTCAGGTGGGGAACGGGGAGCGGGAAGTCAGGGCGCGCACGGAGGGTAAAAATTTTGTGCAAACTTTGTTTTTGTCCACTCTTTTTGCAGATTGGTGGCGCCGTCTTCGAATCGGGGACGGAGGGGGGGCGGGGACGAGGGTTGGGTGGGGGGCGTCGGTTGTGATTATGTGCCGGCTCGAGAAGCGTTTCGTTTGTAGCGTGAGGCGCGTTGCTGCAGATGCTGCCAGAGTCGGAGGTGAAACAGGAAGGGTGCAATAAACTAATTGAAAGACGCTTCCCTTAGCCTTCGTAGGGTCAAGGGTTTTCGAGATCAATCCCGTTACAGCGAAGCCGCGGGGGTCAGGTCTCTGCGGGCAGAGGGCCTTCGAGGATTGTAGAAGCGATTGAGAAGGGCTTTCACTTGCTATGCTGGAGTGTTCCTATCGCAGATAAGGGCAGATTTTCTTGTTACTATTTATAGCCATGTTTGTTACCACAGACGGTAACGCATTTCGTTCTCACTGGTAAGGTTGCTGTTCGCTATTGGCCTGCTCGGCCGTTACATTTTCCGGTTCGCGTCGTCGCTCAGGTCGTTCAAGCTTCCGGTGATTATCACGCGAGGAAACAACGTGTACGGCCCCCACCAGTACCCCGAGAAGCTGATCCCGAAGTTCATCAACCAGCTTATGCGGGGGAAGAAGCTCACCGTCCACGGCACAGGTGAGGACATCCATCGGCGGTCACTGGTTGGTGGCACTCTTGAGATCAACCTCGCGCTTTCCTGTCTCTGCCTTCGTCACGGCGATTTTAGCTGGTGTTGGTGTTGGTGGTGATGGTGGTGTTGGTAGTAGTGGTGGTGGTGGTGGTGGTGCTGATAGTGGTGTTGGTGATGTTGGTTATAGTGTTGGTGTTCGTATTGGCATTGGTGTCCGTATTGATGTTGGCGGTGTTGGTGGCGGCGACAGCACTGGTGGGTGAGGCACCTGACGGCAAACACTGCTGTCTGAATGGATGCACGGCCACTTTACGCGCGGAACGAGCGATTTTTCTCTGCGCAGCTGCGGTGCGCATGGTATGGGGCTGCCGTAGTACGAGGGCGCCCCGGCACGACTGACAAGGAATCCCATAATATATTAACCAACTCCTCGCCCAGAACGCCGCTGGAAGGTTCATCCTGAACCTCTTCTGATTCTTTTTTTTCGTGCCGACGTTGAGGCAACGAGGAAACATTTGTTGTTTGTATACTGTAGCCAGTCTAATATAGCGAGCGTGCATGTCGTTTCAACCGCACAACGATAAGTTGTTTCGTAGGTCGTGTTTGTTCCGTGCCCGAACCAATAAGCGCTGGGCGATGCTACGAACTCTCGTCCGCCACCAAGAAATTGTCCCACCTTGTTGCCAACACTGCCAGGAGAAAATACGAGGAATTTTCTCTTCGTGGCGGACGTAGCGTCGGCGTTCGACAAGATTCTCCACCAGGCAGTCGAAGGCCACATCTACAACATCGGGGGCTCCAACGAAGTGTCTGTGCTCCAAGTGGCGAAGGACCTTATGAGGCAAGGAAAAAAGACGTAGCACCGACATTCCAGTAGTGGCCTATAGTGAGTCAGGGTAGCTCTCACTAGGGACTCGCGCTGGTGGATACTCTTGACTGTCGTCAACTTGTGGGCGTAGGTGGAAGGCAGTAATTTTTCAAAATTTCCGGGAGATTTTAGAAAGAGGTACTTTGTGAAATCTTACGTAACACTTTTACCTGATACAAAATTTGTTCCCCGACACTAATCTCAGGAGTACTTCGTCCCGTAAACGTGGGCACCGTTTTAAAACGGGTGAACGGAGCTGCCTGGTGAGGGTTACACTGCCTGAGAGCTTGCGGTCACCGCCAATAGCATGCCGCGTCGTCGGGCGCAGTTTGGACCCAGGGGCCGGCTGCGCCAGGAGCGACTGCGGCGTAACCGAGGTTGCACCGCTTGTAGGAACGCCATTTTTATTTTTTCCGTGAAGAAACACTAAAGGGTCGGGGGTACGGGGTGGGCTAGGAGGGAGCAAGGGCACGTCTCATCGATAGGGACCAAACAGAAGAAGAATTATGTTTTGTTTGTTTAATCGGCACGCCGATGCTTTTTCCCGAAGCGAAACGATTAAGTTGCACTTGTGTAACCTTGTGTGGTGCTCGCAGAATTTTTGGCAAATCGAATGAAGACGAGAGCAATCTAACGGAGTTTGGGGACGACCGGGTCTTCAACGACCTTCGGTATACCATCAACAACGACAAGCTCGAGGAGTTGGGGTGGAAGGAGGTAAGCGGCGACATTTCTAGCGTGTCCTTCAGGTACGCATGCCTAGCACGCGGGCGGGTCTTGTGGCATCGTGCATGCTTGAGCGTTACAGGCGACAGCGTTTGTTTTCGGCCCCTTTTGTCCTCCGTTGGAGGCGAAATGCTCCGCCCGCCCAAAGCGTGTGTGTTATCGGCTGCCCAACATAAAGGGCATGCCTTCTTACTCTTGAGCTGGGTGAAGCCGGAGATTCCATACGTACAAGATGTGAGCCTGGAGATCCGCGCCGTGGTCTCCGTGAAAGCACTTTAGAAATGCCTTCCATGAGCGCACGCACGTAGTTGCCGACAGTTACTACAGTAGTACAAAGATCAATAGGCTAGGCTGCCTGATGCATGTCGCAGGCCGTGCGCGTCTGAAACAAACAAAACGGAGAAAAAACAAAATGAAATCCCGCTACACTCAAAACGCACCACCAAACCCGCAGCAGACCGGCTATCGCAATCACCTCGAGACGGCGTACCACGAAACACGTCCCACGCGTTAACCCGCATTGGCCGCTTCCATGGATCCCGCGTTGGTGGGGATCGGCCTCGTACAGCTCTCGCAATCAGTGATGTTACGAAAAAAACTCGGACGCACAGTACACAACAGACAGGCTAATTGCATAATGGACGCCTGTGCGGACCTCGTTATGAATGAAGAGGCGTTTTTGGCAAAAATGCGCCCTCATTGTCGTTACAAATGCTCACCGGCGCGAGTTGCTAGCAAGACCTGCCCTCTCCTTCATGGTAGTTTGGTACCCTGCTGGATCTCAAACCTCTCTGCTATTGGATCTTCGTTTTGGGGACGAAACACTCGAAATTAAGGACAAACACTCGGAATTAAGGCCTAACACTCGGAATTAGAGTAGAGTTGTTTTTGTAGTCGGAAAAAGGTTAACTGGGGGTGGCATCGGCACGTCCGAGTGTCAAGCTACCTGTGCGGAGCCAGGCCCGTGCACGCCGGCACAATCCTCGGCAGCCTCCTGGGCGCCCTCGTTTCGAGCGGTGAAAAACTGTATACAAAATGCACACCTGGTCTGACGCACGCTACAGGATCAACACGCCATGTCGTTTAAAAAAAAAAAAATGTTTTCGTTGTTGCCGTCTTGTGTCGCCCCTCTGGCTTTTTTTATTGGGCAGGAAACGAGCTGGGAAAAGGGATTGGCCGAGACCGTTGCGTGGTACAAGGCCAACAGCAGCCGTTTCGGAGACGTAGAACATTGCTTAGTAGCGCACCCCCGCGCAGGGCTTGGGCAGGAGCACGATGATCCTTGAGCTGCGGCGGTTCTAGTTGACGGTCGTCTTGCCCTTACGGTGCCTACCGTCATCTGTTTGCTTGCTGGTGCTGCTGCCGGGAGATGCTTCAGAACCAGAGCCTTACTTTACTTCGGGAGTTTTTCTTGTGTCGTTAGTCGTCTGCTTTTCTGTGTTTTAGTAGCTTAAAAGAGTGCTGTACAACTTGTTTTGCTTCTCTCTTTCTTGCCACGGCGCCGAAAATCTTGCGGTGAAGGGGTGGACCTCTGAAATTTCGTCTTTTACTCGCGGGCGAGACGAGTTCGATTTGGGTTGCCAGTCTCTGGCTGACGCGAGGCCGCACGGTGAGAGACAAGAGTTTCGTGTCAAATAGCGACCAACCATACGAGTGCGGTGACGTCATCCACGGCAAATTACGTACCTATATATCGACAGAACGTTGTATCACCCGAGACGGTGCTACGTGTCGTACCGTCCAGGGAGTTACGACCAGTCAGGACACTCCTCGCATGGAAATGAACAATCACCAAACTGCGCGGGTGAAACCCTTTGTATCTTTTTTCGCTGTGTGTGGCTTGTTCACTCAAGCCTCGGTTAGCTCAACCCGTTTATTTTATGACTTGAACATACACGTGCGATACTACTGCCTCTGTATCAAATAGCTTCAATAGAGCAATATACGTAGAAACCCTTCCACAAGCGATGAGCCCACTGTGTGAACCCGCCGGAACCGCCGGAACCGAACGTATGTTTTGACGAGTCGCCTGCAAGGTGCTGCCAGAGAGGCATTCTTCAGGGCAGACCCAGACCCCGTGGTCCCCTTTCGGTGGTCGGGAAGGGGGGGGGGTAACGCTAGCGCTTTTGCTTCATGTGTCTGCGCAAGGCTTGCGAGTCGCGAGGAGAGGTACTGTAGGTATCCTTCGGTGTCGGCAGAACTGCTGGAGGTGACGACATCCACTGCAGTGTGAAAAGCCGTTCGCTGCTACGGGTGCCGGGATAGCGTTCACCGTATTGGCGCCGATGGCGGCAGTACTTACTCGTAGTTCGCTCGTAAACAAATATGCTAGCACCCGCGTACTTTTGGGAGCGACAAGCCCTCTGTTGGCCTTATTACACCGATTTTAGTGTAGGGGGCGGTCAGTCAAGGGGACAAACCGCCCGCGGGTCTCCTATTTACAACGTCTTTGCTCGTGGGAAGAGAAGGGCATGCCCTCAGGACTGGTGGCTTAACCCACAGGCAGGTGACACGCCCTTGTGACTGTACGCCCCGACGTGGTCTGCCGTCAACACTGTTTGTCTGCGGAGTAAGTGGGTCGGGAATGGTGGTGCAAACCCATCTCTTTCATGTAGGGAAATTATAAACTCGATTTCCACCACATTCAAATAGGGCTGAAGAACATATACGTACTGAGTGACTCGTTAGGGTACACTGCAACGGCAAAGCACAGCACGTACGGTTTCTGGCGAGTGACATTTTTGTGCGAATATCGGTGTGGAGTTTCTGCGCCGAGGCGTTACGAACCGTCGGGTATCCGGGAGTTCTCATGAGTCACATCGCTCGCATGAACAGGTGTGGTCAGCGGGGTTTTGGTTTCGCGCTAGCGACGCCCCAAATATGTCGGTATCCCAATGGACGCCATACTTTGTTTGGGGATCGGGGGTCGGATACAACGTTGCACAAGCTTCCACCCACCCGCGTCGCGTCTGAATCGCAAGCCCCGATGTGACCCTTCCAGAGGCGATCTACAAACTATTTTGTGACGAACGACTTGACGATTATATCCCACCTGTTACGGTTGACGTTCGGTGGAAATCAACGAGCAGTGGGAATGCTGAACCCGATGCGCGATAAGAATGATAATGCAAGACATACGCGCGGGGGAGACGGGAAGCCTGTGTGCCGCGGTTCGTCCAGAACGTCGTTGGGTGTGAAAGCTCCTGCGGGTTGGGCTGGAAAGTAGTCGTGACGATACAAAAAACGACTTTGTTAACGTGTGGGCTGGTCAGACGTTGTTTGCGTGCCACCCTCCATGCCAAACATCACTTGGTCGACGTGGGCACGGTGTCGTGGTTTTACCTGGTGTTTTGTACGAGAGAGGCTTGCTGACGAACACTGCGATATTTAGGTAGTGCACAGGTAGAAAAAGGTTTGGTTCTGGGCCGCAAACATGCAGCGCAAAAGCACTAAAGTGCGCAATCGGTGGTTGGTCGAATCAGCGCTTCCAGTCCTCCAACAAAGCCCTTGATATGCCGAGGCAGGACGGTGCTTTTGTTTTTACGCCTAAATATACTGCTTTGTCGACCAGAGCGCGGCTGCCCCCAATAGCATTCCTTGTTTTTTTGCGCCAACTGGAGCCATGTCCACGTCAAGCTCGGCGGCAACAGTAGTATGCGGTCTTCTCGCTTTCTGTGGCGACTTGTACAGCGTACCGCATGTACCTGATACGTACGTGCGCGGACCTCACTTTTTATTCTTGTCTGAGGTGTAGATGTGCTATTAGGGTTATCATGTGTATTATTCTATGCTTGTCTTTTCTTTCTTCCGAGGTATTCTTCTACTCCGGAGGTATTGGAGCCTGTCCTGCGACCACAGAAGGCAGAAGGCATTGCATTGTGGTGATGAGATAATGTGAGAAGAACAACAAGTAAGAACGCAGAATGACCCGCCCGGATGTTTATATAGACGCAGAGCGGTGCTTGAAGGATGGGCGGTACAGACATAAGGACTCATCCCACAGTAAGGTTTACCACTTTTTGCTTTCTGAGGCAGAATTGTCTGACGGTTGAACTTCTCAAGTAAGCAACTATTAGTATACCGGTTGCTATGGATTTTCACTACTACTACTACTACTACTACTACTACTACTACTACTGTAATACATTTGGTGTAGGACCATTGATAGCGCACATAAATCTTGGTCGGGTTGCACAAACTTGTCGGAAATCAAGATTTGGATGAGATATTGAGCTCCTCATGTGATGACCTCAGGTAATTAAGGCACCACTGCTACCGTGGCATTGCTTCAAGATCATAGCGCCGAACGCTGCACCGTAAAAAATATTATCTCTCGCCTTGCAAGGTACCTAACCCTACAAGAATCAGACGTTTAACACCTCAACTTTACACATCAAACCAAACCGAAAAACACGCTTCCGCCAGGGAAACCGAAAGCACGCTTCCGTCACGGAAACCGAAAACATGCTTCCGCCAAGGAAACTGGCAACATTTCCGCCTGGAAAACCGAAAACACGCTTCCATCAGGGAAGCCGAAGCACTATTAACATGTGTAACCGTAACTGCCGTTCATACATTTAGCTTGCGCACACCACGGGGCACGCTGCTTGCATATAATATGGTAACCCGCCACCCCCCCCCGCCTCCTCCAGACTAGCCTCCGCGTTGACCGCGACTATTACCGCCACCAGCCGCACCCCCTCCCATGACTTCTATCGCCGCCGGACCCGCCGCACTGCTGTGGCGAAACACTATCGGCCCACCTCTGGTCCAACTCTTTGCAGAGGCTTGTGGGGCTCGAAGCCCTGATGAGCCGTTTGGGGTCGACTTCTTCCCCCACAACGTCCGAACCGACCCCACCCCCGCCGCTGCCGGTGCTGCCGTAGCCGCAACCGCGACAGCAGGGGTCCCGGCCGAGGCGAGGGGGGGGGAAGCGAAGGGTGGCGTGGCGAGGAGCGGGAAGAGTTGACGCTCTTTCTCTCAGTCGCCACGGCACCACCAGCAGCGGGGGTGGGCAGCGGCGGCGGCAGTGGTGGCGGCGGCTGCGGTGGTGCACCCGACGGGAGCCCCGCCTCCTCTCCCGGAGAACTTTCGTCGCTGGGGAGCCTTCGAGGAGAGGGTCGACAGTCGGACCCTCAAGGAAGGCTGCCGTGCCGTTTTACGCGAGGAAGCCGACGACAGAGGTGACGACCCTCCTGCCGCCGTCGCTGTCGCTGATCGTGTTTCTGTGGACGATGTCGCGCTGGAACCTGCCGCAACAAACGCTCCCACCGGATCGGGGCGTTCCTTTCCTAGAGGAAGTTTCGACACCGGGGGAGGGGCAGCTGCGATGACTACGACTCGACCCGCAGGGGCGACCGGCGGCCCCCTTGGACGCGCAAGGCTGAATTCGCCCGACAAGCGAGGTGTCGGCGCCGATGATTTTAACGGTGCGCGCGCTGTAAGCGGGCGGCGGGGCGGCGCGCCTGCCGCCGAGGTATTCCCACCACGGCCGTTGGCCGCGTTTCCTCCTGTGGTACTGCCGCCGCCGCTATCTCGGTGCGACTGCTTCCGGCCGCTCCTGCGGCGACTCGTGGAATCGGCCGCAGCCCCTTGGCTTGCAACGGTTCTTGCTGTCTGGCTCGAAAAGGCAGTGGAAGTGGCAGGCCTACCACTGCCACCGCCGCCACGGCCACCGTCATTGACAGCACCTGAGCCTGTTCGCGTTATTTTTCGGAAGGAGAGCAGGGGTACTCGCCCCACCTTCCCACCATCTCCAAGGCGGCCGCCGCCGCCTTCACTTTGTCCGTTGGCCTCGAGTGCCACCCGCGCGCCGGCGCCTTTCGTTTTCTCTCCTGTGCCGTCCACCCCCTGTGTCGCCCCAGCGGCTTCTACAGCGGGCGATCGAGCATGCCGCGAAGCGTTCGAAGGCTGTGGCTGGACCTTTCGCGAGTCCTCGCGTGGTCTGAGTCCCACTTCCCTGCTACCCGAAAAGGTCGGGCCCTGTGCCGTTATCGCCGTCATCGTAGTCGCTTTGAGTGGGATACCCTCAGCCGCCGGCGCCGTCGGGCTGGGGTTTCGTCGGCGAGCGGTAATCATCTGCGGCGATCGCCCGCTCGACGTCGACGAATCGTTTGAGGTGCTGCTATGGAAGGCTAATGGCCGGACCGCAGCCTTCGCCGCTGCTGTCGGCTCCGTTGCTACATCAAGCCTTCCCTTCGCCGCCTCTGCTTCCCCCGGCCTCCGTCGCGAGTGCCCTCCCTGCGCGCCACTTCCATCCGAACTACCGCCACAACTAACATTTCCCTCCACCCGTGCTATTGATATTGGCGCTGCGTTCTCCAGGTCAGGAGTGCTAGCCGCATTCTCCGTGTCGGCGACCGGGGCAGCCCTGCTCATTGCGTTTTGACGCCGCAAACTTTTCTTGAGGAGAAGATGATACGTCGTGCCCACGGCGTTGTGTTGGCCACTGAGCAGTCCTCCCGCCGCGCTTTCTATCGCCGCCGCGGCCGCCGCTGCCGCAGCGTCCCCCCCAGCATTCCCCTCCGGTGCTTCGATCCCGCCACCCGCAAGAAGCACCGCACGCGAAAGCAACTTGTCGTCGAGGTCGGAGCGGCGTGTCGGTACCGCGGGGTACAGTGCAGTCACCGGCCGTGCAGCAGGCGGATGGGCCTTTATGTACCAAGCGTCTTTTCGTATCCCCGCTACTTCCACGCGCTTCGCTGGGTCGGTGTTGAGTATTCGAGACAGGAGGTATATCGCACCTAGTACGACGTTGAGAAGAACGAGACGAGAGCGACAGGGCTTACTTTTCGCGCAGAGGAGTATACGAGTTGATTCTCATCCTGGGCGCGTCCGAGGCGGTACATTTGGTGGAACGTCCAACGGACGACGGGGTCAAACGAACCGTTGAAAACAATCTGACGACAAGTCGTCCCGTCAATAATACAATGCAGATGTTTGACGCGTTCTACGATACAGGGAGCACATTTCCGCGAATTTTGTTTCCGAATGACGGGGTTCCTCAACTCAAAATCGTCGGAATGCTAGTCTTGTTCGAAAAATGACGTTTTGGTAAACTTGGGCCATGGGATTATTCATCCGGATGCACTTCGATTTTTGCTGAAATCAGTTTTCGGGTGAGGTATGGAGCTCCTTAAGGTCAAGTGAGGCGCCTCAGAAAAATCAGGGTGAACCTCTATCGTAGAACGACTCATTTAGAACTCGAGCGTTACTCTTTCGCCCCCCTCCTTTCTAGGGATCGGTCCCCAGCTCACCCAGCAAACTTTCATCAAGCAAGCTGGACTACACGGAAGGAAGCTCTAGCAAAAACATGGAGCCGGATGCACCGGACAGCTGTGGCAGACAATAAACCGATCATTACCAGGAGAAATAGCACCGCTCGTAGGTCCCAAAAGCCCCAGCAAGGAATATCTCACCGTCAGACAGCCAGCGCGGCTTCTCGTAGGACCCCGACAGGATCTTTTTGTACAGGGTGGACGTGTTGGGGTCTTCAAACGGCAGAAACCCGGCCACGAGCGTGAACAGAACCACGCCGCAGCTCCAAACATCCGCCGCCGGGCCCCGATAGCTGCTCGCGAGCGGAACGAGTTCGGGAGGGCACGCTTCCTCAGATGTACAACATGGGGGGTCAGGGGCAGGTGTGTCGCGTGGAGTACCTCGAGCTATCATGTCTATCGTAAGTTACTGCTGCATTGGGGCATCACCACGCATACTGCAGCGTCGTTGTGCTACAAGGTAGCACGGTGAGTTGTGGAGATGGCACCCGTGTCGACAACATTCCCTTCAATATATATCGGTTGATCGCTGGCACTGGATAGCGTGGTCCCAAACTAATGGAATGGCTATGTCTACCCGCGGCACGCAACAGCACACGCATCCGGCACTTCAAGATAAGTGCTTACGATCAACTTCGCGGTGGCAGCTATGATAAGAGGTTGAGGATTACTGACGGCGCTGGTGGTCACTCGGCTGGGTTGGGTTCGCTATTATTGTAGTCAACACTACCTGCGTACGGCAGTGCAACTTTGGTGCGATACGGGCTTGTGAACCTCCTGCTCGTTGTCTGCACGCCGGACGAGACTGCAGCCCAAAAGAACATCATGTTGGAGAGATGTTCATTTTGGCCACGCCTGCATCCCCCAGTTGCGTCCCCCAGTTGTACCTCATGTATCGCACGATGCAGCATCTCAAACGCGATCGCGGCCGATATCGCTGTAAAAATCAACGGTGGCAGCGGCAAGCGTATCGTCACCTTTTCCCCGCTATCATCTCTGGCGCCGCGTAGCACGGCGATCCGCAAGCGGTTTGCAGCATCTTTCCACCCTGTTAAATAAGCGCGGGACGAAAGCGTAGCAACTTCCGTGGGCGCGGCGAGAAGTAGGCATGCCAAAAGATAGACCGAAAAACGTGCGCCAGTTGAACAAACCAACGTGCGGAACCAGACGTTGTGCGAGGTGGAGATAACGGTGCAGCTGTGGGGAAAAAAACTTGGCGACCTGAAGCAGACAAAAGGCAAAACCTAGTGAGCACAATACGGAAGTGGGTAGTATTTCAGTGCTGCCTGGAGCATCCGCCGAACGTGCGGCTATACACTTATTTCTGCATCAAACGGTTCACGCGCAAGATCAGTTCCAGGCGCGCAGGGTTAGTACGGTACCATACCACATGAGGGGCAAGGTGTGCTCACTTCGTGGGTGTTGCTCAGGCCAAAGTCAATTATCTTCAGCCGCCACCCTTCTTCGGACGATTGAAGGAGCAGGTTTTCCGGCTTCAAGTCTCTGTGCGTCACGTCGTGTTCGTGCAGATACTCCATGCCGTCCACCTTCATTGCTCGACACCATTTTCGTTGTGAGGCCCGGGGTAAGCATAAGTGTGTGTGTAAACTCTGGCCCGATGTCCGGCGTATCTAGCCACGATAAATAATGCACGCCTTTTGAAAATTCTTGATACATGAGCCTCAAATGTCATCAACCTCATAAACTGCTGGAAGTGGTTGGTGTGTACCGCTGTGCCGGACTTTTTGTTTGTGACCACATTTCAGCACGTTGCTGCCTTATTGGGTCATACCTGGGGTACCCATTACAGACGTATAGTGAGATAATAGCTTAGCGCGCGAAAAAAGCGCTCATTACGCTTCAAAACACGAGACTCTCACCAGCTGTCGAAAAAAGAAGCATGCCTGCCCCTCTTGAAGACGCTGATGTCGTACGATGTAGTCGAACAGCTCCCCCCTGCTCAAATGAATGGGGAATACAACGTGTTCTCACTCCTCGTCAAGGTCCTCGCAAAATCGAAAAAAAAAAACGTGATGATTGCTTGTAAAACTGTTGATGCCGATGCACCGGACGCGGTTACGAAGCCTGGCTTCTGATGGAGGAAACGCACCTCAAGGCAGAATCGCCCCGACTGCAACCGAGCATCGAACACCGCACCTTACCATAGAGGTACAGTAAAACCACCTACGGCAGTAAGTAGTAAATACCCAATTCTAAATTACTCATTGCAGCAACATACAAAACTATAAACACCAGGAAGTGTCAAACTTTTTAATAACGTTCGGATCCACGAACTAGCCATGCACATGCCCCCCCCCCTTCCCCCTCCCGACGGCTGTGTGCATCTCATGGCGAGTGCAAAATTTGACGCGAAAAATCGCGGGCAAGGCCTGCGTGCTTACCCATCGCAGTGCTCCATCATGAAGTAGATCGTAGACGGTGTATCCAGCACCTCGTACAGGGCGATGACGTTGGGGTGTCTCACTCTTTTAAGGATTTTAATTTCGCGGCTGACTCTCTTCACGTCCGCGATGGTCTTAATTCGACTCTTCTCCAAGACCTGTCCCGGCGTGCGCAACCGACCATTCGCAAAACGGCATCACCCAGTCCTTTAGCTCATCGACAACCTATGTGGATGTCGCTGCTTCGACTCACGTGAAGTTTATGGGACCTTCGCCTGAATCCTTCGAACCATGCTTTCGGCAACAATGAACGAGGCAATCGACCTGCATTCGTAACTTAACTGCTTTGTCTGTTCCTCACGATGAACCGTTATTTCTACTCGTCGACATCCAGCGCAGCCAGTGTCCGTGCCGATTATTCAATCCTAGTGAGATGCCAGGTAAAAACTCTGTCTTCACAAATTTACGACACAGAGATACTACTGTTGCTGTATATAGTTACTGTATGCAGTAAGCAGAGTAGATATTTTATAAATTTTGCAATACGTCAGCTGTGAGTTCGACTGACTAAATAGTTGATACTCGACTATATATTTTATAAATTTTGAAATACGTCAGCTGTGAGTTTTATATTGTAATGCCATGTTATCGTACTGGATACGACAAACACAGCATACACATTCTATAATAGCAGCGTTGAAAGCGAGAACAATCGGAAGAACCATAGAAAAACATTCTATTAAAGACTAGCACCGTCCGTATGTTCAGATGCAATGGGATTGCTATGTATACCGATACTGGCTGCAGCATGCTGTTGCACGCGTTGATGTTTGGCGCATGTATCTGGCAGAGCAATATCTAAGATGTCCGTGTTCCTGCAGTCGCATCAGTTAGCCTCAGTTTAGCAACCCTCGACCGACCGGGACCTCAAGACCCGATCTCGTTACGACCACGCAACATCGATGCTCAAATTTCGCGTCGGTCCAGCTCGACGAGGCTTGCATTGGACATATCGCAGATCGCAGGTCCGCCTCGACACAGCATACATGCATCGTCGTCGCATATTCGTCGAACACTCAGCACAACGAATCGGGCAACACGAAAACACATTTAAAATCGTCGGTCGCCTCCTTCCCCAGGAACAAAGACCCAGGCTCCTCAGCCAGCTTCCCACCTTCGCTGCGACCCTTTCGGACGTAGGCGTGTGCATCGCCAGCTTGACCTCACCGAACGTCCCTTCTCCCATCGTCTTGCTCAGTACGAACTGTCCTACCTGCATCTCCTTGCCTCTCGGGATAGGCAATGTGGGAGGCAAATTACCCGACCACTTCCGGCGATTCGCCATGGCCTTGTCTCCACGGGCCGACCCCCTCCGCCTCGGACCTGGGTGTGGCGTGTGCGCCATCTCGTCCCCCTCTCACGCTGTATTACACCGGCCTTCCCATGTCTCATGCATCCGTTATGCTCACGAGACAGAGCATTTGAAGTTATCGCCTGCCATTCCGGTGTGCATAATCGTCCCTCGTTTAGATCATGGGGTTTGTGTGAAGTGTGTGGTCTCTTCGTCTTCGGTCAGATTGTTCATTATGGCGGTTTCGGAAAACTCGTTGAACCTACAAAGCCTCAGAGTTCCTTTACAACTCCATTTTTATGACATTCCTATATATGGGGGTTCGGAGTTTGGTTTGGAGAGGGTGCCCACTGGCTTCCCTCTGTGTACCACACCCGTTTGCTACGGATTCTCGACGATGGATCATGCTTCCTCGATACCCATCCCGCAGGATCTCGAGCCCGACCAGGAGTTGATGCTGAAGAATCTTCAAGGCGGTGAGCTCGGTTTGGGCACTTCCGCGTCCAATTTTCCATTTCAAGCGATACCGAATGCCAAACGATGCCTACGGAGTAGTCTGGCTTACTGTGGTGTCGGGGGTAAAGAGGAGACTTGCCAACCCCAATGCCTGTCCTAGCTACCTGGCTCATTGGCGTGATTTTCACCGCCCCGCCCCGTCCCGATCTGTAGTGCGCCTAGATGGGTTTCAATTGCCGTTGTTGTACAACCACCCCGAGCCCAGTGTGCCTGGTGTTGCAGCAGCGTCGTAACACTGGACATGACGCGAGTCGATCGACATGGTTCGTGTCATCGATTCGCGCTGCAGCAGCAGTACTATCCGATCCGTATGTATATCGAGGCTTTTTTATTTTCTCAATACATAAAAGGAGTAATCTTTTCTCCGCGTCCAGTCGCTGCATCTTGTCCCAACTCTGGCTGGACGGACAGTTATGAAATTAGCAGGAACAGGGTTGAACACCTTGACTGCTGCGGACTGGCACGTTGCTGGGAGCACCCCCAGCGAGCTTGCGTGATTGCTTGCCGTTTGGACACAAATCAGTCAGTGTCGTGTGAGCTTTCACGCCGGAGAGCCATGCGTGTTTGCCAGAGCACCTCCTACTACACAACTGCAGTAAGTAGCAGTTGTGTGTGTTCGTGTGTTTGATGAAAACTCAAATTTGTTGAAAAATTGCGGGAGGAAATCCCATCCCTGGGAGAGTGGAGAATTCGCTACCAGTACGAAGCAAGACAGACAAGAGACAGATCAAGAGTGCTGTCTTTTTTCGTGGTTAGCGTTTTGGAAGTTGGTGCTCGGCGAGGGCGCTGGGCAGCTTTGACTCGATTGTTCGTTTGGCTAGAGGACGCATCATTCCGAGGAAACGATGGTGTACTTGATACTACTGTACGAGGTACCATGGTATGTGATATCTTGGTATACTGGAGTAGAGTACTCGAAGCTCGAAAATACATGGCCAGTCACGGTCTCCGTCCCGTGTAAACAATTAAATGATTGGCAGTAAACAAGAGAAGGACAACAGCCCTGGCGCCGCAGCAGCAGGTTACGTATATGTATTTAGTTTTTTTACTTCCAACACTTGCAGAAGAGCCCGAACTGGGTACATAATGATATCAAGCTTCTGGGTGATGGGAGCGAGTAGATATTTATTTGGCTCCTGTGTGTGTTTTGTGTTTTGTCGAATTTTGCTGTAAGGTGCAAGGTGCAACTCGCCGACCCTGAAGACGGCCCCAGCCGCAGTCAGAGCGAGTGCGCCGTCGTGCGCTTCCGTTGCCGGCTCGTATTTACATAGAGCAGAGAGCCACCGCAACACAGCAGTAGTAGATAGGCTCTACTGCTGTAGCATTGCTGTCTCCAGCTACTCATACTGCTTTACAGCGGTACGATCGCGTTCATCTTCCGAGTACCAAGTATCCTTCACGGGAAAATGCGGGGGAGTTACATACATGCATATGCATATACTTCTTGCCGAACCGAGTTGCTGTCCAAAAAATACCAGAAAAATACTACTCGTACCTGGTCCTACTGCTGTGAAGATCAGTGTACCTGGTAGGTGTTACGTACGAGTACTCTTACTTTCGAATTTGCCAACTATCAATAGTGTCGGTGTATGTACCAGGTATGATACGTGAACGCGAATAATCAGGAACAATCCGATCGGGAAATTAAAATTGTGCTTGAGCTTCTGCTGCTGTTACTGCAGCGTTTGAGCGTCCAAGCTTGGCGAGCTTGACTTTTGGATTGTATCGCGTCTGTTTGTCTGCTCCCTCCAAGCCACCCTCCCCCACCCCAACCCATTCCGGCTGGACAGGGACCGTGAATCTGCTCAAGTTCGGGAGGCGCGGGACACCCCACATGAGAACCTTCACGCTCACGCCGGACATGCATCTCAGCTGGTGAAGTTCTTGCAATCTTGCAATAGTATTTACAACTTCAGTAATTCAATACTATGGTTGACAACTACCTGGTGTAGTTGTACTGCTGCTGCAGTTTATTATTATATTTAATAGTAGACTTCATACGTATAGACGGCGAGATGTTTTACTCTCTGATCAGATCGTTCATGCGTAGATCCTACTTGTGAATATTCGTGTACCAGGTATTCGCGTACTTGCGTATTTTTTTTATTATTATTTTATTTTATTTATTTTTTTAATTTTGAAATACGACGTACGTCAGCTGTGAGTTCGACTGATTAAACAAAATAGTTGATACCTGGTACTCAACTTTGCAAAGCTGCGTAATCTGTAATACGTCTCGTCTATCTGCTATATTCCATTTTTACCGAGTTTTGTAAGTATTGTGATAAACCGAACGCGCGTATTCTATATGTGTACCACTTAAGTTGGGCATTGTTGTGTGCATTATGTGCAACAATAATTTAAACCAGGCAACACAAACAAATAATATAATTGCACTTTAACCTGTAGGTGTCGTATCATATTCGTACGAATAGCTATTCTGCGGCGGCGGCGGCAGCAGCAGGAGCAGTAGGGCATTTTCAATGTGTTTTGTGTTGCTGCTGCTCCTGCTGCAGCCGGCTGCTGTAATTTGTTTCAACTGCATGGCACAAAGGCCAAGCACGTGATCGTGGCGGATAGTGTCCACGGATCGTGACCAGACCGTGACCAATTTGTGCGCTTTGAGAGCCTCTGCTGGTCGGCAGAAGAGGTCCCTCTCGTGATTACGCTCTCGTACAGGTGGACGTATCTTGGCGATGGCGAAGGCCATGATGCCGGTGCTGATGGTGCTGGTGGTGCTGGTGCTGTATCAAATAGCCTACGGCATACCTGCCGGATCTTGAGCCAAAACCGTTCTCTCTAATACTGGTGTACGTACGTGCGTACGTATTATATGTACCATGCTCGTTCTTTCGTGCTCCCTGTACGTATATGTTTTGATCGTGCTTTTGTTTTGTTCGTGTTCGGCTATTTTTTAGGTTTGCCCATCTGATTCGTAGTGGCGCTCTGTCGTGAGATCTGCCTTCGCACGTACAGCAGTAGCAAAAGGGGGAATCTCTAAGCAGCCACCGTAACCCAAAACCTGTGCGGTGCGGCTTGGCCGCTTTTCATTATACTCGTACCAGTACTTGAGAGGGGTATTACCTGATGTGTCTATTCCCGCGGGTGTAAGTTTCTACTGCTGTACCCGGGTACAACTTTTCATCGGTGTCATTCGTTAATAATTGTTGTTGCTGCTGGTATTTTTTTTATTTGATGAAATGACGAAACAGCAGAAATAGCTGCAGCTATTCGTTATTAAGGGCAGCAGCTATTAATATTATTATTGATTAATGATACTCCTGGTCTGTCCCAACAATGATCCTTCACACTTGCACGTTGCACTTTGCACCGCCCAATTATGTACCTGGTACAATACACATGTACATGCCTCGTATCTGGTACCTTTTATATCAGTGGCGCTTTCCGCGGTTGCGCCGCCGTGCAATTAATTGCATACAGAGACTGCAGGCTCTGCGTAATGGAGACTAACCCAATTTCAATTTAATTATTTCGTACTGGAAATAGAGAGAATTATTTATTTTCCGTCTTCGGGCACACGAAATGTATCTCAAGGCATGATCGGTGATCATTGATGGGTCGGGTCATGGGTCATAAGCCATGTCGCCTCCTCCTTGAGGTCGTTTTTCGTTTCTCTTCTCGTTTTTTTCGACATGTCATTTTGGCTATTTTTCATTCCGGTTATCATATTTTACATTCCAGCGCAACCCTTGTTTTTTTTTTCTTGTTTTTGACCCTCGACGGCCTTCTGCACAAGCCGTGGTCACACTCTGCACTTGTCTTCTCTTCCGCTCACCGGCACTTGCCGTCTTTTTTTTTCGTGCATACCGGGCGTCAGCATTCCCTCTACTCATCGATTTTCATCGTTTTTTACCAACTCGCGCTTTCGTGTATGTACGAACATACTGCTGTCGGCGACAGGAGAAAACAAGGAAGACTCATACGACAGTACGCCTTTATCATATTGATAATTTTAGTGCTGTAGTCCCATTTTGGGGACGAACTACTTGGGATTAGAGTGGTTTGTCCCGAAAACCAAAACTGCAGTCCTGGGTTGGGCAATAAATACATGATGAGAAGGAGCGCCCCAGCGTAACCGCCAGCAGAGGTGACATAATCTACGGTTTTGATAGACCACAAACTGTGAACAGTCAACCCCCTGAAGCTATGAATATATATCGCTCGTTGTCCCCCATACTAGGCGGGGCTAAAGTCACCCTATTACCGGGGACCATAGTAAATAGGACCAAATATTGTTGGTAAAAATATGAAAATATATAGTTTTTTTTGTGTATATCGTACAGTAGGTCCTATTTGCTATGCACTGTGTGGTCCTCCGTAATAGTAGCTATTGAGCTGGCTGGCGTTTCTGCGTATATTAGTAGTTAGTGTAATTTTTTTCGTATTTTTTCGAACACATGCCTTCGTAGGAGCACTTTTTGGCGAAACGCTCAAGTAGTCGATACGGGAAGCCCGTCCGGGCACATTGGTCGAGGTTTGGGCGCGATCCGTGCCCTCTGAAGCGCGTGGCAAGCCCTCAACTTTTTTTTTTCGACCGGAGTGGATAAGACGATTCCCTGGTTTCAATACGAGAGGCCTTATTTGGCACGAACGTACCGGTAAAATGTCTTCAGGTTTGCCCTTTCACGAGCACAGCCCAGACATGCACCAGGTAGGCAACATGCACATAGAGCACAACGTTACAACGCTGCAGTGCTTAAGCACACGCAGGCAACACCGTGCGTGCGTGACACACCCATCTACGCTTTGCTGATGGTTGTGTTTATCGAAGCCTGCGGTCCGTAATCCACCATAAACCTATCTTTGCTGCTGCTGCGTGTGACAGAACCACGCACACTCCGGACGGAAATGTAGGGAGCGTTTGGATTGAATATAAGTATCTCAACTGCCCTTAATATTTCCGACGTTTTGTGTCCCTTGGCCGAGGCACACCGTAGAAACCTAGACATCAGACAACATGCACAGAACACGAACAACGTTACAACCCCGCCTAGCAGCGCAAGCAGCAGCGGGCCACACCACGCGCGTGTCTCAGGTCCGTGGTGTACTGCTATGGCAGCTTATTTATCGGAGACTGCGGTCCGTCATGTGTCATCACCATCTCTCTTTTCTGCCGCCGCTCTGCTGTCCAGTGCAGTGTGTCGTGCGCGCCGCGATATATAATACCTGGTACCAGGTAGACCTTTGTTATTGCGTGATTTTTTTTTTTTTTTTTTTTTTTCATCACTTTCACTTTCCAGCCCATTCGTATTATAGGAGGTTTTGCCCTCGACGATCTTCTGGACAAGCCGTGGTCACAGGTGTCGTCCCTTCTCCCCCCCGGTACGTGCCTTTATTTTTTGTCGCGCATAGGGTTCAGCATTCCCACTGCTGGTCGATTTTCATCGAATGTAGCGAACTCACGCTCTCGCGCTTTCCGCTTATCAATTTTTTCTGCAAGAAAAAGTCCCTACGAGCATGCACTCGGTGAGATTTGAACCCGCGAAATTCATCTTGATAGGCACGCGGACCACCTGCCAAGCCACTGGGGACGCCGGCACGTAAGACTAGAGTGCCTGCGCATAATATTTTGGGTTTTTGCCAAAATCAGGTATACCTGGCCACTTTTGTGCAAAAAACAGGTACATACTGAAATCAAGTACAAAACACACACCAGGAGCCCTGCGATTGGTCAAGCTGACATTGTAACTGATTTTGGCACGAAAAGGCCAAGGTACACCTGATTTTTTCTACTCTGTCTAGCTTTCAACTGATTTTGGCCAACTTTGAACCAATCAGAGAGGCCATACGTACACTACTGTGTTTTCTCTCCGTATGCGTCTGCCCTCCCTCGGTTGAAATTCTTCTGTATTGACGTATAAACTCTGTACTCGTACGTCGTACGTGATACGTGAAAGTACGTGTATACATGCATACATGCGTACGCTGGTTTCACTTTTTCTCCTTTGGGGTGTGCGATGTGCTTCATTCAGTTATTAATAGTTGTTGTGTGTACTCTGTTGTTTTCTATGTCCACATCAGCGCTTGCTTGAGGCAGCTCTCTCGCTTCCAGCAGCGCTTGCTTGCAGCATACCTTGCTTGTGTGCAACAGCGCTCGCTTGCAGCAGCGCTTTTGTTTGCAGCAGCGCCTGCTCACCGCAGTGCTTGCTTGACGCAGTGCTTCCAGCAACAGCACTTACTTGCAGCAACAGCAGCAGCACACTACATGCAGTAGTAGCAGTAGTCGGTGACGTACAGCAGCAAGCAGCTGCAGCAGCACCTACCTATCTGCTGCTGCAGCAGCAGCAGGCAGCAGAGGCATGCAGCATCAGCGGCAGTATTTCTTCTCGCAAAACTCCGCCGGTAGCAGACATGGTCCGAGCATCCGAGGAGACTCTTGGGGCAAGCTTGGCCAATCCAAAGCGTCCGGAGAGTTTTCGGCCAACAGAATGCAGCGGTCGAATCTCGTATCACACAAATACGGCTCTATTATAGTATAATATGCTATCCCAAAATGCGTAACTTCGTCATTTTTATGCAAATTTGGTTAGGATTTTTCAGGGCTTTTCGCGGGTCAGGTCAAACCTCACGGGTCGGGTCGGGTCGGGTCGGGTCAGCTGACCCAACGCTCACCCGAACCGACCCGCGAAAATTTTGAGGTGTGTTGACTTGACCCGACCCGACCCTCGAGATTTTGAAAGCCTCTTGACCCGACCGGACCCGACCCGCGAGATTTATAGAGTTGTTGACCCGACCCGACCCGACCCGACCCGCGAGATTTCAAAACCTCCTGACCCGACCCGACCAGACCCGCCACTTTCGGATTGACCCGTGAGACACGGGTTTCATGCGGGTCGGGTCACCTTTACCCGCGAGACCATTTATCTTGACCCGCAGGTTCGACCTGCGGATCCGGCCCGTGGTTCAACACTTCGAAAACAATTTAATACTCATTTTTGTGCCCGGCAGCGATATGTGGCCTGGCTGTAGTGGGTATGGATGGATGCGGGCATGCGTATATAGATTTGGCGGTGTTTAATGTTTGAATAAGATACCAAAGGAGTACTATGGAGTATTTGTACGAGAGAAGCCTTTGGGTAAGAGCGGGAAGTGTTTTAAGTTTTGGATCCGCGGGCCGGATGCGCGGGTCCGACCCGCGGGTCAGCAGAAAACAACTGGCGGGTCATGCTGACCCGACCCGCGAGTGACCCGTTTCTCACGGGTCATGACATGACCCGACCCGTGAGCTTTTCATCACCTTTTGACCCGACCCGACCCGACCCGTGAGATTTGAAAAACTCATGACCCGACCTGACCCGACCCGCGATATTTGAAAACCTCTTGACCCGACCCGAACCGACCCGTGAGATTTTGAACACTTCCTGACCCGACCCGATCCGACCCGTGACATTTTGAACACCCCGTGACCCGACCCGCGGGTCGGGTCATGACCCACGAAAAGCCCTGGGATTCTAGATTAGTCGTCGGTAACGGGGGAATAGATAAGCCAAATTCGTAATATTTTTTATTTTACGCATGCACTCTACTGGTTTGGATTGAACATGAGTATCTCAATTGTGGGTACCATGTCCCCGGAACCAACACGCCTACCCATATATTCGAAACCCCAGCATCCTTCGAGAAAGCTCTCCCAGAAGCTTTGCTCGGGGAACTCGGGAGATTGTCATGTCTGGATCTCGCCACGGAGCCTTGCCCTCCATGTCCCGCTGACGGATCCTCAGCGGCGACTATCCTGCCTATTATCCCCTTTGGAACCGCTGTCCTGTTTTGGGGACTAACTACTTGAAATTAGAGTGCTTTGTCCCCATGACGGGACTGCGGTTCTGAAAGGATTCTCCGCAGCGGGACTTACTGTAGGAAGGCCCCGCTGAATTGTCGTTGTCGTTTGGCCCGAGCGTCGCGAGAGCAACGATGATTGCTCGCCCCTAGGCTCTCATCTCATCTCTCTCATATCTCTCGTCTCATCATCTCTCCCTGTCTCATCCTGTCATCGGACTGCTGTGTCAGCCCGAGCTGTCATACACTCTAGCCGTCGTAGTTCAACAGTAAGAACACTCTGCTGGCGCAGAGAGACGTTGGATCACGACCCACCGGCGGTAACGACTACGAATCTTATTGGCGCGTCTGACGGCAGTTGGTTGCCAACGGCACAAATCGATTCGAGTCTAGAGCTAGAGTTACAGCAGTATGTCGACTGCCCTTATATTTCCAACGTGTTGTGTTCTGTTTGCCGAGGCAGACCCCAGAAATGTAGACATCAGACGACATGCACAGAACACGAACAATGTTGCAACCCCGCCTAGCAGCACAAGCAGCAGCGGGCCAAACCACGAGCGTGTCGCAGGTCCGTGGAGGTCCGTGGTGTACTGCTATGGCTGAAATAGTTTATTTATTTATCGGTGACTGCGGTCCGTCAGCTGTCATCACCACCTCTCTCTTCTGCTGCTCTGCTGTTCATGTGTGTGCAGTGTGTCGTGCGCGCCACGAAAAATAATACTTGGTACCTGGTACCAGGTATGGAGGATCTTTGTTAATTAGTAAAATGGTCACGCACGATACCCGATTTTGGACTTGAAGGCGCGAGTTCGATCCTCGCAGAGATCATGCCTATTTTTTTACTTTTTTTTGTACCTCTTTTTTTTTTGTATCATGTACGTAATCCATACACCACAGACAACACACAGCACTTTAGCAGTGCAGGCCGCGTGCTACAACCAGCTGGCTATAACGCTACACACGCCTGCCGCCCGCCAGCAGGGCAGGAAGCAACATCACGCGTGTGCGGTAGTTTGTCCGCGCTGTATTGCTGTGGCTTCCTATTGGTATGTATTGTAGTTGCTTTTCTATCGAACACTGCGATCTGTAAAGCTGGTGGTCTCTGCTGTTGTGCGATACATGCATGCTGCCACAGGTACAACACTGTTGTTCCTGCTGCTGCAGAGCCGGCGTCCCCGGTGGCTTGGTAGGTGGTCCGCGTGCCTATCAAGATCAATTTCGTGGGTTCAAATCTCACCGAGTGCATGCTCGTAGGGACTTTTTCTTGCATAAAAAAATGATAAGCGGAAAGCGCGAGAGCGTGAGTTGGCTACATTCGATGAAAATCGATCAGCAGTGGGAATGCTGAACCCTATGCGCGACAAAAAATAAAGGCACGTACCGGGGGGAGAAGGGACGACACCTGTGACCACGGCTTGTCCAGAAGATCGTCGAGGGTAAAACCTCCTACGAGTGGGCTGGAAAGTAGAAGTAGAAGTAATGATGAAAGAAAAAAAAGTGCGATTTTCGTGGGCAGTTCCGGCCCCTTCTTCGGTGCATCCTTTTCTATTTTTTTTGTAAATTGTTGTACTGCCGTGTTCCGTGTCACGCGTGTCTGTGCGATGTGTGCTGTGTGTCACGCGTGGAGTGCTCTCAATATTTTTTTTTGCCGGCGGTCCTGGGTTTTGTCGGGGAAATACGTTCTTCGCCGTCAGCGCCACATCCAAGACGCGCTTAACTTACTGACAAAGATGATACCTCTCTGTCTGGAAATATAGGAGCGGTTTAAGCATAAATATGAAAATAAACGATTCCTTAGATTTCCCGACGGAGTGGTACATTATTTCGCGGAATCACCGAGAAAAATTATAGAAGCGATTCAGTCAATAGTTGTAACAGCAGTTCCACACTATTTCCATGTATGTTTTGTCCACAAAAGTGCACGTGCAGTTCTAAAAGAGCCGTCTGCTGTACACGTCTATATGTATAGTAGTAATATGCAGATATTTCATGACGGCGTGATATATGTATCGTATGTGTGTGTATGATACAGCAGTATCTATCGCATGCTGTATCGTTTTCGAGGCGTTCTTGCGCCATTCCCCTAGTAGACACGTCCCGGAGGGGAACCTTGTATGTATTATATACATGTTTTGACGTGAGTGTCGCTTCTGTAGCGGTAGGCGCGACTGTTAATATTACTATTACTACTGCTGCTGTAGGTGTAGGTGCCCGTTGTTAGCTTCCTGCTGTGACCTGCATCCATGTATTTCGTACCACAGCAGTACGAGTACCTGGTACTCACTGGTATCTGGTATAATATGCACATATTGATACTACTCTGGTATAATATGCACCTGAGTATTAACAGTACCGGCACAAGTCGTATGCTGCTTTTATATGGTTCAACCTTTCTGGTACATTCAGTATTAATAGTACGCTTGTATCCAGTTGTATCGGAGATTTTTTTGTCCGCTTCTACGGGCGGGACCCAGAGATAATAATGGCATTAAAAATAAACGAATTTGGTGATAGCAGCCGTCTACAAGTAGCGTGCGCGGGCAGCAGTACGATAGGAGGGATGCTGCGCCCGTACTGTACCACTCATTGCGTTGTAGTTTGCTTGGATACCAAATTCGTTATTCCCGGGCAAGCAGTGGCCAATTTTCGTCGTTGCTTTGTTTTTTCCCCCCTCTGAATTCCGAAGAGGTTGAGGTAGTGGTCTTACAGCAGTGGAGTGGTATTTCTTTCTTTCTATTAAAGTACTTCATATCTTTCATGACTGCTGTCATATGTTGTTGTTTTCTTCACATTAAAGTACTTCATATCTTTCATGACTGCTGTCATATGTTGTTGTTTTCTTCACATTAAACCGTTCTTTCTACCCGTCGACATCCAGCACAACCAGTGTCCGTGCCGATTCTTCAATCCATATACGTACCAGCACCTACAGCAGTACCAGGTAGTATATTGCTGGTACCAAGTTTGTTCCGTTCTTGCGATCGATGTGGCGTCGTTCAGAGTTCAGAGTCGAGGTTGGTGTTGCGTTTCACCCAGCGCCGGGCGTGCGCTGCTATTCCGAAGAACATTCCCGTGACATGCCATTGTTCCACAAAATATCACGGGGCCGAAATCAATTTGACATCTCCACAGGACTCCGATATAGCTGGAGATCTATCTGCAGCAGCAGTAGCATACCGCCGTGTCTTGTAAAAATGGTATCGCAACTCGTGTACGATGTAAAAACTGCTGCTGCGCTGCTGCTGTATTGATACCTACAACATTCCGGAAAAGCGCGATTTGGGTGGCGTTCCGCAAGGGCACACGAAACAGGCATTCGAGGCCATTTTATTCCTTTTTGTTTCCATCCCATTTGTTGTGTTTGCCCTTATTTTCTCTCCTTCCTACTGGTATTACGGAGGACAATAGTAAATAGGACCAAATATTTTTAGTAAAAAGAGGCAAATACATAGGTTTTGTGTGTACCGTAGGTCCTATTATCTATGGTCCTCCGTAATATCGATAGTCTTAACTCAGATCCGGGGTCACACAGCAGCAGGCTTTACCCCCCCCACTCCCCACTAGGGTTCTTGCCTTGGCAGGCATTTTTGTCGCGAGAAAGAACACTTTCTGCCCTTCGTTCCCTCGTCGACTTGCGTCTAATTGCCCCTACCAACGCTATGCGCTCTCGGCAACTGTTTTTTTTTTTTTTTTGCAATTAAGGTGAAAATCTCAGCACGGTAAGATTTAAAGTCACCTGCCGATCTTGTTCATATTACGGGGGACCATAGTAGCATCGGCGTCCCCGGTGGCTTGTGGGTGGTCCGCGTGCCTGTCAAGATCAATTTCGTGGGTTCAAGTCTCACCGAGTGCATGCTCATAGGGACTTTTTTCTTGCATAAAAAATTGATAAGCGGAAAGCGCGAAAGCGTGAGTTGGCTACATTCGATGAAAATCGACGAGCAGTGGGAATGCTGAACCCTATGCGCGACAAAAAATAAAGGCACGTACCGGGGGGGAGAAGGGACGACACCTGTGACCACGGCTTGTCCAGAAGATCGTCGAGGGTAAAACCTCCTACGAGTGGGCTGGAAAGTAAAAGTGATGAAAAAAAAAAAAAAAAAAAAAAAAATTTAGTAAATAGGACCTACGGTACACACAAAAACCTATATATTCACCTATTTTTACTATCAATATTTGGTCCTATTTACTATGGTCCCCGTAATAGTAGGTGCGAGGGCAAGGGTGACTACTAACGAGGGAAAAAAATCGAGTATATAAAGAAACGAAATAAAAACGAAGAGCAGAACTAAAAGAGAAAGTGAGCTTTAGTGGATGAGTTCAATATATTAATACGAGAAGTAGCGATCCGGATACCTCCGTTTTCAGTTGTCATTTTTTTTTACAAAGTCCCAGAGCACTTGATTTTTACGCTATGGGTGTGAAATGAACGAAATATGGGTTACGCAAGGGCGAAGGGGAATATAGGAGGAGCAGCTGGGAGCGTTGGGATGGAGTTCCGATTAATTTTGTACGTCCGGTTGGCAGGCGCAGGCTGGCCTAGGTGGTATTGCATGTGGGTGCACGCGGCTTGTTTGCTAACGGCGCGAGCATGTATGTATAGGGTACGACCAAGGAATTCCCGCGCGAGAAACCTGGAGTTCAGGAAGTGGCTGTGGCGGTATATTTTTCGACAGGAGAGCTACTCAACATTCACATGTCTGCCATCGAACAGCGATGGCCCAGGCGCAGCTTCTAGAGCACTCCGTAGGGAGTGGGTTGGACCACGAGAACGGGCTGCTGTGAGGGGTGCTTCGTGCGTGCGAGTTGTGTCTATTCATCCTCTTCGTTGAGCGCTGTCGCCGGGAATCAATCACCTCCTTTGGCGATTTAGTCATCCCGAAAAATTGCACCGCGTAAAATTCGACTCGGCTTCCTGTTTTTTTTTTTACGTTTGTTTTCTCGATATCACAGGACTCAAACTGCTGTTTTTCACGAAAAAGTGAAAGTCTGTTCGTTTTTTTTTTTTTTTTTTTTTTTTTTTTTTTTTTCGTTTTTTTTTTTTTTTTTTCCCTTCGTCAGAACCGGTCCTAACCACGAGACCATCGGGGCGACCTATTTGGTTCGCTGCACTTCTAAGAAAACAGCATACTCCAGTGTCGTACTCGTAGTATGTACAGTAGCACAAGAATAGTAAGCTCAAGGCTGCCCCACAGCGATGGACTCCTGTGCTAAGCTCATACCTGGTACGTACCTGATACTTGTTTCCTGTTACCAACTGCGATAACGGTGTGCGGTTTTGTAATTGTATCGTTTGGGCGGCATCGTTTTGTCTTGGTTTTTGTGGTGCCTGGGTCGCCCGTTCGATTTTCCAGTTTTGATGTCTGGTGTAATGGATTGAGCAAGTTGCTGGGTACCATTGTGGTACGAGCGTTGTGGTGCTCGGATTGGGCCCAAGCTGTGGGATAGATGCACTCTATTAAGAGCGATCGAACAATCGAGCGACGTGCCTTTCTTGCGACGCTTGCTCTTCGTCTCGCGTCTACCGTGCACTGGATGTGGGATGGGCGGGCATCAACGATTAGTACGGATGTACGAACGACACGTGACGGGATATTACTTGCTACTGCTGTACACGCATCCCTCCAGGCTATCGCACCACCACTGCTGCCACCACTACTATCGCCACCACCACGAATCGCCAGACTAAGTAGAGACCACAGCATTCCGCTGGACGCGAAGCAAGAAATCGACATGTGACTATGTGGAGCTGTTGCCACTACTGCTGTTGCTGCCACCGCCGCCGTAATCCCTACTTTGCTGTAAACAAACAATAGTAGTAGTAGTAGCAGTAGTAGTAGTAGTAGTAGTGGTATTTTATAGTAGTAGTAGTAGTAGTAGTAGTAGTAGTAGTGTAGTAGTAGCGAAAGCTGCACACTACTGTTACCACTACTGTAGTAATATCACTACTATTAGTGGCGAAAAGAACAGGAAGCACCTGCGTCGCATGCGGACTGTGTCAGTAGCAGCCCACGAATGAACGTAATTTTACCACACACACCTTGTAGCGGACGTTTGGATGCGTATAAACAAATGCGAAATTCCAAGTGGCGATCAAAAACGACTTAGGTATGATAACCATGCCCGTTCCTAACGGGATGTATATGCGTGTACTGGTAATGATTGTCGGATGTATATACGTCGTCGATGGCTCTGTTGATCTTGTTCCGCAGGGACTCCGCGTGGAAACCGCAGGCTAGGACCCAGATCGACTTGTCGAGAGTTGACCGCGTGCAGACCGGTCAGCGCACGAGAAAATTTAGCCGCTTTTCCGACAAGCACCGAAACGTGAACGGCCACTCCCTCAGCCTCATCTACGGTGAGTCCGCCGTGAACACAGACGGTGAAGGGTCTGGGTGGGCTGGGGTGGGGCTGTGTGTGCTCGCAGCCGTCAGGGCGAGCGGTTTGGGCCTCTTGTCTTCGTTTCGTTCCGCTCGGGAGGTGTGGGAGGCGGGTTCGGCGGGGAGGTCCGTGCTACCGTGGTATGGGTTCGGTTCTCTTGTACTTCCTGCTGTCGTTAACGTACACTGGTACCTGGTATATGCTCGGCTAGTGGTTACTGTTGTAGCTGTCTCGTTTTGTGTTGCTATGTCTGTACTTGCGTGCTACGTGGGTGGTAGAGGCGGGATGAATCAGCTTTGGCTTGAGGCAGGACTAACTCAGTACCACTACACTGGCAGCGCAGCGAAGAACGGCGACCGGCAAGTACTTCCCGCCCGCCATCCCTTCCTCCTTCCCTTCGTTTTCTATCGATCCAGTAGCTTTGCACTCCCTCCCTTATGTCTTCCCGCTGTGGTTACGCCCTCCCTCCCTTTTCTGTTGGCGCACTACGCGCAGTAGTCCTACCCGGCCGTTTCTGGCACCTTTAGTTGTACCTTTGGTTGTACCTTCATTTGTACCTTTGGTTGTACCTTCAATTGTACCTTCGGTTGTACCTTTGGTTGTACCTGTGGTTGTACATTTGGGTATACCTTTGGTTGTACCTTTGGTTGTACCTCTGGTTTTACCTCTGGTTGTGCATCTGGTTATACCTTTGGTTGTACCTGCCTTTGGTTTCACCTCGGGTTGCACACTTGGTTGGTCGAGTCAACGCGCCCCCCCCCCCTCGCTGCTGCCGCGCCACGCTTGTCCGGGTTGGTCAGACGACCAGCTGTCGAGCCTCGACCTTGTCGCCGAAAACGAGCAGCAGGCCAAGACCCTGGTGGGGCTGCTGAACCGGCTGGTGGTGCAGTGCCAGGACGAAAAGACGGTGAGAAAGTAGACACCCCACTCCTTCTGTCACACTCCGTCACGCACGGTAGCTGAATCAAACGCTGTAACGCTATCTCCTTTATACGGGAGGGGGTCTCGAGGGTGAAGCCTGTCACGGATTGGGCTGGAAGGTGGACAGTAAAAGAGACGTCTATTAGTAAATGTATTATTCGTACAAGTAGGCATTCCTTCTGCGGCGAGGGCGGCTGCTGGAAACAAGCGGCGGACGTCGCTCCATGGAAGGTGATGGGATTTCAATTTTTTCGAATACAAACTGGAGACCGGGGCCCTCGTATGTATCACTCTAGACGGTCCATGAAGGCGCGGCAAGTATTTCCGTATTTCTTACTGAAACATGAGCGATGGTTTAAACATTATTGAAGAGGTATTTATTTAAATTCGGGGAGACGAACTAGTCTGCAGCTGCATCTTGGGAACACTACAACCTTTTTTTTTTACTTGGAAAACAAACTGTTTTGACTTGGAATTAGGGTTGGTTTTTTTGGCAGTAGAGTTGAATTACTACGGAGAAAGAGCGAGTGAGAGGACGAGGTAGCTTTATGGCCTGTATTTTTGCCCGTTCAACGGGTGCGAAGAATGAGGTTGAGCATATAATCCCCCCCCCCCCCACACCGCTACGCACTTTTCTAAAATCTTAGTCATGCCCCCACCGGGTTTTTTATACCCTGTTGGCGTTTTCGACCCGCGAAACGATGGGCAGGTGGAGGACGAGGAGTTGAAAAACTTTCGACGGCAGTGGCGCAAGGCGGACAAGGATGGGTCCGAAACGCTGGACAGGAAGGAGGTGGTCGTTCTCGTGCAGAAGGTGAATATCGCCGGGGTGGTGCAAGCGGCGCGAGCGGACCGTCCACTGGTCCGTTCGGCTTCGGGTGTGTGCGTACCAGCTGGGTGTATCACGTAGGGCGTGGGAGTAAGGTGTGCTCTTGATTGTTACAGTAGGGTGTACATGTGGGTTATCCCAGCACTGTTTACCAGGTTGGTGTCAGTAGGTACGTGTGTCATTAGGGTGTAGCCATAAGATATGGCCATACCGGTAGGGTGTATGTAACGGAAACGTGGAATTTATTTCGCCAAACCGTTTGCATGGCTTTGCTTGTCATGGTTTGGCTGGACTTAACTGGACCGGGCTGGGCTGGGCTTGGGGGGCTCGGCCGGGGTAGGCTCGGCTTAACTGGACGTGACTTGACTTGGCTGGGCTATGCTGGGCTGGACTAGACTGGTATGGACTGGGCTTGGTTTTGGTCGGGTTGGGCTCTGCTCTGCTGGGCTTGACTCGACTGGGCTCGGCTTGGCTGGGCTTGGCTTGGCTGGGCTTGGATTGGCTGGGTTAGGCTGGGCTGGGCTGGGCTTGACCAGGCTTAACTGGGCTGGGCTAGGCTGAGCTGCCGGGTTGGGCTCTGCTCTGCTGGGCTTGACTCGACTGGGCTCGGCTTGGCTGGGCTTGGCTTGGCTGGGCTTGGCTTGGCTGGGTTAGGCTGGGCTGGGCTGGGCTTGACCAGGCTTAACTGGGCTGGGCTAGGCTGAGCTGAGCTCGGCCGGAATAGGCTCGGCTTAGCCGGACGTGACTTGACTTGGCTATGGGCTTTGCTGGGCTGAAATAGACTGGTCTGGACTGGGCTTGGTGTGGCTGGGTTGGGCTTTGCTTGGCTGGGCTTGACTCGACTGGGCTCGGTTTGGCTGGACCAGGCCGGGCTTGTCTTGGCTGGGCTTGGCTTGACTGGGCTAGGCTGAGCTGGGCTGGACTGAGCTTGACTAGGCTTGACTGAGCTGGGCTGGGCTGGGCTGGCCCGGGGTAGGCTCGGTTTAGCTGGACGTGACTTGACTTGGCTGGGCTATGCTTGGCTGGACTAGACTGGTCTGGACTGGGCTTTGGTGTGGCTGGGTTGGGCTCTGCTTGGCTGGGCTTGACTCGACTGGGCTCGGTTTGGCTGGACCAGGCCGAGCTTGTATTGGCTGGGCTTGGCTTGACTGGGCTAGGCTGGGCTGGGCTGGACTGAGCTTGACTAGGCTTGACTGAGCTGAGCTGGGCTGGGCTGGGCTGGGCTGGGCTCGGCCGGGGTAGGCTCGGTTTAGCTGGACGTGACTTGACTTGGCTGGGCCATGCTTGGGTGGACTAGACTGGTCTGGACTGGGCTTTGGTGTGGCTGGGTTGGGCTCTGCTTGGCTGGGCCAAACTGGGCTTGGCTTGACTGGGCTGTAGTCTGGGCTGGGCTGGGCTGGGCTGGGCTGGGCTGGGCTGGGCTGGGCTGGGCTATGCTGGGCTAGAGCGGGCCGGGTTAGGGTTGGGTTAGCTTTCGCTGGACTGGACTGTACTGGACTGGTCTGGGCTAGGTTGGGCCAGGCTATGCTGAGCTAGAGTGGATCGGGCTGGACAAGGCTGGGATCGGGCAGGCTTGGCTTGGCTGGGCCGACTGGTCTGGGCTAGGCTGTGTTGAGCTTGGCTAAACTAAGCTAGGCTGGGCTGGGCGATCGATTTGCAACGGGCGGAAACGGATAACGGAAAGCGCGGAGCGTAACGAGCGTAGGACACGTCGAAAGGGGGCTTCTTGCTGGGTAGGAAGGGCAACGCCGTCGCCTCCATCGCAGAGTTTGTCGCCAGAAGCACGCTTGAAGCGCCGTGTTGTTGGGCGTATGCGGCGACTAGCTAGCACTACGGCTCGACACGGTGCTGCCAAGGCCGTAGAAAGTTGCGAGAGAAAGAGGAAGTTCCACAAAAACACGGAGAAGGGCAGGGGGATAGAGACAGGCATATGAGATGAAGAGGCGGGCATAAGATACAAAAGAGACAGGCGTATCTACAGAGGGAAAGAAACGGAGGGGGGGGGCAGGAGAGGATATAAGTGCAGTGCGTTTCTGGACAGTACGATCACACTGCAGTACCGTATACGGTGCAGCCCAGTGCTGTGCAATACCTGGTACTGCAGTGGAGTAGTTCAATGCATATTTGCTGGTGCAGTACAGTACAGCACTGTGCACTGGAGCGGTTCACCCCGGTTAGCACGCGGTACAGCAAAGCACAGTACATTACCCGCACAGCTATCTCTTTTCTGCGGCCTCCGGAGGACGCACCTAATCTCGCGCGAGCGTTTCCTGGCACAAGCCTTGCCGCTCACAGCAGATTCCGGCACCATGCTCCCGCTACGCTCACCCGTTGTTGACTCACCTACCCCATTGCCTCTTCGACTTGATCTTGCGCTGCCGATTCTGTTGTTGCCCCCCGATGTGCCTGGTGTTCCGTTGCCATAGCTCAACATTACGGCGAGCAGTTCATACATCAAGCACAAGCTGCGAGAGGTGGACTTGAACGGCGATGGCGTGCTGCAGTTCAACGAGTTCGTTTTCCTCATGAGGGCGCTGGGGGAGCGTCCGGAGGTGACCTGCCGCCTTTTTTTTTGTCCAACTCTCCATCTCGATTCCGATCGATACTCGCAGATCGCTCACAATGTTCTCCCCCACTTTTGCGCCTGCTCGACTTGCCGCATCGGATAGAACCAAATCCAAGCACATCAAACTAAACCAAAGCAAATCAAAGCAAACCATACCAAACCAAACCGAACCAAATGGCGAAATCAACGACACGGTAAGTGGTACGGTTGTCCCGCAAACGACCCCCCATAACGAGGCGAAAAGACCACCCCGCCCCCCCCCCCCCCCCGCTCCAGATATTCATATCCTGCTCTCGCGTAAGACGTTGTTTCGGCGAGTTCGGGCCGGGCGCTCTCGTCATGTTGAGACGCGTACAGTAGTACGCACAGCCGCGGCCTTGCCGGGGCAATAAATGGCAGGCAGCTGCTCATGTTCTGGATGCATCAGCAGTGCGAGGGCACTCCCCCCCCCCCCCCCCCCACGACGCAGTTACATAGTAACCCCGTTGATGTCTCTGGAAATGACCACACCAG
Source organism: Macrocystis pyrifera (assembly GCA_031763025.1). Lineage (NCBI taxonomy): Eukaryota > Phaeophyceae > Laminariales > Laminariaceae > Macrocystis > Macrocystis pyrifera. Next base: position 2,767,559 of record JASSKH010000035.1, on the reverse strand, counting down.
AAATTTAATCAATTCGTTGATGCTGTCATACATATGCAAGAAAATCCGCCTCACACGCGGTTCTTAGTAGGATGCAGCTCACCCTTCATGCGACTCGCCCAACACCTCACGGCGCTTCGCGCTTGGTGCAAGCAATGTCTGCCTTGTCGGTGAAAACCCGACATGCTCCGTCCCGGCATCGTAGGGATGCGAGGGTCTATGGTCATATGACTGCGGCCATGCACGATAATGAGTACCCCCCCCCCCCCCCCCCCCCTTGGCACACGCCATTTTACTCTTTGCCCAGCAAGGAACAAAACTGTTGCGAAAAATTATCAGGTAGAATTTTCGACGCAACTCAAGATCAAACACGGGACGTGAACCCACACTTCCCCGGCCGCCTTGACCCAAGGCCTCCGACCCAAATCTTGCGACCCTCGAGCAGGTTGAGGCGCTGTTCCTGACGCTACTGCAGGCCAGCCACGAGGACGACCCCTCCCGATTTTTGGCGCGGTGTCTCCGAGAAGGCCGCGCGTCTTTCCCCCCCACGGAGGCAGAGAAGCTCCGCCTCCGGCAGGAGTCTCTGTCGCTTTCGATGTTCGGCGGTTTTTTTGCGGGATGTGCAGGGGGAGTCTATTTCGGACGAGGTGAGGGCTGGAGTTTGTCTTTGTTTTTTTATTTTGTGGTTGGTCGGCGTCGGTGAAGGGAGGGAGGAGAGTGGAGAGGAGAGGAAGGGATGCTCACTTTCGCGCGTTGTGTCCGTGCGCAGTCGCGGAGATAGTAGTTTTATTGCTTCGTTCTGAAGGTCCAGGTGTTGGTGTAGTGGGAGAGTTTCGTGTTTCGATCAGAGAGGCTTGGGGGGGGCGGGGGCGGATGGCGTCTTTTTTTCTCACATTCTGTTCCCTTTCTTCCTCTTCCTGCTCCTCCTCTCGCCTTTCCCCTGCGAATCTTTTTTTCCCTGGCCCTTCTTCCTCTTGGTGTCTAGTCGCACATGCTCTCGTGCCGCAACAAGAGTCCCGTTGCTCTACGCGCGAGCGTCGGTCGAGTTGGTCGGGTTGATTACGTATATACGTATATTATACGTACATGATACCTGGCATTCATTTTCGCGTGAAAACGTGACGAGGTCACCCCGAGCAAAGATGCCATCAAATAGGAGACCGACCTCTTTGGGCGCGTCAAGACCCTTTTTGGCCTTATTATTCTGGTTTTAGTGAAGGGGGCGGTCAGTCAAGGGGGTCAAACCGCAGTCTCCCGTGCAGAAGATGTGACTCCAAGCAAGGTTTCTCTCGCTGTTTGCATGTCGCGTCTTGATCCTTTTAGGACCGCACTCCCGTTTGGGGACAAGCTATTGTATTAATAGAATTGGGGTGGTTTGTTCCTCGAAACGGGATCGCAGTTTTTGCGTTACAAGGGTTGAACGTTTGACACATCGGCCGGCTTACGATGTACTCTTCAAGTTCATCTACTGTCGTTCATCTACTTGAAGTTCATCTGCAGCAGGTCATGCAGATCTTGTATTCCGGAGTGTTGGTGTATGTGTCGTGCATGAGCCGTGTCACACAGATCCCACCCTAAACATAGCCTCTGGGCAAGAGCTGTGTGTCATACAGCTCCTACCCGGCACACATGATCTACTTGTGGATCGTACAGGTCATGCTAGTGAGTGATATGTCTGTCTGGAAATACCTAGTTGATCAAAATAGGAATCTACTGATATCTGATCTGTCCAATACGTGCACCTTTTTTTTTGCAGGGGGTGGCGGAGTTGGTGGCCTCTCTAACGCCGCTGGGAAACCCCAGCGTTTTGGGTTACCGCTCATTCTTCAACTATATCGGGAGCGTGCTCGTGAACTCGGCCATGCGGGCGGAGGCGGATTCGACGGTGTACCAGGTATTCTGGGTCAGCCGGAACCAATCAGCGAAGCCCTTTCGAGCGGGCTGCTATTAGTAACGTTTGTATTGCTGTTGTGGTGTTGCGGGTCGATCCGAATCGACTAGCGATGCCGTGTCGTGCTGTCTACCGGTGTTGATACTGCTGCGGGTCGACCCCAACTAGTCAGCGAAGCCGTTTCAAACGGGCTGTTAATGTTTATATTGCTGTCCTGGTACCACGGGTCAGCCCGAACCAATCAACGGAGCCATGTCATGCGGGCTGCTGTTAATAATATAAATACAATTGTGGGTCAATCTTAACCAATCAGTGAAGCCGGTTCGAGCGGGCTGCTGTCCTGGTATTAAGGGCCAATCAGTGAAGCCGTTTCGAGCGAGCTCGTACTATTGGTTGTATTCGTACCGTCGCGGGTCAACGCGAACAAGTCAGCGAAGCCGTCTAGGGCGGGCTGCCAATATCAATATTTCTGTCTTGGTGATGCGGGTCAACCCGAACCAACCAGCGAAGCCGGTTTGAGCTGGCTGCTGATATTTGTGTTGCTGTCCTGGTCGTACGGGTCACAACCCGAACCAATCAGCGAAGCCGTCACCATCGCAGTGCTAATATTTATACTACCGTCTTGCTATCGCGGGTCGACCCGAGCCAATAGCGACGTCATTTCGAGCGGACTCCTATTCATAGTAGTGTTGCTGCCCTTTAGATTCAGCGAGGGATGGCGTTCGTTTAGTCGTTGTTCCACACGCACACGATGAACAAGCTGCGCTAGCTGAGCTAGCTGAGCGGAAAGCCAGCTCCGTTTGGCCTTTTGGGCCCGTTGCTCTGCCGCCCTTTCCCTCCCCTAGCGCTGCCCCTCGCCCGCTCACGGCATCCGCCCGAGCTTCGCTGGGGCGCGTTTCATGTTTTCCCTTTGTTTCGGAACCCTCGCGTAGTTGTATGTTTTTGGCCCATTTCGTGCTCAATCTGTCCTTCTGTGTCCTCACCTCCCGCTCCTGTTGCTAGGACATGACCCAACCTCTATCCCACTATTACATCGCCTCAAGCCACAACACTTACCTGGAGGGAGACCAGCTGCGGAGCAACTCCTCCGTCAACCGGTGGGTAGTGGGCAGTAAAAGTGCAGGATGTATATGCGTCTACCGTACCAGGTAGGTGTGTATGCGAATACTTTCGTCCATGGGTCTGTAGACTTACCAGGTATGCGTCTTTTGCTTGTCTACTGCTGTAGGCGTGTATTAGGTACCTGGTGCGCGTTTGTCTGCGGGTCTGCCTGTCCGTGTGTCTTTATGGCGCATACATCTGTAGTGTTTCTGCGTGTACGCGTCACGCGTGTACCGTGCAACATGTGCGGTATTGCAACACGCGCGATCGCACGGTGTGAGCGATATGATAGCGTACGGTGTGATGTCATATCGCAGGGTGTGATGTGATATCACACCGCCAGGGATGTACTTGCCACCACTTTGTCCACAAATATAGGGATGGTGTGTACACTAATATTCAAACAAAGTGGTCTTTTCTTTAGGAAAGAGTGCTATTTCGGGGGACCATAGTAAATAGGACCTACGGTACACACAAAAACCTACATATTTCCCTATTTTTACTGACAATATTTGGTCCTATTTAAATAGGACCTACGGTACACACAAAAACCTACATATTTCCCTATTTTTACTGACAATATTTGGTCCTATTTAAATAGGACCTACGGTACACACAAAAACCTACATATTTCCCTATTTTTTCTGACAATATTTTGGTCCTATTTAAATAGGACCTACGGTACACACAAAAACCTACATATTTCCCTATTTTTACTTACAATATTTTGGTCCTATTTACTATGGTGCCCCATAATATTAATAGAAGATTTTCTCCTAATCGAAGGGAGCACACAGAACGAAAACGATGGCTTCGGAAGTATGTCGTCGAACCATTCCCGTGAGACACGTCGCTCGGGGTGTCCACTCTTCTCTTCACTTTGATGAGAAAAAATCAGCTTGAAAATTTGACCTAGGGGGGGTGTGTTATCTCATCGCCCGGGTGATACAATATTACGGGGGACCATAGTAAATAGGACCTGCGGTACACACAAAAACCTATATATTTACCTAGTTTTACTAACAATATTTGGTCCTATTTACTATCGTCCCCCGTAATAGGATGTGTTGTGTGTTCGTGTATGTAGGTATGTGTTAGGTGTACCTGGTATGTGGCTGTTCACGGGAGAACCTGGTATTAGTAATCAGAACCAAACAAGATGTCTACACATAAGGAGATACCTGCTTTTTACGCCCATCGTGGGGTTCTGGTGACTAGCCCCACCGGGTGATAGTGTTTCGTTGTGTGTCACGGTCTGCTTCACAGTGGTTCACTCCCGCGTGTTTTGAACGACACAGGTATATCAACGACCTGTGCAAGGGGTGCAGGTGCGTTGAGCTGGACTGCTGGGACGGCGACGACGGAGAGCCGTTGATATACCACGGCTACACGCTCACGGGACGAATTCGATTCGCTGACGTCATTCAGGCATGCGCCCGCCTTCATTGAGTCAGGGGATAGGGGATGGTAGCTTGTACAAGCACCTGATAGGAATGTGTGTTTTTTTTGTCGGTCTCTGACCTCTCCAGAGAGGCCGGGGATAGGGGGTGGATGTGGGGGTGGCATGCACCTACAGTAGTGTAGACATGTGTGTATGTGTGTATATGTGTGTTTTCCTGCGGTGGTTGCTAGTGAAGCACAAGTGAAACGAGTTTTTTCAGCAAGAACTCACCGTAGGGCGTGTAAGAGATGATTGTTACAGCAGTCGTCAGTGCCATCTAGTCGCTGCTTGACGCAAAGTCATCGGGTACATGTCATAGCTCGTACTACGTGATCAGTTCAACAACTATCACATCGTGGGGGAAGCGTTCGGTTGCGCGTTCGTTCCCTTCGCTTTCGTGGAAACTCGTAAGCCCCCGGTAGATTACATTTTTTTTGTTTCTGAGTACTTGGCGAAGATCGACCGCTATTTTAGTAGATCTGGGCTCCGTTTCTGCCAGCAACCAATAGTGTTGATTAAGCGCGGGCACCATCGTATTGACAACACCCACTCTGATGCCGTTTTTTGTGTCTGTTGGTGTGGGTTCTGTTGCTCGTATTGTTGCTGGTGGTACTGGTGCTGGTGCGGCTATTGCAAAAATTCTGTTCGTCCAGGCTGTGAAGGACTACGCGTTCGACAAGACGGACTACCCTGTCATCCTGTCCCTGGAGAACCACTGCAGCATGCCTCAGCAGCAGAAGATGGCAGAGTGAGTTGGCGGCAGTTGTGATGCTCGTGGTGTTGGTGTTGGTCGTAGTGGTGGATCTGGTGTGGGCTGGCGGTGATGGTGATGGTGATGGTGATGGTGGTGTTGTTGTTGCTGCTGCTGCTGTTGTTGTTGTTGTTGTGGGTAGTGGTGGTGGCGTTGTTGTTGATAGTGGTGGTGGCAACGGCGCGGACGATCCGTCGCTGGCGATCGTTTCCGGTGGCGTAGCGGATGGGCAGAGAGAGGGTGACCGCAGTCGGCGATAGTGACGGCGGTTGTGGAAATGGCAACGGTGACAGAAGCGCCGCTTTTCTGCCGACGGGATGACGAAAAGGGAACACAACACACTCGCACCCACGCACCTGTTCCCGTTGCGGTTATTGTTGTTGGTGGTGGTGGTGGTGGTGGTGGTGGTGGTGGTGCCGGCGCTGGTGGTTGTGTTTTGCTGATAGTTGATTGTAAAGAACTACCTGCTAGGCGTATTAGAAAGGGTCTTAGGCTCTGACAGGTATGAGTCGGGAACGATCAAGAGGAGCTCACACAGTTAACGGGACAGCACACAGATGTAGATTATTCAGTACAATGATAGATGCGTCCACGACATCATACCGGCAAACAAGGCGCAGGAATATAAATCTCGCCACCCATTCCGACGGAGCCTTGTCGCCACATCGTGAAAAAAACCCATCATCCATTTATAACTCCTCAACAGTCTACAATGAATCCATGTCGATCTGCGAATCACAACCGATAGAAACAACGACGAAAGCAACAACTGTCCTGTGACCTCGCTGCTGTGACGGCGTGCAGGTATATGGTCCGTGCTTTCGGGAAGACGATGGCGGTGCTGCCGGAGCTGGGGGAAGGGGACCCGCTGCCGAGCCCGGAGTCCTTGCGGGGAAAGATAGTCATAAAGGGCAAGGTTGTACGGGACGGGGAGGTGAGGGCGCGCTTTCATCGGTGTTCAGTCCGTCGATCTCCCCCTCGGGGTGTCAGCAGGCGTGACGGCTGATTTGCAGGATGTAGTTCAATCGCGGTTTAGGTTGCAGATATAGTTAGATGGCGTCGCGCCACGACACGCGTTGTTTTTTGCTTTTTTTGGTTTCGGGCTTGGTTCCTCCGGGGAGGGCTTTCCCTCCTTCTCCCTCCCTCGTGTCTGTGACTTCATTAATAGTTTTTTTGGAAAAATTCGGCATGGCGTACGGGCGGTGGTTACCGGCACGGATGTCAGCGAGTGCATCTGAAGAGCGTGGGAGGGGAAGGGGGCTAGGGGGGGTGGCATACATGCGCGTACCGTCAATATTAGCGATTGTTCTGGGAGAGCTGAAGAGTTGATTTTCGGGTCAACACCGCACGGCTTTTGTAGCGCGGTTATTACAGCGCGTGCCTCTCCATAGAGGGGCATAGATCCCCATCAGGTGTCGCGGGGAAGAAGTCTTCGACTCGCCCCCTTCCGCCCACCCACCCCACTCCCCCTTTGCCGTGACTTCACATTTTTACCGTCAATACTGCAACATCATATCCGAGTCTAATTCCAAGTGTTTCCCCCCCAAAACGTGGGTGTGGTTGTGTAGCGCACCATTTGATGTGTTGTAGTTCGGTCAGGTCGGTGGGTCGGTCGGTCGGTCGACCGAACGGTCGGTCAGTCGGTCGATACCAGCCATCCGAGCTGTCGGTCGGTCAATTGGCTCAATGAGTCCGTTGACTGGTCGGTGGGTCGATCAGGCGGTTGGTTGGCCGGTTGGTCGATCGCCTACCGTCGGCCGGTCGGTTTGCCGGTCGACAGATGGGCCCGTTGGTGGGTCGGTTGGCTTGGTTGGCGTGTAAGGTGTCCGGTTGGTCGATCGATCAGCCTGTCGGTTGGCCGGTAGCTTGTCTATCGCCCACCCGGTCGGTCGGTTAGTGGTTTGATCGGTCGGCCAATGAGTTGACCGGTCGGTCGGGCAGTCGGTTGGCCTTTTGCTTTGTCGGTTGGCTTCGTTGAGCGCTCAGTTGGTCGGGTTGTAAGTCGGATGTACGGTCGGTCAGTGGGATGGTCGGTCGGTGAACCGGCTGGTCGCTCAGTCAGTCAGACGGTTGGTCGGTCACTGTATGCCCTTTGTATGTACCAGGTATCGTTTTTTTGTGACCGGTGTGACCAGCCGTACTCGCTGTACTCCTCCGCACCGTCCTTTCGTATAACAACGCCAATACAATCAACATCGCTGCCATTAGTCCCCACTCGCTCTTTCTCTCCCTCTATTTCTATCTGATTCTCTGTCTCTCTCTAACTCCCTCCCTCCCTCCCTCCGTCCCTCCTTCCCTTCCCTCCTTCCCTCCCTCCTTCCCTCCCTCCCTCCTTCCCTCCCTCTCGACCGTTGCGAAAAGGAGTACGCGGAGTTAGACGAGGAGGAGAACGAGGACGAGGAGATCCAGGCGAAGGTGGCAGAGTCGAGGCAATCTAGCAGGATTTCTCAGGGGCTGGCGGCGCTCCGACCCTCCCCCACCACCATCGCCAACCCCACCAACACCTCCACCTCCACCGCCGAGTCTTCATCAATGGTGGTGGCGGCGGCGGCGGTGGCGGCTGAACGGAAAGCGTCGAGGGAAAAACTCCCTCCAGCAGGAAAGGTCAGCTGGCGGTGGGAGGCCGGGGATGGCTGCTGCCTTTGTTGCGGCGGTTTGTGCGTAAACTGGTTGTTGATGAGGGTCATGTTGTTGTTTTTGTTGTTGTCGTGGTGTTGCTGCTGGTTTTGCTGTTGTCGTGCTGCTGCTTCTGCTTGCGGTTTTGGTGTCGAGTGTCGGTGTTGATGTTGGTGTTGATGTTGTTGGCTAGCGTGTCTGCTTCGCGCGAGCGTATTCCCGGAGGATCGGTAGCCGAGTGAGGGGTGAAGTTACACACGCACTGCTTGGAAAAATAGCGCTTACGACCGTGCCATTACATAGCGTGGTGTGTGTTTTGAGGCAAAGTAGGAGTGAAATCAGGAACGGACAATGGCGTGTCCTGGCCGGACGGAACCGGCACGTAGGTAAAGCGCGTTGGAAACCGCTACCTGAAGTGCAGGGCAGTATGGGACAAGCTGGAAGGTGGGGGGGGGAGGGCGGACGAGGGGCCCGTCGGTGCGGCGGAAGGTCTATGATGCCTCGAACGCTGCTGCGGTTTCGCGGCCAACGCGAAGGCAAGCACAAGCGAGGTGTTTGTCACAGCAAGTTTTTACACCGAGCGAGGAACTGTTTGTTTTTGTTCTTGTTTTAACCACTGGCAGGGGTTGTTCACCTTCCTGTCTGCCTGTCTTCCTCCCTGCGTGTCTACCCGACGAAGGCGTGAAATGGAGGTATGTCGCGCAAAATATGTTGCACCTTCTTCTAGAGCTCTACGCCAGGCGCTGCGCTGCTCCCTTCTGGATAACTACTTATCTCGCGCGGGCGTGCGGGAACTGAACATCACACGGCGTTACGGCGGCGACAGCGGCAGTGGCGACTCCCGGCGGCCACTCGAATCGTTCTATCCCCCTGTTGTGCTCAGCTCACCCTTACCCTCATAGCCCTTGGGTGAGCAGGCGAAATATATTTTCTACCCCTCGACCCCTACCTATATCCCCCCCCCCCCCACACACACACACACTCTCTCCATCATTCACAACCCGCGTCTTGCTCGCCCTCGTTGACGCCGCGTGGTCGAAACGTTGGCCGCCGCCGCCCTGCTTCCTCGCCGTAACAGACGTTTAGGAAGGGGCGGGAAACGCCACCCGCCCCCCCGCCGGCATCGCTTGGTTCTGCTTCCGCGGCCAGTAGCTTCGATGCGAGTGTTGGCAGCGCTGCCAGTGTCGGCGGGGACTTGAAGAGACGAGGGTCTAGGTCTAAGTCGAAGGAGGACAAGGTGAACCAAAGGGCGCCGGTTGATAGTGGAGGGAGAGGGGTGGGAGCGGAGGGGTCGGGTGGATGAAGTTGGTTGGGCTGTTGTGTTTGTGTTTTGTCTGTATGTCAGTGTGTGTCTGTCTGTCTCTCTTGTCTGTTCTTGTCTGTCGGTTTGCCTGATCCTCTACATCTCTTGCCTTTCGGCGTCTTTTCCTTTTTGCATCTCTCTGTCTTTCTCCTTCCGCCTGTCTGTGTTTCTCTTATCTACGGTTTCGCTCTCTGTTTTCTTTCTGGTTTATTTTTGACCACTACTACTATAGTTGTACTGATGTACGAAGTTTTGTGTTGTTTCATTTTCTCTTTTGCCCCTCTGGCGTGTCGGACGGATGCTCTATTTGTTTCTCTCGATAGTGACGGTACAGGTGTGGTTTGTAGGCTGCTGCCAGTTCGTCTCTTCCGCCCGACGCGGGCTACAACGGGTGCTTGTGTTTGTGTTCCTACTGACCTCAGTACTGGCGTTGGTGTTGGTGTGGGTACTGGACGTAGTGGGTGCTGATGTTGGTGGTGGTGATGTCTGTGCTGGTGTTGATGTTGATGTTGATGTTGATGGTGTTTGTGCTATTACGGGGGACCATAGTATATAGGACCAAATATTGTTACTAAGAATAGGTAAATATGTAGTTTTTATGTATACCATAGGTCCTATTAACTATGGACCTCCGTAATAGTCTTGGTGTTGGTGGTGATGCTGGTGATTTCGGCGCCACTGCGGTGTTGGTGTTGGTGTTGGTGTTGGTGCTGGTGTTAGTGCCGGTGCCGGTGGCGATGCCGTTGATGTTGTTGCTCTCACGTTACCTGGTCGCCACAACCCAGCCCCTGGTCAAACGACAAGCTTTGCGCTCAACATCACGGCAGGAGTTGTGTGCCGCGCCGACTAACGGCCGGTGGCAACTCGTCCTCTGTCCTACCCCCGCCTTCTGTCGACATGCAGCACAAGAAGAAGATCCACCCGGATCTATCTGCCATTACGTTCCTCGCCGGTGTCAAGTTCAAGGGGTTCGATGTCGCAAAGACAAGTGAGTGCTCCACGCGTCGGACAGACCAGGTAGATCATCTACAGATTGATCAATTACAGATAGATAATTTACACATAGACCATCTGCAGATATATGAGATAGATGATCTAGATCCTAACCTGCCGTCATGATATGTCTTGCGGGATCTGTGAAGTACAGATCCAACCAACCGAGGAAGCATGTCCTAGGTCGTGCAGACTATTTTTGCGCCCACCTGGCAACGTGAGCTAGATCATGCAGACCACACAGATCAGGGACCTATCTTCCCTGAAATATCTAGATCATCAAGTAGGAGTCGATGATCTGTCGGAGGTGGGGAGTGTTGGCGTTCCTGTGGACGTGCTCTCGTAGCGAAAGGAGTGAGTGGGGGCGGGAGTGGAGGCGTACAGGCAGCGGGGGCGGTGTGGACATCGACCCCTGATATGTCGGCAGCGTGTTTTCTCGCGCCTCGATATCCCGGAAATCCTGGAGGCGTTCGGGGGTATAGGGGTGGGGAGTCTCCCGGCGGTGACGCGGGATTGAAGTGTAAACGAAGACCTAATGAACTTATGGCAAGAACTAAACTTTCTTATGAACCCGATTACACAACGGGCTTGTGCCACCAGCTTGCAAGCTGATGCCTTCTAGGGTAGCGAAGACTTTTCGGTGGTTCTTTTTGCTGAATCGTTCGCTCGCGCGTCCCTCACCCAAACTACTCCACCCTGGTGGGGGGTACTCCCGAATGGAGGCGTTTTGGTCGCCGAGCGGAGTTTATCATCACGCCGTCTTGCATAGGACGTGACGCGGGCTCGCGCCTTGTGTCGGTGCTGGTGTTGTGAGTGTGGGTGTTGTAGGTGTAGGTGTCAGTGCTGGTGCTGAGTGTTGATACTGGTGTTTATGCGGATGCTGGCGTGTTCGCGGTTTTGTCGACAGAAGATAGCCCCTTGCACTTCCTTGGTCGTGCAGCCTCTGTTTTGTTCTTGTCTCCCTTCCCCGACGCTCGTTGGACGTGTGTGCCGACTCAACGCTTGCCGGCTTTTCCACAGGATATCAACGAACATTTGTTTTGTCACAATATGTTGTGCACGCTCTCCTGAACTGAAAATTGTTGCTGTCGTAAGATAGCCGTCCATATCGATACCCCCCTGCCGAGATATTGAAAAGGACGCCAGCGTCATCATGATCGCTCGGCGGAGTCAAAAAAAGGCCGTTCGTTTCCTTTCGGATAAATCGATACTGACCCCTCCGCGTTTTCGCCTGTACCTGCGCGTTTTCGCCTGTACCTGCGCGTTTTCGCCTATACCTCCGCGTTTTCCGCGTTTTGCGCTTTTCTCGTTTGGCCGCTTCGTGCTGGCGTGAACGGTTTGCACGCGTGTGATCTCTCGCTTGTGCCCGGCAGGCTTAGTGAACGAAATGTCTGCTTTCGGAGAGCCCAAAACCGAGAAAATCTTGAAAAAGAGCCCCGAGGTAGGGAAACAGCAAGGGCGACTCACATGTTTAGGCCTACGCCACACTTGGAGCTACGTATAGCTTAGGTCTATAATCTGAGGGTGTGTTACTCTCACCGCGATGCAGGCCACGATCGCGGGGCCGACATGGCACCATTTTGGGACCCGGGTTTCGCGACCAAATAAAGGAGAAGTGCAGCAGTCTATTGATGCTGTGAGCGCGAACCCGTGCGAGTAGTAGCGGTTGGCGTCAGTTGTAAAAACCTTTCATTCGCCAAAATTACTATAGCGGGGGACCGTAGTATATAGGACCTGTGGTGCACACAAAAACCTATGTATTCACCTATTTTACTGACAATATTTGGTCCTATTTACTATGGACCCCCGTAATAGTGGTACTGTGGCATTTCGATCGCGCATGGTGTACGGGGTGTTTATGCTTGGAAGAAGCGTGCATGCTGTAGCAACCCGTTGTATCGTGGTGGTTCGCACGCTGAAATTATCATCCCTTCGCCAGCCGAACTTCATATTGCTATGTACGTGTGTATATAGCGGCTGGTGCCGTATTCGTCTTTTACGTTTTGGACGGTTTTTCTCGGGCAAGTCTCAAAAGGGTTTGTAACCGTCTTAGCAGGCGGCGCGATCGCCACCACTCCTGCAGTGCTGTGCTGGTCACAGCTGAAGCCGGTATGCTGCTCGAGCGCGTACACCCATGGTAGGACACTTTATCGAGACGTCTCTCGACTGAATCGTACGCTGCTTTCGACGATATGCTCTTTCTTTGCAAATATATACATGCGGTAGGTCGCATATCCCTCCTTTTTTGCTGGACGATTCCCAGCAGATAGTGCAACCGCCGTCCCCCGTCTCCGTCCCCAGCGCGTAATTGCCCCTCGATGCATAGTGTTGGAAGCATCCAGCCCCGACAGTCTCAGACTACGCGGTGTGCCGAATTGTGTTTGACGTGGGACTCCCATCCCCCCCCCGCCCCCCCCCCCCCAACCCCCCCCCCACCCTCGGGAACAAGCAAACGATCATCTAACAAAGAAACCCTTGTTTGGTATCTCCCAGGAATGGGTGCTGTACAACGCGAGGAACATGTCGCGCATCTACCCAGGCGGTACGAGGGTGGACTCCTCGAACTACGACCCCGTGCCCAGTTGGAATGTCGGCAGTCAGGTGCGGTAGCTGCTACCAAGTTTGTGTTTTTCGTCACTTTGAGCTCCCCAGCTCATTATTTCAAAGATATATATCACTCAACGACGCGTTCAACAGGCGGTGGTCACATGCATGTGTCTCCCCTCTCTCCCCCCCCCCCCCCCCCCCCCCCCCCCCCCCCCCCCCCCCCCCCCCCCCCCCCCCCCCCCCCCCCCCCCCGGGTATATTCCTTGGTTTTTATTGCGCAGAGGTTTCGTTCATCGTTTCCACTGCTCGTCGATTTTCATCGATTTTGTATTCGCTAAAAAAATTAAGTTATTTTCTCGCGGACCTCATCGATGTTGTTCGAGCGGGCATCTGACCTCCCCTCCCCCTCCCCCCCTCTCTCTTGATGAACCCGTTCCCATCCACGCCCCAGATCGTCGCCCTGAACTATCAGACGCCGGGGGTGTCGATGCGGTTGAACGACGGGAAGTTTCGCGATAACGGAGGCTGCGGCTACTTACTGAAGCCGAGCTGCTTGAGAAACGGCACGCCTTTCCATCCCGATTCCGGGCCTTTCCCGCCAGGGAAGATGACTTTAACAGTTCAGGTGAGGGGGGGGTGGAGGGAAGGGGAGGGAGGGGGGGGGGTTGTTTCTCGGCGCGACCTGTTGGGCCGGGTCTACCGGAGCCCATGGCTGGCTGCTAGACTACACCAGGTACCATATTTGCGAGGAAGTTAGAGCTTCTAATAACGCCGCGGAAATAATAGAAACCCCCTGTGAGATTGCTGAAGCGAACGACCGGCCGACCGACCGGGATCCACCAACGCACAGAAGTTAACGACAGTTCAAGAATACCCTGCTGCGGGAGTTCCTAGTGACAGGTATCCTGTGTTTTCCGGTATGACTGCCGGGCGCCGGGCTGACTCTGGGGGCTGTGGGTAGAGCTCGGACGATGTTATTGTCGGTCGTGTTGGTAAGGTTGGCTCGGGGGAGGAGGGAGGGGAGGAGGGTCCGCTTGGTTTATGAACCGCCGGTGGGTGTGGTACTTGACGAAACCTTTGAGCAAAGCCGGAAGAAAAAAAGAGGGGGTAGGGGGTTAAGGAGGGGAGAAGTCGGGGGGGGGGGGGGGGGGGGGTATATACTCTTTATCATGCATGGCCGTAGTCGTATGACCATAGACCCTTGCATCCCTACAATGCCGGGACGGAGCACGTCGGGTTTTCACCGACCAGGCAGACATTGCTTGCACCAAGCGCGAAGCGCCGTGAGGTGTTGGGCGAGTCGCATGAAGGGTGAGCTGCATCCTACTAAGAACCGCGTGTGAGGCGGATTTTATTGCATATGGATGACGGCGTTAATGAATTGATTTGATTTATGGTGTGGCCACTTCCAGAGACAGCAATGGGTGTACTATGTAACTGCCTCGTGGGTGCCTTACCATATACACAGTACGTGATACGATCACCACCCTTGTGCGGAGCTAAGCTTCTCCCCGCACAAAACTGATCCAACTCGACCGCCAGCCGTGGTGACCGCCAAAAAAAAAAAAAAACGGTACCCTGGTTGTCTAGCTCACGTAGTGAGAGGCGTGTTTTATAGCGTCGTCGCCAACCGACGCCAACCCAACCTATATATACCAGGAATATAATAGGGGGGGGTGGGGAGTTGCTGCAGGATGACAGGCAGTTTGTTGCGAGGATCACGCCAACGGGTGCGCGTCTGCCAACAAGCCACAAGGATAGGTTTTATCTTGGGCGTGGTGTTCGTTCTCGCGACCAATGTGGAATACTTGTACTGCTGCAGGAGTAAAGCGCCGACCGGCGAGTTCACCCTGCCACACGCAAAAACAACCGCGCCAAGCCCCTGACCTGCTGTCCGCCTCGTGTTTGTTTGCCTTTTCCGCTGCTGCTGCTGCTGCTGCTGCCACCGCCGCCGCCGCCGTCGCCACCACCTGATGTAGACGGTGAGCGGTCGACAGCTCCCCAAGCCGGGCGGAGCTCAGCGGGGCGAGATAATCGACCCTTACGTGATCGTGTCCGTGCACGGTGTGCCAGCCGACTGCAAAAAGGCCAAGGCCACCAAGGTCGTCCAGGACAACGGGTTCAACCCCATCTGGAATGAGACAACCACATTCCAAGTACGTGCAAGCCTCTGTTAGCCTCGGTTAGATCGTGGCTGCGTGCTGTATCGTCGCGCGCGAGAGACTCCGTGTGTTTTTCGCCGGTGTTTGTGGGCTGAGCGTGGTTTTCTGTCTGGGGCGTGTTGTCACGGGCGGTGCATGCATGCAGTGATGTATTTGTTTGTTTGCTCCGTTCGGTGGTTATTTGGCCGTGTGTGTTTTTGTCTGCAATGTCATCCCGTTTTGCAAGCGGAATTCGACCTACAACGAACTTTTTCAGGCTTCCTATCCCCTGGCTTGGCTCTGGCGTGTAACCACTTGTCTCCTGAACGCGTTCGTCGCGCTCGGCACGGTGGGCAGTGTTATACACACGCGGCTTTCGCGCGCGCCCTATGACAGCCAGCATCGCTGGCGCTGGGGGGTGGAAGCACGCTGCGTCGGGAGATGATGCATATAGCCCAGTGTGTAGGGTAACGGCACGGTATCGGTACGGTAACGGTACGGTATCGTTACGGGGGCAGTTTGATATCGTTGCAAAGACGGCATGGTAACGGTGTGTGCCCGCTTACGCACGATCTCCGTGCACGCGAGAGCCGGCCAACTCGACCTCTCACTGCCGCCGATGATGCCCTTACTTCGTATTTCGCGGACCGCACTCCCCCCCCTACCTGCCACGCCAGGTGACGATGCCCGAGCTCGCTCTCCTAATGTTCACCGTCATGGACAAGGACGTAAATGCCGACGACTTCGTCGCGCAGAGCGCCCTGCCGGTGACAGCCCTGCGCACGGGTTACCGCTCCGTCCGGCTCTACAGCTCCAGCGGGACATTGCACGGAGACTTTGAGCACGCTTCCCTGCTGTGTCGGTTCACTCTCACGCCGCAAGCGTGAGGCGCGCGGGTCGGCGGCAGTTGTAGGGCGCGCGCTCCACACACGTTGCACCGCTGCCGCAACCCTGTTTACTTCTGTGTCTCCTTTTCCCGTTTCGTGTTTCGAATTTTGTTTTGATTTTGTTTTCGTCCCGTTTCTTTCCGTTCCGTTTCGTTTTTTTTTTTTTTTTTTTTTTGTCTCGTTTGGGGGGGGATGACAGTAGTAGTCGTTATCCTCCCCCTGCCCCTGCTCGAAGTAGCCGTCAACCGTGTCGTACCGGTAAAAAGGCGAGGCTAGGTTACAGCGTTGGCCCTTGTAGTGTGTCGAGATAGTAGGGGGTTTGCCTGATTTTGACACAGGAGACAGGCGCACCCCGTCGTTGCGCTGTTGTTTCTTGGGGGGGGGGGGTCAGACCCAGCCATATTTCTGGCTTACCACGAGTCGCGAGTACCAGCGTTATCTCACGCCGTTCCCTCAAGTGAACGTCCGCGTGTTTTTTTTTTTGTAGTCTGAGTAGTAGGTTTCAGGTATAGCGGGAATTTCCCCCGGAGTCGGTTGCGAAGCCTGTTTCCGTATGCTTGGATCAAAAATTTTAGCGTGCAACCCGTTTGCCGACGGAGTTTGTAGTTAGTGTTTTTCTTTCTCTATCCGCCCTGATTTTAATAGAGGGAGGGATGGCCGGATCCATCAAGAAAAGTTTGTTCCCCCCCCCCCCCCCCCCCCCCCGATTGTCGTAAGTTGTGCTAGCCCCCCCCCCCCCCCCCCCCTTCGATTTTGAAGGCACTTCCTAGGCCGTGAAGGTGGACGTTCACAAATATATTAGTTGGCCCGTTGCCAGATACCTGGTGTTAGATTCATAGGGGTGGTGTGGTCCCGCCTGGACTCTGAGTTCTGGTTCTTTCTGTTTGGCCGGTTATAGTACGGTTTGAGCCGTCTTGCCCCCCCGTCCGCTTCGTTTCTTTTCCCCCGATGGTTGCCGGTGCCACGGTGCGGTGGCACGCCGCCGCCATTATCACATATCGCTGCGCATGCACCCCTTGAAGAAGTAGCATTTACTGTGACAGTAAGTACCACTGCTGTAGCCGTGAGGGCGTTGGATCTGATACAGGCGTGGGTGAACCGTGTAACACTCGTGGTGTATTTGCTTCGATCTGTGAGCAAGGCGTTTGTGCGAATGGTAGAGTTGATTTAATTCCCCACGTATCCCGGTCGGTGATACGACTCCTACCGTCGCTCCGTTTAGAATTCGATGGCGAGCTTTTGGTTGGTTGTTAGTTGCTACAGCGCCAATAATCGTTTGCCGGCACCATACTACTGTAGTATACCGCCTACCAGGCACAGGGTTTAATGCCTGGAATTGATATTTTGTAGGAGGTGCCAACACGCACAAAAGGAATGACGTACGCACGTGGTCTTGATCTTGGCACTTCGACGTCACAGGCGCACGCTCGTTGGCTGTCTTCTAATACGCAACATACCGATATCCCAGCACACCAGTACTACTGTTGCTATCCTCACGCTAGTCTCAAAAGCGCTTTACCTGATGAGTTAGGATAGGCGTACTTTCTGCAAACGAAATGCATGGATGGAATTTGCAGCATCAGCAAGGCGGCGGGGCTTTTTGCCTCGGCTGGCCACGCGTTTCCTTATTTCCTGCCTGCGGAATGGTGATGGGGGATATCTATCGGTGTTTTACGGGTTGCTGATGTTATCGTTGTTGTGGTGGTGTTCTTGTCTTGCTTGCAAATAGAAATTATAATAGGAGTTATGTCACGAGCTTGTCCCTTCATACTCTACTTTTAGAAGCTCGTGACGGAGTGCTAATTGTAGTATTAAAAATCAATGCAGTTTTGGGCGTGCCACCTCATCATGTGTGTTCTGTCATTTTGATCGAAGTGTTTTCTTGGCTGCGGCGTTTTCTCCGTTCCCCTCGAAATGTGCGGAATAAGAAAGTTCGGCAACAGATGGGAGCAAATGGAGGAACCGGGAACCGAAATGGTTATATTCCTTCGATATTTCACAATCGTGAACACTTGCTACTTGATGCATACCTGGTACCTGGTAGATTTAGATTCGAATGCTTTTCTCGTTCGTTTGCGATCAGTTAGCCTTTGCGTGATGCTTTCTCCGATCACAAAAAAGCGGGAAAAAACAAGCTTGGTTGAATGCGACCTTCGATCAACGTTTTTTTTTATATTTTTGGTGTTGATCTCGTAATTGCAAATCTGTCTGTCTGTCTGTCTGTGCGCATGGCTTATATTTTCGAACAATTTCCAATGGTCGATAAATAAGGTCGTTAGGCCGTTTCCTATGCGGTTCGATTTCGAGCGTCAGATTTGTGTTTTTCGATCTCAAAATCGAATGACCTACTTATGCAGTCCGATTATCCAAAATCCGACCGGAATTTTTTCGATTTGAGAATCCGATGACCCAAGTCGTCGGATTTTGGCCCAAAATCCGACCTGGGTCATCAGATTTTCAAATCGAAAAATGGCATGCTCTCTAAATTCAAGATAATATCCACGACAGCAAACAGCAGCGGAACGATCGATGAGCCGGATGGTGATACATACAGCTGTATAGTGACGTTGCTTCGCGCCCGACGCGCGGACGGCGCGTCCCTCCGTGGCCAGACTAGAGTCGGCTGGCGCGGACTCGGGCCTAGAGACCAAGAGAAGAGCACTCGGCACGCGCCTCTCCGTGGATACGTACTCGTAGACTACACTGCAGCTGTACAGCAGCAGCAGCAAGTCAAGTCACAAAATCAAACACAAAATACCAGGACAGGTTGACTCTAGCGCACTCGCCACATCTCTTCGCCACCGGATTAGAGGCAGTCAGCGTGGGCTCGGACGCTTGGGTCCTACGCGCAGGGCAGCGCACCCAGCGCGTCTCTTCGCGGCGCAAAATCACAAAAACAGCAGTTGGTCTCGGCGTTTGCTCGAATCTCTACACGCACAATAAATCTGATTTTTCCGCATAGGAAGGCCCTTTCGATTTCTCAAGCTCATATCTGAAAATGCCATCGGGTCAAAATCTGAAGCTCAAAAATCGAACCGCATAGGAAACGGCCTTACAGATGATATTCGTGCGACGAGTTCGACCCTTACGGACCTTATATATATATATACTGAAACATATCATACCACCAGGCAAATTTAGCCATATAAAACATCCACGACAACGTACCATCATACCATACCACCAATATATCATACCACATAGCGTGTTGGGTATCTAGAAGCAAATTTAAAGCTTGTCCCATCGGACAAAATGACGAAAAAAAAACGGTACGCGAATGATTTTTTGCCAGTTTACGGTATAAAACATGAACACCAGCAAATCAGGGTACACCAAACTCAAGTTCGATGACATTTTCTGTCAAGGTATACCGTTTTCTGGTGAAAATTCCATGTCCGTCCAAGTCACGAAAATGACCTCAAACGGTACACCAATGTCATTTTGCCAGTTTACGGTACGAAAAAATAAAACGATGTGATCAGGGTACACCAAACCCAAGTTAAATGACGTTTTATGTCAAGGTATACCGTTTTCTGGTAAAAATTAATGTCCGGTGTAGCTTATAATTACGGTCAAAAACCGCGATCAAGCGCCTTCTTGTACTCGTATTCATACGAACACGACCGGTCCGAAATTTTATTTCGTTTCGTGCGCGTGCGTGTACTCAAAGCACGGCATCGCCGGCGAGCCCGGCGCCGTTGCGGGTGTCAGCGGGTGCTGGCAGGTAGAAGGAGGGTTTTGTTCGAAATATAAAGGATAGACCACTGAGGAGCTACTAAGTCAGCGCTAGAGGGGGGGTTTGTTCGAAAGATAAAAGATAGACCGTTGAGCTACGCATTCAGTCAGCGCTGACTGAGTAGCTCAGTGGTTTAACCTTTATAAACGAACAAAAGAAGTACCTTTGGGCTCGATGCGGCCTCCCGCTGCACTGATTGAGTAGCTCAGAGATTTAACCTCTATTAACGAAGAAAGTAAGTACCTTTCTTTGGGCTCGCTACGACCTCCCGCCGATAACATGCTCCGGGGTTGATCAAGCCCCTAATCAGCGCCTGGTTTTTCCTTCATATTGCCCCCTCCCTAGTCGTGGGTTCTTTTACTCAAGTGGTTCACTCCACTTTCGACTCTCTGGTCGAGTGCTCTTTTATCGCGGTTCTTTCCACTTGATTTCCCTTTTTCTACCCACGGCAGAAAAAGCAGAAATACGACGTCTTGATCACAGTCTGGCGGGACTCGAACCCCGGACTTTTTTTGTTCGTTTATAAAGGTTAAACCACTGAGCCACTCATTAACGAACCAAAGAAGTCCGGGGTTCGGGTCCCGCCAGACGTTGTATTTCCGCTTATTCTGCCGTGGGTAGAAAAAGGGAAACCAAGCGGAGAGAACCACGATAAAAGAACGTTCGACCAGAGAGTCCAAAGTGGAGTGAACCACTTGAGTAAAAGACCGCACGACTAGGGAGGGGGACAATATGAAGGAAAAACCAGGCTGGGCTTGATCAACCCCGACGGATGTTATCGGCGGGAGGCCGTATCAAGCCCAAAGGTACGCTGACTGAGTAGCTCAATGGTCTATCCCTTATATTTCGAACGAGGACATTGGTGTGTCCGAGGAAGAGCTGAAGGTTAGGCACTCCACTCAGGAGATTAATAAGGATGCTAGATTGGTGTACGGCGTGTTGATGGAGTCGATGATCGGATACCCCGCGGTAGAGTTTGACATGCAAAGAACAAATCCCCCAGCGGCGCGTGGCAAGCGTTGGAGGATTTCTGCATGCCGAACACTCGTGAAGCAAAACGTAGGTTGAAGCTAGAGTTTGAGACGATCCTCATAGTGGAAGGGGAGGACCCCCTTGACTTCCTGAGTAGGGTTGACAAGGCGGCTGACAAACTGGCCATGCTATTAGGTGATGGCAAGAGTGAGGAAGAGGTGAACCACCATATTTACTGTGCGAAATTTCTCTTCGCTATTTGTTGTTAAAAATAATTCCTTCTTTCCCGCCCCGGTATCTCTCGTTCTGAGATCAATGAGATCATTCGAGGTGCCTACACTGATGTCAATGTAGAAAATGACCTGACACAGAAGGCATGATGGTACAGGGGTTGGTGGACCCTCTCGCTCTGTACTTCGGCGGTGTCCAGCCGGGCGGCGCACGTGGTGGCAGTGGAAGAAGTAGACGAGGGGGAGGAGGTGGAAGAAGTGGAGGGGGTGGAAGGGGTGGGGGGAGTGGAGGAGGTTGGGGGGCAGGTGGGGGAAGTGGAGCGGCAGGTGGGAGGAATGGGAAAGGATGGAAGGGGGGCGGAAACTCCAAGGACTCGTAGCAGCAGCCAGCGACCCTGGACGCAGGAGCCACAGGAACAGCAGCAGCAGCGGCCCTGGATGCAGCAGCAACAGCAGCAGCAGCATCAGCCACAGTTTAGCAACAGCAGCAGCAAGCGCCGCCCTGGATGCAGCGGCAGCAGCAGCAGCAGCAGCAGCAACAGCAGCAGCAGCAGCAGCAACAACCGCAGCAGAAGCAAAGCAGTGGCGGGGGCGGCAAACCGAGGGGGCAGGTGTCTCCGATGGGCTGGGTCCCTACTCAGCCGCCGCCGAGGCAGCTGCCGCAGGCCTCACCGCCGGCGGTGATGACGAACTGGGTTCACCGGCAGGGCGGTGTACCAACGGGCCCTCGGCTGTGTTTTCGTTGGAACCAGCCGGGCCACTTCATTGCGCAGCGCCCGTACGAACATCAAGCGCAAGCACACGCGAGCATTGCCCTCCCTCTTCCCTCTCCGTCAGTACTACACGGGGTACACCTCGATCTGTGACGGCCGTGGTGGCTATACCCCGGGCGGTGCCCCCGTTGCTATCCCGCCTGCTGTTCTCCCGACCAGTTCTCCTCCCGAGCCTGAGGGTAGTGGCTACAGTACTTCTATGTTCGACGCCCACCTCCTTGCCGCGCAATTTACGCACCCAGGCAATAACGACTGCGAGTCTGATTTTAAGTCTGACGTTTTTGGTTTTGGTGGTGATCAAATGTGGGTAGCGGATTCCGGTGCAATTTACCATGTGACCGGTGACCCTACTTTCATGTTTGAGTGTAAGCCCCCCCCCGTAGGTAAGGGTACCCTGTTAGTAGGAGACATGAGGTCGATGGAGGTAGAGTGTTTCGGGAAGCTGAGCATGGTGATGCACAGTAGCGGGGGAGATTTAGACGTGGTCTTGATGACCGATGTTTATGTCTGTGTTTTTAAGTTGCATTCGTTTTCGCTGAACGAGGTTACGCCCAAGTGCAGCGAAACGATGGATGCTGCTGGACCAGGTGTGCACCTTATGGGTGGTCGTTTGACCTTTGATTGTGGGGTCTCGGGCTCGTATATGAAAACCACAAGAGTGAAGCCCGACACGTTTATCGCAGCCGCAGGTTTGCCTCCGGGTAAGATGCAGAGTATTGATATAACGATCTCTACGTTGCTCTTGTTCACTCCCACGAGGTGACTTTGCGAGAGACTACACGCCAGTTGGGTGTGAAAGTGTCTGAAGAATTACTGCCGTACGCTGGTTGTTCTGAGGCTAACGGGAGGAGGATGGCTGTGCCGTGGTCGACCGAGCGCCGCTCAATGAAGGCCCAGCAAGGGAATGTTCATGGACCTTTCGGGGAAACGGCCTCCGTCCGCTGGCGGGGCGATGTACTTGATGATGATAGTGGACGACTTCTCGCGACTACTGTAGACTGGTCGTACTTCCTGAAGAAGCCTGACGCGGCATTGTTGGTGTTCGCTAAATTCCTAGCCGACATCCGTGCTGATGGTTGCCCGTCCGTCGTGGAGTGCGTTCGTTCGGACAAAGGTACCGAGTTTCTCAACGCGGAGTTCGTGTCCTGACTCAACAGCCACGGTATCCGTCGTGAGCACAGCCCGTTGCCTCTCCGAAGCACGATGGCGTGGTAGAGCGACGTTTTGCATGCACGCTGGGGCTTGCGATGGCGTCCTGCTTGGAAGCCAAGCGCCTGTTCGACGGCGAGAATTTGCCGCCAACGAGGCCTCTATGGGTGGAAGCGTTCCACCACGCCAGCGACGTCATCAACATGACGGCGAGGGTGAAGGACAAGCCGGACCTGCTCTCCCCGTTCCAGAAAGTTTACGGCAGAGCGCCGTTTGCGCGGCTGCTTCCATCCCCGCAGCCGGGGTTCCACCACGTGAGGTGGGCCCTGTGAGCTGCTCTCGATCGTCCTCGCTTGATACTCGTTCGAGCCTGAGGCCCTTCCAATAGACCTACTCCAACTCCTTCAACTACAAGTTCTTCACACCAAGTTCTATAGCATCACCAGCTGCAGCGGTTCCAATATCACTACTTTGTTTGGTCTATAGACTCTGATATCGAGAAAGCAGCTGAAGAAGTAAATAAAGACATGGCATCACAACAACTGGGTGCTACGTACTCAACTTCCTGTCCCTTAGCACCACGGGAGCAGCGGCGAGCGTTTACTCCGGTACAGGCCAAAACGAGGTGAAACCCCTAATGGGAATACCGCATGGGATGGTATGATAGTAAAATACCAAAATCCAACCCGACCAAGAAGAGGACGTATCATGAAAAAAAAAACTTGTCTTTGTAGGTAATGACAGAAGGTCAGGATCCTGATGATGTATTCACAAACGAAATATATCACCTTCGAGACGAAGTAGTTAAAGTGGGCGAAGCCATAAGTGATTGCAATAGTGTTATGAGGCTTAGATTGGGTGGGCGATTGGTTAACCTTATACCTTTAGCCCAACGGACCTTAACAAACGGCGACGACGGCAGAACATGGGTAGTTGGTCGCGAGTTCGAATCTCACGTCCACCATGAGATCACTTTTTAAAGAAAAGTGAATTTCCTCATGTCAAGAATCTGAAAAAATACTTCTGGATCCCCAGAAATTGGAACCGCGTGTTGGTGTCACGCGTCGACCCGTATATCCGGTCCGTTCCAGGGGGGGGAGAGTGTTATGAGGCTTAGATTGGTTAAGCGATTGGATAACCTTTTACCTTTAGCCCAACGGACTAAGCCCTTAACAATAGCCTTCTTGATATCGTACTGGAAGGACTGACTTATGAATATAACCGGATCAAGCACAACGCCGAGGCGGACGGGAAACTCCCGCTGGACAAAGCAATTTATACGATGCGCAATACGCACGAAAAATTTAATCGTGTACCACCGGCAGCAAAAAAACGGCCTTCGCGAAAACCGCAGGGGTGTGAATCGGCGATGATAACAAATTCCAAAAAGAAAGGGAAGTTCCATATATATGCGCAATAACCCACGGCATTGGGCACAAAATTGCTACACTCGTAAAAGTGCGATGAAAACTACGAACGCATCCTGGTTGGAGTACTTTCGACCTACTGACATGAGAACACTGAGTGTCGTAGACAGCAACAACAGCAGCTGAGCGGCGGCAACGACCGCAACAACCGGAACGATCGAAGGAACGACCAGCATCAATACGAAGCGGGAACCAATCTCGCTATATACCGCTGTGTCGGATCAAGCCAACACGGATATTTCTGGTTCTACAACAAGAGCGGCGTGGAAAACTACAACGTGTCGGCAGCAGCAGCAGCTCCATCGAAACTACTGCGAACACGACAGCAACAACACCTCCACCTTCAGAGGACATCGGCTACTCCTTCATCGCTGCACCATCCACAACAAGCGACGTCAACTCCACAATGCCTGATGACAGGGGCGCGTCAAGCCACTTCATCGACAGTCAATAACTACCATCAAGCATAGAATGCTGTGAACTATTTATTAATAATAGGTGCATCTTGACCCTCCTGTGCCAATAAAAGTTGCAGGCACCCATCGCCTATCAGGTGTTGGTAAAGGGGGCTTGATAGTACAAGTTGAAGATCAGCAAGGCGTCAAATATCCTGTTAAGTTTCCAGCCACGATCGTACCAGGACTCGGTCGTCATCTATTTACCGGAGGAACAGCAGCCAGCCGCAAAACAAAATGAGTCTTTATGATTATTATGCCGCAAAATTTTAGTGGACGTTCAAGGTGGATCTACAAACAGATGAAAATTGTTCCACTGTACAACAGCACACTTGGATTTAGCCACATTGTTCAATCAAGCAACGGAATCAGCTTTCGCCACAATATCGGGTACCGAGTTAAAGCCTAAAATAGTCATGTCGGCGAACATGACTACTACAAAATTATCTGCACAACAATCTATGGATATCAGCTCGCGCTAAGGTGTGTTTTTTCGAACACTCGCGAGCCGTTTTACCAACGACCACCGATCCAGGGCGGACAGACACCGCATCGGATTCGTGCAACGAGTTCATCAAGGGCTATGTGGACACCAAGGGTTACAAAAACATCAAGACTTCACACATCAAGTTTATCAAGGGCTACATGGACAGCAAGGCAGACAACAGAAATATTTCGGACGGCATTACAGCACCGGAACCAGACGATACAAAGGGTGAAGGAAATACTAGATCCGAAAATGCCCAAACATTTGGGAGCGTGGCTACATTGCGCTGGACCCACATGCCATGAAACAATACTCATCGGGACAGTCGGCATCGATACCGGACCCACCGGTAGTGCGCAGCACGTGTATCAAACAAAGGACTCCCACGTCCGCGTTCCCTGGACGGTTGAACAAGAACAGCCTCAGGAGGAGCTTCCGGGTCACATCGCAGAACAGCCGAAGAACGGACTCCATAAGATGCAAGCTCATAGCAGTTCGCATCGCAACACTTCAAGAATGGATAAAACAAGAAACGACCATCGTGAACGTCTACAGCAGCAACGAGTCCAGTAACGAACTGTGCACCACGCAAACCTTCCGGGCACATCACATGAAAGGTTCAGCATGAGAGGAACGCTACTGTTTCATAATCATGAGGGTATTTTTGAAATCTTCAATACTCACTATAAATACTGGACATTTCTCGAAGCATCACGGCGACATTATTGCTGGACCCAGCAGTACGGACAGGAAAATCAACTTCGACCACATACGGAATCACTTAAAGGCATCAGCATCAACATCAGCACCAGCATCCGCATTGTCATCAACAGCCTAGCGGAGATGATTCATTGTTGGTGACTTAATTTTGTTTGATTTTTTGGTAGATTTAAGCAGTAGTAACTGACTGTCGAGTAAGATTGTTTCAAGTTAGGCAATTAATTAATGAATGTCACTCTTTCAGAAAGGAAGTGGCAATGCTGAACGTTTTTCTTTTTGGTTGTGCGGAAAATAAAATATCATTACATTGTCACAAGATTCAATACGGACAGTTTGCATAACACGTGAAAGCTAACTTTTCAGTAGCTGCGTGACATGTGCAGTATTATGTATGAGTCGACACAGCACAGCAGTGGCATTCGCTGTCTGTATCAAACAACATTGATAGTGATTGGCGGGAATCACTTTCTATCAGGGATTTCCACACACATGTTGTAACCGACAATGCTCGGGACTGAACATGTTAGGTATACACGTATCAGTTTTCTATTTTGGGACATCATCTACACATCAACTGACTATGCGCCAGGAACGATTGTACTGGTTACGTTTTGTTTCTATGTTTGAGACATCTTCCACATATTGTCGCTGACAGCGCTTCAGAACTGAAGGTATGTGTTAGTGGTATTGGTTGTATTAGGCATTTATATATATGTTGCAACTGACAACGCTCAGACTCGGCCATTTTCGTCCAAGTATTGATTGTTTGATTGATTGATTTTATTGACTTTCGGAATAGGCTTCCATCGAGGGGGTGCCTTTCATGAGTAGGCCTGCATCGAGGGTGAGTGTAGGAATTTACGAGTACCTTTCAATAGGATGACGTGTATCATACAAAGTTTCTATTGTCTTGTGTGCCCTGGCCCTCACGTGTGAACTGCTATAAATAAACTTTCGACTGTTTTGTATACCCCGGCCCTCACGTGCGAACTGCTGTTTCAGTGCACGCGATGGTACTGGCCGAAATCAATTGGAAATCGAGCCTGCAAGCATTATCGTCTCGTCGAGTTACCCTGCCAGTAGTCAATCGCGAGGGAAATAATGAAAACGCGCGTACGATTATCACGCAGCTTGCAAATTTCAATATCGACCGATTGGTTGAACTCACAGCTGACGTGCATGTTTTAGGTTTTTGTAAAATATATGTTATAAGGATTACCCTAGGCTGGGTAATCGATCGATATTTTACCCCTATAGCTCAGTAGGTAATACCCTCACATTTGACGTCGTCCAGGTCACGGGTTCGAACCTCACTTCGAACCTTTCTTTGACAAAAAACGCTCGCGCGCGCTTGAAAAAAAGAACACATCTCCCTGGTTCCCCAGGAAATAAAACGAAGCGGGTAGGTCAGCGTACAGACGTATACGGTTCCGACGCCCCAAAGTTCCCGCCGTTCAGGGGGGGGGAATTGCCGCGTGGGGTAGGGGGCAGCGGGCCGAAGTCAACGACGCTGACGATGATACCGGGGCCGTTGGGTAGGGGCAGGGAAAGGGTGGGCCAGCGGATGGTTTGGCGCGGAATCTTACGCGCGTGCCACTTGAGACAGCTCTGAATTTACCAGCGGGCGGAGATGTCCATGCCGATCCGCCAGAAAAAGCGCACCGATCACGTCGCCAACATCAGAGCCCTCTTCGGACGCCTCCTGAAGCACCACTTAAAACTTTCCCCCGCCAAGGCCAAACCGCCGATTTTCCTGGGACACATCATTTCCGCTAGCGGTTACAGCCCCAACTCCGACAAGGTCGCCGCCCTCACCAGAAGGCCCAATGCCGACCGACAAGAAGCAAGTGCGCTCGCTCCTTGGAGGCATCAACTATTACGGCAAGTTCCTGCCGAACCTTTCCCGACGTCTGTGCCCCATCAACGCCCTACTCAAGCAAGGCGCCACGTTCGACTTCACGCCCCGCCATGGAAACCACCATACGCGCCATCCTACAAGAACTTGCCGAACTGCCTATCCTCGTCTACCCCGACTGGGACGCTGTCGCCGACAACTCCCGCCCCTTCCATCTCTACCGCGACGCTAGCATCGACGGCTTCGGAGTGACCCTTGAGCAAGATCAACCCGACGGCTCAGTCCGCCCCATCCTCTTCATCAGCCGTGCCACTCTAGACTCCGAACGTTCATGGGCACCCCTCGACCTCAAGGCCGGGAGCATCATGTGGCGATCAAACGTCTCCGCTGACATTTATGGTCCACCCGCTTCCAGATCTACTCGAACCACAAGGCGCTCGAGAACATCGCCAAGGTCGGAGAACATAACGCCCGTGTCCGCCGCTGGCTCGACTTCCTTCCGGCGTACACCTACACGCTGGAGTGCCGGAAGGGCACGGCCAACGGCAACGCCGACCTCCTCTCCCGGCTCCCCCAACCAGCCACCGACGCCGATCGCACCGGACGCAACCGCCTCAGTGGCCCCGACACCGTCGGCATCTACCTCATCCGCCCCTGCGGCTTCACGCCGAACGACCCTCCCGCCCCGGGTATCGGCGTGGGTGGGCTCGTATCCCCCCCGTTCAAGACCCATCCCAACCATCCAGCCGCTCCCCTTCACCGACGACGACTTCCGCGATTTCCGCCTACTGGGACCACGTATGGAGCACCCCACCCTTTTCCCCGCACCCCATACCTTCGTTGGACCTATTGCAGCACGCGACTCCACCACCGGACAACTTGCTGGCACCGAGAATGCCGCCGTGAACACCGGAATTCCTTCAGGCTCGGCTTCCAGACCGCCCGTCATCTCGCTGCCGTTCACCATTGGCGCCACGACACCAGCCCTTCCAGGTCTGATATCTTCTCGGACCCACCATCGCGTCGTCGCTGCCGCGGGAACCCCTCGGCCCACAGCCGACTATCGGTTTGGACGCCGACCACCACCCGTCGTACGCAAACGATCTACACCCACCTACCATGCGACCACGCCCCCAGCCGGGGCCCAGCCCAGACTTCCTCCAACGACGACGCCTCCAGCTACAGCCCCCGCGCCACCCGCACCATCGACGCCACCCGAGCCATTGGCGCCCACTACACAAATACCTACCCCTTCAATAACGTCCTCTCCGCCGGTACCAACACCACCGTCACTGCCCCTTCCGGAGCCCGTCGTCGAACCCGATGACGACCCCACCTCCTCGCCTGCGTCGAGCACTACATCTACAAAGACTGGGCGCGAGAACAACGCGCAGAGCCCCTGTGCTGCGACACCATCCGCTTCCTGTTGTTGGCCTCCCCTGCCCCCACGCCGAACGACCTCCTGGATTTCATCCCCTCGGTCCGGTGCCCACAACTTTCGGACGCCCTCACTCTTGCCTCCAAAAACAAGCTGCACCGTACCGACGACGAAATCACCCTCCTGGTCCAAACGACCACCCACAAGCCCACCCGGGAAAAGCCTACCACCACTCGCTCCCCATACCCCACGCGTCTACGTACCAACGTTAATGCGCCCCTGGGTGCTGAACACATGCCACGTCACCACCTCTTTACACCTGGGAGCTACCCGAACGGTCTGCATGCTGGCACGTTTCTTTTGGTGGATTGGCATGGACGCTTCCGTCCGCTGGTGGATCCGCCGCTGCCATCAATATCAAGCGCGGAAGACCTCCCGGCACACCATTCGCTGGCCCATACTTTCTATTCCTTTGCCCAACGGGCCTGGCATCACCGTCAACGTCCACTACATGGGGCCCCTGCCGCTCTCACCGAGCGGCAACGTTCCCATCCTCCTCTTCACCGACCGCGTCAGTCGCCGCGCCGACATGTAGGCCGTTTCAGGAGCGCAGTTTTCCGGCCGCCGGCACCGCCGACATCTTCAAGAACGAGTGCATCCCTCTCTGGGGGTGCCCGGTTACACTCCTCTCCGACAACGGACTACACTTTACCTCAAAGCTTGCGAACATCGTCTACGACCCGCCTTGGTATCCACAAGGTCAACACCAGCTCCTACCACCCCTGCACCAACGGCGGCGTCGATCGCGTCAGCCATGTGTTGGCCCGAATGCTTTCTATGGTCGGCAACGTACAGCAGACCGACTGGGACGTGCTGCTACCACATGTGTCGTCGGCCTACAACAACTCCGTGAACGCTGCTACAGGGCTTGCGCCTAACGAAATTCACATGGGCCGCTTTCCTCGCCTCCCGCTCTCGGTCTTCGAACCCGACAACATTGGCGGTCACCAAAGCTTGGACCGCGAGCACCTGGTCTACATCATCCTCGCCACCGACCGACAACGACGCGCCTACTCCCTCGTTCGCGAACTACACCGACTCACCGTCTCGCGTCTCCAGCGCCGCAACGCACCCATCATGGCCGCCCTCCTAGCATCCCCCCCCCTTCATTTTTTTTCTCTTTATCACCTAAACCTCCGTGTAGCCTCCTTACGTTCAGGCCGCCGAGTCGTAGCGATATCGTAATCAACGTTTGTGTTTGTACTTCACTAGCCTACCGCCAATTCTCGGCAATACTACGCAGAGGTAAAATCGTATCGTAGCCTGGGTTTTACCCTGACCTCCGTCGGTTTCCACCGACCCCTATCTCAGACGGTCATCGAACTAGCAATATATCAACGCCATGGGAATGGGAGCCTAGCACGTGTGGTGCTGCGGAACCCTGATGCGTCCCGCGGAGCCCCCACCGTCTCCACTCCCCCCCCTGGTTAGCCTTGGTTTAGCCTTTTTGTTGGTACTATGCTAAAGGAGTCCAGGGCTTCGTCGACGCGGGGGATGGGGAGTTGGCTTAGGGAGCTGATGGTGTTGAGCTTCTTGTAGTTGATTGGGATGCGGACACCTCCATCTTTTTTGGGGATGGCGACTGTAGGGCTGGAGTATGGTAACATGGAATGCTGGATCAGGCCGGCGGCCAGGTGCTGGTCTAAAACGGCGTCGGCCTTCACGGTTCTGGATGGAGTTGAACAGAAAAGGGCGTGCTGTATTGTGAAGCCGGGCATCAGATGGAAAAACGCAAACAATACCTGGTATGTCAGATCGGGGGAGCTTTCACCCTAATTTGGGCAATATTCACTCTGTTTTTATGGTAGAACTGTGAAAACCGTAACCATTTTGACAGATCTGGGCAGCATATACCCTATTTCGGGCGGCATCCCATCCCCCGCGTGCCCTGGTGACTGTCGGTTGCCATTGTCGTATGAACGGCCGTTGTTATGGCGCCAGCTAGCGGCAACGGGCGACAAGAACATCGCCGAGGCCAGCCCACACGACCTCATCTGGGACACGCTTCAAGGCCGACCATCCGGACGCCTCGGGCGGATTGGGTGGGGGTGGATGTTGGCTCGGGGGGTGCGGAAAGGAAGGTGTGCATGGGGTCGGGAAGGATGATGTCCAAGGGCCAGTGGCGGGCGCTCCTGGAGGTGTGGAAGCAAAGGCTATTGCGAAGGGAGATCAATATCCGGCCCAGTAGATTCCGCCCCCGCCAACGCTGCGGGTCGCGGACTATGGGGTGGTCGGCTTTGTAGCCGATGCTCCAGACTGTCACGTCTGTTCGTATATTATTCCGATGGTAGTAGATCTTCGATAATCTACGGTACGGTTGCCGGTAAGACAAAAAAAATATAGTAGAATACGACTACTTGTAGTAAACCGTATATGAGGATACTGGAATACAGGGGTACTGGCGTACTGGCACATGATCATATCATGGGGTCATGTAGAATAAGTTACGCACGACTTGTCAGGGTGATCACACCAAGTGCTCGCACCAGAGATATGAGCCCCAGGAGCTCACTCTCCCACCTCTCCCCATCATCACCGCTCTCTTGAACACGGCTACATAGGCGCCACCGTTCAAAACCATCTCTCTTTCTTCTGTTCTATTGAGCAACGCAGCAAGTGTATCTCACGATCACTGGGTGTCATCATCCACCTGCGAGTCTCTTCACGAGACGCGTCATCATCAGCCACATTACGTCGTTTTTTTCACCGACGACGAGCAACGATCCCTGTTCGTTAGTGGTCCTCCCGATAGGCGGCCCATTACGCATACTGTACTCGTATACTCCGAACGTTGTTGCGATTGAAATTCGTCAAGGCAGGCGACACCATTCGGGCTTCCTACTCGACTGCGGGGGGGAACTATATACACTAAGGATCGGTCTCAACGAGAAGTGTTTTTTTACTTTGTAACAGGTAGGTTTTTTCAGTATTTTCTTGAAATTTCGGTATTTTCCCGATTTTTTCTCGGGAAAATGTTTTTTTGTCCTGCCGACGACGCCACTTGTTAAGACCAGAGGTCGGGACACTTTGTATCCCTGGACAGGTTTGCCTATTAAGCCGGTAGTCGTTGATACTTAGTGTGTTGCTGCTTAGAGATAGAAGAAGAGCACCTTTATTCCTTTCGTGCACGCGGAGACTGGGAGCCAAGCTCGTGCCTCGCTGAGGAAACCCCTGGTTTTCCATCTAAGATACGCCTCCCTAATACTACAAATACCATCCCAGTGCCCAGGTAATTACCGGGCTTTCAGCCTCATTCAAAGCGGTACCATAACAAAAAGACGAAAAACTTCAACCCCGAAAAGAGTCGCCTCGAAGTTTTTAGGTATCCTTGTTTTTTTTACAGTGTTTTTAGGTGCAAGGGTGACGAGGATCGGGCAGCTCCACCGTGCTTGCCGTGCTACCCTTCACGAGCAGACAAGGTTGGCCAGGGTTGTCCCTAAGGTCCTCCACAGGCCATGGCCGCTGTACCTGGCCGACCTTCGACACCGCGGGTTCTTTAGACGGTTCTATCGAAGGGAGGAGAGTTCTGTCGACAAACTACAGTACTGCAGTAGTTGAGCTTTTTCGTTCGCTTCTCCGTCGACATGAGCACTATGCCCAGCTTTCGGTGCGTCGGATTCGTCGTGCGAACTCTGAAATCGAGCTGGGACTTTAGAATTCCGTGACGGTCGACTGCTCTCACTCATGGTGCAGGCAGTACTGCTGTTTCGGGTGTCGAGGGGTAGTGTGGCCGTGCGTGGGGGGTGGTGTGAGTTCTTAGGACGAAGACGGCGGCCGGCAAATGCACCCTTTCCAGAAACTTGAACTGGAAAACTGCCTTTTATCACCTTGAAGAAAGTCGTCTCTACGTTTTTCGGGAAAAACCGAAATTTCAGCAAAACCTGAAAAACGGGCTCTTCGTCAAGACCAACCCTGATATATCACTCTTGTACTTTTTTTTTGTGTTTTTTTGTGAAGCCCATACCTCTCGTACCCTGTAAGAAGAGCAGTCGGTGGTGGGGAGGGGGGATAGGGTACCGCCGTAATGTTGAATGCACACATCATACTTATATGCGGGGTTGTCCTCCCCTTGTACCCAATCTTAAACATGGCCCTCGGATGGTGCCCGGGGACCGTGACCTTACCATCACCGCCTTTGCTCTACCTGGTATATGTCTGTCACGAAGCATTTACCTCGAACCAAACGAAGGGAAAATTTACCTCAGAAATACCGTCGTCTCATTTCTTTTTGGCGTGGTTGCTCTGGCTTTCTCTTCTGTTTATTCTCGCTGATGCCAGTAGTTACCGTCCTGTTGATTCAGGAGATCAACCTTCTTGAAGTCGACAAAGCCAGATTGACAGTCACCGTACCATGGGACCTCGCCGCACACAATAAGATACCGCCACCGATGGTGGGCCCTGTTGCTTGTGCTACTTCAACACAATCTACTGGCTGCAGCTGCGTACCAATACACGGGAAGGACGCCTCGTACGCTTTGGTAGGTTATGAGCCTCGTTTAATCGGCGAATCTGTGCATATGATACCTATAATAATACAGTGAAACGAGTTTTTTTTATCTTAATGGGGGATTTTGAAGGCGAGAGAGCGAAGCTTCCGACGCTACAAGGGAGCTTCTTCCCGTTTGGCTCGCACGTACGTACAACAGTACACACATTAGAAGAGGAGTATTTGGCACTGAACCACAATCTGCTGAGGGTCTGGTTATCTAACTGTCTCCGTCTGTATGTATGGGCCGACATCGAGAGGACAAGATACACATTTCACGACGCATACTTCCTTGATTGCGATGAACCCGCGGCCGGAAGAACGGGAAAAATAGGGGGGAACTTATCTCACCAATTTCGTGGCAAGCGGTCAAGAGTTCGGCGAAAGAACTCGGCTATCATAGGGTGGCCTTTTGGAGCAGCCTCGGACCTGGTGATATTCTTGAAAACGACATCTGCAGGAGAGTCACATTTCGATCCCTTTTGTCATTTTCTTAAGAACCTTCAAGCGACGCTCTCAACTTCTCGTGATGGGGAGCACTCTAGCAAGAAGATTTTTCCCGGGACGCTAAGGTACTGGTTTTGAGCCGCTCCGAGCCTTTTGCGTTGCATACTGAACATGTCCACCGGCTGTCTTGGCTTGCTAATTCGTGAAAAGGACGAACAAGAACGGGGGTTTCTACGTTTCTACTCCAGATTTGTTGTTTCTGGTGTGAAACCGTCGGTTGGATTTGTGTAACCGCCAAATTTGTTTTGTACGACAACGCCTGCTGCTGCTGCTGCTGCTGCGGATGGATGCGTTGCTGGATGTCGGTTTTAGGGCAGCCCATCCACTACTTTTCTTATGTGTTCCAGAGTAGCAGGCCTTGCACCACCCTGATGTGCTGCTGCCGCCGAGA
Source organism: Macrocystis pyrifera (assembly GCA_031763025.1). Lineage (NCBI taxonomy): Eukaryota > Phaeophyceae > Laminariales > Laminariaceae > Macrocystis > Macrocystis pyrifera. The sequence goes on along the minus strand of JASSKH010000035.1, from coordinate 2,733,283 downwards.
TTTTTGGGTGGTCGCATGTTGCGTGTGGGGGGTATATGGATCGCGTGCAGGGTTGGTTTGCCTAGTGCAGTTATGAGGACAGGTTTCCACCGTGCAAACGTGCCAATCGACGGAAAGTCCTCACTACTTCCTCTTTCTTACTAATAATAAAGGATATTATGAGCCTTGTTTACTGGAAGGACTCTCGATTATTACTACTTCCTCTTTCCTACTAATAATAAAGGATATTATGAGCCTTGTTTACTGGAAGGACTCTCGATTATTACTACTTCCTCTTTCCTACTAATAATAAAGGATATTATGAGCCTTGTTTACTGGAAGGACTCTCGATTATTACAGCTCCAGTTGTTGGTAGCCTTTATCACACCATGGGGGAGTCTGGTCAAGACGGCCTTTGAGAGCAGTATCAAGGCCGTCGACGGGAGGCAGCACGTCGACAAGTTAGTTAGCACAACGCCTGGCCCGTGAAGACAACCAGCATTCGATGCAGCGCCATGTGCCAGGCTTTAGTACGATGAAGCGTTGGTGACTGCCCGAGCCAGTGCTGCACGGAGGGTCTATTATTAATAGTGTAGACAGCTATCAAGCTGTCGGAAGCCCCTGTGGCAACAGTAGGGGTAAGGAGAATCTCCGCAGCTGGACGCCTTTACATGCCGTGGAAAACTAGAAACGTACGCATCACCGTGTATTTTTAAGTACCACCCCACGAAAATAAAACAAAGTCAAGCACAATCAGTGGGAACCGTTTCATCCACCTGTCACGTGCCATCTATCGTGCATGCATATCGACCAACGCGTTCGAAGCCTCGTTGATCAACCGCGTTGGCTGTTCCAACAACCAAGGCAAAGGAGACGTGAAGGGATTCAGGAGATACAACGAGCTTGCTTTGGAAGGACTCCCTAGAAACTCAACATCAGGTAAGTGCAGGAGAGGTAGTCTGAGGTGGTGTATCGATGATAGTCCTGTGGAGGCCTGACGGCTGAACGACGCTGCTACATGATGAGCCCAGGGAGAATACTTTATGAAGGCATCTCAGTCGAGGACATATCCTTTCCCCTGTACATTTGCGACAGGAAAATTCGGACAGGTCGATTCTTGCCCAAACATATGAAGGCCCTCGCGTAGAACTGGTTCGGACGGACTCTACTCCTCGCATAATTCCTGGAACACAGCAGTGCCGCTACATGCCCCCCCCTGCCCGACAAGTAACTGTCATCGGTGCAAAACAGGCGTCCCGATCACGTCCCGGTTAAAGCACGCGCTGGCCATTTATGTACAGGTCTTCCTCCTTTTTCCCCAGGTGTCCTGTCGCTGCAACATACTGCCATCATCTTCTTGTAGACTCGTGGCCCGATTGAGACGCCAATACCATGCAGATTTGACCCACGAACATTTTGTATATCTGTATCAGTAACGGACACTTGATGACATCAAACGTCTATAGCCCACAGCGGCATCAGCACCCCTCGCCATCAAACTCGACGACCATGGCGTTCCCGAGGAGATACGTACCAGGTGAGTGTAAGCCTGAGTCGTGTAGTGTTCATTCTCCCTGTCAATGCTACGAATTATAGTACACAATTAAAGCGGATGGAGACAGGTGGGTACCAGGGCGGCCTTACGGGTGGGAGCTTCAACACCAAGGACACTCGAGGCTCTTCGAACGGTGAGTATAATACCGAACACGATACTTCCGCGTTCCCGTCTAATACCAACTAACCCGGCATTTGGTACAAAACGTCGTCGTGGGTGGGATACGGAAACTATTGGAACTACGTGTATGATACCACCTGTCGCATTTCACTGATTGGTATTGTCCAGGCCTTTGGCACTCCTTGCTCCAAGAGGTAATTCCTCCACAAACATCACAAAAAAAACATCGGTTATGATTCAATCTCCGTTCTTATCGACCCGCGCACTTCTGACTCCCATGCACCGCCATTTAGGTCGTTCTTGTACGTTCGGCGGTATATTATGCCGGTACATCGGGGGGAAGATGCTATACCCAACATGGACACATCAGCAGCAATCTTCATGCATATTGAGCTTTTTCTTGTAAAGCAGTTTCTACTTACCCGACGCCGTCTACGACTACTGCAAGCAGGTGGCGAAGTTGAGCACTCCAGACATAATACAACCATGCAGCAGGATCTAAACCCAAACACGCACGTACGTCCTCTGAACTTTAGCTGCTACGTGCAGTGACTACGTCGACTTTGAAACGACATATACACCAGATATGATGTACCCGTATGATAAATCGAGTGACGACGGGATCTTGAAATGATCAATCTGAAAACTGCCGGCACCAAATCCCCTTCTCTCTTCCGTCTGTACCGCGTGTTATTTTTGCCGCTACCTTGCTTCTTTCGGCGGGGTTTCCAGAGTGCTCTATGCCTGCCAGGGGCGGGGTCGACACCAGTTGCGGCGCACCGTTATCAATCATCACGCTCTTTTTTGTGGGGACAATCAAAACAGCTGCTTTTACCACCAAATCCAACCATAAATACTCATACGGTACTTTACATGTGTCAGCCAACATGAATGCCCTCGGCACGACACAAAGCGTCGAGAGTGTAAAAGCCGCTGCCAACAACAACGATTGCTACAGCTACTACTGTAAGTCCATCTCTTTTGCATTTACCGAGTTACATACACGATGGACTAGTCCAAATGTCCAGACTTGACACACAGGAAATTCCTCCACACATGGCATTTGCTTTCCGTCCGAAGTTTCGAGTCACCCTCACCGCCGTCCTATGTACAAGCCTGCCCTAACACGCTGCGAGTCAACAGGAAAAAGAGCAACCCCGTACAGAGCACAGCAACCTGAACATATCAATTTACGACGTAGCTGGGTGGGGGGAACCCTGCAGTCAGCCTCACTACGATCACCACCACAACCTTATAATTCACCATAAACAAAAATACACGACGTGCTTACATCGCTCACGCAGACTTTGGGCCAGCCCCAATGCTAACACGCCGTTCCCTATCTATTGTAGCAATTCGTCTTTCGGGAAATCCAAACAAACGCAAGCAAGCGCTGTAAGCACTTTGAAAATTGCGGTTTTACAGGGAGGGGTGGAAACCTTTTCCAGCGCAATAAATAAATGAATGTCATCGGCGCATCCATACACGCCTGGAATGGCGGAGGGTTGGGAGACAAAACAATACCCGGATAGACCCGATCCACAGACCCGATCCGCAACCCGTCAAAAAAAAAAGAGCCGGGCTAAAAACATTACAGAGAGGTAGCATAGGAAGTGGTGGGCTAGGAAGAAATAAAACAGAGCTTGAACCACCGTGATCTACCACAGAACGCCATCCAAACTCTCCGTTTCTACATAGAGACTTTCGAGAGACAGGGCTACATTTAGCCAATCTCCCGGCAAAACACATCTATTCTCGTAAATAAAGATAAAACACGACACGAAAAAATATATATAGAGCCAGTGTAGAACTATGTTGAATCTTCATCGACCGACTCGCCTGCCTCCCCCCCCCCCCTCCCTGCTTGCCCGCTGACTCCTCTTAGAGACCCCCCCGGAAGCGCCCGAAAGACATTCATCAGCCAGGTAAACGTATCGATCGCAACAAAGGAAACGAAAGACGTACCGACGACGACGAACGCGAAGCCCATTCAACATGGAGCTACTACATACTGATGCCCAAACAGCGAAAGTTCAGTACTTAGACCCACGCTCGCTCACGGACAAGGCGAGGCGCCGACGAACGGCAGGGGTGGGGGCGGGAACGGGCGCAGGGGGGGTGGCGGCGGCGGCTTTTGTTTTTTTGTATGTTATTCTCTGCTTTCTCGCTTGTAGCAATAGCAGGGATCCAATCCCGAGCGCCCGTACGCACGAAGAGAAAAACACCGGGCAGGCAACACAAGAACACAAGGAAATAAGATCGAAACTCAGACACATGAAAAAAACCCTCGTTCAAGAAATAAACCTCAAACCATCCGCCGATGCTTTCTATGCACCCGGCCGACGGGCACGATCGTCACCAAAATGGACGTGACCGCATCCTATGATTGATAATATCGGTCAAAAGCGATAGGTGGAGCGGTGGGGGCAAGTGGGCAACGTAGGTGCGGCACCACGACCGTTGCGTTGAACAAGACCTCAATCTACCAGTGTTTAACAGTCATTTGAGCAAAAGAGTCCTGCCGAACAATTAGCGCAAAATACCAATCAGTTTGGAAGGTTAAGCAAACAAATTACGAAGGGCAGCATCGATAATTTGGAAAAGAAAAAGCAGACCGCCCGGCTACCCAACCAATTCACATGTAATCACCTCTTCTCGCCACGCGCATTCCACCGGCATGCCAGCAAAACATCGGCCTGTATCTACCCACACGAAGCCAGACACAAACAGCACAAGCTGCGATGCATCAAGACCAACGCCCCGCATCTCTCATTAGGTCGACAGCTCCTGCGCAGAGTCCAACGTCGAATCAAGTCCCTCTCCAAACTCCGTCCTTCTACCCCCCCCCCTCTCTTCAGTAGCTATCTCAGTCATTCATGAAGCCGAACATGCCTTCCATGTTCCCGCCGCCTCCACCCGCGCCGCCGGAAGAAGACCCGAGCGACGACCGCGGAGAGCCGCCGAAAAAGAGCGGGGCCTCAGGTGACCCGAACGATGACGCCACCGTCGGTTGCGATCCTTCATGCGCGATACGGCGGTCACTGCTGCTGCCGGCGCCCGCCGCGGACATATAGTACCCCAGACGGGATCTGCCCCCCGCCCGCCCACCTGCGCCGTTGACACCGCAGCCCGTGCCAACGGTGCCGGGTACCAAACGCTCTGCTAGCTGCTGCTGCTGCTGCTGCTGATGCTGCTGCTGACTCGGGGGGTAGCGGCGATGTGCAACCTCCGAGCCAGAAGCATCCTCGAAGATTCTTCCGCTTACCCCGGGCACAAACTCGCTCCCGCCGAAGGTGGCCAAGCCCTGCCCGTAGCGCGGGTCGGACGTCGCCCGTCGCCTGTCACCGTCCCCGGAGGGCCCCGACGGAGAGAAACAGCCCGGCTGCTGCTGCCACCGAGCGCTTGCCCCCGACGCATCAAACGAAAAACTCTCCCAGCGCTCGGCAACAACGTCGCCGATCAGCGCCTCCTCGAACGGGGCGGCGTCGCTCATGTCCTCGGTGCTCAGCACGCCCGCCGCCACCGCAGACGCCGTCGCAAAGGCGCCCAGGTTGTCTGACCACTCCGCCTCAGCTGTGGGGTCGCACGCGGTCAAGGGCGGCGACGGCGCCGCCAACGGCGCAAAAAAAGAGTGCATAATTGGTTGGTTCGGCGGGGAGAGTCCTGGCGGCGCTCGGCGTGAGCCCCCAACAGGACCCACGGCGGGGTCAGGGTTCGACCTCGCGCGGAGGCGGTTGCTACCGATAGGCCCAAGCGGAAGGGAGGCGTTGGCGCTCGCGAACGAGGGGATAGCGAGCGGGGAAGCCGGAGCTGGGAGCAAGACCGGGCTTCGCGGGCTCTCCACGGAAACCCAGGTGGAAGAGGGCCTCTGAAAGGGCCGGCCAGTTGGAATAGAAACAGCAGCAGCAGCAGCAGCAGCAGCAGCAGCAGCAGCAGGGCCGGGGACTACACCAGGAGCAGCAGGGGCAGCAACAGCAGATGGAGCCGTAGAAACGATACTCGGCCAGCCCGTCGCTTGCAGTGCGGGGCTTGAGGGCGGAGGGTAAGAGGCCTGGCGTTGGTACATCCTAGCGTTCGGCCCGTGAATGGAGGACGCCGTCGGGGAGGGAGAACGCCGAAGACTGGGCGCCGCCGCGTTCGTCGGCGTCGCTAGACTCCCGTGGCCCTCTCCTTGAGGGCGGAACTCCCCCCGGTGACCGTACCCACCCCCCGCCGAGGCACCTCCACTGCCACCGACGCCGCTGCCGCCAACGCCACTACCGCGTCCTGGCGCATGATTGCCTTTACGTGCGACGTGCGGTTGGCGATACACCTGCCTCCCGCCGTGGTTTTTTTCCGGCGTCGGGATCATAGACGCCGCCGGCGACGCTAGCGCGGGCGGATTGAGAGGGTCCATCAACGACGAACAAGTCGAGGAGGCGGAGGAGGTGGAGGGAGGAGGAGTACGGCGAGGAGGATGGCGGCGGGGCGCTCTCGTACGACGGGCTCTTGCCGATCACTGGGGGTCGAGCGGTGGGCTTGTTCGGCTGCTGGGAATGGGCTCCGACGTTTGCCGGAGAGGCAGGCCGTTGCGAGTGCGGCTCCTGCACCCTCGATCGTTGGCTGTCCGCCCCTCCTCCCCGTCCTCCGTGGCTCAGGTAGCCGCTCCCCGACCCCATCCCCGGCAATGAACGCCCCACATGTTTCCTGTCGTTAACGGAAGACCGGCCCCCGAACCCGTTTCCTTCTCCGTGTGCCCTTCCGCCTGTTCCCACCGCCACCGCCCCAACGCCACTGCTGTGCTTGCCGCCCGCACCTCCGATCGGTTGCGCCGGGCGCAGTGTTGCGCTCCTTGGCGTCACCTGCGCCGGCTTCCCGGTGCCTCCCGGCACCGTGCTCCCCGTCGCTTGGGGTGGTCGCCGTTGTTGAGCTCCTCGGTTCGGCGTCGCGATCGGCGGCGGCAGCCGTTGCTGCTGCACCCCGCGATCTCCACCGGGCCCGTTGGGCGGAGTTGCCTTGGGCTGACGGTTGGGTTTGCTGGCTTGCCCCGGCGACGTGAGCACTTCCACGGCACCAGCGGGCGTCAACTCTCCTCGCGCCCTGCCGTCCCTTCCGATGTCTTTACAGGTCGTTGTCCCTTCCACGACGGCGGCGGCGGCAGCAGCAGCGGCACACGACACCCCTTCCTGTCGTTCGCCGTCGATTACCTTATCGTTTGCTGAAACCATGGCGGGATCGCCCGCCCCCCCCCCGCCACTGCTGTCGCCACTACCACCTCTTCCGTACCCACGTTAGCCACTGTACCCTTAACGGCGGCCACCTCTTCTCCGGTGGCCGCCGCGTCCGTGTCTCGCGTCACGCCACGACGGACGGCTCGAGCCGGCCCGCGCTTCTTGGCGAGGTCCTTATTGCCTTTGGTCGGCTTCGACGGCGCATCGCCCTTGGGCGGGAGACGGGTCGGCATTGACGAGCAAGACGTCACCTCTGTCGCATCGGTCTCGGCCCGCGGGGTCAATGTCGGCGTCTTTGTCGTTGCCGTCGTCATCCTCGTGTCGAGGTCAGTCCGCGCAGGCTTAGGCTTCGTAGCGACCCCATACGATGACTTGGAAGAGTAGTCGAAAGACGAAGGGTAAGTCTCCGCCGAAAGGGAAGCTACCACGGCCGCCGACGCGCGCACCTCCACGGACACAGCAAAGCCACCGCAGCCGTGCGAAGCCGCCGTGAAGCATCCGGCCGCGCGTGCATGCAGCCGCCTCGCCCAGCCAGCCAGGGGTGGCAACTCCGGCCCCTTCCCGAGCACGACGCAGCCCGCGAACAAAGCTCCCAGCAGCAGCATCAGCTTGGTCAGGAGCCATGCGCGCCCCCACCGACCGTCATCACGACTCACACCTCTCCCGCCGCGCTGGTCGGGGCGACCTTCTTCGCCCGCATCGCCACCGATGGAGGTAGCGGCGGCGGCAGCCACGCCCTTATTTTTGCGCTTGCCCTTGCTCGCGGACGCCGTCCGCCAGGCACTCCGGCACGCCGCCGCTGCCGAGGGCCCGCCGGCGGCCGAGGCTAGCATACGTATCGACACGCTCCCCGCAGAGGACATCACGTTAAGGGTGCGCCCGACCGGGTTGCAGTTCACGGGGGAGTAGTCGACGACCACTTCCAGCTCCTGACCCGGTTGCAGGGTCTGCGGCTGCCATCGCCCCGGGCACGTCTCCCCCACCACCCGGAAACCTCCGTCCGCGCAAGAGGTGGGTGCCGCTGTCCCCACCCAGGCCGCCCCGCCCCGACCCCGTGAAGAGTAGTACGCGTCCTTGCGGGCGCTTCCGTAGAACAGCCACCGTAGCCATCGCCCGGCGGAACGCCCGTCGTTTGCATCACCACCGCTGCCGCCGTGGCCGCGGCTTTCTCTACCCCCACCCCCCCCCCACCTCCACCCCCCCCACCCCCACCCCCACCCACCGCCCCCGACCCTTCTGATGCCCACGCCGTGAACCGTGAGCGGTATGGTACCCTCGTTCGACAGGACCCACCGCTTCACCACCGGCTCCGTCGTGGGGGGAAGCCGCGCCCAGGACCTAAAGTCCACGGGAAACCGTGTCACCTCGTCATCCCTTTCCTCAGCCCTCGAGCCCCCTGCCACGAAGCCCGTCCCCGAGTCCTTTGGGAACCCCACCTCCACCTCCACCGCCGCCTGCGGCCCGGAACTCCCCCACGGGCGAACCACTAGCAGCCCCGACCCCGCCTCTCCCTCAAGAGCAACGGGCTCGACGTGCGTGATGTTGTTGAGCAGGTAAACGTGCGCCGAGAAAAGACCATCCCGCGACGGCGCAAACCGCACCGGTCCAAGGATGGTCCGGCCGCCGGGGGCCAGCACCTCTGGCGCGAAGCCGCCCACGCGGACATGAAATGCCCCTGGTGCTGCTTCTCCCGCCACCGGGGTCGACGTTCCGTCGCTGGCGAGGGATTCCGACTGCTGCCCGGTCCGGGCTCTCGTTTGCGCGCTGATGGTGTCACCACTAAACCCCCCTGCCGTCCCCGCCGCCGCCGCTGGCAAAGAGGTCGACGCCGTCTCGAGCGCGACAGCAACATCTGCCTCTACCCCCGGCGCGACTATCGCGTCCGACGCTTGCCCCCGCTCGGTCCACACGGCGGGCTCGCCCGACGCCGAGGCGAGCTGCACGCGAACGGGAACATCCGCCGGGTTTGCAACCTCGATGAAGACCTCTCGCCACTCGCCCACCTGGGTAGGGGGGAACCGGAGAGGCAAGCCGTTTCCGTAACGGCTTCTGAAACGCTTTCTGTGATTGTTTTCGATGCCGACCCCGGCTGTTGCTGCCGCGGTCTCGTGGGTGTCGTCTTTTTCTGTTTCTCTTTCGGTTTCGGTTTCGAGAGGCCACGGATAAGGGGGGTCGCTCGCGGCTCCCACCACAAGGCGTGGGATCTCGAGAGAGACGAAGACGGAGAGAGGGGTCGCAGCCGGTCCCAACGTGGTCTTCACGGTCACCTGCACACGAAACAACGAAAAATACCAGGGTCCGCACGGGGCAGGGAGAAGTTCATGACGATGCGCAATGCTAGACAATGTCTCGCGGGAACGGTATGAAGCTGGGAGGAGGGAGCAGGGGGGAAGACTGGTAGCCGTGTCGTTTACAGCGAGATAGACGACGCAAACGGGGCGATATTTGAGAGTAGTGACAAGGGGGATAAGCGAGTGGCCGTGTAACCTACAGCGGAGCAGACCAGCAGAAGTGGGTTCAACCTGCAGAGCATCAGGCGAAACCAGGAAAACTTTGCTATCTGGGCCAGGGGATTACTTTGTTGAGCACACTCGAATGTCACGGGGCCACAACCGGCGAAAGTGTGCCAACGACAAATCCCAGCTGGCAAAGGGTTCTACGGCATGTGCGAACCTACAGCCAAGAAACCACAAGCGCTGCCACCAGCCTGCAAAAGGGTAGAAAAAGGGAAGAGACCCCTATGTACAGACTGCAGAAAAACGGAAGACGTAACGAAAGACAAGAGCAAAAGAAAAAACACAAGCCCAGAGATGTACAGTAAGAAAGAAACTCAACGAAAGAGTGCCCCTCGCTCAGATCGTGAGCCGTCTTTCCCACTGCCCACAAACAAGCACGACTCTACCAACGCACCTCCTCGCGGAACCGATTCATCCCGGACGCTACCACCTCCGGCCAGACGCTCCAAAGCTCCCTCGCCGCCCGCGCGGACTTATCCCCCCACCGCCACCGCACCGCTATGCGCCCAGCCCGCCCCATTAGCGCCTCCTTTATCGCCTCGGTCAACACCAACTCCCGCACAACCACCACCACCGCCGCCGCCACCGCCACCGCCGCCGCCGCCACCACCGCTACTACCCTTTACTGCGCGAGGCCTGCTACACCCCCCTCGCCGAGGGTTATCTCCCGCAGCTAGGGTCAACGTGTGGCCTTCGGCGCAGCAGTAGGTGACGAGGTCATCGGTTGCGTGCAGCTGGTGGTCATCGTGGAGTTCATTCACAAGCCTGGGCATTTCGTTTTATTTCGGGGGGGGGGGGGGGCGGGGACGGCGATGTGGAAGGAAAAACAGGACGCTTTTGAGCGCCTTTGAGCGCCGATTGTCCCGGCAGGTGTTTGGTCGCATTCGTGCGTGGCTCGGCGCGGATGCTTGTGATGTGAAGCTGGCGGCTGTCCTCTCTTCACGAGTCCCATTATTATCTTTACCCGGGCAGTGTATTATCGTATTATCTTACCAGAGAGATCGAAATTATGAGAAGAGTTTCTGAGGATGATGTGCCTCAGCGTTTCTCGAGAGGGAAACGGTGGTACCATCGTCTTTTCGGCGTGGTCGCCGAGGGTTTCAGGGGCTACCACATGTGACAACTGCGTCGACAATAAATAATCACGCGGCGGAACGAGCGACCAGGACAGCACACGAATGCACACTTGTACAAGCCGCGGTCGAGCAGCCCGCCCACAGAACCTCTAGCCCACCTTGATTGGGGTTGGTGATGGTTGGGTTTCGGTAGGTTTGTGCCCTCTACTCCCTCCCACCCCCCCCCCCGCCCCCTCAAAACCCCTATAAAGTACCTGGTAACTCTTACCCACATCTACCACAAATCAAACCCACAACGATCAACAAAAAGCGAAACCATACCTCAGCAAGGTCCGCTCCAACCCCTCCACCTCCTCTCCCTCCAGCCGCTGCTCTGCGTTGCCACTGCCGCCGCCGCTAACTCTCGCGTGGACGAGGATCTCCTCCGCCCTTCTCGCCAAGCATGCCCACGCGTCATCACCGGCGCATTCCTCGGACGCGTTAAACTCCACTCGACCCACCTGTGGATAAAGCATGCATCATAGAGCGTTGCATGCGAAACAAGAGAGGGAGGGATTTTGGAGGGGAGGAGGTAGGGGGGTAAGAGGTCTCGGGGGCGGGCGGGGGGGGGGGCGGCAGGGTGTGCGTGGTGGATGAATAGGGAGTGAGGAAGAGAAGGGCGCGGGTTGGGCGGGGATGGGGGCCAGGGCACATTTTCTGACGCTTTTTTTCCGTCTATGATATTGCTGCTGCCTACCAAATAAACGAAGCGTCACGCGAAGCAGCCGACGGGGAGACAAACAGGGACGTCGCCGCACCCCGAGCCTTCCGCTATAAGTTTGCGTGAAGAGCGTAAATAGTCAAAACGAACACACACACACCAAAACCCAAGGCGTACATAGTTGCTGCGCCCGTTGCGGGAGGGGAGGGGGGGGGGTAGCGGCCGTAGCGGTTGCGGTTGCGGCCGCCGGGCAACAACCCGAGCGGGCGCCCGGAGGCAGATGGTTTCGAGGCTACTACTGTATCAAGTATTAAAATATGTTAAGCGCCCCCCTCGCAATGTCTGCCTGGTAGGTGGAAACCCGACGTGCCCCGTCCCGGCATTGTAGGGATGCGAGGGTCTATGGTCCTGCGACTACGGCCATGCATGATAATGAGTACACCCCCCCGTAAGAGGCAAAAGGAAGTAGTACTATTAATAGTGGGAGATTTTAATTCAAGAATTGGGAAGGCAAGCAAACTGAACGATAACATTGGACAAAATGGGGAAGTAACAAGTATTAATAGTAAAAATGGGGAAGAGATATTGAAGTTCCTCAAGTACAACGAGATGAAGACGTTGAAAGACACAGTAAAAAAGGCAGAACCGGAATGGACTAGACAGTGCATACAACAGGGAGAAAGCTCTATCCTTGACTTTTTAGTATTAATAGTAGAAAATGGAAGTGGTGAGGAAACGGAACTACGTGTATGCGCAGCGGACGTAGGAACTACGGATCAGTCTAATATGGACAGAGTCAACAGGCGAGAGTTATTAAACATAGACGACGTAGGAAATTGCACACATGGAGAATAGATAAACCACAAGTAAAAGAGAAACGGCAAGAGTTCCAAGAATAGATGGCCAAAAATGCAGAGCACTTTTCCGAGCTATTGGAAAGAACAGGTACAACAAGCAATGCTATAGAGAGGGATGATGCATGAGCTAGGGTAATAGAATGATGGGAGCACTTGGTCAACATCACATCAAGTAAAGTAATAGGCAAGAAGTTGATAGTATGCAACAGGGCAGTAAAATGGTGGGATGAGGAAGTGAAAGAGGCTATAAGGGCGAGGAGAAGGGCACACGCAACACATACATCGAGTAAAACTACGACAGGATGGGAGGAATATGCAATAGCTAGAAAGAAAGTAAAAGAGATGGTAGAGAAGAAGAAAGGGATATGGAAAGACGTAGTAAATAAAACGAATGAAGACTTTGAGGGCGGGATGAAGCACATGAGGGTAGGGATAAAAGGGATATTGAGTAAACAAGTAGGAGAGGCAGACGCGGGAAGAGCTACCTAAAGAGCACAGAACGGTAAAATGGTTAGTAGTTCGAAGGGGAGAAGGGAAGTACTAGTAGTCTGAGAGCATGACCGTAAGCTAGGAACACCCACAGCCAATGAAACGTTCGACCCAGAATTCGAGAAGGAAATCAAAGCGTGGGCAGTAGCGAATGTAGATACATCAGAAAGGGAAGACAATGGTTCGGAAGGGTTACAGCGAGAGTTCACAAGGGAAGGAGTAAAGAAGTGTGTAGCTAAACTTAAGAATAGAAAGGAAGCAGGGGCAGACCAAATAGTGAATGAATCTATGAAGTACGGGGGAGAAGGAATGCTTCCCGTGACGGTTATGTTGTATAACTGGATATGGAAAAACGAGTACGCACCTAGAAGGTGGAGGTAAGGAGTAGTATTAAAAGTAAACTTATTCAACAAAGGAGATATGGCTGACCCGGGGAACTGTATGTAGAGGGATAACGCCACTAAGCACAGTAGGAAAAATATGTTGTAAGATTTTGAACGATAGAATGGGAACGATGATGGAGAAGGAAGACAGAATAAGCGAAGGGCAAGCAGGGTTTAGACCAAACCGTAGCAGCGTAAACCATGTGTACACCTTAGGTAAGATAATCCAAGGTAGTAAAGACGCGGGACTAACAACGTACTGTTTTTTTCTACATGTACAGAAAGCCTACGACACAGTATGGAGAAATAAATGGACTGTGGAAAAAACTGTGGGAAATAGGAATCAGAGTAAAGATGTGGAGAATGATGAAAAATATGACGGAATGTGCGAGAAGTGCTGTGATGCTGGACGGGGAAATATCGAAGTATTTTGATAGCTAAGATAATCCAAGGTAGTCAAGACGCGGGACTGACAACGTACGGTTTCTTTCTACATGTACAGAAAGCCTACGACACAGTATGGAGAAATAAATGGATTGTGGAAAAAACTGTGGGAAATAGGACTCAGAGTAAAGATGTGGAGAATGGTGAAATATATGACGGAATGTGCGACAAGTGCTGTGATGCTGGACGGGGAAATGTCGAAGTATGTTGATATTTTACAAGGGGTTGCACAGGGATGGACGGTGTTCCCTAACCTATTCAAGATATATGTATATATACATATGTTAACGACCTCATAGTAGCAGTCGAAGCAGCAAGGCAGGGAGTCACGGTAGGGGAAGATGCGGTGTCGGGATTGATGTCTGCGGATGACTTCGTGGGGATATCAGAAACACCCGAAGGATTGCAGAAACAAATTGACAAGGCGCTAGAATACACTAGGAAACGGAGGTTGACGGCGAACGTCAAGAAATGCGCACTGTTAATAGTTGTTTGTAACGAAGAAGACGTGAATCCGATAAATTCCAGTTGGGAGTGCGGAGAAGGTGAATTGCCGATCGTAGACCAGTATACGTACCTTGGTGTAGAGATCTCAAAAGAGTGCCTTTGGGATACAAATACAGCAAAAGTAATAGGAAAGGGAAAAGCGCACGCAGGTGAGATGGATGCGATCCTAACAGACTCGCACCTTGACACCAGGATTAAGAGATGTATCCTGATGAATGTGCCGGTCGTACCATAGCTATTAAAATAATATTCGGGACAAGTATGGGAAGGGAACGCGAAATTCGTTAAACAGTTGGAAATAGTACATATGACAGCAGCTAAAAAAAATCTGAGGTGCTAAGTACGACTATCAATATTACGGCGGACCGTAGAAAATAGGATCAAATATTGTTAGTAAAAATAGAGAAATATATAGGTTTTTGTGCATACCGTAGGTCCTACATACTATGGTCCTCCGCAATAGACAATACAGTATTGCTATTACGGGGGACCATAGTTAACAGGACCAAATATTGTTAGTAAAAATGGGTAAATAGATAGGTTTTTATGTATACCATAGGTCCTATTAACTATGGAACCCCGTAATAAGAGCAGAGCTGGGAATGCACCTGCCGAAGACAAATAGAGATGAGAAAGTTGAAATGGCAATAAAAAGTAAGGAACATGCCAAAACAGAAGTTGCCAGCCATAGTTGATGGAGTTGTATGGGAGAAAGTAACAAAAGGGCGAGCTCGAATGTGGTGGGATAGCGTAGTTGAGAGATTTGGAATGGTGTAGGGGGAAACCAAGAAGAGATGATGTCTGCCGGGAAGTTTGGGAGGTACAAGGTAGAAGTAGAAGAAAGGATGAAAGGAAGGGAAAGGCTAGCGCTAAGAAACAAGGTGGAATCGGAAAAACACCTATTAGTAGAGATATACGGAGGATTGAGGGAAGGAATAGGAATGAAAACGTATTTGCACGGCCCAATGGACTTCGCGAAAACGCTGAAACTGCGTTTTCGTGTAGGTGACCTGGACCTGCCAGAAAGAAGAACGAGGTATACCAGTAGCCGGGAGGAGGAAAGAGATGCGCATGTGTGCCCCTGTGGCAAAGCAATAGAGTAGAACTCACACCGTAGGAGAATGCGAAATATACAAGGAGGAACGGGATGTGTTAGAAGAAGAGATGAGAGAAATAGACGAACGTGACATGAAGGAGTTTGATACACTAGATAGCAGCGAGAAAACGATCGCTATCCTAGGAGATAGATGGTGGCCACAGGCGGCCAAACAGGAAGGGAAGAAGGCTAAGCAAAATTTTCTATGTAATACATGGAAACGAATGAGCGCCCAATTGTTGGAGGTGTCTCTATTAGGAGTAGGAATGGTGGTCCGTCTCGAAAGGGATGCGTGGTCATTGGTCAAATGACTAAGGCAAGCAACAAATGAGTACGCCCCCTACCCCCCCCCCCTCGCCCCTCGCCGCCGCCCATTCCTCTCCCTTGCGCACATGCCGATACACCGAACACCAAACCAAACCATGTAGTTGCCCCTCAGCGCTAGTGCTGCTCCACCCGCTTCCCGGACAATATAAAACCGAGAAGAAACCGAACCACCCACCTCCACGACATCGCTGAGGACACCACCACCACCACCCACGCTGTCCCCCCCCACCTCCTCGCGGCCCGCGCCTCCTTCAGCAGAAACTCCTGGCACCTCTCTCCGTGTCAGCGTGGTCCGCACCAGGGGACCGCTCGACTTCATCCACTCCACGCGGCCTTCAGAGGCGGCCGTCGACCGTAACGAAACCGCCGAGCTAGAAACCCTTCCGGGGAAGGCGTTATCGAGGTGGACCGCGAACTCAGACAGCGGCGTGTCATCCTCTCCTAGTTCCGGAGCGGCTCGACCCTTTTTATAAGCGGCGCCATCAAACTCGTAGCCGGTGCCACCGAAGTCGTCATAGGCGCCGTCGTGATCGTTATCGGCGGTGGCAGTATCGGCGGCCTTTTCGGTCGGGTTTCGAGGAGAAGCGGAAGGGTGTTCCCAGGGGGGGGCGTGGAAGAAAACCCCCCCGCTGACGGCGTCGTAGGTGACCAGAATCGGGACGGTCTCGACCGGGGTTGAGAGAAGGAGGCCTTGGACCTGGGGCGTTATTGGAGGAGACGAAGACAAAAAAACAAGTAAACAGCGACGAGACAAAAAGCACCAACCACTTTGAAAAAAACGGCGAAGAAAGGCAAGCAAACGACCAACACCAACAAACGTAAAAAAGTACCAGGTACCTGGTATGCTATCTATACACATATATCTACGACAACGTCTTGAGCGAATTTTCACGGTGGGCCAGCCAGGCGTGATGCGATGGTTGTCCCGTGTACGGCCCTCCGCTAAGTCTTGCCGTGTCTTGGCTGGATGAGCTCTTTCTCTCTCTCCGTCTCTCTCCGTATGTGTCTCCATTCTTCCACGTCTCTCTCGCATTCCCTCTGTCGCTGAGAAAAAACCTAGGGACGAAAAACGCCCCATACCTTGCAAAACCCACTAACCTCGAAAATACCACGATACACCTGGAGTACAAATACACAATACACTATCAATAGTGATGAACGACCTATTTACGACCACCACTGTACGGGCAAAGAAGGAACGCTCGGAGGCATCAAACCGCTGTGGCGCGCATCGAGACGGAATAATCTAGAACTTTTATTGCTATTAATATCAATAGTCGTATTGTAGCGCCCTCACTCCTTTCACAGCAGTGCAACAAAACAAATCGAACCTCACGAACCAACCCCGACGAATAAAAAATCACGCAACAAAAAAAATAATTCACGTATGTAAATTAAAAAAAAATCACGAACATTAAATGCCGGCCCTTTGTACGTACCTTGTACATGATACTCGAAGTATGATACACACAAAAAGAGAACAAAAACAAGAGGGCGAAAAAAAAAGGAACAAAATAGAGCCGAAAAAAGAGGAAGGTTGTCGTAGGGGAAACCTGGTGTTTGGGGGGTAACGGGTAGAAAAGATAAACCAGTGAAGGAATGAGACTGTTTCGGAGGGTTTCCCATAAAATAAGAAGGGATGTCGGGTACGGGGTAAGAATGAAAAATAGTGGAAGTTCCGGATGATTGATGAGGAAAGACCAACGCAGTTCAGATACGAGCAAGCAGCGGTAGAGCGGTGTGAAGCCGGGTCGTCGGTGCAGCGAGTATCCAGGGTAGATAGAACCGGGCAAGGGACGTCAGGGAGTCGTCAAGTGGTCAGCAGTCGTTGAGCCTGTGCGTTGGGAGGGTCCACGAGCGGGATGGGGGAACCTTACCGCGATACAGCAGCAGGACGAGGAGAATGACAATCTTGTGGGAGGCCCGGGCCCAAGGCGGGGGTCGCGTAGGACAATCACTCTTCAGCAGGAGAGTCGGGCAACAACGACGACGGTGGAGTGCGAGCAAATACCCTGGGTAGCCGGGGTACGAGTAGGAACGTGCACTTTGAGGGTAGCCAAGCAGTACACCAAGGAGCTCACATGCCGTCGGGTACGGGGGGTAGGGGGGGTTACACGTCGCAGGGTAGGGGGCGTGGGAACGGCTCGTATGGGAACCGCGAGCAGTCCAACTCCCTGCAACATGCCCCATCGCAGCGCAACAACCATTTTTTTTTCCCCGAAAACGAGTTTCAGGGCTCCCCATTGTCGGGTGGAGGGAGTTCGTATCAGCAGGAGGCGGGCTAGCCGCCAGCTCACGACCTTTAACGGGCCTTCACAGGCGCCCTGGGGCCTGGGAGGCCCGCCACCGCCGCAGCAGCAGCAGGGGTGGGCACTGCAGCAGCCGCATAGCCGGGGCACACCACAGCAGCTACGGCAAGAGTGGGCACCACAGCAAGAAGGGTGGGCATACAGGAGGGGGGGGGGGGGGGGGGGACCACAGCAGCAGCAGCAGCAGCAAGGGTGGCCATCAGAGCAATGCGGCAGGGAAAACGGGGCGGGGTTAGGTTGGGGCAGGGGAGTGCCGAACCCGCGACAGCAGCAACAGCGGCCAAGCAGGCAGCTACAGCAGCAGCAGTGGTCAGGCCTGGGGGGGTTCAGGGATGTAAGCGAGAGGGAGATAGACGTGTCGCGGTCGCGACAGCAGCAGATGGGGGCACCCGAAGACAGTGGCGGTAGGCGGGGGGGGAGACAAGTCCGTGGGAGAGGGAGCACGGAGGTTGCACCGGCAGCCGCAGCACGAAGCAGCTCCGGGGTGGGGGGACGGCATCAGTTCCTCCCTCAGCACCAGGCCGCAGTGGGGGGGGGGGGGGGGGGGGGGGGGGGGTGTACTCGATAGGAGAGATGTACTCGATCTCATGCATGGCCGTAGTCGTATGACCACAGACCCTCGCATCCCTACAATGCCGGGACGGAGCATGTCGGGTTTTCACCGACCAGGCAGACATAGTGGGGGGGGGGGGGGAGGAGCATCGAATTTCCCGTCCGGGTTGCAAGGGGGGGGGGGGGGGGGGGGGGGGGGGGGGGGGGGGGGGGGGGGGAGAGATGGGGGTGGGGAGGGGGCGGGGAGCGGGGAAGCTGTAGCAAGCCATCCGTAGCGGAGACGATGTGGCGAAAGGGCAACCGCACAATACTAGTCTGGTCGTCACTGCGCGGGGATGGGAAACCCCCACCTTTTGATTCGGCGGATGCCTTGGGTACGATCACGGGGGGTTTGATCATCAAGGGGGAGGGGGCACAACCCGAAGCTTGGGGTTACTTAGGGTTGTGCCCCCTCCCCCTTGATGAAACCCCCTGTGATCGTACCCAAGGCATCCGCCGAATCAAAAGGTGGGGGTTTCCCATCCCCGCGCAGTGACTACCATACTAGTATTGTGCGGTTGCCCTTTCGCCACATCGTCTCCGCTACGGATGGCTTGCTATAGCTTCCCCGCTCCCCGCCTCCCCACCTCCATCTCTCCCCCCCCCCCCAACCTTGCAAAAGAAACAAGGTGGAATCGGAAAAACACTTAGAGATATACGGGGGATTGAGGGAAGGAATAGGAATGAAAACGTATTTGCATGGCCCAATGGACTTCGCGAAAACGCTGAAACTGCGCTTTCGTGTAGGGGACCTGGACCTGCCAGAAAGAAGAAAGAGGTACACCAGTAGCCGGGAAGAGGAGGAAGTAGACGCACAGATGTGCCCGTGTGGCAAAGCAACAGTAGCCGGGAAGAGGAGGAAGTAGACGCACAGATGTGCCCGTGTGGCAAAGCAATAGAGAGTAGAACTCACATAGTAGGAGAATGTGAAATATACAAGGAGGAACGGGATGTGTTAGAAGAGGAGATGAGGAAAATAGACGAATGTGACATGGAGGAGTTTGATACAATGAATAGCAGCGAGAAAACGATCGCTATCCTAGGAGATAGATGGTGGCCACAGGAGGCCAAACGGGAAGGGGATAAGATTAGCAAAAAGTTTCTGTGTAATTTATGGAAACAACGTAATGAGCGCCCAATTGTTGGAGGTGTCTCTATTAGGAGTAGGAACGGTGCTCCGTCTCGAAAGGGATGCGTGGTCAATGGTCAAATGACTAAGGCAAGGCAAGCAACAAATGAGTACGCCCCCCCCCCCCCCCCCCCCCCCCCCCCCCCCCCCCCCCCCAACCTTGCAACCCGGACGGGAAATTGCTTAATCCCGATCGCACGGGCCGTTTGAAACGGAATCACTATACTAATAATCGTTTGGCAGTCGAGGTGGGTCCCCGGTATGAACGGGTCGATAGAAACGGAAAACCCCTCCGATGAACGCGCAACGCAGTGGTCGATTAGCCGTGATTTCCCCGAGAACACGGGCCGTTAGAAACGGAATCATGGGTTTTTATTAATCGTTTGGCAGTCGTGGGAGGTCCCCGACATGAGAGGGCCGTTAGAAACGGAAGACTGCCCCGGAAGCACACACAAGTAGTGGTGGGCCAAGTGGGTTCCCGATCGCACGGGCCGATAGAAACGGAACCACGAGACCGTTTAGCAGTTCATAGCCCCGAGCTGAGCGGGTGCTCTGGAAGGGGAGGCGTAAGCAAGCGAAAAGGGACGGGGCGACTGCCCCCCCCTTTTTTTCTCTCTTCCCTCCGGCTATTTTATATAGGGGTAAGGAAGGCGTACGCATGCAGGGGGGGGACGGGCCAGGGCAGCCCCCCCCCCCCCCCCCCCCCCCCCACCACTTCGGCTTTTTCAATTAATATCAAGCATTTTTTCGTGGAAGTGGACAACCGAACGAAAAAACGGGCAGACTGGAAACAAAGACCTGCGAACCAAAGCAGCGCAAACTAGCGCAACTACTGCCGTACATTTTTATACCAGGTACAATACCTGGTATACCGCAGTGCTATTCACCACCAGGAGGTATACTGCTGTATACTATTGATACATCAGTACTACAATACGTATGTGGACTCATAATTCATAATGACTCTGTCGCACGGTATTGTTCTGGAAATGATGAAATATGAAATCATCAAATAACTAACTAACTTATCCACCAGTTCAAGCCGTAGGGACCAACCCTTCCACCACTAACCTACAGCTATTAATAGTACGAGTATCGATGGCCCCTTCGATACGAATCAACAGTCTACCGCAGCAGTTGTTGTTGTTGTTGTTGTTGTTGTTGTTTTCTTCACATTAAACCGTTCTTTCTACCCGTCGACATCCAGCACAACCAGTGTCCGTGCCGATTCTTCAATCCCAGTAACCCATCGAGGAGGCTGTTTGTAACACTGACAACTCATTAATACATTAACCCGATAATAACACCGTCCGTGCGTGATCAGAGAAAGAGGTCGATGAGATGGCACACCGCCTACAATAGGCCGGATTTCGGGGCTGATTTCCTCGAACAACGGGGAGGGTGCAGACCGCGATTGAAACGTCTGTGAAAACATCTCGACGACACCTTTCCAAAAGCCCCACAAAATTGGTTGTGTGCCCGCCCCCCCCCTGGTTTTCGAAAAGAATCGGCTCTTGATCCTTTTACAGCAGTAGGACTGACTGCAGTCCCCCCGTTTTGGGGGCAAACCACTAAATTTTTTAATTTTCAAGTACTAATAGGATGCCCCAGAATGGGACGGCAAACCTGAAAGGCTTACTCTTCATCCCAGGGGGGGGTGTTGTTTCATCAATATATTCTCACGCGTGTTCTATAACACGGTACGAAGTACAGCAGTAGTACTTCATCCGGCAACAAAAAGTTCCTCCGGTAACGCTTATTGATAGTAACAAAATACTCCTCCGGAAACCCTGCCCCCCCTGAAAAAAACAAATCCTCGCCTGAAAATGAAAATTGATCAACCTCTGTACATAACACCCACTGACAAGATCACGCCCCGGCGGTCTAGTGGTCAATCTCGAATACTATTGATACTATAGTCCAGCCAGAAAAAAAATCCAGAAATTCGATTTTCACGTATTGATTTTTTTTACGTTGATGTCACTTATTTTCAGAAGACATGAAATACATCGACGGAAAGTTCTGTTTCAGACGAATCGAACCATCGTGTCAGATTTTTCTGCTTTCGTCGTTTTGTCGGAGTAGTTCGTTTTTCCGACAAAACTTTTTTGAGATTTTGGAGACCGAAACAGTTGTCATTTTCTTCTTTTGACACCGGTATTGAACGTATCTCATCCAGGGGCAAATTCCCTTGGATGCAGATTTTGTTTTCATCTATTTTGAAGCGAGATATAGGCGAAAAATCTACTTTTCCCCGGCTCCAGCTGTGGAGATTACAGCGCAAAACTGGCATGATGGATGTCAAAACACTCTCGGATTCGGATGAATTGGGCCTGGACCCAGGACAATTTTTTTCGTTTTTTCGAAAAAAAGTCTGTGGGCCGAGAAAAGCCTTTTCATAAATCTTCATATTTTCATACGACATGTAAATTATCGTGTACGGACAGATGCATCATTGTGGAAGTACATATAATAAATCAGGTATGTGTTGGGCGTCGTCTCAAGTTTATATTTCGATTCGGATCATTGAGATTTTTTTTCAACATTTTTTGGGGTAATTTCAGGATAATTTTCCATTTTTTTCGAAGATGGTCATTTTTTTTTTCTTTCCAAGACCGGTTTACGCGTTCTACGATAGAGTTACCACATTTCCACATTTCCGCTAAAATGTTTTCTGAATGACGGGAGCCCTTAACCCAAAATCGTCGCAATGCCAATCTTTGTTTCGAAAAATGACCTTCTTCGTATGCTTGGGCCATGGACTATTCATCGGGATGCAATTTGATTTTTGCTCAAGTCAGTTTTCGGGTGAGGTGTGGAGCTCCTTAAGGTCAAGTGAGGAGCCTCAGAAAGTTTAGGGAGAACCTCCATCGTAGGACGCCTCGGGTTTGGATACCTCTCGGCCGCGCGATTCTGGAGCACTTTGTTTCACGTGTCAACTCTCAAAAATGACGGAGAAAAAACCGGTACCTCCTCAGGAAAAATTGTTCTGCCTGGACCATATTAATATTATTAATAATAATAGCGTGTAAGGGCTGGGGGTCTCAACCCCCCCGCAAAAAGTACGCCATGTGCCTCCCCTCATGACGGAAAGCGCGAGGGCGTGAGCAGGCAAAATTTGATGAAAGTCGTCAAGCAATGGGAATGTTGAATAACCTCTTTGTGCGATGAAAAGGTGGCCTGTTTATACCGGGGGGGAGAAAGAAAGCAAGACGCCTGTCACCGAGGCTTGTTCAGAGAGCTGCAAAGTAAAAGTGATACCAAGTAGGAAAAATAAAAACATTGGCATGAAAATTTTTAGAAAAACAACCCCGCTTTTCACGCTACTGCTGCTGTATCACATCAATCAACGTGTCGAAGGAAAGGAACAACACGCAAGATCGATTGCAGCTGCAATTGCTACGAAGATGACGGAGGTTTCCACATTCCAGGGTCCAGCCGTTACGTACGTACAACGGATGGCGCCAGCGGCAGCATGGTAGCAAAGGGGTCAACTGCATTGCCTGCACAAGAGTTCCGTTGAGTTGTCTGCCGTATACACATAGACGGATGCATGCATACATATATACCCGGCATGGCTGAAATGTTTTGCGCTGCGAGAGCGATGTTTGGTGCCCCCTGACTCCGTCAATCACCACCGAAAAAAAAAAACACACAAAAGTTTTCGGTTTCGACGCACGGAAAAAAAATTAGAGTAGGATTCAAGATCACTGCGGTATATAAAAACCCGCACAGCAACCCCCTGCGATGCTTATCAGCTGCGGACAAAGCTGCTCGCAAGCCTGGCTGGCGCAGCGTCAAAATATGAGGACATTTCCTCCGTCGGCGGAGCAACCCCCGTCCGCCCACGGCAGAGCAGCAGCGTCCAAGAGGGGACTCGTTCGCCTAGTCGCCTCCCATCACCCCCATGAAATTCTATCGAGGATAAGGCATGGGAATCGGGGAATTAGTTGTGGCCCACGTGTGGTTCCAGAACAGTGAGAAGAGGTGTTAAGTTCGTTGACTTTAGCGGTAGTAAAAAACAGATCCTGCAACATCGACCCTCGCTAGAGAGAAAATAAACACCACAGCACAGCCCCTGCAGCCAAACTCGAGCTATACCAAATAGCTGTTATAACTGTTGTTGAAAGCGTCCCACTCCAGCAGGCCCCGGGTAGCACAAACAGCTTATCTACGAGTGCAGATCCACCCTACTGCTGTCACCGTAGCAGATTAGACACGAGAGACGGACATCCGGAATAAAAATAATGCTAAGCCCAATCACGCGACATGTATACAACCCAGGAAAGAAGAGGATTTTTCTCCTCTAGAAAATAATAAAATACAAATAAATGAAAAAAAACGGCGGCGCGCTTTGTTCGCGCACTGTCTTTAGCCCCTCCTACTTTCTATATTGAAAAAAATATCAAAAAAAAAAAAAAACGCCTTGCGTGTACGCACCTCCATCCTGACAGTCCCATCAGCCACCTGTTCGCGCACTGTCTTTGGCCCCTTCTACTTTCTATATTGAAAAACATATCATGAAAAAACGTCTTGCGTGCACGCACCTCCATCCTGACAGTCCCATCAGCCACCTCCGCGGGAGCCGTGGCGGCCACCTCAAACGTCGCAGTCGCTCCCGGCACAAGCGTAAAAACATTCCCTCGCCCACCCCCACCCTCGCTCCCACTCCCGCCTCCATTTCCATCTGTCCCCCGCCCTTTCGCACCCATCATCCGCCGGGGCACCCACCCTTTCCTCACCCCGCTCCCCTCTACTGGGAATATCTCTCGTTGGAAAACCTCTCCGTCTCTCAACGTCTCCCGGATTAGCTCGGGTGCGCGCGACGACGAAGGAGGGGGGTTTGTCCCTCGGTCGGAAGGTTTTCCTGTTGATGGGGGAGGGGGTTCGCGTGAGGGAGGGGGGTGGGCCCAACGAGGGGGCGCCGTGGCGGTGGTGGTGGTGGAAGAGGGGGAGAAATCCGTCCCCGGAGCCGTTGCCGTTGCCTTGTGGAGGGATCGGGCCTGCAAAAAAGTAGACAGGAAGGTGTTTGACGAGGAGGGGGAGCGAGACGAGGAGGGAGGGAGAGGAGAAGGGGGGGGGGGGGGGGGGCGCGGAAGAGTAGCAGGGGGAGAAGGACGAGGGAGGAGGGCGCGCGGGGGAAGTTACGTTTTTGGCTATCAACGAGGGGGCCTGAATCGAACGCTTGATCCACGGCACAGGCGGCAGACTACCGCCATCACTGATCAAGGCTAATGAGACGAATTATGTAAGACGGCAAGCCAGAGATGCGAATCACCCGGCAACGAAGACCGTGCACATCACGGGCGCACGGCAGCACTCACGAGCCACGCAGCAGCAGCAGCAGCAGCAGCAGCACCGTAGCCGGTGGCCCTCCAGCCACCCTCCCCCCCGCTCCGCACCGCCCTGTTCACACCGCCCCCCCAGTCTTCTTTTAGGCAACTACACACGCCTTCAAGCAGCCATCTCACCAACCAACCAACCAACCACCCAACCAACGAACCTAACGAACCCACCAAACAAACAAGCATCTGACCAACCAACCAGCTATGCATCACACACCAACCAAGCAGGGGTAGACGAAAAAAAGAAAAAGCGGCGCCCCATTCGCCGCCATCCCGGAATTGAAAACTGACTAGCGGGTTGGGCTTTTCGACAGAATTTACCCAAAACATGTTTTTTTTTTCAGTTTGTTTTACTTATTTTAGTACACCCCTCTGTCTGGGACTTGAGAAAAAAAGTGGGGTGTCAATGTTCATTTCGGGTGCCCTTTGACCAATGATTCATCGCAGACCAACCAATTACTCATGCTACCAACC
The DNA here is from genome assembly GCA_031763025.1 of Macrocystis pyrifera. NCBI lineage: Eukaryota > Phaeophyceae > Laminariales > Laminariaceae > Macrocystis > Macrocystis pyrifera. The sequence continues at coordinate 2,708,176 of JASSKH010000035.1, read as the reverse complement.
AGCAAATCAACCATTCAATCAACCACCAAACAAACCAACTGCCCCCCTCCCACAAAAAACGCAGACGCGCGCACACGCACACGCAGAGGCAGACACAAACAAACGCACAAAAGAAGCGCCACGCGCGGGCGGTGCCTCACTCACCTGGATGTGCTTGCCGATCTCAAACAGGGCTTGGGGCGCTCGCGGCAGAGGTCCCACCTCCACCAGCCGAAGCGACGCGAAGGGTAGCGACCCTCCCGCCCCCGAGCTGGTGACATTAACCTCCACAGGGTTGAGGTTTGTTATGTTGAACCGTCTGCGGCCCGTCGCGCCGGCGCGCAATATCCCCAAGTTAACCACCAGTGGGCGTGTTTCTAGGGAGGGGTGGTCTGATTCTGTCCCCGCCGCTTCTGTCGGCGGTGTTTCCTTTCGCCTCGTCGGGAGGGCCGAGCGCGAGGAAAACCTGTCCCGTCGTGGATTTGTTCCATATTTGTCATACGCATTTGGCAGAGAGGAAGGGGTGCATGGTTGACCGGAAAGGGGAGGGGAGATGGAGGGTGTGTGGAGGGAGAGGGGTGTGTGGAGGGTGAGAGTCAGGTGGGGTGGACCACAAGTACATTGATCGATTTTAGACGATATTCTCGGGGTTTCCCTCTGTTCCTGCCCATCGTAATCGCTGCCCCAGCACAGGTTAAGTTAAGCCTACAGTAGTAAACAAGGCGTTGTGTGTTCTACTGCGGACTCTACAGCAGTAGCGTAGGACTCTTCGTGCTCAACGATTGAGTTTCCCTCGTATGGTCCAAGTGCACGAAGGCGGCCGGCCGCTACTCGAGCGGAGCCAACCAGACACCAACAAGGACAGCAAACGTGAAACCGACAGCTACACCTATAGTCGCAGAAGCAGCAACAACACCAACAATAACGTCACCTGCAGCAATAACTACCGTCGCAGGACAAAAACAACAAGGAACATCACCACCAACAACATCGCAGAAAAAAAAAATACGACACCATAGATCACAACCGACAACCGCCACGTCTTGCCCCCCCCCCCCCCCCCTCCCTTTCCCAGTCCGCGTGCCACTCGCCTAGCATCCGGTGGAAGACCTGCCAGCACCGCCTGCGACGACCTCCCCACCCCCTCCACCCCCCCCCCCCCTCCCCCGCCTCCCTCGCCATCCCCGTCAAACTCCCCCGAGCAGGCCGAAGTGGAGGCTGCCATCGAATACGAACACCGGAATATGGTGGGTTGACGCGTTCGTCTCTGCCCTTAGCGTACAAGTGAACGGCAACGCCCGGGCTAGTGCCTCCCCACCCTCCCCTCTCTCCCCCTCGCCGCCCTTACCCCCTTCCCCATCCCCGCCTCCAGCGGGGCCCGCTGGAGACCCCGCGCGCCGCCTCGCCACCCCCTGAGCGTGATCGTCCAGGGCCCTCTGCGCGGGGGTGCGCTGGTCCGAAGAAACAGATGGGATGGCTTCGCGCGCCCCCTCCCCATCGACGCCTTCCACCGGGTGAGCGCGCACGCGGTCCGGGGGGGACCGTGGGTGGTAACCCCGGCTCTCCGAGGACGCCACACCTTCCATGTCTATAGACGATAACGACGACAACGTCGATGAGGACGACGATGCTGATGGCGGTGATGACAATAATGCAGATGGGGTGGACAGCGGTTCGAACGCCGCCGCCGCCGGTCTCTCGCGGCCCGCCGCCGTGGCCTTGGGCTGCGGGGGCGAGGGAGAAGGGGAAGGCGACCAGGGGGATTGCCCGACACCGTCCCCGCCCCTGATACCGCCTCCAACACTGACACCGCTAGGAATACCAACGCCGCTGCCGTTAAAGCTTCCACCCAGGCCGACGCTACTGGCCGTTGCCGACCGGCGGAAAGAGATGGAGATACCCTCCCAAGAGGCTTGAGGGAGCGCCACCGACGCCGCGGTGGTCGGATCCACGCCGGTCACCGAAATAATGTCCTGGTATCGAGGTGTTTCGTATCATGGGCCAGACGGGCGGGGGGGGGGAAGAATACAATAATATTGTGTTGGCTCTCATCTGTCAAATGCACTTTCTCCTCAGTGAGGGGTGCACTTCTGAGCGGATAGTGGGGAGCGGCGAAGGTAGGAGCAAAATTTCAGGCGAACGACTTGAGACAACACTCGGACATTGGTTAGGAAGGGCAATGAAATCTACCAAGATAGTTATTAGAGGCCACCCACCCCGCGGGGCAGCGGCTTCCGTGTGGTGCTGTACCTATTCCCACAATCCCAACTCGACCCCGCCAACCGACCAGAGCGTCTGGATATCCTCACCTCGCCCCTCTCACTCCCCGACAGAGCACAAGAGCCGCCGTGGTTTCGAAGGGAACCAACGCTCACTCGAAAGCCATCAGCTCCGCTTGGCAGCGAAGAACCTGATCTACTACTTCTACTGTGTTCTCGTATCATACCACGAGTCATACAAATCATACAAACGTTTGGCTGGACTAGTATTCTACCGTACGTATGAATCATACAAATCATACAAATCGTACAAACGTTTGGCTGGATTAACCCTACACAGCATCCTACCGCACGTGCGAATCACACAGACAAATCTTACAAAACCATCACCTGGCAGTCCTCCATGACGAGACTCAGAAGCCGCATCGCCACCGGAAAGTGGTTCTTCAGGTCGAGGACCCTCGTTTCCAATCCCGGCAACATCTCCCCCCCCCCCCTCCCCTCCCCCTTCCCCCCCCCCCTCATTCACGCCTGCCGCTTTTATCGACCTCCCCCACAACCGCTCCCCCTCGCCAGTCCCGCTCTTTCGCTTAACTTTGGCGGACGGAGATGGAGGCGTGACCGTTCGCGAGGAATTTGCACCCACTTCAACCTGCCGCAATATGCGATTGAACGCAACAGGAAGGTGGGGGGTGAGGTTCCACTACTTTGGACAAGGCAGGCGGCTAAACGGTTACATTCATTCGAAAGCCCAGCGGGGCAGATGGGTGGGCGGGTGAAAGCGCCCCGTCATCGAGGCGTGTTGAGGCCCAGAAAAATACCGCGCCAACAAGGACATACGACCACACAGGAGTCCCCACGTAGTCGTCTGTTTTATAACGCGGGGTACGTTTGGCTTTTGACGGCACTCTATCGAGAAGGGAAAAGAGCGCGTTCTTTAAATTTTCAATGTTCCGCCATTGAACGGCTCCCCGGCGACACTTGAATGATTGTCGTCCGATTTACCTCAAGGGGACTCGCGACAAAAATCGGGCAAGCGAAACCGCTCCTGGCCGTACTGGACCCACGGAAATAAAAAAAGGCATTGCCTCGTTTCTCTTCTGCCCTCCTTCCTTGTCACTCTCTCCTCCCTCCCTGCCTCGTTGCCCGTCTTCCCTCCCTCCCTTTCACTCTCTCCCTTCTTTCCTTCCCTCCACCATTCTTCCGTCCCTCCCTTCTTCCTTCCTTCCTTCCTCCACCTTTCCTTCCCTCCTTCGTTCTTCCTTCCTTCCTCCATCCTCCCCTCTTACTCCCCCCCCTTCTAAATTTCCTGGTTTCCGTCCTTCCTCTCCTCCTTGATTCCTTCCTTCCTTCGTGTATTGCTTCCGACTTGCCTTCCTTCCTTCCTTCCTTCCTTCCTTCGTCTGTTCCGTCCTCTCTTCTTCCCTCCCTTCCTTCCTGTCTATTCCTTTTTTCTTTCTTTCGTTTCTTCCTCCCTCCCTCCCTCCCGGCTCACCTGGAAGCTAACTTGACCCCACTCGTACGCAACGCCTCCGTGGAGCACGTGGGCGCGGTACTCTATCTCCACCACCGACAGCTCAGGCGAGGTGTGGTTTACGGCAATCAGCACCTTTCCCGCCTCGTGGGTGGCGGGGGCTGGAGGACCGGCCATTGTAATCGCCGCCACCACAGCCGCCGAGATAATGTTTGGGACAACAGTATCAGGCGGGAGGACGGAGAGCATGGTGAACACGTGAGCTAGCTTGCTTTTGTTTGTCTTAGGGCATGCTGGAGAAATAACGGAAGGTTGACAAGCACTCCGCCCGTAAAAAGACAGCAGTGGCAGAGAAAGCACGAAGCGGCGGAAGGAATCGAACAGACGAAGGGAATCACAGACGGAATTGAAGCGACGGGATGAAAAACAACTGAATCATCGAAGCGGCGGCAACTAACCGGCAGAATCGAAACAACCACTTTGCGTCTAGGCAGCGGAGTGAATGCGACGGCATCAAAAACGACATACCAGGTAGTACAAACAAGCGGCAGCACAAAAGCGGCGGAACCAACGCGGTGCATTCAAAGTCCCTCACAGCAAATTCTCCCTACCTGTGATCCTATCCTCGCCAGCCAACGGCGGGTCCCCCCCACTGTACACCAGCCGTATGGCGTCGTCCATCCCCTCCCCCGCCCCAATTATCGTTCCTTCTCGAAACCCCACGTTGATGCGGGGGTCGGGATGACTCACACGAGCACCTACGATCAACATCGGCTCGCTTCCACTAAGAAGTAGAAACCCATGGCGTGGGAACCCAGGAGGGAGGGGGGGGATAGGCGGGGCGGTGTGCTCGTGTTACTGCGAATTTGGTGTGGTACGTCAGACTCAAAAATGTCACAAAGAAGTACGCCCAATAATCCGCGAGAGAGGCAGCGAGGGGTTGGTCTCCAGAAGGAAGAACAGTAGCAACCACAAAGACAACAGCAGTAGCAGCCACCGTCACCGCCAACACACCCAAAAGGTAGATGAGAGGAACACTACATATGAACAACGGTACACTTACGTTTGTATGTTTCTTCTCTTCCCATTCATCATATTCGCCCTTCTTTTCTCACTCATCCCTCCCACTCGTGACTCAGATCCGGGGTCACATAGCAGGCTCACCTCCCCCCCTCCCCACCACGGTTCGTGCCCTTCTATATATATATAGAAACTTACCAGGGAGTGTGTCGTACCCATAGGGTACCGGTATACCATACCAGTACGTACTTCTCGGGTATGTATCCGGGTGCCCGCCAGAGTATATACTCAAGTACTCGCACAACATCCATGAACCCCACCTATTGAAGAGAGAAACCGACGCTTGGCGCCGCTCCGAAGGCGATGTCAGCACCCCGAAGTCGACCTCGGACGGGCTAGGGTCTACGCTTCCTCTAGACACGTGCAACTCCACCGGAACAACCATGCTGTCACCGTCGGTGCGCAAGTGGACGTACCCCTGCAGGTTGCGGTGTATAAAAGTTGGGAGGCAAAAAAACGTAACAAGCACGCGAAGGGCAGGGAAGAGGGAACACGAAACACTAAAAAGAAGGGAGATGGGGGGGGACGAAGAGTAAGGCTACTCGAATATATATAGGTATACGAATGAGTACAACCATGGGCGGGGTGAGGGTAAAATCATGCGGACCAAACGAGCGCATGTCCGGCGTTGGAGATCAGGGGCTTCCTCAGCTTTCGAGCAAATGTCTCCCAGGTACATTCACAGACCTACGAGTACGTCACCAATTTAGAACAGTACCTACGTTTTTGGGACAAAATGCTGTACGATGTGATACATCAGGAGCCAATAAAACTTTGCAGCGTAGGCTCTACTCGCAGAGCACCAACACTTCCAAAACGTCCTGCAATCTCTACGAAAAACGGCGTATTGTTGGGAATCCACTGCGACAACCATCGCACAAATCGAATACAGAAAAAAGAAGCAAAGACCACCACCACCGCCGCACCAGAAGAGCAAAAAAACGACAACGTACTCGCTCTTCACGGCACCCACCTGAAAATTTCCCGGCGTCTCCGCCGTAAAAGAGATCTGTATCACCTCCAGCTCCACCCCCGGAGGAATGTGCCAAGCCGACCCGTGCTCGACGCTACCCCCCACGAGCAGCCCGGGAGGCTTTCGACATGGGAGGGAGACATGAAGGAGGGGGAGGGGCGGGGGGGGGGGGTTGCTTCGGTGGGTTCGGTGGCGACTGGGATGAAGGGAAAGTGACTAATCAATAGGTATGCTGTGACTTTCGGTACCAGGTACGTGTATGCACGCAGTCGTCATAAAAAGGTCGACCGTCCACCTTATACCATGAAATAATTGTGCTGCCATCTACAGACTCAGATGGGTGACACCTTCAAGTATTCAAGTAGACACTGAGGAATGTTAAGCCGTCACGGAAGAGTAGACGCACAGCACGCTCTACACGTCATGCGCAGCAGACACGTAGAAAATGTAACCACCTCCACGTAGACATTCCAACCTTTCGCGAATACACGATGGCCGGCTACGCCACCCGCCCGACGCACAGGCTCGATGAGCACAGCCGTCACACGCGTGGTACGAATTGCTCTATCCTCAACGGCTCTGAACCGACTAACTTAGGCAACGAAAGGAACAGACGGCTCTATTGACAACGGCTACGAACCGATGACCCCAGGAAGCAAGACAAGCACCACAAAACGGCTCTGGCCCGACGAGGCAACATGGCGACTCCATAAACGGCTCTACCCACAACGACTCTGAACCGACGACCCAAGGCGACGAGACAGAATGAGTAAGGCGGCTTGTCGCGACGAACGAATACCCCCCCCAAAAAAAAAACACACACACCCCTGATACACAAACACGTCCACACCTTCGGAGGCGTGCCGCCCCCCGGTGGACGCGGGTCCGCAAACGCAGTCGCCACATGCTCCGCGCCGCGATGACCCCTCGCCGTTTTCCCCCTTCCCGATAACGCCTCTGGACTACCAACGCCCGAGGCCATCAAACTCTCTGGCATCGTCAGGTGCAGAAAGCCTTCTGTTGTGAAGATCTGCAAGGGGAGGGTGCAGGAATACGAACATAAGGGGAAGCGTCTGACGCAATCGAATCGTTTTGTATCCCAGGTGGGGGTGGGTGAATGGATGGGTAGGTGGATGGGCGCCCGTGCAAAAAGCCTTGCAGAAGGGGACCTATCGCGACTAGAGTCGGAACGTGACAAGGCCCACGCCTGCCTCGTGAAGAAAACCGAGAAAATAAAGTCAGAAAATATTCGACAGCGACATTCCCCCTCCTCGCGGACCTGCGCTATAAACAGCGACCACGTTCACGGCACCGATAGCCGTTCGCCGAAGTAATCGAGGCAGCAGGCCGACCGGGCAGGCACACTGCCGGTCGCAGTGCTGCTACAAGCACTACACATCTGCTGAAGGGGCAGCGGCCTCGCAAGGCGTGAAACTTTCGGTGGGAAGGAAGGAAGGGAGGAAAGAAAGAAGGAGAGGATGCACATGGTTTCCGTGCAAGGCAAAGCCACGGTATTCCGACTTTTCCAGCACCTTTACCATGAAGGTTGCACCCGGGCACCTTGAGACGAAGAAAAAAAAAAACGAACGCTGCGCCAAAAACGCCACCCAATTGTGCATCAAAACTACCCGCGGCCCTTTTCCTGCCACTCGATGCCTCTCCGACGAGCACCAAGAACAAAAGCTCCCCTTCCCCCTCTTGTTGATACTCTTCCCTTGCGCCATCCACATGGAACTCCAACCGCATGTCTCTCGTCACCCTACTGCCTGCACACACCGCCTTGACCCCCCAGCTCCGACCGCATGCCCCCTGTCACCCTACTGCCATGACCCGACGGCGACCTCTATCCGCACACCGAGTATACACGTGAAATATACTTTGCACACCCTTTGGTATACGCCGCTACTAGTGAATGGTGTTCCTCGCTGTGGCCATTCGGCGGAAACCCTCGATTTCGGTGGATCACGTTGGGGTGGGTGGGATCAGGGTGCAAGGGGTTTTGGCCGTGCGCCCGAGGCCGACCCACCCGACCGGAACCCTAACCCTACGCGATTACGGGGGACCATACTGTAGTAAATAGGACCTACGGTGAACACAAAAACCTATATATTTCCCTATTTTTACTGGCAATATTTGGTCCTATTTACTATGGTCCCCCGCAATAATAGTCATCAGTACTTTCATCAGGTGCCAAGCGGGAGCAGGGTGGAGGAGTGCAGAGTATTATTTGCAAACCCAGTGTGCGGCTAGGCCTCGTCTGATCCAACCCCCTCCGTTCCTCCCGTCCCCTGGCCTCCCCGTCTCACCTCTGTGATGGCCAGAACTGGCGAGTCTCGGGGGTTGTATACGGAAATAGGGCGTGTATACGTCGACCCGACGGGGATGCGGGACGCCACGATAGGCTGAATCTTGTACGGGTTCTGCACCGCTTGCGCCTGCGGAGGCGGCGCCGTGACGGGGTTTGGGCGCGCGATGTTGTTCAGAACGGGCCATACCCCCGGTATAGTATGCAGGGTATATATATATATATATATCTGTAGCTCAATAGCTCACGCCAGGGACTTGCGCTGGCGCGTACTTGTAATGAGGCATGTCGTCAACCGCCCTGTGCTCTGGTGGAAGCCAACATAAACTTGAAGGAAAAAAAACGGATGTTTTGTTTCGGAGATTTTCGGTGCCGTACGATGCTCCGGGTTCATATGTTGCATATATTGAAATGGGAAAGAAGTCATGCCGTATCCTCTGTATATACTTGGTATGTTTTAGGCGGGCGTGTAACATTGGCAACTCGCTTCGCTCCTAAGAAAGCAAACGTACCGCCACATCTACCTTCGATTCCTACCCACGAGCGAGCGAAAGCGATTGTATACAACGCCGCGCCGCGTTCAAGCGTGTCCTCCCCAAAAACAACTAATTAATTTCTTAATTGCATTTACAACTATGCCAACAGTAACGACAATTCAAGTTCATAGCAGAGGCGCGCTCCTGAAATACATTCTTACTGCCTACTATTAATATATAGTTAACCCTCTTGGGACTGCAGTCCCGTCTCGGGGACAAACCACTGAAATTCTAAGTAATTTGTCCTTAAAAAAGGGACTGCAGCCCTAGAAGGGTCAACTTGTAACGGTGTCGGAAGAAAAGCTACTACTATTACGGGGGTCCATAGTAAACAGGACCTACGGTACACACAAAAACCTATATATTTCCTTATTTTTCCTAACAATATTTGGTCCTATTCACTATGGTCCCCCGTAATAATACTGTATGATACGTTCGACGAGAGCAAAGCCGGTCACGTCGGACAAATCATCTAGAGGGACACCTTTCGGTCGCAGGTAAATATACATATATTCCTCATCCTTTATGGTCTAGCTCATGCTGCCGGGTGGCAGCCGCATCGTCTGCAGATGATCTAGCTCAGAGCACATGCTTGCCTGGATTCGATCTGTAATATTCAGCTCCTGAGCAACAAGCCATTACGGCAGGCGAGCATCTTTTTCGAAGGAGATGGATGATCTACTGTAGTAGAACATTGGTTTCAGTCCGAAGGTGTGCAGACTTTGCCGTGACTCACCAGAACTTTGTAGCGGATGTCTCCGGCGGAGGTCGCGACTGTCAGCACGGCGTCCACAGGGCCAACGGCATGCGGAAGAAACACCACCTGTAGGGGCGCCGGGAGCGACGGAGAACAACGACGGGGCGAGGGTGTCGGTCGTTGTAGCTAAGGCTGGTTGTTTTACCTTCACCACGTAATCTTGACGATAACGCTTTTCGGACACAAGCACGGCGGGCGGCGCCTCGAAAGAGTGAGCAAAAGAGCACAGACATGCGAGGCGGCGGTGCCCAACAGCTTGGCGGAGCGAGAAAGAGAGTCGTACGGACGATTGTTGACGCCGCCAGGCCGTCGCGGCTGGCCACGCCCTGCCTAGCCATATCACGACATATCCCATCAGTATCATGTTCACATCATGTCACTTCGTGTCGCATTGTATTACGCCACGCCATAATCGCCCTCAGACGAACATGAACTCCCACACCCAATGCCGTCGCCGGTGATTGTGTGAATAAACAACGCCTCGTCGCTGCAGCAGAACTCGTCACCCGCTACAAAAAAAACGAAGCGTACTTGGTTTCGTCCAAGGGGCATCATCTTCGCGTCAGGTTTGTCGGCTATCGCACCCGGATGTTCGTCAAGTCCAGGCCTACTTCCAGTCGAACATACGGCAAGGGCTGCCTGCGCCGAAAACCGAGACCCCCCCCCTCCCCCGCCCGCCCGCCCGCCCGCCCAACGCGGGGGGGGGGGGCATCGGCCAGGAGGGGGGAAGGGGGGGTGAAGTCATGTCATGCATGGCCGTAGCCGTACGATCATAGGCGCTGCCATGCCTACAATGCCGGGACGCAGCACTTGAGGTTTTCACCGACCAGGCAGACACAGCTTGCACCGAGCGCGAAGCGCCGTGAGGTGTTCGGCGAGTCGTATGAGGTGAGCTGCACCCTACCAAGTAAGAACCGCTTGTGAGGCGGACTTTTTAACACTGGACGACAACGTCGAGTGGGGGGGAGTTTAGTGGACACCATGCCCCGACAGCAAGGGTGGTCGGTCACCACAACTAAACTCTGCGGTAGCAAAATTCCGTATCTATTGCTATCCCATGTGAACGCCGGCCTTTCGCCGCCCCCCCGGGCGCGCATCGCCTGGCTGCTTGCTAGAAAGCCCCGTTGTCACAATGCTGCCCTAGCAACGCGTCCCCCGATACATCGACACCTTACCCGACAAAAAAGCACACCCCAGACTAAACAGCGTCTGGGAAGGAAAACTTCACCCCCGCAGTATAAATCGCCATCACAACCCCATGGGAAACTCAAACCAATCAACGAAAAGATAAAAAACGCCCCCCTGCAATTCCGCCGACAAAAAACAAGACCAGTGGCGAAAATCGGGTATACCCGGTGTCTTTGGGCTGGGCCTAAATCGGGTACCTCTCTATGCTAGTGACAGCAGCGGCCCCAGGACGCCATCTCATTGACCGACGCCGGCCACCACCCGACGGTGGCCACATTAGCGCCGGGTACACCCGATTTTACTTACCCCACAAGAGGTACCGGGTAATTGTACCCGCCCACCCGGAAATGGCCGGGCTATTCGATCACAACAACCAACCACCACCCCAGGGTTCATGCCTCAGTTCCGGCAAAGACGGGCAAAAACCATCTGTTTGATGTCCATGATTAGGTGGATTCGCCCTCTCTCTACTGCTGTACCAACCACACACAAAACACCGCTCTCTCCTTCCTCTCTCCGTCTCCCAAACAAGAGTAAGCACAGCCCTGTCTCCTTGTCCCAAACCGAAAGCCACCTACCTCAGCACGACAGTACTCGTAGATGTGACGGACAATGAGCCACGCTACCAACTTCGTGCCCAAGAAGTGTTGTCCAGACACAAAAGTCCTTGCGAGCGGACGTCGTACTACGCAACATCTCTTGTTCCCGGCAAGGCTGTCAGCGCGCTCTCTCTCTCTTTCTGCCAACCAAGAGCCACCTCAGCACAACAGTAGTACCATGGAGACGCATCATGAGCGACGCTACCAGCTTCGTGGCAAAGAAGTGTTATCCCGACACAAAGTCCTTGCGAGTGTGCCTTTTGCTATGCCACGTTCTTATTTTTGGCCATACTAGTGTTCTTATGTAAGGAAGGGTGCGTCCCACCCTGTTCTCAGTACCGAAAATGTCATGCCCTCATTTTCGTCCACAGCCCTCGAGTCTGAAGATATGAACTGTCAAATTCGTACCGGTAAGTGCTGTCGCGTACACAGGCACTGCTGTAGTCATTATGCATGTCCTCGATACGCACGCGCCCGGTTTTGTACGGTGCCTTGATCAGGAAACGCATCTGGAATAACCTACTCGCATAGGAGTATAATTTGTCACATTCGTATCATACGTGGTCGAGTAAATCATCGTGGAGACACGATACGGTCATAACATCAATAAGATGACGCCTCGGAAAACAAATTACCAAGTGTTTTTCCTGCAAGGTAACAGCTAACAGCTACTGAAAAGTTCGACCACGAGGGACAAACGACTCGTTTGTACGAGCGGTATGATTATAATTTTTAGCAACTATTTACGGGGGACCATAGCAAATAGGACCAAATATTGTTAATAAAAATATAGGTTTTTATGTACACCATAGGTCCTATTAACTATGGACCCCCGTAATAGTATTGGGTATTATTGATAGACTATTTTGCAGTGTACCCGGCAGAGGTGCGGCGCAAACGGGGTAGGCTCGCACACGCACAACTCCAAAGATCACCCGAGTACCAGTACCGCCCAGTACCAGTCATTTAGGGTGTTGATACTCCAGGTACTTGCAGATACTCAGTACTTTTCACCAGGTACTCAGAGCTTTTCAGCTTCAATTGCTCAAGGTACTGGCAGGTCCTCAGTGCTTTTCAGCTTCAAATACTCTTGGTACTCGCAGATACCCAGTCATTTTCAGCTTCAAGTACTACAGCTGCTCGAGGGTACTCAGTTATTTTCAGCTTCAAGTACTCCAGGGACTCGCAGATACTCAGTCATTTCCAACTTTTGGTATTTCAGGTACTTCCGAGACATTCAAAAAGACTGGCACCGGCGAGTCATTGACGGCGTGGAGTATTAATGACTGGTACTGGTACTCTGACGACCTTGGCACGACTCAGTATTAATAGTACGGTCAAGATGAACACCACTACTTTTATTGACTGTCGTGGTCGAATAGTCCGGCCATTTTGGGGTTGGTGGGTACAATAATCGGGTACCTTGTGGGGAGTAAGTAGCCAAAAGCGGGTGTACCCGGCGCAAATGTGGCCACCGTCGGGTGGTGACCGGCGTCGGTCAATGAGATGGCGGCCATTGCAGTGACTGAAATAAAAAGGTACCCTGGTACCCGATTTTGGCCACAAACGCACCAGGCATACCCGGTTTTCGCCATTTGTCAAGAAGCAACCCCTCAACCCACTTGCCTGGAACGAAGTCTCCCCATCTGGCGGCAGCGCCTGCGGAAGGAAAGACGCCGGGTGAAACTGCGGGTTGTCGGAGGTTACCGACAGCAACTGCACCCAACCGTCCCCGCCCCCGCCTCCTCCAAACCCGGCCTCCGTGTCCCCTCGAACTCCCCTCCATTCTCCGTCCGGCGTGGCGCTCGCGCGTTCTTTTGAGGCTGGCGCCGCGTGTGCCGGAGAGTCGGAGGAAAGGCTATGCCTATCTCTTTCTCCGCGCGATCCGCGGCTGAGGAGAACACGTGAATTCGAAGCGATGCGGAGCAGGGCGTCCGGAGGAGGAAACGCACGGAAGGAGGGGTTAGGGGGTGGAGGGGGGGGCGGGGCTTCTTCGCTGGCGTTGGTCCGCGACCAAAGCGCGACGATATCCTTGCAAACATCAACAAAACATGCCCTGGTATACGTATATATATAGCATGCTGATCTATAAATGCTGTCGTGTCCGTAGATAAGGTATTAATATGAGATATCGACAGTAGAAGTGCCTGGTACCAGCGTATGTAGTAGGTGGAGAGACGATAAAATGGGGGCATGTACACAGGGTTTAAAACTACGCACATTTCTACAGCAGGTAGACTACACTACGCCAATACTCACATAGTACAACAAGAACAATTAGTACCGTTACTTACGAAACCAGTACAACAGCAGTGGCGATGGCCTTTTCTATAGTGCCGGTATGGTAAGCGCCAGCCAATAGTACCGGCGCTATTATATCGGCAACCGGCACCATTCCCTCCGCACACTGCCACAATGGTTAATCCCGTCTGTGCTAAGCGATTCCATAGGCACTCCATATAGCGGGCAGCCGGCACTACTCAACCGGCACTGCAGAGGGACCACTACTGCACTACCGTATACTCAAATCAAGATAGCACAAACCCTGGCATGCATTTCCGGGCCGATTGTACAAAAAACATGCCTTAAGGTGCCCTCAGGTTGTTTCAAGGGGGCCCCACACAACGAAAACGACGGGTTTGGAAATACCTCGTCGAGAACTTTCGATAGACGCATCGCTCGGCGTACTCGGTACGCCCTCCCCGTTGATGAGAAACAAAAGGAACCGCTTGGAAAATCGTCCGAGAGGGGTGTGTGCTATCTGACCACCCGTGTGAAGGTGTTACACATACGATAACCACGACACTGATAATATAACACACGAAAAACACTACTGAATATCTGCTGTCAAGACCATACACCACGTGCTGCGAATTACGGATTGCCTGTCCTCCGACTGCTGTCTGCAGCTGGTGGGGTAACACTATATCAATATAGCGAAATTGATATGGTGGTACGGAATGCGGGGGGTATGTGGTGTGATATGAAATACCTGGTATAGGATGAGTCACGCATGGAATCCGTTATTTGGGGGGGGGGGGGGGGGGGTGTTGAGTTCGAGAAACAGGGGCCACATGCCCAGAGGGGGGGGGGTGAGCGCAGTTAAGATCATAAAGACGTGCGCAAGAATAGCCCGAGGGACTTCTCAGCAGCAGTAGCTAAACATCAGAAACAGATGATCGCAAGGTACTTGATCGATTGATTGGCCATGTCGGGCGGAGGTGTGTAACATTATAATGAAACTTCTTGTAGCTATCATACTCTGCTGTAGCATATCGCGGTAGAAAGTCTTATCCAAGGGGCATTGTTTAAGGGCCGCAATCTACACGCGTTGATGACAACAGTAAATTTTACCACTAATACTGCTGTCATCTGTCATAAGTCTACAGGCGGCAAGAGGTAACAATGACCGAGAACGCCTCACGTGGCAACTCAAGCGCGGGCAATGCTTCCATCAAATAAATCCAGAATAGAAATACGAAGATACGAAGTGTCGTAGGGTTATCATTTTACTTATACCACATGCCTGCCGCACAAAACAACTCCGTCACGCGTAACACATACTATTACGGAGGGCCTTTATAGAGTAAATAGGACCTACGGTACACACAAAAACCTATATATATATATACACCTATTTCTACAAATAACAATATTTGGTCTTATTTACTATGGTCCCCCGTAAGACTGCTGTACGTTACCACGCACCTGGCACGTGACTGCAGTAGGCCGAGGGCGGTCTGCTATTTCATACCTAATCACCAGGTATGAAATAGCAGGTAACTGGTGCCCTTCAGGAACCAGGCCTAGCGACAGACCAGAAACGACAAGCTTCACGATATCATCAACCTCCTATTAATAGTAAGAGCGCGCTAAAGTACAAGTACCGCCTCGCTGCGTGCGTGCCGCACATCTATATCCCTGGGTTGCGCTTCGGGTACACTCCCTGTGCCCTACCCCAGCAGAGCCCGTGCTTACCACCCGTTGGGAGGACGAATCACTCGGAAATATAGTCAGCTTTTAATATTAATATAATAGTTGGTTTCTGCACAGTGCAGTACTAAATTGGATGATCATTTCGGGACTGCAGCCCCGTTTTGGGGGCAAACTGTTCATATTAATACCTAGAATTTGAGTGGTTTATTCCCAAACCGGGACTGCAGTCCAAAAGGGGTGAAGGTGGTAACCGTCACTCCTTTTCGACATGTCTCCCACTTCGAGCGACCACAACCCCAAGCTGGTGTGCTGTGGGGTCGTCGTGCCAGGAAATTGGCAACACTCTAGGTTGCTGTGCTGTGCGGGCACAAACAAGGATCGCGCCAGCGCGGACACATCTACCCGAGTTCCTACTGCTGTATCATTTATAGGTGCGCTATGTGAGAAAAGTGTGTTACTACTGGCATCAACCAAGCTCGGCGGTTAAAATCGGCACACAACGAATGTTTTGGCTGGCTCCGCGTGCGTCCATGCCATTGGTCTGCTGTGTCTGTACACGAGCGATCGGCGTTACGCGTATCGTTCGAACATGTATGCGTGTCCTTCACATTCAATCGTTATTTTCGTTGTACCCATCGACATACAGCGCACCCAGTGTCACAATGTCATGATCCGGTCGTCCCGGTCGTTTATGGTGGGCAACCTGGAATACTATACACAGCACCACGTATATACTACCGGTGATGTTCGGAGGGTTCAATTCTCCGTATTTTATTTATCGAAAGGGGAGACACCAACTGCCGAGAGAGCCTAGCGTGGGAAACCACAATTCAACGCGAGTCAACGAGGGAAGAAAGTACTGCACCTTTCTCGCGATAAAAATGCAAGGACCATACCGTGGTGGGCAGGGGGAGCCTACGATGTGACCTCGGATGTGAGTTACGACTACTGAGGGAGCAGGAGAAAGAAGGGCGAAGCTGAAAAACGGAAGAGCGTCTAGCGCGGGTAAGCACAATTTGACGCAAGTCGACGAGGGACGAAAGTAATGGCGATAAAATCACAAGGAGCGTATCGTAGTATGGGGCGCGCGGGGAGGGGGAAGAGCCTACCATGTGAACTCGGATGTGAGTTATGACTACTGAGGGAGCAGGAGAAAGAAGGGCGAAGCTGAAAAACGGAGAGCGTCTAGCGCGGGTAAGCACAATTCGACTCAAGTCGACGAGGGAAGAAAGTTATCGCGATAAAAATGCAAGGGGCGTACCGTAGTATGGGGCGCGAGATGCGGGGAAGAGCCTACGGTGTGACCTAGGCTCTGAGTTACGACTAGGGAGGGAGCAGGAGAAAGAAGGGCGAAGCTGAAAACGGGATGGGACAGTGTCCGTGCTGTTTCTTCACCCTACAGAGATAATTCTGTGGTTACAAAATATGAGACAGAGTCGATACGGATTACATCGCAGACACGGAGATTAGACAACGCAAGGCGAAAAACAGACTTTTGCAGCATTTTTAAACGCATCAACTAGACACGTTGCAGGAGAGAAAACAGGACAAAATGTATACGATAGTGTTGGAATGTGTGGGGAAGTGGTACCGGGGGGTTCTTGAAGCAGCCGAACGGTTCATGGTGAGGTGGCACGAGGATGAGGCACAATTGAGTTGGCAGCGCCTCGCACCCACCGAGGGTGGTGCCCAAGGGAATCGGGGGATGGAGGCCAACAGGAGGAGTGGAAGGAAACCAGACCAAGAAAATGCGGGGGTAGAGGGGGCAACAGGAGGAGTAGAAGGGAAACCGCGGTGGACAAAAGTAGGAAGGAGGCGGCAGACACGGTAGCAAGGCACCAGGCCGACTAGTAAGTGGAACATGGCTACCAGGTATGCTACTCGTGCTTCCAACTGCTGCAGCTGGTTCGAACGTGGTCTTCCTTTGTCTTCTTTTTCTTGTTGCGCTTGATCCTCCGTGCTTTTCTTATTATTGACTTTCTTTTTCTTTCTTCTTGTCCTTATCAAGGGGGTCTTGAGGCGTGGGTGGATGACGCGCCTGCTTTGGTTGTTGTCTGGCGCATCTTCTCTGGGGGTGGGGCCTAGTCGACGAACGCAGGGCGGAGAAGGCAGACAGAGTAGCAAGGTAACAGACCGACCAGCAGGGAGAACCTGGCTATGCTACTCATACCACAAACTGCTGCGGCTGCCTGGAGGGTGCTTTGTGCTTTGGTTTGCCTGTTATTTCCCTTGGTTCTAGAGCTGACTCTGTTTACATACAGCAGTGGTGCTGTGTTTTTAGCTCGTTTTTTTTTTAAAGGGACGCTGGCACCCTGAGATATGCGTCAAGTACTCGCGCGTAGGTGTTTCGGCAGCATATACATACGACTTGGAATAAAAGTGAGGGATTTGCAGCCCGTTTAGGCGCTTTTTTGGGCCCAACAACTTACTACCCATCAACGAAGGTTTTCCTCCCACCCCATTTTCGACGACGACTCTCTTAAGAGATATATCGTCCGCCTGGAGAACAGCAACATTGTAGTGAAGGCCATTGCTTCATCGGTGATGTAGCCATTGTGCTACGATGTACGTATGCTCCCTTGCGTAAAATGAAACATTTTAGCGTTTTTGCGAGATTTTTGTGCTACTCGCTCGCAACTTCGAGGAGTGCACGAAAACATTTCATGAGTCGCTTCTGGGTACATACGTACTACCTACCGCCGTCTGGCGCACCCGATACCCTCACACATCCCACCAAGAGCATCCCTCAGTTTCGCGGGCTGCAGTATCCTGTGAGGAGGAGCTGTAGCTGTCCGCAAGCGAGGTGCAAACGTTCAGTTGGGGGTTGTTTTTCGTCTCATTTTGTGCACCCCAGATTTCGACCAATTTCGACCACTGCAGCACTTTCAAGTCGAGGTGTAGGCCTGTTGAGAACGGGCGGGAGATCAATCTCGAGATAAACACAAGCTGCTGTGATGAACCTCTTTCAAGTCACCGTCGCTCTCTGGTAAGCACGAACTAGCCGAAGTGGTAAACGCAGCGTCTTGAACTGGCGATGTGTTTTCCTGTTCCGATAAAATATCTAGATATTAGAGTGACCGGAAACCCGGGAACCAGGGGAGGTTTGGGTAAGGGGACGCTAGCACGCTCCGGAATGCGTCGTCAAGTACCCGCGCGCAGGCGTTTCGGCAAAATATACCACTTGGAATTAGGCCATCTCTTATGGCAAACCGGTTATTGTTTCTGGAAATCGAGGTTTTAGCACCCTCGCAGGCGTGTTTGACCAGGGAAACGGGCGAATCGGGCACGCTTTTCTTGAGGTCCACAAGTCATTCTGCGAGAGGCATGCAACGCCATTTGCCGTTTCTTCAGGATAGCAGTTTGAAAATTTCGATACACCCCAGTTTCCTCCGTTCAGCTTCGGACGCGACTCATATCTGAAAAATATGCCGTTTTTTCGGCCGACATATATCTGAAAATGACTTGTTGATTTTTTTGTCTGAGAGTGACAACATTGTAAAATTTTCGAACAGCACCCCTGGATAAAAAAAAAAAACGTGCTAGATACCTCTCCCCAAAAGACTGCGAGTATTCTGAGAAGAGCGAGCCTGAGTCGGTCGGACTCCGGGTTTAAAATACGTGAAAGCACGTACCTGGTATAAAACACAGTTTCTGGTAAATTTTTCGGTTTTCAAAACCCCCCCATGAGAGATGGCCTTAGAGTACGGGATTTGCAAACAGGATCCGTGTTCCGTGGTTGTAGCATGGTTGATGCAAATACAAGAGAATCTTGAGCTCTTAAGCCCAATTTTGCGCTACTTTGGGCCCAACGACTTACTATTAATACCCATCATGGGAACGTAGTTTTACGCCCCGCAGCATTTTCGACGACGACTCCTTAACCCCTTCAGTACCGCAGTCCCATTTTGGGGACATATCACTTGGAATTAGAATGGTTTGTCCCCAAATCGGGACTGCGGTACTACAGGGGCTAAGAGATATATCATACGCCTGGAGAACAGCAATCTTATATGAATACAATAGTGAAGGCCATTCCTTCATAGGTGATGTAGCCATTGTGCTATGCTCCGTAAAATGAAACATTTCAGCGTTTTTGCGAGCTTTTGGTGCTACTCGCTCGCAACTTCGAGTACACAAAAAAAACCTCGTGGGTGAGTCGTTTCTGGCAGCCTGCGACTACCGTCTGGCGCACCCCACGCCCTCACAGACGCCATCATGAGCATCCCTCGATTTCGCGGGCTGTGGTTTCCTGTGAGGAGGAGCTGTAGCTGTCCATAGATTAAGTGCAAAACCTCCAGTTGGGGGTTGTTTTTGGCATAATTTTAGGCACCCCAAACTTCGACCAATTTCGACCACTGGAGCACCTCTTAGTCGAGGTGTAGACCTCTAAAAACCTGCGGGGGGATCAATCTCGAGAGAAACACAAGCAAGCCGCTGTGATGAACCTCTAACAAGTCACCGTTGCTCTCCGGTAAGCGCGAAACGGCCGATGTTCTGAACGAAGCGTGTTAAGACAACGACATTTTTTTTTTCTGTTCCGATACAGCATCTAGAGATTATAGCATACGGAAACCCGGGGACCAGGGGACGCTTGGATGCCAGCGTCCCCTTAAGTGTCTGCACATCACCTGCGGGGAGGCACGGCAGTTTTTTCCCTTCTTTTTCCTTTTTCTCTTTCGATTTGTTTTCTGTTTTTTGTTTCCTTGTTTGTTTCCTTCGTTTTCTCTCTTTCATATAATGTTGTATGTCGTGTCTGTCGTATCCACGGTACGAGATGGCATGGAATTGGATTGTCTACCCTGCATACTGCATACCAATGCGGTATCTCTGTGGCGTAGTTTTGTGGCCACAGAACATGTATCTGCTCTACAAATGATTGAAGAATCGGCACGGACACTGGTTGTGCTGGATATCGACGGGTACAGAGAAAGCTTTAATGGAGAACACGTAAGACCTTGGTGGTGGCTGCCGGTGGGCACCGGTATACTACTACGTACAGATGTAACATGCCTTCAAAATACAGGTTGCTTTACGCTTACCGCTCGTACTGCCGTACCGCATGCGCATCTCATGTTTATCGGTGCACTCGTGGTGTGTCGTTTGGCTAAGTGACTGCCAGAGTCGAAGCAAATATGTTGCAAGACAGCACTCACCCCTTGCCAGACAACGTCAAGGCAAATGCCTAGACAAATAGCCTATAGATAGCAAAGGCCAGGGACACGATCGAAAATTCCCCGGTTTTGGGGAAACGCCTGAACATGTCTTTGAGAAATGCATTTTTTTTAATTTTGCGCCATTTTGTTTGAATGCTGTAACTAAGAAAAATCGCGTTCAGATCTGCAGCAGTAGAGACATCTCAAGCATGGTACGCACAGCTGCCGCAGCACAAGAAGTAATAAAAAGGGTTTCCACGCACATAGTCAGGCTTTTGTATACCAGCAGCGGGTTCTGCGACATATTTCTAGACGTACGGGTATGCCTACAGAGAGAGATAGTCCTGACAGACAGATTGGCACCTACACATGTCTCCCGACTCTTGATATGTTCGTGTCCAACGCGGCGAAAGTGTCAAAACATGGAACCTGCTGTGAAAGGAACATAGACGACGAGCAAATCAAGAAGAAAATTCGAAAACTCGAAATTCCTACCAAAAAAACGGGTTGGGGTTGGCGCGTTGGCTATTAATGTTGGCGCCTGCGCAGGAACATGAATCACCGACTCTACCACATAGATCACCCCTACCCCTCCCCCCTCCACCGAATTATGATACCAGGTACATACCTGGTACCAGTATGTATCAGTAACGGTATACCAGGCATATACTCTATTTTTTGTAATGCATGCAGGCTGTTTGGCGATCGATATCGAGAAAGTATTTTTCGCGGCGGTGGACTTCTTTGCCCTTTCCCCGTCAGGCTGTTTTTCGGTCGTGGTCATGCAACAGGGTCGCGAGTTATTATTAATAGGGTCTCGGTTACTTAACAGCAGCGCAGGAGTATCTGTAGCTCGGTACCGGTCACCGGCTTCATGAAGCATAACATGAAGCATGAAGCAGCTGGCAGCGTCTCTGACTGCGACTAACCTGCTCTTCGATTATTACTCACGGCTGCTGCTGCTGTTGCTGCTGCTCACGCATTTGTGAAATACCTGATTTATCAACAGAAAATATTTGTCGAGTATCACATTGCAGCAACAGGAGCAGCAGCGGCGGCGGTAGCGGCAGCAGCAGCAGCAGCAGCAGCAGCAGAAACGCCCAGGAAAATAACTCCGACGAGTACATATAACACGACGGCATACATACAACTATTAATAACTCTCTCCCGCATGTATCGTGAAAATCTGATCCGAGCGTGCCCGTACTCCGTGCCCAGTGGCGCGGATCCACGCGCCCCCCGAGCCCCCAAGAAAGGCCGCACTTCTTGCCCGAGACCTATCGAACCCAACTTGACATTTATGCTCTTGCCGTCCGCTAGTCCAAATCCGGCAAGCTACGTGCTCAACTAAAATTATCCCAAGGTGGAAGAGGTCGAGGTGGGTGGTGGTGTGGCAATGAATGGTAGTGCCCCGAATCTCGCTCGATGTGTGAGTCAGCTTATGATACACGAAATATGCAGTCCACCGAGAGCAGCAGACAGCAGTGCATATTGAATACGTTTCGTTGTGCTGCATGTATGGTTGCATGAGGCAATGATAGTAATCGTATTGTTTTACTGTATTACGGTGCTGCGAGTGTACCAGAGGCCAGAGGGTTATCTGCTGCTGGTCGTACATACCTGGTACCTGGTACAAGTATATGATATTAACTAATTTCCTCCATCCCTACTTCTTATATTGACCCTTCTTGCTGCTGCTCCCTCCTTGGTCTGTTGTCCTATAGTCGTAAGTAACTCAGATCCGGGGTCACCAAGTAAGTAAGGTCTTCAACACCCTCCCCACTACGGTACGTGCCTTGCCCTTTTATAGCGAGAATAAAGACTTTCTTCCCTCTTCGGCACGCGCCGAATTGCGCCTACCCATGCTACATACCTGTACGAGGCGATCTTTTGGTACGCGTACTGTTTTGAAAACATAAATTTATGATTAGCAGACCGAAAATGACACGCAAGCTGACCACGGTATCAGACAACTATTAATATGACACACGGCAAAACGATTCCACACAAACAATGCCCGATGTTCTGGGCAGGGTGATGATGGAAAAGCGACCTTCACACAAGAACAACAGAAACGCTGCTTGTCCTCAAAACGACGCAAACGCTGTTATAGTCTATTATTTTATGTCACGAGTACAAGAAACAGCGTCAGCAGCAAGCAGCAATCAAAGGGCTAGCTAGGCTAGCCAGCCGGTCACAGCGCGGTTCGTTCGTGGAAATAAACGATATCTCGAGCCTCGAGACAGGCACCACGACAGCGGCACCTTCATCATTTTTGGTCAACATGTGGCCTTGAACTTACAACCTCCTTCGTCGTTTTTAATTTACTGCACGTTGGGCGCGCGGGCTGGAAGCCACTTGACTTTTAGACGCCCCAACCTCTCCCAACTTGCACTTGCGCGCTGACCACCACCCACTTATTTATAAACTTGAAAAAAACGACAGCTGCAAGACCTTTTTATGACTCCTACGATATACACAGAGATAGCAGTATTACGATACGTACAAGCCAGGTGCTGGTATACCAGGTACGTACTATTTGCTTGAAAATATCGACTCACTTGGAATGGAAGATGTTCCTCACGTTCACCGCAGCCTCGGCAGTAACACAAAGCGGACTATCTCCGAACAACAGAACCTCAGGCTCGAGTTTCAGCAAGTCGACTCCGACGCCTCCTCCGCCACCACCACCACCGCCGCTGCCGCCGCCGCCGTGCACCTGCCCCCACCGTTCTCCCCCGTCCCGTCTCCCTTCTCCGTCTCCATCGGCATTAAGCTGGCGCCTCGACACCCACGCCCCATTCGGTCTAGGCCCAGCAGCCTTGTCGGCGATAGCCGGAGGTTGCGCCGGGAGGGTGGTCGAGGTAATACTACTACTGCCCGTGCTGCACCCGTGCTCGTAATCGATGCAAGGTGCTGCTTGGGCTTCGCCGGCGCCCTGTAGGGGTGGGTTATTTTCCGCGTCCACTGCACCGCCAGTAGTAATGGTGGTAGTCGTGGTGGGGGTAACATGATCGCTATTGCTATTGGTGGCCGACGCAGAAAAACCAGTGCCAGTCTTGGGGTTGTTGGCGTAGTCGTCGAAGTCAAAGTTGTTTTTGTGCTTACTTGGTGGTGATGACGAGGAGGAGCCAAGCTTCGCGGTGGTAGGAGTAATACGGCGGAGCGGCGCAGGTGCAGTGGGGAGGCTGGCAGCGAGGCTGTCAGAGCTAACGATCTGCGAATCTAGCTCCGCCAGAGGTGATCTCTCGCCGGTGCGAGCCGAAGAAGACCCCGCGTGCTGCTTTCCAGTCTGGAAGGGTCCATTTCATTGACGAGTCAGGCAGCAAAAGAGAGAGATATATCGGCCACGAACGTTACAGCAAGTACTGCTGTAGGGTTTTCCACATGTGGTCTCTACCTGGTATAATATTTATGAGTAGGTAAGCTTGACGAACAAATAGAAGATTTTCGATGGCCGTCGAGTATCACGAACAAATTTCTGCGGGCACGTGCACATGGCAGGCTAGTGGTCCAGGGCAAGGGCGTGGATATAACGCCGCGCTGCATTCATTTCTTGGGGATTGGCTTCCGTGGTGCCTACTACAGCAGGCACCATGTAGAAGGCTGCCCACGTGATGTTCGTAGTTCATCGCAGCGCCTGGTCGCCTCGTACTGAGCCTCTACGTACGAAAGCACACATGGAAAGGACAACCAAGGGCATACATAAACATACCTGGAGATCCAAGTCGCAGCTGGGCGATCCGAATTGGGCGGTTCGCTGCGAAGGCTCCACTTCGCACATCAGCATAGCCCACAGCAGCAACCACATACATGCTCTAAAGCTTGGAATCCAGCAGGCGCCGTGCAGGGTCTTGGCCCCCGTTGGGCCTGGCTCTCGGGCCGGTTGCTCCCCTGTCATGACTGCTCTCGGGCCGGTTGCTGCCTTAGTTTACAATATGCACCAGGCGCTTGGCAACAGCAGAGCTGTAGAAGGTAGATTGTGGCTAGCTTCTGTAAACTTTACCCGTCTAGGCTTAGCGCAGCGCTTTATAGGAGTGCCACAAGCCCAGCTAGGAGCTGTTTCCCCTCCCTTCGAGGCAGGAGACCGCCTATGCTATCCTCTGCTCCCTTCGCTCTGGTCTCTCTCAAAGTCAGTCCTCTACGATTGCCAGTAAATAACGCAATAATCTCCGGGGTCTGCATAAAAAACAAAAAAAGGCATTCGGTCGATTGACGAACGGTCGGTTTTGATTTCCGTCGGTTATCGCCCACAAAGTCCATCGCATGTCCTACAAAGCTTCAGATCAAGCCCTATTTTCTCCTCGAGCCGCTTCCTCGCTGGACTGGCAAGGTGCTCCAGCGTACACAGGTCTTCAGTGGATAGTTGTTTGGCGCTGGATCAGGCCGTCGCTCAGTCTCCTCGACGAGAAAGGAGGAGAACCTCTGGCACGCAACGAGCTCTCCCAGAAAATCACGGTCTATATTATCCCAGTAAAACACAGTAAACAGGATACCTCTCGATATCCGTCTGGTCCTTCTCTGGTCTCTGTCCCTGCTTACAAACCTGACCGCGCCCGCGGCTTCAGGACAAGATGAAGCTAAAGAGATTTTTGCTGCGATACTACCCACCAGGTATGCTCTGATAGCAGTACTGCTGATGCTTGTGCCCATCGCCTTTCCTCACATATTTGTGTACGTGTGTGATAGATCTGCTCGACCGAGATCTTTCGGGGAATGTGATCATTAATACCGGTACAGCGAGCATGCTTCCACCGTACAAGACTCTTCCACCACCATACCGTACAAGACTCAACGCGGCTCGAATACCATCTGGACTCCAGGCTAACGATATGGCGCATTTTTCCAGCCGCACGCGCTCCGCCTAAGAGAATCTGACTAATTACGCGTTTTCACGCCGTCGTTGTGCGTGTTACTTTACCTCCACGTCGGCTACGTCGCTATTGGTTTTTGTCTGACAAGACAAAACGTCGATCCTTGTTGTGTCATGTTTTTTTAACCCGACCGTTCGTTCGATTGCGTATCCATTTCATTTTATTATCGCAGATCGCGCAGTTGGTCTTTACGTTCTCGCACTCGTACGAGTACATGTAATAGTCAGGGATATGCGCGTCCCAGCGCAAGGCGATCAAGGCAAACACGTCATCGCGTGATGTTCGAGAAACCTACTCACAATGGGTTCGGCATGGGTCAGTCATCCGTCATCCATCCGTACCACAGCAGTGCAGGGTTGTACAGGCGCCAGGCATCCAGCTACACCTATAGCAGTACAGCACTACAAAATCTCCGAAGTGCACCTGTGGTATCTAATCTCGCCGCCATTCCCTCATCCGTTTCGGTGTCTGTGCTACTGTCTGGTGCAGGGATCATTCTCGAGTATGAGCTCCGAGATAGGTCACGCGAGATGAAAGAGATCGACCTGCTGCACCTTTGTCCAGAGTAAGTGGCAAACCCGAGGAGCGCGGTATCAAATGGGGCCTAATCGCCTGCCCATCAAACTGTCCAAATGTTACCCAAACGACCTTCACATCGCGACCTGCGACAATATACGACCTGGCACCGGCGTACCGGTAACCTTACGGTAATCGGTAGGATATTCTGCTGTATAACAGTCACAGCAGATGGACCCAAGCTCGCCTCTTGTGCGAATATTCAGCCAGTCTGCTCTTTGGGCGCGATTTTTGGGCTGCTGCTGACTTACTCAGTCGCACGACTCCATTTTGTACCGCCTTACGAGTACTGGTAGACGTGTTATTCCTGTGCCACATCGTACTATTAATAGAATGCTGTATTTCAGCAGTAGTATCATAGTAGTAATACTATTACTAGTGGCGTGACACCAACTGCTGCTGTATCTGTAAAAGCTGCACTACCGAGACACGAGTGCGAGTATGATATAAGCGTTACTACTGGTAGTTACTATTCCGGGGTATCATAATAAATAGGACCAAATATTGTTAGTAAAAATAGTTAAATATATAGGTTGTAGTGTGTACCGCAGGTCCTATTAACTATGCCCCCCCGTAGTATTAATTTGTAGATTGGTACCAGGTATAATCTAAACATCAGTATACCTGGTAAGTATTCAGTAGCCATCCGTGGCACACGTGAGCCACCTGTGCGATTTGAAGAAATGCGCATTGCATGACCTCTTCGTACAAATAGCATCGGATTGACAGGTTTCTCACGCAGAGTAACGACGTTCAAGGTACCTCTTTGTAGGCACTTTACTACTGACTGAATTGTTTGTTTTGAAAACTACTTCGTACCAGGTATTAATATATTTTTACTTACCTAGTATACCTGATACCAGGTACAATATACTAGTGCTGCTTGACAATGTAGTATTCCCGTTGTAATGATACTGCTTTGTATAAGGTTGAAAGCCCGGTAATTGCCTGGGTTCAGTCACTGGGAACGTATTTGTGGTACCTGGAAGGCGTATCTTAGATGGAAAAACCAGGGGGTTTTCCAGAGACGCACGAGCTCGGTCTCAGTCTCCGCGTTCACGGAAGGAATAAAACTGCTCTTCTTCTATAGCTAAGCAAGCAACACACGTGATTACCAACGACTACCGACTTAAAAGGCAGACCTGTCCAGGGATACAAAGTGTCCCGCAACCTCTGATCCTAACAAGTGGCGTCGTCGGCGTCCCCGTACTCACTTTTCGCTTTTCCATGCATCTTCCTCGCCTCCCCCCCCCCGTGCGGGCGGCATGGCGATGACTTTTCCTGACGATTTCTTCCTGTCCTTTAAGGCTAGGTCTTCCCTTGATTTTTTTACGTACTTTGCCGGCTTCGTTGCCTCGCCGTTCAGAGGTGTGGGAGTGGGCTTTGAGGAGCCGCATCTTCGACTCATGTTCTAGTTCGTGGAATCGGGCTTTCCACGAATTTCCCATTATTATGCATATACGGCTCATCAAAGTGGGCTAGTGTTATGATACTGCTTTGTATGAGGTTGAAAGCCCGGTAATTACTTGGGTTCAGTCACTGGGAACGTATTTGTAGTACTTGGAAGGCGCATCTTAGATGGAAAAACCAGAGGTTTTCCAGAGACGCACGAGCTTGGTCTCAGTCTTCGCGTGCACGGAAGGAATAAAACTGCTCTTCTTCTATTATAGCTAAGCAAGCAACACACGTGAGTACCAACGATTGCCGACTTAAAAGGCAGACCTGTCCAGGGATACAAAGTGTCCCGCAACCTCTGATCCTAACACCGTGTCGACTACGAACTTGACTCAAAAACGCTCGTACGAAGAGATAAGTTCGAAAAAGCAATTTATAACAAATGGTTTTAATATACTTATTACCCGTGGTACATAATTATTATAGTAGTAGTAACTGCTTGTTATAGCTCGACGCATTACTGTAAGTACGTACCCTGGACCGCATACAGAAAGACCACTACTGCTGTTGTACGAGTACGAACGTCTTTGGTCCGGCGTCTTGGCGAGGAAGGCTTTACGTACCCGTTTCTCCACTAAAAATAACTCTTAAAAATCCCGTAAAGTACCTTTGTTTCGGACTGGTATGTACCAGGTACTGCGTATTGTAGGCAAAACTGCGATGGGTCGCACGGATGTACTGCAGTAAGTAGCAAATTCCAAGCAGGCGAAGGGAAACCGCAGGCTGGCAACATGTCAGCAAAGCTGTGCCCGTGAGGTACGACGTAGTTGCCGGGCGAGTTTGGTGATAGCGACCATTCTGTTGAGAGAGCGCCACGGGTGTAACGAACACCAGGCAATCCAATCAAGAAAATCTTTTGTGACTATTTTGCTGCCATTCATCTGCGCCCGTTGATGTGTTTTTGCTATTCGCATGCGCACCCCAGGCTTTATTTCTGCCCCTACCTTGCGCCTGTACATCCTTTTTTCTTGGGGTGTCGATGCCGAACTGCTTTCGTTTCTCGCCCTCTCGCTCCACGAGCTACAGAGTACTCCAATACTCCATCTATTACTGTACAGGATTTGATACGTTGGTGTAAACCCGTAAGATACACGCAGAAGTTCTCGTTTTCTTTGTCCGGACAGAAACACCTGAAAAACAGTACAGGGCAGAACACCTGTTCAAGACTAAGAGAACGAGCACTAAGAAAAGGCAGGATGCTATTTACAGCAGTGACGTAAGAAAATTGGGAGTCGCAGTTGGGAGTCGTTGCATACTGACGCTAGCATAGACCGCACTCATCCCAAAATGAGAAATCCAGCCTGAACCAGCCTTGCTGTTTCTTAGTACTGTAGGTGCCCTGCACTGTAAAACATTCCGGTTGGTTTCGAGCCTCATCTGCCTTTAGTAACGTATCCGGTTAGAACTGTCACGTTTTTTTTCTCCATTTGCCGTCGCAGCCTAACTAAGCCCATACACGACAGCAAAATGCATTTCACAGTACGTAATTCCGAGTGGCATGTCCCCCAAAGAACGTGGGTGCACTACTAGAGGGGACTGCGTGGATTTCAGTGAGTAGTCTTTGTCCGGTTTTCCTTGTTTCTACTTTTGAGTTGTGGCATACGAGGTGCTTGGATCCGTTGATCTTCGGTAACCCCCAAGGGCTCTCTGGGCACGGTTGAGGATCCGCGATATTAAGGTACTTTTTTCCGGTACAGATGGTGCCGAAAGAAACCACGATGACGGCGGGATACAAAGGGTAACAAAATTCTATGTCGCCGCTGCCCTCCTGATTCGTTGCCCTTTGCTTCATTATCGCTACTACCAAGGAATGGAAAAAAAAAAAAAAAAAAACAGCCGCTGTGACGCCAACCTTCTGCACTTCGTTTATTTTATAGACGATGTCAAAGCTCTTGTTGAGCTTAATGTATCACTCATGTTCGCAATGTCCGAATCGCACTTTATGCAGCAGCAACCAGTACTCGTATAGTCGTACGGTACGTATAGTAGCGTAGTGTTCGAACGGGGGGCGCGTGCGAGGCGTTTTTTTCGTCGCCAATGCAAGCGAAGCGCTCCTTCTCCTTCTCCGCTTGCTGCTCCCACTATGCCGACCGACTTGACGGCGGCTGAGGTATATACTGCCGTTCACGGGAACATTCATATACCGAGAGGCTTGATGGGCAGCAACATGCATGTCGGTTGAACTTGAAGCTGGTTATTACAGAAAATTAAGCTGTCGGCTCTTCTTGTGCGGCATAAACCTCTTGAAGTGATTGCACCATCATCAGCAAAACGAGACAAAACTTACTCTCTCGAAGTAATACCGCGCGCAGAACCAGAACACGAGCGTACATGCGATGCACACGAAGGGGGAGTCCGTCAAAAGTGGTCAACCTCGTAGACCGTTCAGCCGACGCCGCAATACTCTTCTAACAAGCAGGAGTCGCCATTGCCGTTGTACCGACCCGGACGGAAGGGATCGATGCTTCACAAACGCACTTGTTTTTGTCCGTGTCTTTGCTCTGCTGAGGCTGAGGGGCGATAGGTGGGAGATATATACTTTGTCATTGGAAAAAAAAAACAAGATATCACGCCAAGAAAAAAAATATCCGAGACGTGCCGCAAGCTATTCATTTTTAGAGCCCCCACGGATGGTTAGTACCCAGGACAGGAGGTTATATATTGCCCATATTGTGTGTGCTGCTTTGCAGGAGCGATGTAGACGTGCTGGTAAACCAGATGGTGTTCGAGGAGCCGCTCATTTCGGCAAACAGGAAGCCGCAGCTTCGGCGATTGGTGCACAAACTCATCGAGAAGCTAGAGACTAACGAGTGTGACGATTTCTACCTGTTTAAGGTGAGCTATCACGAATCGTGAAGCCCACTCCGGCCTAGTAGTGTGGCTGTGATAATTGCTTAGTTTAACCCTACGGCGAAGAACTCTCTAGATCACTTTATTTTTAATAAGAGCAGAAGGTATGCAGACAGTGTTGTAACTCTATATACTGTAGACCCGAGAGAGGAGATGTACCAAAGAGGCATCGTGAGGTTTGCTTCTGCACGATCGGCCTCGAAACCACCTTTCTGTATGATGCGTATCGAAGCACAAGCAAAACACGCCAAGTGTTGGGTTACAAGTTGAGCAGAGCGTGTCTGCCCCTTCGCTGTGTACGGCACACAAACAGTGTGCCCTTTCTCCGAATGTTTTAGTTTTCAGCCGAGCAAGCATGAAAACATGGGAACCGTTGGAAAGCCTCATTCTTATGAGGAATTTCCTCTGGGAGGGGTAGAGGTCGGGATCATAAAACCGTTGTACTTGTATGCTGGCCGTACCCGACTCAAAATATTATTTCTCACGACTGACTCTGAGTGTATTTGGACTAATGTGTGTTGCTGGAAATGGAGGAGCTAAACGGCAGAGGCGCCGACTGCGGCCGCCCTCTCCTGCGGTGTAGTTTCCCTATTTTTCGGTTGTGCTTGGCAGGAATGTATTTACGCTGTTGTCCAGAGCATGGCTGCATAGATAACCACGTGGGCCATGGAATGTTTGGCCGGCGTCATGAACGTTTAAAAGCTCCGCGTACTGTCAAATAATATGTTTTGCCCAAGAGCTCTACCATATGTTTCTGCATTCCCTTTCTGCTCACGTGCACCGGACAAAAATCAACAGATACTGAGGGCCCATATCTTGCCCCTGACGAACTGCGCCTTCAACAAATCTGGGGATAAATTCATCACCGGGTCGTACGATCGCACATGCAAGGTAAGCTTCGCTCTGGGAAATCATCGCGCCCTGTGTTGTACACATATCCCGTCTCCCAACAGGAAGGTCAATTTTGGATTCGGATTTATGTTTTTCAGTAGTAACACCGCAGTCCTACTGTAGAGCTGGAGCTGAAACCAACCGTGAATGTTGGGCATAGGGTTGTTTGCGACAGATAGGATTCTTGATCCGCAGTCATCTAAACGCAAACGCCATTATCCCATTGCCATAGTGCCTTTTCCGTCCGGCGCATACTCTGACCGGGGTCCTGAGGAGTGTATTACTTTAGGCCTTCTCTTCCTCGAGCCCTCCCCCAGCTAACGGGAGTTTGTGGGCTACCGACTTTCAGCCCTCCCGAACGCTCGTCGGCTAGCATGGCCGGGTGTCGGCTAGGCATCAGCTATGGTCTGCTCGCGCTGTACGCTTGTCGGGAGGTTCTCTTATCGACGTTGTGTTCGGTTTTCATTAGAGGGGCGACGCATATAAGCATACCACGCCGCCTTCCACCGAGAATCGAACCAAATGACCAGGTCACTCGTGAGGCTACACGACCACCTGCGTTACTACTGTAGGATAGACCATGGGAGCAACCAGTGCAGATGTTGATCAAGTCACCTGCATACGAGTTTTAGTGGAGACCGGAAGGTACCGTTACGATCGCTGCTTGTGTTGGCCTCGCAAAGATCGTGCGTCAATCTCTCATGTGCTATTATGTTTTTCTCGTATACAGCCGGCAGCGGGACTATTAACTCTTTCGGATTCCCTTTTATGGGATAGCAGACCAAGACAAGCACACATCGGGTGTTATCAACCGTCTTCGAAAAGTGTGATCGCCCAGCACTACGGGTAGGAACATGTTGTGCCCGTGCCCTTGCGATTTTTAGCATTCAACCATTGCAACTCGAACACCACTTGGTATCATCCGCCAATCACGCAGTGAGCGTTACTGTAACGGCCTTTTTTTGTGGTCAATTTGGCCCTCTGAACATCATTGGTGATTCCTATGCTTTTCATTGATGATTGATTCGTTTTTTTCATGTAAGCACTTGGCAGCGTGACTATTGATGCTAGCAGTGCCGCATCTACTTGGCCAAGCACCGCGCTCATCGGTCCGCCCTCCCACATGATGGCGATTGGAAATGTCGCCTGAACGATGTCGGAGTTGGATAGACTCAAGGTGGTCGGCATTCACTGCTCGGTCAGAGGCGAAGAATGAAAACACCCATTGCCCAGGCATGGCATGGCATGGCATGGCATGTCATGATATAGTGCTGCCGCACCACTGTAGTGCATGAGATGTGCGAATACTTCAGTTTTTCTCAATGCGGCTTGGGGGAAATCATGAAGATAAAAATAAAAATCCAGAGGTTTCCGCCAGCGTGTATTTCCTCGCGGTGTCCTGCCCAAACAACCAAGATACATCACGAAATGAGTAGTGAAAGGAAGGCCTTGCCATCACCCATTGTTCAGACCCGGGCATGTGATGCGCCTTGCTAGACTCGAGCGCCCCCCCCCCCCCCCCCCGCTCCGGGGGCAAAGTTTTTCCTACTGCTTGCAAGATAGCAGACACCTGCTTTACCATCAGCACAGCGTTACTCTGGGTCCACATGATGCTATTCGTGAATTCTTCGTTGAAACATTCTTGCTTCGTCCACACATGTTTTCCCTTTTTTCGGCATATGTACACACAAAAATATTGTCGTCCGTGTCTCCGCGCAAGCGACATACCCTCCTGTCCGATGGTTTTGAACGCTTGTCCTCGTGGATGGGCGTGCTGTACCACTAGAGGCTCATGGGCAGAGATCGAAAGCAAGCTTGGTCGCAAGGCAACTCAATTTACGGCAAGTACCTCATTTATCTGGCTCTGGTATAGCAGGAGGGGCTCTTGTAGATTTCTCTACGAGAAGTTGTTGGTGTGTTCACAAGAGGTTAGCCAACACACCAGCTAGGCTTTTGCAGGTATAATCTTCCGCCCAGGCTGAAGGGTGTAGGGTTACCTGCCGAGAAGTTCGTACACAGTGGACAACCGGCGCTGATTGTAGAACGCATGCAAGGAACGGTAACGATCGTCATATTTCGACCCGTACACGCGTCAAAGCAACGCAAACGCGAGGCGCTCTTCGAACCAATGCGGGCATCCATCATATATACAGTCCTGGCCAATGGGCTTGTGGCCGGCGGAATGAAAACGATCCCCCTCCCCCTTTTTTTTGTTACTTCACGTGTTGGTAGGTATGGAACACCACGACGGGGGACGAGCTTCTGACGCTCGACGGGCACCGAAACGTCGTGTATGCGATCGCGTTTAACAACCCCTGGGGGGACAAGATAATCACAGGCTCTTTCGACAAGACGTGCAAGCTGTGGAACGCCGAGGTGCATACTCGCGAAATTACTTGGTCATGACGAAAGTATTGGCGACCCTACCTACGTACTGTAGCTTGTGCTGGCTTGTCAGCAATGCATGCAGTAGCAGGGAAGCCAGCTGTCCGCGAAGACGAGCTGTTTCTGAGCAGCCACATGCATGTCGGTTATAAACGTTTGGCGCGTCGCGCTAAGGTCTGGGGAACCCCCGGTCATTTATTGTGTAGTGCCGTACTTGTCAACGGGGACGATTAGAGGTGGTATTAAAACGGACGCAATATGATCGCCCCCTTTCCCGCCTCTGAATATGCTCTTGAACTCTGCACATTGCTCGCCACGATGCGATGGCTGGATCGTGTCGACAGACGGGGGACCTCTTCCACACGTACCGAGGGCATTCTACGGAGATCGTGTGTCTGTCGTTCGACCCTCACGGGACGAAGATAGCCACGGGGCTATGGACAATACGGCGAGGTGGGTAGACCAGCGGGTAAACCAGCGCCTTTGGCTTTGGGTGGCGATAGCTCAGCTATTCATAGGGGTATAACAGAAAGGACAAAGGCTCTCAGACGAAGGTTTTCGGAGACGTTTGCAGCAAATGTTTCACACTTGAACGTCATTCCTGTGCGTGTGCCATTATTTAATACGCAACGGGTGTTGTGTAGAACAAAACGATCCACGCGCTAGAAGTCTCAAGGGGACTGTTACGTCGAAGAATGTCATTCGTGCTGGTAGGTCGTGGTATTACCGAAGCTTACAGGGCGACCGGGGTTGTCCAAGAAATAGATGCTGGTGCTGACAAGATTTAATTTCTCGGGCACTGTCATGCTGTGAGTGGGTGCAGGACGGTCAAGCTACAATTTGTGTAGGACTATCCGCACGTGTTTTCGCTCGTGTTTGTCGGTTTGGAGTTTTTTTCCTGCCCGATATTGACAGAGTTTAGTTGTGCCTCCACCGTATCGGAGCTATGTCATTTCTGGAGAGCGTTCTCGCTCCCCCGCGCTCCCTTTCCCTCTCTTCTCGAACACATGGAAAATCCTATCTCGCTATTTGCCTCGTGCTTGAATTTTGGTGTGTCCGCGGCGATTTCTGGGCCCGTATCAAATCACCAGAGATTTCGCACGACGTGCGATTGATCTTGGATGGTAACCCGACCGCCCGCGCGCCGAACCACGTGAATACTGTTTACTTCGCAGGGTTTTCGACGTGGAATCTGGAGAGTGCCTGCACACGCTATTGGGCCACACGGCAGAAATTGTGTCGCTGAACTTTGACACCGATGGCCAGAGAATCATGACAGGCTCGTTCGATCACACCGTCAAAGGCAAGCGCGCTGACTAGTTTTAAAATCCTTGCGTGTCTTTGACCGGAGCCTCCACCGGGTTCATGTAATCCCATTTTTTTGCAGCGTCGGTAGATGATACATGAATCGTTGCGACGGAGACAAGGTCACCGTCTTTGGAAGTTGAGCGACTGTGACCAGGATTCTGTTCCCATACCGAGCGAGGATCCGTTTGTTGGATCACGCGATGATTACAGCTGGACCTGCTTTCCTATTGCCTTTTCCCCCCCAATACCAATCGCCTGAAGATACTTTACGCAAATCCCAGCATCAACACGTTTGTGCACATACCCGCGGCCCCCGAGTAAAGTAACGGATTCGATCCCCCAATGCTGGGGCGTCAGCGTCGAAGACAAGCCCAACGAGACCACCTTGAGCTGGGATTAGGCAATTAGACAGGTCTTTTTCGTGTTCCGGTAGCTATAGTATCCTCGGGGGGCGCTAATTATGTTGCTATACGTGTCAAGGCTTGACCACCAGAAGTTCTGGATGCCCAGTCGGTGGGCCGCATGCGCTGTAGTCTAACAACTGAGTGTTTTGCGCGATCTGTGTCTCGGATAATCGAAGTATACACTGCCCGATTTTCCTACGCTTGGGCCATCAACCATCGGCCGTCAGCTTGTTTACTTCTATGGCAGCGAAATTCGACAGTTCGAGAAATCATTCTATAGCTAGAGCCAAAGCCGCTTGTGGGATATGTGAGGCGTGCTTCACTAGCATACTGCTGTACATACCAAAGCTCATCTTCAGCCTTATTCTTGCATGTCTATTCTTATCGCGACCTTTCGTTCGCCTTCACTTGGATCAGTTTGGGATGTTAGGACTGGGAGGAGCACGCACACTTTGGCGGGCCACCACGGGGAGATCTCTAGCACCCAGTTCAGCTATTCCTCGGACCTTTGCATAAGCGGCTCCATCGACCGAACGTGCAAGGTGATCTTCGCGCTTTGGGGCACGGTTTTGTACGAAGTCGTGTTGCGTGATGCCGCTGTCACGCAGTCGATACAACCGGCGCCTAATTCGCAAATATTTGGACCGTTGTGCGCTCAAAGCGGTTAAGGGTGAACACATATGCAACAGGTCGGGAGCTGAATGCCGACACCTCGGGCAGAAGAAATTATGCTTGCGTAGGCTATTGCACTGTCACGTGAGCAAAACAAGCTGTCCCTGTCTTATAACTGGATCTTGGTACGTTTGATGTCTCTGCTATAGAAGTTGAGGTTTCTACTGAGCAAGGACGAAGTAGAAAGTTGCCCCACTTACACGAGCCGCCTCCTACCCAACACAGTGCAAGCTAGAGAACCCTTGCCGCCGAGGGCGAAATGTGACACAGCACAACAAGCGGCGTGACCCGTATTATGCTGTCTGCGTCGGTGTGACTCGTTCGATGGTGACAGGTATGGGATGTCGCTAGCGGGCAGTGCGTCCACACCCTGCGGGGGCATAATGACGAGATCCTCGACGTGAGCTTTAACGCGACTGGCTCCAAACTCGTGACGGCGAGCGCGGATGGGACGTCGCGAGTGTTCAACACGATGAACGGGGCTTGCCAGGCCATCCTGATCGGGCACGAGGGGGAGATATCGAAGGCACGTAACGCTCGTCGTATGTGAGGCATTTTCATTGGCGCGATGCCAACAGAATGTCACGTAAACCATCGAGGGGGGCGGGGACAGGAAACCCTGCTCTGAGGCCACGAATCTTAGTTACGCAGTCACGACGAAAGAGGGGCAAGGGCTATAACTTAGAAGCTGCCTGGTGGGTGGCAAGCGAAAAACCCCAAGTGTGGCACATGGACCATTTGTTTTATGTATTCCATCTTCTACCCGTTTCACTTGTTTCTACTCGTAGATACTATTCGTGTCTACAAACCAGAACAGCCTGGGGAGACAGTGGTTAGATAGGCCTCGAGAGACCTGTCGGAAATTGACGGGAATTTGAACACAGTGTTAAATCTGTATGAGAAAGGGAAGGTTTGTTTGTTAATGCTGTGCTCCATGCCAGGTACCAGGTATCGTATACCGGCCTCATTGACACAATCAGCCACTTAATGGATTATAGACATGATACCACTGCCTGTCACAGGACACGGGGCGCACCTCACATGCCTCTCATCTCCCCCCCCCGTATGTGTGCCGTCCTCTAGACGTGCTTCAATCCGCAAGGAACGCGCATCCTAACAGCGAGCAGCGACAAGATGGCTCGACTGTGGGATGCCGACTCTGGCGATTGCCTGCAGATCTTGGAGGGCCACACGGACGAAATTTTCTCCTGCGCGTTCAATTACGAGGGCGACACAATTATTACAGGTGACCCGTTTGCACTTTGTGGCAACGGTTTGATGGCGAGGAATCCCTCGGCAGTTGAAGCGACATCAAGGAACAAACCTTAGCCGAGTGGGAAATATTTCCGCCTTTTTTTCAGGTCTACCACGGCGGACGTTACACCCCCCGCGATATGTATGCTGAAACCTCTCTCGAGAAAGATTTACTCAAAATGCCAAACACAACACAAAATCCCATAGATAGCGGAAGTTGCGGTGTGCGCCGTAAAGCGCTACTCCTGGATGAAAGGGGTTGGAGACCTCCCTTCAAATAGTTCAACCAAGAGAGAGAGGCTGGATGTATGGCAGACGGCGTCCACATCAGCAAGGAGCGATAGACAACCAACCTCAAACGAGAAAACAAGTCTTAACATTACGGTGGAACTTTCAGGGACATGTAGTCAAGTTCAACCAAGAGAGCGAGAGGCTGAATATATGACAGACGACGTCCACATCAGCAACGAGCGATAGACAACGTCAAGCCAGAAAAAGTCTTAATGTTACGGTGGAACGTTCAGGGATATGTAGTCAAGTGGGCGTGCGTAGGCGTGTGCCAAAATCGACAATCGACTTGGAAATAGAATAGGATTTGCAAACAAGATTTTGTTTTTTCAGTAAAGTTTCCTGAGTATACAAAAACCCAGAGCATTTTCGTCCTTCTTGGCCTTTTTTGTGCCCACTAATTTACAACCTCTCACAGCATCCTAACTGTCCTCTCCGCATTATTTTCGGGTACGTTAGCTTACTACGTATTTCAAAATAACTGCCGGGAAACTAGCGAACGTTTGGTGAAACCCGCTTTGTCATGCAGCCGTGGTCATAGGTTTCGGAGAACAAGGCGGACCAAATTTCCGAATTTGAGAGTTTTGGCACACGCTGGCTCGCAACTTTAAGTCGACGAAATCACCTCGTGAATCATTTCTGGTTGCCTGCGACTACTTCGGGTGAACCCGACGTCCTGGCATACCCTAAAAAGAACGTAACCCATTTTCGCGGGCTGTGGTTGCTTGCGAGGAGCTGTAGCTGTCCGTATGTGAAGTGTAAATGTGCAGTTAGTGGTTGTGTTTCGCCTCATTTTTGTCCTCCGAACCACGACCAGTTTCGACCACTGCAGTACCTCAACATCGAGGTGTAGCTACGATAGATGGCCGACAGCCAATCTGAATGGGATCACGGCTGCTGTAGATGAGACGCCAAGCTGATGCGCTCGCTCTCTGCTAAGGCACGAACCAGTCGAAAGTCCAAACGCAGCATGTCAAAATAGCAGTGTAATTGACTGCGCTGAAAACATATGCCTGTTACTTCGTATATATAGAGTTAGGTTCACGCGGAAACCCGTGGATAGGGGGTGGATAAGATCCTCCGTGGTCTTAAACAATGCCTGGCATATCAAAACTACTCTTCTTTATACTGCTATCTACCCAGACGGGAACATGCAGCAAGAATCCCCGGCGGTAAGGCAGCTAGATGAAGAGCTCAAACCACACAATCTGGGTTGGCATGGAACCGCTGGGGACCCCAGCCTTACGTACATCAATGTCCATTTCCAAACTAGCCTACTGCTATTGATTTCCAAACTAGATTACACCATTTTGTGATGTTTTCCGAAACTAAAACAGGTATTATACTACCATGCCACCGCCACCGTGCTGCCGGATTATCACACACGCAGGGTCCAAGGACAACACCTGCCGACTGTGGAGGTGCTGACAAACACGATGCCGATTTGTTCCTATGAACCCCCTCTTCCCTGGTTCATTTGCCTCAGCACTCGCCCAACGAGTGTGCGGCCTATTGATGCGCACATCGACAGTTCGAGCGCTTTATCGCGCGACCTCTCTCGGCAATGTGTTCATCGTCTGACTTGAAGATGTTCATGTACGTTCGAGCGTTGTTCGTCCACGAGGGTTGGGTGGTTCCTGGGCAATTTAATTGCGTTGGTCGTCGTCTTCGAGGCTTCATTTAGGTATTCTACCACTGCCGCTACTGCTTGCGCACAATAGTGTATCTGGGAGTGCGTATTATCGTTTCCCCGGTGTATTCCTTTGGCCTGCAGGGTGAGTTTGGTCAAACCATACCCAAAAGGGGTGGAAATACTACATACGTTACAAAAACATTTAAAACAAGTATACCAGATCTTCTCCCGCCGTTGTGAGAAAGAGTGGAAATTGCTCGTGGATGGGACCAAAAGGGGTGATCGACGGTGTGCACCTCCAACTGGTAGATGATGTAGCATGTGTTGCATGATGACGTGAATCGATGCTTTCGTTCGGAACATCGTGTTGGGGATTCTGCTCCGAACTGGATGGTGGTAGCGCTACGGTATGCTTCAGCCTACAAGCCAGAATCAGATCAAGATCCTAAATTTATACCGACGATAGTCTTGCCTGATGCTTACAGTAGGCTCGAGCAGAGTATTCTCCACGCTAACGTCTAGAAACATAGGGGCATCCTGACAGTAGTTCTACCATGCCGGCAGTCGAATTACCAACACGTTTGGTTAGTGCAGCATCAGTCGCGCTCACGGGAGCGATAACGGTGATGGTATGCAGTATTCAGGTTGATGGTACCACCACAGTTGCACTGAGGTTCGGATTTTGGCTTCTTTCGTTTTCGGGCGGCACAAGGTTGTCCTTGGTTTACTCTTGACGTCGATGCATTGTGGAGCAGGTGTTCCCGACCTGCAACGTTTCCTCCCAACTGACAAAGCTACGACAGAAAGCTTGCGGCATGTGTACCTCACTGTCGTTTTCATGGCCGCGTTTGATGCATTGCTAGTCAACAACAGCGCTGACTGTTTCGACTGTAGTATAGTACTACTTTTGCACTGCTGCAAGACTGCAGTACTTAGGAGGTTCAGATCGGAAGATCTTACGAGCAGATCTAAGACGTACGTGGTAGTCTCTACTCGGTCGAGGTAAAGCAGCAAGTAACACTATGGCGCAAATGCGATATTCCTGGTCTAAATATGGAGTTAGGGTCGATGCCTTCTGTAACATGGTGAGTCCAGGGAGAATAAAGTAGCACCGTGGATGGACTACATTGGGACTTTGAGAATCGATTTGTGGTCTGCTTTAGGTCCATGGTACTTGGTATCCTGATACCCTGGTATCCATAAAGCGACCTGGCTGCCGTGAATCCCGGTGTCTGGAGCCTGGATGCTTGAAACCGCTTGTATTCAGGGGTGCCATGCATTCAGACATTCAAACATCCAGACTCCTAATACCCAGACCCCATCATGAATACCAGGATCTCAGGTACCAGAGACCAAAGGCTCCAATAACCTCTAGATCCCCAGAGTTCAAGTCTAGTCCATCTGCAGTACTCCATTTTCCCTGGGTGCACCATGTTGCATTGAACGGGGCCACGGGGAAAAACTAGCCATCGAGCGGCCGGAATTCAGCTACCAAGTCACATTGAACGGCGGTAGAAGGTGACGGATGTCATCATTCACGGCCAAAAGGTGGACCCCGAGGAAAATGGCGTCGGCAGTCAGTGTCAAGTTTTGCTTCCCGCCCGAGGAGTGCCTACGCCGTGAGGTTGAGGGTGACTTGGTTTTCGTGGCTTGGAGCGTAGATTTGAGGTTAGCGGCAACTCGCGTACATGGCTGTCTGTCCGCATGGCTTACATTTTCGAACACTTTTCAATGGTCGATATATAAGGTCGTTACAGAAATTCTTACGACGTATTCGACCTTTACGGACCTTATATACTGAAACATACCATACCACCGGACAAATTTAGCCATAAAATATATCTACAACATCGTACCATCGTGCCATACTACTAATCCTAGAGATGCAACTTCGGCCTGCCCTGTGCTTGGGGTGGGCCGAGGAAGTCCGCCAGGACCTGCAGCGGTCTAGCGACAGTCACACGAACATCGAGCTTCGGGCTGGGTAGAGAGGGAAACTTGCGTGGTCCGGCTGGTGGCCTGTTCGCTTTAAGGACCGCGTGGGGTGGTGGTGATGTTTGTTTTTTCTTCTTAACCCCGACGCCAAGGAGTTCATCCCTCAGGGAGGACGGGTACATCACCACGGCAGAGAGCGCCACGTGGGCAGCCGGGGGAGTGAAGAGGCTGGCCACAGCGTGGGTATGCATGCACGACAGGAAGGATGGGAGTGTCGGCGTTGGCTGGGACGGCTGCACCCAGCCAACGGAAGCCAAGGCGCGTACCGGGTTACGAAACGCAGAGCCACTATTGCCATAGAGAAGAAGAAACAAAAGACGTAAAAAAAGGAGGCGGGGACGAGCCTCACGTCGGCTAGCAAAGGAAGCAGAACGCGAGGCTCGTAAGAGACATAAGGGGGCACTTGTGGCGGCAACGACCTACAATGTGCGCACCCTGGCTGTCATGGGGAAGAACGGGAACGGACATGACGAGCGTGTGCTGGCGAAGGGACGGCAACTCGGCTGTGACTTTATTGGCCTGCAGGAAACTCGGAGGTCCGGCAGCACGACGTTCCGTGCGGCAGGGTATCGTGTTTTGTGTTCAGGTCAGGAAAAAACAGTTGCCAGGCAAGGGTTGTACGGAGTAGGTCTAGCTGTCAAGGAATCGTTGTGCAGTAGTGTTGATTGATCTCTAAAGGTATAGGCGCAGCTGGCACGGGAACGCGTGGTTGACTCCAGACAGTAACACGGAACTCCTCTTATATTATATCCGAGCTGTTGAGTGACAGCTCATGCATCGTATGCAGGTTATTATCCAACATGACGCGGGAATAAACCTCCCGTTTATCCTCCCGAATTTCCGACTATATATCCCTCTCCTACAATCCTATGTCAATATATGGAACTCCCTAATATTAGATGTAACGTCTCCGTCGTGTTTCTGAGCACAATCAATATCCCCCCTGCTCATTATACACGACCATACTTTAATATCCCCCCAGCTCTGTACACTACAATGTACGACTCCGCTGGGTGGAAACATCTCAATATTATGAGCAACTCATACGAAATTCAGAAACATAATTTCACTCAGAATAAAAAATCAAACTCTCAATTTCCAAAATACTATCCAAACTCTCCAACTCAGAAAACATTTTCTATGGACCGCACACGCCCCCAGGCGCTTCATAGTCTCTCTTCAATCTTATCCAAAAAATCTCCTTCTATTTCATGAGAAATTAATGCAAATCATATAAAATATCACAGTAGTCATACTTATCAAAATAAAAAATAAGCCAAGAAAACAAATGCCAGAGATCGCAAGGAACCCCCGTTCCCCCGGACAAGAGTCTCCCCTTGTCCCCTACTCCCGCCATAGATACACAGATCGCGACGGTAATGCGAGATAGCGTACATTCCTTCACTTGAATTTTATTTGACGTTGGGACTACTCGAAAACACCAAAAACTCTCGAAATCCATCACCAGGAACGAAATGGTATCATCCTCGGAATTAGCCAGGGAAAAACGGCAACATCTTCGGATTTATACGTAGTTCAGACAAACCCTTCACTCAAAAATAACATAAAACCTTCCACCTCGGAAAAACCGCGTCAAATATTCATCAGAAAATCCCGGTGGTAACGAAACACCGTGTTGTTGAGCGGCTTTGTCAAGAAGTCTGCATGCTGTTTCTCCGACTCTACATGGGTAATAACAAACTCCCCCTTAAAAATAAGCTCCCGCAAAAAGTGGTGTCGTACGTCGATGTGCTTCGAATTCGACGTGCACACTGGATTTTGTGCCAGGTGCGTTGCCCCCTCGTTATCCTCGAAAACCGTAATGCATCTCGCCCAAACCCCGGAAAAATAAAACTCCATACATAGCGCATGAACATTGCCTCCTTGATAGTGTCTGCCAGTGCTACATATTCGGCCTCCGTGGTTGAGAGTGTGACGCATTTCTGCGTCCTAGAAAACCAGCACACACACGCCCCAGCACACATTATAGCCCCACCGGAAACTGACCTCCTTTCAGTGGCTTTGTTGGCATAG
This sequence comes from Macrocystis pyrifera, assembly GCA_031763025.1. Lineage (NCBI taxonomy): Eukaryota > Phaeophyceae > Laminariales > Laminariaceae > Macrocystis > Macrocystis pyrifera. Next base: position 2,665,358 of record JASSKH010000035.1, on the reverse strand, counting down.
TCTGCATCTGCAAACGCTACCAGCTCAAGCCCGCTACCCTTCTGGAACGTAAAGCCAAAATCACTCGTAGAAAATATATACTCTAAAATACCGACTGCTGTCTTCCAGTGTACTTCCCTCGGCCTATTCGTGTACCTCGCTATCGCCCTTACCGCGTTCGCAATATCCGGTCGTGTTTGGTTCGCAAGCCACATCAAGCACCCCACCAACTCGCGGAAAGGCCAATCACCCACGGGTTCATTCTCGTCAAACTCCTCGAGCTTCACACCAGTCGAAAGCGGGTTATTCCTCCCAGAACTAACACCAAACCTCGCCGCGGTATTTTCAGCGAACGCCTGCTGCGAAATCGTCAAAGTACCAGCATCCCAATCCCTCGAAAAACAACCAGCATACCACCGCAACTCGCCCAGATTATTGATCGGAACAAGGTTGTTCAGGTCTTCACAGAACTGATCGCATCTAGCCTTGAGTCCTACAGCCAAAATATCTTCCACATGAACTACCGTTACAATGGAGACAGAGCCCGACTCGACCAACCTCATGACACACGCGTCAGCGGGGCTCTGCTGAAATCCTAGACTCTTCATGTGAGTGAGAAGGTGGTTGTGCCACGACCTCGACGCATGCTTCAAGCCGTAGAGACAGCGATTCAACCTGACTACCTTACCAGACATTTCGCCGCAGCCGGGGGGTAGTCGCATGAATACATCCTCATCCAAACTCGACTGCACGAACGCCTGCTCAGCATCAAAATGACACAAATCCAAACCCAACTCGGACGCAATAGCACCCAACAAACGGAAACAAGACGCTGCAGGCGTCGGAGCAAAAGTCTCAAAGAAATCAATACCCTCACGCTGCTTGAAACCTCGTGCCACCAGCCTTGCTTTCGCCCGCACCACGTCACCATGCTCGTTGGACTTCCAGGCGAACACCCACTTCGCCGAGATGACGTTGAGCCCTTCTAGTTGCTACGTCGCTCCAAACGTCCCCGCGTCCGCCAGCCCATGGTACTCCTTGTCCATCGCCTGTCTCCAGGTGGCCGAATACTCGTCCGCACACGCTTCAGCATACGAGTTCGGCGCTCGCTCGCCGGGCGTGTGGGAAGGGGAGAGTTCTCGCGCGGTGGGGCTTGGTGGAAAAGTACATGGCCTGTACCTTCCCGTGCTGCCATCAACGACAGCAGCCCATGCGCCGTAGCCTGGCGGTTCCACGCAGTCTCCCCTCTCGTCCGCCCCCTCAGCACATCTCCACCTTCCGGGTGTCGCCCAGCTTCCCCGCTGGCCCGATCACCCTGCACACCGCTACCACCCTCCTGGTGTCGTGCGGTCTCCCCCTTAGTCCGCCCTCTCTGCACAGCGCCACCGCTCTCCTGGTGTCGTGCAGTCTCCCCCCTTGTCCGCCCCCTCAGAACATCGCCATCCTCCGGGTCCGGAATATAAGAATCCAGTGCCCGGGCAGCACGCTGCGAAAGCTGTGGCTGCGGTGACTGCTGCGGCGGCGACGGCGATGATAACAGCGGCGACGGCGGTGGCGGTGACGGTGGCTGTAGCGGCGGCGGTGACGATGACGGCGGCAGCGACGGTGACGGTGACGGCGATGGCGGCGGCGGCGGCGGCGGCGGCGGCGGCTGTAGCGGCGGTGATGACGGCGGTTGCGGCGGCAGCAGTGGAGATGGGGACGGTGGCTCGGGCCGTACGTCGGGGCCCCTCAGAGGCTCCGGCGCACCCGGCGGCGGTGGTGACGGCGACGGTGGCGGCGGGGAGCTCTCCTCCTCCGAAGGCAGTAACCCCACAAACGGTTTCCTCGGGTGTTCCCAAGTGACGTCACGGGACAACGACCTTCGGCCAGACATCAGCAGGATCTTGCTGCAGACAGCTGCGTGGTGGTTGCCGCCGTTGAGGTAGAAGCAAGCCTTCGCCTTTGGCTCGGTCTTCAGGGACCTCCTGACGTGGTGGAAGCCCGGCTTCAGAAACGGGAGCAGCCGCGCAAACGGTGGTCTCCCGTAGAATTTGCGGTACGGCGAGTGCATTTCCGGCTTGTCCCTTACCCTCGCCGTCATGTTGATCACATCGCTCGCGTACACGTATGACTCAGCCCAGAGGGGCTGCGTCGCCGGTATCCTTGCATCGCCGAACAGGCGGGTGGCCTCCAGGCGGGACGCCAATGCAAGCTCCAGCGTCATGGCGATCCGTCGCTCGACCACCCCGTCATGCTTCGGAGAATCGACGGGCGTGTACTCGCGGCGGATGCCGTGGTGGTTGAGCAACTCCACGAACTCCGCCTTGGTGAATTCGGTGCCGTTGTCCGAGCGAAGGCACTCCACGATGGACGGCACACCCTTCGCGTTGATGTCGGCCAGGAAACCAGCGAAGACCTTCGGGACGTCGGACTTCCGCTTCAAGAAATACGGCCACCCCAGTCGCGAGTAGTCGTCGATGATCATCATCAAGTACTGCGCACCGCCAGCAGACGTAGGCTGTTGTCCCGACAGATCCACGAACAGACGCTCCAGAGGCCTGGTAGAACGGCACTCGGTCGTCCACGGCACCGCCATCCTCCTCCCTTTCGCCTCAGAACACCCAGCACACGGAACCAACTCCCCGAAAACCTTAATGCCCATCTGGCGTGCCGTCTCACGGAGAGTGTCAGCATGGGAGTGGGCAAGGGCAACGTGAAGGTCGTTAATATCGATCCTCCTCATTTTTCCAGGAGCCAAAACAGCGGCAGCAATCGGGGTCTCTACAATCCGCGTGGCGTCTACGTATGAACCCGCGTCCCTACGCACGAAAGACAGCTGTCCATTCAACGTGTGAGCTCCCTGAGCATCAAGTGTCACCGGGCATTTCAACATTACTGCATGAAGCGAAAATAAGTTGAAGCGAACACCGGGTACGTATGCTACGTCCATCAGCCTAACTTGAACGTCACCCTGAGAGCTGTGCATCACAATTGGAATCTGGCCGAAGTACTCTATCTTCAGTGACCTCATGTCACCGACCACCAAACGGCTCTTACCAGCGGGAGGGGGAGTATAGTTTACCATACCAAAAGGGTTACCAGTCACATGAAAGGTTGCTCCCGAATCCGCTACCCACTCTTCTCTCCCATTAACCCAACACAAATAATCAGTCGCCTTGCCTTGGTGCGCAAACTGCGCGGTGAGGAGGTGCGGATCGAACGTAGGCGTAGGGTTGCCGTTGTTCGCTGGGCCAGGGGAGGGGGAAGTGCTGAAGGAGGGTTGTTGTGGCGGGGAAGCTCCGGCCGAGGTATACCCACCACTGCCGTAGGGCGTCTCCTGCAGCCAGCCACCTCCGTAGTATGGTTGTTGGGCGGGTTGAGGAGAAGCGGCACACGGGAAAGCGACATTCATTTGCGCGGGACCTGCCTGGCATTCCGCGGCGTGGTGGCCCGGTCTGCCGCACCGGAAGCAGGGCCCCTTGCGCCTTCATGTGTTATTCGGTGGGAGGCCCCAGCCTGTCGGAGCCGCTGCGGGCGGCGGGGGCATCGGCGGCAACGTCTCTGGTGGTGGGTCGGTAGGTACCCGACCCATGGGGGGGACTACTCCACCCGTACCGAAGGGGTCTGGGGCTGAGTCATCCCAACGGTACCTGCAGGCCACGGCATCCCAACGCCATTTGGGGCCGGTTGTCCCCCCCGACGAAGCTCCTCCCCGGTTGCCACGTTGCTGATGGGGACGGTGCTGCTGCTGCTGATGCTGGGGCTGCTGCTGCTGCCGTTGGTGCTGCTGCTGCTGCTGGGGCTGCTGCTGCTGATACTGTCGCTGGAGCTGCTGCTGCTGCTGCTGCTGCTGCTGGGGCTGCTGCTGCTACTGTTGATACTGTCTCTGCTGCTGCTGCTGCTGCTGTTGCCCATCCTTGAGCCTCCCGCCTCTCCTGTTCCTCCTTCCCCCTCCTGGACCCGCACCTCCGCCACCGGCAGGCTGCGCACCTCCGGCGTACAAGGCATGCTGATCTACCACTCCCTGCACGCCCAACGCCCTAGAAACCATCTCCTTCTCTACCTTGTCGTTTGCATACGCGTCACGGATGATGTCATCGATCTCGGAACGGGGGATGGAAGGGCGGGAAAGAATTGATTTGCTTTGAATAGTATACAAATATGAGAGGTTGGTAACAATGAGGCGGTTTACTTCCTCTGCACTCTTACCACATCCTAACATCGCCAGTTCATCTGCTGCCTTGTCCACCCTTCCGAGGAACAGCCAGGGGTTTTTGTCCTCAGCCATTCGGATGGTATCAAACTCCCTCCTCAATCTGTGTGTTGCTGCTATCGTCTTCGGCATGTAATAGTCTTCCAACTCCTTCCAAGCACCACTCGGAGACATTGCCTTCTGCATTCTAAACTCAGCCATATCGTATCCTGTCATGGCCTCCATCATCAATCCATACACCAATCGCGCGTCCCTAATCTCCTGGGGGGAATGTCTGGAGGCTAATTCGTCCGGCGAAACCCTCATGTCACCCACCATAACTGGGTTTGCTGTGCTACTGAGTACATGCAAGCACCCAAGCGATGATGCCAAAAACTTACTACGCCACATGCTAAAGTGGGCCTCTACATTATCGAACTTCGGGGGTCTCGACTGGAACAAACTTGGGCGGTACAAAGAAGGTAATGACATGCCTGATCGGGTCTCCAGCCCAGGTGTCGGCACCGTCGACGCTGCTTGTTGTCTTCCAGCAGTTCCTTCTCCTCTCGTCCCCCCACCGCCCCCCCCTTCCTTTCCTGCTCCCTGCGCGTCCCTCTTGGCGCGTAGTCTCTGATCCTCCATCGTCCTTTCCTGGACCTCTATTTTCTTCCTCATCTCCTCTATGATCTTTTCACTCTCCACGCTGGCTTCTTGACTGGGCATATCCTCGAAACTAGGCATGCCGAAGCAGGTTCCCACCTCTCTAGGTTGGCCTTGGCTATGCTTGCCAACAGAAGATCGCCGGACTCACTAGTGTGTTGATTGATCTCTAAAGGAATAGGCGCAGCTGGCACGGGAACGCGTTGTTGACTCCAGACAGTAACACGGAACTCCTCTTATATTATATCCGAGCTGTCGAGTGACAGCTCATGCATCGTATGCAGGTTATTATCCAACATGACGCGGGAATAACCTCCCGTTTAGGCGCCCCCGTTTATCCCCCCGAATATCCGACTAAATATCCCTCTCCTATAAGCCTATATCAATATACGGAACTCCCTAATATTAGATGTAACGTCTCCGTCGTGTTTCTGAGCACAATCGATAAGTAGTCTGTGTACGCTCATCAATTCATTGACAAACAGCTTATGTCTATGCGATTTGAGCTGGCATTAATTGGAGGCAGTTAATTTCATCGTTGCGTATGCTCCAACTGATTGTACCAAGGATGCCGAACTAAAACGTATTTTCTGGCCGAAGCTGGAGGACTTAGTGGAAAAGATCCCGACGAAAGAGTGTCTGTTTGTACTGATGGATGCCAACGCGCGAACTGGACAGATGATGGAAGGGTGCGGTGTTGATGAAAGTAGAGTGCTTGGAGCATATGGACGTGATGTTCGTAACGATAATGGCGAGCGACTCTTGTCCTTCGCCACCGATTGGTCTCATCAACACGTTTTTCAGCACGCGCAAGGATGTGATATCGCATACACACAACGGCACCAGCCCGAATGACCGTAAGCGGATCGACAACATCCTATTAATAGCTCATCAAGCCCATCGACCTAGAGTACAAGATGCTAAAGTCGTCCCACAGTTTTCTGCCCCAGCTAAGGCTGACTCAGACCACAACATCTTGTATATCAAAGTCCGACTCAGTGGTCACTCTGCGCCCAACAGACAAATACGTAGACCGACAAAATGCCGAGAGTTCGACAGGAAGCTTTTTATGTCCGATGAAAAGTGTCGTGAACGAGTAGTCGCGAGGGTCATTTCCGCTCTCAACCAGCTTATCCAGCCCCGTAGTACGTCTGGCATGGATGAGGTTTTCACCACGTTTATTATTGATGCGGTCGGAAAAGGGGTACCACCCCATCCACGTCACCACCGCAGACATGGATGGTGTGACCCCGCCGAACGCTTGGCCGCATTCATATTAGCATGGGCAGCGAGGGAGGATGGACGACAATTCTTGCGTGCCCACCCCCGGAATAGAACCGCGTGGAAGACACTGAGATCTGCGTGTGCGAACCTGCAGACGGTGATTGCCGCAGGACTGCATCCGTACTTCGAAGCGTACCTCGCCGAAACCGAACGACTCCTAGCGAACAACGACCAGAGAGGCTTTTTACAAGCACCTTAAGAGTACGGTAGGATTGGAAAGGACTAAAGCGAGGAGCGAACAGTTCATTAGGGACGAGGATGGCCCGTTGTTGCGGGATAAGGTGCGAATTCGTGAACGATGGGGGGGGGGTTACCACAACAACTTGAACACAAAATCGCTAAAACTCGATCCCACGATCATCGACCTCTTGCCACTACGACCGCTTAAACTGTCGCTCGGAGATGAACTATTCATGGACGAGAAGACGGAAGCACTCAAGGGGATGTCAAATTGGAGAGCTGTCGGGCCAGATGGTCTCCCGGCCGAACTCCTGAAGATCGACCACCCCGCATTCGCCCAGTGTTTTCACAACATCCTTGTCAATGTTTGGGTAACAGGAGAAGTTCCCCAACAATGGAAAGATGCGATCATCAAGGTCCTTCACAAAAAGAAGGACCGAATTGACTGCAACAACTACCGAGGGATTTCGCTTGTTGCCGACGCAGGCAAAGTTTTGTTGAAAATCGTCGCATCCCGCCTCAGCAACTATTGCGAGACCGAGGAAGTACTCCCGGAAGAACAGTGCGGCTTCCGCCCCGCACGATCAATAATTGATATGTTGTTTGTCGTGCGCCGTTTGCAAGGGCTCGGACGACAGACGAAAACCCCCCTGTACGTGTGCTCCATCGATCTGCAGAAAGCGTACGACTCTGTCGATGGAGACCTGTTATGGGAGGTACTCACACGCTTCGGCGTTCCAACCAAGATGCTAAGAATTATCTGTAATGTCCACGATGGCATGCGGGCTCGCGTGCGTACTGATGGCGGCGAGCACTCGGATGTTCGTAGAGTCCAAGCCTGGATGCCCTGACCACCACGTGGTCTGATGAGTTTCTTTATAGTCGTTGTATTAGAGGACATATGAGGGGAGAGAGAGCGGAGCCTAGCTCGTAGCTCGGAGCAGAGAACGGAGCAGAGAACGGAGCAGAGAACGGAGTGCTCAAACTCTCCTCATGAACACACGGCTTAATCCATAATAACGCCTGCGAAGATATACGCAACCCTCTGCAACTTGTAACCGTCGCTGTTGGAACGATCCAAACGAACACCCTCCCTGGCTCTTCACAGCAGTGACGAGACCGAAAAGACATTCAAGACTTGCTAGGACCTAAGAACAGCCAACGACAGTCCCGCAGGAGGAAACCCGGCCACCGGGTCAAAACCCCCTGTATAACACCTATACTCCAAACCATTGCAATTGAAACAACGGTCGCATTCCAAACGATGACCATGGCCAGGAAATAAAATGCCAAGCGGTGCCCTACTCCCCCATGCCCCTCAAACTAGCGCAGGGTTGGCAACCTGACAAATTATTCCTCGCATCACTCAAACATGGTACTCATCGAATAATGCTCATATTATACCCTTCACTCACCCTCCAAAGGCAGATCAACAAGAACTTACGATGAGACTTAAAAGGGGTCGCAGAGAGGGATTTCGTCAAAATATCCGCGTGCTGCTCTTCCGAAGCTACGAACTGAATATCGATCTTCTTAGCACGAAGTAGCTCTCTGACAAAATGAAAACGCACGTCGATATACTTCCTCCGAGCAGAACTAATAAGGTTTTCAGCTAACGCTATGCCCCCCTGGTTATCCTCGAAAACCCGGACACATGATCTGCTTAGCTCTGGACAGATAAACGACAACACCGCGCCCGTAATCAAAGCTTCCTTCACCCCTTCACCTAGGGCGACATACTCTGCTTCTGCTGTCGACAACGTAACGCACCTCTGCGTGCTACTTGCCCAACTGACGGCCGCACCCCCTAGGGTAATTACCGTCCCCGATACCGAGCGCCTATCGTTCAACTTATCCGCATAATCAGCATCACTATACGCAGTCAAATCCAAACCCGAGCCCCGTACAAAAGTCAATCCCATAAACCTGGTCCCGTGGAGGTAAGCCATAATCTTCAAAACTGCCTTCCAGTGCCTCTCCGTGTGGGAGTGGCGCGCCACAGCACGTACAGTGTTCGAGATGTCCGGCTTCGTCATGGTCGACAGCCACATCAAGCTGCCCACAGCCTCCCTGTACGACCAGTCTCCTCCAGGTTCACCCTCCTCTCTTGGACCTAGTTCCACACCGGGGGTCGCGGGGATATCAGAGGATGAGTTAACACCAAAACGATTCAGCATGCTCTCAATGAACGCCTTCTGCGTAATCTCCAATGTCCCTAGTTCCCAGTCGCGTTTGAAAGCACAACCAGTGTACCAAGTCAGTTCGTCGAGGTTATTCGTGGGAAACTTCATAGCTAGCGCGGCATGGAAATCTCTACATGTCTCATCCGATCCTGCGATCACGATGTCATCTACATGAACGGCCACGATCAGTTCTACCTTGCCGTCCACAACCATGCGAAACGCACACGAGTCAGACCTACACTGCTCCATTCCGTACTCTACCACGGTCTCTACCAATGATCCGGCCCACTGCCGTCCGCTCTGCTTTAGACCATACAGTGATCTCTTTAGGCGGACGATCTTTCCTGACACGTCACCACACCCACCGGGCAGTTTCATGTATATCTCGGCGTCGAGTTTCGCGCGAACAAAAGCTTGTGCGAAGTCTAGATGAAAAATCTTTAAACCATATTCACTTGCAACAGCCGCCACAATTTTAACTGACCCTGACGAGGGAGTTGGTGCAAACGTTTGAATAATCTACATCCTGCACCTGGCTAAAACCCTTAGCCACAAGTCTGGCCTTTGTCTTTAATATCAAGCCATCCTTATCCGTCTTGTAGGTAAACACACTTCGCACCTACAGGCTTCCGCCCTTTTGTCGGTGTCGCGGCTTCGTACGTACCGGTCGTTTTGTGACCGTCCAACTCAATCTTCATGGCCTCGTGCCACGCCGCTTTGTATTGAGAACGCTCTACATCTGCTACGGACTGTGGGGGAGGTTCTAAGTCTTCCGGGAAACCACTCGGCATGCACACACTCAACTCCCCTTTGCTCTCCACAGCAGGTCCTCCGGCCATCAAAGCCACTGCGTCCTCCATCGTCCAGGAAGTACGATCCAGCATACTCCCAGGCTTCGTCTACGACTCGTACGCTGCCGCAAGCAGCGCGTCTGCGGCTCCTTCATCCATCCTTATCTGGTGCACAGCAGGTTCACCCTCCAGGCGTTGGCTCTGACCCCGGGCCCGGCCCCGTACTATCGGGGGGAGCCGGCCCCAGCTGCTGAGCTCGTGTGCTGGCCTCCCCGACAGGACCGCGGGGGGATCCTCACCGTCCCCTTGGCCGGTGTCGGAGGCTGATGCTGCGCCCGGGTCGCTTCCGGCTCTCCCTGTCGGGACCGAGGAGGCGTCCACGGCGCCCTCTTGAGACGAATCCATCGTCTCGGCTGTTTCGGCCCTCCCTGCCGGGACCGAGGAGGCGTCCACGGCGCCCCCTTGAGACGAACCCATCGTCTCGGCTGTTTCGGCCCTCCCTCCCGGGACCGAGGAGGCGTCCACGGCGCCCCCTTGAGACGAACCCATCGTCTCGGGTGTTTCGCCGCCGGCCTCGCCGGCGGCAGGTGCCTGCTGTGCGCGATCCTGCATAAACGCGTCCAGGTCAAAACCCCACGTCACGTCGAGGTCGTTCAAGTGAGCCAGACCGTCGTCCAGCTCATCCCACCCCCCCCCCACCACCTCGATCCGACGTGCTCACGTCGTCTGCCTCTGACCCCTCCTTTTCCGTAGACAGGGTGTTATTCGCCTGGGCAGGTACAGGTGGTGCAGGCGACACGCGTTGCCAGGTGATATTGCACGTTATTAGCACAGTGCGGTTCTTTGTCAGCACTCGTACTGAGTCTCCGGGGTAGTTTGTTGCAGGACGAAGGGAAAAGCACTCTTGTGCTTTTGCCTGTGACTTGTTTTCCCTCTTCACCTTGCAATATCCAGGCTTGAGGAAGGGCAGTAGTACTACCGGGGGGGGGCTACCATGCCACATCTCATGCGGCGACTTGCTCTGCGGGTTAGCTGTTGTTGCTGTGCGGTTCAAGGCGTCACACGCCCAGTGGGACGCTTCCGCCCACAACGACGTCGTGGCCGGGAGTTACGCGCCAAGGAAAAGCTCTTGAGCCTGGATTCGGCCCGCCATTGCGGCCGTCTCTATCAAACCTAGCGCGCGCTCTGCTACTCCATTGAATTGGGGACTGTCGGCCGTCGTGACTTCCTGCTTGATCCCTCGTGATCTACACATGTCGCCAAACTTTCCCCCGCGGAATTCACCACCCCCATCAGATCAGACGATTACCACCGTAGAAGGGACACCGTCTGCACGAGAATCCGCAAGGAACTGCTCGAACATTTCCGCGGCGTCTGACTTGTGGCGCATAAAGTACACCCACGTATATCGTGAAAAATCGTCGCGCACGATGAGAGTATACCGCTTCCGCCCGAGAGACTCTACCACCTTTGGTCCACTCAAATCCACAAAAACCCTCCCGAGCTTCTTATCTGCTCGTGTGTGTGTGGACTACTTGATACCTTTGCGGAGACCCTTTGCCATGGAGCACCCTTTGCACTCCAGCAGCTCTCCCTCGAGGACAATCCCTTGCTGCTCCGCGGTCTTGCGAAGTAGTACCTCGTGGGAGTGTCCAGCAGCGCAGTGGAAATCGTTGATGTTTATTGCAGACTTGTTGGGCAGTTGTCCTGGGGCGAGTACAGCACAGGCATTTTCCCCACAACTGCGGTCGACCCGGGAGCCGTACAGGCTGTAGAGGGTCCCACTCAACGGGAACACGATCGAACGCTCTGACTTGAGCCTGACTACAACCCCCGTGGGGCGCCCTTCGAAAGTATGGCCGTTTTTGACCAGAGTGGGCAGGGGAAATAAGCGGTAGCGGAGATCCGGCACGTGCGCAACGTTCGTAAGCAGCACGTGCACGGGACCGTTTCCGGACCGAAAGGTAACGCTAACGTCACCGTTACCTTCGATCGCTTGGGTGGATCCGTCAGCGATTCGGAGAGTCAAGTCGCATTCTCTATAGTTGATCATGCAGTCAGCGGAGGGCGTCATGTGAGTAGACGCACCACTATCACATATCCAAGCCTCGTCTCCTACCTGCCAAGCAGACTCCTTCCCCCGAACCATCGCTCCACTTGCCTGTCTCTTCGGCCTTGAAAGCTGAGGCCTGGACCGTACCTTTTTCCGGATCGTCGTCCCTTGCCCCATCCTTACTCGTCACCGCCATGACAGCTTCTTCTTTCGATGAGGGGCAGACATCAACAGCGTGCCCCAGCCCGTTGCATCGACTGCATCGATCCGTGGACGTGGGACAGGCATCGGCAGAGTACCCGCGTCCCTGGCATTGACTGCATAGCTTCGCCGTACACTCGCTCCTCCAATGGCCCTTCTTGCCACACCTATGACACTTGCCCACTGGAGTATTTCCGCTGGCGGCTTTGGCGTTGCTGCCATTGCCACCAGCAGCCGCGGCCGAGCCACCACCGTTCTCGTTGGAGCCTCTACCGCCTCGTCCGTGACCCCGTCGTCCACCTTTTTCTTTGCCATTTCCTCCACCTTTCCGGCGACCACCGCCACCGCCGCCGCCGCTGGCGTACATAGCATGGCCTGCGTGGCCAGCGTTGGACCCCTTCTTCCTGTTTCCAGAAAGTCGGTGATGCCGTTCTCGAACAGCCTTGATGATGTCATCACGGCCGATGCTGTCACGTGATGCCAGGTTCCGAGCCTCCCCTTCGTATTCGGCAGGCAGAGCGTCAATAAAGATGGTGTACAGCATGTGGTCGTCTACTGACATTCCTGCTGTTCGCATTTCCGTGGCAAGATCCTCGATCCTGCCCATCTCCTCGAGCGGGTTGCTCCCCGGCGCCATCTTAAAACTGTTAAGGCGTCGGGAGAGGTCTGATTTGGCCCCCGTCGTCTGAGGGCCGTACCACGCAAGGAGAGCGTCCCACGCTTGCCTCGGCGAGGTACACCGATGCAAAATGCTTTTATCGCTCTTGCTCTTGAGGGCCGTCGACAGGAAATTCCATGCCAGTGTATATCTGTACACACTTTCGCGGCTAAACCCCCTTGCGACAAGCATCGAGTTTTCGGTATCTAATTCCCCTACGGGAATGTACTGTGGTGGATCCGACACGAAAGCAGAAAAGAAACCAACTCCTTTGGCGTAATACCGAGCGTCTCTTGTCCAGGGGTTGAACTCAGATTTTAGTCCACTAAACGATGGCACAGGAGTGTGTTTGAAGGCCAAATGGCGCGATAGAGGCAGGTCAAGTCCACCACCCCCCACTCACCGCCAGGGTATGCACCCCATCCTCCTGTCCTCCCATGCTGGTCTGGATGACCCCTCGGTGGGCCAAACACGACAGCACGCAGTTCCTCCGCGTCCAGTTGCTCCCAAATCTGGCGAGGCGCCCTCACGCAAATTTGTCTCTTGTTCTGCTGCAATCTCTCTTACAGCAGTGGGTACTGCCCCTTGTGGGCTCTCCCCTACAGCAGCGCTACTCACAGCGCTGCCGGACTCCGATCGGCCGTTGTTCCTCATGAACTCGGCCATCATGTCCCTCATGGCGTTCAGCATCGACGCCTCTCTGTTCTCCATCGCCAGTTCGGCCTCGCGTCGCAGCGTTTCAACGTCACTTGGAGAGCGCGCTCTTCTTGAGCCGATCCCTTCGAGGGCTTCGTGGGCTTCTGGTACCAGACCTCAAACGTTCAAGTCGCACTAGTGTGTTCGTAGAGTCCAAGCCTGGATGCCCTGACCACCACGTGTCTGATGAGTTTCTTTATAGTCGTTATATTAGAGGACAGATGAGGGGAGAGAGAGCGGAGCCTAGCTCGTAGCTCGGAGCAGAGACCGGAGCAGAGAACGAAACAGATAACGGAGTGCTCAAACTCTCCTCATGAACACACGGCATAATCTATAATAACGCCTGCGAAGATATACGCAACCCTCTACAACTTGTAACCGTCGCTGCTGGAACGATCCAAACGAACATCGGAATGGTTTGGTGTCACGCAGGGGCTGCGACAAGGCTGTGTGCTATCACCGTTACTGTGTGTGTGTATTTGTTTGAATCCTCCGGTAGATTGGTAAAAATAAAGCTTGAGCTCACCACACTTCCACGTTCCAATTTCGTGTCGTGTCAATTTAGCCCATTTGGGCACGTTGACTCGACCTAACCCCCGAGAGGAGCAGGTGCGGTGGAGATAGCCACCCGGGAGGCCCGGGTAGTGTGGGACTTGCGCGAGTTCACCCACTAACAAAGACCGAGGCTATGAGGCCTTCCCGCCAGACTTGGTCCAGTTACGGTCTACCCTACCTGTCGGGGCGTTGGTCCAACGGTGCAACGTATTTTTCGCTGCTGCGTTACACGTCGTACTATTAATAATACGCTTCAGCCAGGACGAAGCCATCGTAAGGGATTGGGTCCTACTCAATGATGCTGGAGTAGTTCGAACAGAGGAGCAGGAGCCGTTGGCGTGCGTCCGAAGGGTTGTATGGGGTATGTTGTACGCCGATGACGCAGGAATTGTCCCGAAGTCGGCTGAAGGGCTCGCGAAAATGATGACAGTCATCGTGACTGTCTTCGAAGCAGCAGGCATCACGGTGTCGGACAAGAAGACAGAGACAATGCTTCTACAACACCAGACTAGACAACCCTCGCACCACTGCTCGTCATCGAAGCAGCAGACCAGAGGTTTAAGAAGACGGCCCAGTTCTTATACCTAGGCAGCCTTATCCACAAAAACGCCGACCTTTCGCTCAAAATCGACTGACGGATCCGTCTCATGCGAGCATGCCTCAAACGGTTCAGCCCGGAGTTTATTATAGGCCGACTGCCCCCCTTAGCCTGAAAGTCCGAATGCTGAAGGCCGAGGTGATTGAGACCCTGCTGTACGGGTGTGTGACGTGGACCCTCAGAGCGGAACACCTCGCCAAGCTTCAAACTGCTCACCACCAAGTCCTGTTGCGAGTCATTGGCTTCCAGCACCGACTTCGTACTGACCATGCCACCCTCTCGTACGAGAAGGCCCTCAAGATGACACGTTACGAGAGCATCGAAGTGACCATTCGTATACGGCGGCTCTTCTTTGCGAGGGGCGTGGCACGGCAAAGCAAGGAACGATTACCCAGTCGGGTAATGTTCGGGGCGATGGCTGATGGGGAGAACCCAAGACCTAGCGGACAGTTTAAGACTTGGCATAGATGCATAGTCGAAGACCTTAGGGAGTTCCGAGACACTGAAGCATCAACGGGACTTTCCCTTTTGGCGTTTGGTGTTGAGACCGCGCTGTGGTTCACTGCAGCGAAAAAGGCGGGGAAGTGGTACCGGGGGATCCTTGAAGCTGCCGAACGGTTCATGGTAAGGTGGCACGAGGCTGAGGCTGAGCTGAGTAGGCAAGCATCCGCCGCGGGTGGTGTCCAAGGGAATGGGGGGAGGGGGGGCAACAGGGGGAGTGGCAGAAAACCCGAGCAAGGGAATGCGGAGAGGGGAGGGAACAGGAGGAGTAGAAGGAAAACGGCGGAGGACGAAAGTAGGAAGGAGATGGTAGACAGGGTAGCAAGGCACCAGACCGACTTGGAAGTAGAACATGACTATACTATCCGTGCCACCAACAGCTGCAGCTGGTTCGCACGTGGTCTTCCCTTGTCTTGTCTTGTCTTGCCTTTTTTTTTTTTCTTTCTTGCGCTGATCCTCTGTGATTTTCATTTTATTTCTTTCTCTTCCTTTCCTCGATTGATAAGCCTTATTGAAGGAGTCGTGTGGCGTGGGTAGATGACGAACTTGCTTTGCGTGTTTCGTAGTGTCTGGCGCCGAGGGTCTGGGCATAGTTGACGAACGCAGCACGGACACGGCAGTCAGGGTATCAAATTACCAGGCGGACTAGCAGGGAGAACCTGGCTATGCTACTCGTACCACAAACTGCTGCCGCTACCTGGAGGGTGCTTCGTGCTGTGGTTTGCTTGTTATTTTCCCTTGGTTCTTGGTCTTATTCTCTTTTTAAGTAGTTTTTTTTTTTTTTTCTAGCTCGTTCTTCTTCAGTGTCTGCCACATCCCCTGCGGAGGGGGTACGACGGTTTGTTCCTCCTGTTTTTTTTTTTTTTTTCTTCTCTTTCGATTTGCCTTCTTTGTTTTGTATTTCTTTGTTTCCTTTCGTTTATCTATTTCATAGAATGTGTATGTCGTGCCTGTCGTATCCAGCATGATAACATGGCATTTGCTCACTGTGCTTACTGCATACATGGCAACGTAGTATCTCTGTGGCGTAGCTTTGTGACCACATATTTTGTATCTCTTTTAGGATTGAAGAATCGGCACGGACACTGGTTGTGCTGGATGTCGACGGGTTGAAAGAACGGTTTTATGTGAAGAAAACAACAACAACAACCATACCGCCAACGTATCATACCACATACTGTGTTTTCCCGTACCATACCGTCACAATATCCCGTATCCCATACCGGGTTTTTTCATATAGTATGCCAAACCGTAGTATCATCATACCAGGTACCATATATCAACCTACGATATCGCATCAAGACCTATTAATAGCACACAAGAAGAGCATACGTTGAAGGTGCAATGTGATGGATGGTAAGTGAGATGAAGGTGCAAGGTGATGAGGTGATACGTGAGGAGGACCTGGTGAAGGTGCAAAGGGAGAGCGATGGCACCAGCAGGGAACAGCAGCAGCCGCAACGGCAACATCATCTTCAGCAGACACGCAGGACCCCAAGAAGATCATATATATGTTGAAGGTGCAAGGTGATAAGTGAGGTGAAGGTGCAAGGTAATGAGGTGATATATGAGGAGGTGAAGTGTGAAGGGAGAGCGATGGCACCAGGGAGCAGCAGCAGCCGCAACGGCAACAGCAGCCAGCAATCACGTCTGCAAGAACAGCAGCAGCAGGACCAAGTGGGTCCGAGGAGCGCTTGCGACGATCGCGCCGAAGAACAACATCAGCAACAACAAGTGCACAAGAGTATGCTATAGCTCGTTAAATACCAAAACGCTTGTTGGGGGCGAGCGATGAAAGAGCGTCAAGTGCACAAGAAGAGCGTATTATGCCTTCAGGGCGATAGAGCATGAACGAGTATAGATACTGCTGTACCAACTCTAATAACCTTGATCTTGACACTACGTCACGTGCACATTTTGTCAAGAGCATATGCCTTGAGGGCGACAGAGCAGGAACGAGTGTAGATACCATACTGGCTGCTGTTCCAACACGAGAAGAGCATTCCTTGAGGGATCTCTAATATTTCACGGTACAGCGATCTCTTGTTAATCTGTCGTTTGATACCTTGCAATTCTCAGTTTGTAAAACTGAGTCTGTGTTACAGCAGGGTACAGCTCTCAGACCCTAAGAAGGACCTGCGCTCGTTAGATCTCTGAGGCCGGCTCACCTGTTGTTTGGGAGTTCGAGGAAGTGCCTTCAAGCAGTAATGATCAGGTCACGCAAAACGTGGATCGATGCGATGCGGTAGATGCAAGCAGTCAGCGTGAACACTCAACGAAGCACCACAGACACGATGACGGGCACGACGGGCAAGGCAGGGCCCAAGGGGCTGGGGGTCGATAGGACAGGTATCACAGATCACTTGGCTTTGACTTTCTTTCTTCTCTTGGTGGTGTCGAGTAAACACCGGGTGGTCCCGGAACCTCATTACTGGCTCTGTACCCGAGACCGAAGGCGTTCCCACACCGGGGATCCTCCCTGCCCCTATAAGATCCGCCCAGAGGATGCTAATCAAAGCTTGCCCTCTGCCTATCGAATAGACCCGACGCGCGACACTGATCAGAACAGCTGTCTCACGCCGTATTATCCTCCTCGAAGCACTGTCGCCGTAGTATCCTCCTCGAAGCACTGTCGGCGCTGCAACACCCCCCCTGCCCGACGCAGCATGCGCCGGAGCAAAACGGGCCCCCCCAGCAGCCGAATGCTTCTTCTTCCCCCCTGCTAATCGGCTCACCGCTTCCGTTCCCCGCTTGTTGCTGACGGGGGTCATCTCTGGCCCGCGGCGCTCCGGTGTTCCTCGATCCCGCGAGTCACTTCGCTGCGGTTAAGCTCCTCCCAATCTCCGTTAGGGTATCTCACTCGCCAATACGGCTCCCTAAAGTCGTACACCTTTCCCACCGCCGCTCGACTCACCCCATCAGCTCCAGCAAACGACCGCCTGACCTGCGTCCCCGTCGGAAAGTCCTGCAGCGCTCTCGTTCGCACCCCCTGGTCACGCTCTTCCTTCGGTAGTGGTTCCGGCGGCCGGGGGCGGCAGTCCTTTCCCTTGTACACTTCCCAGAGGGCATGGAAGACGTCGAGTTGCAGAGGGGTGAAGCTGTCCCTCACTTCCTGTTCAGGTAGCCACTCTGACTCCACCCCACTTTGGTACCGGCCTCGGTACTGCCATTCCCACCCGGTCCCCGTGCTCTCCATGGCTCGCCGGTCCGTCAGGGTATAGAGCGGCACCGCTACCGTCGAGGTGTCTGCCAACCCCAAGTCCGCGCCCCATGCCAGATGCGCGAATTCGTCCTCGAAGGCATGGCGCAGATGCTCCGGCCGCACGTGAAATTCCTTAATGTTGGCAGCCGAAACCGTTCTCCTCCGGGTCCGGCGGCCGCTCATTGTCGCCTGGTAGCTGATACCCGGCTGTGCAATGGCCGTCACCCGCCACGGCCCCGTCCAGTGTTCATGTGCCAGTTTGACGTGAGTGCCCTCCCGCGCCATCTTGCTGTCTGCCTCCTTTACCAGCATCAGGTCTCCCACTCGCGCCCCTTCGCCTGGAGAGTGTCACCTAATGGCCGCATTGTGGCGTACGCGTCGCTTGTTCTTGTCTTCCTGACGCTTCTTCAGCATTGCCCGCAGTTCCATGAACGTCTGGTGTCTCTCCGCCACGAAATTGTCGAGCCCAGTGCGGAAATTTTCTGCGTCCAGCGCAGGAGTAAGAGCATCCAGGTTTGTGCGCGCATCACGGCCAAACAGAATCTTGAAGGGTGTCCCACCTGACGGGAGACGCGGGTCCGGCGTAGTTCTTTGAATCCAGCAAGCCGCGCTTACATATTCGTCCCACCTTGCCGGCCAGGATTTGCAAAGCTCTGCCAAGACCTCCTGAAGCCAACCCCCCATCCTTTCTACGGCTCCTTGACTACGAGGGTGGTCCGCAGGACCATGATCCAGCTCCACCCTGAGCCACTGGCGCAGGTGGGCGACCACCTTAGCGGTGAACTCCCCCCCGGCATCGCTCCTAATCGACAGCGGCACGCCAAACGTGAGCAACAGCTCCAGGAGTTTCCTCGCCACTCCCACCGAATCCTTAGATTCCAGCGGGTACGCAAACAGGAACCGGCTGGCCCGATCCACCACTACCAGCAGGTACCTATTTCCTGCACTGGATACCTGCTTCATGTCCTGGAGGTCCATCTCAAGCACTTCCCAAGGCCACAATAACCGAGCAGGCATCATGGCCACGCGTTGACTCCGGGCCCTTTTTCTCCTCCTGCAACCGCACGACAGTACGTACTCCCTGACGTCCTGGGCTACTGTCGGCCATCTGTACTTGCCCTTAATCAGCAGCAGGGTCCGCGCAACTCCCGGGTGGCCATAGGTACTGTGCACGAGTGCCAGCACCCCTGGCACTAATGCTCTCGGAATGGCCAACTTCGGTGCCTCTCCCCGAGGCGCGCTCCACAATAAGTCGTTGTCGTCGAGAACGTAGTTCGCCGTCCCTTCCGGTGACTGCCTGTCACCTCTTCCTCGCAATCGGCCCCAAATGGGGCCAAGTCGCGCGTCCTCCCGTTGCCGTTGCACCAGCCGTGGCTTATCACGCAACACTTCCGCTACCTGGTCGACCATGGAAGGAAGGGGTCCCGGGTATTCCGAGTATTCCGCTCTCGGTGCTCGCCGCCTCGGCTGGGGCTGTGCTCTGGACTGTGGCGGCAAGTTTTCCGTGGGCTGTATCTGCGATGCCGACGGCAGTGCTGTCGGGGTCGTCTGTGTAACAAGCGGCCTTGGCACCTGCGCATGCTGTTCTGTTGACCTTCCTCCCGCTACGCCCGCTCTGGACCTCGTGACCGCCGGCGTTACTTCGGCTATGTCCTCCTCGAAGAGCGCCTGCAAGCCTTCCAGCGATTTAGTTCCGTGAGAGCTGCTTCCCCCTGGCTTTGTCTATCAACAGCCCCTTTGCCCACAACCCCGACAAGGCCTCTCTCGCCATAGGTGGCAATGAAAAGTCCGCCAATATCGCGGCCGCTACTCCCCTGCTGACGGTTGGGGGCACTCGGTAGTCTGCTCGTCCGGTGGCGAGTTTTTTGTATTCCGCAAAAGTCAGCTCGTCTGCTTGGTCGATATCGCTTGCGTCCGAAGGGTGCGGTATGTACGTTCCTTCGGGGGGTTTCTCTCCCATAATGTGCGTTCGAGTGATGGAAATGATTGGATCATCAAAAGAAAAGACCCCCCTCTCTTCCACGCCTCGCTTGAGGAAGTAGGTTCCCCTCCTCCCCAAGAATCTACCTAGAGATGTGCACCCTGGGTCGCGCTTTTCTATATCCCTCCTCCACTCTCTTAGCCTCTCTCCTTCCCTTTTGGGCCTCCCGCTCCTCACGCCGACAGCGAACGCCTTCCTCTTCCCCGACGGAACCCCCACGATGTCCGCCGTCATTTCGACTGTCTCCACCGTACACGCCGCTTCCTTCAACGCAGGCAGCACTACCTGCCCCCACTCCGTCGATCGAAGTAAATTCGGGTAGCATTCCAGCAGGAGAAGCCTGGCCGTCGAATCAATGAAGGCCCTCACGATATTCGTTGCCAAGGTTGCTGCTCCACCGGGCCCCCGCTGGCCTGACGTTCTGGATGCATCTCCCATCACGACGCTCGGGCTCAAGTCGTTCAAGAGCCTTTTGCAATCTTCCCCCCCTGGTTCCGCTCTCACCAGTCGAACTCCTTGGTCCAACCCGTTCTCCCTAACGCACTCGAGCGCTCTCCAGTCGTGGTCGGTGGCACCCTTGACTGCGACCATCTCCTTCGCCGCCATGAGACCACCTCCCCCCCCGCAGCAGAGCACCACGGCGACTGGATGCTCCTCGGCTGCGGATGTTGTGGCGGCTCTCTCAGTGTCTGCGTCGACGGCTCCGCCTGGGGTAAAAATTACGCTTGCCGCAACCGCCGCGTTTTTTCCCGTTGGCTTGTTCACCTCGTCTGCCCCCAGTTCGCTGAGCAGTACGCCGTCGAGCACCGGTCCCTTGGGGCCCCGGTACGTGGTCCTCGTGGAGGGATCGTCTGGGAAGGAGTCATCGATGTCCGTGCGCGGCGCGTCGTTCGGCGGCAGCCTCGAGAGGGCGTCCGGCAGCTGGTGGTTTGCCCCCGGTCGCCACTGGAGGTCGATGTCGTGCTCCATCAACCTGAGCGCCCACCGGTGGAGTTTCGACGAGAGGGCCTGGCTCTTGAACAGCCACGTGAGCGCGGAGCAGTCGGTGAACAGAACGAATCTCCTTCCCCACAAGTACGGTCTGAAATGCTGGATGGCCCACAACACTGCCATCACCTCTAGTTCGGTTGCGGACCGTTTGGCATCCGTCCTTGACCACCGGTGGCTCGCGTATCCAACGACACGTTCCTCTCCCCTGGTGTCCTGCGTAAGCGCCGCTCCCGCACCCAGCTCGCTGGCGTCCGTATGCAGTTGAAACGTGGCCTCCCAATTGGGCAACGCCAAAATCAATGGCGATGTGAGGAGCTCGATCAGCGCCTTCAGAGCCTTGTCCTGCTCCACCCCCCACGGCACCCGGAGCCTCCTTGCCTTTTTTGACGCGAACCGCTTGTCCCTGAGTAGGTCCGAGATAGGCGCCACGATCGAGCTGTATCCGGGCACAAACTTCCTGAGGTAGCTGCCCATGCCCAAAAGTGACCTGACCTCCTCTACCGTGTTAGCGCGAAAGAGTCTGGCCACCGCTTCTATCTTCGTTTTTGACGGTTGTACGCCCAGTCTGCTGACAACCATGCCGACGAACTCCTGCTGCGGAGCGCACCAAGTCGATTTGGCCAGGTTCACCGACAACCCAAATTGCTGGAGCCGCGCGCAGCACCTTCTCCACCAGATCCACATGTCCCTCGACGTGTTTGGTGTGGATGATGATGTCGTCAAGCCAGTTCTGCACGCCTTTTCCTTTTAGCGGACCCAGAGCCTCCCCCACATAGGCCGCGAAGCCGGAAGGAAGGGTCTTCAGCCCAAAACCGCACCGGTTGAATTCCCACAGCTCCCCATGGGCGTCACGAAACGCGGTCTTGTGCTTGTCTTCCTCGGCAATTTCCAACTGGGTGAAACCTGACGCTAGATCAATGGACGTGAAGCACGTGGCGCCCCTCATGTTGTCGAAGATGCTTGCGATATCCCCCAGCCCTCCGCTATTGGACTCCAGCAGCGCGTTCAGCCCTCGATAATCCTGACAGACCCTCGCCGTGCCATCCTTTTTTGCCACAACGACGCAGTTTGCTGCCCACGCTGACTGCGACCGGCGAATCGTCCCCGCTTTCTGTTGCTTCGCCACCTCGCTCTGGATCATGGCCGTTTCCTCCGGCGAATACCGTCGCTGCTTTGCTGCGTGGGGCGTGCAGCTGTTGTCAGTCAGCGGAAGCTGCAACTTAGTTCGATTGCAGGCCGGGACAATCTTCGGGTTCACCGGGAACACATGGCGGTACTTCTCCAACGCTCGAATCAGGGCTTCCTTCACTGGGGCACTCGTCTGAGCGATGTTGACCAACGACAAGTCCACCCCGTCGGCGTCCGCCCCCTCACCTGCGCGTTCCTCCGGCGCCACCAGCACTGACTGTTCCTTCATCTCCGATGTGCCTTCTGCCTGCACGACGGGGTCTAATAGCATCCGCATCCGTTCCTTGTCCCTCGTGTTGACGGCGTAAATCCGAGCAACGACCCCGCCCTGCTTCAGCGCTAAGGGTACTTTTGAACGGTTCACCACTTTGCACTGGAGCGGCGTTCCGGGGTGCCACCACTGCGCCCCGCGCGCGATCCCCAACTCTGCCCCCGTCTCCATGTCGTATGAAGCCTTCGGTTCCACTACCACCAGCTGCCTGTCTTGGGGCTGGACTCCCTTGGCATAAGCGTCCACCTGCGCGCTGACGAAACCCGGTACCACCGTATGTCGGGCTGGACGTAGTTCCCATTGTAGGGTGCCATCGTCCTCCCAGGCCGCTGAGCCCTCGCTTAGTTGTGTGCGCGGCTCGGTTATTTCCGCCGGCTCTCCCTCTCCACAGGGTGGCTTGACGGCGCAAAATTGCTCCCACGTTGCCGCGTTCCCGGTCGCCACTGGCTCCACTTCTGCCCTGCTCGGTTGGACAGACGCATGCCAGCTCACCGCCTTCCGCTCCGCCACCTTTGACGAGGAGGCTCCCGTTGACGAGATGAAGGGCACCCAAGGTGACTCTGGTGCCGGTTTGAAACCTCCCCCGGCCGCGAAGCTGATAGTGCTGCCATTCTTTCTCAGGAACGCCGCTCCTATGATAAGGCCGTACGGGAGGTCCTCCACCACCCGCACCAATACCTTGCGCACCCTGTCCTCCGGGTGAACACCAGCGGGAGCTCGCACGACCCGGAAATTTTCATTGGCGGGACTGCGCTGCCCGTGGGGTTGGCTGCCCTCAACCACCCCTGTCCCCTCGGGCTCATCATCGATTGCCCCCCTCTTCCACTGCGTTCGACGGAGCGTACGAATGCCGCGGAAGAGTAATTTCCACCCCCTGCCCCCGTGTCGACCAGCACCTCCACTGGAATGCGGCAACTGGTTCTGGTGTGGTGCCACACGAATGCGCGCACCCACACCTGCTTAGCCCCCGCTCCCACGGCTGCCACGCTGCTTGGGGTGTCCACATCTAGGGCGCTCAACGCGAAGTTGCTGTACTGCTGCGCCGGGACGCCCTCGTCGTTGTTGGCGCCGCCCCCGCCCTTTGTCGAAGCGGCGTCGTAGGTACTGCGTCTCGCCTCCTCTTCCTGCCGACCCCGCGTTTGTTGCTCACTTTGGCTGCTGTTCCCCAGGAGAGAACCTCCTGGGGCGCGTCTTCAGGCCCGCAAGACACGCGAGGCGCCTGCGGCTGCCCCGCCCTCCTCGGCCGTGTACGCGCTCAGCATTTCGAGTGCCGTCAGCATACCAGGCTCTAGCTGCAGCGCTTGCGTCGGGGTGGTCTTGCGGGGGTACAATCCGTACGGCACGATGTCCTCGTCGTGCGAGAAGCGGCACCTTCCTCCACCGGCAGCGCTCTTGTGGGGGCAGTCGGAACCCCTCGCATGAAAAAAGCAGACCCTACGCTGGCGCAAGGCGTTGATAATCACCTTGTCTTCGGCATCCGGGCTCGGTAGCTCGTCCCATTCCTCCCTGTGGTCCGTTGTTTCTCGGTTACTACTGCCCGGGCGGTCGTTTCTGTCACCTTTGCGGCGTACAAACGGGGTTCCATGTGCACCCGGGGTGGAAGCGCGGACGTTGGAAAAGGACGCGACGTTTGAGCGATCGTCGACAGCTTCCTCCTCCACGTCCTTTCCCTCTTCCTCCTCGCCCTCCGAGGATAATTCCCCGTCTACCGCAGCCAGCGCCGCGCACGCGCTGTCCCGGAGCGCCGCGCACGCGCTGTCCCGGAGCGCCTCTACCTTCTTCCTCCACGCCTTGGGTAGTTCCCTGGTGCGCTGTTTACCTCTTTCCTCCCATTCCTCCCTCGACGGAAACCCCCTCGTCTCGTTCTGCCCCAGGGGCAGCCGCTGACTCTGGGTTAGCCCCGCTACGCTGCCTCGGCTCCGTCCCGTCAGGGGTGCCACGGCTAGGGGGTAACGACTGCACCGGGTGAGCAGTGCATTGATCAAGCCGCAGAATATGCCGTGAGAGACTTCTCCGCGGCGTACCATGTACGGATTCAGAGGTTTACCGGCGTCCACGTGTACCGGAGTAAGATATTGCTTAACCTCAGTTCCCACCTGGATAAGGAGGGATTCCATCCCATTGCGATCGGAGGCGCTGGTAAAGAATAGATTTACCGCTCGTTCACAGAGCTCTGCCACCTTCCTCCCCGACACGTACCTCCAAAAGTGGACCTCTTCCGACGTGTACGGCCTCGCCTCGTCTGCTGTTGCCGCGCGAACATGCAGCACCAGCCGGCGGGCTGCGGCCATCCACGACTCCCCTTGGATGAGCTTTATCTCCGTGAGTGCCGCCTCAGCCCTCTTCTGCGCCTGCCCTGAATGCGCTACCTCGGCTACCAGGATCCGGCACCACTCCTTCGTCGTGACTTCCTCGAAGGGAATGTGGCAAAACCCCCCTTGTACGAGAGGTACCTCCACCGTAGAGTGCGGGCGCATCAGATCGCGTGTCGCCAGGGTGTCCGCGATGAGCTTTCCAAAGCACTCGACTCTCCACGGCGTCAGCCTATCTGCTCGGGGCCGGGCAGGATTGATCCCGTCGGTGGAGAACTGGTCTTGGGGCATGGCCCACGCCGCCCCCTCGACCTGTGACATGATCTTAGTAAGCTTGTCGACGAACAGCACTGGATCGTTCCTCCATGAGAGCTCGCCCTGCGGTGCCACAACCAGTCCCACGAAACCATCTTGGCCTTTTATCAGTCCCATGTCGCCTACGATCTTGCTCACGACCCTTTGGGCCTCTTTCGAACTGCTGGGTTCCAATGCCCCCAGGTGAGTTGCGGTCTGTGGCGGTGCTACCCCCGTCGGTTGGGGCGTCTGTGCGTGGCTCGACTGCCAGATCCAGGGGGTAGGACGGGGGTAGTGCTGGTATCGTGCTCCATGCTGCCCGACGTATGCTGATGGTGCGGGCTGAGGCTGGCGTAACGTTTGCGCATGGGGCACCTGCGCGGGCGAGTAGTGTGCGCGAGAATACCCCCCCCCCATGTTACCCAGACTCCATGGATGCGCTGCGTAGCCAATCGGGTGTGGTGCCAGGCTTGTTGCCGGTGCCGAGCGTAGGGGCTGCGCCGACACCCGTTGTTGCTGGTGCTGCTGGTGCTGCCGGTGCTGCTGCTGCTGCTGCTGCTGCTGGTGCTGCTGCTGCTGCTGTGCTGCTGCTGCTGCTGCTGGTGCTGGTGCTGGTGCTGGTGCTGCTGTGCTGCTGGTGCTGGTGCTGGTGCTGGTGCTGGTGCTGTGCTGCTGCTGCTGCTGCTGCTGCTGCTGCTGCTGCTGCTGCTGGTGCTGCTGCTGGTGCTGCTGCTGCTGTGCTGCTGCTGGTGCTGCTGCGGGTGCTGCTGCTGCTGCTGCTGCTGCTGCTGCTGCTGCTGCTGCTGCTGCTGTTGCTGCGGCAGCTGCTGCTGTTGCTGTGGCAGCTGCTGCCTCTGTTGTGAGAGCGACGACGGCCGTTCCCTTTGATGTTCTGGCGACGGGGACTGTTGCTGGCTCCGTACCGACCTCCCCTTCTTGCTGCGGCGGCGGCTCTCCCGGGGTGCACTGCCGTGGCTGCTGTGGCTTCGGCGGCGACGGCGTGCCTTTTGATCGCGGCCGCGACTGCGGTGGCGGCTTCGTTCCTTGCTGTCGCGGTTGCGGCCGTGGTGAAGCCGGCGGCGTTCTTGGCTATCGCGGCTGTGGCCACGGCGGCCGCTGCGTTTTTTTCCGTCGCTGCCCCGGCCTCGGCGGCTGCGGCGCTCGCTGCTGTCGCGGCTACGGCTGCGTCGGCGTTCCTTGTGGTCGCGGCCGCGACTGTGGTGACGACGGCGGCGTTCTTGGCTAGCGCGGCCGTGGCCACGGCGGCCGCTGCGTTTTTTTTCTGTCGCTGCCCCGGCCCCGGCGGCTGCGGCGCGCGCTACTGTCGCGCCGCTCCTGCTCGCTGCGAGAGCGGCGGCCACGGCTACGAGGACCGCTATCCTCCCGCTCCTGGTCGCGACCATGGCCGTAGTTACGAGATGGGTAGGGTTCGCCCATGCCCCCCCCTCCTACGCTGTCGACGCGTTCGAGAGGATGACCGCTGTTGCTGCGGTTACCACCGCGGTCCTGGTCGTTGTCACTCCCCCGGTCGCTGCTGCTACGAAATGGCCCGTCGCCCCGCGTACTGCCTCCTTCGCCGGAACGGACGTCCTCGTTGGTGGCGTGGTTGTCGTCCATGTTTCTCCAATTTCCTTCCCTTTCCTTTCTGCGGTCTGCTGTACGGTTTACCCTGCGTGTACGCTCGGGGCATTGTATGACCACACAGAAAAAGGAAAAAAGAAAAAAAGAAAAAAGGAAAGGACACATGTATGTGGTTGTATTTTGAACATATATTCACATGCGGTCAACATCGTTCACAGCCCTTGTGTTATTTGAGATTGTCTGCGTGTCAGGTGGAAAAAAAAAATAGTGTTAGTGTTTTAAAATTCTTGGTCCATGCTTGGCCTGAAAGCGAGTTACGTGTTCGTAAAAGAAAAATGTGTTATAAATGACCTCGCTCTTGGACGGCATCAGTACAGCAATAGGTTCTGCATGATTGGTTACCGGTGTCACCTAACCCGGGCGAACGGCATACGAGACTATGCGTGTATCAGTACGTACGGCGCCTTTGGTCTGTCGACACCTGTCGTGTGCATTTGTTTTTGAAGATTATATGTGGTCAATAACATGCAGTCATTTATTAACGAACGTGCATGTGTGTGAACATGTACAATGAGCAGGCAAACGAGCACGGGCAACAGGCAGACGGAGCACGAGCAACGAGTATGCCTGCATGCATTGACCGAGCACATATCTTCAAAGCAATACAGAACGAACAGGCGAAGCGCCATTGGCAGCGTGCACACATAACAGCATTGCAAGTATGGCCATAATGCCAGGCGGGCAAAACAAAAACATGCATACGAATGTGGGTGTACAAGAATGTATATGACTAATATACAAGATCAATGTGAGGTGACGCATGAGCATGCATGATAGCATCATTCCCCCGATTTTGCAAACTCTTCGGATCCCCTGCAACTGTTTTGCAGAAACTCCGATCTCCTGCAATGCACTTCGATCAGCCTGGGTTCATCATGTTACAGCAGGGTACAGCTCTCAGACCCTAAGAAGGACCTGCGCTCGTTAGATCTCTGAGGCCGGCTCACCTGTTGTTTGGGAGTTCTCGAGGAAGTGCCTTCAAGCAGTAATGATCAGGTCACGCAAAACGTGGATCGATGCGATGCGGTAGATGCAAGCAGTCAGCGTGAACACTCAACGAAGCACCACAGACACGATGACGGGCACGACGGGCAAGGCAGGGCCCAAGGGGCTGGGGGTCGATAGGACAGGTATCACAGATCACTTGGCTTTGACTTTCTTTCTTCTCTTGGTGGTGTCGAGTAAACACCGGGTGGTCCCGGAACCTCATTACTGGCTCTGTACCCGAGACCGAAGGCGTTCCCACACCGGGGATCCTCCCTGCCCCTATAAGATCCGCCCAGAGGATGCTAGTCAAAGTTTGCCCTCTGCCTATCGAATAGACCCGACGCGCGACACTGATCAGAACAGCTGTCTCACGCCGTATTATCCTCCTCGAAGCACTGTCGCCGTAGTATCCTCCTCGAAGCACTGTCGGCGCTGCAACATCTGTCTGTCTGTCTGACTGTCTGACTATCTGTCCGCATGGCACATATTGTCGATCACTTTCCAATGGTCGATATATAAGGTGGTTACAGATGATGTTCGTACGCCGTATTCGACCTTTACCGACCTTATATACTGAAGCATATCATGCAGCAAATTTAGCCATATAATATATCCAAGGCATCGTACAATCGTACCATACCGCCAACGTACCATACCACATACTGCTGTTTTTCCCGTACCATACCGTGAACACATACCCTACCACATACGGCGTTTTTCCCATGTACCATACCGCCAACATATCCCATATCCCATGCCGCATTTTTTCCATGTAGTATACCAGGTATATACTCTAGTACCATCATACCAGGTACCATGCACCAACATACGATATCAAATCAAGTAAGTATACAAGAGCATACGTTGATGAGGTGATAAGTGAGGTGAAGGTGCAAGGTGATGAGGCGATCTTTGAGGAGGTGAAGGTGCAAAGGGAGAGCGATGGCACCAGCAGGAAGCAGCAGCAACCACAACGGCACCAGCAGCTCCACCAGACACGTCTGCAACAAACAGCAGCAGCAGGACCACAAGAAGAGCATATGTTGAAGGTACAAGGTGATAGGTGAGGTGAAGGTGCAAGAGGATGAGGTGATTGATATATGAGGAGGTGAAAAGCAAAGGGGGAGAGCGATGGCACCAGGGAGCAGCAGCAGCCGCAACGGCAACAACAGCCAGCGGTCACGTCTGCAACAACAGCAGCAGCAAGACCAATTGGGTCCGCTGAGCGCTTGCGACGATCGCTCCGAAGAACAACAGCAGCAACAACGAGTGCACAAGAGCATGCTACCGCTCGTCAAATATCATACTGCTGTAGTACCAAAACGCTTGTTGGGGATCTCTTATATGATGAGCGATGGCTGAGCATCAAGTGTACAAGAAGAACAGCAGGATCGCGAGACTCGCGAGACATGACGACAGCGCTCAGTTTGCTGTGTTGTAGCAATCTGAACGGGAATATAAGGACCATTGGGAAACAAACGTAGGAAAGTAAATGTAGGGTCTCCGTATGGCCCTTGCATTTCCATCCGTAGTCATTACTCTGTCCTCGGGATTGGGGCAACGCCCAGCACGCGACGGCCAGGACTGGGCGGGGCATGGGGCCCGCTGTTCTGCGGATTGTGGTACCCAGCCTCTCTACCCATGAGGCAAGGCGGGGCTGAAGCGCTCTGGATCGCGCTACCCTATCACAGACGGACGGAACTGAGCGCATTTATACAAAGAAATGAGTTAAACCTTCCGCACATACATCAGTATTGCTGCTGTACTTCGTATCATATCAGTACAAGCGGTACAGCAGTACGATTGTTGCATGGACCAACTGCGAAATTCTAGGGTAAGGATTGAGATACGTTTTCTCGTGAATACCGTGAGCCCGATGACTGCGAATACGCTTTACTCTTGTGCTCCCCCTGGAGGTCATTGCCTATCATGCGCAAGTAGATAATTAAGCCCTCCCTATTGCTGAGTTTGGTATTTGCGTTGGAATGGTATCGGCTTGGTGGCGTGATGGCAGCAGCGAGAAACAACAACAGAAATATATGTCTGTACGTACAAGGCGCTTCGCTCCGCGAGCGGCCTACGCCGCCCGCTACGCTCGGTCACGAAGGCAAAGTACATCAAATTATGCCAAGCAGACGGAGGTCCATGATTGAATATAGTTTTTTCATTATTGTACAGAGTTGTAAACTGTCGACTTCATAATGCCAAGAGTCTGGCCGCCGTGCTTCAGGAGAAAACAGGTACATACGCTTCGCGTCGCGGGCGGTTCGCTCACATGCCGTACGTACGTACATACCCCAGGTACGTAGGGTACTTTGTTCTTATTATGAATAACTGCTGTATACACGAAAGAGAAAGCACAGCACGGCCCAACGGCACCACCGCGAAAACAATGAAAATGAAACCGAACTTTCGGAAAGAAGAAAAATCCCCATTCCCTCTCATGTGATAATTTTCCGCCTCAATGAAACACCTTGCACTGGTCAAAAAAAAAAAAAAAACTCACTGCGTACCTCTCTCTTTGAGATTCAGTACCGCTCGCAAAAATAAGAACCGCTTGAATCTTATCTTGAAATCTCGAACGACCATTATCATCTCGTATATACTCTATCAAAAACCACATTCGGAGGCCAGACAGAGCCCATTCATGCTTCCCTCGTATCTTGAGTCACACGCGACGCCTAGGCACGAAAACGGCGACACCGCTTCTTTGAACCCCCCCCCCACCCGCCAGCACCCGCTGACATCCGCGACGGCGCCGGGCTCGCCCGCGGTGCGGTGCTCCGAGAACACGCACGCACACGAAGCGAAAGAAGAAAAAATGAAAAAATAACCGAAAGTGCCAAGAAAAATGGAGAAAACAAAGACCGCTGGAAAGGTCCGGCAAGTAATAAAAGGAGGCGATTCCCAAGTGGGAGATCTGAGAGCCCAGGGATGTACCAACCGAGCACGCTCAGAGAGTGAAATCTAAGTAAGTGGTTCTATGTGTTGAGCCCTTGAGCTTTCCGACAGTCGCACGCTTCTTACCTCTCTATTTGCGGTCATTTGTTTGTCAGTTGTTTGGTGGATGTGAGGACCACCCGTGATGCTGCCGTTGCGAAAAAAAAGACGAGATAATACAAAACAAGTCATATTTGATACGAGTACAGCAGTAGTATACTGCTGTAGTACTGAGAGTACAATATTATGATACTGCTTTGCATGAGGTTGAAAGCCCGGCAATTACCCATAGGTTCAGGCTCTGGGAACGTATGTGTAGTACTTGGAAGGCGTATATTAGATGGAAAACCAGGGTTTTCCAGAGACGCACGAGCTTGGTCTCAGTCTCCGCGTGCACGAAAGGATTAAAACTGCTCTTCTTCTATCGCTAAGCAAGCAACACACGTGAGCACCAACGAGTACCGACTTAATAGGCAGACCTGTCCAGAGATACAAAGTGTCCCGCATGCTTGA
The DNA here is from genome assembly GCA_031763025.1 of Macrocystis pyrifera. Lineage (NCBI taxonomy): Eukaryota > Phaeophyceae > Laminariales > Laminariaceae > Macrocystis > Macrocystis pyrifera. Next base: position 2,634,526 of record JASSKH010000035.1, on the reverse strand, counting down.
TCTTAACAAGTGGCGTCTTCGGCTTAGCACTTTTCGCTTTTTTTCTCGGTTTGAATTGTAGTCACTGTTTTATTTTGTTTGCTTTCCTGTTGTGGAGAGTGTTTGTTCCGGCCACTGCACGATGGAGACTTAAGAGGTGGGAGGGTCTGCTTCCCCTCACGGTGGCCGAGCCACTGAGGCCCAGGGCCCCTCAGTGCCCCACCGCCCAAGGCCCGCCGATGTGGATCGAGCGCCTTGTACAACAGACCAACAAGAGGAGCACGAGTCTAGGCAGGAGCCCCATCAGAACGACGTGGATCGAGCGCCTTGTACAACAGACCATGAGGAGAAAGAGCTTCGACCGGAGCCCCCTGACGGGGCCCGAGCAGCCTCCGCCAGACGGACCTCATCCAAGACTCCTTCCATGCCTCGCTCGGCTGAGCGAGCTCTGCTGTCCAAGACAACTGGACGCCCCCGCTTCTTAGAGCGCGTGACGCGCGCCACCAGCCAGGCCTTGGGTCTTGCAGCTCTGTCTCCCCACTCGTGCCTTCTGCTGTTCAAGTCATCTGGAAGACCCCGCTCCGCTGAGCGCGCACCCAGCCCGCCCGTGGAGCCAGCTGTGTCTGCTCCGGGCCGGAGCACGTCGGACAAACCTGGACGCGGCGATCTCCAGGCAACCCAGCTGCGCTCTTCGCCGTCGGATCTACCTGCTTCCGGGCCAGATGAGAGAGTATTTGAGACTGTTTTTCCGCCTCGCATTCCGCTGATGTCCGACTCTGCTCGTATACGTAGGATGGCCACGAGTGATGCTGCCACTCGTGAAACTGTTTCCGTGCCGCGGCCACACGATGATACACTGGATTTCAGTGCTGAGCCTGCTTCCCGCGCTGTTCTATTAATAGCTACAAACAGAGATCCTGGAAATTACAGTGCTGCTGCGAGTTTTCATGCTGCTGTTAGAGGGAGCGTTACGACCGCTCGTGAATTTTTCTCGCCCCTCGCCCACAAGAAGGCACACTGGATTTCAGTATTGCGCCCGTTTCGCCCGCTGCTGTAACCACCAACGCCGATTCCGCTGGAAATTCCACTACTGCTGCGAGTTTTCATGCTGCTGTTAGAGGGAGCGCTACGGCCGCTCGTGAATTTTCCCCCGCCCCTCGCCCACGAGAGGGCACACTTGATTTCAGTATTGCGCCCGTTTTGCCCGCTGTTGTAACCACCCACGCCGATTCCGCTGGAAATTGCACTACTGCTGCGAGTTTTCATGCTGCTGTTTGAGGGAGCGCTACGGCCGCTCGTGAAATTTTCCCGCCCCTCGCCCGCAAGACGGCACACTGGATTTCAGTATTGTGCCTGCTTTGCCCGCTGCTGTAGCCATCCGCGACGATTCTGTTGAGAATTCTCGTGCTGATGCGAGTTTTAATACTGCTGTAGGAGAGGATGATGCTTTTGATAGGCCCTCCAGTACCGGCGTGCCCGCTGCTGTAGCTACCCGCGACGATTCTGCTGAGAATTCTCGTTCTGGTGCGAATTTAGATACTGCTGCTACAGGAGACGATGCTTTAATAGGCCCTTCAGTACCGGGGACGTACCAAAACCAACTACACTTGCTGTTAGTACACGTGTAAACCGTGACAACCGCCACCCTATCGCGACACTATCTAGGGTCGAGGTTCGCTCCTCAAGCGCTCGTAGCGCCCGCCAAATGGCGCGCCATGCCTTGATCACAGCTATACAAGTTGCTGAAGCACAAGCCGCGGCTACAGCCATCGCTGTTTCTACACTCCACGACCCTGAGAACCGCCGTTGTCCCCTCCTGCGCCGGTGTCGCCCTTTGCCCCGGTGTTGTCCGCCCGCCCCCGCCTCAGCATGTCACAGACGGCAAAAGCACGGGAGGAGTGACCGAGCTTAGCCAGGTCTCCCAGCGGCCTGAGGACTTACGGCTCCTCTCCCTCGTCGGGAAAGAGGACTCTCGAGCCCGCAGGCCCCACGACTCTGGACGACGCCGTGGATTTCGAGCCCCCTGATTCAGAGGACTAGCGGCTGGCTACCACGAAGGACGCAGGACTGGCGGCCGAGGACCCCGACAGTGCCCAGACTACCCCCCTCCGACTACCTGGAGCGTGGACCTCCCTCTCGCCGCAGGACCAGGCGGCCGTGTTCCAACATTGGTCCACTCTTTCGAGCGTTGACGCGGGGACCACAGCAGAACGCCCCACGCCCGACCAGGCTGACGCTGCCACGACCGCGCGGACTCCTGCTGCCACTGGCAACCACCGCGACGTCATCGCGGAGGAGCGGGCTTTGGCTTCCGCCGAGGCCTTCGGGGCTACCTCGGCGACAACGGCTAGACGTCGGGCGCAGACGCGCGTGTTGGCCGAGCTCGCGGCGTCAGCTGCCGTCCGCGCCTCTAAGGCTGCCGCCGCGGCCTCCACGGCTGCCACCGCGGCCTTCGAGGACGCCGCACGCTCCGCCTCTTGTGCGCGAGACTCCATATATCGCGCCAGTGAAGCGCTTCAGGCTGCCCGGGCGAACATCGCCTTCCAGAACCGTCGGGCCGCCGAGACAAGGGCCTCAGCTGAGAGCGTTCCTCTTGCTGCGACTACGCCAAAGGCCGCTCCAGCCCCCACTTCAACCCCAGGCCCTGGCCCCACGGACTCGCGTCCCCCCGTCGCGATCGCGATAGACGCCCCGACCAAGCGTACCGGGGATCTGGACTTCTTCCAGGGGAGTGTCGCCTGCATGGCGGCCAAGCCAAGCCCGTGCTTCCCTCCCGAGGCGGCGTCCCTGGTGGTCTCTGCCACTCGCCGCCTCCGACGCGAGATGCCGGCAGAAGACCTCTCCGTCCACGACCCTTGGCTCGGGATGGCGGACGATTCCTGGGCGGCCTAACAACGCCAAGCGTATACCATGGCTCTGGTGGTCAGCCTCCGGAAGGCGCACAACGCTTCTTCCACCACCGTTTCTTGACCGAAACCTGCCGCATACCTCCTCCACTGCAAGCGGCAGTCACACTCCGCCCACCTGGGACCCCTCCTCCCGTACACGGGACCGGATGCTGGACACCACCCCACTTCCTCCAGCGGACACCGGGGAGTTGACGACAGCTCTGTGGCCCGTGACCGCTCTCGCTGCCGCGCTGGCGACCAGGACCGCCGGCGCCCGAGGGTTAGAGGGGCTTCGACCTGTCCGGACGGCAGGTTCCGTCGGGGCTCGGGCGCGGACAATGGTGGCAGTACGTCTCGGCGAAACGGGGCTGGACGACGGAAAAGCCGCGGAAAGGGGAAGGAGAGATCGGCTGACGGCCGATGCGGCCCACGGAGAAACTCTTCTCGAGCCAGTTCTCCCAGTTCTTCCTTGGACGTCTACTCAAGAGCCCCCGTCCCAGAGTTCACGCGCGCTACCAGCAAGAGGCAAGTTGTTCCCACGCTGACTGAAGTTGCTTCTTCCAGCGCGCGTCTTGGCCGTTTAACCATGCCCGATGACTGCGCCATGCCCGTGTAATCTAATCTTGCCCACGGCCAGACTTCGGAGATCGACTCCCCCGCCGCTACCGCCGTGAAAAAGCACATCGCCGACGTTCAACGGGCGTACAAACACTTGGGACTGAAGGACATTTAGTGCATTTCTGGCCTACCTTTTCCCCCCTCGATCGACCCTTGCGCTGCCGCGCAACAACTCACTCGTTCGGTAAAGCCTCCGCCTCTGATATTCTCATGATGTGCAACGATGGCGGCCATGAAGGCCTTAGTTCTACTAATTGGATCCCCGGTTGGGAGTACCCTCTTAAGAAATCCTTCGCGCACGCCATCGCGCCTGACAAGCCCACGACCGCCCCTCTCACTACCTTGATGGATGTTTTTTTTGGACAGGTGTCGCGCGCCCTCGCAGCTGGATCGACGGGACCGGAGGCGTTCACGCTCCTCCTGGGGTTGCTGAGCAACCACTTCGACCGCACCAACACGGGGGCCAGCTACACAAAGTTGCATAATTTGGCGTGTCTAACGGGACCCCCTTTTTCGATTTTAGCCGTGCATTGCGAGAAGTGGTGTCGGCAGCGACGGGGACTGAGCGTGTTTTGGCACGGGGGGTGGAGGTTGTTTTAGAGGTTGTTCGGATGGTAGTGAACGAGCAGTACCCCAGCTTGATGCCCATGCTGTACCCGGGAGTTTTGGCTACGGTATCGAGGCCGTTCGGCACTTTGGACGCCATGTGGTTGGCTTTCGAGACTCTCGTGAATAATAAGACACTTGCCGTCAACGGCAAAAAAATATTTTCCTTTGCTTGCTTCTTCGACGGGTGTGCGGTCATTCGCCCCGTCGGGGCCCCGGTCCGCCAATAATGGTCCCGGCCAGGACCGGACGCTTCCCCAGTCGCCTTCTTGGCAGACAGGATCGCGCAATAATCTGCTTGTGATGAATGTCAACAAATCCATCCCTGACTGCCTCGACCCGTGGCTTGACACCTCTTCCAACTGCTGGCCCCTTGAAGAACACACCACTATGCTGAAGTTCACGCCGTTTGCATGTGTTTGATCTTAACAACAACATATTACGGGGAGCCATAGTAAATAGGACCAAATATTGTTAGTAAAAATAGCGATATATATCGGTTTTTGTATATACCGATGATCCTATATACTATGGTCCCCCACAGTAGTACGAATTGTACCGTTTCAAGTACAGTACGTACTGTCTGGACTGCAGAGTAGAACACCCTCCTCGACCAGTGTCCGTTGCCCCGGCACTACTGTTGATGATGGAGTTATGGGTATGAGCTGAGGTGAAAACCAATATTAACAGTTTGCACGGTATATTGCTGTATATGTTCGCCAAGTAGAAGAATTGAGTATGACTATTAATGTTAATATTAATACGCGCACGTGTGTGAGTCTGAGGTCGTTACTCTGCCGCCAGTTGGCTATATCTGGTCCTGCAAGATCGTGCTTGAACATAAGATATTCGTCAGCTATCGTGGATATTAATAGTGGATATTGACTCTTGTGTGGCAACGGGTCTTCGTAGATCTGATGATAATCAAGGCGGGGAAATAATACCCAGCCTCCGTCACCAAGTACTTGCTGACGACAGCTGTCATAATCGTCGGTGTGAGATGACTTGTGTCTTATCGCATGATCACTGTTGCTCGGCTTGCCGTGTCGAGCACCATCGATACCTGGCGTGTCCTATACGCTACACCCTACAAGAAGAGAAGTTTGCTGCAGATCCAGGTCGAACCTGAGATACACCCATCTCACACGTACAGCTTTATGTAGTCGCCGAGGAATGCATAAATACGATGTGGTATCACACGGTATGTGGCATCATATATTGTTATTGACAAGTAACCGCTTGTTTTGCAGTGACATTTGAGAACTTTATTTATAGTTAAGATCAGGTACGAGTACGTACAATAAATACATCGTACATACCTGGTATCATATACTAGGTATTCGAGTAGGGGAAACGACGCCTTTATACGAGTACGAGTACGAGTACGTATATGCCTCTTCAGTACCTCAGTACTGCCACACAAATGATACTAAAAACAAAATAATAAAATGTGTCAAATGTTTTTTTTAGGCGGGGGGTTAGGTGTATGATATTCCAGTCTGCGGGCGCCCCTGCGCAAGGAGATCAGAAATACTGCTAGAAGGAAAGCATGCGTACTTAAGGACGGGTAGCTGTTGCACGGACTAAGCAACACAATGGAGAAAAAGAAGATACCGACATAAGGACGGCGGGAGGGGAGGGAAGAAACAAAGGGAGATACAACGCAATAAAGCAAGGAGAGCAAGGAGAAAAGAGAAAGTCGTACTCCGGGCGGTGATAGTGACGGGTGCCCGCCTCTGCTACAGTACCGATCCGGGAACCTGGCCATACCCTTTGCCGTCTCCTTCCTACTCTCGTCGATAGCGGTGTCAAGTGTCAGTACTGTCGCTGTCGCGTCCCGCCTCATTGAAGAACTCAACAAGAAACAAACTAAAACTACTAGAATTCAAGGGCTAGTCGAACCGATACCTTGTCACCCTATCTATCATTTCACGTCTGCATTCGTCGACAACTGTATCAGTACGGCTGCCTTTTCTTTCCCTCCGCTTGTTGTCGCCCTTGGCGTCCTCAGCTGCGTGGCACAGCCAGATTTTCTGCGCCTTGTTCCTCTGCCACCTCACCATGAACCATTCCGCCTCTTCGACGACCCCCCGGTACCACATTCCGCTTTTCTTAGTCGCCCTCGACCATAGCATCGCCTCTACTCCGAACTGCACAAGGGATATAATGTCTGTAGACCCCTCGGTGGCTTGAAACCCTGAGTGCGTCTGCTAAACATTGAGCCTGGTTATTTTTGGTCGGCCTGGTCCCGGGTTCTCCCCACCAGCCATCGTCCCAAACATCACCCAACGGGTCAGCCGCTCATTGGTCGTCCCCTGTACGTCCCCCACAAAGAGGAGGCGTTGTATGCAGATGGTCGTCTCAACGCTCTCGCATTTTACCTTTCTGAGAGGCTTGGCGTACGACATGAGGTGGTCGGTGCGTCGCCGGCGCTGGAAACCAATGATCGGTAGGAGGACTTCGTTCGGAGTTCAGCGAAGTGCTCCTGGCGAAGAGTCCACGTCACGCACTCGTACAGCAGGGTCTCCATCACCTCGGCCTAAAGCATGCATACTTGCAGAGTGAACGGGGCATCCTTCATATCGTACAGCTCCCGTTTGAATCGATTGTGGCATGTCCGTGCACGTCGGGTCCGCCGTGTGATCTCTGGCATAATGTCAGTGCTTGCGACAACAAGACCGCCCAGGTACAAAACGTGCATCGTCTGTCTATACCTCTGGCCCGCTGTTTCGATGACAAGTGGTGAGGTCTGGGGTGCCTGGTTTGGTGCCCGTAGCAACATGGTCTCCATTTTGTATGCTGCTTCAAAAACGGTCACAATGACGGTCATCATCTTCGCAAAGCCTTCCACCGACTTGGTCACAACGCTTGCATCGTCCTCGTACAGCATATCCCATAGTGCCCTCCGTATGCATGTTAATGGGTCAACCTTCACCCCGTCCTCTTCGGGGTTCTCCTCGAGGTGAACCAAGCCCCTCAAAATATCTGGGTCTTCACTGAAGCATACCAGTACGGTGTGCATCATAGCAGCGAAGAAGACATTGAGCAGAGGCGGTGACATCACACATCCTTGCCGCAGCCCCTGAGCGGCGTCAAACCTTTTCAAGTGCCCACCGTCGTCCGTACGCATGCGAGCTCATGCTTTCGTGGAACTGGCGGATAACGGCGAGCATCTTCAGTGATACGCCGTAGCGTGAGAGCACCACCCACAGCAAGCAGCTCTCGGTCGACAAAGTGATAAACTTTCTGTACGTCGATGGAGTATGTCCAGGTTGTTTTTTCTAGCTTGCTCGAGCTCTTGTAGTCGGCACACGACAAGCACCATGTCGTTTGTTGATCGTACAGGGCGAAAGTCGTACTGTTCCTCGGGGAGTATCCGATTGGCCTTGCAGCAGTTACTACACGACCATTTTCAGCAATTATTGGCCTGAATGGGCAACGAGCAAAATCCCTCGGTAGTTGTTGCAATCAGAGCGATCCTTCTTCTTGTTAAGGACCTTAATGGTCGCGTCTTTCTATTGGTGGGGTACGCCACCCGTTCTCCACACGTGGACAATTAAGTTGTGAAATTACAGGCTGAGCTCGGGGTGGTCGAGTTTCAGTAATTTGGCCGGAAGGGCGTCTGGTTCCACCGCTTTCCAGTTTGGCGTACCCCGGATTATCGTCGTCATGCCATCCACGTTCGAAAAATCTCAAAGAGATGGTGCCAATGGCCGTTGTGGAAATAGGGCGTTGGTGGTTAGGTTAAGCTTAGACAATTTCGTGGTCAAAAGGGTGCCGAAGAGCCCCACTCACCGTTCAAGAATGCGCACCTTGTCCCTTAGTAGAGCGCCACCCTCGTCCCTGATGAACTGCTTGTTTCCCGCCTTTCGACATTCCAACCCCACCGTGCCCTACAAGTGCTTGTGACAACCCCGCTGGTCGTCATCGGAGATTCGCGCACGCCGTCCTCAGCGTCTTTCACGCGGTCTAGTCCGTCTTAATGCGCATGATTCGTCGAGCATCCTCCCTCGCATCCCATGCTATTTTTATGGTGGCTGAGGTTTCCGCGGTCTCGTACCACCCGGGGTTGTGTGAGTGCCGTGGTGGGGAAGGTACTTCATTCACTACTGCATCAAGAATAGCATCGGCAAATGATTAGGCCATGTCAGATATACCGTTCGGTTGCGAGGGAAGGAAAGGAAGCTTGGAACGTGTTGAGTAGCCCCTGTGCTCCGGGCGCCCTTGTTGTTGTTGCCGAGGGGGATAGCCCGATGCTCGGCGAAAAAGAAAGACGAAATAAACCCTATAAACAACCCGTACCCTTGTCGTGGCTGAGGAGCCCTGTTGATGATATGAAATGTATTGAAGCTGGACTTGATAGCAGCGGTGGCGGTGGCGTGTTAGCCCCTGGGTGGACGGACCCCCTTTTGTACGGTGGCTGATTAACCCCGGTTAGTATTTTAGTAGTTTGGATTGAAGGACGCGGAGTCCTGGACACGGAGTCCTCGACACGGAGTCGTCGACACGGAGTCGGGAAAGGAAGTAGATTACAAGAAGAAGTAGCAAGCCACAGCGTACGTCACAGACACATGCGGCCTAAAACACAATTCAGGGGTAAAGATGGTATCCCGATCGTAGATCCACTCAGACACGAAACCCCCCCGAATCTCCGCAATACCTCACGGGATATTTCCTCTCAAGATAATCTGACAATGCTGTGAGTATACTTTTCAGCCCCCCTGCTCGCGACATTGTCATGATTTCGACCCGAATCTTCAACTCTTCGTCAAATTGTCATACCGGAAATCATACTTGTACTCATTCAATACAGAAAACAACGTTCTCACTATCATTCAAATCATTCCTCAATCAATACCAAAAATAAATTCCAAGAAAATCAAACCATCCTCGCATCCTGGAATTCAAAAATATTTCGAACAGAGAAAATAACTCCAACGATTCAAACATTGTTTTCGAAACCTACCCAAATCGTCAATGTAAAACGGCAATTCTGCGAGGTTTCATCAATCCTAAAATGTAGTCCCTTTTCAAAATCGCCAGGGTAAAACGGCAATTCTTCATTTCTTCAAATATCCAATTTCGTGAAATCGCATGGTAAAACGCCAATTTCACGTCAAGGTATCAAAACTAAAAAATATAGATTGCGCAGTGGAAACCACCCTTGTAAAACGGTAATTTCATGTTATCCTCCACAAACTGCGCTCCAACAGAACCAGAAAAAACATGCGGTGTCACCAAGTGAAAACGGTGAACCCGACAAACTCCATAAAATCACGAACACTTAATCCTCCATCTGAAAACAAAAACTGTCATCCGAAAAATCACCTCAAATTCATCACAAAATTCCGGTGGAACTCAAACTCTCTCTCAGGCAACGGCTTCGTGAGAAAGTCTGCGTGCTGGTACCTCGAAGCTACGTGAATAATTTCCAATTCCTTCCTCTCCACTAGCTCCCTCAGAAAGTGGTGCCGCACGTCAATGTGCTTCGAGTTCGAATTCGAAATCGGATGCTTCGCGATCTGAATCGCCCCCTCGTTATCCTCAAACAAAGGAATGCACGGCATACCAGCCTTCGGCAACATGAACCGCCATACCTGCCTCAGAAACAAAATATCGTGCGCAACCATAGCCATGCTCACATACTCTGCCTGCGTCGTAGATGTTGTCACACAATTCTGCGTCTTCGAGATACAGCTGACCGGCCCCCCCGCACACAGAATCACTCCTCCTGACACCGACCTCCTGTCTGCTGCCTTGCTTGCGTAGTCAGCGTCTGCAAATGCAACCAAGTTCAGCCCCTCGACAGTACCTCTCTGAAATGAAATACCAAAATGGCTCGTCCTCACTGCATACCCCAGGATATTGAGCGCCGCATTCCAGTGAATCAGTTTCGGCGAACTGCAATACCTCGCTACTGCCCGTACTGCGTTCAAAAGATCGGGTCTGGTCAACCGAGCGACCCACAGAAGCGATCCGACCAATTGTCGAAAAGGTTCGTTCACCTCCGGCTCATCTACATCAAACTCCCAAAGTCTGTACGTCGTGCTCAACGGCGTACTTTTCCCCCACGTAACACCGTATTCTCCTGCCAGGTTGTCGACGTATGTCTTCTGGGAAATCGTCAATCTTCCTGCCTCCCTGTCTCTCTCGTAATAGCACCCGGAATACCACGTCAAATCCCCCAAGTTCTTCACTGGAACCAATTTGTTCAGGTCTTCCTTGAACTGATCACACCTTGCCTGTTCTCCCACTGCAAAAATGTCGTCGACGTGAACCACCAAGAGCAAAACGACTTTTCCTTCCTCAATCAGACGAAACACACATGGATCTGCCAGGCACTGTTCGAAACTCAGACGCAAAAGACATTTCTTCAACTTCGCAAACCACTGCCTGGATGCCTGCCTCAACCCGTAAAGACTCTTGCCCAAATTCACGATCTTCCCCGACAACGCACCACATCCCTGCGGTAGACGCATGAACACCTCTTCCTCGAGTTCCGCTCGGACGAAAGCCTGATCAACATCCAGGTGAAACAACCCCAAGTCAAGCTCACACGCCAAGGCTGCCAGCAAACGAACACACGACACATCTACAGTAGGTGCATACAGTTCCCCAAAATCCAAGAATTCTCTCTGCATATCACCTCTGGCAACAAGTCTCGCCTTCGCTTTCACAGGCCAACCGAACGCATCAACCTTCCAGTCAAACACCCATTTCGACCCGATACAATTGTCTATCTGCTGTTGCTCCGGCACAGGCTCGAAAACCTGTCCTTCAGCCAACCCGTGAATTTCTCTCTGCATGGCATCTGAAAACTGCACCGAATGATCACCCTGCACGGCATCCCTGTAACTTTTCGGCACGTGAAGGTCACTCGCGTGTCAAGTGGGCATTTCGGGACGCTGAAGAGGCGGAACCTCGTCACGAATGACCGCATCGATATGCTCCCTCGTCGCACAGGCAGTCCTCTCCCACGCCGCCATCACGTTCGGCCCGACCTGAGAAGCAAGACCCAAACGGTGCCCATCTCCCGGCGAAGACTCCGGCAGCGGCGAGTTTACGGCCCCATCCACCATCGGGAGAAAGCATCCTCTGCTCCGCGATCGCCCGTGCTTGCAGCCGAGTGCGCCCTTGAATCCGACGATCCCCTTCACCCCCGACCTGTCTCATAGCATGCGGAGTGAGAGGCGGAAATCTCGCGGCAGCTGCCGGCGGCGGGCGCTGTTGCCGCGACGACGCCGCCGGCGTCGGCTCAGATGATGATGAACCACCAAGCGAAGAAGCTCCATGGATCGGGGACGGAGACCATGCCGGAAGCGGGTGCGAGCCGGACGACGGCGCTCCCGATGCTTGCTGCGGCGACGGCGCCGGCGATGACGCGGCCGGCGCAGAAGACGGCGAAGCTCCTCTGGGCAGCGGCATGGCTCCGAACCTGGGCGGCTCCACGGACAACGGCGACGGCGCGGCGGCCCTGAACGGCGGCGGAGCGGCAGGCCCTTGCGGCGGCACGAACTGGATCTGGAAACCTGGGTGCGGGGGCGGCGCAGGCGCGGAAGGGGAGAGAGGGACACCGACTCCACGTGAATTCCCCCCCCCCCGACGACGGCAGCGACGCCCACGATACGTTGCTCGTGTAGCAAACATGCCCCGTGCGCGCCTTCACGACCTTGACGCAGCAGTCCGCGTGGTTGTCGCCTCCGTTCAGGTAGTGGCAGACGACGGCCTGGTCCTCCATCTTGTTCCGCCGCTCGACGCGCATGTATCCTCGCTGGAAAAACGGCAGGACACGGAAAGGCCCCTTCTTCCCGGTGAACAGCTCCTGCGGCGACCGGCGGCCCTCGTTTGCGGTCGTCCCCGACTGGTTGAACGCCTCCGTCGCCCATTTTGCAGACTCGGCCCACAGCTTGTCGCCGCGCTCGTCGAGGCCGGGGATGTTCAAGAAACCCCCAGGCCCGAGAAGACGGGCGGCACAGCGCCGCGCAGCCATTTCTGCTTCACTCTCTGGGATCACTTCAGGCGAGAAACACCAACTGGAACTCTCATCACAACCACCGTCAGGCCTCACGTCACTCAGAACTCCCTCGACTTCCCGACCGAGGTGCATGTCGGGATGCGTTTCTGCACACAAAGACAAGTCGAAAAACGAATTCGCAACATCACGTACGTCATCTGATGCAGGCGGGCAAGACGGAGTCGGAAACAATCGGGGAACACTGATCACCTGCCTGCTTGGGTCGTTGGGCAAACGTGTGGCATACAAGAAATCGCTCGATTTACCACGTGCAAAGTTGAGTTGCCCTTCCATGAGGTGGGTACCCGTGGGATCGAGGGTAACGACCTGGCGGTGAGAAGCTTTCCACGCGGAAAAAAGGTTGAAGCCGATCTGTGGTGCATACAAAACTTCCTTCAATTGCACGTCAAAATCCTTCACGAATCCGTCTTCATCATACATGTGGAATCGCGAGTTGATGCTTCCTACCCCTACCACGGGAATCATGCCTTTGTTTCCAATCTGGATGAACTCGCGGTTTGGCTCAACGTCACGCAAATCGTACATGAGAGTCTTGTCGTTCGTTACGTACGACGTGGATCCAGAATCAGACGTCCATTTCTCACTTCCGGGAGGGGAGGGAGTGAGCGAGGATTGGGGTTCGCACAGCAAAGCAGCACTCACAGCAGATTCCGTCACATGCGCACTCACAAGCACAGTCTCACTCTCCTTAGTCACACCAGACTTGCACTCAGAAGCAGGAGATTCCACACCGAAATCAATCAAGTCAGACGCCGAATCAGACACCAAATCGGACACCAAATCAAACTTGCCTCGAGACACATTCAATGCCACACAGCTACGAAGAGGCCCTTGAGACGACGGCGATCCGGAAGAGGGAGACGACGAAGTGAGAGAGAATGAGGCGGCGCTGGCGGGCTGCTGAACTCCGTATTGCTGTTGCTGCTGTTGCTGCTGCTGCTGCTGCTGCTGCTGCTGCTGTTGCTGCTGCTGTGACGCGCCGTTCGGTTCCAGATACCGCATCGGCTGAAAGGCGTCTGGTCCAGCTGGAGAGTATCCTGCGTAAGAGCCGTATGTGCCATCGCCATGAACGGCGGGCTGCGGCGGGTAAACTCCCCCGCCGCCGGAGAAATAGCCTGAGCCGTATCCTCCGCTCACGTCTCCGTAGCCTTCCCGAGAGCCGCTCGCTTGAGCTGCGAGGCCGTACTCTTGCGTCTCGGGGGAGTACTGCTGCTCCTCGTAGGATTGCCATTCCGAAGCAGCCCAGCGCTCGTCCGCAGTAGCGTTGTACCCGTAGCCGTCGTTGTGCCCAGCGTAGTTCGCGTAACGCGGGGGCCCGTTGTGGGTGGCAGAGCGAGGTGGAAAATTAGGGCGGAAATTCGGTGCTCTGCTCGCCCCCCTGCCGCCGGAGGAGGAAGGACGCCCGTCCGCGAAACCTCTCCCCCCCGGTTGGCGACCCGTGTACCCTGCAGGCCCGCGTCCACGACCAGGTGCCTGCCTTGGCGGGAGGCCTCGACCCCAATTCCCGTCTGAACGTTGTGGCTGCTCCCTGGGTCGATCTTGCACGAAGTCCGGGCGGCGAATTCCGTCAATTTCCCGCCCCGTCTGTCGGCCTTCATGCGCAAATCCCTGGGCTCCTCTCTGCTCGCGGAAGGCCAAGAATTCCTCGAACTCCCGTCGAAGGGCCACGCAGTCCGCGGTGTTGTGGGAGTCGTTCGGGCCGTGTCGTCTGCAGAACATCGGTGACTGTTGGTGAGGGCCTCGCTCGCCTGCTCCGCCACCGTTCCATCCGGCAGCGCCTGCTCCTCCACCGTTCCATCCTGCAGCGCGTGCTCCTCCACCGTTCCATCCTGCAGCGCGTGCTCCACCATCATCCTGGCCCCTGCCGTAGGATGGTCCACTCCGACCCATGCCGCCAGTGTAGAGCGCGTGCCTCGTCTCCTCACTTCGGTGTCCCTCTCCCCCGGACTGCCGACGCTCGTGCTGGGCCTGTGTCAAGGTAAACTCCAGGTGTTTCCTCGAGAGATTCGGAAAAAAAATAAGGGATTCCCGAGCGCGGGTAAAAGAGGTGTTTAGACGTCGGGCGATATGACGACATACAACATCTTCAGGCTTTTTACCGTGGCCACTAGGGCCCAAGCGGGAGTTCATGTTCATCACGATAGTCTCCCCACGACGAAGGTATTCCAAGACATCTTCACCATCGCCCTGCCACAACTCGTTCCATTCCCTCTCTAAACGCTCTCCCTCCATGTCATATCCTTCTCTGTACTGTGACACAAAAATCCTCCATCCTTGCTGAGGGCTCCCAGACGCAACGATTCGGTTTTGAGTCGGACCGTCGGTGATTTTTGTCAGCAGCAAGTTCCATACTCTCAAAGACTTCTCCACTCTTTCTGCACCTCTGTTCAATTTGAGCATTTCCAAATCCACGTCAGGCAACCCTACGGGAATGTCCTCGTACCCAAGAACGTCAGACAATTTCTCAGCTGCCAGATATGCACGAAATGAACTCTCAAACACCCTAAACTTAGTGTGAAGGCTTTCTCCTTTTCCTACCATACCAGTCCACTCTCTAATCTCAAGTTTAGTTCGTACTTCTACAGTTGTAGACATGCCTGAAGGGTGGGCGGGCCCGCTCTGTTGCCCAACCCCTTGACGTATCAGATCCGCCAGGATTGTCAGCCGCCGGATGTCCTCTGGACTCGGCAGGTCCTGTCGTGCATCCTCCCTCCTTTCCTCTGAGGCCACCCCTCGCTGATCAGCCTCATCCTGACCAGAATCCTGAGGAGATGCTGCTGCTCCTCCTCCTCCTCCCATCGCCATGTCTCCATCGATGACCGGCGTAATCCAAGTCCCCAGATAAGGAATCCTAAACGGGAAGAACCTCATCCTCACAGCCCTTTTGCACAGAAGCGTGGACGACTCGTACCAACGCTAGCGTGTTGAGTAGCCCCTGTGCTCCGGGCGCCCTTGTTGTTGTTGCCGAGGGGGATAGCCCGATGCTCGGCGAAAAAGAAAGACGAAATAAACCCTATAAACAACCCGTACCCTTGTCGTGGCTGAGGAGCCCTGTTGATGATATGAAATGTATTGAAGCTGGACTTGATAGCAGCGGTGGCGGTGGCGTGTTAGCCCCTGGGTGGACGGACCCCTTTTGTACGGTGGCTGATTAACCCCGGTTTAGTAGTTTGGATTGAAGGACGCGGAGTCCTGGACACGGAGTCCTCGACACGGAGTCGTCGACACGGAGTCGGGAAAGGAAGTAGATTACAAGAAGAAGTAGCAAGCCACAGCGTACGTCACAGACACATGCGGCCTAAAACACAATTCAGGGGTAAAGATGGTATCCCGATCGTAGATCCACTCAGACACGAAACCCCCCCGAATCTCCGCAATACCTCACGGGATATTTCCTCTCAAGATAATCTGACAATGCTGTGAGTATACTTTTCAGAACGGATCCACGCCAATACTTGCTGCCTGCAGTCTGCGTCAGATGGAAACTTCTGCCGGTCGAAAGGCCGAATTATTTTGTTTCGTACGTACGAGTCTGTCGGGTGCGGAACGACCGCTGAGGTGAACCATCGCGCATGCCAGGCACGGTGTTAAGGCCTGAATCCGCCTTGCCTGGGGGCGCAGGCAGAGGGTGAACTTTAACATCATACGCGTGAGATCGGTGTGCTTGGCGGGTTAGGATGTAGTCAATCTGTTTTTGGTCGTTGCGGCTGCTGATGCCGTTGAACGTATGAGATATTCCACCCTCCAGTGCGCCAAAAAACGTGTCAGTGAGGGCGAGCTTGTTGTCTGAAGCGTATTCCAGCAGGCGTTTGCCGTTACTGTTGAGCTCATTACGGCCGTACGTTCCAAGCACCCAACCGGCACCACACTCTTCCATCCTCTTTCCAGCCCGTGCGTTGGCGTCTACCAACATGAGCAGATATCCCTTCGTTGGAATCTGTTCAACCATGTGCACCAATTTTTTGCTAAAATTCTCTTTTTTCATCTGTTTGTAGAGGTTGGCTTCCGTTGGGGCATAAGCCACAATTATGTTGACCGCAACGTTTTCACCAGTCAACTTTACTGCCAACGAACTCCGTATAGTCTTTACCTGCTGCTCGTTTCTTCTTGCCCAGAACACAAAACCGGTATCCTGTTACAGAAAACTCGGTTCTCCCAAGTCTCCTTGTTTCCTGTAGGCCAATGAAGTCACAACTCAGTTGTCGAGTGTTGCGGAAACGTTGGCATATGTTCATGTACTACTCAAATGTACAGTAGCACTGCTCTTATGTACATAATATATTTCGTGGGTCTAAGATGTGTCGGTTAGCATGTAATGTATGCGGAGGAATCACTGCTATAGTGTTCTATCTTCCATCGTTGGAGGTTCCTTGACCTCACTCTTTGTGGATCTCTCTGGATTGGCAGGGTATTCTAGCTTTCCTATTGTGTCTGGGATGCTACCATCGTCTGGACTTTAGTGTACTCTGTGGTTCATATACCTGTGTTTCGGCCACCTAAGCGCAGTGTATACAACATCACACTATCGTCTCCACTGCCGAAAAGTATATTTCTGCTTATCCTCTGCTACCCGCTCGCAGTGTGATTACCTCGACCAACATCAAGAGACACAGCCTCTGCCACTATGCTTATAATACAGATGCATCATAGGGATCGTTCTTTCAACCTTAAGCAAATTAAGTAGACCGCACCCAACTTTCAAATCGACGACTTGTCCAGGAAGTCTTCTACATTGCCCCTATTTCTGGGCGTGTAGCCGCGATGGCAGCTACGGTAAGCGGCGGCCAATGCCACCACTATAAGGCTACCGAACACTTCAAGCGCGCCCGCCCTAAGGTTGCGCAGAAGAATCGTTCCAACGGGGGGAAGAAGAAGGGCAACAAAAGCAGAGGTGACGATGCTTCGCCCAAGCGGTGTTCCTATCACAAGACCGCCATTCATAGTGACGCCTAGCGTCACAAGCAGAAGGAGCTCCAGCAGCTAGCTGCGAAGTTGGCACTCCTGAGGAATCCGATGAACGCTTCGCCAACATCGGGAGTGCCCTCCTTGCGAAAACCCCTCAACCATTACCTCAACTCGAGCCACACACATTCGAGTTCTCGTACAGCGTGGTAGGTGCTTCCTTGGTTGAGGTGACCGCGTCAATTACAACATCGGCGTCGGCTCCCGCGGAATCAGCTGGGAAACCAGCAGCTCCTGTGCCACAGCAGAACCGCGGCATTCCTGTGAGGGGTTTCGGCGCGTTCGTGACTACCACCACCGCTCTGTCGGCCGCAAGCTTCCGCTCCGAAGAAACGGTCCTCACAACGATAGTGGACAGCGCCGCAACCCACAACTTTATCGACCCGATTCAAACTCCCCGGCTGCCAACCTTCATGATCGACTACCGCATCCTGTACGTTTCTCAAACCATCGTCGGAGTCGGGGAGAATGTTCTTGAAGGCGTTGTAACGGGTGTAGTCCAAGACACCGTTGCAGATGACGGTGGGCACGAAATGATTTTTTCCTTTGACGCTATTCTGGTGCCAGGGATGGTATCCAATCTATTCTCTGTTACATGGCAGAAGGGGATTGCTACGTTATTTCACCCTGACAAGCCCCGGTTGGAGTACGACGACCTCGCTCTTCCGATGAGCGCGGTACCAGCTGACGAGGTGACGGGCAAATTGCTGTGCTTTATCAATGTGAAGCTTGGAGGGGACTCCGGTGGTCCTGCGTTGCTGAGTCTGCTCACCTGTGGCACAGGCGTACGGGACACATCAACCGCAAAGGCATGGATGTTCTTCGGAAACAGGCGAGCAGAGTACAACGAAGACACACAGGCATGTGATGTCTGCGCCGTCGGTAAGAGTGAGCAACAAGATCATCTCAAGCAGGCGACGTATGATGTACAACGACCAGCTCGTCACCGTTGACACCATGGGCCGTATATCCCCTCAAGCGCTGGGTGGTTACAACTTCGTCACGAAACTCGTTGATCAACACACAAAGCGGAAGGAGATCTTTCTCACCGAGAACAAAACGAAAACTGTCGATTCTCTCGAGCTGTTCAACACGGGACTTGTGATTCCTAGTAATCTTCGTTCGGTTCGCCTCAAGGCGGACCAAGATACGGAGTTTACAAGTTCTGCGTTGCGTCAATACTGTCGATACACAGGTTTGCGTCTCCCAACAAACCACGACAAATCGGTGCGAACGAGTGGGCAGGAAATACGACTGCTGGAATCGTGCGCTGCTTGCTCGCCGATTCGGGTGTGACCAATTTTAACTGATAATGACGGAAGTCTACAGCAGTAATCGGGCTCCACACGCGGCGTTGGCTAATGCGACGCCATATAAGACTTTTTACGGCGAGGACGCATAATTCGGACACCTTGGGGCGATTGGGGCAAGGATATCCATGCATTTTGAGACATACACGAAGAAACTGGACCGTCGTGCCTGGGAAGGACGCCTTGTCGGGTACAGCTTGAAAAGAGAGTCGTTTCGGGTCTACAACCCAGAGACGAGGAGTATCCGCGAAATAAGGAACTTTACATTCACAGAGACGCCTTCCGTCATGCCTGAGCCGGATTTGGTGATTCGTTTCGACGGGGGGGACTTTGCATGCAATGAGTACGATGATATGGTGCGAGACGTACGAACCTATACTTCCAACCTTGACCTTAGTTCGCCCCCTGCTGCAGACCGACATATCCAAGACCTGTCAGTGCGAGGTCTATTAAAAAATATTCGCGAGACGACCAACCGTGATGCTGCCGTCAACTGTAGCAGCTTAGAACCCCCTGAGAATCCATCAGAAGACAATCCATCGGATAACTCGCCTGGGGGAGACAGCTCTGCTTCGCGTGAGCAAGGCAGCCCTACAGGGTCAGGTGGTGGTCCTGAGTGGAAGGGTAGCTTTGGTATTTCGGCGTCTGGTGCTGCATCGCGCAGTGGGTGTGGTTCTCGCGGTGGCTCTGCGTCACGTGGTGGACGTGGTGCACGTGGTGGCCGCGGTCGCACGGCACTGCGCTGTGGGCGTGATGGTTCTACACCGCAACATCCTACTACCAGATCGGTTGCACAAGTGCACGGCACTGCGCTGTGGGCGTGATGGTTCTACACCGCAACATCCTACTACCAGATCGGTTGCACAAGTGCACGGCACTGCGCTGTGGGCGTGATGGTTCTACACCGCAACATCCTACTACCAGATCGGTTACACTAGTACCTAACGCCCAGACCATCCGCGAAATGCGACGCCCAGCATAATACACAAAGAGGGAGTATCACGATATTACCCACAAGGACGACCCTGTGTCATTCGTAGAGAATGCATACAACGTCAAGATCACACAACCGAGCGTGCCTAGGACGTTTCAGGAAGCCATGGAGCTGCCTGACTCAGAACTATGGCGGGCGACTGCTAATAAAGAGATGGCTAGTCTCGAAGACCTTCAGGTCTGCAACCTGGTTCCTCGCTCGACAGTTCTTCCTGGGACACGTATTTACAAATCGAGGTGGGTGTTCAAAGTCAAAGCTGACAGCACTCACAAGGCACGCTTGGTGGTAGGAGGCTGGGGCCAAGTCCCAGGTAAAGACTGCGGCAACACCTACGCTCCGGTTTGCAGACTTCAGAGCGTTCGAATGGTGGTGGCTATCGCCGCAGAAATGGACTGGGAGGTGGTACAGCTAGACGCGAAAATGGCTTTACCGTACGCGGACATCGAGGAGGATGTGTCCATGGAAACAACGCCTGGCTTTGAGAAGATGGGCAAGGACGGCGTTCAACTTCTCATGAAGCTATGGAAGAGCCTGTATGGACTGGCCCAGAGCCCCGGGAACTGGTGGAAAACGATCGACCCTCTCCTCAACACTCTTGAATTTGTTCCGCTCAAGTCTGACCCCTGTATCTACATTACAGGAAGAACAGCATCGCATCATCCTCACTCTTTACGTGGATGATCTTCTCCTCGTTGGAGCTGACATCTAGGTGATCGAGCGCACAAAGCGAAGTTGATGGAGAGGTTCAAGATGTCGGGCATGGGAGACGTTTCGCTCGTTCTTGGTATGCAGGTTTCGTGCGACCGTCAGAACAAAACACTTACCATCAACAGAGAAAGCTACACCAGATCTATTCTGGAGACGTTTGGCATGGCAAACTGCAAGCCTACGAGGGCTCCAGGCTACGGACCGGAACTCTCCACCAATCAGCCGAAGGAGACTCTTCTGAACGAGGAAGAGAAGCAACGGTACCAAGTCATTGTGGGTTCGGTCATGTACCTCGCGCAAATCACAAGGAAGAACATCATGTACATTGTTTTCCAACTCGATCGTGCTATGTGGAGGCCTTCAAAGGTGCAAATGGGCGCGGCCAAGCACTTCCTGAGTTACCTGGCTGGAACGACAGATTTCATCCTGGTGTACAAGAAAGAAAGCTTCAAGCTAACAATCTTCTCCGACTCCAACTGGGGCAACAACCCCGACAACGAGAAGTTGACGGACATCGTCACTGATTTCTGGGGCTGTGTAGCATTGAGCTTGAAACTATTCTGGTTTGCGGAAAGATATTTGCAGCATAATGTGCACATTAACACGTGTAAGCATAGCACGTAACATTATTCGAATTAAATAAATATATTGGCTTGACTACGCATCATCGGGTAGTTTTGTTTTCAATTTCACTGCACTTTCATCGAGGGAGTGAGATGGAAACGTTGGCACATGTTCAAGTACTACGTGATGTACAGTAGCACTGCTCTTGTGTGCATAGTAGATCTGGTAGATCTAGCATGTGCCGGTTGGCATGCAACGTGTGTGGACGACTTACTGCAGTAGTGTTGTATCTTCTATCGTAGGAGGTTTCTTGACATCACTCTTTGTGGGTCTCTCTGGATTGGGATGATGTTCTAGCTGTCCTGTCATCTCTCGGATGCTACCATCGTCTGAATTTTAGTGTACTCTGTGATTCATATGCATCACGGCGAGCAGAGGGTATTTACCTTCTTTTTTTTTGTAGACCCGGAGTTGTAGTACCTCGGAAGGATAGCATAGAAGGGGATCGATTAAATGTGCGTGGGCTCGGATGGAGCTTGGGGTATGTCGATCACTGGAAAGCACGGACTTAAACCAAATTGAGAACATGTCATGAACTTGCGAATCCCTGGCACGAAACGCTTGCTCTGAACGCACGGAACACTCGCCCTGAACGCAATGGAACGCTATCTGCACGCTCGTGAGTCACCCGCCTGACCTACCGCTCCGATTTGCCTGATCTCCGGGAGCCCACACAAGTCAGACAGTAGAATGAAATGCATACTTTAACACGATGTCTCACGCAATAACACTACAATACACAGGTGTACAAAATCGTGATGGGGTCGCTTCCCGTAACTTAGGTCTATGTGTTGGCCACCTAAGCACCTATGCGCCGTGTTCACAACATCACACCATCGTCTCCACTGAAGAGAAGTATATTTCTACCTCTCCTCTGCTACTCACTCGCAGTTGTTACTACCTCGACTAACACAGAGAGACGCAGTCTCTGCCACCATGTCAAGGGAATACCACCTCCTTAACATCGTGCCTTCGCCAGCACGCACTCGGCATGCTACCCATTCCTCCTTTTTAGAGTCAGGGTGAGCACATTGTAGGTCGCTACAGTCACAAATACCCCCTTCTGTCTCGCTCGAGTCTCGCGTGCTGCAAGCTATGCCAGCCGACACGTGGCCCGACTCCTCCGTTTTTTTTGTCTTTCTCTCCGTATTTTCCCTTTTATCGCGATGCAGGCTCTCTGCCTTTTAGCTCGGTGCGCACCCTTGTTTTCAAAGACTGGGTTCAGCCGTCCCAGCCCATTCTAACCCCGACACTCTCGTCCTCGCTGTCGAGGTGTTTGCTCACCTACGCGATGCCCAGCCTCTCCTCTCCCCAAGCTGTACCCTTTACGCTCTCCGCTGTGGCGATGCTCCTCCGACGCTGCTAGAACGAACTCCAGGGCATCGAGGTTGAAAATAAAGCTCATCGTCACCACCCCACACAGTCAGGAAGTAATGTACCAGACCGCGCAGAGTTCCTATCAACCGAGGCTGGGGCTCGTAAGACCACAGGTTGACCGTCATTAGTCTCGATGGGCTCCGGCCCACCCCGAGGTCCGGGCAGGCCGTGGACTGGGATTTTCAATATTTTTCAGTCATAGTTTCTTTGCACAGAGTTTACGTACGTATATGTGTACTTGAAACTGATATATGCGCTCAACGATATACTTGTATGTTTGAGACCCTGCTGTTGTTGGTTGTTGCTCTCACCATAACTCATCGCCACAATGCAATGCACTCTGTGGTCGCAGGACAGGCTCCAATACCTCTGTAGTGGAAGAATACCTCGGTAGAAACAAAAAACAAGCAAAGAATAATACACACGATAACCCTAGCACATCTACACCTCAGACAAAAATAAAAAGTGAGGTCCGCGCTCGTGTGTATCAGGTACATGCGGTACGTTGTACAAGTGGCCACATAAACCGAGAAGACCGCATCCTATCCAGGAAAAAAATAGACAGAATGAAAAAAAAACAACTCGACGTCGAAAAACTCAAACAACGAAGTGGAAAAATAAAAAATAAAAAAGGGAAGGAGAGAGAAAAACGAAAAAAAATCGATTCAAGCACGAAAGCAAGAAATCAAGAAAGGAAAACACACAAGAGAATGCGCAGATTTTCGCCGATTGCAGGCTCGCAAGCTACGCAAGGGGTGTAGAACAGAGATAATGACAAAAAACAAACGTTCTTACCGCGCTATTACGAACACCAGAGGAGCAAAAAAGAAACTAATAGACAAGAAAAAACGAAAAAAAGAAAAAAAGAAAGACGACTAAGCAAACCAAAAAGAAACATCAGATAGCAAAAAGCAAAAAAGGAATTACAGACAGAGACACAAAGCAAACGGGAAAAAAGGAAAGAGGAAAAAAGGACAAAAACGACGCGGGGGGGACAGATAATACGAAATACTGGCACTGGTGCATACAGACACGCAAAGTTGCCCGGGTGGCATCATGCTAGTTGCTTGGGTTCGAAAGAAGGGAGCGCATCATGACGATGATGGCCATACCCAGGTGTCAGTCTGTTGGGCAGACCGCCTTCCCCCCTCCCTTCTCCCCCCCCCCCCCCCCCCCCTTTCGCCCCTGCCATTCTGCGCACGTGCATTGGCGTCAACGGTTGTAGTCGCGGTTGCAGCCATCCTGTGCACTTCTGCCTATTCCTCCTTCTCATCCTTAAGCCATTTGCATGAAGACCTCCGCCTCTTCCTCGACCCGTCGGAACCATCTGCTGGCTTTCTGTGCTGCCTCGCGCCACCCTTCGAGCTTGATGCCAAACTCCTTGAGGTCCTCTTCAAGGTACCTCATCCATTCCCACTCCTCCTGTCCTCCAGTGTAGCCCGTACCCCCGACCATCTCCCCAAACACCACCTTCTTCGGCAGGCGCTCCTCTCCCATGCTTGTCACAAAGCCCGCAAACCATAGTCTACGCCTGCGTACCGTCGTCTCAACGCTCTCGGAGTTTGTCCTGAGAAGCGCGATGGCATAAGATAGGATGTGGTCTTCGCCTTTTGTTTTCGTCAGCCGAGGCATCGGAGGAGCATCTTGTGGTGGTCATTCCATACCCTGCCGTAATCAGTCTTGCTCGGGCTCCAAGTAACGCATCCGTAGAGAAACGTTCTGATCACCTCGGCTCTCAGCATTCGTATCTTCAGGCGTAGGCGCACACCCGTGTGGTCACAGATTTTCATCTTATACCGCCCGAACCACGCCCATGCCCTCTGGAGTCGACGCGTTACCTCGACACTTCTGCTCGTCCAATCTGCGCTGATGGCCCCGCTCAACTACACAAACTCGAGTGTTTGTTTGTACGCTTGGCTGGCTGCCGTGACGGTGGACGGCACTTTCCCCCCATCTTTTGTTTGCAGACACATTATCTCCGTCTTGCCTCCGAGACCGTCAGGACGAACGCAGCACATGCAGTCACGATCACCGTCATCATCCTCTCCAAGCCGTTCGGTGATCGTGATACAATGCCCGCATCGTCAGCATACGGCATTGCCCACAATATCTGGATCTCTCTATCCTTACCCTGTCCGTCGGCTTGTCCGGTCCGTGCCTTTCCCCTCTTCTTTTTCCCCTTCTCCTTTTTCGTTGGAGTTGCACCATGTTGTCCGTGATGGCTTTATCAACGGCAAAGCGTTTCTCCGCCACACTCAGCACCGCTGCGAGAAACATGTTGGACAGCAATGGCGCGAGCACACACCCTTGCCAAAGACCCCGCTCCACGTCGAACATATCTAAGCACTCGCCATCATCCAGCCGCACGCATGCTCACGTGCCGTCGTCATGGAATTGCCGTATAACGGTGGGCATTCTGGGTGGCACGCCAAAGCGAGTCAAGACAGACTGCAGGAGGGTTCGGTCGACGGAGTCATAGACTTTGGTGAGGTCGACAAAGCACATGAACAGCGGGGTGTCCTTCTCCCTTGCCGAATCCTGCAGGCGTCGCACCACGAACATCATGTCAACCGTCGAACATTCGGGCCTAAACCAACACTGCTCCTCTGGCAGGATGCCTTCCCGTTCGCAATAGTCGCTGAGGCAGCGCGCGATGCCTTTGAAGAGTACTATGCCGGCATGCGCGACAACAAGATAAATGCCACGATACTTACCACACTCCGTCCTGTCTTTGTTCTTGTGCAGCACCTTAATAATTGCATCCTTCCATTGCTGCGGCACGATCCCTCCCCTCCGCACAGCGACGATGATCTCGAAGAAGCTTACTAAGGTGTCCGGGTCTCCTTCGTCGGCCAGGAGCTTGAGCAGTTCAGCTGGGAGGCCATTAGGCCCAACCGCCTTGCGGTTCGTCACCGCCTGGATCGCGTCTTTCACCTCGTACCTAGACGGGACGTCATCCAGCGGACTGTACGAGGACCATACCTTGAGCTCGTTGACGATAGTCGGGTCAAGGGTCAATGACTGGGTGTTCAGCAGCCTATGGAACCACCTCATCCTTCGTTCTCGGATGAGGCCGATGTCCCGCAGTAGTCTGCCTTCCTCATCCTTGATGTACTGCGAATTGAAAGTCCTCTTCCCTTCCTAATCTATCCCCTTACGATGCTTGTAGAACCCAAACTAATCACCTTCTTGGCTACGCCTTTCGAGTTGACTGACGTATTCTTCGAAGAACTTCTACACTCCGCACGTTTGAGCTGTTTCGTGGCAACCATCAAAGTTTTCCGCAGATTTTTGTCGTTCGGGTTAGCACGTAGTTACGTCCTCGCATATTCCCTTTCCTGCCATCGCGAGTACACCTCTGCTTTATCTCTTCGGGCGCACACCAACCCAGTGGCCCTTGCTTGCGACTGGTACGAGGTACCTGTAGTTAAGCAGCAGTCGACATGGTCTCCACTATTTACGGGGGAACATAGTAAATAGGACCAAATAATTTTAGTAAAAATACGTAAATGTATAGGTTTTTGTGATTACAGTAGGTCCTATTTAATATGCCCTCCCGTAAAAGAGCCGTTCCCTTCTCATCGACACTGCCTCGGAATTTTTGTTGGTATTCATAAAACCGATCTCTTGGTTTTTTAGAAATTAAGGGTAGGTTTATTTTTTCGAAACCCTTTGAAGATGGTATACATAATATTTCGCCATTCTTTGGGGGATCGAAAAGCAGCAAGTAACGAGGTCTCGGGCGAGTAAAAAAAAAAGGTAGTCGAAAGACATACACGCGAACGTGCGAAGGGGGCATCGCCACCGACGCAACGGACTCACACCCGAACACACGTAGAAACTGCCCCTTTCTCAAGCAAGTCACCCTTCAACTCACGAAAGCGCACCTCAACACGGACTGCACTGCGCTGCAAGTTGAACGGTTCCGCAATTGAGGTCAACATCTGTCCGTCTCATACGCACAGGATAAACAGCCCAACTCGCAACACCCACGGGGAAAAAGTAACCAGGTGAAAAACAGAAGAAAAACCACCTGGGAAAGAAAATAGCTCAAGAATACTCGCGAATCAGGACAGAAAATCACTGACTGACTGAAAAAGCACACACTCCCCGCCTGTAGACGGGTGCTGCGCACACGCACTGCAACAGCACACAATCCAACGTGTGGCTCATGCTTCCCCAGATGAACGACACACGAAACAAGGACGACGAAGTCAACAAGATGCGAGACCTGCTTCGCTGAAGCATTCGCACATACTGCGACGGCACACTCCCCTCTGTAGACGGCTGCTACGCATACGAAGAAACAAGTACCTACGCAGTCCACTTCGGCGGAGATACGCAGCGCACCCACGAACACCACAAAAAGTTTCGCGAACAATTTCCCCGGATGAGTGGCTGACGAACATGCGCGAGGAAGCCGACTAGTTGCAACACCTGCAGCGCTGAAGCCGACGCACTCACTGCAACCGTACACAGTGCAACGTGTGGCTCACGCTTTCGCGGATGAACGTCACACGAAACATAGATGATGAGTCAAAGAGTTACGACACCTGCTTCGCTGAAGCAGACGTACACACTACTACGCCTCCCCCTGTGGACAGGTGCTACGCAGCACACGCAGAGACCACGAAGCGTCTCGCGAAAGACTTCCCCGGATGAACGGCTAACGAACATTTGCAAGGAAGCCAACGACTTGCGACACCTTCTTCGCTGAAGCAGATGCACACACTGCAACAGGACACTGCCTCCCCTGTGAACGGATGCTACGCACACGAATAAACACCAAGATGCGACACTTGCTTCGCCTAAGTAGACGCACACACTGCAACAGCACACCGTCCTGTGATGCGGTGACCGCTCTAGGGTAGTGGTAAGGGTAGTGGCAAGGGACGCAGGTTGTTCTGGCAGCTGGAAAGCAGTGCTTCGCTTCTTCTGTTTTAGATCTTCTTATTGATGGCGAGAGCTGAGGAGGTGCTCTGGTAGAGAAGTGAGAGGTAGGGGGGCGGGACTCGACGCCCAAATATACTCGTCCCACCCCACGCCACAAACTCTCCTAAATTCCTCTTATCTGATGTACTCCAACAGAACTTTCCTAATGGCTACCGATCGTTCTTCTGCTAATATAAGAACTTCTCACTTCGTAGTCCTATCTGCATCACGGAACATTCCTAAAATAACGATACTCTCGACTAACGGAATATCCGCCGGGTTAATCCATTCTTTGGATTATTCTCGTATTCGTGGAACTACAAGACTGCAACGTATTATCTATATCTATAGCCCATGAATACTCTACTCATATCACATTAGCCCACCCTGAATAGTCGTATATGCAGACCACAAGATGGTCGGAGGGTGATGACAAAGTTCATCCCGAACGGCCAGAAAAAGGTGGTCGAAGATGCGGCTATTCGAAACAAAAGAAATGAGGCTATAGATCCCCCCACACCTCGTAATAAAACCCAAACACTACGAAGAGGGGGTGTTCGCTGCGAATAACCACGGAAAGGGAGACTAAAGGAGAGAGAGACACAGAACTCATAGCAGAGGCGAAAGGAAAAATTACCCAAAATGAAAACAAAGAAAGACGAACGCAAAATGAGGCAGAAATTCCACCTACAGTAGTACTTACTACGTGCATTCCCTGTGAAAGGGCGGGCATATCGAGGCGGAGGGGTACAAAGGAAAACGCTGCTTGGTTTGTGCGATGAGCACGAGGTCATTTTGGGGGGTCTCCAGGTGCATTCAACCACGTGGTGTCACGTATCGTGGAGGATATCGATCTCGTCATTCCACGGCGGAGACGGGGTATAGGGAGCGGAAAAAAAACAAACCTCGATCATACTGCTAATAGCACTGTTAATAGCACCAATCAATACCTACGAACAACAGAGCTTGTTGTACGTACTTGCACGTGCGATTTGACGGTGCTTGATAAGAGGGGAGAAGCGTCAACAATCCTATACTGGGAGGGGAGAAGCGCCTACTTATGCCACTAGGCAGCTTGTCACGCTCTACACTATAAACGCACTCAGTAACGCAGGTTCGTAAAATAAAAAGAAGAAAAAAAAAACGAAAGAAAAGAGAGAGCAAGAAGAACGAAAGAAACGAGAAACAGGGAACATAAACAAAAATAAACAAATAAACAGGTGACTTCAAAACCAGATGCCTCCCGGATAGGGATGGCTCACATGATCGTGAGAAGGTCTAGAAGAAGCGCTGCAGTCCCAAGCTTGGCCAGAACATTCGTTGAATGCGACGACGTCAGATGTGATGCGGTGACCGCTCTAGGGTAGTGGTAAGGGTAGTGGCAAGGGACGCAGGTTGTTCTGGCAGCTGGAAAGCAGTGCTTCGCTTCTTCTGTTTTAGATCTTCTTATTGATGGCGAGAGCTGAGGAGGTGCTCTGGTAGAGAAGTGAGAGGTAGGGGGGCGGGACTCGACGCCCAAATATACTCGTCCCACCCCACGCCACAAACTCTCCTAAATTCCTCTTATCTGATGTACTCCAACAGAACTTTCCTAATGGCTACCGATCGTTCTTCTGCTAATATAAGAACTTCTCACTTCGTAGTCCTATCTGCATCACGGAACATTCCTAAAATAACGATACTCTCGACTAACGGAATATCCGCCGGGTTAATCCATTCTTTGGATTATTCTCGTATTCGTGGAACTACAAGACTGCAGCGTATTATCTATATCTATAGCCCATGAATACTCTACTCATATCACAGTCCTCCCCTCTAGACGGCTGTTACGCATACGACGAAACAGGTACCCATGAAATCCGCGACGGCAGAGTTACGCGGCACACCACGAAACGCCTTGCGAAAAAGTCCCCAAGATGAACGGTACACGGACATGCGCGAGGAAGCCGACGAGTTGCGACGCCTGCAGCGCTGAAGCAGATGCACACACTGCAACGGCACACAGTCCAACTTGTGACACATGCTTCCCCGGACGAACGGAAAACACAACATGCACGAGGAAGCCACGAGTTTGCGACATCTGCAGCGTTGAAGCACACCCACACACTGCAGCAGCACACGGTCCAACTTGTGGCACACGCTTCAGCGGATGAACGCCACACGAAACATGGACGAGGACGCCAACAACACGCGACACCTGCATCGCTGAAGCAGGCGCACAGACTGCGACAGCACACTGTTCCCTCTGTGGACGGGTGCTACGCAGACGAAGAAACGAGAACCGACGCAATTCGCTTTGGCGGCGATACGCGGTGTGCCCACGGAGGCCACGAAACACATCGCGACAAACTTCCCCCGGATGAATAGCTAACAAAACATACATGAGGAAGCCGACGAGTCGCGACACCTGTAGCGCTGAAGCAGACGCACATGCTGCAACAGCACACAATCCAACTTGTAGCACATGCTTCCCCGGATGAACGGCACACGAAACATGGACGGGGCAGCCAAAGAGTTGCGACACCTGATTCGCTGAAACCGACGCGCGCACTACAATAGCACACGGTCCAACTTGTGGCACATGCTCCACCGCACACAAAACATGGACGCGTAGCACTGGAGCAGATGCACATGTTGCATCAGCACATCACCACACTGTCCAACTTGTGACACATGCTTCCCCGGACGGGCGCCACACGACATGGACGGGGAGCCAAGCACCTTTACTCTTTTAGCTCTGACTCTGCTTGACAGCGTGCTTAGCTCGCTGGTCAGCAACTACGAACTACGTAGGCAAGGTGTGTCTCAAGGCTATCCAATTGTTACGTAAAATTCACCTGCGTTGATCTGATTGGTTGCCCAAACTTCTTCCGCACGTGTAAGACTCGCATTTTCTCGTGCCAATACTATGCTTTATTTTGTACGGTAACATATATATTTTATTTTACGTGTTTTTGTTTTTTGGGTGTCTACGGAGTTTTTCGTGCTTGTTTATTACTTCAGGAAGGAATGGGGGGATGGAGCATGCTATCGATATAATTGTGCTACTAAGAATATCATGAGGTTTGCCAGGACTGGTAAGTATTGTTTTTGTGGGTAGTAGCAGGAAAATAATTATCCAGGAGGACCATATTTACTGAAATGTTGTGAAGGACAATAAAACGAATGGCAGAATGTTGCTTTTATATCAGGTACATGATATACGGCAATGAAATTGTGGTGGAGAAGGATGGTGGACGTTAAAACATAATGATACTAACAATAACAACAATAATAATAATGCTTTATTATCATGAAGGAATATTGGTAGCTGTACAGCATTTTCATCGCCGAGTGGGAATAGAATTGCCGATGAAGCATTTTCTCATAAAATCCGTGAAGGCAGGCATTGCGAGGGAGAGTGCATTGAAGGGGGAACCTCAACGGATTCGGCGTCCAATTTCGTGGGCTATGTTGTAACAGGGAATGTCAATCGTTCCGGAGTGGGGGGAAGGGGGCAAGGTGATGTGGCTGATGCTGGCGGTAATCGTATTTTTTTTGGGCCATGCGTCGGAGATGTTTGCATGCAATGATGGAAAAATCCACAAAGATTTTGGAGTGATGAGGGGAGACATGTCTTTTTTTTTTATGGTATGGTACAGTTGCAAGCGCCTGAATTGTGGCGGTGTGCTGATCGGGTTGAACTTTTTTTCAGAGGATCAAAAGGAGTTCAGAAGAGGTATGGAGAAGTAGTTTTACGCAAGAAAACGGTGGTTGGTGCGAGTGGATTCATTTGGGATAGTATGCCACCGTCTATTTCATATTTGAAGGGGAGGCCGGTGGTTTTGAGGTGATGCTCGAATTAATGATGCTGTATCCAACTTTGGACGTACGTAGGC
Source organism: Macrocystis pyrifera (assembly GCA_031763025.1). Classification (NCBI taxonomy): domain Eukaryota; class Phaeophyceae; order Laminariales; family Laminariaceae; genus Macrocystis; species Macrocystis pyrifera. The sequence goes on along the minus strand of JASSKH010000035.1, from coordinate 2,603,615 downwards.
CTTTGACTACATACATACGTACATACATACGCAGACGGGCATAGATGGAGAGTGTGGACTCGTAACCAGGCCACTGTGTCACTAAGCGAATTAGTGGGAAGTCAAGGTTTGGTACCGGGAGAGTATGCATTGCATTCGGGAAGGACTGGGGGAACAACGAGACTTGCTGCAGGAGTTGTGTCGACAATGGAAATCCAGCGTCAGGGGAGGTGGAAAAGTGATGTATTTATGATGTATGTAAGAACGACAAGAGAGGAGGAGGATAGGGTTTCAACAGATCTAGTTTCTAACGCAGTGGCCGGAGGGATTCAGCCAGGACAGGGGACACAGTGGGGAGGGGGCGGAGTAAGAAAAAATGATTAATGTGGGGGTTAGGAGTGGGGGTGGTATGGCATGTAGAATGGATTGGTAACACGCAGATAATGCAGAGACTGTTTTAAGATGGGGTTAAGGTATGGTAGGTTTTAAGCACAAGTTGGCAGTCTATATCGGGTGTGTGTTATGTATGCTACTGTAGTTTACGTGTGGATAAGGTCCAGGCCTCATTAATAATAATTCCAGATTCATGAGCCAGACAAAGTAGAAGATTGAACGGAGGAAATCTGGGGTTTGTGGAGAGATATTGAACCGTTGGCATGCTTGGACAGAGGGGATGGGCAAGAGGTGCATATAGTTGACGGGTGCAGTTGGTTCATGAACTAGGGAGAGAGGCTGGGAAGGGTTGACACAGTGAGGAAGAACGCCAGTGAGGAAGAAGACCATCTACCGTAGTACTCTACTCGTGGGGGTGTGCGAGCAGCGGAGGTTTGATATCCTTTAGAAGGTCGGCGAGTTGAAAGAAGAACCCGCCCGCCCTCCCTGGAGGTTAAGGTATGGTAGGTTTCAGGTACAAGTTGGCAGTCTATATCAGGTACGTGTTATATATGATACTGTAGTTTAAGTGTGGATAAGATCCAGCACTTATTAATAACAATTCCAGATTCATGAGCAAAACAAAGCGTTGATGATTTAATTCGCATTGATATAGCAGACCAACTTACTGCTAATCCTGAAGGTGTAGTTGTAGTCCCAAAAGAAGCTGCAGATTGTGAATTATTTATTTTACTATCTGATTCCCGAAAGAAAAAGGTCAAGATACATGATAATTTGATACTGCTTGTTGAAAATGATTTAAACGAAGTATTTTCGATTTCGCCTGCCCGATTTTCGAAAATAAATAATTTGGCGACGTTATGGTATCCCTGGTACACTGGTACGAGGGACTAGAAGATACCAGATACTGCCGTAGATCTGCTATTCAGGTATGATATTAATCCTCGGACAGGCTTCATCTGATTATTTAACATTATGTATTTTTTAGTAAAAGGATTTATATGAATCAGATAAAACATGTAGATAGCAATTTAAAATACACCAATTGTACCAGGCGGTGGGGGGATGTGTTTGGTTATCTCCCTTTTGAGATCCGCTTGCAGACCGGGGTCTGGCATCAACCGCTGTAGATCAATAGCGCTCGCTTTCCCCTACAGTACCTGATTTCACCCTACAATTCGGCGCAAACCGGCCCAATAGGCGAATATTACAGACCACGAGTTTGTGGTCAGATTCATGCCGATCCTCTGGTGGTTTCCGTACCGTGATGTTGCGGACCAGGCGTCGATAAGGTTGTCGAGTAAGGATGTAGTCTAGCCTACACTGACCCTTCCCAGAGGTTGGAGATTGGAACGTATACGACACCCCGCGATCAGGTGTGACAAAGAACGTATTGAGAGCGCAAGCCTGTTGTACGGGTGTATGACGTGGACCCTCAGAGTGGAGCACTTTGCTAAGCTTCGAACGGCTTACCACTTACCACCAAGTCCTCTAGCGAGTCATTGGCCTCGAGAGCTGAATTTGTAGTGACCACGCCACCCTCTTGTACGCGAAGGCCCTCAAGATGACACGTTGCGAGAGCATCGAAACGACCATCGGTAGTGGCGGCTCGTTTTCGCGGAGGCCCTGGCACTGCAAAGCAAGGAGCGATTACCCAGTCGGGTAATGTTCGAGACGATGGCTGGTGGGCAGAACCCGAGACCAGGCGGACAGTTTAAGACTTGGGATAGATGCATAGTCGAAGACCTTACGAAGTTACGAGCCACCAAAGGGTCAACGGAACACTCCCCCTTGGTTTTAGGAGTTGAGATGTTACGGTGGTATTCCAAGGATGTATGTGTGCGTTCTTCACATTAAACCGTTCTTCTACTCGTCGACATCCAGCAAGCCCAGTGTCCGTGCTGATTCTTCACCCCAGAAAGATACGAGCTCCTCTGTAGTCACAGACTACGACATAGAGATAACACACCGTAATGCATTAATAGCCTACGCAGTACCTTGTCTTCGCACTAGGTGCGGCCGACACAACATACATACATATGCCAGCTACCAAAATACACCATAAAGAAAGAGAAGCAACGAAGAAACCAAACCGAAAACGAAAAGGGGAAGAACGCCAAATAAATAAATAAGATGGGAAGCCAAAGCTCAGACACATAATACCCCGAGCATGGGCCAAAATGGACGTGCAAGGGGGAAGAAACGGGAAGGAAAAAGGGACATATGCATCCCGGGGAACACTTAATTAAGTAAAAATAGAAAGAATGAGTGGGCCAAAACACGCTCGTCACCCGCCCACTATGTGGTACTTGTTTCACAAGGATAAGAAGGGGAAGATACAGGGAAAAAATAAGTCATGGAACAAAAAAAATCAAAGCATCAAGCCAATACATACATACCGAATGGCCGCAGCAGATTGGTGGTACGAGTAGCAAAGAAAAGTCCAACCTATTAGTCGGCCTGGTACCTTGCTACCCTGTCTACGGTCTCTTTCCTACTCTCTTCTACCGCGGTTTCCCTTCTACTCCTCCCGTTCCCCCCCCTGCCCCCATACACTTGTACGGTGTTCCTTATACCCCTCCTGCTGTTACCCCTCCCCCCGTTCCCTTTAACACTATGTAGCGAAATGTAGACTAAACATGTTACGTAACAAACGCTACATACATGAATTTCAGGCTTGTAAACTCGATTTCCACCACATTCTCCCTCACTAAACCTGACTTATTATCTCTTCTTGCGAGTAGGTGAGGAACCCCGATGAGACTCTGAGTATCCAAGTTTTACCTCCGACGTTTCGGTACTGGACTCAGTATTATTACAATGATCGCATTGCTCTCATCGTTCCTTCCTAGGTATTTTCTAAGCGAGTTGAGTTTTACAGGTTGTCGAACATGAGATATTCCCCTTTTTTTCATTTTTTTCGGGGGATGAAGGCGAGAATCGAACCACGGACCTCGCTCTTCAAAATCTCACGTCCTACCGTCGACGCCATTGTAGGGAAATGCAGACTAAAAATGTTACGTAACAAACGCTACATGAATTTAAGGCTGATAAACTCAATTTCAACTGCACGAGGATCCGAGAGGTTTCCAGAAGTGGACACGGCATGTAGGCAAAGGGGATATTGCGAATTGAATCCGGAGACTGTGGGAATAACCCTTTCAGCTTTCCCATGCCTTCAGCTCCTTAAAGCTCGCCCTGATGCCGGCAGTGTTCCCCTGCACCAGAAGAGTACCTACTCAGACAACTAGGAGATGGCTCAGGCGTATGTTCCGCAGTCTAGGTAGAACAACGAGAATGCAGGTGGCAGTCTTTGAAACGAACTGAAAGAACTTGAATTGAGCGTGTGAATGTGTGCTAGACGGCCTAGGGCCCTGTTTGTTCTGAGAACGAACTAATACTTACTTGGTGTTTTAGAGTGTGAGTATGTCTGAGCAGCCTTTCGAGGATCATACACTATATGGGCCGGAGAGCCCGACGAGACTACGCCGTCATGCATGACACGCGCACCGCTCGACTCTGTGATATAGTCTTCAATCCGGTAACATAGTCTGTGCCTGCAAACGACCGTGAGCGCCTAAAAAAGAACCCTATTTCCAGGCTTTCTAATATATGTTGCTCCTCCTGGTTGATGTTGCTCCTGTTGGTCGAGGTTTCTCCCGAGGTGTGAGGGGGTGCTTGGGCACTAACTATTCACCTTGATCACCATGGTTCCATACTGGGTAGACTCGTTCCTGGTCTCTCTCACTGCACTACAGCCGATAAGTAGCGACGCCACTAGCCAAACACTACACTCACGAACGGGACACGGTAAAGCGGGCAATCGGCGGCCTCCGGCATGCGACGGGTTTGCTCCCCGTCCGCGTGTCGCTCGGCGCCGTGGCTCCCGAGTTTTCACAGAAGATATGAGAGTACAGTACCCACGGAGGGTGGCCACCGCAGAGGCGATGACTAACCCCGAATCCGTAGGCTGTGCTGTGAGAGGTGTAGCACGAGTGAACGAGGGCTGAGTCCACCTGCCTCGAGAGAGGGCTGCGTGGTAGGAGTCGTTCAGCAGAATCCGTCCTCTGCTGAGCTTTGGTATGCACGAGTGTTGTAGTCTCACGCACACCTCACACACGTCCGACGGGATGCTGGTCGATGGATTTGTCTTGCATCCCGTGTATCGCATCATATTTCTTCGCCGTGTTCGGCACCAATCCCTCTCTGGTTGATTCAGAGGGGGGCGAGGCTACTCTTGGTTCCCTATGCCGAAATCTAGACTAATACGCCTATAGACGCGGAGAGTAACCACAGCGTAAACAGCAGTAGTGAACCCTAGCCCTGAGCAAAGATTTCGACGGTACGTGCAGCGGGGAGGTCGTGATTGAGTCCGTCGTTCAGAGGAACCTTCGGTTGGTCACGATCGGTTCGCACCACGGTCCCCAAGCAGGACCGTGGGCGGACACCGTGTGGGTCTTGCGGCTGCACGCCGTAGGAGGTTTAGTGTGGGTGAATTAGAGCTGACTCCGTCCCCCCGCGAGGGGGGTTGGCTTACGCCTCGTTTAGCAGAGTCCGCCCTCTGCTGAGCTTCGGTATGCGTGAGTGTAGTAGCCCCACATACTCCTTTCATGTCTTCAACGCAGGTCTGTTTAGTGGATGGAGGTATCCTGCAGTCTGCATCGACACATAGTCTCTTTTTAGTGCGCAGCGCCCACCCCTCGTCACATTTGAGCTTTGCAAACTCAGGAGAGGGAAGGGGGGCTAGTCGCAACGCCCCGCTAGTTGAAATAATGTCCCCCTTACGGATCGCACTAAATCATATCCACCGGGGATAAAGCATAAGGAAAATGCAACACCCGACCAGTGAACCACACGCCCATTAATCATACAGGAATCGTAATAAATACAACAGCGATATGTGCAAGGAAATACCTATTCGCGACGCCCCGCTAGACGAAATAATGTCCCCCATACGGACCACATTAAATTATATATACTGGTACAAAACATGAGGAAAATGCAGCACCCGAGAAGTAAACCACACGCTCATGAACAATACAGGCATCGTAATAAATACAACAGCAATTTATGCAGCGAAATACCGATTATACTAGCCAACAGCAATGCGAGGCAATCCTCGCGCACAAGGCATGAGCCAGCCCCCTTTGTACGCCAGCAGGGGCGAGAAGGGGAAGGTCAGGGAGGTGCGAGGAATCGGTGAAAGGCCGTACCGCCGGTTTGCTCGCCAGAAGACCCGCAGGGGAAAGCACGGGGACGAGAAAATAAGATTAAGAGACGCTGCTGATGGCACCACCTACCGCATGAACGTCGCTAGATCCGTCCGCAAGCTGCATATTTCGTATCCATGCTTGATGCTCGCTCGTATATTAAATGGCTTGCAGTCGTACAGGAACTCGCAGCGTGCGAGATACCTTATTTCAGTAAGTAGGTATCATACTGCTGCAAGTACGGGTCGCTGTCGATTGCTCGTTTTCGGGAGACGAATAAGATATGATGCTGGCAGCGTCACCTACCGCAAGAACGTCGCTTGATCCGTGCACAAGCTGTATATTTCGTATCCATGCTTCATGCCCACTCGTATACTGAATAGCTTGCAGTCGTACAGGAACCCGCAGCACGCGAGATACCTTGTCTCAGTAAAAATCACACTGCTGTAAATACGGGTCGCTGCGGCTTGCTCGTTTTCGTGATGTTGACTGCAATGTAAACAGGCAGGGAGTCATGCTCGGGGTTCGTCCGTGTACGCATCGACCGTACAGCAGTAGCATTAATAGGGCTTGGCGTGTTATACCAACTTTCGTTGTCAGAACTCGATGATAGCCGCGTGTTCGGCCTAGCTAGAAATTTACCGGCATGCTGCGCAATTTGCAACAACGTCCAGTGTTGCACTTTTCTCTAACATACACCGGCATGCTGCACGAATTTCCAACAACTGGCTACGTAGTACTGCATTGGTAATAATGTACCGGCAGGCTAACGCACATTCAACGATGTACTCACGCACGGATAATTTGTTAGCCGCGTGTTCGATCTAGTTGTTAACTTTTCTTTACAAGGTACCGGCATGCTGTGGAATTGTTCAGCAACGTCCAGTGTTGTACGCTCCTCTGACGTATATATAGGCATACTGCACGAAATTATAACTACGTAGGGCTACACTGCTTCAACTGTACGGGCATGCTGTACGAACATTCAACTACGGACCGGCGTGCTGCACGATTATTTAACAGTGTCCAGTATTGCCCGTTCCCAGTGTGTAACGGAACAATAGCCACAACGTGCGGACATTCTGATACCAAAGCCATCTATGTACCCACACGCTGCACACATTTCCACTAATACCCAGCATTGCCCGTTCGCAGTGTTATCGTGTCTACTGTGCCTCCCCATTTGGGGCCACAGCTTGAAACCGTGGCGGCCACGTTTTGCAATGCAGTGTTGCTTCACTCCCGCCGGAACTGCCCGATGCGCGGTAATTATATTGTTCCCCTGTAGCGCGCGATGTTTTTTGTAATACTATTTTCAACTCGGTACCTGCATGATGTGTAAATCCTTCCAGATGTACCGACCCGTATTTAGTTTTTTGGTATTGTTACAATGTTTTCGTGCTCATGCGGGCTGATTGACTCCGGTTTAGGGATGGGCTTGCAGGGTCGAGAAATTGGTAGTTGGTCGAGACACCATCATGGTCGGTATCCTGTTCACATATGTAGGTATTTTACAACCGATACAGCGTCTTCGTGCTCTCCCTTGCGTAGGTAGTGCACAAAGGAGGGTGGTGAGTATGGTTAGACTAGCGAGTTCAAGAATATGTAGCCGGGACAGCCGAGCGGCGGATATACTTTGATGTAAGCTACAGCAATAAGACTTTTCATGACATGGTCCAGATCGCCTAACTCTTAATCGACTCGACAGCCCAGTAACTTATCATGAGTCATGATCACGCCGCACGCCACCGAAACATGCTCGCAGAAACCACGCATGCTGAGACCACGCCCGCCCCCAGCGCCCTCGTTGTTTGGAGCCATTATTGACAACATGCCTCCGACTCACCGCCGCGCCGTCTCCCTTCAGACATCTGGGGAAGGGGGCTTGACTGACAGACAGCTGGACACCCTCGCGTTTCACGACAGGCTTGCCGTCATGCTCGGGGCTTGCCACGGTAGGGGTGGGCCACGCCGGCGATGGCGCTTCGGTGATCGGCACGGGCGTCCGCGCCGTCCGTGTGGCCCCGACCACGTGAGTCGAGCGATGCGGGCACCTCGGGTGGCGGCCCCGGCCCTTCCTTTCCGCACGGCGTCGGCGCGTTCGCCGTCGACGGGGGTGGACGGGCAGCGTCCAAAAGGAGGTGGCGGTACAGAGAAGCAGGCGTCGTGAGCGGTGTCGCCAACGGGTCGTGGGATGACCACGGCAGTACCCTGGGGTAGCTCGGGTGGACCCCCCACGAGGGGGAAAGGGTTACCACAGAGCGAGCAACCGCCGGAACGAGCGGTGTTGGAGGTGGTGATTGAGGGCCTGAGCGTCGTCATCGAGATGGAGGGCGAAGCGACGCACTCCAGGACGGTCTCCACCGCATCGTTGAAGCCATTCTACACGAGGCCATCCGATCTTCGGCACCCCATGGAGGATAAGTTCGCGCAGATGGCGTGGGGAGCGGACCTGAGGCTCGGAGGGCACTCGACTACATCATTACCAATGTACACGCTACTAGACAGGAGGAGGGTGGACAGCGCTACGGGGGTCGCGAGATGGGGGTACCGCGGCGGGTACCTCGACGGGGAGGCGTCGGACTGGGTCTCGGAGGCGGAGTCACTGGACAAGCTTCACTCCACAACACAGTTGGACACGTTTCACTCGAGGTGGAACTTGTACAATCCGAGCAGCGAGCGGGACCGCCCCGCAGCCCGAGATGAGGGGGCGAGAAGACGCCTCGCGCTGAGTAGAAAGGAGGCGCTGAGAAAGTTCGCGATCGGCACGAAAGTCATCAAGCCAGTCAAGGGCGGAAAGGGGCGCGCGGAGGCGGCCCGGGTAGGTCTACGACTTTACTCGCCGTGTGTTGTCGCGTTCGTTTCGCCGACGACGATTGGGAAAAGCTGACGGCATCAGAAATGAGGGGATTCGGAGTGGGAAGGCGAGGGTGGGGCCGCACGCGCGCCGTTTCGCGCATGATCTCTCGTTCTATCCCTCCCTCGTTCTCTCTCGCTCTCTCTCTCTCCCTCGCCGTCCCTCGGCCATGTTGCTGAGTGTATGGGCCCGCGTTTTTGTGCCTGCGCCCGCGACTGCGTCTTTCACACCCTCTCTCCGTCTTTCACACCACCGCTCGAACAGCCGACCCAAAATCGAGCAGCTTGTCCGGGGTCCATCTTTGAGTACAGCCACGCGCAACACCGGTTCACCTGTCTTGGTGGTGTCGGCTTCGGGGCTTCGGGGGAGTTGATGGACGAGGAGCGTCTTACACTATTGCTCCGGGTGGCGATTTTTAAAGCGATTGTTCTAAGTTGGGGAGGATGAGCGGGATGCCGGTGGGGGGCGTTGTTCTAGGCCGGCGGCATTTGGGAAAACTAATCCACTTAGCTCGGCAACGGCACTACGAATTTGCAGGAGTTCATTGTTTTGGTAGGCGCCAGGTGATTGCTATGTTGAAGTCATGCAAAAAAACCCTGCCATCTCGCACTACCGTCGCGATCTGTGTATCTATGGCTGGAGTAGGGGGCAATAGGAGAATTGTCCGAATGAACGGGGTTCCTTGCGATCTCTGATATTCTGTGTTGGCCTAGTTTTCACCTTGGAGGCGCGACGATTGTGATATTTTCTATCGATTGGCACAATAGTGTTAGGTGGGACATGTATTGTACGTCGGGGGAAATGTAGTGAGTTTAAGAGCCAAGCGAGCATTCAGGAGCGTAGTTGGAGGGGCCGCAACAGTGTACGTCGCGTTAAGAGAGCAAGGCGACGCATGTAGTGTGCGTAGTGGGGAAGTCTTTTCCTATCGAAAAAAAGTGGCCAGGTTTTCTTCCCTCAGTTTGGTTAGAATAGAATATTTCGGGTCCACCGTCTAGGATATCGCGTGGCTTGCCTTGTCCGGCTAAACCAGCTGGGGAGGATGTTACGAGGGTAATCCAAGAGAATCCGAGAGGTTTCCAGAAGTGGACACAACATGTAGGCAAAGGCGAATTGAACCCGGAGACTGTGGAGATGTGAGAAGACGATCACAACCCTTTCCCACCCCTTCAACTCCTTATTTCTCATCCTGATGCCAGCAGTGTTCCCCTACACCAGAAGAATATCCACTGAGACAACTAGGAGATGGCTCAGGCGTATGTTCCGCAGTCTGGGTGGAACAACAGGAATGCAGGTGGCAGTCTTGAAACGAAATGAAAGAGCTTGAGCGTGTGAATGTGTGCCAGACGGCCTATGGCCCTGTTTATTCTGAAAACGAATTAATACTTTATGTTTTAGAGTGTGAGTATATCTGAGCAGCCTTTCGAGGAACACACGCTATATCGTCCGGAGAGCCCGACGATACTTCGCCATCATGCATGACACGCGCACCGCTCGACTCTGTGACAGAGGTCGTTCTGTGGTCCACTGCAGCAAAATAGGCGGAGAACTGGTACCGGGGGGTCCTTGAAGCAGCCAAACGGTTCATGGTGAGGTGGCACGAGGATGAGTGTTAAGTATGCTCGGAGTACTGCTGTATGTATCGCACAGTCTTGTGCGGTGGGATACGTATATGGTAGGAAGGGTTTGTTTATGCCGGGGGTATTTTGGTACTGGGTGAAACCGTCACTACGACGAACGACCGACGTCAGAGAGAGGTGGACACGTCTTCACTCTCTCTCTTTCCTCGTTCGTCCGACATAATCCAACACTAGAGTCCTTCAAAAGACCATCATGAGTTCTGTTTACCTCGCCTAACTGCGTAAGGCCTGTCACGCTCCAGAGTATCGACCACGCTAGCGGGATCCGTCGAGAGTCTGTGGGCTAGGGGCAGCGATGGAGCGATCCTCGTCCCACAAGGGTGCAGGCAATCCTGGAAGCTAGATTGGCTGAAATGCAATCGAGAATGGACGAGCAAGCCCGCCCGATGGAAGCACGGCTGGACGAAACCTCCCGCTTGCTGCAAGTCACAACTGAAGAACTCGAGAAGGAGCAAGCCTCTCGGAGGGACGAAAATGTGGAGGCCGGGAGAGAACCTGGAAGCCCCACCATCGCCGAGTCTGATAGAGGTCAAGACTCTTTGTTCAACCGGTTCGTCGAACAACTGCACCTACAGAGCGGCAGAGGAGCTGTTGGAGTGACCTCTTCGTCGACGATCGTGCCACCGTCAGAGCCGCAGGCTCGTCCAGGCACGTTAGGAATGGCTAATATCCCCAAATTTGGTGGTGACTCGTCAAAGGGCTTTCTTTGGATCAAACTGATTGTGTCTTGGGCTATGTCTACAAACTGTTACAATGTATTGACGGCAGAAATACCCGTAAAATTAGGAGGTGGAAAGAGCGTCGTCGAGTTGGAAAGGACACATTCCAAGGTAGATATTACTAAAGCACAGACAGCTCGGCAAGGCCTTTTGAACGGGGCTAATTACCCTCCCGTTTTAGATGCCATCTTGACTGCGGGCTCTCAGTCCGAGGCATGGACCGTGATCCTCGCCTGGTATTCTCCCAACGACGAGACTGCCAAGTACCGGACCATGAGGGCATTCGAAGTATTGGCCATGAGTGACAAAGAATCCTCCAATGAATTCTTTTCTAGGCGTACCTTATTGTCATGAAAATGAAGGAAATGGGGGTTCACAAGGCGGTCCTTGAAACAAACCGTCATATTCCTCGTTGCCTTTCGTCTAAGTACGAGCTTGTCAAGCTCGTACTGTCAAGCTCGTACTAATGATGCGTGGTTCTTTGCCTAGAGCGGACCTTGAGCAAATGGTGCTGGAGTCCTATCCTGAGATGGAGCGGAAGAAGGGGGGAAAGGAGGAGCAAGGGGCAAGTGCGCACGCCCTGATCGCCACCGACGCTGATCGCGGAGTGACGGGCGACGACGATGGGGGCAAGGACGGGGGGCGGAACCGAAGGAAAGGTAGGGGGAACGGAGGATCTGGGCAGCAGCAGCAACAGCAGCCGCACCAGCAGCAACAGCAGCAGCGGCATCCGTAGCAACAGCAGTAGCGACAGCAGCATGGCATGGCCTGGAGTGGTGGCGCCCAACAGCAAGTGGTAACCGGGGTGGCATGGGCCTGGCTACGGTGGCCGTGGTAGAGGAAATTTTGGATGACAAGGCCGAGGGCGCGGTGGAGGACCTACCGGGAGGGGGGGGGGTGGTACAAAGCCTCAGTACCCCCCCCCCCCCGCCCGGTGGCTACGTAAACCCACCATCGTACCCGTCACACCTTCCACGGCCCCAAGGCAGTGCGCCAGCAATTCACCCCGACGATCCTCGCGAGAGATGCCACTGCTGCAACCAAATTGGTCATCGTCATCAGGAATGTCCAGAGCACGTCGTTAACAGGACTAATGGTCGTGGTTTGGGCCGCGCCAACCTAGCCTTTACGTCGGAGTTTCAGAAATACGAGAGCGAGAGTGCTGCGATGCTGCAGCGGCTCGAACAGCTCGAACAGATTCAATTACCGCTGTACGACCCGGCTACCTACAGCGACCCCCAGCAGCAATGAATGTCGCCAGACCTACAACAGTACCAGGAATGCCAGTACCCGCCTACTCCATCGCAGAAGCAATATTCGCAAGATGCACGTCTACAACCAGCTCCCTCAGTGACTTCTACCTCCTCTACCTCTACCTCTACCTCAACCTCTACCTTTACCCCCCCGGGTCACCCCCCCGGATGCTGCTTCCTCTCATGACAGGGCTCTGCGCCTACTCACTGCACGTTTTGTACCTCAAGGCGAGTTTAAACATGTTTCTGCTTTGTCAGCCAGTCAGCGGTAGCGATTTCTGATCCGGACGTATGGATGTGTGATAGTGGTGAGTGCGACCACATGACCGGAAACGCCGAACACGTATTTAATCGTCAGGCGCCTTCCAAACAACAGGAGTGGGTAATGATAGTTGATGGTAGAGCGATGAAGGTGCTCTGTGTAGGGAGTTTGCATTTAAAGTCGCATGGTGACACTGATGTAGGCGTGCAGCTTCCAAGAGTGTACGTAGTAGATGGGCTTGCCATCAACCTGTTCTCACTGCACGCAGTTCAGGCTAAGTATCCCATTACACTCGAGTCGAAGGGAGTCCATCTTTTTGCAGGCAAGATAATTTTCCCCCGTGTGGCCCCAGGCTCCTTTTTACGTGCTACGCGACTTTCCCCCTCGCACCCAGTAGGACTGGCTGCAGTTACTTCAGTATCTCCCCTCTCGCCCCCGGTAGAACCAAGTGTTCCGCATGTGGATGATTTCCTCCCGCCCCCGCTAACTGAAGAACTGAACGGGGCGTATGTGGATAATTTCCCCCCGCCCCTGCCTGCCGTAGAGCGCAGTGGAGTGTATGTGGATTATATACCCCCGTCCCCGCCTGCACGGGTAGAGCTCAACAATGTGCAGGAAGATGATTTTCTCCCGAATTCGCGTACAGTAGAACTGGGGAATATTGTATGTCCCCTGGATAATTCTCCCACTGTAGGACAGTATAAAGATCCTGCTGTATCGAGGCGGTCAGGAACCCCCGCTCTGCTAATGGTGGCCGCCTGTGGCTAGAGGCCATCTTATGGGGAGCGGAATGCATGCACTGCTCTACGACCACGGCGAACGCCGGAATGAAATCGCCGCATGAGGCCTACTACGGGTCCCGACCGGAGTTGAAGTTTCTTGCTTTCATTCAGCCCGGGTACATGCGGTTGATGCGGGACCAGAAATCCCAGCCGCAGGCCGTGGCGTGCTATTTCTTGAACGGCGGTTATAATCACCCCTCCGATTGTCTTAAGGTTTTAAAGGCGTCCATCGGTGCGATCGGTTACGCGCGCTACGTGACGTGGGCACACCCTCGCACCCCGCTGGTGGCGCCGCCGCAGCCAGCGGGGGGGGGAGTCGACTTCGTCCACTGCTGCGCCGACGCCACCGGAACAGTCGGATGTGTGGTATGTTGCCGCGCCACCGAGTGTTGTATCCCCCCCTACCGCATCGCCGCCGCCCCCTTCATCGCCTGTTGGATCTCCGTCGCCGCCGCCGCCTCAACCACCTGTTGGGTACTCGCCACCATCGCCGCCGCCGCCTGCCGAGTCTTCGCGTGCTGCGTCGTCGCCGGGAATGCCGCCGATACCACAGCATTTTGTCTGGGAGCTTTGGCATTTCGGGGAGGTGCGGATGCCGGGGCGTACGAGAGGCCCGAGCAGGGCTATCCGCGAGGAAAAGGACTTGCAACCGGGTGAGTCGGAGCAGGCTCTCAGTCAGTACCTTGGGGAGTCTATGGACGATCGGCCGCACTGCATTCGTGTCAAAGATGGCGGAACATGAGGACATCGAAGCGGCACTACGCGACGATCGCCCCCCCCCGCGACCCCCCCAATCTGTCGGATTACCAGACGAGTGATATGCAGACGCCCACGAGCTATGCGGAGGCGATGACCTCGGGGCAAGCCCCGATCTGGTGCGATTCGATGTCGCGTGAGATCCTTGGTCTCATGGATGCGGATACCTTCGCGGCGGTGAAGGAATAGTTATCAGTCGACAACGCCATTGGCTCCAAGTGGGTGTTCGACTTGAAGAAGGACGAGCTTGGACATATCGTTAAATTCAAGGCGAGGTTGGTGTCGCGGGGATTTAAACGGCGTGAGGGGATTGAATTCAGTGAGACGTTTTCCCCAACGGTCTCTGGTTCTTGCGTTTGCTGACTGCGATTGCGTGTATTTTGGATTTGGATTTGTATCATTTTGATGTACAGCAGGCGCTCATTCAGTCCAGCTTGAAAGATGATGTTTTCATGCAAATGCCATAAAGCTGTGGGAATTTGTCTGGTAAAGTAGTTCGATTGAATATGAGTCTGTACGGCTTGAAGCCGGCGTCAAGATGGTGGTTTCGCTCACTTGTCTACTTGCTTAAAACAACTGGGCTTCCAGCAGTGCCTCGCCGATGCCTGTGCTTTTCGTTTGGTGGAGAAGGGGCGTGTCGCTATTACTGCAGCAATCCACGTAGATGATATATTTGCTGTAGGACGCCAGAGTAGATGTGACTATTTCTGTGAAGATTTAGGCCGGATGGTACCCGTGAAAAATCTCGGTGAGCTGCGTTGGTATGGTGGTTGCCAATTTTCCAGACCGGGGGGGACCGGCTGAACGGCTTACTGAAGATTTCGCAGAAGACGTTCTCTGATTCGTTACTGGAAAAGTTTGGTGTGGTTGACGTGAAGAGCATTCCGATGCCTGTTGGAATAAAGCTTGAAGAATTCAGTCAGGACGAGCCTGTGGAGGACCTGGCCGTTTCGTGAGTTGATTGGTAGCTTGATGTGGCTGGCTACCCAGACAAGGTCAGACATTGCGAACGCAGTACGGGCGGTAGCGAGGTATTGCGCTAGGCACAGAGAGACACACTGAAAAACCGCACTAGGTATTTTAGCGTAGATTAAAAGCACGAGTGGGTATGGTATTACTTTCCAGAGAGGTTTGATGGATGGGTTGCTGATGCAGATGTTTGCCGATGCAGACTACGCGAGCAGGGCAACTGATCGGAGATCGGTTTCGGGAGGTTTGATCATGTGTGGGGGTGCTTGTGTGCAATGGTTTGCTAGAACTCAGAAGTGCGTTACGCTTTCCACTCTGAAGCAGCATACGTTGCAATGGCAGAGGCTATGACGGAAGTGTTATTTCTGCACCAGGTTTGGTGTTTTATATTGCAGGGAGTGGGGATACTGTGTGTGTCGGTGTTCGAGGATAACGAGGGTGCTGTGCAGCTCGCGCAAAACCCTGTGACCAACTCGAACTCGAAGCACATCGAGTACGTCATCATTTCCTGAGAGAGCTGGTTGAGAATGGAACAATTCCATTACGCACGTGTGGTCGGCATGGCAGCATGCTGGTTTCTTGACGAAACGGTTGAGCGTGAAGACATTCCAGTTCCATTGCAATTTTGTTATAAACATGGGATGGTTTGCTGCTATTTTGGGCTGGAATGCAGGAAGCAGTTTTGCGTTGAATCAAATTGGATGGATATAAGTGATTTGAAAGGGACCATTACTTGATTGGGGAATGTTTTGAGTAACAGAGAAAAGGCTGATTGGAGGAGACGATTAGTATCACGTCCATGTGAGGAGCATTTGACGTGACAGACAGATATTCTGAACATTGTTGACGTAAACGTGGGAGTATTTGTGTAATTTGCCGTTTTGAGAGTTTTGTATTCATATAAGATATATAGTTTGGGTTTTGGACAGGTGGAAGTGGTTAAAAGACTGTCGTTTTACATTGGCAGTTTAGTATGTTTTTGGTTCTGAGATTGTGTACCTGAATAGTTGCCGTTTTACTTGGCAATGGTGACGATATACCGACATTTTTAAAAGGGGTTATCCAACAGGGGGACTGTTGTAGTTAATGCATGTGTTGACTGACTTTATTTGGTTTTGGTTTATTTTGTTTCTGTGTTGTCAGAAGGTTTCCCACGCGGTTTTTCCCTTCTTCTTGTATGGATGGTAATAATATGCCGTACACCGAGCAGGGAGACTGTTGAGTATGCTCGGAGTACTGCTGTATGTATCGCACAGTCTTGTGCGGTGGAATACGTATATGGAAGGAAGGCTTGTTTATGCTGGGGGATTTTGGTACTGGGTGAAACCGTCACTACGACGAACGACTGACGTCAGTGGTGGACACGTCTTCACTCTCTCTCTTGCCTCGTTCGTCCGATATAATCCAACATGAGAGTCCTTCAAAAGACCATCATGAGTTATGTTCACCTAACTGCGTAAGGTCTGTCATGCCCCAGAGTATCGATCAATGAGGCACAGCTGAGTAGGCAGTGCCGGGTATCCGCCATGGGTGGTGCCGAAGGGAATGGGGGCGGAGGTGGTGTACTCATTATCATGCATGGCCGTAGTCATATGACTATAGAATGACGGGGGGGGGGTAACAGGACGAGTGGAAGGAAACCCGACCAAGGGAATACGGGGAGGGGGGGCAACACGAGGAGTAGATGGGAAACCGCGGTGGACGTTTGTAGGAAGGAGATGGTAGACAGGGTAACAAGGCACCAGGCCGATTATTAACAGTAAGCAGAACATGTCTATGCCACTCGTAATGCCAACTGCTGAGTGAGGTTGGTTCGAGCGTGGTCTACCTTTCTTTGTTTTATTTTTATTTTTGCGCTTTGATCCTCCGTGATCTTCTTACTGTTGCTTCTCTTTTTTTCCTCTTGCCCCCATGAAAGGAGTCTAAGACTTCTTGTGGCGTGGGTGGATGATGCGCCTGCTTTTTGCTTGTTTCGTATTGTCTGACGCATCCGAGGGTGGGGCATAGTTGACGAACGCAGGACGGAGACGGCAGACAGGGTAGCAAGGTACCAGACCGACAAGGAGGTGGAATTTGGCTATGCTACTCGTACCACGAACTGCTTCGGCTACCTCAGGAGGGTGCTTCTTTTTTATTTTTTGGTTTGCCTGTTATTTCCCTTGGTTCGTAGTTGCTCTGTTTATATGTATTAGTGGTGTTGTTTCTTTAACTCGTTCATTTTATGTGTCTGCCACACCCCCTGCGGGTGGACACGGCCTTTTCTCTTTTATTTTTCCTCTTCTTCGATTTGTTTTTCATTCTTTTGTTTTCTTCATTTCATAGAATGTGTATGTCGCGCCTGTGTTATTCAGTTGTTGTTGTTGCTCGCACATTAACTCATTTCCTCAATACGATGCATTCTGTGGTCGCAGGACAGGCTCCAATAACTCTGGAGTGTGTGTGTTCTTCACATTAAACCGTTCTTCTACTCGTTGACATCCAGCAAGCCCAGTGTCCGTGCTGATTCTTCACCCTAGAAAGATACGAGCTCTGTGGTCACAGACTACGACACAGAGATAACACACCGTAATGTATTGATAGCCTACGCAATACCATGCCTTCGCACTAGGTGCGGCCGACACAGCATACATACATACGCCTGAAACCAAAATACACCGTAAAGAAAGAGAAGCAACGAAGAAACCAAACCGAAAAAGAAAAGGAGAAGAATCCCAAATAAATAAATAAACTGGGAAGCCAAAGCTCAGACACACACCCCGAGCATGAGCCAAAATGGACGTGCAAGGGGGAAGAAGGAAGGAAAAAGGAAAAAGGGAAACATTCATCCCGGGGAGCACTTAACTAAGTAAAAAGAGAAAGAATGAGTGGGCCAAAAAATATAAAAACAAAAATAAACACGCTCGTCACCCACCCACCATGTAGCACTTCTTTCATAAGGATAAGAAGGGGAAAAGATGGGAAAAAGTTAAGTCATGGAAAAAAAAAAAAAATCAAAGCACCAAGCCAATACATATCAAACGGCTGCAGCAGTTGGCGGTATGAGTAGCAAAGACAAGTCCACCCTATTAGTCGGCCTGGTATCTTGCTACCCTGTCTGCGGCCTCTTTGCTACTATCTTCTACTACCGCGGTTTCCCTTCTACTCCTCCCGTTCCCCCCCTCCGCCCATATACACTTGTACGGTGTTCTTTTCTACCCCTCCTGCTGTTACCCCTCGCCCCGTTCCCTCTAACACTACCCGCAGCGGATGCACGGCGCTGTCTACTCAGCTTTGTCTCAGCCTCGTGCCACCTGCCCATGAACCGTTCAGCTTGCTTCGAGGATTCCCCGGCACTACTTTCCCGTCTGTTTTGCTGCAGTGGGCCACAGTGCGGTCCCAACTCCAAATACTAAGGGGGGGTCTTCCGTTGATCCCTCGGTTGTTTTGAATACTTTAAGGTCCTCAGCAATGGCCCTAGGCCAAGTCTTGAGCTATGTACGAGGTCGCGGATGTGATTTGACCCGTGACGGTCTCCTCTGCGTCTTGTTTAGGGTCTAGCCGGATCGGCCGGCCTTTTCTTCTTCCTCCTTTTATTTTGGTTGTACGTACACCAGTACTTTTTTACATGGTATACATAATTTTTTTCTTTCTTGCTCGCTCGGGAGTGATGATTCTGGATTTTTGCAAGTAGGTGTATTTTTTCGCGCACTCTCGTGTGCCTTGTAATTCTTATTGAAATATATTTTTTGCACCCAGTCGCCTATCAACAGCGTGTCTGTGCCTAGAGTATTTTCTATCCTTTTTTGGCGATTTGTGCAGCTATCCATAGGCAATCAACTCTATGTTGGCGACACAAGCTTGCTTCAACTGTCATACCTTGCACCCTACCTCATTTTTTCATTTTTCTGCTGTTATCTTGTCGTGGACTTGCACCGCCGCTCCCCTGAATTTCTCAACTTTTAGTCGGTGGTCGTTCATGTTGCGTCCTGCTGTGACTCAGTACTACACGGATGTCTTTGCCCGTGTTTGTCTACCTTGTGTTTGCGACATCTTGCTCGCGTTGATGTTTGGATCTCAACTGCGTGTGCTGTTGCAACTAAACACCATTAATAAAAAACCTGAAACGTTCTTTGCGGTTCTAGGGACCGGGAGACGATGTTCCTTCGTGAAGTATTAAGTAATTACTACTATTAATACGGCTGAGCCTGGCTGCGTCTCGAGGGAAGTTTCTTGAAGAGTCGTTTAATAATAGAATTCGATTCTCATTCGCATTACCCTGTCGCTTGTTAAAGTCGAATGCCGTGGGAGCCAGATTTTTTTCATGACGTGTTGTGTTAGATTTTGAACTCTCGCCAAATTTTAGCATGTATGTGCGAAAATCGTTGTTTTTCGGAATTTGCGAGTGAAGTAAAATAATTAGGAGTTTGATAGGCTTTCATTTTTCTGTGTCAACCGCAATTTTTCATGGTGAGCCTCTCTGTGCCATGATAACTACTTCCCCAGCCTGGACAAGTTGTATTACTGCTGTGCTTTGCTGTGTTTTTACTATTACTTCAACCTTGAAATTATCCTACCTTGGTATTCATCCTGGTAGTACTGATTATTTTTTTTCAACTTTGGAGGCGTTCTACGATGATGAGAGGTCCACGCTAAATTTTGCGAGGCTCCTCACAGAGCTCCAGACCTCACACGAAAACTGACCCCATCAGAAACCAAAATGAATCCCGATGAATAATCCCATGGCCCAAGTATAGCCAAACTTCGTAGAACGCGTTTTTGTATTTTTAATTATTTTATAAATTTTGAAATACGCCAGCTGTGAGTTCGACTGATTAAATAGTTGATATCTGTTACTCAACTTTGCAAGCCGCGTAATACGTACCACAGGTATAATATATGTTGCTCCACTTACTTCTACGTAAACTTTGCCGGCTTTCGCCCGGGTTTTTTGGCGCCATCATTTTGTTTGATATTGATTCACGTTGGCCTTTTTACCTGGTACTTATCTAGACGCGCACCCCTTTTCAGCTGTGTGCACCCCCGAAAAATCGTCCAACATTTTTTTTGCGTCTCATGAGATTCTCTCGAATATTACAGGAGATTTTGCGGCAGTAATACACGGCATACGAAGCAAAGATGTCGGGAGACGGCACTTCACCGCTTGAAAAAGAGCGTCAAGACAAGGCAAAAGCCTTGACAGACAGCCTTGACAGCAAAAAACAGGGCACACGATCGAAAAATCCCCGCTTTTTTTAAAAACGCCTTCTTACTTTTTTATCGTAAAATTGGTTTCGTGCAAAAAAATGAGCGAAAAAATTGCATTCAGATCTGCAGCTGCTAGAGCAGCTGTAACAAACCTTATTGGGCTACGTACTACAGCTGCTGCACAGGCGCAATAAGCAGGGAGTAGGGCATTACATTGCAGCGTATGCCAGGAGACATTGATATATATATACGTGGTGGGTAGTGTGCA
Organism: Macrocystis pyrifera; assembly: GCA_031763025.1. NCBI lineage: Eukaryota > Phaeophyceae > Laminariales > Laminariaceae > Macrocystis > Macrocystis pyrifera. Next base: position 2,583,346 of record JASSKH010000035.1, on the reverse strand, counting down.
CACATGCGATCCTGCCGCAGGGTGATGTCGGTGCACGCTCTTGTTGCACTCTTTGAGCGCATTCGCAGGTTTCCGTTATATCTAAAGCTGCGTCAAAGAACCCGCGCAGAACATTACTGGTCGGTGGGGGAGAGAACATTTCCTGACCTTCAGAATGGCATTCACGGTGGTCTGCTGCTGCCGCCAACCACTGACTGCTGCCTGCCGGCTGCCTGTGTCTCGTGCGTTTGCGGTGGCTACAGCTAGCTGCTGTGCTGCTCGGCATGGCAGCACGCAGCACAAATATGTCAGGAGAGAGCACTTTCACCCCTCTAAGACAGCAACTTTTGCCCTTAACTTTTGCCTTGTCTTGCCTTGACTGACACCACACTACTAGTACTATTACGGGGGACTATGGTAAATAGGGCCAACTATTGTTAGTAGAAATAGGTATATATAGATAGGTTTTTGTATGTACCGTGGGTCCTATTCACTATGTATGGTCCCCCTTAATAGGTTTTTTGTATGGAACAACCGGCCCTACACCCTAGACTGCGGACGTGTTGTGTTGTTTGACATGTCTCCTGACATATTTGTCTAGACATTGAGATTGTCCCAACAGTCAGCCTTGACGGACAGACAGCTTGACATCGACATGTCTTCGGACATCTTTGGTACGAAGTGCTGTCTTCAGGTCCATACATTCTGCGGTGTAAAATTTCCTTTTCGACGAGGCAATAAATGTACGTGCACGTTCTCGTATACAATACGTAATATGTCGTGGTATGAAAATGAATACCAGGTACCTGGTCTTTAGTTTGTCGATTTTCGACATACTTTCACAGTTTAATTGCCATATGTTTATATTAATAATCATACGAAACATGCATCCTGACGCAGTCGCGGTTGTTGTCGATCGTCCAGATTGCGTTTTCTTTGCACACCTTTACCGAGGCTACCTCATCGTCTCTCTGAAAACAATATTTGGTCCTTTTTGCTATGCCCCCCCGTAATACGACTCTACCGTTATCTCTTTTATTATTCTTTTTATATTTATTGTTTGGCCGGTGTACGATTTAGAACGGTTGGACGGCGGGCGACCGTTAGGGCCTTCTGCGTATTTCCTTCTTAGGGATACATACGTCCGTGAGCGTGTTATGTCAAAAGCTCCTGAGGAATTCCATCGAAAAACCTTGAAGCTGATACTTCCGATGGCAGATAGGTTGGTTTCAGATCGTTCTTGCCTCTTTTTGAAGAATTTGCATGTTGTACCACCATGATCTTATTTATTTCCGTTTGAACGTAGGGGGCGCTTGCGAGACTATTCGTTCGCTTACATCTGCCACGAGCTTCCCGCTGATGCCCTCAAAACCACTCCTGGTTCTAGCTTTATGATGTTTTTAACATGGTATCTGTTGGATATTGCGTTCAGTTTGGGCAGACTTGCCATTGGTCGACCGGTGTGAGTGCTACGCATGTTGCACGGATGTACAGGAGGCCACGCGTATTTTATTCGTTGCCACCCAGTTAACTGGTCACTACGCTAGCCGTCCTGAATTCTCCTCAATGCCACTTGCTTTCTTCTTCGCGACCGCTGTGCCCGCACATTGCAGGAGGACGTCTACCCGAAGGGCCCTTCCGTCATGTTTTTCAAGATGTTCCTTGACTAGGGCGTCCACGCCGATCTCTCCGAGTACGACGCTCTGGCTATCGTCGAGTGGGACGTGCTCGTTGCCAGCGATCGTTCGTTCGAGAAGCTCCACCACGCCGCTTTCCGCGGAAACGAATAATTCTGGGTGAAGGGCAGCAACCTCGGCGGAACCAACTTCCACGCCACCGCGCAGGCCTCCGAGATGTGGAACGTGCTCGGCCACATCAACGGAAACGCCATCTACAACAACAACGACCCCGCGTTCGTGGAGTACGTCGACTACACCCGCACTCGCTGGGAGTACACCTACCCGTACGACGTGGCGCTTTGGCTCACCATCTTCGACTTCCCGTACAGCTGGCCGCTGGGGCAGCGATACTCGAGCAAGTTCGTCACCACCAACCTGGTCAGTAATTTTATCCCTGTTCAGTGGCGGTTGATAGATAGCATAAATGGCACTTTTTTGTGCGGGTGTTTTTGTTGACGCTGTCGGTCAGTGTTTTTCGAGATTCGGTCCGAAACGAAGTAAATCGTAAAAGTGATAAAATCCTAGGTAAAGGCAATGCTGTAATCGAAGAGGTTTCGCTTACGTATGCCTCGTGTTTTCTATATTGCTCATGTTCCCAAAAATGTTTTTGGGCGATAATCATGTGGTACTTTCAAATATATATCGTCTCGTATACGTACGTTTTACGTTTCTTTTCCAATTATATGCTGCCTGGAAACGTCTCCAGCGGCGGTGTGTGAGATCTCGTTCTTGGTAAAATTATGATGAGGAACTTTGACTTGATAATACTTGAAGAGAAAACCCTCTCGACTTTCGATTGAACCGTTTGTACTTATGCGTTTGTTCATAAACGGATCTGCCCACAATAATCTTGACCTCCACCTTCGAATAAATAAAGTTCAAACACCTTGAGGAAAAAAACATTTGGTCTTCTTCTGTGATTATATCCAATAGGCGGGCCATCACTATATATAGCTTGTTCTTTGCGACCATGAAAAAGAGAAGAAGTACTTGTTCTTCATCACCGTGTCCTAAGGGAAGTATATAATTAAACGTGTGTAGGCAGGCACTAGTGTGGTCACGTGTTGGCACTTGTGTGGCCCACACTGCGGATGCGTCCTTCTTACTGGATGGAGTAAAACATACATTAGTTTTATAATATTTTATTCTCGGTTATCTAGAAGATAAAACTATTTACGCATGTCTCATGCTCCTTTCCCCCTTTCTAACCGTCACAGATTGCTTACTACATCGGTTATGCGCATGTCGACCACACCACGGTGTCCGACGCTGTTGCTGGCCAGACCCTCTTTATCCATGGCAGCATGGTCGACGAGGGCAACCTGGAGTCCCTGAAAGCCGTCAGAAAGGCCACCGCGACGAGCCGCCGCCTCTTCGACGACAGACCGATGTGCCACTCAGCTTGCGGCAGCGAGGACTACGCGGGTCTTCCCGTCGGCACTGCGACTGTCTGCGACAACACCTGCTCCGGTCAAGCCGCTCGCTTCGGTGGTTTCCTTTGCGGAGCCGGTGACTCGCACAGATTCGGTTCCATGTGCCGTCTCTGTTACGTCGACGTCGAAGAGGCGCGCAAAAAGGAGGAGTCGCTGGCGTTGGCGATGTCTTCGGTGGAAGGCGAGCGAGGAGTTTCGCACGTCATCATGTGCGACACCTTTCGGCCTCCCGAGTCTTCCGACTGCAGTGATGAGTGTAGGCTCAAGAAAGACACGTGAGCAAAAAAAAAAAGGCTTTCACATTCACGTTTCCTGCTAGAACCCATTTCGATTTTGTAGATAGCGAGATTATGCGCAACCTCCCCTTCCTGCGCTTTTAACACTCACCCCCAATGACAACCCGCTTAGCCTGTGTTGCTCCCCTCCCCCTCCCAGACCCCACCGACCCGGCCCGTCCTTTCACTTCCGATAACATACGTACTCTAGTGTGGATGTAATTCAATCGAAAACGTGCAGTCAAATTACTTCGACGTTGACTCTACCGGCGCTGATTCCTGCCTTTGTCTTCACCAAAACCCCTATTTGTAAGTGTGTGTGCGACTCTTGCGGCTCGGGACGCTACGGAGACTATAACAGCCATTGGAGGGACCACTGTCCCAAGTGCCGCTTCTGCTTCGACGATCTCAACACCACCTTGTTGGCCGACACTGTGGCTCAGCGCCGGAGCGGCCGCGTCATCATGTGCTCCACGTGAGAACGCCTAAACGACGTCGTTTGGACGAACTCTTTTCCCTTTCGATTCGACGGGCAGCTTTTCTCGAGATATATCCCGAAACGTCGCTTTCAGTAGATGTCGGGAAACAAAGTAGTTCGCTGTCAAGTTTAACAATAGTTCTCATACGTTTCTATTAAACGCATACATGCCGGCAATCCAGAACAGTATCACGTACACTGTTATGGGGAGGCAGAGGCGCAGGGAAAATGTTGCAATTCACATGTATTTTCGTCTTTAGTTTCGCGCTCCGCATTTCGATCGATTTGGAAATCCAGCTTGTCAGTTTTAATCAGCCTCGAAAATCGCCTTTTGACTTTACAAAGGTTTGAAGCTCCACGAGCCGCGGAAGTTGAGACCTTACACTCGCGGGCCAAACCCTCACGTCCCCGGAAGCTTCAGAAATGGAGGGACAACTCCAAGTGGGAAGGTGAAAACAAGTGGAAAAGAGACCCGGACAACGACCAGCTGCCCAAGTGGAAGCAACCAACGCCATCTGGGAGACGCAAGCACGTTTGATTTCTAAAAGTGTGCGGCGTCAAGGGTATACTCGGGTGCTGTTTTAGACAGAGTTGCGGGCCAGGGACGTAGGATAATCATTAAAGCATGTTTTGTACGGTTCTATTGTGAGGAAGTCTACTCAGATATTACCTAATAACGCTGTCAGTAAGTACACTACGTCCCTGGCCCGCACCTCTTCGATGAACAGAGTTGGATTGGTGTCGTTCTGATTCGGCAGTCGTTTGAGAGGAGGGAGTGTGGAGTTTTCAATCTAGTCTTGCGGACGTGTTCTTCAAGGGGAGAGGTGACACATTCCCACTTCAATCTAGTCTTGCGGACGTGTTCTTCAAGGGGTTCCCACTGGAATTGTTTCCTGAATAAGACGACGAAAAAATATACACTTCCAACGTACGAACTCCTATACACCACCTCTATCGTAGGACAACCTCTGCGGCAGTGTGACGTGTTCAGTGAGCGCTTGCGTTCTTGCATCTTCTTGTGATGCTTGAATCATCCATTGAGTATATTTGGGCATTCAAAGTGGTTCCGCCGACCTGACCGTTTTGCGTGCATTCCAGGTGGCAGGAGCGAGAAAAGTGGAGGAACGCCCCGACAGGGGTGATTCCTAAATGGCAAAGAGAAGAAAAGTGGAAGAACAATTTGTGAGTTATCCGTATAAATCTGTGTCGGAAGGCAAGGCAAGTTTGATGCGTAAATGTCTCTGTCTTTCACCCATACCTACATACCTACATAGCTTGTCGTACGTGGGCGTATTGTACTTCGAACCTACAGTAAAATCACTCCCGTTTGTTTCTGTCTTCTTATTGCGTGCTCTATCCGATCCCTACCCTCGTCTCTGCTCTGAACAGCTGTGACGAGGACAGATGCCCCCCCACCAACACCAACGGCACCAGGGGACGTGTGTGTGACGACTCTTGCTTGGACGGTGTCCCGTACGGAACGCTCGGTTGTGTAGCGAGAGACGGGAAGTACGGTAACTTCTGCCGTGTTTGCTACTTCGATCAGGACGCCGCTATCGCCGCCGACAGCGCTGACGAACGCGCGATCATGTAAGCCCGTGTGATTGACGACTGATTGATCTCGTTCACCAGATGTCGACTGAGGCCGTTTTTCAATTGAGGCTCGCCGTACTTTGCTCAGGGAAATAGCGACGGCATTTTAACGTCTTTTTCCTCCCAACTTTATATTTTAGGTGCGACACTGTCCTGCCTGTTCAGGGCGGTGCATACAGGCGTCTGTCAGCCACAACGATTCCTGAAGGAGAAAGCGCCTCCAACGTTGCCAAGAACTTGAAGCCATGGAAGCACAAACGCGCCGACAGTGGAGAGTCCGAGGAAGGAGAGAAACACCGTAAGCTTCAGAAATGGAGGGACAACTTCAAGTGGGAAGGTGAAAACAAGTGGAAAGGGGACCCGGACAACGATCAGCTGCCCAAGGAGAAGCAACCAACGCCATTAGGGAGACGCAAGTACGTTTGATTTCTAAAAGTGTGCGGCGTCAAGGGTATACTCGGGTGCTGTTTTAGACAGAGTTGCGGGCCAGGGACGTAGGATAATCATTAAAGCATGTTTTGTACTGTTCTATTGTGAGGAAGTCTACTCAGATATTAACTAATAACGCTGTCAGTAAGTACACTACGTCCCTGGCCCGCACCTCTTCGATGAACGGAGTTGGATTGGTGTCGTTCTGATTCGGTAGTCGTTTGATAGGAGGGAGTGTGGAGTTTTCAATCTAGTCTTGCGGACGTGTTCTTCAAGGGGAGAGGTGACACATTCCCACTTCAATCTAGTCTTGCGGACGTGTTCTTCAAGGGGTTCCCACTGGAATTGTTTCCTGAATAAGACGACGAAAAAATATACACTTCCAACGTACGAACTCCTATACACCACCTCTATCGTAGGACAACCTCTGCGGCAGTGTGACGTGTTCAGTGAGCGCTTGCGTTCTTGCATCTTCTTGTGATGCTTGAATCATCCATTGAGTATATTTGGGCATTCAAAGTGGTTCCGCCGACCTGACCGTTTTGCGTGCATTCCAGGTGGCAGGAGCGAGAAAAGTGGAGGAACGCCCCGACAGGGGTGATTCCTAAATGGCAAAGAGAAGAAAAGTGGAAGAACAATTTGTGAGTTATCCGTATAAATCTGTGTCGGAAGGCAAGGCAAGTTTGATGCGTAAATGTCTCTGTCTTTCACCCATACCTACATACCTACATAGCTTGTCGTACGTGGGCGTATTGTACTTCGAACCTACAGTAAAATCACTCCCGTTTGTTTCTGTCTTCTTATTGCGTGCTCTATCCGATCCCTACCCTCGTCTCTGCTCTGAACAGCTGTGACGAGGACAGATGCCCCCCCACCAACACCAACGGCATCAGGGGACGTGTGTGTGTGACGACTCTTGCTTGGACGGTGTCCCGTACGGAACGCTCGGTTGTGTAGCGAGAGACGGGAAGTACGGTAACTTCTGCCGTGTTTGCTACTTCGATCAGGACGCCGCTATCGCCGCCGACAGCGCTGACGAACGCGCGATCATGTAAGCCCGTGTGATTGACGACTGATTGATCTCGTTCACCAGATGTCGACTGAGGCCGTTTTTCAATTGAGGCTCGCCGTACTTTGCTCAGGGAAATAGCGACGGCATTTTAACGTCTTTTTCCTCTCAACTTTATATTTTAGGTGCGACACTGTCCTGCCTGTTCAGGGCGGTGCATACAGGCGTCTGTCAGCCACAACGATTCCTGAAGGAGAAAGCGCCTCCAACGTTGCCAAGAACTTGAAGTCATGGAAGCACAAACGCGCCGACAGTGGAGAGTCCGAGGAAGGAGAGAAACACCGTAAGCTTCAGAAATGGAGGGACAACTCCAAGTGGGAAGGTGAAAACAAGTGGAAAGGGGACCCGGACAACGACCAGCTGCCCAAGGAGAAGCAACCAACGCCATCTGGGAGACGCAAGTACGTTTGATTTCTAAAAGTGTGCGGCGTCAAGGGTATACTCGGGTGCTGTTTTAGACAGAGTTGCGGGCCAGGGACGTAGGATAATCATTAAAGCATGTTTTGTACTGTTCTATGGTGAGGAAGTCTACTCAGATATTAACTAATAACGCTGTCAGTAAGTACACTACGTCCCTGGCCCGCACCTCTTCGATGAACAGAGTTGGATTGGTGTCGTTCTGATTCGGCAGTCGTTTGATAGGAGGGAGTGTGGAGTTTTCAATCTAGTCTTGCGGACGTGTTCTTCAAGGGGAGAGGTGACACATTTCCACTGGAATTGTTTCCTGAATAAGACGACGAAAAAATATACACTTCCAACGTACGAACTCCTATACACCACCTCTATCGTAGGACAACCTCTGCGGCAGTGTGACGTGTTCAGTGAGCGCTTGCGTTCTTGCATCTTCTTGTGATGCTTGAATCATCCATTGAGTATATTTGGGCATTCAAAGTGGTTCCGCCGACCTGACCGTTTTGCGTGCATTCCAGGTGGCAGGAGCGAGAAAAGTGGAGGAACGCCCCGACAGGGGTGATTCCTAAATGGCAAAGAGAAGAAAAGTGGAAGAACAATTTGTGAGTTATCCGTATAAATCTGTGTCGGAAGGCAAGGCAAGTTTGATGCGTAAATGTCTCTGTCTTTCACCCATACCTACATACCTACATAGCTTGTCGTACGTGGGCGTATTGTACTTCGAACCTACAGTAAAATCACTCCCGTTTGTTTCTGTCTTTTTATCGCCTGCTCTATCCGATCCCTACCCTCGTCTCTGCTCTGAACAGCTGTGACGAGGACAGATGCCCCCCCACCAACACCAACGGCATCAGGGGACGTGTGTGTGACGACTCTTGCTTGGACGGTGTCCCGTACGGAACGCTCGGTTGTGTAGCGAGAGACGGGAAGTACGGTAACTTCTGCCGTGTTTGCTACTTCGATCAGGACGCCGCTATCGCCGCCGACAGCGCTGACGAACGCGCGATCATGTAAGCCCGTGTGATTGACGACTGATTGATCTTGTCTGATGCATTTTTTCGTTTGTAAATGCTTCTGCATTTCATTTTGTTTTGGTGCCTTTAGCAAATAAATTTACAATCGAAGAGTATGCAGTTCAACTTCCGTGATACATAATCATATTGTTCGCCGGTTTCCTCCTCATCGAAGCACCATGTCGATGGCGGTCTAATTGTGTACTTTCGTCCATCGGCACTGTTGTCTGTATTAGGTGTGAAACAGGTCTACCTGTTGAAGGTGGTGCATATCGGCGTCTGACAGGCACGACGATCCCGGGAAGAGAGAGTCCATCCGACGCGTTATCCATGTTTTCTGAAGCAGCAGTCCTTCCATACGTAAATAACCTGGTTCGAGGAGACATGTGCGCGTTCATCGCCGGATCGCTCGACGAAGTAGACCATATTGAAGTGGCGGTGATGAGCGTCCTTCAGTTTCTTGCAGGGATGAGGGTGGCGGTTGCAGCCGAAAACGCTGCTCTCGACTCGTACAACAGGTGCGAACGTATTTCCGACACTTATTTTTTGTAGGCGTTTCTTTTGAGTGAGCAAGCCACTGTAACACGCAGTATGATGAAGACAGTTTAAGGTATGTATCCATAACTCGTTGCTACTCTGTTCGGTGGGACGAGCTAATTATAACACCAACCCAGCGCTTTTGATTTTTTAGTTACTAGCACCAGAGTTCCATGACGCCGAATCCGGCGCGGCACCAGGGTTTCATGACATTTGGCCAGAAGCGGCACCACTGTTTCACGACCCTGTATCAGGCGGAGCACCAGACCCCCAAGATCCTGAGCCCGCCGTGTTTGTCGGGTTTCTGTTTACCTTCTTGTACCTTGTATTCCTTGCTCGTGCACGAAATATTGAATATTGACAAATGAATTTGGGGCTTTCTTATTGATTCCACATTTGTTTTTCTTTTGTTATCGCCTGAACAAGCAATTGTGTATATCCTCACTCGCGCTATTGATCTTTTATTTTGGTTCTTTCTGATTATTGCTTACGTTTATACACCAGGTATTCCTTATTCGTGCATGAAACATTTTTATTGACAATGATATTGGGACCTTTCCTGCCCTTTCCGCCATTTTATTTCATTGTTATCGCCTGACCAGAGCTGTCGGCATCCTCCCTGGAGTCACCGTTCACTCTACGGAAGACCCTTTCACCGCCAGCTTGTTCGCCGATAACTACTGCGGCGTCGATACAAGCCTCATCTTCTACATGAAGCCTGGTTCCATCGTTTCGAGGCAGTTTATGTCGAAGGACACGCACTCCACCCACGGAGACCTTCTCGTAGTGCACGGAAACGCACAAGGCAGCACGGTCGACCGCGTGCTCGCCAAGCAAACCGCCGAAATTCTCGGATTCGAGTCGCCGTCTTTTACGTACAACACCGACCTCTTCTTACCCGTTGGCGCTAACGCCAAGCTTCGTGAGTTGTTGGTGTCCGGTGAAGAGCAGGGGGGTGCACTGGAGGTTATGCAGGGTTTCATGAAGGCCCAGCACATGTCCGCTGTTCCGCAGATAACCTGCCATGAAATATTTTCAAATTAGTGTCATGCGTATTCATACAGACAAATGTTCTAAACTCGATAGCATTCTGTCACCCACAGGGTAATTACAACGTACAAAGCCGAACAAGAAGCATCGCGTGAAGCTCTGGGTAGCCTCTTTTTATTTGGCCACAATGTTGCTTGGTGATATAAAAAGTACCTGACACCGCCTCGTTCAAGTCGTTTTACAACGTCAGTTCTCCTCGAGCCCTCGTTTCGTGTCGGTCTTCTCTTTATTCCAGCACATAAATCAAATACAGACAACCACACAAAACAAATACGTCCCCCACTATCCATATTCGAGGCCAGGCAAGTGCGGGATACTAAAACCTATATGAGCTAAACTTCAAAAAGTATCGTAATAAATATCGCCGTACTGGTTAGTCCTAGTTAGAAGTAAAGAGGGTCTTAGCGTGCCGTAAGTCATTCTCCTTTCCTTTTCTAAGTTCTGATTCCTATTGTTTTTTCCTTCGTTTCTTTGCTCCTTTTGTCGTTTTGTAGGTGATGGCGGCACTCGCCTACTCCAGGAACACTCCAGGTGTATGGTTCATCGACCCTCAGACCTGGGTGTCCCAGCACTTGTTCCGAACTGCTTCCATCTGGGAGATCCCGCTGGTGAAGCCGCACTACACCTGCTCGATTGACCCCTTGGACATGAAGTCCGACGTGTCAACCATCAAGGTCGCGGACATTTTGCAGAGCAACCTCGATTTCTTTACTCACGGAGGGTTGTGCGAGAACGGTTTTATTGATGTCCATCGTGGAGATTGAGGAGGGCATTTTATTCCCCCCCTGGTCGATCCAACGTTGGCAACTGTAGTCGTGATTAGGTGAAATACTTCTCTCGTGGGGTCGGTTGGCGAGGGGAAGCCTTCTATTTCCCGTTGTTTCTGGTGCGAACTCTTTCGAAGAACTTGAGAATCGGATTTCGCTGAGTGGTCTTGCCCCCACTTTGAGTTCACCACAGAGGTATAGGTGTATGACGCCATGTGGGGTGCTTCGCCCGGTGGCCACAGAGGTATAGGTGTACGACGCCATGTGGGGTGCTTCGCCCGGTGGCAGCGAGTTTACACGCCCCTTACGTAATGTGCTAGGGACTGTTCGGCCCGGCATATAGTTTGCCGCTGTCCCTGTGTTTCGCTTTGTTTTATCACGGGCTGTCGGCCTTTACTTGATCGCTTTCGATAAAAGACACGAAGGGCGCTACTAAGTTGGCAGTATATATTTTCACTCTTTTTGCATTTTGATCTACCCGTTTACCTACACAGCTAAGACTTGAGCTATCGAGTGTTTTGTATTAGTAGTGAACCTCTTATTTGTGCATGTACCTTTTTAATATGTTTGGCACTCGTTGTAGGCGATGTGCCTTGGACCTTAAGGAATGGGACGTTTTTTTGTTTCGTGTTGGAAAGTATTTTCGATATGTACAGCTTTGTTTCGAGCTGTGCAACTGAATATTGGAATGTAACGCCGCGTTTTGGCAACAAGGGAGGAGACGTTGTGTCGCCAGAATTCCGGCATGAAGAATACTGCTGCTTTTCACGAGCAGATTGAGTCGTTTGCTTAGATGAGGGCTTGGAACGCGTTATTGTGGATCACTTTCGTGATTTCCATACAACTCTCCTCTCGTCTTCATTGTGTCGTGTGACGCTATGTCAAATTCGTCACTGGTGTGATAGCTTTGCTGATCGGCAACGATGGAGGAGATTCAAACGCCTCTTTGATGGTGATGGTCTTCTGCATAATGCCCTATTATTATGGGTAAGCGGCCTACTCCTTTGACGAAAGGTGTTGTGAGGGCTTTGACACATATTTAGGGCTTGCTGAAGTCACTGCCATTACATGTTTGTGTCAATCGAAGGTGTACAGGAAGGTATTCGTTTAGCTTATGCGGCTGGTCACTGGCCGCCCAGATTTTGTGAGACCCACTTCGTTTTGTGTTTTGTACGCTCAATACATTTTTCTGGGTGGTGTGGTGAGTGACCTGTTGATCGCGGCAGCTTTTACAGGCTATTCGTGATCTCGCTGCTTCGTGAGTAGCGTTGTCACTAAGGACTGTCTTGATAAGCGTTGTCACTGAGGACTGATTGGACGTATGTTTTGTCTGCACTCTTAGTTTGTTGTGTATTGCCGGGGCTATATATACTAAGCAACATGCGGTACTCGTGCGTGTGACTGTATTTTATGTTTTAAAGCGTTCGGACTACGTTGGTACGCACAGCCCTGTCCAATTAGCATGCGAGAAGTCATTTGATTAGATGGACGTTTCCGCTGCCTTTATGCAGTTTTTTTTCCCTGCTCCATTATAAGCTCGGTATAGACCGAGGAAGCAGAAAACTGCCAGGTGTACGTCACGCGTATGTAACGAGTCTCTAGAATTGAATACTTTCGTACCACCGCAGTGTTCCGAATTCTGGATAGTAGAGCTCGACGCCTGTCAGTTAACTGGAATTAGGGACCACAATATACAGTTAATAGCAATAGGAAACTACTATTAATAATAGACTATTGGGCTATTATTGTCTATTATTAAGCCGGCGTCCCCGGTGGCTTGGTAGGTGGTCCGCGTGCCTGTCAAGATCAATTTCGTGGGTTCAAGCCTCACCGAGTGCATGCTCGTAGGGGCTTTTTCTTGCATAAAAAGAGATTGATTAGCGGAAAGCGCGAGAGCGTGAGTTAGCTACATCCGATGAAAATCGACGAGCAGTGGGAATGCTGAACCCTATGCGCGATAAAAAAATAAAGGCACGTACCGGGGGGGAGAAGGGAAGACACCTGTGACCACGGCTTGTCCAGAAGGTCGTCGAGGGTAAAACCTCCTGCGAACGAGTGGGCTGGAAAGTGAAAGTGATGATGAAAAAAAAAATTATCGACGAGTAGAAGAACGGTTGAATGCGACGAACACACACACATTATCTAGGTAGGTACGCACATACATGCAAGATCCCAAACGTCACATTCGAAACCAATTGCCTGGACAATTCCAAATTCATAGACAATCGCCGAAAACAATTGCCTGGCCAATTTCAATTAATGGGCAATCGCCGAAATCAATTGTATTGACAATTTCAGTTAATAGACAGTCACCAAAAACAATTGTCAAGACAAATCCAATTTAGCACACATCCTCCTGAATCATTTGTAGACACAATAAACTATTGAAATAGTAATTGTCCAGGGTGTGATTTAAAAATAGATGTATATATACGTCAGCTGTGAGTTCGACTGATTAAACGCGATCCCGAGCGCGGGACACACACAAGTTATTTCATTGCTGTTTGACCACGCAAACCAGCACCGGTATTGATATATAGTAGTATAGTGACGGGCTGCTATCAGTCTGCTTGCAGGCTAAACATGTGACATATTTTTCTCCACTCACAATAAAATAAAAAAAAATTAAAGGTAAGTGAATTATTTATTTTCCGGATTCGGGGAGAACAAATAGTTGATACTCAACTATGCAAGCTGCGTAATACGTCTGTCTCTTCTATATTCCATTTTTACCGAATTTTACAAGTATTGTGATAAACCGAACGCGCATGTTCTATGTTTAATTCCTTGCCAAAGATATAGGCCATCAGCGGCTCCCCTGGATGCTGCCCGGGTCAACAGAACAATTTAAAATAATCATTCTGCGCACTGATACTATTAATATATAACCCGAACAAGGGATATTGATATTATGGTGTTGCAACATGTCGAAGCCTTTTCATTTCATTGATTGGTGAGTGTTATTGATTTTTTATTATGTGATGGTTCTAAATGTTAATAATTCTCCCGGGGATGGTTACATTAATAGTATTAATAGTATTAATACGGATAGTTACGATGCAAGATTATATTCTCTATATATACGTACCTGGTACATGTTAGTGAGGTGGGACCCGAGGGCGTTCGGTCCTCGTATTCACCTCTCCCTCTGCTCATGGCACCCGAGCCCGGCACAGTTGTTCTACCTGTAACCGTGCTTGGTGGCCCTCGTACCCGCTCGCAGACAAGACGCGCTGCTGCGCTTTTGCAGTCACACAACATGCATCCCTCGGGCAACTGCCTGCCGCCTAACTTGCCTCACATCGACCATTTTCCCGTTCGTTCTGAAGTTGATGCGAGACTTGTTGTTTCTTCTTTTCGTCCGCGTGAGATGTGCGGCGTGCCCGACGCGCAGCTCGTGCGTCGGTACAAGCCCCGCCTACTATTACGGGGGTCCATAGTTAACAGGACCTATGGTGTACATAAAAACCTATATATTTGCCTATTTTTACTAACAAAATTTGGTCCCGTTAACTATGGACCCCCGTAATAGCATTTTCTTGTTGTTGTGCCTGAAGAACAACTTGATTTCACTATGCCCTCGTATGGTGATATTTCGGTTGCGCCTATTAAATAGTATTAATATTATAGTGGAATTAGTTGTCTTTCCTGCAAACCACTGCTGTTGCTGTGCCGCAGTATAGTAGTAGTGCTTATTTTCATGCCGCAGCGAACAGCGAAAATTCTGGCGGAGTTTTTTTTGCCGTACCCGAGGAGCAACGATACTCCACTATGCCTTCGTACGATAATATCTTGTTTGAGCCGAGCAGTGCTGCGTTTCCTACACTACACGTGCACAGCCATACAACAGTGATTATTTTCACGCCGCAGCCCACAGCGACAATTACTTTAGGTCCAGCAGCAGCGCTATCAGTTTTTAGTCCTGAACCACTGCTGTGCAGTGATTTCCATGTTGCACCGAGTACCGATTTTTTTAGTGCAGTCTTTCCTACACTACACGTCCATCAAACCGCAGACGTGCCGTCGTACAGCACAGTGATTATTTTCGTGCCACAGCAGACAGCGACATTTTTGGTACAGCAGCAGGACTCTTCGCTTTTATTCCTGACCCACCGTGCAGTCATTTTCATGTTGCACTGAGTACCGATTTTTTCAGTACAGTTTTTTCCTACACTACATGTCCATCAAACCGCAGACGTGCCGTCGTACGGCAGTGATTATTTTCGTGCCACCGCAGACAGCGACATTTTTGGTACAGCAGCAGGACTTTCAGCTTTTATTCCTGACCCACCATGCAGTCATTTTCATGTTGCACTGAGTACCGATTTTTTTTGTTGCTACCGGCGGTCAAAGGGAGCGTATAAACCGGTTAGGTTCCTTGTTCATGCCTGGCGTCTGGTCCGGGCCTTACGTGCCAATAGCTGCTTACAGCGAGAACGTTCGACTCGAGGCAGAGACTGCATACGAGTCTGAGGTTCATCGGTTTTCGCGTTTCGAGTGTTTGCCAGCGCCCAGCGAACACGACCTCTTTATGCCTCTCGCTAACAGGATCACCCTGGCTCGGCAGTAATTAATTGATCAATATCTCGCCCGTACAGCTCAGTATAGGTAGCACCTTCACATTTGACGTCGTCGAGGACACGGGTTCGAATCTCGCCTTGAACGTTTCTTTCATAGAAACGCCTGCTGCGTGTGAGTCCCTACAAACATACCAGGTATGGTATATATCTCGCTGGTTCCTCAGGCATTGAAGCAAGGCGGGTAGGTCAAAGTACGGCCGTAGGATAGGCGAACATACGCCGTATGTGGTACCGTCTGCTACGTCCCAAAGATCCCACCGGGCAGAGTGATATAAGGATCACCGTGGGGTGAGGTATTGATCTATATATCTGATCCTTCCCTACTGTTTGGGTGAATTGCCCGAATGTCCCACCAAAGGGGATGCTGGAAGGAGTTCTGATGGAATTCGAGGGCGGACAAAGGAAGTGGGAGGTATGGACACGGTGGCGATGGCCCGACAGGAAGAGCTTGGAAGACTAGCAGTGAAGAGTCTAAAAAATTGTACTTGACCGAGCATGAATATACACATCTCTTCACCATCAGTCAGTGTTGAGTGGCACACTACGGTTCATTTCCGCACGTGAGTGAGCCGGACGGCCATCAAGCTCAACGTCTGGTGCTGTGGATAGATAATCGACGAATCTGCAGAAAAAAAGCTGTTTTGTTGTGCCCTGGTACTTCATTACTAGAGGTATAAAATAGGAAGATCTGGCCGAAAACATGACTCGCCCACAGACCCCTCCTTCAGAGTTTCCTTGCTCTTCGTATCGTCAACACCATTCGCTAAGGAGAAGCGATACGCTCGTTATAGCACGCACAAGATAATTTACTATACACACACCGAAGCATACAACAGCGGAACCAATGGACGGAACTACCATCATCGTAATGTGACCGAAGGTACGTATGCACGTTGTACGTAGCATTTTCATTGTTCCCTCGGCTTTCACCGAGGGGCTAATTGAACAAGATGAAACCTGCATCACGGCAGCGGCAACACCCATCTAAAAAAATAGGTGCTCGCAATACCAATCGGACCGGGGCTGCACCATGCGTACCTACGTGTGCCGAACGATTTGAGAAAACTATGCAGAGACAAGAATATAATAGAGACACCCGCACGCATATTGCATGCTGTGTAGCATATGTAGCCCCGACGAGTACGCAACAAACTGAGTGCACAGAATAATACACGTCCAACCAGCCCTTCGTAACACCGCTACTCATAAAGCTAGCGAAAGCGCAAAATGCTTGTGAAATGTACGGGTCACGAAAAACAAGATATCCACCACACCGCTCAGCAAAGTGTAGTGAGCGTACAAAACTCGCAAAATCCTGTCCACGGGCAACCACTCGCGCAAGCTAAACGCACACCCCTAAACACCTCCGATTGACACCAAAATGTAGTGGCAGTGACTTCAGCGAAGTTCTTAATCTATGCCAAAGCCCTCACAAACACCTTTCGTCGAAAGAGTAGGCCGCACACCCATAATGATAGGGCATTGTGCAAAATACCATCAAAGAGGCGTTTGCTACACAGGCCTAGACAAATCAAAATGGAGGCACAACATTTCGGGAGGCATACCGTGCGTGGCGGGCCCACCGGAGGACATCGATCGGTGAGCGCTTCAAACTACACCGCTACACATCGCCGACATTCATTTTAACTGTAAACATCGACTTCACATTATTCGAACACTCCTTCTATCGTTGCTGACTCACACAGCTGTCACACCGGCGACGAATCCGACTAGGCATCGTACAACGACGAAATGAAGACGAGTGGAGGGTTGTGTCGAAAGCACACGGATGATCCACACCAATGTGTCCCAAACCCTCAGCAAAGCAAACGGATCAATATGCTGATGAACCGCGCCGGTATTCTTCATGCTGAAATTTCTGCGACAGAACACCTCCTCGCTTGTTCCCCAAACGCGACGTCTAGCCCCAAAACTGAGCCGTACAGTTCGAATCAAAGCCGTACACATCAAAATTACTTCCTAAAACAAGACAAAACACATCGTGCCATTCCTCATGCTTCAAGGCCATCGCGTACAACAGAGTAGGGGGCATACATAGAGCTACTTGCACAACTAAGAGGTCCACTAGTACTACACAACACTCGGTAGATTAAGTCCCAGTTGTGTATGTAAACGGGTAAATCAAAATGCAAAAGAGTGGAAATATATTGCCAACTTAGTAGCGCGCTTCGTGTCTGAGATTTCTACAAGATCGGGAGCGATGGAGTAAAGGCCGACCGTGCGTGCCAATACAAAAAAAAAGCACAGGGACAACGGCAAACTATATGACGGGCCGAACAGTCCCTAGCGCATTACGTAAGGGGCGTGTAAACTCGCTGCTACCGGGCGAAGCACCCCACATGGCGTCATACACCTATACCTCTGTGGTGGACTCAAAGTGGGGGCAAGACCACTCAACGAAATCCGATTCTCAAGTTCTTCGAAAGAGTTCGCACCAGAAACAAAACAACATTTCCCGCGGGAAGTGAAAGGCTTCCCCTCGCCAACCGACCCCACGAGGGAAGTATTTCACGCAATCCCGACTACAGTTGCCAACGTCGAATCGACCAGGGGGGGAATAAAATGCCCTCCTCAGTCTCCACGATGGACATCAATAAAACCATTCTCGCACAATCCTCCGTGCGTAAAGAAATCGAGGTTGCTCTGCAAAATGTCCGCGACGTTGATGATTGTCGCGTCGGGCTTCATGTCCAAGGGGTCAATCGAGCAGGTGTAGTGCGGCTTCACCAGCGGGATCTCCCAGATGGAAGCAGTCCGGAACAAGTGCTGGGACACCCAGGTCTGAGGGTCGATGAACCATACACCCGGGGTGTTCCTAGAGTAGGCGAGCGCCGCCATCACCTACAAAACGACGAAAGGAGCGAACACACGAAGGAAAAACAAGAAGGATCAGATGATGAAGGAACCAAAAAAAACAAAAAAGGATTCAAGGCCCACGACAAAAACAAAACGACTCCACACTTCTAAAAAGGAAAAAAAAGAAGCCATGCAAAACATACCGATAAAGCGATGTTTTCCGAGTCTATTTATCGGTTTTAGTACGCCCGCCACAACCTCCCGTCCGGTCTCAAAAAGAGATAACCGGGCATCGGGTTTTTTCATCGGCATGACTGCTTCTATACTTGTTGTTGTTACGTCTTCAACCTTGTACGGTATACCTGATATTATTTTGTGTTTCAAGGCAGGACCGTCACAGAAAGGGGGTTTAAGGGCTCCAACGGAAAGGTTTTGAACAACATGGAGAAAATTGTGGACGGAAATGTTCAGGATCGCATCTTTTACGTATGTGATGCCCTTTCAGAGACCAAAGATTGAACTCGTCACACCACAAAATGTTGTGGCTGATAAAAAAACAAAGTATGCACATCAGCAGTACTTGCCACTGCTATACCATGGAACACGGAAATCTTTCATGGCAGCTTACCTGCGGAACAGCGGACATGTGCTGGGTCTTCGTGAACCCCTGCATAACCTTGAGCGCATCCCCCTGCTCTTCACCGGACACCAACAACTTGCGGAGGTCGGCGTTAGCGCCAACGGGCAAGAAGAGGTCGGTATTGAACGTGAAAGACGGTGATTCGAAGCCGAGCACCGCGGCGGTCTGCTTGGCGAGCGCTCGGTCGACGCTACTGCCTTGGGCGTTTCCGTGCACCACGAGGAGGTCTCCATGGGTGGAGTGCGTGTCCTTCGACATGAATTGCCTCGAAACGATGGAACCGGGCTTCATGTAGAGGATAAGGCTTGTGTCGACGCCGCAGTAGTCGTCGGCGAACAAGCTGGCGGTGAAAGGGTCTTCCGTGGCGTGAACGGTGACTCCAGGAAGGGTGCCTATAGCTCTGGTCAAGCGATAAAGGTGAAAGAAAAGGGCCGAGAGAATACGAAAGGCACCAAGACCGTTGGTAGGGTTAATACCCTTGCCATATGTACGGGTGACGAATACATGGCGGCAACCGGAAATCAGCACGAATGGTCAGAACGCCAAAAACGCGTAAAACAAAAACGTAAATGCCAACGAAAAGCATCGACCACCGGTATAAAAATCATATTACCCCCCAAAAAAAAAGAACAAACTACGAGCAAAGCTGTTATCGTATTAGACTCGCACCCGTCATACGAGTCGAAAGCGGCGTTGTCGGCTGCTACCGCCACCCTCATTCCAGGAAGGAACTGAAGGACGCTCATCACCGCCACTTCAACCTGGTCCACCTCGTCCAGAGATCCGGCTATAAACGCGCAAAGGTCTCCGCGAACGAGGTCATTCACGTAAGGAAGGACCGCTGCTTCAGAAAACATAGATAACGCGTCCGAGGCGTTCTCTCCTTCCGAAACCGTCGTGGCTGTCAGACGCCGGTATACACCGCCTTGAACCGGCAGAACAGTTTCGCACCTGAAACAAGAAATGGTGCAATGGGACGGAGGAGCGCATTTGACTGCAGTCGACATAAGGTTGCATTTATGACACGGCCAGGCCAACTCGTGAATAACGGGAATCACCTCCACCATAGAGTCTGTACCAGCAAATGCTTGAGACAGGGCACTAAACACAGGGTGTCTCAAACGGCCGCGTCACCTTTTTTCAAGCATAGTGCGGTAGAGAGGACAACACATGTCGTCGAGATCCTCACACCAAAGACCTCCAGACTTCAACCTGATATTGAAATAAAATGAATGAAACTGTATACAGTCTACCGTCGAGAAGTCCCGAAGGCTATTTACAAGTGACGAAAAAATAAAATCCAAAGCACCAAATTGGATGTGCATTCAGAGAGAACAGGCGGAACGTTCCGCCCCAAACAAGATCCGTCAACCGTTAATCACACGGGCTTACATGATCGCGCGTTCGAGAGCGCTGTCGGCGGCGATGGCTGCGTCCTGGTCGAAGTAGCAGACACGGCAAAAGTTACCAAACTCCCCGTCGTTTGCTTCACAGCCAAGCGTTCCGTACGGGTCACCGTCCGCGCAAGAGTCGTCACACACGCGTCCCGTGATGCCGTTGGCGTCGGCCTGGGGACACTCGTCCTCGACGCAGCTGTCCAAGGCAATAGAGAAGGTGGGGATCAGATAGAGCAGGTTGGATGACCAGATTACGGGCGACCACAAGAAGGGAGAAGTCAAACAAATACCGGGCGAAAGAAGTGTAGGAAAAGTGCAAAACGATAGGTGACGAAAAAGAACCAAACAAATCGAAATCAGAAAGAGAGGGAGAGGGATAACAGCGACTCTGGATTCAAGCATGTACCGGTAATCTCGAAATCTACGAGTATCCTACTCGAGTCAGGTATACTGTGGTAACAGTATGTATCGGCATGGTATAGAAGATACCGATACGAAAGATTGGCGGCGCCTTTGGGTGATATCGACACAGTTTACACGGATAACTCACAATTCGTTCTTCCACTTCTCTGTCCTTTGCCACTTAGGAACCTGCCCCGGCGGGGTTTCCTTCCACTTTTGGTTTCGCCGCCACCTGAAATGCATGCAATAAGACAGGGTCAGTGAAGAGTACCATGTTCTTTTTTCCCGCTCATGACATTGAGAAACTATGAAATGTTCAAGCATCACAACAAGATGCAAGCATGCAGGCGCACCGAAACACTCCAAAACTCCCACATGAGGAGACCCTACCTGATCCAAAACTTACGTCGAGGAATGTTGACCACTGTGCCACTGATCTCATCGATCAAGTCTGAAACAGACAATTATCTAGCACAAACTGTGATGCTTGAGGAGGTGCGGGCCGAGGCCGTCGGATGCGATTCGAAATATCATTTGTTCGACTCTCTTTTGTATGGAAGTATTATTTGGCTGTCGTGACACAATCTATGAAAAGTCCGTCCCGACATTCTCGCAAAAAAGGTACTTAAAGTGCCCCGATCGCGGCATAGTTTAAGCATCCAACGTACTTGGGTGTTTCGGATTCACGCTGCCACTTGGGCAACTCGTCGTTGTCCGCGTCCCCTTTCCACTTTTCGTTGTCCCTCCATGGCTGGAGCTTGCGGCCGTTACGCTTGCCCGTAGACCTCGCGCCGCGTTCGTGGCTGCGTTTCCATGACTTGAGGTTTTTGGAGACGTTCGAGGCGCTCTCTCCTTCCGGAACCGACGTGGCTGTTAGAAGCCGGTACGCGCCGCCTACAACAGGGAGGCCAGTCTCACACCTGAAACAGGAACGGTGCAACAGAGTAGAGGAAAACATTAGAGCGCCGTCTTCAGTTTCCCTCTACGGCATACAGCCGACGCAAATCAACATATGTTTGCCAACAGAAAAGTCAGAATATAAATCGTTGTGCGCCCGGGACAAAAATGGACACGTGGTTTCGTGTGCACTTGGTAGGCGCATACTGTACCGAACCATCTGCTATGAGCAAAGAAGAAACCTTGAAAAAAAAGGTACGTTTCGGAGTCAGTCATGAACTCGCGCGTCTGAGTCTCTTGGAAGTACTGAGTACCGGGGTACTAGATGCTGAAATGACTTGATCGCGAGTCCCCGGGGTACAAGATGCTGAACTCAGTGATCAGCCGGGACACTATGAGCCTATAGTAGCACAGTACAAACATTACAGCATTTTTGAATATATGAACGCCATCAATCGGAACTAGTTGTACCAAACCAAATCAATCAATCTTTAATCGCACAGGCTTACATGATCGCGCGTTCGTCAGCGCTGTCGGCGGCGATGGCTGCGTCATCGTCGAAGTAGCAGACACGGCAAAAGTTACCAAACTCCCCGTCGTTTGCTTCACAGCCAAGCGTTCCGTACGGGACACCGTCCGCGCAAGAGTCGTCACACACGCGTCCCGTGATGCCGTTGGCGTCGGCCTGGGGACACTCGTCCTCGACGCAGCTGTCCAAGGCGGTAGAGAAGGTGGGGATCAGATAGGGCAGGTTGGACGACTAGATTACGGGCGACCACAAGAAGGGAAAAATAAAACACACCGCGAGAAAACGAAGAGTGGTGAAAGATAAGTGACGAAGAAGAAATACACAAATCTCGAGCGGAATAAGAGGGGTAACAGCGGCTCTGGCTTCAAGCATGTACCGCTAACCTAGAAATCTACAAGTATCCCATTCGAGTCAGGTGTACCGTGCAAATAACATGAATCGGCATGGTATGAGGATACCGACACGGAAGATTGGCGGCGACGTTGGGTGATATCGACACAGTTTGCACGGATAACTCACAATTCGTTCTTCCACTTTTCTGTCCTTTGCCACTTAGGAACCTGCCCCGGCGGGGTTTCCTTCCACTTTTGGTTTCGCCGCCACCTGGAATGCATGCAATAATACAGAGTCAGTGAAAAATATCACGTTCTTTTTTCCCGCTCATGACGTTAAGAAATTCTGAAATGTTCAAGCATCACAACAAGATGCAAGCATGCAGGCGCACCGAAACACTCCAAGCTCCTGCATGAGGAGATTTATACTTTCTCCATAACCTGGCTCGAGAAATATTGAACACTGTTAGGCATGGGAATGGATTCGTTATACGTAAAAACTAATGGTGTCGCATGGTCGAGATCTTAGAAAACACAAGTATTTTGGAAATCAACCAATCCGTGAAAGGGAACAAAACCCTTCGCCACCAAAAAACTGTGCGATGATGCTACCTCTCAAAAGAAAATGGAAACCTGTGCGGGGGTCGACGTCGCGCTGATAAGCTACTCTACGAGCTGAAACAAATCAGCATAGCTTTTTGCACAAAACGTCTCGCTGGACAGCGCACCACGAAGCCTAGAGACTAGAGCAGCAGGGTAGACACGAGCGCGCGATCGTGAGCGAATCGTACGTTTTTGGTGGCCCTTTGGGACAGGCAGCCGGTAGCACAAGAATGCTCCCCCCCTATGAAACATATCTTGTGCAGATCACAGCTCAGGGTATGAGGTCCTGGTTTACTGCTGTTGGGCACGGGGTGTAAACAACAAAGATGCTCACAGACCCCCATTGACAATCGGCTGCTTGTTGCCATACTGACTTTGTCCGAGACCGGGGTTTCGACTGCGGCTGTCCGCATATTCGAGGAAGCGCGCCCCACCTCTAGATTACGGGCAAGTTGTTGCTGTGCTTGCAGCTGGGCTTGAGCCATGCGGTCAAGGTTACATTCACTACGTTCTGCATTATTCTGTTGTGTGTGCTCGTCCGTACCTACCACTGTCTGGAAAGATAAGGAACCTTTTATTTTCTTATTTATGCTTGAATCATGCCTAAAATTCCGGACAGCTTGGTACATACGGTAGAGTATTTTTACACGATTGATTTATCACGTGAGATAGCAGTGATGCATTCGCATCTGAACGGTAGCGGTGACGCTGCCCCCTGCATTCAAGGTCCGATCACAGATGGTCTTCGCTGCGGCGATAGCACCGAGAGTGATGGCAATCGCTCGCTTGTGGCCGCGTTCATGCCTGGCACCGTTGGCCCAACACAATGAAGACTGGACGCCCTTGTTTTTTTTTATTCTTCATCCTGGGATATTGCTTCTCGAACTTGCCATGCATGATAAGTTGACTTAAGATGGTCAGCTGTTGGAGCGAATTTCTTGTGGACTACAAATGTCGGATTCAAGGGGCGGGTTACATTGCTGTGTGCACAAAGTCTTAGCGGGGGGGGATGACACCTATCGATTATTTAGTATGTCGAACAATTTGTCAACGCAAAGAAAGTACGGATACGACGTGAACAAGACTAATTTTTCCGCATACTTTCAATCGGAAATACGAAAAAAAAGTATGTAGATCAATTTACAGCCAGCCAGCCCTTTTTCTCGATTGATTGGACGTATCCATCTTACGCAATCATCCTATTCGTCTCCTGTATCGAGTAGTCAGGCATTTGCTGCGACCGTGAACGTAGTCTAATACAAATAATCAGGGTGGTGGCAGGCAATTAAAAAAAAACTTGAAACAATTTTTTCGAACGGTTTGTCGAATAGGCAGGACATTAAACGTCTAAAACCACATCAATATGCCAAACTCCTGTGCCATCGATGACATTGATCGAGCCTAAAACAGACCAATATCTAACGCAAACTGTAATGCTAGAAGAGGTGCGGGCCAAGGACGTCGGATGCGATTCGAAATATAATTTGTTCGACTCTATTGTACAAAAACACTCCTAACAGTCAGTCTGTAGTGACATAGACCGACCAGACATTCGTGCAAAAAAGGCGCTTAGAGGGCCCCGATCACGGCACACAGTAGAAATCAAACGTACTTGGGTGTTTCGGATTCACGCTGCCACTTGGGCAACTCGTCGTTGTCCGCGTCCCCTTTCCACTTTTCGTTGTCCCTCCATGGCTGGAGCTTGCGGCCGTTACGCTTGCCCGTAGACCTCGCGCCGCGTTCGTGGCTGCGTTTCCATGAGTTGAGGTTTTTGGCAACGTTCGAGGCGCTCTCCCCTTCCGCGACCGTCGTGGCCGTTAGACGCCGGTATACGCCGCCTTCAACAGGGAGGCCAGTCTCGCACCTGAAACAAACGGTGCAACAGAATAGCGGGAAACGTTGGTGTGCCGTCTTCAGTTTTCCTCTACGGCACATAGCCGACGCAAATCAAAATTTGGGCGAGCGGAAAAATGAGAGCATGTATCGTTGTGCACCCTGCGCAAACATGGATACCTGGCACTACAGTAGCACGTAGTTATGTTTGTACCTGGTAGGCACTTACTGTGTAACGACTACCCGGTATGAACACAGAAGAAGCTCGAACAAAAGGTCATTTTTCGGAGTCAGGCATCAACTCGCGAATCCGAGTCCCTCGAAAGTGCTGGTCCCGGGGTACCAGATGCTCCAATGAATTGCTCGCGAGCCCCCGGGGTACCAGAAGCTGAAACTAGTGATCAGCCGGGACACCATGAGCCTATAGTAGCACAGTACAAACAATATACCATTTTTGAATGAACGCCATCAATCGGGACTAGTTGCGACAAACAAGATCCGTCAACCGTCAAATCACACGGGCTTACATGATCGCGCGTTCGAGAGCGCTGTCGGCGGCGATGGCCGCGTCCTGGTCGAAGTAGCAGACACGGCAAAAGTTACCAAACTCCCCGTCGTTTGCTTCACAGCCAAGCGTTCCGTACGGGTCACCGTCCGCGCAAGAGTCGTCACACACGCGTCCCGTGATGCCGTTGGCGTCGGCCTGGGGACACTCGTCCTCGACGCAGCTGTCCAAGGCAATAGAGAGGGTGGGGATCAGATAGAGCAGGTTGGACGACTAGATTACGGGCGACCACAAGAAGGGAAAAATACAGCAAACACCGAGCGAAAGAAGTGGTGGAGAAGCAAAAAAAAGACAGGTGACGAAAAAGAACCAAACAAATCAAAAGAAGAAAGAGAGGGAGAGGGGCAACAGCGACTCTGGCTTCAAGCAGGCACCGGTAATCCAAAAATCTACTAGTGTCCCATTCGAGTCAGGTATACTGTGTCAACAGTATGTATCAGCACGATATAGAAGATACCGACACGAAAGATTTGCAGCGCCTTTGGGTGATATCGACACAGTTTGCACGGATAACTCACAATTCGTTCTTCCACTTCTCTGTCCTTTGCCACTTAGGAACCTGCCCCGGCGGGGTTTCCTTCCACTTTTGGTTTCGCCGCCACCTGAAATGCATGCAGTAAGACAGGGTCAGTGAAGAGTACCATGTTCTTTTTTCCCGCTCATGACATTGAGAAACTATTAAATGTTCTATCATCACAACAAGATGCAAGCATGCAGGCGCACCGAAACACTCTAAAACTCCCACATGAGATCATACTTTCTCCATAACCTGGCTCGAGGAATATTGACCACTGTGCCACCGATCCCATCGATCAAGTCTGAAACAGACGATCATCTAGCACAAAAGGAGGTGCTCGAGGAAGTGCGGGTTAAGGCCGTCGGATGGATTCGAAATACCATTTGGTCGCTGTTTTTGTACGAACGAAAGTATTTTAATCGTCTGACGTGACACTATCCAAGAATAGTTCGACCCGACCAAGAATAGTCCGTCCCGACATCCTTGCAAAAAAGGGCGCATAGAGGGCCCCGATCACGGCACACGGTAGAAATCAAACGTACTTGGGTGTTTCGGATTCACGCTGCCACTTGGGCAACTCGTCGTTGTCCGCGTCCCCTTTCCACTTTTCGTTGTCCCTCCATGGCTGGAGCTTGCGGCCGTTACGCTTGCCCGTAGACCTCGCGCCGCGTTCGTGGCTGCGTTTCCATGACTTGAGGTTCTTGGCAACGTTCGAGGCGCTCTCCCCTTCCGCGACCGACGTGGCTGTTAGACGCCGGTATACGCCGCCTTCAACAGGGAGGCCAGTCTCGCACCTGAAACAGAAACGGTGGAACAGAATAGCGGAAAACGTTAGAGCGCCGTCTTCAGTTTCTCTCTACGGCATACAGCCGACGCAGATCAACATTGGGCGAGCAGAAAAATGAGACAAGTTATAGGTGTGCGCGCGGAACAAATATAGATACATACTTTTGTTTTGTACCTGGTAGGCACTTACTGTGTAACGACTACCCGGTATGAACACAGAAGAAGCTCGAACAAAAGGTCATTTTTCGGAGTCAGGCATCAACTCGCGAGTCCGAGTCCCTCGAAAGTGCTGGGTCCCGGGGTACCAGACGCTCTAACGACTTGCTCGCGAGTCCCCAGGGTGCCAGAAGCTGAAATCAGTAAGAAGTCGGAACACTATTGAGCCTATTAATAGCGCTGTACAAAGATGATAGCATTTTTGAATGAACGCCATCAGTTGGAACAAGTTCCAACAAACAAGATCCGTCAACCGTCAAATCACACGGGCTTACATGATCGCGCGTTCGTCAGCGCTGTCGGCGGCGATGGCTGCGTCCTGGTCGAAGTAGCAGACACGGCAAAAGTTACCAAACTCCCCGTCGTTTGCTTCACAGCCAAGCGTTCCGTACGGGTCACCGTCCGCGCAAGAGTCGTCACACACGCGTCCCGTGATGCCGTTGGCGTCGGCCTGGGGACACTCGTCCTCGACGCAGCTGTCCAGGGCAATAGAGAGGGTGGGGATCAGATAGAGCGGGCTAGACGATTAGATTACCTTCGACCAGAAAAGGAGAAAAACCAAACAAACCTCGACCTGGAGAAAAGTAGCCGAAGATAAGTGAAGAAGAAAAACAATACAGGTTTCGGGCGAAAAGAGAGGCAACAGCGACTCTGGCTTCAAGCATGTACCGGTAGTCAAGCAATCCACGAGTATCCAAAATGATTCCGGTATATTACAAAGCATGATGGTGTTCAGTTTTCCCGGCGGTGAGTTGTTGCTCCCCAGCCTCCCGACCGGTGTCGCCGTCGGCGGCCTGGGTTCGCGCCCCCCGGGTCTAGTTCTCACCCGAGACTCGTGGCCGGCGCGGCGCGCTCTTGGAAGTCGAAAAAAAAAAAAGTCCGTTTCACGGAGTACCTAGAGTACTCTTTGGCCAAGCCACGCAGGCGACGTTAAGCTCGGTCTTCTGTTTCATGTCCCGCAAGTTCAGTTCCCGCACGCACGCACACATAGCGCAGAAAGGGACCCATTCACGGCTTTGCTCAGGCCACCGCCCGCTGGCGGTACGGTATCGGAGCGTGGGTACGCCTCTTTTGTCATGCAACGGGATGTCCAGATGGATGGGTGGATCATGGCGATCTGCATGCAGCGAAGCGAACGATCCCACCGCATGCTTTCGTAGCTTCTATCTTCAACAACAGAAATAGCAACAGCAACAGCAACATATCGCGGGGCACGCTAGGTGGCCGCCGCAAAGTGGTGAAGCACGGCGTTGGGGTTTCGGCCTAGCCCCGTGCGACCTCGCGTTTGCGTGTGCCGGTGTGTTTGGACTATGTTTATTGATTCCTGTCACTCTCAGATCCTCAGATACGTGCATATGCGAACTCGATCAACACAGACCATAGCGCATCGTACCGCGGCGGTGGCGCCTAAAGAAAAATCATGGCGACCGCAAGCCCAATTTGATTCCCGGCGATAGCACTCGACAGCGACGGTGGATACACGCAACTCGCACACGCGAGGCATCCTCCACAGCAGGTGGTTCTCGTGGTCCAACCCGCTCCCTCCGGCGTGCTCTAGAACTTGTGTATCGGCCATCGCTGTTCGATGGCAGACGTTTGAATTTTGAGCGGAACTCATGTCGGAAAATATACCGCCACAGCCACCTCCTGATCCCCGGTTTTTGGCGAGGCCACCCCTTGGTGATTCCCTACCCATATATGCCCGCGCCGTCAGCAGACAGGCCGCGTGGCAGCCACATGCACTACCTAGGCCATCGTGCGCTTGCCAACCGGTCGTAGAAACTTCAAAACCTCACCCCAACGCTTCGAGCTCCTCCTATGTTCCTCTCCGACGCTGGGTACCCCATATTTCGTTTATTTGGCACCAGTTTCGTTCGTTTTAAAGTCCCCTGGGACTTTAAAAAACGAAATGTGAAAACGGAGGGATCGAGATGTCTCCTTCTATTTTTTTTAATTTTGACCAATAAAACTCACGTGCTCTTTGGTTCTGCTCTTCATTTTTTTTTTTTTCTTTTTTTTTTGCGCCCGTTAGGACCGGCCCTCAGATCTTTTGTCCTTTTCTCTTATTTCGTTTCATGTGCGTGCGTGTACTCGAAGCACGGCACAGCGAGCGAGCCCGGCGCCGTCGCAGGTGTCAGTGGATGCTGGTGGTTAAAGGGGGGGTTGCAAGGAGCGCGGTCGCCGTTTTCGTGGATAGGCGTCGTGTGTGCCTCGAGACACGAAGGAAGCATGAAACCCATTGAGCTCTGTCTGGCCTCAATCTAAAAATTATATCAAGTATGCACGAATCCGTAAGGGTCGTTCGGGATTGCAACATAAGATTCAAGCGGTGCTTATTTTTGCGTACAAAGCTGAAGTTCATCGAGAGACGTACGCAGTCTGAGCACCAAAATTGTCGAGCTGGCGAACGAGGGTCACGGTGAGAACCGGGCTTCACGCGGGGCGGGCGACGTGGCTCACAGTGACAGAGAGGGAGGAAAGCTTTACCCGGACCAATCCGGTGGCAAGGTGGTCGCGAAAGGGGCGGGCGGCGTACGAGGCTGAGAGAGAAGCTCTGCTGTTCGATTTTTTTTTTTTTTTACTGGTGCAAGGTGTTCCGATCAGAGAGAAAATTATTACATCAGAAGGGACGGGGATTTTTTTTTCTTTCCAAAATTTTCGGTTTCATTTTTATTGTTTTTGCGGTGCTCCTGCTGTGCCGTGCTGTGCCTTCTCTTTCGTACATACCAGGTACATGGCAGCATATCTAAAGAAGAACACAAATACCCTACCTGGGGTATGTACGTACGTACGACATGTGAGCGAGCGTAGCGGGTGGAACCGCCCGCGACGCGGAGCGTATGTGGCGTCCGAGGTGCTTTCTCCTCAATGAATGAAGCATGGCGGTGGGACTCTTGGCAATATCAAGTCGTCAGTTCGCAACTACAACAATCATAATAAATATATATTCAAGCATCGACCTTCTGTCCGCTTCGCATACTTTTGATGTACTTTTCCTTCCTGAGCGAGCGTAGCGGGCGGCGTGGGTTGCCCGCGGAGCGAAGCGCCTTGTTCATGCGTACGCTGATTTCACTTTTTTTTCAAGGTGTACGATGTGCTTCAGTCGTAATGACTTGTAGCATCGGGGACACAGACGGCAATCCGTCTGCCTCACCCCGCGTCGACGTGGCCTCAGGATTGATACGGCAAATAACTTCGCACCGAGCAGGCGGTTCCCCGAGGAACGTCGAGAGGCTTCGAAGCGAACCGGGAGGAGGCGCCAGAAGAATACTCTTGGCGCGGCCGCCGTTGCGAACCCAATCAAGTGCCCGGTGACCCTCTGCAGGTCTAAGTGTTGCCCGTGATGCCTACACCCGGAAAAAAACAACAAATACATATTTTGGAGGCCACAAGCTCAAGCGCAAAAAACAAACGTTCGTGATCTCTCATGGCCAGAAACACCGCTCGCGGCGTGAGTGTTTTACTTGATTTTGGAATGAAACTGTTTTTCGCTCAAATGGAACAGGTGTACCTGATTTTAGCAGAAACCTTAAAAAGTTGAACACCAATTTCGAAACGGGTCTTAAAATCTTGGCACGGCCAAAATTAGAAACACGCATGCGCTGTTAACATCAACATTTCTCTGCGGTTTGCTAGTTTGTGTCACCACTAGGGGGAGCCGTGTATGCATGGTTATGATATTGAATGCATACTTTTTTCGAACATATCTCTTCGTACGACGAGCAGTTTTTGGCAAAACGCCAAGTAGTCGACACGATAAGCCGGTCACATTGGTCGAGGTTCGAGCGCGATTCGAATCCTCTGGAGCGCGTGGCAAGCCCTCAAAGTTTTGTTTTGGAGGGAGTAGATACGATTTCCCTGCTTTCAGTGCAAAGGGCCTCATTTGGTACTTCACGTACTGGTAACATATCCTCAGCTCTGTGCCCTTTCACGAGTACACAGGCAAGACATGTACCAGGCAGACAACAGACAACAGGCAGGGAGCACAACGTTACAGCGCTGCCGCCCAAAAGCACCAGCAGGCAACACCGTGCGTGCGCGGCACCCATCTGCGCTGTACTGATGTGGATGGTTGTGTTCATCGGAGCTGCGGTCCGCATTCTACCATCTACCTATCTTTGCTGCTGCTGTGTGCGACAGACACACGCACACTCCGGACGGAAATGTGAGCACCATTTGGACCGAATATTAGTACGCCCAAGGTCTATCTATTTATGATTTGTTGGGTTTCTTGCCCCGAGCACATACATTACTGCTCCCGTAGACAGCAGATACATACATGCACAGCAGATACAATGCAGAGAACACGAACAACTTTACAGTCCTGCTCAACAGCACAAGAAGCGTCCAAAAACACCAAGCGAGTACGGCGTACTGTGGCGGCTGGTTGCTTTATCGGAGGCCGCAATCCGTCACGCGTAATCACCACCTCTCTCTTCTGCTGTGCTGAGGACGTGGGTGTGTCCGGTGTGTCGCTCGCCGCCGGAAAAAAGAAAAAAGAAAAAAGGATCTTTCGCAATATTTTCGAATGGTTACGATGCCAAATTTTGGACATGAAGACGCGAGTTCGATCCTCGCAGATCTCAACGTTTTAACCATTTTTTTTATGTTGTCTACGTAACCCAGACAACACAGACGACACACAGCACTATAGCAGTGCAGGGCGCGTGCTTCAACCAGCTGGCTACAACGCTACAACACGCCTGTCGCCTGCCAGAGCAGGACGCAACACCACGCGTGTGCGGTATTATTGTCCGCGCCCTACTGCTGTGGCTCCCTACTCTGTAGTTGATTTTATATCGGACCCTGCGATATGTAGCGCTGAGGGTCCCTGCTCTTCTTGTGATTTACGCCCATGCTGCCACAGGTACGACAACGCTGGTGCTGCTAATTTAGTGCAGTAGTGGTGTGGAGCCGAGTGCGGCCGAGAGTTTCAGCCCCTCCTTCGGTACATCCCTTTCTACCTGTGTAAATATTACCCCACCACTGAACCGCAGCGTTCCGTGTGTCACGCGTGTGTGTACGGTGTTTCACGCGGGAGGTACTTTCGAACCTGTTTTATGTCGGCAGTCTCGGTTTTTTTGTGCGGGAGAACCCTTCGCCGTGAGCGCCACAACAAAGATATGCATTAACACACTGACAAATGTGATGCAATGTATGGCGGGATCATCGAAAAAATTGAAAAAAAAACGACTTTAGTCAAATGCAACAACTAGGCACTCGTATTTCCATTCGTATTTTGTCCCCGAAAGAGTAAGTGCAGTTCCAAAAGGGTCTACACGTCTGTATGTACGGTGGTGACATGGAGAAATTTGGTAACGTCGTAATGTTGTATCATGTGCATGCTGTATGGTTTTCAATTCGTTCTTGCGCCACTCGCCGGGGCATGTCCCGGGAGGCAACCTTGATTGTCTTGCTGTAAGTATGTATCGGCATGATACAGAAGATACCGACAGGGAAGTGGAAGTGTGGTGAGCTTAAGATTTATTTTTACCAATCCGCCGGAGGATAAAAAAAAAAACACACGCACACACACGGAAGATTGGCGGCGCCTTTGGGTGATATCGACACAGTTTGCACGGATAACTCACAATTCGTTCTTCCACTTTTCTGTCCTTTGCCACTTAGGAACCTGCCCCGGCGGGGTTTCCTTCCACTTTTGGTTTCGCCGCCACCTGGAATGCATGCAATAAGACAGGGTCAGTGAAAAAAATACCACGTTCTCTTTTCCCGCTCATGGCATTGAGAAATTCTGGAATGTTCCAAGCAACACAACAAGATGCAAGCATGCAAGCGCACCGAAACACTCCTAGCTCCCACATGAGGGGATCATACCTGATCCACAACCTGGCCCGAGGAATATTGACTACTGTGCCGCTGATCCCATAGATCAAGTCTGAAACAGACAATCATCTAACACGAACTGTGATGCTCGAAGAGGTGCGGGCCAAGGCCCGTCGGATGCGATTAGAATATAATTGGTTCGACTGCATTGTACCAAAATATTAAAACAGTACCTCCTGACGTAAATCTATGAACAGTCCGCCCTGACATTCGTGCAAAAAAGGCGCTTAGAGGGCCCCGATCACGGCACAGTTTTAAGCATCAAACGTACTTGGGTGTTTCGGATTCACGCTGCCACTTGGGCAACTCGTCGTTGTCCGCGTCCCCTTTCCACTTTTCGTTTTCCCTCCATGGCTGGAGCTTGCGGCCGTTACGCTTGCCTTCAGACCTCGCGCCCCGGGTGTGGCTGCGTTTCCATGACTTGAGGTTCTTGGCAACGTTCGAGGCGCTCTCTCCTTCCACGACCGCCGTGGCCGACAGACGCCGGTATATGCCGCCTACAACAGGGAGGCCAGTCTCGCACCTGAAAATGAAACGGTGCAACAGAATGTCGGAAAACGTTAGAGCGCCGTCTTCAGTTTCCCTCTGCGGCACAGCCCATGCAGATCAACATTTTTGCGAACGGAAAAACCAGAGGAAAAATCGTTGTGCGCCCGGAACGAAAAAAGACACCTTGTACTGGTACATAGTTTTGTTTTGTAGGCACTTACCGTAGCGAACTATCTGCTATGAGAAAAAACAAAACGTTGAATAAAAGGTCATTTTTTGGAGTCAGGCATCAACTCGCGAGTCCGAGTCCCTCGAAAGTGCTGGGTCCCGGGGTACCAGATGCTCAAACGAATTGCTCGCGAGCCCCCGGGGTATCAGAAGCTGAAACTAGTGATCAGCCGGGACACTATGAGCCTATAGTAGCACAGTACAAACAATATACCATTTTTGAATGAACGCCATCAATCGGGACTAGTTGCGACAAACAAGATCCGTCAACCGTCAATCACAAGGGCTTACATGATCGCGCGTTCGTCAGCGCTGTCGGCGGCGATGGCTGCGTCCTGGTCGAGGTAGCAGACACGGCAAAAGTTACCAAACTCCCCGTCGTTTGCTTCACAGCCAAGCGTTCCGTACGGGACACCGTCCGCGCAAGAGTCGTCACACACGCGTCCCGTGATGCCGTTGGCGTCGACCTGGGGACACTCGTCCTCGACGCAGCTGTCCGGAGTAATAGAGAAGGTGGGGATCAGATAGAGCAGGTTGGACGACTAGAATACGGGCGACCACAAGAAAGGAAAAATAAAGCAAACACCGAGCGAAAGAAGTGGTGGAGAAGCAAAAAAAAGATAGGTCACAAAGAAGAACCAAACAAATCAAAAGCAGAAAGAGGGAGAGGGGTAACAGCGGCTTTGGCTTCAAGCAGGCACCGGTAATCCAATCTACTAATCTACTAGTGTCCCATTCGAGTCAGGTATGCTGTGCCAACAGTATGTATCAGCACGATATAGAAGATACCGACACGAAAGATTTGCAGCGCCTTTGGGTGATATCGACACAGTTTACACGGATAACTCACAATTCGTTCTTCCACTTTTCTGTCCTTTGCCACTTAGGAACCTGCCCCGGCGGGGTTTCCTTCCACTTTTGGTTTCGCCGCCACCTGGAATGCATGCAGTAAGACAGGGTCAGTGAAAAATACCACGTTCTTTTTTCCCGCTCATGACATTGAGAAATTATGAAATGTTCAAGCATCACAACAAGATGCAAGCATGCAGGCGCACCGAAACACTCCAAAACTCCCACATGAGGAAATCATACTTTCTCCATAACCTGGCTCGAGAAATATTGACCACTGTGCCACCGATCCCATCAATCAAGTCTGAAACAGACGATCATCTAGCACAAAAGGAGGTGCTCGAGGAAGTGCGGGTTAAGGCCGTCGGATGGATTCGAAATACCATTTGGTCGCTGTTTTTGTACGAACGAAAGTATTTTAATCGTCTGACGTGACACTATCCAAGAATAGTTCGACCCGACCAAGAATAGTCCGTCCCGACATCCTTGCAAAAAAGGGCGCATAGAGGGCCCCGATCGTGGCACACGATAGAAATCAAACGTACTTGGGGGTTTCGGATTCACGCTGCCACTTGGGCAACTCGTCGTTGTCCGCGTCTCCTTTCCACTTTTCGTTGTCCCTCCATGGCTGGAGCTTGCGAGACCGTGAAGACTTGGTCCTCGACTCCGTCGGCAAATCTTCCGCGGCTAGCGGCGGTTCAAACCTAATAAATGAATAAGCGCCGATTGTTTAGCATTTAACAAAAGGCCACGAGTTGGTGGCATTCGATACTGATTAAACTTTATTGTGTGAAACATATGCAACTGTTTTATGTTGTTTTTACCCGCCTCGTGACGGCCACGAAAGCCTTTTTTGTCACTATGTATGCGTTGCGTTCGTAGATTGAGACCACCGTATGCGTGAGAGGGGACAGTTCAGGCGTAGCGACACCAAATGTCGACGCGGTGGCTACGAAAACGTTCCGAGATAATCTCTTGCCCGACGAAGACAAGGAAGACTAAATCGACACATCGACATGGTTGCGGTTTTCTCACGTGGAGCACATGATGACGCGGCCGCCCCGGCGCTGAGCCACGCTGTCGGCCAACAAGGCGGTCTCGAGGTTGTTGAAGCAGAAGCGGCACTTGGGGCCGTGGTCTCTCCAGTTGCAGTTGTAGTCGCCGTAGCGTCCCGAGCCGCAAGATTCGTCACATACCTACAGAGGGGAGAGTTGGCATTGACGAAAGCAGTTTCAGAGTCCTTAGTATTTTCAGCTTCCTCATATTTATACCATGTTCTAATATATCAAGCTGCAAGTTTTTTTATTGAATCACACCCATATAGAGTACTGATCAAATTCCTGCACGAGCCCAGTCAATGAGGCGAAGTTGATGAGCGATTGGCGGGGCGTAGGGGGGTCGGCGGAGAAAGGGGGCAACACGGAGTGGGTGGGTGGGTCGGGGGGGTGGGGCGCATAGCATGGCCACTATCAAAGTCGAGCAGGGGGGGGGGATGTGATAAGACCTCCTTTTCGACAGAGTCTACTATTCGTACTAACAGTTTACCGTGTCTTTCTTCAGTCCACACGTGTCGCTGCAGTCCGAAGCTTCAGGAGGCCGCATGGTATCGCACATGATGACATGCGAAGCCTCTTGATCGCCCTCCATCGATGACCTCGCGAGCGCCAGCGACTGCTCCTTCTTGCGTGCCTCGTTCACGTCAACGTAGCAGAGGCGACACATGGACCCGTATACATCCGAGTCGCCGGCTCCGCAAAGGAAACCACCGAATCGGGGGGATTCACCGGCGCAGGTGTCGTCACAGACAGTCGAGGTGCCGACGGGAAGATCCACGATGTCGTCGCTGCCGCAAGTGGTGTGGCACACCGCACTGTTGTGGGAAAGACGGCGGCCCGTAGCTGTGGCCTTCTTCGTGTCTTTCAAGGACGCCAGGTTGCCCTCGTCGACCATGCTGCCATGGATGAAGAGGGTCTGGCCCGCAACGGCATCGGACACCGTGGTGTGGTCGACGTGCTCGTACCCGACGTACGAAATCTGTGACGTTACAAGTGTGTCAGGAAGGGAGAACGGAACATAGCGCGTTATAACAAGCTGGGCCAGCCCAAAAACGAACAAAGTGTCCAGAAGACGTCGTATCGTGTAAACCCCTGAGAAGTAGTCCTTGAAGTTTGGAGCAGACATGAAGGAATACTCCAAACTCATTATTTTTCACCACGAATTTCGTAAAAACATCGTTCCCGATCAAAGCGAAAATTTCCGGAGACATAGCTGAAAACTCAACGACAAGACATGCATAAATTCCATTGCCCAATTAGCCAGCCATCCAGAGATATTGCCGAAAACACGATGTTTATTCGTAAGTGCGTCAATACTTGAGCAGCACGAAGCCGCGCACCCATCCCGGACTGGGCCTGCGCTGATCCTACTGCAACACCTACAGAAAGTATAACGAAGCTGCAGCATAGCTGAAAACCCAAGGACGAGACAGGCATAAGTTTCATTGCCCAATTCGCCAGCCATCCAGAGATATTGCCGAAAACACGATGTTATTTCGTAAGTGCGTAAAGACTTGAGCAGCACGAAGCCGCGCACCCAGCCCGGACTGGGCCTGCGCTGATCCTACTGCAACACCTACAGAAAGTATAACGAAGCTGCAGCATAGCTGAAAACCCAAGGACGAGACAGGCATAAGTTTCATTGCCCAATTCGCCAGCCATCCAGAGATATTGCCGAAAACACGATGTTATTTCGTAAGTGCGTAAAGACTTGAGCAGCACGAAGCCGAGCACCCAGCCTGGACAGGGCCTGTGCTGACTCTACAGGAAGTATAACGAAACTGCAGCGGTCGCCTTCACGGCAGACTTGGTCGGTAGTGATTCCGTTGCATCCAAGTCTGTAATAATTTGTAGGAAACTCTAGCTCTACGGCACACACCCCATGGAAGCCGCGACTATCACACCAAGCTTGCAAATATGATTGTGAGTATTTTCATATTTTTTATCTCACCAGTCTCGGTTTTTGCTATTTAACCTCATGAGACAGGTACGGTAGTTAGTGCAAGAAGTTATGGTTTTCCTGCGATGCCCCGCCTAATTCTGCGAGTTTCGATCCGAAGTGTTGAACTCGTATTCAAAATGTGCAAGCAAAAGGAAAACCTGCTATGATAGTTCGTTTTTTTTTATGGCCGCTTTAGTATTTTTTAGAGATTGTATCGGTTATATCTCTGGAATAAAAGAAGAAAAGAAAAAAGGAGGAGGCTTCCCGTTACTTGGTTGGTGAATGATCAACACCGTGTCGAAAGAATCAAGGTTTTTCATAGCTTGAAAAGTTCGAGACGGGACGGGACGGTATTGTTTGAGCATGTTTGGCTTGAAAGAAATTAAGACGGGCCGGCAAAATAATGAAGAATATAGTTCGGCGGTCAGGACGGGACGGGACAGGGTGGGTGTGAACATTTTCGACGGCACGGGCTGTACCGTACAATTGACTTTTTTTTCAAGGCGTGACGGAACGGTCAATAAAAATTATCACGACAGGACGGGACGGTATTTTTTTTCGCTCGACGGGACGGTGAGGCACATTTTGTTTTTTACAACGCGATGGAACGGTACTTTTTTTTTTTCGCGGCGGAACGGGATTTTGTGTCTTTTCTTTTCTGGACGGGACGTCACATTGCTTTTTTCTCGATGGTACGAGGCGGCACAGTTGGCTGAGATCGTGCTGCGGCGCAGGTACTGTAGTTCCGGTTGTGGCTGTTGTTTGTGATGGCAGTGCTGCTTATGATTGTTCGGCCACGTTTGTTAGGTGCGCATCCTCGGCGCCGGTGTGAGGTACGGCGGTGCGGGTGGCGGTACTATTGGTGTTTGCTGTTTGTCTCGTAATAATAGTACGTATTATTATTGATCTGTAAAATTTAGTGAACGTGTTGTGTATTTCGTCGTATTCTTTTTTTTTTGTCTAGACGGCTGTCCGTCAGAAGCCTACACTGCCGTCTCCTGGAGTCTTCGACAGGCGGAAAGAACGCACGTTGAAGTACTTACCTGGTACGAGTATCTACCTGGAAGGTGATATCCGAGAATAAGTATAAGATATATCGTACCAGTATAAGTATATTCAGGGTATATCTTGACGGGAAGGAGTGATGGCAAATATGGCGGAACAGGACGGTACAAGTTCTGTCGAAATGACGGGACGGTACGGGCAGATTTCGACTTCGAAACGGGACGGCATGGGCAGGTTTTGACCGCGGGACGGGAGGGTAGGGGTTTTGTCAACGGGACGGTAGGGCATATTTTCTCGACGGGACGGGACGGTAAAGTGCAGGGGGATACATTTTCTCCGTGGGACGGGACGGTACGAGTCAACGCTAGGTTCACTTCATGATGGGACGGGACGGCGATACCAATTTGACGATGGTTTTACAGTTTCGTCCCGTCAATAAACCATGAAAAGCCTTGAAAAAATTATATCCCAATATGGAAAACTGAGCGGGGCACGGCCCATCGACGGGTAGCAATAAACCATGAAAAAAACAATCATATATGGAATACTGAGCGGGGCACGGCCAATCGACGGGTAGCTCTGGTAAAACCATGGTTGGACCAGCTCGTAGAGCTGTAGTTTTTGTTCACATTCATGAAGGCTGACAAAATCACTTCAGTATTATTTTTGCCATTCCTGGAGAACGACGAAGCCGCGGCGCAGGCCACACAAACAAGTGCCCACGTGACACACGTTTATCGTTATACCTACCGTCCTGCTGTGGGACTACCAAAATTAGACTTCCAGTAGCACCAGGTAAAAGGCTAAGGCCGTTTCTTATGCAAGAACTTTTGGGTTCAATAATGGGCTCTTGTGCCTCTCCCGTTTGTGACCTCATTTTTGAAGTAGTGTAGGCAGTGTAGTTTCTTACACACGCGTATGCAAAAAAAAAGAAGCTTTCTTTATTTCGTATTATACGAAGACCAGAGGACGAAAGACCAAACCACGTCTGTCTGTACCCTGTACGACGCATCAGGTACCTGGTGAATGACATGTATACAGCAGCAGTACTCGTTCAAAGCAGACTTAGCCTCGAG
This sequence comes from Macrocystis pyrifera, assembly GCA_031763025.1. NCBI lineage: Eukaryota > Phaeophyceae > Laminariales > Laminariaceae > Macrocystis > Macrocystis pyrifera. The sequence goes on along the minus strand of JASSKH010000035.1, from coordinate 2,544,031 downwards.
CCACCCCAGCATCGCCCATCAGTACGTGTCGCCTCTGTGCGCGCAGCGACCGGCGCGACCGCACCCAGATGGCGAGCGTGCTCGGCGAGTCAAGAGGATCGTGTCGGCTCGACAAAATAAAACCTCACGGTGACAAACACCAGTGGTATATATATGAATATAAAACAAACTGCCCAGCGAGAGCTCGTCGTTCGTCCACAACTCCTCCTGGCGACAGATGGCTCAAATCCGCCGCACCGTCCCTCCCCGACGCCGTAGTGAAAATTTCTGGCCGAGGACCGGGCAAGAGTGGGCTTGTACGCGACCGCTTCTTCAGTCTATATATGCAGCATCTGAGCTGGTGTGCCGCGTCAAGTCGCGTAGATGTGTGATACCAGTACCTCTACTCACTGCTTGTTGTATTATTTTACTTTTTTGCACTTTTACTTTCCAGCCAAATATCAACGCCAATGGAAACGCGGAGCTATTAATAATGAAAATTTGAATTCCGAAGACACCCGCCAAAAAAATCAGGTACAGCTTGCTACGAGAACGAGTCTTACGACGGAAATTTTCGAACTTTGGGAAAAGCCCGAAAGAAAAAAAAAAAATGGGGCCGATGTTGGGCCAAGATCGGCTTCGGAAAAACTCAGGTGGACGTTCAGTTCGAAGCGGCGAGATTCCGAGTCCTCGACAGACATCGATCGACAAAACCAACGACTGCGCCATGATTTCTAGGCGGGGTGCGCTCGTTAGGGGCTCCGACCTACCCTAGGGTCACCGTGTTCACCCAACGGCCGGTCGTACTGGCCAGGGGTATGATGAAAGAACAGATAGCCGCTGGTGTGCAAAGAGCAAGGTGACAAGATTTCTCGATCCGTTTCGAAAAAACAGGCTTCTTTTCAGGTTCAGGAAGAGACTGTAGGACGCCGCCGGCAAGATCTCGCCCCCCAGACCGTGGGTCCATCTGGTAACTTCGAGGCCGTTATCTGTACTTGTTAGCCTCGCCCGACACCAAGCGGTTTGGCCGTGGGTTAAGTCAATGTCGAGATCGAATGTCCATCGTCGCACGAGCTGATTTTTATCAGCGTGTTGACACTTTGCAACGAAAAAAACAAATTGCGCCACCTTCAACCGTAAGGGAAAAAAAACTAAAAACAAACATTTTTTTCCCCCTTTTTTCCCACAGCGGCGGTATGAGGATATTTTCGGCTATTCCTTGAAACCAATGTATTCGAAAGAAAAATCTTTGACTTCGCGTTCCTACCGGTATTGTCATAGTCGTAGGTCCAACTCGTGGAAGGTTTTGCCCTCAGCGATCTTCTGCTAAAGTGACACACGACACGAAATTGGAACGTGGCAGTGTGGTGAGCTTAAGCTTTATTTTTACCAGTCCGCCGGAGGATGAAAAAGAAAAAAGCGATCTTCTGGATAAGCCGTGGACACAGGTGTTGTCCCCCTTCTCCCCCCTGGTACGTGCCTGCATTTTTATCGTGCAATAGGGTTCAGCATTCCCACTGCTCGTCGATTTTCATCGAATTTTGCTAACTCGTGCCCTCGCACTTTCCGCTGATCATTTTTCATGCAAGAAAAAAATCTTAAACGTATGCATTCGGCTGGACTTGAACCCACGAAACCGATCTTAGTAGGCACGCGGACCACCTACCAAGCCAACGGGGACGCTGTTGGACTAAAAATACTATTATATAAAAACCTGTATAATGGCTCGGATAAGAATCTTACATTGCAACCTCTGGCCTTGAACATCTCAATTTGGAGCCCAGAATGTTCGAGGCCACCGTATCAAAACTGAGGTTCAGATTTTTTTGTGGTGAAACTGCCACGTTTTGGTTTGCAGAAGATTCTGTGTGTTGCCGTTCGTGGAAAGGGCTCAGTATTCAACCTACAGAAGAAAAATCTCGAACAACAAACGGCCTACATGGTAAGCCCAAGGTTAGTCAAGGGTGGTGTCAAGACAAGGATTCAAGGACAACTCAGGTTTGTGATTACCCTGTCAGTTAGTGCTTCTTGTTGGCGGCATAAGATGACCTTTTTTGTTGGCATCGAAATCTTCGAACTTCGGAAACTCGAATCTCGAGGTCGAGATTATTTTTCCAACTCTTCTTCCAGATGAAAGGCACAGAACGAAAAACACGAATCCCAGGATTTTCTCACTTGAAAGTGCATTTGATTCGTTTCTGATGGAAATCACTGGAAGGTTCGGCATTTTGAGAGCATCTTGGATTGTGTGAAGGTCTGAAATAGATATTCTCTTGTCTCATTGCGAAGAGCGAAGGCCGTTTTTTGTCTTCCCGAGCGAGGATCATTTTGATCTGAAACAAAACAAAGAGCCATTGCAAGGAAAGACGTTCACAGCCTTACATATCTGAAAATAGTCAACGTGAAAGCTTCGCCGCGCTTTACCGCCGCCACCAACCAGATACAGGTACGTTGTAAACAGCAGTTAACCCGACAGTCGCGGGGATTTGTCTCCGCAAGTAGTATCAATTCAATGCACCAGTCGCATAAAGCACCAGGTACGAGCACTTGCACAGCTAATGTAGATGTTTCAAGCGAAATATACTGCTTGTACTAAAACGAAAAAAAGGGAGGGGGAAACTCACGATCAACGCGAAACACGAACAAGTAGCCAGAAATCCGGAGAAATGAGCGAAGGCAAAAACACGAGACAGACGAAGTAGAACTCAGGATAACAAACATCATGAAACAAAGACATCGTGCTTAAGCTTTGTTTTAACCAATCCGCGCACGAAATCTAAAATATACGTGCATATATTATGTTTGACCTCATTCAAGACCATTTATCATACCTGGTGCATCTCGACGGGTAGCGTCAACCATAGGGCCTACTAAAAAGTGACAACTTGGTACACAAAAAAGCACTCAAGCTTCTTTTATGGCTCAGACACTAAAGAACTCACCAAGTTGGTGGTGACGAACTTGCTGGAGTAGCGCTGCCACAGCGGCCAGCTGTACGGGAAGTCGGAGATGGTGAGCCAAAGCGCCACGTCGTACGGGTAGGTGTACTCCCAGCGAGTGCGGGTGTAGTCGACGTACTCCACGAACGCGGGGTCGTTGTTGTTGTAGATGGCGTTTCCGTTGATGTGGCCGAGCACGTTCCACATCTCGGAGGCCTGCGCGGTGGAGTGGAAGGTGGTGCCGCCGAGGTTGCTGCCCTTGACCCAGAAGTCTTCGTTTCCGCGGAAAGCGGCATGGTGGAGCTCCTCGAACGAACGGTCGCTGGCAACGAGCACGTCCCACTCGACGATGGCGAGGGCGTCGTACTCGGAGAGGTCGGCGTGGACGCCCTCGTCGAGGAACATCTTGAAAAACATGACGGAAGGGCCCTTCGGGTAGACATCCTCCTGCAATGGGCGGGCACAGCGGTCGCGGTGGAGGGAGCAGGCGGCAAGACGTGATCCTGCTTGCGTCGTGGTCGGTTTACTGTGTACTACTGTAGTTTTCACAAATAATGAGGAGTTTTAGCTAAATTAGGTGTACCTGACCACTTTTCGGCCAAAATCAGTAACATACTGAAAACGAGTCTAAATCACCCGCCAGGAGCCCAGCTATTGGCCAGACTGACATCGTACCTTTGCCTGGCTTTGTCTGCTTTGTTTAGCTTTCAACTACTTTTGGCGAATTTTAAACAAATCAGAGAGGCCATCCGTACATTGTTTTTCTCTGTTTTCCTTTGAGCATGCGTCCGCGTTCCCTCGGTTGCCATTTTTATGTTGTGGATAAAGTTGGTTTTACGTACGTACGAACATATTTATGCATAGGTACGTACGCTGAACTCAGCTTTTCTTCTTTGGGGTGTACGATGTGCTTCAGTTATTGTGATGTGTCTCTGTTGTTTTTTACGTATGGTCGCAGGAAATATATTACAACACCCACGGACACGTTCGTCTGCCCCACCCCGCGTCGAGGTGGTCTTAGGTTTGGTACGGCAAGAAAATTTCGTGCGGAGCAGGCGGTTCCGCGAGCGGAAGCCTGGTGACCTCCTGCAGGTCCACGTGGAGCCCGTGATCCATTTTCCCTGAAAAAAAACTAAGCAATCGGATTTTGGAGGCCACACGCTCAATGTTTGGGTGCATTTTGTTTTCAGCTGTTTTTTCATGAACAAAACACCGCTCGTAGCGCGCGTTTTTTTTATTGGTTTAAGTATTACTTACCTGGTTTTGACCCAATGGATCAGGTACACCTGATATTGGCCACAGCCCGATGGAGAACGTGTGGCTTTCTATGCAAAAGTATTCGCGTAACGCCTTCTTCGTACGATACCGGTTAAAATAATGGAATGCGGGCCCAAGCTCTGTACGCAGGGTACTGATGGTGAGTGTTCTGGCATCTGGTACTAAGGTTCATTCTTATGGGAGAGCTTTTTCTCCACAAGTTTCAAAGTTTGGAAAAAAATTGATATATGTTCCAATATACAGAGGCGTTCTGTCGCTATTCGTGAAATTCTCAAAAAAAAAAAAAATGTATGTTCGCCGAATTTCACATATTTCGAATGAAAAAAACAGGAAAATCTGGAACATTGAAAATTGCGTGAAAAAAAAATGAAAATTACGGGAAAAAAAAACTCTCCGATAAGACTTAATTCAGGAGATGCCACGTATACGCACACACCATATCTACTAGTATACGTACGTGCCACGCACCTGGTCACGTACCTGGTACGTGGCAGTTCTGTCGCGCTTGCCACGTCAAATATGCATCAAGCAAACGGCTGAAAACGAAAAAAAAAAAGGCGATTTTATATTTCTTATTACTGTAGCTCGTCAGCAGAAAGCTGAGCAGAAGAACTAATGCAAGATCGTCAACACGGACAAATGTTTCAGCAGTCGCAGCAGAAATATATACCTGGTGGTCGTGTAAGCCTTCCACATGCATTGGGAATGGGGCGTAGAGGTGGTGCACAACCTCGCCTACATGTCGGATCAAGCTTATTATATTATGCTCGTGAGAGAGACCTATTGTTAAAACCTGACACCGAATTATCTGCAATTTGTTTTATTACGTACGTCAGACATCCGACGGTGTGCCTCCTGCCTCGTGAGCTTCAAAGCTGGCCACTCATCAACGTTTCCCGACAAAACAAATCTGCAGAAATCGGAGCACAAACGGTCACCCTCCGTCGATACCGCTCTTGTCGGTGCACTGACGAAATATGATTAGGGTTAGGGGTAGGGTTATAGGGGTTGAGTCGGGTCTTCGCCGGATCCCTGAACAGCCACCAAGATACCTGAACAACCTACTGACCTGGAGATCCGAGCTCACAGATTGTAAAAGGACCTATAAAATATGTTTTAAGTATAAACACAAGAAGAAGGAAAAATACTTTTCGAGGATGACGGGAAAGTCGCTGCAGTAAGTAGCTGTCGAGATGGCGAGGGGCGAGAGAGCGAATTCGTTAGATCCATCGAATGAATCAGGAAGTAGACTCGGTACATAGAGTTGGTGAAAGGTGCGAACAAAGCTCAATCGGCACTTACCTATTGTACTTTTGGTCTACCGACAACGCCAACCGCGGCCGCGTCAGAAGACAATATTATATGAATCACGTCACGACGTGCAAGGTTCCCGTTGAGCCTGTGAACAGCGCTTCGAGTGAAGCTTCCAGCTGGCCGTCTGTCTGCCCCACCAGATTATCTCTCATTACGATATCGCTTGAGGTCGCATGGCGTGGGAGGTGGAGCCAGATGTGTATCCGATGAAATGTTGCCGGTGGATTTCGCAAGAAGAGTCGTTACTTTTGAGAATTCGAGCGTCGTTTGTTTTAAGCGATACCCACCAGGTGTGAGCGTTCATTTTTTCGTGTTTCGTCGGAGTGCGATCGGCCTGTCGCTTGTCTCTCGTTTCACTGCTGACGATAAGTACTCGTTCGTACAGCGCTCGTAGCAGTGCATTCAGATCGCAATCTTTGTACAGTGAATATTCACTCAAAGGACAGGAACTAACTGCGGTATATAAGTCGTACTCGTGACGGCTATTTTTGCCGAAATTGGGCCTAAATTACAGCAGTACATACAGTCAGTAGTTTGAGTAGTTTTACAGCAGTCAGTGATTTACTGGCGCACACACCAAACACCGTCTCGGGGGGAGCACTTCGATACGCGTGCCATGTTTGGATACCAAAGCAAGCAGGGTATTTCCAAAAGCAAAAACGCGAAATCTCGCAATGCAACAAGATAAAAACACGCGCATACATCCACTATAAAATATTGGTCACAGCAGGACACAACACAGAAACGGCTATCAACTGGAATGTGCAGTGTTACTGTAATTCATGTGTGTGTGTCGTGTCAACTTCACGAATGCGACGGAGAAGATAAGTTTTGAGTAAACTTTCACAGCAGCTTCGTTCGGCTTTACTTCTTATTTTGCTCCAAATAAGCGAGTTACCGGTAGGGAGCAAGATAAGACGATTGAATGCAGAGCTCGCGCCGCCGGCTGGGTGTTGAGTGCTGTCGGGATAGTGCGCAAGTCACCTACGAAGTGAGGGAAAGTGCGCAAGCCATCTACTACTACGTAGTAAGGAAAAGTGCTCATCAAGGCGCAGCAGTTTGTTGAGTGCTGTCGGGATAGTGCGCAAGTCACCTACGAAGTGAGGGAAAGCGCGCAAGCCATCTACTACGTAATAAGGAAAGGTGCTCATCAAGGCGCAGCAGCACAGAGCGCTGCACAAAAAAAACTTGAGTACTTTCGTAGACGGGCGGGTGCGAAAGAAAGATCCAACAAATAAAAAAATACTAAAATGTTTTCAGATAGATGGCACGCAGACGGTGCTAAAGTGTACCTGGTATCAATACTCTTCCATGTATATGTGTTCCTGTTCCCGGGACCATTGCTCCGATGGATCAAGGGCGACGAAATAAAAAGTAAATGTACTCACTGACGTAAGATTACAGCAGCAGCAGCAGCAGCAGCAGCAGCAGCTGTGTAGCTCGAGGACGGGAAAAGACAGGACTATCCGGCTAGACTCGGAAAAAGACAGGAAACCACCTCGGGACTTATCGCACGCGCTACGTTGGAAATATGTTGACCGCGCGGGGGGTAATGTAGCCAGTAGACCGCGGACAAGCAAAAAAATGATCAGGGTAAGGCACCGAATACCGACAGGCCAGGCCCCTACAAGTATTACTACAGTAGTAGTAGTAGTAGTACTGCTGTCCGCAACAACTTGCAAAAATTGTACCGACTCGCAGACGATGACGGAGTGATCCGAATTTACATATATATATAGCCATGGAAGTTCTCGAGGTTCGAGTCGAGAGGAACCTAAACCGAGGGGACGACTGAGTTGTAGCTAGGTTGCAACAGCCTCATCGCACTGTCGGAACCCTGTTTGAGGCACGGGCAGAGCGGTGCTGAACGCTCGCCCCCAAAATCAACTAAAAAAACACCTACCGGAAAGCCCGCAACCAATTATAATATTTCGACAAGAGAAGGCTTCCTCAGTACTCCTGGGCTCCATGGACGGCTAGCTCCCACTGACCACCAACCAAAGAACACCGGACAGAAAATCATATCCAAAACACCCACCAAAACCGCAGCCAATTATTATTGTGGATGTCATACAAATCGACAAGAGAGCGCTTCCTCCATGCGTACTCGTAGGTCATGAACGGCTGGCACCCACTGGCCACAAACCCAACCAAAGAGTATTCCTGACAGCTTTTTTTTCAACTCCTATGATATAGACCTATTATTACCTCTAAACTACGATGATACATACATGAGGTCACCCCTCCGAGCAAGATACTTGGCTCACCTCTTCACTCAGGTGAGCATACACAAGTCGCGTATTCGCAAAACAGCTGCCAGCAGTCTCGCTGATGGTTTCCATGGCAGCAGTCACGGCTGGCGCATCTTCTTCCCCTTCAGCGTAGTACAGGACGAGGTCGGCGTTACGCTCGGTCAGGGGCGAGCAGGTGGAAGGCCACCGCCCGAGGGATGACACCGACCGAGAGAGGTCGCCACGGTAAACTGGGACTATTACAGCTAGGTGCTGGCCCAGGTCTCCTGGCGGCAGCTCAGCAGAATCTGCGACGCCTGGAAGGTCTTTCGCGTCCGCGAAAGAGAGGACTGCCGGACCCGATAGGGCCAGGCATCCTACTAACGCGGCGCCACGCATGTACGACGGGCGCTGTTATCTATTCAGCGTTGCCACTGCTGATGAGGATGTAGCTATACACCAAGGAGTCAAGTGAGGGTCTAGTGTCGAGTGTGAATGAAGGGCGCCACCACCACCGCGTATTCAAAAGTACGAGTAGGTGCCGGGATGAAGTAACGAAGCCAGAGAATGAAGCGGGAATGTAGAAGGGTCGTGGCACAGAGGTCGTGCGTTCTATACGAATAACGTCAAATTTTTTTTGTGGTTCGAATCTATTCCTCTTGCGTACTGCTGTTGTGATGGTTTCAGGGGCTTTTTTGGGAATGAAGTTGCAGGCTGAAGAGTCGGCTTCATCCATGAGTCATCAATGAGTTAGTTAGTGTTTCTGCTCTGCTGTGTACGTCCCCTCCACCAGCTCGACCAAGCCTCGACTAAAATAGGTGCGAGTGCTCGTAGGGCACATACATATCCAAAGACGCCGACACATACCCAACCTATCCTATATATATAAACTGCAGCTTTTCATCCCGCGCCTCCTCAACAAAGATACCATCAATTTTAGGCGGTAAAATTCGGGGCTCCTGCGTTCCACCCACAAACTATTTAAAAACGAAGACAAAAACCCGGGGGTGGATACATTTAATTGAGATGATGGACGTTTTCTGTCATTTTATGCAACACCACATCGCGGCTTGGCGTCCACTCCCAGCTCTCAACAACTCCATCTATACTCATCATCGTGTCTATACTCTCACACACGCGACGCGAATTTTTAGGAGATTCATACAAGAGATACTACGTAATGTAATAATAAATAATAAAAATGCTTGGTTTGTGAACGTGGCATATTCCATTCATGAGATAGCATAGGTCATCACTTGCGAACGCACTCATGTCACCTCTCACATCACACAAAAGATAGATATAGCGTCAACTCTATCAGGGCTAATAACCGGATCGTGGGCAGCGAGATTCCTGAAACTTCGTTCATCTTCTCCTGGGTGTTGTGAGACACAATAATAGCAACTCCAACCCGCCTGAAGCATTTTCTGCTTTTTTCCGCGGAGCCTGACTGAATAGGCGCGTGAATTCCCGTGCCCCTCTGCATACCATACCCATTGCAAATACTTTGACTCGGATCTCCTTTTTTGTTCATCAGTAAATAAATGGTATTTCATACCTGTACCTGGTGTCCTGGTATAGTACACCTGTGCAAGCTATTAATAGCTGGTGTTTCATATTTTGGACACCCATACGTATACGTAAATGCTTATTTACCAGGTACGATCTAACTACACAGCAGCAACGTAGAGTACATGCATGCGCGTAAAACAGCAGTCCCTCTCAGAAGTTCACCGGATGGATGATATACTGCAGCATGCTGCGCTGTTGAGTTCTTTGAATAGGTTTAAATAATAGTAAGAAGGTGCATTCGGCCGTTATATATGTAAATAATTCTTGCACAAATACTACACATACATACAACAAGTGAGTGTTCCCAAACAGTAACAGCGGAGTCCTCGAGGTCCACCACAAGATGCTCCTCCGATGCCTCGGCTGGCGAAAGTGAAAGCGTGAAGATCACATTCATTTTATCTTATGCCAGCGTGCTTCTCAGGACAAACTCCGAGAGCGTAGGGACGACGGCACGCCGCCGTAGACTATTATTCGCGGGCTCTGTGACACGCACGGGAGAGGAGCGCCTGCCGAAGAGGGGGATGTTTGGGGAGAGATGGTCGGGGGTAAGGGCTACTCTGGAGGACAAGAGTGGGACTAGATGAGATACCTCGAGGAGGACCTCAAGGAGTTTGGCATCAAGCTCGAAGGGTGGCGCAAGGCAGCACAGAAAGCCGGCAGATGGTTCCGAAGGATCGAGGAAGGGGGGGAGGTCTTCATGCGGAAATGGCATAAGGATGAGAAGGAGGCATCGATCGGTAGAACCGCACAGGAAGGGCAAAAAAGGGGGGCAAGGGGGGAGCGGGGGGGGGGGGGGGGGGGGGGGGGGGGGGGGGGGGGGGGGGGGGAAGGGGGGGAGAGGCGGTCTGTCCAACAGACTGAAACGCCATCATCGTCATGATGCGCTCTACCCTCTTTGGGACCACAAGTAACTGGTATGTGGTGCCACCCGGGCGCCTCTGCGTGTGTGTCTGTATGCACCAGTGCCCGTCTTTCGTATCTGTCCCCCCCGCCTCATTTTTGTCCCTTTTTTCCTTTTATGAATTTCTTTTTTTTCCTCGTTCCTTTTTCCCCGTTTGCTTCGTGTCTTCATCTATATCTGCATATTCTGCTTTACTTTTCGTTATCATCTGCTGTTTCTTTTGGTTTGCTTCGCCTTCTTCCCTTTCGTTTTCGTTTTCGTTTTTTGTTCATTAGTTGTGTTTTGCTCCTAGACCTACCTCTGGTGCTCTTAATAGCGAAGTAAGCATGTTTCTTTTTTGGTATTATCTCTGTTCGACGCCCCTCGCGTAGCTTGCGAGCCTGCAATATCTGCGAAAATCTGCGCATGCTTGTGTGTTCCCTTTCTTGATTTCTTGCTTTCTTGCTTGAACCGTGTTTTTTTCTCTGTCCCTCTTCCCTTTTTGGTTTTTGATACCAATGCTGGCGCGGAAAGGCGTCTGCAAAGAACGCCTCTTCCAGATCATCTCCTCCGTGACCACACAGGTCGCGATTTCGCGCAGAGTACACAGGTATAAACTTGCCCTGAGGGACCGCCAGGCGGCTAGGGGAAGGGAGGAAGAAGCCGGAGGAATGCGTCGATGAGGGAATGGGAATTTGGAAACGACTGGCAGAGAAAGAAGTGTATGAGGGATACTACTGTATGCACTGATTTACGGAAGGATGTTTGGTCTATATAGGAACGGCATCTACGCTATTCTGTCAGAAGGCAAGCATGCTCATTTTTTTTTTTTACCGAGGTACTCTTCCACACTCCAGAGAGTTACTGGAGCCTGTCCTGCGAGCAAAGAATGCATTCATTGATTGCTTTGTTGTGGCGATGAGTTAATAATGTGAGAACAACAACAATGAATGAGAACAGGTCCAGACGAGCACCACGAACAGAGACTGCAGTACTGCTGTAGTATCCGTATCTTTTTTTTTTTTTTTTTTTTTTATCTACGTATATATGATTCACATCTACGTATGTATTTATGTATTCATCATACGTACGAATGAATCATGAGACCAGGTCCGAGGTGCGAGGTGGATATAAAACTTCTTATCGTTAATATTAAATAATAGTTGCCTCTGTCGGTATTGTATGTATGTGCGTACAATGTATGTCGTATGTATTATGAGCTTGCCGATGTCAGATGACGCACTCGAAAATCTTACTTAATAATCGTAGCATCGATCGGAAGGCCACAACCAACAAATAAATGTGTACCTTCCATGTAGTGCTGCTGTTGTGCTGTTTTGTTGTTGTTCTCAAATTAGCTCTCAAAAGCGAATCAAGGAGTACGTGGTCACACGTATAGGCGCTGGAGACCTATTAATAGGAAGATCCGAAAAACCACAATCCAAATTGGGATATTAATATGAAGCACGACGCCTCCCACCTAAAAATCCACGAGACGAAGACCGACAAATGGAAATAAATCAATGCTCAAATTCCAAAGTACAACCGTACCTGGTACAGCAGTAACACGTGGCCGCGTGTATCCACTCATCTGCAACAGCGTATATAGTTCCCCCCGTTCCCACAACTACAGCCAAAAGTCGTGGCTACTGACTGCAGCGTTGGCCTCTAGAGGGTGCTGCCTGCACCGCCTTACGAAACGCACGGCAGTCGTGTGAACACATATTGTTTGTTGTTGTTTTTCTTCACATTAAACCGTTCTTTCTACCCGTCGACATCCAGCACAACCAGATTCCGTGCCGATTCTTCAATCCTAGAGAGATACAAGTCCTGCACAAAGCTACGCCACAGAGAGATACTACGTTGCCACGTATGTAATGCAATGCCATGCCATCATACTGCGTACGACAGGCACGACATGCACATTCCAGGACCTAGAGAAACTAAACGAAACAAAGAGAAAAAAAAAACAAAAACAAAGACAGTTCGATAGAGAAAAAGAAACAAGAAAAAAGAAACAAATATATACCTGGTATATGTATATATAGCAACAAACCATCATACCCCCCCCGCAGGAGATCTGGCAGACACTTGAAAAGAAGGAGCTAGAAAAAAGAAAAAGAAGAAAACACCACTAGTCGTCAACAGAGTATAAGACTAAGAACCAAGGGAAAATAACAGGCAAACCAAACAAAGCACAAGGCATGCTCCAGGTAGCGGCAGCAGTTTATTGTACGAGTAGCACAGCCAGGGTCTCCCTGCTGGCCCGCCTGGTACCTTGCTACCCTGTCTGCCACCATCGTCCAGCGTTCGTCAACTATGCCCGGCCCCTCGGCGTCAGACAATACGAAACAAGCAAAGCAGGCTCGTCATCCACCCACGCCACACGACTCCTTCAATAAGGCTTATCAATCGGAGAAAGGAAGAGAAAGAAAATAAAATGAAAAGCACATAGGGTCAGCGCAAAGAAAAAAAAAAAACGAAAACAACAGGAAGACAAAGGAAGACCACGTTCGAACCAGCTGCACCAGTTGGTGGTACGAGTAGTATAGGCATGTTCTACTTCTTAGTCTGCCCGGTACCTGGCTACCCTATCTGCCATCTCCTTCCTACTTTCTTCGTCCACTGCAGTTTCCCTTCTACTCCTCTTCCCCCCCCTCTCCGCATTCCCTTGGTCGGATTTTCTGCTACTCCTCTTGTTGCCCCTCCTCCCCCCATCCCCTTGGACACCACCCACGGCGGATGCGCGGCGCTGCCTACTCAGCTCAGCCTCAGCCTCGTGCCACCTCACCATGAACCGTTCGGCTGCTTCCAGGATCCCCCGGTACCACTTCCCCGCCTTTTTTGCAGCAGTGGGCCACAGCGCGGTCTCAACTCCAAACACCAAGGGAGCAAGTTCCGTTGACCCTTCGGTGGCTCGGAACTCCCTAAGGTCTTCGACTATGCATCTATGCCAAGTTTTAACCTGTCCGCCAGGTCTCGGGTTCTCCCCACCAGCAACATATAGGAACACGCGCCTGCTGTCTAGCGTGCTGTCACAGAGTGACGACTCGTGGACATGCAGCGAAAAAAGACCGATCGAATCACAAACCATACAAATATCAACCATCGCCACGTCTTTCCGGACTGTCTGACAAAAGGTGGGAGATAGATGTAGATCAAGTCTTTTCTCGCAAAAGCTTCCACGGCATCTTCCACTTCATACTACGGAAGCTTCCACGGACCTCCACGGCATACCATGGAACCCTAACCCTAACCCTAACCCAGGTGCCGTGGACATTGGGGTGCCGTGGCGGGGGTTGCCATGGTACCACCCATGGCATGCCGGGCACCCCCACGGCGTGTCGCACAGTCTACCTATCATACCACGCAGTGTTGGGGATTGCCTCCGAAAACTATACTATTAATAGTGCCGATCAATTATTGAGAAGGCTTGCCCGAAAAAAGGCAATCTTGATCTCTTCGGCAACAATCTTGGCGAAAAGAGGCAACCTGAAATAAATCTCGATCTCAATCTCGATCTTCAGCTCGCCGAATGTCAAGCGGTTTAGATGTTTAGCATTTTGCTTTCGAAGTTGTATCATATTAATGCGCACCCCCCCGCTCGGAACAAGGGGGGTGGAGAGAGGGACAGACCCCCGGGGCTGCGCCAGTATCAACCCCCTAAACCACCAGTATTTACCACACCTTAGACCTGTCTTGACCCTGCCTCGGTGCGTCCTCTCGATCGCGAGTCAAAACTGCTACTGTATACAGAAGAGCTGGTCCCAGGTGCACTTCTGGACTATACGGGTACAACAACCCGTGTTCATCTGATTGGTCAACTTCTCTCGTACCTCGATATTACTCGTGTTGGGGATTGCCTCCGAAAACAACAGTGCCGATCAATTCTTGAAAAAGATTGCCCGAAAAAAGGCAATCTTGATCTTTTCGGCAATAATCTTGGCGAAAAGAGGCAAAATCTTATCTCGGTCTCAATCTTGATCTTGAGCGCGCCAAATTTCAAGCGATCTTGATGTTTTTTACTACAGGTAGTACTCGTGGTTCCTGTATTCTACGACAGTTATTATATAATATGCTGCTGTATGCTCATAATCCATCAATTCTCGATTCAGCAACAACATAGACCAACTGTTATTATAATCTACCTGGTACTATAGGAGTGCACGAGTATGCATCCTCACTATGTCACGAAAAAATTGTACAGCAGGGTGTGCAGCATTTCATCTCAACAAAAAATGACATTATAGATCGTTAAAACAAGGTATTTATTATTAGTATTAACAGTATCGATCAATATGCACCCCGCAGGAGCGCAAGAGCGCAAGGCGCACACGTACCAGAACAGCCACGGCGCAGCTTCTTGCACAATATCTGGCTGGTGCGCATTATTCATTTTTCGTTCCTCATTAGTTGCTGCTGGTACCCCGTGCGGTTTCGTATTGTGTACTGTCTTCCCACTCCCCACACCCCACACGTTTTTTTATACGCTGCATTTACGACGTTTATTTTTGCTGTGCCGTGAGCTAAAAATGCATCAGTTCTCAATCAGCAACAACATATACTACTGTGGGAGATTAGGAGAGTCGCAGAAAGCATCCTCATAATGTTTCGGAATGATGCGCAGCTGTGTGTAGCATTTTTTCATCTGAACAAAAAAAGTAGATATCAAAGCCAAGCACGATTTCAGTATCAAAATGTGCACCCCGCAAGCTCGCGAGAGCGCAAGGCGCACACATACCACAGAACGCCACCCACAGCGCAGCTTCTTGCATAATATTTGGTGCACATTATTCATTCTTCATTATTCAGTTGTTGTTGGCACTCCATCATTGTTGAATCTGCCTTGAATGAGGTTGGAAGCCAGATAATTACCAGGGCTTTTCGCGGGTCATGACCCGACCCGCGGGTCGGGTCACGGGGTGTTTAAGATGTCACGGGTCGGGTCGGGTCGGGTCAGGAAGTGGTCAAAATCTCACGGGTCGGGTCGGGTCGGGTCAAGAGATTTTCAAATCTCACGGGTCGGGTCGGGTCGGGTCAAGAGTTTTTCAAATCTCACGGGTCGGGTCGGGTCGGGTCAAGAGGTGGTGAAAAGCTCACGGGTCGGGTCACGTCATCACCCGCGAGAAACGGTTCACTCGCGGGTCGGGCCAGCGTGACCCGCGAATTCTTTTCTGCTGACCCGCGGGTCGGACCCGCGCATCCGGCCCGCTGACCCGACACTCAAAGTACTTCCTGCTCTCTTACCCAAAGGCTTTTCTCGTACAAACACCCAATAATACTCCTTTGGAATCTTATTCAAACTTTAAAACACTGTCAAAATCCATATATACGCATGCCCGCATCCACTAATACCCACTACAACCAGGCCACATATCGCTTGTGGGCACAAAAATTAATATTAAATTGTTTTTGAAGTGTCGACCCACGGGCCGGATCCACAGGTCGGACCTGCGGGTCAAGATATATAGTCTCGCGGGTCAAGGTGACTTGACCCGCATGAAACCCGTGTCTCATGGGTCAATGCGAAGGTGGCGGGTCGGGTCGGGTCGGGTCAGGAGGTTTTGAAATCTCGCGGGTCGGGTCGGGTCGGGTCAGGATATTTTCAAATCTCACGGGTCGGGTCGGGTCGGGTCAACAACTTTTTTAATCTCTCGGGTCGGGTCGGGTCGAGTCAAGAGGCTTTCAAAATCTCGCGGGTCGGGTCGGGTCAGCTGACCCGACCCGACCCGACCCGACCCGTGAGATTTGACCTGACCCGCGAAAAGCCCTGATAATTACCTTGCAAAAGGGTGCAGGCACTGGGATCTTATTTGTAATACTTGGAAGGCGTATCTTAGGTGGAAAACCAGGGGTTTTCCGGAGGGGCACGAGCTTGGTCTCAGCCTCCGCGTGCACGAAAGGAATAGAGCTGCTCTTCTTCCATCTCTAAGCAACCGAAACACGTGAGTCCCAACGAGTACCGACTTAATATAGGCAAACCTGTCCAGGGATACAAAGTGTCCCGCCTGCATGATCTTAACAAAGTGGCGGTTTCGTTGCCTTGCCGTTCAGAGGTGTGGAAGTGGGTTTTGAGGAGCCACATCTTCGACTCATGTTCTAGTTCGTGGGATCGGGATTTCCACGAATTTCCCATATAATTCTGCATATACGGCTCATCATGGTGGGCTAGTGTCATGATACTGCCTTGAATGAGGTCGAAAGCCCGGCAAATACCTGGGTTCAGGCACTGGGATCCTATTTGTAGTACTTGGAAGGCGTATATTACGTGGAAAACCAGGCAGGGGTTTTCCAGAGGAGCACGAGCTTGGTCTCAGTCTCCGCGTGCCACGAAAGGAATAAAGCTGCTCTTCTTCTATCTCTAAGCAACCAAGACACGTGAGTACCAACGAGTACCGACTCAATAGGCAAACCTGTCCAGGGATGCAAAGTGTCCCGCCTGCATGCGGCTTCGTATTGTATACTGGCTTCCCACTCCCCACGCAAAAGAATTCACAACAAGCGAAATCCTTACAGCAAGGAGGCATACAAACATACATCTGCATGATGGTGCCTGGGCACTGGGCACAAAGCACCAGGGAGATACTAGCTATTATTTGCTGCGTCCCCCGCCGCCGCGAGATCAATAGGAGCAGCTTGGGGGCTGCTGGCCGGGATGGCCTCGAGAAACCTTTGAAAGTTCATGTCCGACGAGGAGTGAAGATGTGCGCCGGCGCGAGGTGCAGGAGGCAACAGAGAGGTCTGCCTCTGACGGCTGTGTGCTGTGTGTACTTGTCAGCTGATTTGTGTGCGGTTTAATGCGTGCGAGATGCGTTTTATGAGGGTTTCCAGTGAGTTATTTGAGCGCCGGATTTACAATATTGAGATCGAACGATGGAATCAATCAATCTTCAATTCTAAATCTAGTTTGAAAGATCGGCCGCCAAAACCGCCAATCAATCTCAAGATTCTTCAAAAGATTGAAATACTTTCAGGCCAATTCCAATCCCCAACATTGATACCACGTCCCTGATAATTGCCGGGGTCATTCCCGATTCCTGATGAAGGGTATACAATTCGCCAACACTAAAAAAGCCAAAGTGACGTGAATAACAGGTAACAGGTACATACTGCCAGGGATACGATGAGCTGTTGCGCTGTTGCGCTGGCGCAACATTTTGAGCAAAATAGCCGTCTTCCACAACAGCAGCGCAGGGCCTGGTTGCGCGCAGTGCAATACGCGATTTTGGGCGCGCAACTTTTTTGGCCGCAGGCCCACAAAATGTTGCGGCTTTTTTTGTTCGCCGTAGGCGTTTTTTTTTTTTTTTGTTATGAAACACTGTTTTTCGAATTCGCCTTTGGCGAAAAACCAATTGAACTCTCTTTTTGAATTCGCCGCAGGCGAAAAAAAAAATTAAGCCCTTTTTCTATTCGCCTGCAGTGAAACAAAAGAAAGTTAGGTTCTGATCCCGATACACGCCCTATCGGGGTTCGGGAGGCGTTTAAACGCACTTTGTTACTTGGCTTTCGGGCTTATATTTGCGCAAATATTACAACTTTAACTTCTGGCAGCCCTCCCGGGGGGCCCTACGGGGGCCGTCCCCGGGGGGGGGCTGCGGGAGGCTTGCACGCCTGCGACGCGCAACACGCCTGGCGTCGCCTGTTGCGCTGCGCACAACAGACACCGGACCACTGATAATTATATCCCTGCATACTACTGCCTCGAAAAAAAATCAGAAAAAAATATATATACTCTCGTAATGGTGCTTGCCAAGTGTATAGCAATATGGACCTAGGGACCGACTCCTGCTAGCAGGTGGATGCCTTTGGTTCTGCTCTGGTCACTAACACGAAGTGCTTGATGAGGTTAGACGCTATAAGCTCTTGTATTAGTTACTGTTTGCCTCGCCAGGGGTGAGGTGCTCATCAGAAAAACAGGCGTTTCGATGAGAGGATGATTGCTACAAACCATAATGCCGCAACAGGGGAGAGGGGATACCATAACACTAGCCCACCCTGAAGGGCAGTATATGCAGATTCATAGAAAACTCAGGCACGAACCAAACCGATCCGGAAAATTCGGAGAATGGATCGAAGATGCGGCACGTCACAACCCACTCCCACACCTCTACCTTGCAAGGCTGTAGCCGATCACACGTGGATACTGCGAATAAGACAAAAACGAGTCCGAAAGTACGGATACGCGCAAGCAGGCAAAACAAGTTAGAACTACCCGGACGCTAAATCGAGGAAGAGAACTCGAGGAAGCGGTGTGGCTCGCGTAGCTAGGAGCGACATAAGCTGAGCTAAGAGCGTTCCATGTGTTAAGGTCCTAGTCCGTTGGGCTACTGGTAGAAGGTTCACCGGGCTCCTACCCAATCTAAGCCTTATAACACTCTCTCCCCTGAAACGGACCGGATATACAGGCCGGTGTGCCACCACACACGCGGTTTTCACATTTTGGGGATCCAGAAGTATTTTTTTCAGATTCTTGACATGAGGATTATCACTTTTCTTTAAAAAGCGATTTCATGGTGGACGTAAGATTCGAACTCAAGTCCAACGACCCGTGTCCTGCCGACGACGCCAGTGTGACGTGTAAAACCGTGTGGACCTAAGGACCGACTACTGCTAGCAGGTTGATGCCTTTGGCTCTGCTCTGGTCACTCACACGAGGTGCTTGATGATGTTAGACGTTATAAGTTCTTGTATGAGTTGCTGTTTGCCTCGCCAGATTGATCTCCGGCAGGTTCTCGACAGAGGCCTACACCTCGAATTAGAAGTGCTACTATTACGGGGGACCATAGTAAATAGGACCTACGGTACATATAAAACCTTCGTGTTTCCCTATTTTTGCTAACAATATCTGGTCCTGTTTACTATGGTCCCCCGTGATACTGTGGTCGAAATTGGTCGAAATTGGGCCTGCACAAAATGAGACAAAAAACAACCCCCAAGTGAACCATTGCACTTCACTTGCTGACAGCTACAGCTCCTCACAGCAAACTACAGCCCGCGAAATTGAGGGAAGCTCCTGATGGAGTTTGTGACGGCGTCAGGTGCGCCAGACAGCAGCAGTCGTAGGCAGCCAGAAACGACTCACGAGGTGTTTTCGTGTTCTCGAAGTTGCGAGCGAGTAGCACAATAAGCTCGCAAAAACACTAAAATGATTAATTTCACCCAAGGGAGCATAGCACAATGGCTACATTACCGATGAAGAAACGTATTGGCTAAAATAATGCTGTATATATCTTCAGTAGTAGTGGTCGAAAATGCTACGGGGGGGAAATTACGCTCCCATGATGGGTAGTAAGTTATTGGGCCCGAAAAAAGGCCAAGAAGGGCTAAAAAGCTCGGGATTCTTGTATAGTTGCATCAATTATTTCACAAACACGAAATACGGATCTTGGTTGCAAATCCCTCACTCTAAGTCGAAGTCGTATGTATATGTTGCCGAAACGCCTACGCGCGGGTACTTTACGACGCATTTCTGAGGGTGCCGGCGTCCCCTTAATGCGAGAACAAAACAGCAGCAGCAACAACAACAACAAAGTGCGCCTGGCATATAGACCTAAATATTACTGTTTTAATGGTCCCACCCTCCCTCAGCTGTGTCGCTCGGTGTATTTTCCCACCACACAACCCTTTTCTCAGCCCGTAGTTGCTGATTGAGAAATACTTGGTTTTCCTCGACAGTCGAGTGCTTTGTTTTCTTTGCTTTCTTCTTATTTTTTTTATTATAGTTCGTTTTTTTTTTGGCCCGTTTGTTCGATATTCACACCCGGCGCAGCTCAGCTTATACTAAATCCAAGATAAATTATCCCACACGAGATTCAATTTTTTTCCCAAGAGTCGAAAAATAGTCGAAATGTAGAAGTTCGAAACTCGAGTCAGAATTGAAAAGCAGTCAAAACTGAGCGAGATAGCCGTTCCTGCACTAAATTCAAAATAAAATTCCGATTTTTTTTTGGTGAAACAAACTAAAAAAGGACTGTCGGAACTCGAATCTGAATCAAAAGCTGTCAAAATCAATCATTAATTGGTCAAAACTAAGTGAGAAACAGCGTGCTTCAAGATAAACGGTATTTATATCACACGAAGTACGAAGTACCACGCAGTATAAAAAAAAGGCACTAACCACACCCAGCTCAGCTCAGATCAGCTAAGATCAGCAGCGTAGCGCTATGTTACAAGGATTACCGTGGGCTGGGTAATCGATCGATCTTTTACCCCTACGGCTTAGTAGGTAACACCTTCACATTTGACGTCGTCTAGGACACGGATTCGAATACCTCTTCGAATGTTTCTTTCATAGAAACGCTTGCGCGCGCCTCCCGAAAAAACACACCTCCCGGGTTCCCCACGTAATGAAACGAAGCGCGTGGGTCAGCGTGCGGCCGTATACGGTACCGACGCCGTAAATATCCCGCCGTTCAGAGAGGGGAAGAGTGCTATAAGGATTACCCTGAGCTAGGTAAGCGACCGACCTTACTATTATCAGCTCAGTAGGTAACACCTTCGCATTTCAGTTGTATATGGTGGGCGACGGAAGGCATCTTAATGGTAAATATTTACGGAGGTTCTGTAATTGGCGCCTTAAGCTGACCCGATTCCTGGCCCGAACTCGAACCCTATGCAAGTGGTCAGTGCTTAGATGCCGCACTTGGTAAGACTCTGCGTTGACTCGGCCGGCTTGGACGCTACGCTTGGAAAGGCGCTTCCACAATGATTAGGCTGAGCCTTCGCCGGCGTTTTTTAAACTAAAACTCAGTTTTATCGATTCTCGCCGAGATCTAAAAAAAAAGCGATTTTCGGCTCATTTTATCTTCCAAAATCTAAAATCGTCTCGAAAAAAAACAAGAAACGGAACACAAATCAAACACATTTTTCGGGGTTATCGGCTCCGAAACATTCTAAAATCGGCTCGAAATCTTGAGCATTGACTCGTTCACGCAGAAGTGAGCTTTAGATATGTTGGAAGTGTTGATTAAGATCTTAGTCCGACCAACAACCCATGTGTTACCGATAGACGCCATATGTTAGGGTCTAAGTCCGTTGGCCTACTGGTATAGGGTTATCCAATCGCCTGATCTAAGCCTCATAACAGGAGCAGTCTCGATCGGCGTGCAACATCAGCAGAGCGTTGCCCACATCGGCTAGCAGGCGTCAGAAATCCGTAATGCAGCTCCATTTTTTTTTTCCAAAGTAACGTTTGATATATATAGCTAATATTAGGCGTTCTTGTACAGGAAACGAGTGAAAATTGGGGGATGTAGCATAATTCGCCCCCCAGAACTAAGCGTGAACCCTCTGCCTTCAAAATCGGCTCAAGGAAAAAAAATGGGGCTTCACCGCGAAATCGGCCTTTTCGGCAAAGCTGGCTGAGGCCTAGCATAATAATAGGTTGATTCGGCCGGCTTGGGACGCTTTTTTTTTCTTCTATGATCACTTTTACTTTCCAGCCTAACTCGTAGGTGATTTTACCAGCGATCTTCTGAACGAGCCGTGATACAGGTGTCGTCTCTTCTCCCCCCCGGTACGTACCTTTATTTTTTGTCGCGCATCGGGTTCAGCATTCCCACTGCTCGTCGATTTTCATCGAATGTTGCCGCGTACGAATAGCGACCTGTATTAACGGGAACCTTTTTAATTGCAATCTAGTAGAAAAAAATGAGTTTGATTTGATCTTAATAGAATTTCGGGAAAATATGACTTGGGGTCCTATCCAAGGACGATGTACTTTTGCTGAAAAAACGCATAACGCGCAATCGGATAACGCGCAAGGGTCTACGAACATCCGAGGACAACTAACGAGACGATCGGCGGCCGGCGTCCTGTCCGGGGCGCCTCGCTCAGCGGCTGATTACTTGTGTCGCACCGCCCAAGAGGCTATCGCTCTTGGGGCGTCTTGGGCACTGGCGCAGTAGCCCCGAAGCCCCAGGCAGAGGCAGCAGCGACGGGGATACAGCGATCGAGCTTCTGAGCGAAGGCGTGACCTGGTCGGTGCTCGCGTGGTTTGGGAGGTAACGAGGGATAAAAAATTGGTGGGTTTACGGTGGCCTTGTATCTCTTAGGCGCCGCGGGTGGTCTACTCTGTGCCTGGGGCCGTCGGACCTCGCCCTGCCGCTGCTCCTGTGGCCCTGCCTCTGGTGAATGAATGGCGGATCTCGCCTCTGAAACAGTCGACGACACGGCTCAAGTTTCCGTGGCTTGCTTCGGTTTCAGGAACATACTACGTCGAGTTGAGCAAACTCCTCAAATTTGAAGACTCGACCTATGCGCAGGAGCGCCCTGCACAAAACCTTGCGCAGGTGCGGGTCTTATTGGTCAAGGCGGGTCTTTCATCCGCCCGGCATTTTTTTTTTATAAACGCCACCAGAACACACGGCGGAGCCGCGTGACCGCCCCAGTCGACCTCGAGCCCCCCAAATGGCGGGAACCTAAATTGAATCACACGAAAAGCAAGAGAAGTCCAAAAGGACAGATTCTATTTAAAATCAATGTTTTCAAATTTCGATGCGAAACGCTTTCTTGGTGATTCACTTTCAAACAAATCAGATGCAGATCAAACCAAACGAAAAAAAAAAAATCGCAAATCGATAAAAAATAGTCCTCGTTGATACAGGCCCTATCTAATTCATAATTCAAATTTCGTTTCGTTTTGTTTCATTTCGTTGTTTTTTCTCTTCGATTTTGTGATGTTCGCCCTTTCCCCTCTCTCCTTCCCAACAATATACGAGATGGTTCCAAGAAAATGCGTTAAAAATATATATTCTGCCCTTCGGGCAATAAAAACGGATGCGTTCTTATCGGTAGCGGCCAATACCCGAAATTATTATAGTAGCTAGAGGAACACCTGTGTTGCACTGCCCACGACAAAAAGTTGATACTACCGAACCTCTTGACACAGTCACTGGAACCACGTCTGCCGACGTTATTTTTCATATAGTACGAGGACATTTATTTACATTTCGTCATTATGCCCTAGCTCCGAACTTTCCCACTCGTCCATAATTTGGCAGGGCAGGTATGAGCTCCTTGGTGAACACTCATGAGAGTGCCAAAGCGACAGTTTAGTACTTACTTTCCGTGTCCTCCCTTCGAGGCGGATCTCGTCGCTGAAGTTTAAAAATGTGGTTCCAGGCGCTTGAATTTTCGGCTTTTGCTACTGCTGTCGTACAGACAAGTTTTTTTTTTTTTTTCCCGCTGTAGCAGAAGAAAACGAGACGGAGGAACGCATACGCTGACTCACGATATGATGTACAGCAGCAGTATGTACAGCAGACCTGCGTTCTTCATGCGTGTTCTACAGCAGAAAAAAAGATGTTCGGATGCAGCAGCAGCTCAGACCGAAAAATTAAGCGCCAGAAGCCACATTTTCGAACTTCAGCGACGAGGTCCGCCGCGACGGAGGACACGGAAAGTATTAAACTGTGGCTTTGGCACAGAGTCACGGGAGAATGCACAAAGCAGCTCATATTTACCCTGCCAACAAATATGAGCAAATGGGACAGTTCGGAGCCATACGAAGGGCAGAAAAATAGCGAAAAATTATACGAGCTGGTCCAGCTGTGATCACGAGGCAGTACTTGCCGACGTTTTCTCGCCTCAGTTTTATATTTTCGATCTGATTTTTTGTGTGGAGCTTCCTCAGAGAAAAACGAAACGATCACCTGGGGCGTCGTTTTTTTTTTTTTTCCTGCAGGGAGAACTTCATAGCCACCCAAAATTTTCAACAAAACCTCGGTCGAGATTTTGGCTAAAAAAGAAAGGAACCAAGGGCCGAAAAAAGAAATAAAATGGAGCCCCAGGTAGCGTATACCAGTATAGGAAAAATAATAGGGGCAGACGTGGTTCCAGCGTCTCCTTGTCGGAAGTTTTGTTTGTGCCGAGGGGTCAGTGCAACACAGGTCGGAAATACTTATATATATTTTAGGAGGAAATTCAGCCTTTCCCCTATCCCCCCCCCCCACCCAAACCGCCCTCGAATATATTGGAAACCCTTCATTTTTTTCTCGTTTACGCTGTTGAACGTTGTATGTATAACATTCACCGTGTTTTCGAACCCTCAAACATACATTTTTTTCAAATCAACGAGTGCATGGGAAAATCATGTAACAATAACTTAGAGAATACTGCAACCGGTCAACATGTTTGGGATACTCAGATTCTGAGCAACTTCTATGATACTACACTGATCAAAAAAGGTCAAGATCAAGGTCGGGACACTTCTTATCCCTGGACAGGTTTGCCTATTAAGTCGGTATTCGTTGATACACACGTGTGTTGTTTGCTTAAACAATGTAAAGATAGAAGAAGAGAAGCTTTATTCCTTTCGTGCACGCGGAGACTGAGAGCCGGGCTCGTGCCTCGCTGAGAAAACCCCTGGTTTTCCATCCACGAAACGCCTCCCAAGTACTACAAAAACGATCCCAATACTTGAACCCAGGTAGATATCGGGCTTTTAGTCTCATTCTTGGCAGCATCAAAACACTAGCCCACTCTGATGATCCATATATGCAGAATTATGGGAAATTCGTGGAAACCCCGATTCCACGGACTAGAACATGGGTCGAAGATGCGGCTCCTCAAAACCCACTCCCTCGCCTGGGAACGGCGAGGCAACGAAACCGACAACGTAAGTCACAAAAAAAAAAAAGAAAGGAAGGCCTAGCCCTAAGGGGTATGAATAAATCATTAACGAAAGTCATCGCCATGCCACTCGCAACGAGGGGGGGGGCGAGGAAGTATCATGAAGAAGCGAAAAATGAATACCCAAAACGAGAAGAAAAATAGCACGGAAGACACGATGAACCACCCGAACCCAGCCCACAACTTTGGAAACGCGTCCTGTGCCACAAATTAGTGGCCCGATATTTTGACCAGCCCCGATACTGAGCGGGGGGGTAGGCAGGACCAAAACAGGAAAAAACTTCCCCAACCCAGTCCAAGAAAAAACAAACCAGAAACACACCGAGCAGAAAAACAACCGACCCAAAAACTCGGAAAACGTCAAGAAGAATAACCCCCCCCCCCCAAATTCCAGGAAAACGACAAGAAAAAAAAATCGAGTGCAGCCGAGAAGCGAAAGCCATCTATCCACGGCGGCGCCCCGAGATTCATCTACGTTACGCTGGACCCCCCGTGCAAAGGCGGTAGGCAAGTGTATTTGCAGACACCAAAAACCTTGTACAGCTCTCGTCGAAGGCGTGTGGCGTGCCGGAGAAAGAGGAAGCTTGATCGGTCCCGGGTCGTATACTCCATCCATTGGCGTAGTCGCGCTGATTTTCCCGAGGCACCACAGACCGTCGTCGCCCTTGTACCAAAAGTGGGCCCCGTTGGGAAGTACAGTGTTGCAGCATCGGCGGAGCCAATCGGCGTGCGATACGCAGCCATAGCCGGGTGCCTGCAACCGCTCACCGTTAATCCGAGAAAGCCTCCGTTGGGCCGCGCCAATTCTCATTCGGCGGTACAGGCGGTTGGCTTGGCGGTGCTGGTTCGGGGTGCCGGCCAAGTAGCGCAAACTTTCGTGGCGAGAAAGCCGAAGGTCCATTTGCCTTTCCCAGGATGAACGGGATAGTCCTGTCCAGTGTGTCTCGTACATCACCGCGATGACGCCACCTCGACCTCCAACCGATTGGTGTCCGCTAATCTTTTCCACTTCGAGTCGTTGAAGAGGGGTCGAAACGTCATCCTGGGTGACGTGGTACGGGGGGGATTTCTTGGAGTAGTTTTTGAGCACGTATTGCGTCAACCCCGCCGGCAAATACTTGGGCATGTCGCCACGGTCGTGAGGGTTGGCACAGGGCTTGCAGCATTGGACTGATACGCGCCGGCGAGCCTCAGCGCCGGGCATATCGGAAGGAAGATCCCAATACGGGAACTTTGCCCCGAGAGGAGATCCGTCCGGGGTGTGCCCTGAGGAGCAGGGGCCAACTGCGAGCACGTTGTAGGGGCCCATCCAGTTGAGTGAGAGTTTGGCCTTGAGGACCTTGGCGTCCGTGTCGAGCTTCGCGCCCTGGCGGGTGGTGGCCGCCGTATTGTACACCCACACCCAGCCGCCAACGTCAAATTTGGGGACTGGACGCAGAGGGTCGGAGAGGGCGGAGTTGCGGCGGTTCACGCGAGCAACAGTGAGGGCGTGGTGTTCGCGAACGATATCGTACGCGTGCTGCTGGCGGTCCGTCGCCAAGTCGCAGTAGGCGAGGTGGTCGCGGGCCAAGCTCTGGTGGCCAGCGATTCCAGCACGCTCGAAAATCGTGAGAGGGGGGCGTGGCAGCCGACCCATATGGACCTCATTGGGAACCAAACCCGTGGCGTCGCTGACGGAATAGTTGTACGCAAATTCGAAAACCAAAGAAAAGGGAGGCCCGAAGGCCTGAACGAATCGTTCCCTTAGGCTCCATGCAGTGCATGGGCTGCCGGGGATGATCTTTTTTGTCCCCGCCTCGCAATGACACCTTAATCTCCTTGGACGGGAAAATAAGGAAAAAAAATCGGAAAGGCTGAAAAAGGTCGTTTCCCGGATTTTTTTCCAGTTCTAGCTGGGGAAGTACGCATCCCTGACAAAACGCGGAATACGTTGATTTGTTCAAAACCAAAGATATCCACACGTCCGCATGGATAAGGGGGCATGTCGGTGAAGAGATTTTTGGCGTGCAAGTTGTAGTTCGCGAGATATGGAAAATGTTGTTCTTACTTGGGGAGGCGTTTTTTCATACGTGGGGAGTTTAGCTCCCTATAGCAAAATCTATATTATAATTTGTTTTCAGGCCATATATGTACATGGGTCAATACGACAAATATGTAATTCGACACTTCAATAGACGTGTTGAAATGGTCTCATCAACAAGCGGAAGACGTCAGACGTCATTTGTTTTGCTCTGCGAGCTGTACAGGGCTGCTGCAATATACGCCAGCCAAAGTACTAAAACAATGTATTGAGCCCTTTGGAAACCCTAGGGAATAATTTACTCTTCTGGGGGTACCTGCTATGGTACACCCCCACCCAGGTATAAGATTTGAATGCTGCTCATGCATGTATTGTTGTTGTAGATGGCAGTAGGAAGGACTTATATATCCACCTGCCACCTACTACTGCATGAAACGTATGTACTCAAGTATGAGTATATAAATACCTGGTGTTCAGTCCGAATATTAACTTATGAGCAGACTTCACGACTGTTAATATGAACAAGGAGCCATCCCACGGTAGGGGTGCACCAGAAGTTCCTGAGCCCCTCACATCAGGAGCTCATTATCTCACCCGATACAATACTTGGAAGAAATTTGTTCGCGCCACCCGACCGGCACTTGCATGCAATTATCCTAAAACGAATGTAGGAGTAAAAAAATTATCTGAACTGCTGGTTCCTCACTTAGGGAACTCAATCAGCCAGAAACCTTTGGCCCGAACAGTGCAACCCCTACCGTGGGGTGACTCACAGGTAGAAATCACTATTAATATTAATAACATCAATACCAGGCAGGTAGATATCATAACTTTATTACGAGATTTTTTTATTCTACGAAAAGATTTGTCTTTAGAACAGCTAAGCAAGCCCCGCTTGGCACCCGACTGTCCTGCTCTTCTTGTTCGGTACCTTGATCCCGCAAAGGACCCCTCCCCTTTCGCACCCTGCTCCCACCGACAACAAAAAAGGTTCAAAATATATGTGTAGCCCTCCACAGGAATCCGCAGGAGCCGCATCCTCCGCCCCGCCTCCTTCCATGTGTTATGTAACTTCCTATTATTAGTACTACCGATTTACTGTACGTCGGAATCAATTCAATTTCTCATATATTTCTCAGTCTACAAAGTGAACAACTGCCTTCTGAAGTATTCATTTAATTAAGTACCTGTGAACTTCTACTTTTTCACCTACCAGGTGCTCCCCGTTATCAGTAGATAATCAACAAGGACCGACGCCCCCACAAGTAGAGTGGACCGTAGCTGGACCAAGTCTGGCGGGAAGTCCTCATAGTCTAGGTTTTTGTTAGTGGGCGAGCTCGCGCGAGTCCCACACTGCCCGGAGGAGATGACTCTCCCGAGTGTGGCTATCTCCACCGCACCTGCTGCTCTTCTCGGGGGTCAGGTCGGGTCAACGTGCCCAAGCGCCAGTGGCAACATACGGCAGACTGCTCTCCTCATGTAACGCGAACTATGGGTTAAATTGACACACGACACGAATTTTGAACGTGGAAGTGTTGTGATCTTAAACTTCATTTTTACCAAACTGCCGAAGGATAGAAAAAATAAGTAAATCAATCAATCAATCAAGGACTGCAACACATGTGTCCTTTGACGAACGGAGTCACAAACTCGAAACTTTAGCGGTGGAAAGCTTTGGACGTCTCGGGGTAGAGGGCTGTAAGTTCATCGACCAGCTGGCAGCTAGTGTCGTGGAGGGCAGGGACGGTGGCTCGATGGTAAGGAAAGGAGTGGTGAAGGAACGCCTACTCCACATCGTCTCGGTGACTACACAGGTCGCCATCTCGAGGGGGGTGTCGCGATTCAAACTCCAGCTTAGGAGTCGACAGGAATCGAGAAGGAGCAGGGGGGGGGGAGGATGACAGACCCACAACGATGGCATCGGGATGGAGCTTGGAAGCGGCTTAGGATTTAAGAATAGAACGTAAAGAGTACGTATTGCGATAGAGGAAGGAGCAAAGACAACAAATAGAGCATCGTGGGTAAGGAGAAAGTAGACATGGAAGGCAGATAGACCTTGTGCATAGGTTTCCTTTGTTTCCGGGGATTTCTTCTCTCAGGAATGTTTGGAGTGATCAACGTTCAAGCTCATGCTGCACATTGTCCGATGGCAAGCATAATATTAATGATTACAACACCTGGCAGGAGGTATATGGTACACATTTAACCACTGCTGATGAAAACAACCCATACATCCTCGTACACCTCTCGTACGTATTATTATGGCGTGGCCCTATCTTATAGATTATCAGCCCATGCACCTCTTATTATACTGCTGCCCGTGTTTTTTTGTACGAGGCACTATACTTTAATTATTTCGTTCGCCATCCGACAATTATATATTATAGGGTGACCGTTCACAACCAAAACCATTATAAAAAAACAGCAAATAAATCTACACCACCAAAAGCAAAAGCGTGAAGAGATGTTGCCAACAACCGACAACTAGCTACAAAAACTAGATGTACCGCCCTGTTTTTTTTTTTCTCTTAGCCCTACCCCCTCCCTCCGTAAGGGCCAGGCCCTCCTCCCTCCTCCCCAGACCACCCCGAAGAGACATCCAACGACAACCCCCATTTCATACAATAATAACTGTTTTTGACTGATGCGCGTATATATTTCAACGCGCAGAAGGCTGTGCAGAAATATTGTCTGGTACTGCTATTGGTCGTGTCAAGGGAAAAGTCCCCGCCGTCTCGCTCGCTCTATGGTTCTGCGCGATACACCTTTTCCCACCTGTCAGTGATTAGTACTTCTACCACAGCAGTAGGAAGACTAGGGCGATGCTAAAGTAACATAGCTGAGTACGCATAGAAGTATATAACCCCCTACAGCATTGGAAGTTGTACGTACGAGAGAAAATTGTGGCTAGTACTATTATCACGGAGGACCAAAGTAAATAGGACCAAATATTGTAAGTAAAATTAGGTAATTATATAGGTTTTTGTCTGTACCGTAGGTCCTATTAACTATGGAAGCCCCGTAATAATAAATAGTCGGACGGACATGATGTCGGTTTGTCACATATTGTGACGGTTTCATCATTTAGGGAAATGACGGTTTCACCTCGGGAAAGTCTCACCGACCGCCAGGGTCCTACGACCCCACGAGTACGACGTCGGAGTACCGTAGACGAGTGAGATCCTTTGGCGATCCACTGGTTACCGGTAGATGCCCATTACTAAGTCAGTAAGGGTATGTCAAACAATGAGAGATCCCCCGAGAGATCCACTAGTCACAGGTGGACGTTCAGTAGGAAGTCAGTAAGGGTATTCAGGATACTGACTACGTTTTGCCGTACATAGCATGCGTGTTCCTCTCTGTGTTCACGACTACCGTGCGTTTCGTACGGTGCAGGCACAGCACTCCAGACAGCATTGCAGTCAGTAGCCACGAGTCGGTTAGTTGTGGTAACGGTGGGAAATCTGTGTTGTTAGTAGTTGAGAGGATATACCCACGGCCATGTTAGTTAAAAGTTTGCACATTGATTTCATCTTGTGTGCGCCTTCTTGAGGTTGTCTGTGTTGTATGAGCGATTGGTCATGCTCTAGCGGTATTCAGGATACTGACTACGTTTTGCCGTACACAGCATGCGTGTTCCTCTCTGTGTTCACGACTACCGTGCGTTTCGTACGGTGCAGGCACAGCACTCCAGACAGCATTGCAGTCGGTAGCCACGAGTCGGTTAGTTGTGGTAACGGTGGGAAATCTGTGTTGTTTGTAGTTGAGAGGATATACCCACGGCCATGTTAGTTAAAAGTTTGCACATTGATTTCATCTTGTGTGCGCCTTCTTGAGGTTGTCTGTGTTGTATGAGCGATTGGTCATGCTCTAGCAGTAGTACTTAGTAGTATAGTTAGTAGGTAGTTAGTAGTCGTAGTAGTGTACTAGGTAGTATTTTGTAGAGTGCATGCTGCTTCTACCTGTATTACATATCCATGGTAGTGGTATAGTGGTGTGTTGTAACAGTATTGTAGTGGTCATTGTGAAGAGTGGTGCAAAGATAGAAGCTGGTAAGGGGCACACGAATGTCGGTGCTGGGTATAGCACGCTGCTCGTAGTTCACGAAGTTCTTATTTATGCTCCTCGTGTGAGTCGAGAAAAAGGGAGAGAACTCGAGTGAGCAAGGAGGGCATCGTCAGGGACACAACTCAGCCCAGACATTGACCCAAACTAACCTGTACATGCAGGTACTGTCTATCGGGACATTGTCATACAGAAGATTCACAACTATAACAGAATGTTCTCTACCGGGACGTTATCATACAGAAGGTTCCGAGACTGACAACATAATGTTGTGCGGGCAAAGGGGATGTCTGAACTGACTCCACTGAATGTTTCCTAAGAGCTATGTATAACCATATAAGATTCGCCTGCAGATATATCCCTAAGACACTACATACAACCGTATAATATTCGTGTACAGGTATGTCTGGTATCTTCAAAGAGCTGTGCAACCATACAAGGTTCACATACGGGTACATGCGTTCCTATACAATGGATGTGCTATTCCATCATGTTAGCCCACCCTGAATAGTCGTAGATGCAGCTCACACGGCACATGCGTTCCTATACGATGGATGTGCTATTCCATCACGTTAGCCCACCCTGAATAGTCGTAGATGCAGCTCACACGGCGATAAAAAGATGATGACCATATCATCCCAAAATCGGGAAGAGGGATCGAAGATGCGGCTATTCAACACAGAAATGGGGTGACAGATCTACCCCACACCTCGAAGTGGCCTTACTCAAGCAATAACCGACTATCCGGAAGGGGAAAAAAAAACGCAAGAAACCAGACAAGGCGCAAGGGCTCGAAGGAAAACGAAGGCGAAAGACAATACGTTGGCGGGAAGTACGTCGCAAAAAGCTTAAGAGAGAAATAAAACGGGATCTACAACGTGGGGCCGCGTGCATGTAATGTAGTAATTACCACAGAAAGAGTAGTACTCAGTTCCTGCTGACTACGATTACTCTTTCCTTCGAGCAACACGCTAACGCATGGCTCACGCTTGTGCCAAGAACAGCTATACGCGTGTTACCTATGACTCCCTTTTCGCCTTGCGACGCCCGCGGGATCTCACGTTACCTACGTCCCGAAGGGGAACCTTGTATATATAATATACTACTTCGATTATTTATTTACGTATAAATATAAGTACAATATTGTTGGCCCTGTGCTCTCAGCGCTCCTCAGCGTTTCTTGGATGTATTTATTTTTATTGTTCGTGCTAGCGCGAGAGGAGGTTCTGTTACAGCAGGGTATAGCTCTCAGATCCTAAGAAGGACCTGCGCTCGTTAGATCTCTGAGGCCGGCTCACCTGTTGTTTGGGAGTTCGAGGAAGTGCCTTCAAGCAGTAATGATCAGGTCACGCAAAACGTGGATCGATGCGATGCGGTAGATGCAAGCAGTCAGCGTGAACACTCAACGAAGCACCACAGACACGATGACGGGCACGACGGGCAAGGCAGGGCCCAAGGGGCTGGGGGTCGATAGGACAGGTATCACAGATCACTTGGCTTTGACTTTCTTTCTTCTCTTGGTGGTGTCGAGTAAACACCGGGTGGTCCCGGAACCTCATTACTGGCTCTGTACCCGAGACCGAAGGCGTTCCCACACCGGGGATCCTCCCTGCCCCTATAAGATCCGCCCAGAGGATGCTAATCAAAGCTTGCCCTCTGCCTATCGAATAGACCCGACGCGCGACACTGATCAGAACAGCTGTCTCACGCCGTATTATCCTCCTCGAAGCACTGTCGCCGTAGTATCCTCCTCGAAGCACTGTCGGCGCTGCAACACCCCCCCTGCCCGACGCAGCATGCGCCGGAGCAAAACGGGCCCCCCCAGCAGCCGAATGCTTCTTCTTCCCCCCTGCTAATCGGCTCACCGCTTCCGTTCCCCGCTTGTTGCTGACGGGGGTCATCTCTGGCCCGCGGCGCTCCGGTGTTCCTCGATCCCGCGAATCACTTCGCTGCGGTTAAGCTCCTCCCAATCTCCGTCAGGGTATCTCACTCGCCAATACGGCTCCCTAAAGTCGTACACCTTTCCCACCGCCGCTCGACTCACCCCATCAGCTCCAGCAAACGACCGCCTGACCTGCGTCCCCGTCGGAAAGTCCTGCAGCGCTCTCGTTCGCACCCCCTGGTCACGCTCTTCCTTCGGTAGTGGTTCCGGCGGCCGGGGGCGGCAGTCCTTTCCCTTGTACACTTCCCAGAGGGCATGGAAGACGTCGAGTTGCAGAGGGGTGAAGCTGTCCCTCACTTCCTGTTCAGGTAGCCACTCTGACTCCACCCCACTTTGGTACCGGCCTCGGTACTGCCATTCCCACCCGGTCCCCGTGCTCTCCATGGCTCGCCGGTCCGTCAGGGTATAGAGCGGCACCGCCACCGTCGAGGTGTCTGCCAACCCCAAGTCCGCGCCCCATGCCAGATGCGCGAATTCGTCCTCGAAGGCATGGCGCAGATGCTCCGGCCGCACGTGAAATTCCTTAATGTTGGCAGCCGAAACCGTTCTCCTCCGGGTCCGGCGGCCGCTCATTGTCGCCTGGTAGCTGATACCCGGCTGTGCAATGGCCGTCACCCGCCACGGCCCCGTCCAGTGTTCATGTGCCAGTTTGACGTGAGTGCCCTCCCGCGCCATCTTGCTGTCTGCCTCCTTTACCAGCATTAGGTCTCCCACTCGCGCCCCTTCGCCTGGAGAGTGTCGCCTAATGGCCGCATTGTGGCGTACGCGTCGCTTGTTCTTGTCCTCCTGACGCTTCTTCAGCATTGCCCGCAGTTCCATGAACGTCTGGTGTCTCTCCGCCACGAAATTGTCGAGCCCAGTGCGGAAATTTTCTCCGTCCAGCGCAGGAGAGTAAGAGCATCCAGGTTTGTGCGCGCATCACGGCCAAACAGAATCTTGAAGGGCGTCCCACCTGACGGGAGACGCGGGTCCGGCGTAGTTCTTTGAATCCAGCAAGCCGCGCTTACATATTCGTCCCACCTTGCCGGCCAGGATTTGCAAAGCTCTGCCAAGACCTCCTGAAGCCAACCCCCCATCCTTTCTACGGCTCCTTGACTACGAGGGTGGTCCGCAGGACCATGATCCAGCTCCACCCTGAGCCACTGGCGCAGGTGGGCGACCACCTTAGCGGTGAACTCCCCCCCGGCATCGCTCCTAATCGACAGCGGCACGCCAAACGTGAGCAACAGCTCCAGGAGTTTCCTCGCCACTCCCACCGAATCCTTAGATTCCAGCGGGTACGCAAACAGGAACCGGCTGGCCCGATCCACCACTACCAGCAGGTACCTATTTCCTGCACTGGATACCTGCTTCATGTCCTGGAGGTCCATCTCAAGCACTTCCCAAGGCCACAATAACCGAGCAGGCATCATGGCCACGCGTTGACTCCGGGTCCTTTTTCTCCTCCTGCAACCGCACGACAGTACGTACTCCCTGACGTCCTGGGCTACTGTCGGCCATCTGTACTTGCCCTTAATCAGCAGCAGGGTCCGCGCAACTCCCGGGTGGCCATAGGTACTGTGGACGAGTGCCAGCACCCCTGGCACTAATGCTCTCGGAATGGCCAACTTCGGTGCCTCTCCCCGAGGCGCGCTCCACAATAAGTCGTTGTCGTCGAGAACGTAGTTCGCCGTCCCTTCCGGTGACTGCCTGTCACCTCTTCCTCGCAATCGGCCCCAAATGGGGCCAAGTCGCGCGTCCTCCCGTTGCCGTTGCACCAGCCGTGGCTTATCACGCAACACTTCCGCTACCCGGTCGACCATGGAAGGAAGGGGTCCCGGGTATTCCGAGTATTCCGCTCTCGGTGCTCGCCGCCTCGGCTGGGGCTGTGCTCTGGACTGTGGCGGCAAGTTTTCCGTGGGCTGTATCTGCGATGCCGACGGCAGTGCTGTCGGGGTCGTCTGTGTAACAAGCGGCCTTGGCACCTGCGCATGCTGCTCTGTTGACCTTCCTCCCGCTACCCCCGCTCTGGACCTCGTGACCGCCGGCGTTACTTCGGCTATGTCCTCCTCGAAGAGCGCCTGCAAACCTTCCAGCGATTTAGTTCCGTGAAGCTGCTGCTACGAAATGGTCCGTCGCCCCGCGTACTGCCTCCTTCGCCGGAACGGACGTCCTCGTTGGTGGCGTGGCTGTCGTCCATGTTTCTCCAATTTCCTTCCCTTTCCTTTCTGCGGTCTGCTGTACGGTTTACCCTGCGTGTACGCTCGGGGCATTGTATGACCACACAGAAAAAGGAAAAAAAAAAAAAAAAGAAAAGGAAAGGACACATGTATGTGGTTGTATTTTGAACATATATTCACATGCGGTCAACATCGTTCACAGCCCTTGTGTTATTTGAGATTGTCTGCGTGTCAGGTGGGGAAAAAAATAGTGTTAGTGTTTTAAAATTCTTGGTCCATGCTTGGCCTGAAAGCGAGTTACGTGTTCGTAAAAAAAAAATGTGTTATAAATGACCTCGCTCTTGGACGGCATCAATACAGCAATAGGTTCTACCTGATTGGTTACCGGTGTCACCTAACCCGGGCGAACGGCATACGAGACTATGCGTGTATCAGTACGTACGGCGCCTTTGGTCTGTCGACACCTGTCGTGTGCATTTGATTTTGAAGATTATATGTGGTCAATAGCATGCAGTCATTTATTAACGAACGTGCATGTGTGTGAACATGTACAATGAGCAGGCAAACGAGCACGGGCAACAGGCAGACGGAGCACGAGCAACGAGTATGCCTGCATGCATTGACCGAGCACATATCTTCAAAGCAATACAGAACGAACGGGCGAAGCGCCATTGGCAGCGTGCACACATAACAGCATTGCAAGTATGGCCATAACGCCAGGCGGGCAAAACAAAAACATGCATACGAATGTGGGTGTACAAGAGTGTATATGACTAATATACGAGATCAATGTGAGGTGACGCATGAGCATGCATGATAGCATCATTCCCCCGATTTTGCAAACTCTTCGGATCCCCTGCAACTGTTTTGCAGACACTCCGATCTCCTGCAATGCACTTCGATCAGCCTGTGAACAGCTGTCTCACGCCGTATTATCCTCCTCGAAGCACTGTCGCCGTAGTATCCTCCTCGAAGCACTGTCGGCGCTGCAACACCCCCCCTGCCCGACGCAGCATGCGCCGGAGCAAAACGGGCCCCCCCAGCAGCAGCCGAATGCTTCTTCTTCCCCCCTGCTAATCGGCTCACCGCTTCGGTTCCCCGCTTGTTGCTGACGGGGGTCATCTCTGGCCCGCGGCGCTCCGGTGTTCCTCGATCCCGCGAGTCACTTCGCTGCGGTTAAGCTCCTCCCAATCTCCCTGGGTTCACCATGTTACAGCAGGGTACAGCTCTCAGACCCTAAGAAGGACCTGCGCTCGTTAGATCTCTGAGGCCGGCTCACCTGTTGTTTGGGAGTTCGAGGAAGTGCCTTCAAGCAGTAATGATCAGGTCACGCAAAACGTGGATCGATGCGATGCGGTAGATGCAAGCAGTCAGCGTGAACACTCAACGAAGCACCACAGACACGATGACGGGCACGACGGGCAAGGCAGGGCCCAAGGGGCTGGGGGTCGATAGGACAGGTATCACAGATCACTTGGCTTTGACTTTCTTTCTTCTCTTGGTGGTGTCGAGTAAACACCGGGTGGTCCCGGAACCTCATTACTGGCTCTGTACCCGAGACCGAAGGCGTTCCCACACCGGGGATCCTCCCTGCCCCTATAAGATCCGCCCAGAGGATGCTAATCAAAGCTTGCCCTCTGCCTATCGAATAGACCCGACGCGCGACACTGATCAGAACAGCTGTCTCACGCCGTATTATCCTCCTCGAAGCACTGTCGCCGTAGTATCCTCCTCGAAGCACTGTCGGCGCTGCAACAGTTCACCTCACGGGACGAAACTGCCTCATCGTGATCCCCGACCCCGACTGTGTCGGGGGGGACCTCGGGCGTGCTTGCGCTGTGCCCTGGCTGCCGGCTGGCCGGGTGTGAATATGTCAGCTGTGAGCTGGACCAGTTGAGTGGTCGATTCTTGATGTATAACAGTCCCATGGCCATAGAATTTGGTTGGCGGCCTACCTTTGCCCCGTCAGGGCTATTTTTGGCCCGTCAAACCCTCTTCTAAAACATAGTAATTTTCGCCATTGAGATGTCTTTGACAGCTGTGGCGGGGTGCGTGCTTTGCTCGTTTCTTACAGAAACTGATTATAAAACGAGTTGGACCAGTTGAGTAGTATATACTTAACTTATCATAGTCTCGTGGCTAAAGATTTCGGTTGACGGCCTAGCTTTGCCCCGTCAGACCTGTACCTTGGGCCCGTCAAGCCTTCTTCTGAAATATAATAGTTTTCACCATTAGGATGTCCTTGACGGCTGCCTATAAAGGGGCAAATGTGCCATCAACCGACATCTATGCTCGCTCGTGAATATTCTGTTTTCGATGCCATCCCCCAGATTGGGCCTCTCCTCCTTTGGTCGAAACGGGAGAGGCCGAATCCTCCGCGGCTTTTGACAGCTCATGGCGGCAAGAGTGTCGGGAATATGGACTGGGGTGGCCGGTCTCATACTCCGCCGTTGCTTGTGCGTTGAGGGTTGGGCGTTCCAGAAACGAGTGTCGAAATTCCGATTCGGGCTATTTTACGTGTGAAAGCACGAGTTATACGCACAAATGTTGAGATTTGTAGGCTAGCATATGGCCGCGAAGCGAGCGTCGTGAGCCTCTTCGGCTGCTGTGCACACCGGGCGACCAGACTCTTGTAAGGCAGAGAAGACCGGGTCTTTGGTGTCGAATGAGCCTACGCCGCGGGAGGAGCGGTACGATAGTGGAGGTACAAGTGGTTTCTAAGATTTTTGTTTTTGTACAGCAGCACTGGCAGGCAGTGCTACATGCATCGTGAAATTTTGGTTGTATTTTTTTTGGTAATTTTGAAATACGTCAGCTGTGAGTTCGACTGATTAAATAGTTGATATTCAACTTTGCAAGCTGCGTAATACGTCTCGTCTATATTCCATTTATTGTAAAGGCGTTTAGTTTTCTTATGTAACCGCCAACAAACAAAAAAAGTTACGAACGAGTACATGTATGCGCGGGTTACGCTCACCCTGCAACATGTTTCGTTGCTGACCCTCGAGGGTGAGACTATACTTTCCTTGTCGTGCCTACTACTGTAGAGACAATATCATACAAAAGACAAAAAGCGTTTTCGCAAAAAGAACAAAAGAATACCATATTGAGGGAGGAAGCTGCTCGATGCACCCACAACTACATTACGGCACAGACTCAGACGATTAGTCGGACGCCAGCTCTAGCATACTTCCCCCACTTTCCTTGCCCACCCCCGAATCGAAAAAAAAGACGTCACGATTCAAAGCGTTGTTTTCGAAAGGTGTATTGGTTGGTAATGTTGGCATCGAGAGAGATGGCCTGATCCGCCATGGGTGCGTGTGTGCGCGTTTGGATCTCCCGCCGCGCGCTGCAGTACCGCAGGAAATGTGAGGGTATCCGTAGTCCGTCCGCAGCAATTCAAGCAAAGCTGTATAAAAGCTGTATCCCGCATAAAAAACGCCTTCCTACAAATAAGGAAACCCAATAAGTCGGAAAGTCGGCACCTCCGTTTCACGACTGACTATTAGTCCGACTAGAAACTAGTCGGCGACTTAACCCTTTTCTTTTAGTTTAGAACCGCAGTCCCGTTTTGGGAACAAACCACTCAAAATCTTAGTGCGTTGTCCCCAGGACGGGACTATACGGCCCTAAAAGACCGATCCACAGCCCTAAGAATTCAACGATTTTAAACACGGGAAGGAGGTGTGCTGTCAATCGGGCCTGAATACTTGACCAAATTATTCCAATGATAGTGCACTTTATATCAGCATTTTTTATTTTGACATCTGACCTTGATGTGCAGCAGGCATGAGCTCCAACGTTGATCACTCATAAAACATTAACGTTCTCCCCGAAAGAAGGAGAAAACCGAGGAAGGGTATATTCTATTCTCGGCTGGAGTGGTACCGTGCATGTTTACGTATATGTCGTTATTATTATTATTATTATTATTATTATTATTATTATTATTATTATTATTATTATTATTATTATTATTATTATTATTATTATTATTATTATATTATTATTATTATTATTATTATTATTGTTATTATTATTATTGTTATTATTTTAATTTTATGCTAATCATTAAATTATGATGATCATTATTTTTATAGTTATTTTATCGTTGTTATCATTATTATTGTTATTATTGTTATTGCGCTTCCCACCCGACCTTAATTGATGTGTAGAATGCATTAGAGCCTCGACGTTGATCACTCATATACATTCTTCCCAGAAATGAAGAACCCTTGGAATTATCGGTGGCGAGTTTTTTTTTCGCCTTATTTCACTCCGTTTCACAGCACAGCAGTACTCACTCTCTATTATCTTGATACTTTTGTAGTATATCCGGAACATATGCGTTGCCTGTGTTACAATCAGTACTGTTGCAGCTATTATTAATATTAAAATTAGTACTGTTGGGTTTGCCACCTGATCTTATGCAGCTTTATTCATTAATTGACGCTTTGTCGTCCAACACTTGTGTATTATTGTTGTGGTTGTTTCTCACATTAAATTAACTCTCCGACCGAAGAGTCCATCCATGGTCACACACAAAGAAAGGTGCTGGAGCCCTGTATCCACGTGCGGAACAAATTCATGTAGTGCTGTCTGTTATCCATTGTTCCCTGCCATGCCGTTGTTCTGCCCCTGATTTGTTCCTGCCTTGTTCCTGCCCTGTTCCTGCTTTGCTATCCCGTCGGCTACCATGCCCCTCTGTCTGGCACGCGCATACATACTACGGTTTTGTTCTGTTTCGCTGTTCCTATTGTTTGCAACTACAGCAGTAACTGATGTTTTGTGTTGGTCCGTTTTGTTCCTCTAAATATACATATACATAAGTATGTATACTATACTCAACTCAAAAGCACATGCATACTTGGTGCTTGTGGTATATACATTCCTGGTACCAGAAATATCATGTACCTAGTGCCAGGAATATCATACGAAGTCTCCACGGCTTGCAAGGAGTTTCGACCAAATAAATCCTCGATCTCTGAGGTATGTGGCTTTTTCCAATTTCGTAAATATGTACCTAATGCCAGGTGTATGTTTTGTCCTGGCGGTTGGCAATCACCAGGTACCAGGTACCAAAATTTGATAATATTCCTGGCATGTAGGTATCATACAGCAGTAGTACCATTGTTAGGTGGCTGGAACGACGAAACCATCAATATGTTGTTGCAGAATTTGTCGTGTTGTTTTCTTTCGCACCAACAGCCTTTTTTTTTTTTTTCGGGTACCAGTACCCAGTAGTAGCAGTACGAAAGAACCTTGATGCCTGACATCTACCAGGTGCAAGGTCATCGATATACAGGTGTTACAAGGATTATAGGTAATCGATTGATATTTTACCCCTGTATTGCTCGGTAGATAACAATGTAACACCTTATTCACTATTGACGTCGTGGAGGACACGGGTTCGAATCTCACTTCGAACGTTATTCCTTCATGGAAACGCTTGCTGCGCGTGCGTCCCTAAAAAGATAATATCTCCCTGGTTCCCCAGGCATTGGTTCGGATCGGGTAGTAGGATAGCGTACCGCCGAATGCGGTGCTGATGATGCCCCAAAGATCCCGCCGTTCAGAGGGGGGAAGCGTGTTATGAGGATTACCCTGGGCTGGGTAACCGATCAATCTTTTACCTCTATACTATTATCAGCTCAGTACCCCAGGTAGGTAACACCTTCATAACTGATAAAATAATGGAGTATAGTTATTATTAATACCAGGTATTATAAAGTAGAAGAGAGATGCTCCGTGGCCCGTAGCCCGTGGTCCGTGGCCCCAATCAAAGATAGAGACGTACCTGG
Source organism: Macrocystis pyrifera (assembly GCA_031763025.1). Classification (NCBI taxonomy): domain Eukaryota; class Phaeophyceae; order Laminariales; family Laminariaceae; genus Macrocystis; species Macrocystis pyrifera. Next base: position 2,503,217 of record JASSKH010000035.1, on the reverse strand, counting down.
CACCTGGTAATAACACACACCGACACTACGTACCTATACTCGTAGACGTTTGTGGTGTTTCTGCTTGATGCTTGTCAGGCGAAAGTGGTTCTAATGTTTTTTGGGGGTACAGAAATTGCTTTGTGGCATGTACCTTGGGGTAGGTACAAAATCACTATTAATGGATATATATATGATGTTGTTGGTCCTGTGCTCTCAGCGCTCCTCAGCGTTTCTTGGACGTATTTTGTTGTCGTTGTTCGTGCTATAGCGCGAGATGGGGTTCACCTCACGGGACGAAAATGCCTCATCGTGATCCCCGACCCCGACTGTGTCGGGGGCGGCCTTGGGCGTGCTTGCGCTGTGCCCTGCCTGCCGGCTGACCGGGTGTGAATATGTCAGCTGTGAGTTGGACCAGTTGAGTGGTCGATATTTGATTTCTCGTGGTCAAATAAATTGGTTGTCGGCCTACCTTTGCCCCCCTAGGCCCACGTTTGGCCCGTCAAACCCTCTTCTGAAATATAGTAGTTTTTACCATGAAGATGTCTTTGACAGCTGTGGCCGGGTGTGCTGTGCTCGTTTCTTGCAGAAGCTTTTTATAAAAACCTCAGCTGTGACTGATTTGGACGAGTTGAGTGGGCGATACTTGATTTATCACAGTCTCGTGGCTAAAGATTTTGGTTGACGGCCTAGCTTTGCCCCGTCAGGCCTACCTTTGACCCGTCAAACACTCTTCTGACATAAATAGTCTTAAGCATTGGGATGTGGTTGGCGGCTGCCTGTCAAGGGGCAAATTTGCCGTCAACCGATATATATGCTCGCTCGTGACGGTAAAAATATTCCGTTTTCGATGCCATCCCCCAGATTGGGCTTCTTCTCCTTTAGTCGAAACGGGAGAGGCCGAATCCTCCGCGGCTTTCGACAGCTCATGGCGGCAAGAGTGTCGGGAGTATGGGCTGGGGTGGTCGGTCTCGTGCTCCGACGTTGATTGTGCGTTGAGGGTTGGGCGTTCCAGAAAAGAGAGTCGAAATTCCGATTCGGGCTATTTTATGTGTGAGGCCGTTTCCTATGCGGTTCGATTTTTTAGCTTCAGATTTTGACCCGATGGCATTTTCAGACATGAACTTGGCAGATCGAACAGGGTCTTCCTATGCGGAAAAGTCAGATTTATTGTGCGTGTAGAGATTCGAGCAAACGCCAAGACTAACTGCTGTTATTGTGGTTTGGCGCCGCGACGAGACGCGCTGGGTGCGCTGCCCTGCGCGGTGGATCCAAGCGTCCGAGCCCACGCTGACCGCCTCTGGTCGGGCGGCGGAGAGACGTGGCGCGTGCGCTAGAGTCATCATGTCTTGGAATTTTGCGTTTCATTTTGTGACTGACTGCTGCTGTGCTGCTGCTGTACAGCAGTGTAGTCTACGAGTTCGTCTCCACGGAGAGGCGCGTGCCGAGTGCGCTTCTCTTGATCTCTAGGCCCGAGCCCGCGCAGCCGACTCTAGTCTGGTCACGGAGGGACGCGCCGTCCGCGCGTCGGGCGCGAAGCAACGTCGCTATACAGCTGTATCACCATCCAACTCATCGATCGTTCTGCTGCTGTTTGCTGTGGTGGATAACATCTTGAATTTAGAGAGCATGCCATTTTTCGGTTTGAAAATCTGATGACCCAGGTCGTCGGATTTTGGGCCAAAATCCGATGACTTGGATCATCGGATTCTCAAATTAAAAAATTCCGGTCGGATTTTGCATATTTGGACTGCATAAGCAGGGTCATTCATTTTTGAGATCGAAAAATACAAATCTGAAGCTCGAAATCGAACCGCATATGAAACAGCCTGAAGGAACGAGTTTTGCGCAAAAATGTTGAGATTTGTAGGCTAGCATATGGTCGGGAAACGAGAGTCACGAGCCTCTTCGGCTGCTGTGCATGCCGGGCGACCAGGCTCCGTGAGGCAGAGAAGACGGGGTCTTTGGTTTCGACCGAATCGGATGAGTCTACGCCGCGGGAGGAGCGATACAGTGGTGGCGGTACAAACGGTGTCTACGATTTTGCTTCTTGTTTACACGCAGCAGGCAGCAGCAATGACAATGATTGCCATCAATGGGAATGAAGTCATTTCCATTAAGCCCCAGCAATGGCAATGACAAGTACTCGTCATTGCCATTGGGCACAAGTATCACATGAGGCGTATAGCTTCGGTTGTATTGTGAAGGCGTTTTTCTTTTTTATCGTGTAACCACCAAGCAAGAATTAAAGTCATGATGAACATGTATGTACCGGTTACGACGAGGCACGACGACGACTTCGTGCTTCTTCCTCCTCGTGCTCCACTGAGCTCCTCTGCCCCGACTGTTGTGCAAAGGGCAGCCTTGGGCGTGCATGATATGCTACTGCTGCTACTGCCGTTGTTCATCCGTTGCCCTGGTGCTACTGCTATGTATATCGTGCTGCTGTTCTGTTCTGCAGTGCTAATAATAGTGCCGCTGCTTTGTCTGCGATATGTTTTGCTGCTGACCCCCGTGTAAGGGCCATTCCTAACGAACAAAAAAAAACACGATTCGTGAGATTTTTGTCCTGAATCGTGATTGTTTCGTCGTGAATCATGACGAAAAACATCACGATTCATGACGCCAATTTTTTTTTTTATTTTCCCTAAAAAAACAAAATCACGATTCGTGGCATTTGTCGTGTCTCGAGATACGCCTGATCAAGGCGCTACGCAACCCACGCGGAGCAACGGTATCCGAAGGCCGGTATAGAAGCATGGCAGACTCTGCTTCGTACACCGCTTGTGGACAACGGGCAGCTACCCAAAAGGCACCGCTGGGCGCGGGCTAACGAGCACGTTGTGGCCTCCAAAATTCGAGGAGGAGGAGCCACAGCTCAAAGACAAAAGCGAAAATAACCTGAGAATGTCACAGGCCAGACCGGGCAGACAGCCTGCGAGATGAAATCTCGCGGACAGGGCTTGGCTGACGGTCGGTGAGATTGGAATGTCGCAGGCTGGGTCAGGCTTCGGCCTGTGATTCGAATATATCACGGGCCGGGCCAGGCGCGGTCGACCCGGCCCGGCCTGGCCGTGCCCCGCTCGCGAGGGTTGGCTCCACCCGCCAAAATCGTTGGGTTTGAAATATCGGAATTTGTTTTTCGAAAATATCACGAAACGTGTGTTCGGCTATTTTTCGTTGGAATGTTATGATACTGCTTTGTTGGAGGTTGAAAGCCCGGTAATCACCTGGGTTCAGTCACTGGGAACGTATTTGTAGTGCTTGGAAGGCGTATCTTAGGTGGAAAACCTGGGGTTTTCCAGAGGCGCACGAGCTTGGTCTCAGTCTCCGCGTGAACGAAAGGAATAAAACTGCTCTTCTTCTATAGCTAAGCAAGCAACACACGCGAGTACCAACGATTCACGACTTAAAAGGCAGACCTGTCCAGGGATACTAAGTGTCCCGCAACCCTTGATCTTAGCAAGTGGCGTCGTCGGCAGGATGCCGCCGTGGATAGCTGACTTTCGCTTCTTGACTGCACTCGATACTTATTTATTTTTTGTCGTCTTCCTGGACTTTGGAGGATGAATTTTTGTCTGCCCGATATATTTCTGGTGTGTTTTCGTATTCTGTCTTGCCTACCCCCCCCCGCCCAGTGTCGGGACTGGTCTGGGCACTCGGCCGCTCAATTGCGGCCCAGGACGCGCTTTCAGAGTTGTGGACTGGGTTTAGGTGGTTCTTGCCGTCTTCCGTGTTATTTTTCTTTTCGTTCCCGTACTCACTTTTCGCTTTTCCGTGCATCTTCCTCGCCCCCCCCCCCCGTGCGGGCGGCATGGCAATGGCTTTCGTTGACGTTTTCTTCCTGCCCCTTAAGGCTAGGTCTTCCCTTTTTTTTTACGTACTTTGCCGGCTTCGTTGCTTCGCCGTTCAGAGGTGTGGGAGTGGGTTTTGAGGAGCCGCATCTTCGACTCATGTTCTAGTTCGTGGAATCGGGGTTTCCACGAAATTCCCATCATTCTGCATATACGGCTCATCAGAGTGGGCTAGTGTGATGATACTGCTTTGTTGGAGGTTGAAAGCCCGGTAATTACCTGGGTTCAGTCACTGGGAACGTTTTTGTGGTACTTGGAAGGCGTTTCTTAGATGGAAAACCAGGGGTTTTCCAGAGGCGCACGAGCGTGGTCTCAGTCTCCGCGTGAACGAAAGGAATAATAAAACTGCTCTTCTTCTATAGCTAAGCAAGCAACACACGTGGGTACCAACGATTACCGACTTAAAAGGCAGACCTGTCCAGGGATACTAAGTGTCCCGCAACCCTTGATCTTGACAAGAACTGAAATGTCATGAATCGTAATCTTTCGTCATGCCAAAAAGTCACGAATCGTGATTTTTTTTCGGTTCGTTAGGAACGGCCCTAGCATGATTATTGTGCAAGTCAGCTCTTCTCGGTGATGTATCTCCGCATCTTAAGGCTGAAAGACAGATCCATCTGCTTCGGAAGCTGTACGAGTAGCGTCTCGCAATTGACATTTAAATTTATTTATATGGCGTCTCGGCGTAGGTTTTGTGCCAGCGTAACTTTCTTATGATATGTACCTGTACGATATGTTGCTGCAGCTAGCAGCTGCTGAACTTGCTGCACCAACGTAATCGCCGGCGCTTCGTACTGTCAATTAACTCAATTGACTGCTAATCAACTAATTGTTTAGTGTATATTTGTACAGGAAGACTTAGTATACAGTACTGACGCCGAGCGTCTCGTTCGTAGTACTTTGTAGCGCTGCTTGCTCCTGTATACGGACGAGCAATGCGTTGTTGGTCCGGATGGCGGATGGCAATGTTTGTTTTTCCCGTGTTTGCAGCGTGTCTTTCTCTTCACTCAAACATATTTTTTAATGCACCCCTAAGAAGTAGTACTGTCGCACTAGCAGCCTCGAGTTGCACACCGGTACGCCCTTAGCCATTACGGGCATGTGCGGAGCCGCAGGCGGGCGTCAGCCCGCCGCGGCGAAGCCCCCCTTGTATGTAGTATTATTAGTATAAATCTCCGAGGGGCATCTTCCGCGGTGCGTGTGTTCGCGTTCATTCGAGTCGTGCCTGTGCGTACAGCAGCAGCTGCTGCAGTAAGTGGCTATTCTGCGTACGTAGCGATTCCCGATGCGGAACAGGGTTATTCTACTACAGCTACTACTGCTAATACTGCTGCTACTGAATATGTACGAGTATACCATTACGAATGCAATAATGGTTGCCGTCGGCGGACTGTCTTTCGACTCTACAACTTATGACTTCGAACAAATTACTACCATATTATTTATGCCGTCGCCGAGCATTCAATGTAAGTATTGGATTGGATGAGGCCTCCTGGCCCGGTCGGTGGTCCTACCCAAACTTCCTTGTATTCCTCGTTTCTTATTTAAAAACCTACCAGGCGCTATGTTGTCTCACCCAAACTTGTGTTGTTACGTACTGCTGTACTATAGGTGTACTCCAGCGCGCACATGGAGAAAGCTGTCTCAAAATCCGGGGACACTAGCACAGCGCGCGGTCGCGTATAGTCCTGGTGTTTCATATTTGATCGTTGGACGCGTGTGTCAGTGGTTGACCCCGTGTCGTACTGCACTACTCTTTTTCAATTCCGCCTCCCGATCTTCCATAATCTCGTATCCGGACGACCCGCCAAGGACGTGCACATATAGCCCCTTACGCGTCCGGAGGTGCGAAGTGGCTGGGCCTTCCCACCGCTCGGTGGTACCCCACCGGTGTACGGTATCATACGTTCTTATTAGTAATTGGAAGCGTGGTCTTACGGCAACAGTATCAACATCAAGTTAGGCAGTATGGTAACCCCGACTACTGGTGTGCAGGTTTACTCTCTGGTTACTCTTGATCACTCACTCATAATATGTTGGCTTCATATTATGAATGACTGTTTCTTGCCTCTACACAGTTTCTGAGCAGGAGGGCAAGTATTTTCCTCTCCGAAGAGGAATACCTGGTTGTAAATAGTAGCGCCTCCACAATAATAGAGGGAGGACGGGGATACGATGACACATACCACCCTGTACGAAAATGTAACTTAACCCGTTGAGTACTGAACTACTGCTGTACATACACGTACGTCTTGACTCTAATTCCAAGTGATTTCCCTCCGAAAAGGGAGTGCGGTTCTGAATGGGCGAAGGACCTTTGGGGCATAGAAATATCTGTTTTCTGTGTTCATCATATATGTGCTATTATCTCTGTATCGTAGTATGTGACCGCAGAGCTTTTATATCTCTCTACAAACGCGTATGTCTTGACTCTAATTCCAAGTGATTTCCCTCCGAAAAGGGAGTGCGGTTCTGAATGGGCGAAGGACCTTTTGGGCATAGAAATATCTATTTTCTGTGTTCATGATGTATGTGCTAGTATCTCTGTATCGTAGTATGTGACCGCAGAGCTTTTGTGTCTCTCTACGAACTATAGAATGGAAGAGCACAGCGCAGCACGGATACTGGGTGTGTCGGATGTCAACGGGGAGAAGTAAAGATTTAATCCGGAGGACACCAACAAAAGCAATTTTTTTTTACCTCGTCATCATAGTATCTACATGTTATGGTATCCCCTGTTCCCTTTTGCGGCATTATGGTTTGTAGCAATCGTCCCCTCATCATACCTGGCAGGCGTTATCGCTTGATTCTTTTATGAGCGCCTCACCCTTTCGTTCAGAAGACACCCGGCGAGGCGACCAGCAACTAATACAAAAAACAGTGGTCCGCGGCAGACTTTCATTAACATCCTGGCAGATCCAAATCGCAAACAGTGGTTCGCCGCAGGATAGAGTCACCAAGCCCTTCTGGGCGAGGCAGATTCAACTTTCTCTCGGCTTAGCTTACGTCGCTCCTGGCTACAGCCACACCGCTTCCTCGAGTTTTCTTCCTCGATTTAGCGTCCGGGTAGGTTCGCTTGTTTTGTCTGCTTACGCGTATCCGTACTTTCGGACTTGTTATCTGATTCGCAGTGTCTACGAGTAATCGGCTACAGCCTTGCAAGTTAGAGGTGTGGGAGTGGATTGCTAAGTGCCGCATCTTCGATTAATTCTCCGAATTCTCCGGATTGGTTTGGTTCGTGCTTGAGTTTTCTATGAATCTGCATATAAGGCCCTTCAGGATGGGCTAGTGTTATGGTATCCCCTCTCCCCTGTTGCGGCATTATGGTTTGTAGCAATCGTCCCCTCATCATACCTGGCAGGCGGTATTGCCTGTTTTTCTGATGAGCGCCTCACCCCTTCGTTCAGAAGACATCTGGCGAGGCAAACAACAACTAATACAAGAGCTTATAACGTCTAACATCGTCAAACACCTCGTCTGAGTGACCAGAGCAGGGCCAAAGGCATCAACCTGCTAGCAGTAGTTGATCCCTAGGCCCATACTGCCCTACACTTAACATACACAGGAGGTCGGGACCCGCCCCCCTTGCACAATGCGGTCGAAGACAGATCTTTGTGGAAACTGACAGTATAAACCCGAGATGCTGGAGGTAGAATGTTTGTCCAAAGTTGAAAGTGAGTATATATGTACGAGGAGTTCCTATCCCAGAGGGAGGGAGGTGTAATAGCAACCACACTTACTAATACCAGGTATACTCGTACGACTGTAATAATGTAGGGCTTGGGTAGGTGAAATTAACTACCAGGTAATCAACTAAGGGCTCAAGCGTACTGGGGATTCATAGTTGTTGACAAAAGCGGGACACGACGATACAGTAAATACGTACCTGGTACCTAGTATAATCTTACATTCGGGAGTACACCGTATACTTGTAACCTCCCCTGTTATGCTGCGGTTGTTGTGCTCCATGTTACGTTTTGTGCTGCCCAGCGCTCGATTATCTCGATTATCGTTGTGTTTGCCTCCGGGGGGGCGTTTCTGCTGTCGAACCCCCTACTACGGTACGTTGTATGTAGGGTATGGGTGAGCGAAATTACAATTAAGCAATGTTTCCGTGGTTTTCTTCTTTCGGAGTGCTTTTGAGTGATCAACTTTGAAGCTCATGCTACTATAATTGTCACAGGGTTGGATGGAAATAGTAAAAATACTATGTAGTCAACGGATTGAGTTATCATTAGTGTGAATTAATCCATTCTTTTTTTCTAGAAAACAGTGTAGTATTTTTACCTGGGAAAGGAAGTGGGCGACAGTAGAAGAAGTGGAACTACAGTACAACAACAGTAGTTAGGGGATTTCGGGGTTTTGGCCGTCGGCTTTTCTTTGTGTTCTTGTTTACTGCCATTACTTTTGTTTTGGTTCATCACTTCTACCCCCCGCCCCCCGATCATATGTGACATGTATTAATTTTATGAGTTTCCGCTCAACAGTTTTCTTGATATTCCGTGTGGAAACAGCCCCCCCTCCCGCTTCCAGTATATAGTGCATGATTTGGTTTTATCGTGATAGAGGGTTTCAGTCTCCTACTCACTGATCATCGATGTTTATAGAAGTTGTGGCGACAAATCACGCGCTCGCGCTTCCATCGATCGAAGGGACAGTTTGAATGAGGTTCTAGCCTCCAGCGTTCAGGAAGCAGTGCGGGACAACCTGTACCGGTTCGACCGCCCAACTTGGATGATATCTACCGGTACCTGTTGATAAGAGGCACGAATACGACGAGCAGTCGATCTTGGAGAAAAAAAAGCGATAAAAGTTTAGCCGTTATACCGCGCATACACGTACGTAGCTCCCTCTTTTGTTTTTTGGTTGCCGTGGTTCTTCTTCAGGCCATCTCCTGCCAACCCTTTTGGCACTACAGTGCACAAAACCTAGATCTGACTCTTGGTCCAATTGCTTTCCCTTCACAACGGGATTGCAATCCTAAATCGGTTGATGGGGGATGGTCATGGTTTAAATTTGTGTCCGTCATTCTCGTGCGGTAAACACGATGCCCTGATACAATGGTAGATGTATCAATAGTTTTTTTTGTTGCTGCGTTTGCCACCCGACAATGTCCAGGCAGCATGATGAACTCCAACGTCGATCACTCATACACATTTTCCCCCGTGAAGAAGAACACCAAGGAAACCGAAACAAAGACGAAGCCTACATACGACACCGGTCGGAGAGTTTTGAGTACACGCAGTACAAACGTTTGTATTTCACCAATCGATCGAGCAAAAAACGCCTACACGCTCTGGCGCTCTCTTTCTCGCCGCAGCATATTTTAAACCCGTTTAGGGCTGCACTTCCTGTTCGGAGACAAACTACTTGAACGTATGCTTAGATATTCATTTATGTACGGTGTAGCCCTAAAGGTATATCTGGTACCTGATACCTGGTAACGAGATGCTCATAAGGGAACATCGTTTGATCGTTCTGGTCCGGAAAGGAAACATTTCGATCCCCGAGTCAGTCTCCGTAAATGTTTGACTGCTGAACCTATCGATGGTCGATCTTGCCGCAAGTAACCTTTAAATCCTAAAAAACGACACCAAGAAGCCTGTCGTATCAATGCCAATGGATGCACGCGGTAACACCCCCGCGCGACTGTACTCCGTCGACCTTTCCACACCGACTGGCCCGAAGAGCCTGCGCGACCTCGTTATCTCCCCCTACTACGAGATAGAATTCCTTACGTACCACGCCTAACTCTTGGCAGCACCTATCAATAGCGGAGCCTAGCGTATACTGGTGATATCAAGAACGGCGGTGCCCACCTATGCTTGCTTTCTTTTTTATATACATCCTCCGGCGGATTGGTAAAAATAATGCTTAAGCTCACCACACTTCCACGTTCAAAATTCGTGTCGTGTGCCAATTTAACCCGTAGTTCCCGCTACAACATGAGAACAGTCTGCTGTTGCCACTGGCGCGATCACCTGCTGTAGTTTGGTTTTGAGCTGAGACTCTCTCTCCCCCCCCCCCCTCGCGCATTCCCAATGCTACAGAACCTTTCGAAACAACGGGCGGGTGCGCGGGAAATTACGAGCGACCGACTCTCTCGATAATAATACCATTCCTCTATAGCTGGCCGGACGCTATTGACAGCGGCCTTCATATGCCTGCGCAGTGCCCCCTTGGCTCGAGAAGTTTTCGCCCTGAGAAGTTTCGTTCGATATAACGCGCCGTCTCAGCCAGAGCTATCATACCTCGTCCATGCATGATCCCTGCGCCCACAACTTCGAGGCGATATTTTTCTTTTTTTTTCAATTCTGGCGGTATGGTCGCCTCTATTAGGGGCGATCATAGTAAATAGGACCATGTTGTTAGTAAAAAGAGGGAAATATTAGGTTTTTGTGCGTACCGTAGTCCTATTTAATATATGGTCCCTCGCAATAGTACCTCGCAATGCCAGACAGTACGACGAATGAAATGATCGGTATTTATTTTTCAAGGGGGGCAGTATTAACAGCTCGGGTTTCCTCGCCCGAGCATTGCTGCGTGTAGTCTGAAAAGCACAAATGATGTGGGTGAATCGACATGAACGCGCTGTTTACAAGTAAATCGACAGTGTCAAATATAATGCTACCGACAATTGGTAGGGAAACGGGTAAAAGACGCGTTTTCGACCTGGTTCACGACCTATAGCGCGTCGTACGAACAAGAAAGCGCGCATTTGGAGGTCTCGTCGCCCGAGCATCGCTACGCTGAGTCTGAAGAACACAAATGTGAATGGTTAATCGACATGAAACGTGCTGTTTACAAGTTAATCGACAGAGTCAAATATTATCCTACCGACAATTGGTAGGGTAACAGGAACAAACGCGTTTTCGTCCCGGTTCACGACCTTTAGCGCGCCGTACAAACAAGCGAGCGCGTATTTGGAGGTCTTGTCGCCCGAGCATGGTTACGTGGAACATGAAAAATGCAAATGCTGTTGGTCAATCGATATGAACGCGCCGATCACAAGTTAATCAACAGTGCCACATATTATCCTACGGACAACTGGTGGGGGTAAAGACGGGTTTTGGACCTGGTTAACGACCTATAGCGCGCCGTACAAACAAGCGAGCGCGTTTTAGGAGGTTTTGTCGCCCGAGCATTGCTGCGGGGAGTCTGAAAAACGCGACGCTTGTTGGTTAATCTATATGAACGCCCCGATCACAAGTTAATCAACAGTGCCACATATTATCCTACGGACAATTGGTAGGGGTAAAGACGGGTTTTGGACCTGGTTCACGACCTATAGCGCGCCGTACAATCAAGCGAACGCGTCTTAAGAGATCTTGTCGTCCGAGCATTGGTGCGTGAAGTCTGAAAAACACAAATGTTGTAGGTCAATCGGCATGGACGCGGCGATCACAAGTTAACCAAGAGTGCCAAATATTGTCCTATGGACTAGTGGTGAGGTAACGGGGTAAAAAACGGGTTTTCGACCTGGTTCACGACCTATAGCGCGCCGTACAAACAAGCGAGCGCGTATTTGGAGGTCTTGTCGCCCGAGCATGGTTACGTGGAACATGAAAAATGCAAATGCTGTTGGTCAATCGATATGAACGCGCCGATCACAACTTAATCAACAGTGCCACATATTATCCTACGGACAATTGGTAGGGGTAAGGACGGGTTTTGGACCTGGTTAACGACCTATAGCGCGCCGTACAAACAAGCGAGCGCGTATTAGGAGGTTTTGTCGCCCGAGCATTGCTGCGTGGAGTCTGAAAAACGCAACGCTTGTTGGTTAATCGATATGAACGCCCCGATCACAAGTTAATCAACAGTGCCACATATTATCCTACGGACAATTGGTAGGGGTAAAGACGGGTTTTCGACCTGGTTAACGACCTTTAGCGCGCCGTACAATCAAGCGAGCGCGTCTTAAGGGATCTTGTCGCCCGAGCATTGGTGCGTGACGTCTGAAAAACACAACTGTTGTAGGTCAATCGGCATGGACGCGGCGATCACAAGTTAACCAAGAGTGCCAAATATTGTCCTACGGACTAGTGGTGAGGTAACGGGCACGGGTTTTGGACCCGGTTCACGACCTATAGCGCGCCGTACAAACAAGCGAGCGCGTATTTAGAGGTCTTGTCGCCCGAGCATTGTTACGTGGAACATGAAAAATGCAAATGCTGTTGGTCAATCGATATGAACGCGCCGATCACAACTTAATCAACAGTGTCACATATTATCCTACGGACAATTGGTAGGGGTAAGGACGGGTTTTGGACCTGGTTAACGACCTATAGCGCGCCGCACAAACAAGCGAGCGCGTATTAGGAGGTCTTGTCGCCCGAGCATTGCTGCGTCGAGTCTGAAAAACACAACTCTTGTTGGTTCATCGATATGAACGCGCCTATCACAAGTTAGTCAACAGTGCCACATGTTATCCTACGGACAATTGGTGGGGGTAAAGACGGGTTTTGGACCTGGTTCACGACCTATAGCGCGCCGTACAAACAAGCGAACGCGTTTTAGGAGGTCTTGTCGCCCGAGCATTGCTGCGTGGAGTCTGAAAACCACAACTCTTGTTGGTTAATCGATATGAACGCGCCTATCACAAGTTAATCTATAGCGCCACATATCGTCCGGACAATTGGTAGGGGTACAGGCCGGTTTTCGACCTGGTTCACGACTTATAGCGCGCCGTACAAACAAGCGAGCGCGTTTGAGGAGGTCTTGTCGCCCGAGCATTCCTGCGTGGAGTCTGAAAACCACAACTCTTGTTGGTTAATCGATATGAACGCGCCGATCACAACTTAATCAACAGTGCCACATATTATCCTACGGACAATTGGTAGGGGTAAAGACGGGTTTTCGACCTGGTTAACGACCTATAGCGCGCCGTACAAACAAGCGAACGCGTTTTAGGAGGTCTTGTCGCCCGAGCATTGCTGTGTGGAGTTTGAAAACCACAACTTTTGTTGGTTAATCGATATGAACGCGCCGATCACAAGTTAATCTATGGCGCCACATATCATCCTACGGACAATTAGTGGGGGTAAAGACGGGTTTTCGACCTGGTGAACGACGTATAGCGCGCCGTACAAACAAGCGAACGCGTTTGAGGAGGTCTTGTCGTCCGAGCATTGCTGCGTGGAGTCTGAAAACCACAACTCTTGTTGGTTAATCGATATGAACGCGGCGATCACAAGTTAATAAACAGTGCCACATATTATCCTACGGACAATTGGTAGGGGTAAAGACGGGTTTTCGACCTGGTTAACGACCTATAGCGCGCCGTACAAACAAGCGAGCGCGTGTTTGGAGGGCTTGTCGCCCGAGCATGTCAACGTGGAGTCTGAAAAACACAACTCTTGTTGGTCAATCGATATGAACGCGCCGATCACAAGTTAACCAAGAGTGCCAAATATGTCCTTCGGACTAGTGGTAGGGTAACGAGCAAAGATGCGTTTTCGACCTGGTTGACGACCTATAGCGCGTCGTACAAACAAGCGAGTGCGTATTTGGAGGTCTTGTCGCCCGAGCACTGCTGCGTGGAATCTGAAAAGCACAAATGTTGTTGGTGAATCGACATGAACGTGCTGTTTACAAGTAAATCGACAGTGTCAAATATAATGCTACCGACAATTGGTAGGGAAACGGGTAAAGACGCGTTTTCGACCTGGTTCACGACCCATAGCGCGTCGTACGAACAAGAAAGCGCGCATTTGGAGGTCTCGTTGCCCGAGCATCGCTACGTGGAGTCTGAAGAACACTAGTGTGAATGGTTAATCGACATGGACGTGCTGTTTACAAGTTAATCGACAGAGTCAAATATATTCCTACCGACAATTGGTAGGGGTAAAGGCCGGTTTTCGACCTGGTTCACGACCTTTAGCGCGCCGTACAAACAAGCGAGCGCGTTTTTGGAGGTCTTGTCGCCCGAGCATGGTTACGTGGAAAATGAAAAATGCAAATGCTGTTGGTCAATCGACATGAACGCGCCGATAACAAGTTCATCAACAGCGCCACATATTATCCTGCGGACAATTGGTGGGGGTAAGGACGGGTTTTGGACCTGGTTAACGACCTATAGCGTGCCGTACAAACAAGCGAGCGCGTATTTGGAGGTCATGTCGCCCGAGCATTGCTGCGTGGAGTCTGAAAAACACAAATTATGTTGGTTCATCGATATGTATCCTACGGACAGTTGGTAGGGGTAAAGACGGGTTTTCGACCTGGTTCACGACCTATAGCGCGCCGTACAAACAAGCGAACGCGTTTTAGGAGGTCTTGTCGTCCGAGCATTGCTGCGTAGAGTCTGAAAACCACAACTCTTGTTGGTTAATCGATATGAACGCGCCGATAACAAGTTAAGCTATGGCGCCACATATTGTCCTACGGACAATTGGTAGGGGTAAAGGCCGGTTTTCGACCTGGTGAACGACCTATGACGCGCCGTACAAACGAGCGAAGGCGTTTGAGGAGGTCTTGTCGCCCGAGCATTGCTGCGTGGAGTCTGAAAACCACAACTCTTGTTGGTTAATCGATATAAACACGCCTATCACAACTTAATCAACAGTGTCACATATTATCCTACGGACAATTGGTAGGGGTAAAGACGGGTTTTCGACCTGGTTAACGACCTTTAGCGCGCCGTACAAACAAGCGAACGCGTTTTAGGAGGTCTTGTCGTCCGAGCATTGCTGTGTGGAGTCTGAAAAACCACAACTTTTGTTGGTTAATCCATATGAACGCGCCGATCACAAGTTAATCTATGGCGCCACATATCATCCTACGGACAATTAGTGGGGGTAAAGACGGGTTTTCGACCTGGTGAACGACGTATAGCGCGCCGTACAAACAAGCGAACGCGTTTGAGGAGGTCTTGTCGTCCGAGCATTGCTGCGTGGAGTCTGAAAACCACAACTCTTGTTGGTTAATCGATATGAACGCGGCGATCACAAGTTAATAAACAGTGCCATGTATTATCCTACGGACAATTGGTAGGGGTAAAGACGCGTTTTCGACCTGGTTCACGACCTTTAGCGCGCCGTACAAACAAGCGAGCGCGTGTTTGGAGGTCTTGCCGCCCGAGCATGGTTTCGTGGAACATGAAAAATGCAAATGCTGTTGGTCAATCGATATGAACGCGCCGATAACAAGTTAATCAACAGCGCCACATATTATCCTGCGGACAATTGGTAAGGGTAAAGATGGGTTTTGGACCTGGTTAACGACCTATAGCGCGCCGTACAAACAAGCGAGCGCGTATTAGGAGGTCTTGTCGCCCGAGCATTGCTGCGTGGAGTCTGAAAAACACAAATGCTGTTGGTTTATCGACATGAACGCGCCTATCACAAGTTAATCAACAGCGCCACATATTATCCTACGGACAATTGGTAGGGGTAAAGACGGGTTTTGGACCTGGTTAACGACCTTTAGCGCGCCGTACAATCAAACCAGCGCGTATTTGGAGGTCTTGTTGGTCCGATTCTTCTCCCGTGATTCGATATGAACCCAAATATAAAGTCAGTGTAAGCTCGCGCACGTGGGTATCGGTAGCTTTCATTCTAATTTCGGCACGATGCAACTGCTCCGCGGCCACAAAATAGTGCAGTGGAGACATTCGCGAAGGTGTCCCTATGGACGACGTAATTTCTACACCTTGTCCGTCTTGCAAAGGATGAGTCCTTTTGTTACTCCTGTAATCGCGCAAACTCGATGTAACCTCGGGATATAGTACTGGTCGCGAAGCACATTCGACGGGGCACTCTCTCTATTCCCTCCCTTTTTACGTTGCACCAAGTACGAGCGTGAGGTCCGAAACTGGAAACGGAAAAGTGTATCTATTTTGAGCGTTTTTTCCGTGTGGTAAGTCCACGGGTACGAATCGTATATGTGCGTATCGGATGTTCTCACTCAATATCTCATGGCCGATGTATTGTGCACTTTTGGCCCTTGTCAATACATTTAGTGTCGCCTAATGTCCTGATATCTACTTCAAAGCCAAGATCCGGGGTGGTCACATAGTGGAAATCCCTCCGTCTCCACATCCACACCTGTTCTCGCCTCTCATTTCGGTCGCGCATCCGGCGTGGCACGCCCTGCGTTCGTCTACTTTCATACAACTACCCTTGCTCGCAGAAAGCAAAATGTCCACCCGTTGGCCTTGTCGACGTTGGCCGCAGAATCTTCGAGAAGCAGACAAACGCGTCTTGTCACCTGGAAACACCGATAGTAATAGTAGGCACCGAGAAATCTTACTCACGACCAACAGAAACAGAGGCGGAATGTCCTGAGCGACCGGTATGGTCCGTACCACTCGAAAGGAACGGCGGGATCTCAAACGTAAAGAGTAGTGGGGTGTAAATCCAACGAAAAACAATAAAAGCACCCTGAACCGATTCTGAAAAAGGACCAGGAGGGGCGCTTCCTCAAAAACCACAGCCGCAAAGGAAGTTTTCTCTAGTAACGCCTTGAAAAGCCCGGACTAGGGTGAGTATGTTTCGTCAGACAAAGCAGTGTCGGACAAGCACCCGAGAGTGACTGAAGTAGCCCAACCGGATTTTATTTCCAACGAATATCGACCAACAGGCGCAGCAACAGCACCTCCCGGCGACTACACCTTTTAGCCGGAAACCGTGGGCGTGTTCCTGTCTCGTGCTTCCGCGCTCCCGGCTTCTCGTAGGGGACTCGATGAACGCCCCCCTTCCTATACCTGCAGCGACACCTCAGCAAAAACTCCTTGTGGTTGGATGCGTCTCATAGTTTGGTGACTCCGACTTCTTGCTACGATTAGGTGCTCGCCTCATACAGACTGCCCCCCCCCGCCCGAGGGATGCGAGGGGCTATGGTCATATGATTACTGCCATGCATGGCATGAGTACCGCCCCCTCCCCCTTTCCCCCATTCCCGCACTATCAGAATGTCCCGGACTTGACGTGGCTACCTCCTTGATGCTTATCTTCCGCCGTTGTGATAACCGCCGGCACCATGCGGCCGTCACCTCCATGCCCCCCTGCTGCACTCGAACATGATGTATCTGCAAACCGAGCACCGGAGTACCGGGTGGTTATTCACAAGATAATATGTAAATCGTTGGCAGTGCGCCTTCGTTCCCTTGTTTGCCGGCGGCAGGAACATCGGGTAGGAAAATAGTTCCTTTGCTTGTTGCGGAAGCAGCGGAATCACTGTTTTCGACATGATCCGCTCTTTTCGGCCTATGACGCCACTCGTGAATACTTTCCGTCGAGCAGGGACGAAATGTTCTAGCGGCCGTCGTCGATTTATTCACAATGGTCAACCTTCACGGACAAACGGCTCCTATTATGGGAGTAGTCCACGACCAACCGCATAAACCGACCCCTCTACTCCCGCTTCAGCTCCAACTGCCACCGTCGCCGCAACTACTGCCGGCGCCGCCATCGCCGTCGTCGTAACCACCACTGTCAATCCACGGTCAACAACCCCTCCAACGGGCCTCCTCGTCGGCGTTCGTTATCGACAACCGTTCTTGTTCTTGCGCGAAGTCGAACTTGGTGGCCGCGAAGGCTCGACGTTTACGTTTTGACAGTTCTGTTCAGCGAAATGTGGGTCTTTCCGACCCGCAATCACTCAAACGCTTGCGTGGCGGCAGTGTCCTGGATATCGACACATCCTTTCGGGGGTATAAACGAGATAAGGCTGCTCTCTCGCTGGCATGTAACGCCAAAATCACCCGCGGTCTAGCAACCATTGAGCATCATTTTGGAGCACTGGCGGCAAACTCCTAGCTGAAGTCAATCTTCGACGTAGGGGTGGGTGTTAGTTGTTCACGCTGAAACCCCCAGGGCTCATAACATCAGTGAGTGCCAAAGGCACACTGTATTCTCCCCACACCCTTTCTACCGTGCATTGAGCCGGCGTCCCCGATGGCTTAGTAGATGGTCCGCGCGCCTGCTAAGATCAGTTTCGTGGGTTCGAGTCTCACCGAGAGCATACTCGTCAGGACTTTTTCTTGCATAAAAGAATGATTAGCGGAAACTACGAGAGCGTGAGAAACCAACATTCGATGAAAATCGACGGGCAGTGGGAATGCTGAACCCTATGCATGATAAAAATGAAGGTACGTACCGGGGGAGAGAAAGGACGGCCCCTGTGACCACGGCTTGTCCAGAAGATCGCTGAGGGTACAACCTCTGACGGGTTAGGCTGGAAAGTGAAAGTGATGATAAAAAAGGGCAGACTTTGCGCAGGCCAGGTCGGAATTCGTTGGATCAACCCTGCCCTCGCCGCCACGTCTTCCGGCTCGAGGCAGCTGTTTCAGTTTCTCCTGCGGAGTTTCCGGTACATATGGTCGATGTTGGTCAGAAGGGACGACCTACTAGCGCACTCGAGCGCGCCAATCGACCATCGCTTTCAAATTTTCACAGTTGTCCCTTTCGCCGATACCACCTTCGAACTGCCCTCGTTCTTCGAGTACGGCCCTCGCCTTATTGGAGGCGCAATCACCTCCGTTGGAGGTACAATTGCCCTCGTTTGAAGAACAATTACCCCCTTCGGAGATATATTTTCTCACGTCGGAGGTACAATTATCTTTAATAGAAGTGTAGCTTCCCTCGTTCTCGTTGGAGGTTAAAATACCCATTGGAGGTACAATTAACCTTGTTAGAGGTACAACTACCCTCGCTGGAGGTACAATTATCCTTGTCGGAGGTACTCGTATCCCCATTGGAAGTGCTATTACCCTCGTTGAGGGCACAATAATCCTCGTTTGAGGTACAATAAACCTGTTTGAAAGTACAACTTCCTCGTTAGACGTAAAATTATCCTTGTTAGAGGTACAACTACCCTCGCTGGAGGTTTAAGTGCCTTCGTTGGAGACAAAATTACCCTCATTGAAGGTAAAGTTACCCTCGAGGGCGCCTCTTTCACGACCGATGTTATCGTCCACAGCGGAACGACTGCTACCGCGCCGGTTACTTCGCGTTGCGCTTGTCGGGGCCGGAGTCCCCGCAATCCTTCACCAAACACAACGTGTGGAGGCGCATACTATCGACTGGTGCCACCACTACCGCTATTTGCAGCCATAATTCACTCAGCTTCCCGTTGCTGGGCAGGTTGTGGTAGACATGTCCCCATAGAAGTTTCAACCAAGGTTTGTGTTTTTGTATAGTTCTTCCAGAACGATGCGACAATGTCCCCGTTCACGATGATGCTGGAGTGTACCGTTCCCCCAGTGAATACGCGGCACGCCGCACGCTTGGGTAGGAGCAGTTTCTTGCGGTCCTTCCCTGCTGCACGTTTCCCCATTGCTCGTTCGACCAGCGGCTTGCTGGTGAGCTTGCGCTGTCTCACCACGCCTCTGTCGGTGGACCCACCGTCTTGCCCGACCCTCAAGCCTCGGACGACGGCTTTCACCCGTCTATGCTATGGTCTCCTACTGGCATTACCATGACTCACAACCCGCAGCTGCTCGCGGTTAAGTGGGACCACTGCATCAACTCTTCAGAGTTGGCCGACCTCTACTTTGTCAATACGCTGCCACAGCCTGATGTTTCGTCCGTGCCAAAACAAATCGTCGCTTCTGGGTGACATTCCCCTCCCATAAACGGTGTCGGGAACCCTGAACTTAGAAATATCATTGGTGTTTCCCTCGCTCTGTTGTCGCGCGTTCTCTTCAGTGCCTTGCAGCGTGGTCGACAGCTCCGCCCAAGCCCTTCCTCCGGACCACGTTGGCGTGCGCGATGGCGGAATGTCGATGCTGGTCGACAGCGGCGCAAACGAACACTTCATGGATGATGAGTTGATCCCCGGGTTGATAGACCGGATGAAGGACTACACACTGCATAGCGTACTGAAAACAATGGTGGCCCCGGCAACAGGGCGCTACATGGGGACTGCAACTGGAATCCTCCACGGCACCATCGTCGACCAAATTGGCAAGACGCATCAAGTACGGTTTCCCAGCTTGATCGTTTCAGGCCTGGGGCACCGTGTCTACTCTTCCTCCGTAACCATAAAGAAGGGGATCACCATCATCTTCGAGGAAGGAAATCCCCACCGGCGGAAGGATGGCGCCGTGGTACCGTGCGCAAAAAGAATATTTGGGTCTGATTATGTTCGAAGTGAATATTGATGTAGACATCGGCGCATCATCGCCCAGAATCAACGCAGCATCACCGCTTGGGATACCCGGAAAGTCGTCGCATGGCCTCGCTAAATCACTAACGACTGGGGTCGCCGGACCATCGTCACCTGGGATCGCCAAAGAACGGACGCCTGGGTCGCTGGAGCGTCTCAACCAAGACCGCCGGAGCATATTTGCCTTAGGTCGCCGGAGCGTCGTCGTGAGAATCTTTGCCTGGAGTCATTAGAGCAGCACCACCTGGGATCAAGCAACGCTGCATCATCGCCAGAGATCACTGGAAAATCAACAGCTGGAGTCATCGGAACATCCACACAGTCTGAGGTCGTTGGAGTAATCACCTGGGGAAGAAGGAGTATAATCGAATGGGACTGACGGAGCGTCATCTCCTGCCCCCATCGGAGTAGTATCACCCCACATCGACGAATTGATACCGCCTGCTTCATCTGAGGCCGCGCCAGCAGCAGCTTGTGAGCTGCGCATGACTCGCGCCTCCACAAGACCCAAACTCATTACTGAGACTGTGAGCTAAAGGGGGCTCTCATGGTAGTGGAAAGGCACCCTCTGGCATCCCTCGCGGCGAGACTTCTGGACTTTGAGCACGGTGACGGAGAACCATAGCTGACATCCACGGCCTTCGTGTACACCTGCAGGTCAGCCTGGGTTTTTCTCTTCTTCCTGGACGGAGGTCCCGTGAGTATCGGGATCGAAGCGCAACTGATGTCTGGTTAGTCAACATGGAGGCGGAGCTGGTGGTGGCAATCAGCTTTGGATTGAAAGAGGATGTCTGTCTCCATCTGATAATGGTGACATTCAAGCATCGTACCCCTCATCCATCTCCCCCCTTTGCCAAGTTGAAGCGTTGGTAGCTTGGGGCTTCTCCGACGGTCTTGGCTGAAAAAAACGGACATGGGTACGGGCAGTCTTGTCCATATCATGACCGTCGCGAGAGGCTACGGCAAGGGGACGTTGGCTTCACTCAAACGATCTATATACGCCAACGGTATCCTGAAAAGGCTCGGGATGCAGCACTGTAATCCTGCGTACACGCCGGGATGTAGATCGGAGCTACCAAAACGAGCTTCACGTCGCGATCGATTCGAGGCTCCAGAGCTGCAACATGCATGCCAGAAGGACCCGACATGTGGGCGAGTACAACCGCTAGATCGGTATATATGAGAAGTGAAGTCTCTTTTTAACAGAAGTTGTAGTATTTGACAGCCGTCAACTCGCTGGCAGTGCCCGTTCTTTCCTTTATTTGCAGGTGGCAGGAATACCGGGAGGCCGTTCGGCCCTACGCTTGTTGCGGAATGAACGAAGTGACTGTTGTACTGACATATTATGTCGTTGGTCGATTAAATGACCGGAGTATTGTCTACGTTTGATAATGTAGGCTCCTACATTATCCTGCACATCACTTGCAGGTTGTACGGGGTGGGCGGAGACGTAGCTTGCTATGTTGTAACTCGCTTCTCCATTTCTAACCAACTAACTGATCGCAGGGGCGTCGTTCTCGCGTCTTATTGACAGCGTGCGCAAGCCGCGAGTAAGTTTTGTGACCAGACGACACCCGTATAGCTGCCGTTCATTACCGTGCTCGAATGTGTTGTTTAATTGTTGCCTGGCCGGTAAATCATCTTCGCTGCAGCACACCTGTTGTGCAGGTCTTCGAGATTTAAAGCATGCAGTCAGTATTTATGTTACGTATGTAAATAAGTTGACTAAATAATTATTTTGCGCGATGTCGAATAGAAATTAATGATGTTATCTTCATGGAGGGGTCGTGTTGGTGGTAGGTACATCGCCACAGCAGAGCCAGCAGCCTACAGAGTCGCTGATGGGTAACACAGTTGTTCATAGTCAGAGCTGACTGATTACTCAGTGAATATGGTATATCTCAAACAAATCGCCCTTCGAAAAACTGTACCAGTGAGTTAACTTGGGATTACGCCTTCGATGAAAGCCGCCGTGCGTCAAATCTCCAAAAGAGCTCTTGGCGGCGCCGTTCTTCGTTTTCCTCCACGGGGATTCTGTCGCAGGCGCGAACGGAATCGTTGTTTTCGGGTGTAGCACCGATGGATGCGGTGCTACAATCGAACAAGAACAGCCCGATGGCGCTGTCCGACCCATCGTATTGCAACGGCTATCAAAGAACGCAATGCAGAACATGTGCCATAAATGCGTACACGCAGGGTAAGGCTGGTACGTGAACCGCCCAAGCGCTTTCAATTAGTCGGAGCGGGGGGAGGCGTACTCCTTTGTTTTTTTACTTAGTAACTTGAGCATTGACTACGCATCCCGTTCGAGATGGAGCACCGTTCCTACTTCTAATAGAGACGCCTGAAACATTTGAGGGGGGGGGGGGGGGGGCAAAGGTGGGCTAAGAAGAGAAACACAAAGGCGGGGAACGGGTTGTGGCACTGCGTGACTCGCCGACTTTACGTATACCACACCACACAAGCTCGTGCTACTCTTGTGGATTTGTGAACACCAATTTCCAAAGTCAGAATTCCGCGAGGTGTGATCGTAGTGTGTTTGGCCACGAGAAAACTATCTTAATCTGACCGAAGTCATAAATAAAATGCGTTGTGCAACGTCCAGTTGCTTGGGGCTTTTGCCGGAGGCTTTCTCGAGCAACCAAAAATATTTTGAACCGCGTACCTTGAGTATGCACCGCGCGGCAGGACCGTGGTCTGGAATTCAGCGATTGGGTCGAAGTGACGAGGATGCCCTACGCGAGGAGGAAGTGTTTGCCCTTCGAGCGAGAAAACTCGGCTCGCGTTTCATGGCGCTGATGCGCACCGGCCGGTGAAGGTGGTTTATTTGCCGATGCTACATGGGCTTCCCTACGTACACGATAGGTGTGTCGGCACCATTGACGATCGGGCCACACAGTCACGTACCTGACGACGGTGGTTTATCACCCGTTAGACAGATTACCGCCCGGAAAACCGGTGAAGCATCGCGTTTGGTGGCATGGTAAGGTGGAGACAAATTAAATACCACTTCCCAAGGATGCAAGCAGTTGCTAAAGACATACGTAAGTCGTCAAACTCGCTGGCGAGCACCACATCATGCCACTGGTGTATTTGTAGTAAGGGTTTCACATGGCTTGGTTTGCAGCGCATATGACACAAAAGGCGACGTTTGGTTTCAAAACCAGACACGTCTGATGGTATGATAAATAAGAAAAACGAAGTTTGTATCAGTCAAAGGCACATGGCCAGGGGTTTCTACAGCGCTATGTACTGTAGAGAGTCCGGCGACAAAGTTTTAGCCAGACCCTGCCAAACCAAACCCCTTGGGACTCCAGAAGGGATCAGTATCGAAAATGTGCACCAGTGGCGATTGCAGCAGCTTTGGCCACGTGAAACAGCCCCGGCTAAAGGGGTAGGGGTTGTACACGACGTGCAACGTTGCGGAGGAGTTACGGTACACATACGACACGCGCACCGCAGGGTGATAACTCGTGCTGCTACTGCTGCACGCTCGCTCTAGACGGTTGATAAGATCGTACTTCTTCTGCTTTTGGCTGGTGTACATGGGTCCCGAAAACAAAAAGGAGCCTCTTACTAAGTGTTCCCCTCCTTGGCGGATGCTCGGTAGAGTCAAATGCATAAACCCAGCTGGCAAAACTGAGAACCTTAAAGGGTTTGGCCCAAAGCCGCTGATAACTCGGAATTTCGACGATACACGCCGGACATGGTGAAGGCAGCCTAGTGGATGCACATAATGAAGGCGCACGACCGCCGTTGGCAACCTATCGCGAGGTCGCAGTGTGGAGCGTAACGACGGTTGGGGCAGTGAGCGAGCGAGACGGCCGCTGTTTACTTCTGTTCGGCGTCAAAACCGTCGCAGAGATAGTCGAATGTTTGCGCGTACTAGTTATACGCGGGGACAACGAACCCCGCCGCCTTCGCTTTTGCACCCACTTTAAAGACCGTACCTATCATTGGCACCGTAGCGATGCTGACGCGATCGACTCCATCGTTGCCCATCAGGGCGGAAATAGTTTGGAGAAGAAATGCAACTGCTGTTGGACACGGGAGTCGCGGGTGCAGCAACACAACGTGATGTATCTGTTGGCCTGTGTATCAGCACTATCGTCGGCCTATCAGTTTTCGGGTGAGTTTTAGCGCTCCTCAAGTCAGGCCTCTCAGAAAAAGTAGAAGCTACGCCTACCGTAGAGCCAATCTTTAGTTGGAAAGGCCCATCAGACGAAAATATTGCCTCCCAAGGCAAGCAATGTGCTATCCCTGTCGTGCCACGCACAGAAAAGAAACGCTCGAGAACTAAACGTGTGCACTTTAGCACCTAAGGTGACAAGAAGCAAGTGCGGTACGCTTGCACCATGCATCGTGGCATGATCAAAGGCACATACAATTGGACATCAAAAAGCCCCCGTGTGCGTCTGCCTTTGCCATCAAGGCGAAACGAAAGGTCGAGGGGCCGGTTGCCCAGCAAGATGGTATCATGCACTACCATCATCCGGGTGGTGGACACAGCCCTGCGTACCACCTCCAGAACCAGGTACACCAGTAATCATCGGGCGTATAGCTGTCGGAATAAAACTCCGAACATTGAGCGACGCGACGAAGGGGACCCGCGCAGAGCAGTGTACCCTGATTTTTCTGCGAATGTTACCGTGCTGCTCTCGGATCCAATTAGCCAATCAGCGTGTGTGTAGAAATTAAAGCATTTTCAGCGGGGGGGGGGGGGGGGGGGGGAGATCGATCAACCGGTCGTGCCACTGGCAAGCCAGTGAGGCGGTAGTTGGCGGTGATCGATCCAGCCATGTCTAACAGTGGCGAGAGTAGGCGCCAGAGGGCCGTTACGATCTAATAGAACACCGTTACGGTCTGAACCTATGACCCGTGGGTCCATTCGAGGAACCCCGAGCGCACGTAAGTTTTTTGGTGAAACGGCCACTCCGCAAGGTTGTCAATTTCGCTCACAGAAGAGGACGCGGTCGTAGTGCCGCTGTAGCAAGGCCGTAGCTGACAGCGGTAAATGCGGTGCCCGCGGTGGCGGCCGCAAAAAGCTAGGATTCCTAGATGTTGCAAAAATAGGGGAGCCATTGAAGAGTTTGCGAGTCGGGCTGGGCGGTGACAAAGGCGGTGGCGGCCCCGTCGAGGTGATCGTTTACAGTATAATGGTGTGGGGGGCACGAGCGGCAAATTATGTTCAGTGTTTTGAGGGCAGGGATGTTGTCAACCCTCGTCCTAGGTCATGTCGACAGAAAACCAAAGAACATCCGGTCAATACAAGATGAATGTTATTGTATGGACTTCGAGATGTAGGGTATATACTCGCTCAAGGCAATGCCGGCCGTAGCAGGAGCGTTGGCAAGACGACCTGCAGCTTGAATAAAGTGAAAGTTTCGGCTCCGGGTGGGGTGAATCTAGATAACCTTACGCTCCTGCCCAGTTGCATTCTGCTCAGTTGCCGATTGGGGCAGACGGAAAAAAAAAACTTAGTCTTCGTTTTCTCTGGCAACTTTTTTCCGAGACTGGAAAAAAAAAACGTACCCGAAGCGAAATTTCAACCAGCGTTTCACGCGCAGGTGCTGTTCATCAACTTTTTCATTGCTTTTCAAAGCCTTGTGCGTGGAAAGGTATGGATTCCCTCGGGGCCACAAGCATCCACGAATGGGCTGAGGACCTCCGAGACTTTGCCACCCGCTTCGAGACCTAGAGGCGTCTAATTCCGCTTGAAGCCTAAGGTTGCACGGCTTCCGTACATGAGAACATGGAAATAGCAATATAACAGCGCTTTCGTAGAGGTAGCACCAAACCCCTTGACTGACGTCATTGGAATCGCTATACAGAGAGATCAGCCAGGAGCCATCTTCGAAGGTATGGTGGTGAAGATCAACTCAAGTAAGAGGCCGATGTATTGGCGAATAAGATGCGCAAAATCAGCTTTAAGGCGGGGGTGAAGCGTGCCAAGTACATGCCACCTTGCTTTCGAAACGATAATGGGGCGAGCCCGAATATCCATGCTGGGTACGCAGGGGGTTTCTGGAGTGGACGAGGTCCCACGAAGCGAGCGTTATTGCTTGGTGTCGCGAATTGCCGGTATTTGTGTTCGTACAGCAACGACGTTCGGACTGACTGACTCGGGTAGGGGAGATCATATTGGTAGTAAATTCTACCCGTGGACCGCTCCAAAAGTAGGAGCTTGAGACTCTACGATCGGAGACCCCTCGGAAAAGTTGCGAATGTTGACGACGTGACTCGAGGTGCAGCATCGAAGACAACATCATCAAGAAATGCACCTACTCGCTATTCGTAAGAATCTTTGAAAATCTCGTTATTGGCGACGCAAACGAATCAACTCGAGGCATTAGCGCATCGCCCTTGAGCGAGGGCGATGCGGTTCCAACTGGCCTAGGGAACGGTTCCGCCGCAAAAGCTGCAGAGGCGGCACTGGGCCTTGCCAGGGAGATCCCCACTTGTCCTTCTAGCTCGGTATCCCTACATCTCTCGGTGTGACGGTTCTAAACCTCGTCACGTAACTTGCCGGCTGCAGCAGCCGGGCGACGTCCTCCTCAATGAATTCGGCGAATAGCAGTGCACCCCCCACCGCCGGCCAACTCCCCCCCGACTGTGGCCTTGGAAGGTCCTCCGCCATTTCCGCTGGATGGGGAAGCCGATTTCCTGTCGACCATGCAGAGCGACACGTAAAACATAGCTGCGGGTCTGCGTGCCCCCTCACGAAGCATTCGGCACGATCCAGCATGCAGCTGGAGTGCACTTGCTCTCCGCGGGGGCACGGGATGCGTGCCCATAAAGAGTCCACCACCGAGTTCCCGGTTGCGCGCTCTAGAGCCCGCCCGCAGGAGGTACAGAGAGATGCACTCCTGCTATGTGTGGTTTGACCACTCTCTGTGACGCCCCGAGCAGCATCTCCCGGCTCTAGCTTCCCCCTTTCTGACAGGTCGCTCTCCAGCGCCGAGTCCGTCCCCTCCGGCATGGCTGTCACCGCCGTCGACAAAGGAGGGAACGCGTCGCCCCTCTCCAACGCACGTTACATACCCGAGGATTCACCTCGTCAGGCGCTGCTCACATTCAGCGTCGAGGCTCACCAGATGCTCTTGGACGTGGAGACGGTAGTGGCCGCCACTTGCTTCGCATTCCTTCGGTCGGGAAAAATTGAGGTATGCCTCTCGAGGCAGGCTCAGCGCGTGGCAAAACAGGGAACACGGCAAGAATGAAAAAGTTGGGCTCCTCCTACGGGCACGTACCATGGACTCAAACGGGCTGTAAACCCCGGTCATCGCGTAGCTGGTTGTCCCCGGTCCGGGAGCGCCCCGATGAAAGAGGGCGGCGAAGTGAAATGCGTTCCTCACCGCCGCCCACCTTTCCCCATGCCCGGCCATGGGCAGCCCTCTAGCCAGCGCCGCCGGGCGGGAAGGTCGGTTTCCTCCCGACCACACCAAACGACACACGACGTAGGATCTCGGGTCGGCATGCCCTCTCACGAGGTGTTCTCCACGATCCAGTATGTCGCGGACGTGCACCATGCTTCCGTGGGCGCACGGAATGGGTACATGTACGTAGTTCTCCTCTAACTCCCCAGCGGAGCCATCTAGAGCCCTTCAGCAGTTGGTATACAATTATTCGGCGTCCTCTTCTGCTCCCCCTTGTATGGGCTGAGCGCCTTCACCTTGGTCCACGATCTCTTCGTTGCCCGAAGCCAATGATCTCCAAAGTATCTCCAACTGTTGCTGGTGATGGGCGCCCTCGGAGGTAGCGCGGTCGTACCGCAGTTGGATCCTCGGCAATACTTCGGAGAGGTGACACGTTCTCTGGCGTGACGGGCCTGTCCTTGCTCCAATCATTACCCCGAACCTGTTGTCTCTCCCATCGGCTGCCTTCTCTACGCCTTCTGTCGCTCATCTCCTGTGAACGAATATGCCGGAGAAAGAAAGCTCTAGTTGTCTTCCGTGTGCCTGTCGCAGACCCCACATGGCGATTGTACACGTGGATGAGTGGTCGTGCCTCGTTCTCCTCGGAGGTCCTCTTCGCCTCGCTCTGTTGCACCCCGGGACAAACCCGCCCTTTCTGGACAAGTGTGGGTCCTTCTCCGGAGCCGGAGCTCGCCTGCGCTTACTCTTTCTCTGATCACGCGTTCTTCCGTCGTGTCCGCCGACCTGCCGAGAGCGCGAAGCTGTTGAAGGAGGGGGTACATATTCACCTGGTCCTGCTCCTCTCGCAAAGCCTGTTTCGGGAACGTGACTTCACCTGCTCCGCCAACGTACCTGGCTCTAGGTATTGCGTCCTCACAAAAGCCTAAAGCGCAACGGCCGTATACGTCGCACGAGCAAGACACTTGCACGTGGGCAGTCTCCTCGATCAGCCCGTGGCAAGGGCTGCACACTGCTCGTCTTCCCCTCTCGCTCCTTGTGGTCCTTGTTGGTGCTCCCCCTCCCCCCTCAGCCGACATATCGTGCCGCGCAACCGACAGCGCCTCTAGCATATTGCTGCTTATTGCTGCGCTGACAGAACGACATTCTGTCGGCCTCGTTGACTGCTACGGCCGCCTGCACGCCGGACACCGTAGGTTGGCACCCGCCTTGACTCGGAATGCGGCGTAGATCGGGATGTGGAGTCGGTGAGGCAGCTACCTGCACGGACCATCGGAGCCGCCGAGGCCTCGAAGCACACGCAGCTGTCTTCGTAGGCCTCTTACCGGGGCTGGTCTCTATACACGGGAGTTGCCGAAGGTGGCCGCGGCGGCGACAGAGGCGGTTCGGACGTCGGCACGAGTCCGAACTCCTTCCCTCTGTCGTTTTTCCAGACATTGGCTGTGATGGCCATAGTAGCACCAACTGCGCTGTCCTGACCGCTGCCTACGATGATGATAGAACGCAAGGACCACACCCGACGTCAAGAGTGGTATCGCTGTCGGGGGGCGGGCAGCCGTTGCCAGCGCCGGGGGCGGCGGCAGCATCGGCGGCGATGGCGACGGGCTTAGCGATGAAGGCGGGGGTGGCCTGGCTGGTGGTGAGGTAGTTGTCGGGGGTTGCGGAGCCGTCGAATAGGTCGATGCGGGCACCGAGATGACTGGTGGAGGCTGCAGATGGTTGGGACTACCCCCTTGATCAAGGGTGCTGTAGACCCGGCAGGAACACCGTCGGACGCACTGTTGGCGGTGCTGCAAGCCGAGGCGACTGCTGTGGTGGCGGCTGCAGGATTACAACAACTCCTTCGTCGGGTGCTGATGGTTGACGTTCTCTGGCAAGGACTAGGTGAAAAGCTACACTCGTGACTGAATGCGGTGGCCGAGGTGACCCTATCTCCCTGATTGGCTGCGTTGCGGGCGGTGGCAGCCGTTGTGAAGTCGAATTTCCTGGCGGCTCCAGTCCGGCGATTGCTGTAAACGGTGGGCCTGGCGACGGGAGAGTGCCGATCCAATTTCTCGTCCAAACCTGTGACGCTAGCGCCGCGAGTCCTGGTGCTTGGTGCAGTGCTTCCTCTGGAATCGGTGAACACTCTATGGCAAGTGTTCTTGACCCCCCAAGCGGAAGGGGATACGTCAGGGGCGACCCCGGTCCCGTTGTCGCCGACTGTGACGAACTGAGCGCATCTGGGGGTTGTCCCGGAGACGACGAGACTGTCTCCAACGTGTTTCTAACGACTCCAGCCGCACCATCGCTGGCTGCTGAGGGGAGGCCCTATGAGTCGACCCAGCGAGACGCTCCCATTCTGTCCGTCCGTCCGATGACTGCGCGGCGGCGGCAGCACCCATCCGGGTGCGCGCCCTAGTTCTGGTAGAAATAAAACCCTCCGCAGGTGCAAAGGTCGTGGCCTGTCGCCGTTCACCTGTGGCCGTTTCTGCACCTGACGACGACGTGAGTGGTGCCGCCGCCCCGTTAGGATCTCTTACTGGTGTGGTTTCGCTATCGGGGTAGCGGTGACCCCCTCTCTCCCGTGTCTTAGCTCTATCCCTACGGGCCGGACAATCATCTTGAGGCATATTCCCCTGAACAGGGTCAACTTCCATTGGATCATGACGTTTCTGATGCCGTCTCCCACATGCTACTCCCTGGTGAAAGGGGGGCGCTCGAGAGTTCCGAGGTCTTGGTGTTGCGACGGGTGGCAAGGGGGGTGCAGACCCTACCCCGTTGTGAGCTCCGCCTCCGCCGAGCGCTGCCCGCCATCCCAGCTGGCTCCTCGCAGGCGTGGATCCCCTCAAGAGCAAGACGAGCATCTTGAGAAACGAATTCTACAGTAGTTCCGGGAGGCCGCTGCTGCGTTCGGCGGCAGAGGGGGAGAAGACCATGTCCCACTCTGAGCACCATCGCCGGCGAGAAGCGCGTGGCACCTCTGCTGACTCCGCCCAGGTGTGGACCCCGCCAAGAGCCCCGTCCGGAAGGAGTTGCTCACTGTACATTGAGCATATTGAGGTTCATAACTTGGGTCCCGAGAGCTCGGCGTCGCTCCCGGCGGCATGGGCGGAGAGCACCTTGCCCTATTCTCAGCGCATCTACTGTGGCGGGGCGTCCGGCACCGGCTCCTCGCGGGCGTGCCTCCCGCTAAAATTCCCCTTCGAACGAACCTGCTTGCTCCACGACGGGCATCTTGAAACCCCGCACTCGAATCGCGAGCTCGGTGCCGTATCCGCTGGCATCCGGAGAGAAGACCTCACCCTTCTATGAGTACCGTCGCTGGCGAGGAGCTCTAGGCAACTCTGGTAGCTCCTCGCAGTGGACCCGCTGAAAATCCCGGGCTGAGCGAAGCTTCCAGCTGCACGACGAGAATTTTGGGACCCGGGAACTGTCCCCATTTTATCACCTGAGCGGGGTCGGAGAGTCCACCGCTCGCCTCCCGTTGTCCGTGGGGACCACTTTGCCCCCGCGGTTCCTCCTGGCACCGCTAGGAGTCGAACGCCATCTCCTACTCCTACCAGAATTTCTGGTGACACGAGCATCATGACGAGACCGGGTCCCATGTAACGAGATAGGAATGTGTTCCTCTTCCATATCCATTGGCTATCTCAGTGGGGTTCCCCTCCCGGCAAGTTGAGAGGTGCTCGGCCGACTATGACTTCCACCAAGCCTGCTACCGGATTGAGGACCTAATACTATCTGCGAACTAGTCACCCCCCCCCTCTGCCCTCTTGCTTCGCGCTCGAGCACAGGCTATGAGCTCGGGGGGAGTAGGCGCACCTGCTGATGGCCGCGGGCGATGGGCCTGGACGGCTGGTGCCTCTCAGCGAGGCACTCTGGCTCCCTGGCTATTTTTGTCTTCGGTGAAGGCAAACCTCAGCCGCCTGTGCGGGCGCATCGACACCCCCTGCTGGACGGGAAGTAGAACGCATCGTAGAGGACTTATGGCATACTACAACACAGCCGTTGGTCTACGCGATTTCCCGCTTCCTGAAGCGGATGTCCGTCCGCCACCAAGCGGAAAGCGGTGCGCCCTGTAACGCCGGCAAGGACCCGTGTATGGACATCGTTATCGAGAAGGGAGGCCTCCGAGACGGGTAGGCATCGAATTTCCGACACAAATTCGTACTCATCGACGTCACCTTCGCGGACCCCCAAGCGGGGGTTGGCCTGCTTGGCGGAAATGGTGACCAAGAAGGATCAGATACTTAATTTTTTTATGGCGCGAAAGAGCAATCACTTCGTGCGCGTTGAACATGTGTCTTTCGAAGAGCGCAACCATAAACTTTTCAACCTTGCAGTGAAAAGCTTTGGACGTGCTGAAAGGGAAGAAAGCAGACTCATCGATCAGTTGGCGACGAGTGTGGTCGGGGGAAGGGATGGGGGGGCAATTGCCAAGAAAGGTATCTACAAGGAAAGCTTTTTACAGGTAGTTTCGGTGATTTCTCAGGTTACGGTCTCACGCCTAGTTCACAGGTACAAGCTCGCATTACGCGACCGTCACGAGGTGGGAGTCGGGAGGGAAGGGGAGGGGAAGGGGGGCTGATGCTGATGGAGTGGGGTTAGCACATGCAGTAGATGCTCATTAGGAAACTACATGAATTGTACAAACGAGGCTATTTTGTCTAGAATGGGCACGGAAATGAGTTTGAGTAATGATTGCTTGGGCATTTTGTAATCCGGTTGTTGCGAAGCATCTTTATGACATGCGTGTATCGATATTTTCATGAGGGGGGACACAATTTGGATTAATTCACCACCTGGTTATATTTGATTGGTAAAGCGTGAGTAAATGTCACCCAATCATAGTTGAATGGTGAAACGTGGAATAGGAGCCAGTTGTTATAAGGCTTATAGAATGGGTAGGCGAATGTTAACCTTTTACCAGTAGCCCAACGGACTAAGACCTCAACATATCGCGTCTGTCGGCAGGATACGAGTCGTTGGTCGTGTTCGAATCTCACGTCCACCATGAAAACGCTTTTTGAAAGAATACCTGGTAGCGAATTTCTCCATATCAAGAATCTGATAAACGCTGTTCCTGGGTCCCCAGAGATTGTGAAGAACTGTGGACTAGGCACGTGCGGTCCCATACGAAGACCAAGAACCCCGCTGTTCCGAAGGGGGGGAGGGGTGTTACAAGGCTTTTAGATTGGGTAGACGAATGGTTAACCTTTTGCCAGTAGCCCAAGCGGACTAAGACCTTGACACAGTGGAATCATTCATATAAGGGGGACTTAGGCCCATGCCTTCAAGGCGCGCGGCAGGCGATTTTTTTTATACACTGGTCGTAGAAGTAAGAAGGGCAAATAAACGCCTGAAAGACCAAAACGTGTCTGAAACGTGCCTGAAACCTGATGAACCCGCCAAGGCACATCCTTCACTAATTTCAAGTAGTTTAGGGTTTCAGGCATGAGTGACACTCTCGCCTAACACACACCTTAAAAAAAACACGCAGAAAAAAGGACCGAAACCGCCAAGGCACATCCCACACTAATTTCAAGTAGTTTAGGGTTTCAGGCTTGAATGACACTTTCGCCCAACACACAACCTTGCTTAAAAAAAACACGCAGAAAAAAGGACCCCTTTTTCCGCTATGTGAATACCCGTCTAACGGCGTTACTTTTGAGTTCCTTCTTTCGTTTGTTTGTGGTTTTGAGTGCTTCGCGAGAAATAGGCAAAAGATACTCGTAGGCACGACAGGAAGGGTGTCCAGGCACACGCTGTGTCAGAACTGGTCAGTCAGGCCTTCTTTCAGGCATCATGCCCCACATGTGAAGAACACACATGAAGGCTAGGATCAATATTGGTATTCTTTTTGGGCAGTATTCAGGTCTGATTGACAGCACCTTCCATGTTTTTAAGTGGAATAAAATTATATGAACCCCGTACATACCAGGTAATATTATATCGTACCACTCTGGGCAGAAATGCAAGGACCGATCGGTACTACTATTAATCTGCCAACGTTCCTTATATTTCCGTCCGAAGTGGAACGTAGATATATATACACCTACCTGATGAGGTATTTCCCATAACAAAAATATTTTAAAAAAATGAATTCCCAAATTATAGAACAACCGTAAATATATATAGGAACTGGAAGGTTCCATGGCTCCATTTTCGGTCTCTACGGCAGGTAGAACGTAAAAGAAACAAAGAAACAGGGAGATGGGAAAATTCAAATCATTTATTTACGGAAATTCACAACAATTTTATAAAGTTTGATCGACTTCTACAAGTAGTATTAATGATAAATTATACTACCACCCCGTATATTACTTGAATGATATACGCGTATGTTTTGTGCCTTGAAACTCAATCGTCCTTTCTATCCACGGCTCCATCACTACACTCACAGCAGTGTCCCCATCAGTGTCCGTCCTGATTCCTTATATCCTAGAGGGATATCTGGTACAAATAAATGGTCGCAGACTGTGAGAGGGAAACCAAAAACCGAAAAAAAAAATCGCAAATTCAAGGGTCAAGCAAGTGCAATGCAATGCCAGAGCGCCGGGTACGAAAACACAACAAAACACAAAAGCAAGACCAGAAAAAAACAAAAAGGCAATAAAAAATAAATAAATATATATATACTATATATCCTGAAATGAAACAGAATAATACAAATAGCATCCAGGGGAGCCGCTGGCGTATATCTTTGACAAAGGAATTACATATATATAGAATACGCGCATTCGGTTTATTGCAATATACTTGTAAAATTCGGTAAAAATGGAATACAGACGAGACGTACTACGCAGCTTTTGCAAAGTTGAGTATCAACTATTTAATCAGTCGAACTCACAGCTGACGTATATTTCAAAATTTATAAAAAAAATAATGTGGCGCAAGGAAATCAGAAAGGCCTGGAAAGCCTGCTGCTATTGTTTGATGTTAGACGAGAGAAGAGCGTGTACGTACGTAATACGTATGGGGATAGAACGTTGATGATGAGGAATTAGTAGTATTATACTACAATAATACCGTTAGCTAAAATGAAATGATGTAGGGAATGGAAATTGGGAAACGACTGGCAGAGAAGCGTATGATGAGGGATATACTATTAATATTAATACTCGTAGTTTACGAAACAAAAGGATATTCGGTTTATATATAGGAACGGCACATCTACGCTATATTGTCGGAAGGCAAGCATAATAATAATACACAGGTACAAACTTGCCCTGAGGGACCGCCAGGCCGCTAGGGGAAGGGAGAGGAAGAAGCCGGAGGAATGTGCGGCCAATGACATGGGGATGGAACGTCGATGAGGAATAGAATATGTTGTTGTTGTTGTTTTCTTCACATTAAACCGTTCTTTCTACGCGTCGACATCCAGCACAACCAGTGTCCGTGCCGATTCTTCAAACCTAGAGAGATACAAGTTCTGTGGTCACAAAGCTACGCCACAGAGATACTACGTTGCCACGTATGTAATGCAATGCCATGTCATCATACTGCGTACGACAGGCACGACATACACATTCCATGACCTAGAGAAACAAAAACGAAACAAAGAGAAAGAACAAAAACAAAAACAAAGACAATTCGAAAGAGAAAAGAAACAAAAAAAGAAACTAAAATATACCTGGTATATGTATATACTTCAGTATAGCAGCAAACCATCGTACCCCCACGTAGGGGACGTGGCAGACACTTGAAAAGAACGAGCTGGAAAAAAAAAAAAGAAAAAGAAGAAAACACCACTAGTCGTCAACAGAGTAAGACTAAGAACCAAGGTAAAAATAACAGTCAAACCAAACAAAGCACAAGGCATGCTCCAGGTAGCGGCAGCAGTTTATGGTACGAGTAGCACAGCCAGGGTCTCCCTGCTGGCCCGCCTGGTACCTTGCTACCCTTTCTGCCACCATCGACCAGCGTTCGTCAACTATGCCCGGCCCCTCGGCGTCAGACAGTACGAAACAAGCAGAGCTGGCTCGTCATCCACCCACGTCACACGACTCTCCTTCAAAAAGGCTTATCAATCGGAGAAAGGAAGAGAAATGAAAATCACATTGGGTCACCGCAAAGAAGACAATAAAATGAAATAAAAATAAACAAAAACAACAGGAAGACAAAGGAAGACCACGTTCGAACCAGCTGCACCAGTTGGTGGTACGAGTAGTATAGGCATGTTCTACTTCTTAGTCTGCCCGGTACCTGGCTACCCTATCTGCCATCTCCTTCCTACTTTCGTCCACTGCAGTTTCCCTGCTACTCCTCTTCCCCCCCCCCTCTCCGCATTCCCTTGGTCGGGTTTTCTGCTACTCCTCTTGTTGCCCCTCCTCCCCCCATTCCCTTGGACACCACCCACGGCGGATGCGCGGCGCTGCCTGCTCAGCTCAGCCTCAGCCTCGTGCCACCTCACCATGAACCGTTCGGCTGCTTCCAGGATCCCCCGGTACCACTTCCCCGCCTTTTTTGCAGCAGTGGGCCACAGTGCGGTCTCAACTCCAAACACCAAGGGAGCAAGTTCCGTTGACCCTTCGGTGGCGCGGAACTCCCTAAGGTCTTCGACTACACATCTATGCCAAGTCTTAACCTGTCCGCCAGGTCTCGGGTTCTCCCCACCAGCAATCGTCCCGAACATCACCCGGCTGGGTAATCGATCCTTGCTTTGCCGTGCCACCCCCCCCGCGAAGAAGAGACGCCGTTTGCGGATGGTCGTTTCGATGCTCTCGCAACGTGTCATCTTGAGGGCCTTCGCGTACGAGAGGGTGGCATGGTCAGTACGAAGTCGGCGTTGGAAGCCAATGGCTCGCAACAGGACTTGGTGGTGAGCCGTTCGAAGCTTGGCAAAGTGTTATACTATAATAATGGCAGCCAAAATGTAATGTTGTTGTGGGGAATGGGAATTTGGAAACGACAGGAAAGAAGTGTGTGAGGGATACTACTGAGGATATTTTGTTTATATAGGAACGGCATATATCTACGCCATTTATTTTGTCAGAAGGCAAGCGTAACAATAATAATGATAATAATAATAATGATAATAATGATAATAATAATAATAATAATAATAATAATAATAATAATAATAATAATAATAATAATAATAATAATAATAATAATAATAATAATAATAATAATAATAATAATAATAATAATAATAATAATAATAATAATAATAATAATAATAATAATAATATAATTATAATAATAATAATTATAATAATAATAATTATAATAATTATAACAATAATATAATAATATAATAATAACAACAATTATTAGTAACAATAATAATGTATAATCAGGAAGTGTAAGTCTTTTCTTAGAGGACAAGATATAATACATAGCTGGAGCTATATGTATACAGTATACTGTAGCTGCTGTGCACGAACGGCGAGTGAGTGTGTGCGTGTGTGCTCAAAACTCGCACGACCCAAAAAAAGTATACTGTTGTATCAACAACGCAGGTTACGAAGAAAATAGGTATCACAATCGTGGAAATCGCTCATCATTACAGACATTCGGTCTACCTCACAGCCGACCACTGCGACGTATTTTAACACATCAACGGGGAAAGCTGACTGCATTATTATGAACTGATGATGATGATGGGTCGAAACATCGGAACGAAAAACGGGAATTACACAACCGAAATGGGAATTTCGAAACGGTATATTTATTATCTGATAATCGTAGCCGCGCCAAATAAACCCTGGAGGACCACAGGCCTGTCTGTCTCAGGGTCTGATGTGCATTGTATGTGTCATATAATGGTAGTAGTAGTAGTAGTGGTGTGCGGGACTGCTGTGTGCTCATTATTCCCGGTCGGCTGTCGAGTAAGTGCGGACGTTGGGTGTGGTGCTATACAGTTTTTTGCCTCATGATATGTCCTTGGACGTTCATAGATAGATGTACTACGTGGTACAGGTAGCAGAGGCACAGCAGCTACAAACCGTTGAGGAGATGTTGCATCACTATTTTTTGCATGACCAGACACGGGCAGACACACACATGGAATATTTTATAAATTTTGAAATACGTCAGCTGTGAGTTCGACTGATTTTATAAATTTTGAAATACGTCAGCTGTGAGTCCGACTGATTAAATAGTTGATACTCAACTTTGCAAGCTGTGTAATACGCCTCGTCTATATTCCATTTTAACCTAATTTTACGAGTATTGTGGTTCTATATGTGATTCCTTGTCAAAGATATAGGAGTTCGACTGATTATAAATTCCAAGATTTTAAAAATGGAAATTTGAGGTTCCAAGTTCGGCCCCAAGTTCCGAAGCAAGTTCCAAAGTTCAGTCGCCGTGGAGTTCAACGTTAATAGCGTACTCATGTAGGGGCTGGCAATGCGTTCCGATTCCGCACAGCTCGAACTGGCTGCCAGCCTGCAACCAAACCAACAACCGACCCACCAGCCAACGCCCACACCAGGTAGGCAGTTGCTCCAAAGGAGGGCCTTGCACCACGTGGCTAGTGGATTTCCACAACCTTGCAGCTTGGCTTTCGCCCAAAGCGGGAGAGTAACATGCTGCTGGCGCTTCCCGACACGGTTACCGTTTTGGGAGCTGACATCCCTTTCTGGTATGCGGCAGGGGGTTTCGTGCTGCTGCTGGTCGCCATGGGCGGTGAGCACCAGAATACCTGCATTTATGTGTATTTTTCGAAGTCATCGGATTTAGTTTGCGATCTACCTCTTTCTAAATCACGCCGTCGTCGCTACGGTAGCACGGATAGCTTGTCGCAATCATCTTTAGCGCGCATGTGTTGTGCAAGCTTGGCATGGTCTTCTACCTCAAAAGGTTGCGCAGCAGGCGCCCGCCTGATCGAACAATTTGAGCTCTAGATACGCTTTGCACGACGAGCAGTAGTCCCTCGCGGATCGTGCACGACGAAACTTTGCTGCCCATCCCACACACTACCTAGCCCATGTATTCATCATTTTTCCGTTTCACGCGTACGCGTGGGTGTACTTGTGTCCCCGCTGTTTCCGTGCGCAGCACGCACACCAACGCGGAGCCTTTGTTGTGTGTTTGCGGACGCAAGAATTTTGTAGCATCCGAGTATGATATTCCACCCTACTATTATGATACTATTGTTAATACGAGATGTTGCAAGAGTGCTCGTCGATCGGGAGGGAAGGGCAAGATGGCTGGGTTGGTTGCACGTGTCAATTTCAGTGCTGGTGTACGGGTACACAGCAGCAGTACCCAAGGTAGGTACGAGTACGAGTATAATAATTATTTATAAAACTGATGAACGACAGCTGTGACAGACACAGGAGTCGATCGAAACTCATCTCTGCAAGTTGTGTGGACTATGTTTAGATTGATCACACGTACTATTATTATTAATAATAATACGGGGTTTGTCTCATGCAGCAAGTAGGATGTACAGCAGTTGGTGTATGAGGAAGCTGAAGAATTCAGGGAGTGGGTGTCTTTATTTAGAAAGTAACTAAGAAATTTCGAGTGCGCATGATGAGTGGGCATTTTTTTCCGGTGTGTATTTCAATCATTACGACGTATTTCAAAAATTATACGATCACTACCAGGAATGTTACTCGTATTCACTCGTGTCACAATTGATGTCGTTGCTTCTTGTGTTACACCCGGTACCAGGTATTGAGGTACTGGTGGTGGCGAAGGTAGGAGTACCAAATGTATAAATGCATCAACCATACTTGAAGGTACAGCAGTACTTTTTTTTTTTTTTTTTTTTTTTTTTTTAATCCATCACTTTTACTTTCCAGCCCACTCGTAGGAGGTTTTTACCCTCGACGATCTTCTGGACAAGCCGTGGTCACAGGTGTCGTCCCTTCTCCCCCCCGGTACGTGCCTTTATTTTTGTCGCGCATAGGGTTCAGCATTCCCACTGCTCGTCGATTTTCATCGAATGTAGCCAACTCACGATTTCGCGCTTTCCGCTTATCAATTTTTTATGCAAGAAAAAGTCCCTACGTATGAGCATGCACTCGGTGGGACTTGAACCCACGAAATTGATCTTGACAGGCACGCGGACAACCTACCAAGCCACCGGGGAAGCTGGGTAGTGTATACTCGTACATGATTCGAGTATTATATGGTGATGATCTGACATCATCAATAGCTCACTTCCCTGAACCTGCCTGTGGTCACCAAAAAACTGCTGTAACTAAAATCCATATCGATGGGAGAAAACAAACAAGTACAGTACACAAATAAGAAAGTGTATTGGGCGTAAGCTTTTTTTACCCAGATCTCCAAGGAGGATCAAAAAAAAAAAAAAAAAAAAAAAAGTACGACGGAATGGTGCGCACAGCGGCATGATACCAGTAGGCATGGGATACAAGTCGCTTCGCTCCGCGGGCGGCCTACCCCGCCCGCTACGCTCGCTCAGGAAGGAAAAATACATCAGATTATGCGAAGCGGACAAAGGTCCACGATTGAATATAGTTTGTTTATGATTGTTGTTGCAAACTGGCGACTTGATAATGCCAAGAGTCCCGCCGCCATGCTTCAGGAGAAAGCAGCTCGGACGCCCATACGCGTCGCGTCGCGGACGGTTCGCTCACATGCCGTACCTACGCCCATACGCGTCGCGTCGCGGACGGTTCGCTCACATGCCGTACGTACGTGCACACCCCAGGTACGTAGTAAGTAGGGTACCTATTTGCTTACTTGAACTGCTGTATGTACGAAAACGTAGTATCTCTGATGTGGCGTAGCTTTTTGACTACAGAACTTGTATCTCTTCTAGGATTGAAGAATCGGCACGGACACTGGTTGTGCTGGATGTCGACGGGTAGAAAGAACGGTTTAGGGCCACTCCTAACGAACAAAAAAAATCACGATTCGTGAGATTTTTGTCGTGAATCGTGATTTTTTTGTCGTGAATCACGACAAAAAAAAACACGATTCATGACGCCAATTTTTTTAGCTTTTCCCTAAAAAAAACAAAATCACGATTCGTGACATTTGTCGTGTCTCAAAATACACCTGACCAAGGCACTACGCAACCCACGTGCACCACCGGTATCCGATGGTCGCTGTAGGGGCATGGCAGACTCTGCTTCGTACGCCGCTTGTGGACAACGGGCGGCTACCCAAAGACACCGCTGGGCGCGGGCTAACGAGGAGGTTGTGGCCTCGAAATTTCCAGGAGGAGGAGCCACTGCTGGAAGACAAACGCGAAAATGACCTGGGGATGTCACAGGCCAGGCCGGGCTGACGGGGCCTGCGAGATGGAATCTCGCGAAACGAGCTTGGCCGACGGCCGGTGAAGTTGGAATCTCGCAGGCTGGGTCAGGCTTCGGCCCGCAATTCGAATATGTCACGGGCTGGGCCAGGTGGGGACGGCCCAGCCCGGCCTGGCCGTGCCCCACTCTCGAG
Source organism: Macrocystis pyrifera (assembly GCA_031763025.1). Classification (NCBI taxonomy): domain Eukaryota; class Phaeophyceae; order Laminariales; family Laminariaceae; genus Macrocystis; species Macrocystis pyrifera. The sequence goes on along the minus strand of JASSKH010000035.1, from coordinate 2,462,545 downwards.
AGTTTGCTCCACACCCCCAAAAAACGTTGGGTTTGAAATATCAGAACTTTAACTATATGAAAATATCACGAAACGCGACGTTTTCGGCTTTTTCGTTAGAACTGAAATATCACGGATCGTGATATTTTGGCATGCCTATAAATCACGAATCGTGATTTTTTTTCGGTTCGTTAGGAACGGCCCTTAATGTGAAGAACACACACCACACGAAAGAGAAAGCACAGCACGGCACAGCAGCTGCAGCACGCAAAAATGAAACCGAAATTTCGGAAAGAAAAAAATCCCCGTCCCCTCCTATGTGATAATTTTCTGCCTGATTGGAACACCTTGCACCGGTCCAAAAAGAAAAAAATCCAACAACAGAGTTTCTCTCTTTGCCTCGTACGCCGCCCGCCCCTCTCGCGACTACCTCGCCACCGATTCGGTCCGGGTAAAGCTTTCCTCACTCTATGCCACAGTGAGCCCCGTCGCCCGCCCCGCGTGAAGCCCGGTGCTCACCGTGGCCGTCGTTCGCCAGCTTGACAATGTTGGTGCTCAGACTGCGTACCTCTCTCTCTTTGAGCTTCAAACCCGGTCGCAAAAAGAAGCACCGCTTGAATATTATCTTGCGATCTCGAACGACCCTTATAGACTCGTACATACTCTATCCAAAACCAAGAATGAAGGCCAGACAGAGCCCATTCATGCTTCCCTCGTGTCTCGAGGCACACGCAACGCTTAGCCACGAAAACAGCGACCGCGCTCCTTGCAACCCCCCTCAATTGTCAAATGACTAAGGCAAGCAACAAATGAGTACGCCCCCCCCCCCCCCCCCCCCCTACCCACCAGCTCCCGCTGACACCCGCGACGGCGCCGGGCTCGCTCGTGGTGCTGTGCTCCGAGTACACGCACGCACCCCGAAAAACGAAAGAAGAAAAAAGGAAAAAAGGACTGAGAGTCGAACAGAAATGGGGAAAACAACGAACCTCTGGAAAGGTCCGGCAAGTAATAAAAGGAGGCGATTCCCAAGTGGGAGCTCTGAGGGGCTACGGATGTCCCAACTGAGCACGCTCAGAGAGCGAAATATTTATGAGTAGTTCTATGGTATCGCTTGCAACCGAAGAACACCAGTAAAAACAGTATCCCATACGTATTATTTAGATGTACACCCGAACAAAAAAAACACACACGAAGAATGGTGAAGAAAAACGGAACAGAAAGAAAGCAAGGAAAAAGAAATTTGTGAAAAACGAAGCAAGCATGTCCAGGGCGCAGGCCGAGTCCCGAGGACAAGGTTGCTGTTTGCTGGTATGATCAGTCGTATTATATGTCTAGTTGATGGACCAACTCAAGGACGTCACAGGAAGACCCGACGGAAGGCAAGAAGACAAGAAGTGTTCAGAGACAGAGCTAACAACAAGAATAACGAGCAGTCCGACGTCCAGCTGGTGGGTCTAGAACGACACAGACACAAAGAGGACTGAGACAGACACACCGAGGTACGGGGGGGGGGGGGGGGACGTGAACAAAATCGGAAAAAGTATGCCCTTGCTATGTCAAGCAAAAGAGAAAATACCATAGGGACACACAAATATAACAATAACGTGACGCAGCCGCAGCCCGGGGGAGGTACGAATTGCCATCAACTTGGAAAGGGAAGAGGGCAACACGACAAACAAGAACAAACAAAAGAGAGCAGGGATTGTAGGTAACATTGCATTATTATCAGGCACTGCTGTAGTCACGGGGCGCCTCAACTCTTAGAAAGACCGCCAGTCAGTGCCACGTTACGGCGGGCGCATTCACTCTCTTGACCGGCCTAGCTGCTGTTGCTTCGCCTCCTTCAACGAGGCTCCTCTTCCTCCCTCCCCCGGGCCTCGGGCCCAACGGCTGCGCATTTTGTGTCTCAAGCGCTCTTCGTTTTTCTACATTCTCCTTCCAGCGCTTCATGTGGTGCTCTGCCCCGCTTCCTCAACACGTCTGAACCACTTGCCCAATTTCTTCGCTGCCAGCGTCCATTGTTCCTCTTTGGTGGTGTGGACAACGATAAGCGGGGTTCGAGACAACCCATCCAGTCCTGTTGTTGCCCTCCCAAGTAGTAACCGTTTCCCCCCTCCAGTTCCCCAAACATCACTCATTTGGGTGGTCTCTCGTTACCCATACGAGCGACGAGCCCCGCGGAACGTATCCTCCGATTTCTCACCGTCGTCTCGACGTTGTGTATAGTGTTGCCTGTCGTATCCAGTGCGAGGATGGCATGGCATTGTATTGTCTGCTCTCCTTGTTGCATAACACGTATTATCTCTGTGTCGTAGTTTTGAGACCACACAGAGCTTGTATCTCCCTGGGCTTGAAGAATCCGCACGTACGCTGGTCGTGGTGAACGTCGATGCACGGGTAGAAAGAATGAACACACACTTGTAAGAATGCTGCTGTCAATGAGAACTTCGCACGAGTAATGAAAACAGAAAAAAATAGTAAGAATGCTGCTCTCAAGAAGAATTTAGAACCGCAGTCCAGTTTTGGGAACAAACTACTTGAAATTTGAGTGGTTCGTCCCAAAAGCAATAATGAATGCATCACCAAAGGGGTTAAGAATGAAAAAAAAGAAAAAATGGTCGGCAACCATGATAAGTGCCAGGTCGCCCGGTGTTGTGCGTGGTGAGCTGGTTCTTTTCGTGGTCATGGTTGGTTCTGATCGCCTTGAAACTAATACTCATAAAGGTCGAAGGTCACTGCTGTTTCGAGCCCTGTCATTACGTGGAGGGCTCTTGATTTTGGACCCAATCGACTGCTCTGCGTAGAAATCGAGGTAGAAAGCGCCTGTCGTGTGTACCAAGGGCATCCGAAACAAAAGCCTGACCAATGCTTCCCCCCCCCCCACATCCCCCCGCTAGCCGGGCCGGAAAAAAACGGCGTATCGCCATCGCCATAAGACCTTCCACAGACACTATTACGGGGGTCCATAGTTAACGGGACCAAATTTTGTTAGTAAAAATAGGTAAATATATAGTTTTTTATGTATACCATAGGTCCTATTAACTATGTACCCCCGTAATAGTAACAATATGCCCGTTCAGACGCGCACAACGAAGCCTACCTGCAAGTTTTCGAGCAGAAGTCGGCCGTCCTACGGCTGAAATTTTATGTGCGCTATCGGATTCCAAAGAAATTACGAGGCATTCGTGGGGGAGGGGATGGATATTGTCACGATGTTAGTGTGGCTGAATCCCCCCCCCCCCTCCCGGAGGGCCGAAAATGAAAAAAAAAAAAAACGTCGAGTTGATCATCATGGACTTTTTTTTCGAATGCGCAGGTGTGTACGTAAAATTCGATGCGAGTCGACTGTCTAGTAGTGAAGAAAGTACTCAATTATTCTCACGACAAAAACGAGCGGATGTTTGTGTGTGTGTACCGACCGTACTATTAATACAGCATGTACATTGCGGGGATGTATTACGGTAGAGCGAGCCTGCTTTGTGACCCCGAATCTGAGTTACAACTATTAATACCAGGTATTCAATAAGGAGAGGGAAGGAGACGAAGAACGAAGGTACTTGTGGTATTAGCAAGACACATGACATACGCACTTTTTTCTTGACAAATCCGTCCATGCTCACAGCTTCACTCTTTCCATCTTTTCGTGAAGAGCTTGCTGGTGACGGTGACTGGTGACCCGGGCGCACACCAGTTGGTTCCATATGCGGAAAGCGCGAAAGCGTGAGTTGGCTACATTCGATGAAAATCGAACGAGCAGTGGGAATGCTGAACCCTATGCGCGACAAAAAATAAAGGCACGTACCGGGGGGGAGAAGGGACGACACCTGTGACCACGGCTTGTCCAGAAGATCGTCGAGGGTAAAAAAAACCCTACGAGTGGGCTGGGAAGTAAAAGTGATGGATAAAAAAAAATAAAAAAAAATAAAAAAAAAATGTATTGGCCTCCTCCTTCTCCCTTGCTGCTGTCTGTTGTTCCTCCGCCCCGACACTTGACACAGCATGCTCGTATAATATAGTTTGATGTTGATACGCGCCTGAGTGTGATACCTACTCGTGTCTCGTTCTCGTTGTGTGTGTGTTCTTCACATTAAGCCGTTCTTCTGTTGTATGTTCGCATGGTCGTAGATAATCATTCTCTAATCATTCTCCTCGTGCCAACTAACATGATATACGGTAGGGTGTATGATCATCGCGTGTACTGCTGTGTGGTATTAATATTAGTTTCATTATACCAAGGTACGACACATGGTTTCATCGCTGCGATACTCTTAAAGAGGTAAATACATGCTCGAACGAAGAGAATCTCGCGACATTTTTCCATACTCTTACGAGTGCGTACGTATATTTTAACGTTGACCGGTTGCCACGTATGTACGAGTACGAGGCTACTGCTGCAAGTAGCTTTTTTTCGATACAGCCAGTACTCGCAGCCCATATATACGCGAGGGGTTCCTAGCCTGTCACCCCCGGTGGTCTGCTATTTAATTATTTCTCCGTGTGGCCACCCTCGATTTTTATTTTGTCGATCACCCGTGGTGAGATTGATTCTGAAAGATGTGTTTTTGAATATATCTGGTTTGTAGGTAAAAAGCAATCAACTGCTGAGAGTGCTTACTTGTCTGCAGCAGTACTGCTGTGCTTATTTCGTACAAGTAACAATGTAGTATCTCGCAGAACTTGCATCTCTCTAGGATTGTGCTGGATGTCGCCAGGTAGAAATAACGGTTTAGTGTGAAAAACAAACACACGCTGTTTTTAATGATACGAGTACGTACGTAACATGTGCTTGGGCGCAATTCGACGCGAGTCAACGAGAGAAGAAAGGGCTGAAGTCTTCTTGCGATACAAAAAGCAAGGCACGTATGTATGATGGCGCGGGGGAGGTTCTACTCATGTCATGCATGCTCGTAGTGTAACCATGTAACCATAGACCTTCGCATCCCTGCAGAGCCGGAACGGAACACGTTGGGTTTCACCGACCAGTCCGAAAGACGTTGCTTGCACCAAGCACGTGACGAAGTAAGTGTTGTGAGGTGTTCGGCGAGTCGCATGAAGGGTGAGCTGCATCCCATTTTTACAACAACCGCTGTGAGGCGCACTTGAAACGGATGACAGCTTCGAATCAATTGATTGGTGGGTCTGAGTTACGACTGCTGCTTGTACTTCGTATGATGGAGGAGGGGACAGAACAAAGATTATACATACATACGTAGATGGATGGAAAAGGAAGAAAAAGAGGAAAAGCACGTGGAAGACTATCATGCGATGAAGGTCGATGTGGATTGGATGGTGGATGGTCGGATGGATGGTGTGTGTGTGTGTGTGTTCTTCACATTAAACCGTTCTTTCTACCGGTCGACATCCAGCACAACCAGTGCATGCAGTGGGAGGATGCTTTTTTCTTTTTTCCCCACAGCAGTAAACCGTTATTTCTACCCCGCATACTTAAGTCACTTGTAGAAATGACCAAAAAACGGTTTAATGCGAAGCGAAGAACACACACCCGTCGACATCCAGCACATCCAGTGTCCGTCTGTACCCGTTCTTCACTCCTGTTATTAATAGTAGAGAGACACAAGCTCTCTGGTCACAAACCCAACGCACAGCAGATATATACCTGGTATATTGTAATGCAGTAATCAGAGTAATGGTAGCGCAGCGTCGCAGGTAGCGCTAGCGGCGGAGCGAAGGTAGTGGCGTCCTCGCCGCCCGGGGCGGGGACGACGTCGACTGATTTTTGTTTCACAGCCGACGACTGAAAGGATGCTTTGAACCTGTCCTTGGAATCTTGGGTTGTACCAGGTGCATGGTTCTGAAGGGTTAGGGACCCCGCGGTTCGAAACTCAGGGCTGACCTTCCGCCCTGTGTTCCATACCGTTTTCATGGTATTTCCAGACCGGACTGGAGTGGGTGCTCGATACGACAGGCATGACCTACACATTCTATGAGAGAAGGAATCATCGAAAGAAGTTTGATCTGTGATGAAATGTGTGAAGATTTTCATTTTCTCTGCTCAACAGACACAGAAACAACACACCCTCGTCGCGAGCAAATGCAACTGCTGCTGCGGTATATGAATACACCATACTGCATACGACACTATTACGCCATTCCACGGGTGAACAGGTGGTTTTCTATTACCAAAAGGGTACAGCTGGCTTCCCCAGGTGGTCCGCGTGCCTACTAAGCTGATTTCGTGGGTTCAAGTCTCACCGAGTGCGTACGTACTCGTACGTAAGGACTTGTTCTTGCATAATGGTAAACAACTGACTCATGTGAGGAGAAAACGTGAAAAACAAACGTGAGTTAGCTACGTTCGATGAAAATCGACGAGCAGTGGGAATGCTGAACCCTATGCGCGACAAAAAAATGAAGGCACGCACTGGGGGGGAGAAGGGACGGACCAACGCCCAGATGGGTAGGGTGACTCGTGTAATGTGTCAAGCTGGGGAGACTATTGAGAGGTTTCAGTTTTAGTGGGTTCAACTCCTACACTACCTGACTTGAGTCGGGAGAGATAAAATAAAATCTAGGGTCCCTCAGGTGCCTACATCCTCGGAGTAAACCACAGCAGTTTGATGACGGCACGTTCAGTCAGAGACAGGCCCGACTAAGGTGGAAGAAACGGACCGGGTTTGAACCTGTACACGAAAACTTGAAAAAAAAGTGTGGACAGGTGTTTTCCTCTCGCTCTCCGGGGCGCTAACTAAAAAAACGACACCTGTGACCACGGCTTGTCCAGAAGACCGCTGAAGGTAAAACCTCCTATTAATACGAGTTAAGCTGGAAAAGTGAAGCAAGTGATGAAAAAAAAATAGTCAGTACCTAGTTGGTCCATCTTGTCTTCCGTTTCTCTCTCTTAGTCTATGCATCTGGTTGGCTGCGTCTGGAATATCTCTGTGTTATGATTTGAGGCCACAGCAGAGCGTTGTATGATTTGTGGCCACAGCAGAGTGTTGTATCTCTCTGTGTGTTCTTCACATTAAACCGCTCTTTCTGCCCGTTGACGTCCAGCACAACCAGCGTCCGTGCTGATCCTTCAATCCTAGAGAGACACAAGGTATGCAGTATGCAGAGTAGACAGTATCAATAGTCCACTGGTATTGTGTGTGTTCTTCACATTAAACCGTTCTTTCTACCCGTCGACATCCAGCACAACCAGCGTCCGTGCCGATTCTTCAATCCTGGAAGAGATACAAGTTCTGTGGTCACAAAGCTACGCCACAGAGATACCACGTTGCCACGTACCAAGTATGCAGTAAGCACAGCACAGCGGGCAATGCAATGCCATTTCATCATACTGGATACGACAGGCAAGACATGCACATTCTATGAACTAGAGAAACGAAGGAAACGAAGAAAAAAAAACAGAGCAAAGACAAACCGACAGAGGGAAAGGGAAAAGAAAAAAATGTATGAGTAGTGCCCCCCCCGCAGGGGGTGTGGCAGACACTTGAAAAGAACGAGCTGGAATGTTCATCGTACTGAATACGACAGGCACGACTTATACATTCTAGGAACGAGAGAGCAATCGAAATAAACTCTCTTATGATGTTTTCTTCACATCAAACCGTTCTTTCTACCCGTCGACATGGGGATTATTAGCTGTAATAATCCCCATTATAGAGAGTTCAAGTCTAATGTACACGTTGCCGAAACGCCTACGCGCGGGGACTTGACGCATTCCTGAGGGTGCTATTATTAATAATAGCGTCCCCTTTACTATGAAGCGTTGCCTCAGTGCTCTGCTTAGTGCATTGCAATGTAGTATCTCGGTGCAGTAGTTTCGTGACCGTAGAGCTTGCATCTCTCTTTTCGTAAGATGAAGAATCAGCACGGACACTGGGTGAGCTGGATGTCGACGGGTGCAAAGAACGACTTACTGTAGAGAATACACACTCATGATCGTGTCATCTACGAGCACGAGTCTACTTCCGAGAGTTTTGCGAGTACAGGCAATTTTGCCTTTAGGTAGGGAGAGCAGCGAGGCGGTGCTCACCCCTAATGCAAGGCCTTCCTCTCTAAATCCTACCGGTGTACCCTCTGTTAGTATTACTAATGCCGTAACATTCAAGACCCTATGCTATGCTCACAACGGTCACAGCACCATATGCCGCGAGTCTTGGCCATCATCGTACTGTAAGCGATCACAGCGACAGCCACCGAAAGAACGATGAGTGCGACTTTCTCAAGCGTCGGAGGGAGCAGCAGCGTATGCTACTACTACTGCTGCTGCTGTAGTTTCACGGCGCTACGCCAGCTGGCGTAAAATTGCCCGCTGAGCCGAACTTCCTCAGAAGTGCGCGAATAAAAGGATGCTGTTTTACGTAATGAGGTATTAGGGGTTTTACCCCGAAACTACTAGTTGTGAGTTTTTTTTTTCCCGACGGTGAGATTATTTTCGGCTTCGGCTCACGGGAGCCACCACCCCGACCCGGAACTCTAACCCTCACCGTAACCCTGATCAGAGGCCTGCTTGGTCTGTGTGCGAACTGGTCTTTGTGCTTGGGGATAATCTATTTGCTATTTGCTGTTCGGGCACATTTAACATCGAAGGAAGTTCGCCTCAACGGGCAGATCTGCGCGAGATCGCGCAGCAAATGTGCCGTACAACCGTGACCCACTTTTTTTTTTCCAACGAGCGCACCCTGCCGCACGAACAGATCCTTTCGTGGCAGTTCTAACACCCGGCAGAAACGGGCTGATTCTTGTGATTGACGCTGGGATCGTCGTCTGCCGCCGGCTTTTGATTGCCTCTAACCGAAGCGGGAAAAACGGGTCAATGAAGAACACAATTCGAGCCACTGCTGCGCCAGTCAGATGCAAGACGAACAAACTTCGCCAATTGCACTATTAATGTTAATACTACAAGAGCAACAGTAAGTCTGTACGAATGGTCGAAGACTTTTTAGTCAGCCAACTCGAGGGCTCACAACTGCTCTACCTAATTCTTTTCGAAAAAAAAAAAAAAAAAAAGAAATGTGTAGCTGTGATACTTGAACTAAAATCAACCCGTCTGAGTTTAGAGTAGGTTTTAGAGCGCGGCAGCCAGTAAGTAGTCTTCAAATTATGTACACAAACAGTTCTACACGCGGTCGCCCCGGTGCGATGATATATATACCGTATCACACTACGAATCACGCTATTACGGGGGTCCATAGTTAGTGGGACCAAATTTTTGTTATTACGGGGGTCCACAGTTAACGGGACCAAATTTTGTTCGTAAAAATAGGTAAATATATAGGTTTTTATGTATACCATAGGTCCTGTTAACTATGGACCCCCGTAATAGTAAAAATAGGTAAATATATAGGTTGTCATGTATAGCGTAGGTCCTATGAACTATGGACCCTCGTAATAGGGCGATAAGATAACACACCCCCTCAGACGATTTTCGAAGAACGCCGGATTTCCTGACAACGGGGAGGGAGGGCGTAGTGAATACGCCGAGCGATGCGTCTATCTGTGCAACCTTCTCGACTACTATTTTCCAGAGCCACCCTTTCCGTTGTTTGTGCCCCCCCCTTAAGGCATGTTTTGGAGGAAACCGGCTCTGAAATTCGTCCCAGGGGGTGTGTTATCTTATCACCCAGTGTGATAGTGATATACGGTAGTAGTGGTACCCTCGAATGCTTCTGTTCAAAGGACCGAATGTGCTCGGTAAAAAATACCGGAATGTATAGGTTTTTGTGTACATGGTATGGCTCTCCGTGATAGCGTTCATTCCGTGAGTTCGAATCCCACCGTTTTTTTTTGGCTAAAGTAGAAGGTAATGGACTGCTGATAGCGCGTGGCGTGGGTAGGCGCAATTAGACGCGAGTCGACAAGGGAAAAGAAGGCTGAAGTGTTCCTTCTCGCGACCAAAAAAGCAAGGCATGAACCGCAGTGGGGAAGAGACAAGTGGGCCTGCTATGTTTTGTATCGCCGGTCAACAGGAGGGAATGAGAAAAGATGGGAGAATATAATTATATGGCAAGAAAAAAAGAGAGTGTAACGGCGTAGGTACAGCAGTTATTTATTAATGGTCGTATGTAGTACCTGGTATGCTTTTATTCGTTGTGTTTCACTTTTTTTTTCGCCGTTTTTTTTTGTTTGTTATTGCGCTCGACGGCCCTGACTAGTTGTTGTCACCGAAATTATCAACATTCGCAGCAGCTATTACGCGGGGCCATAGTAAATAGGACCAAATGTTGTTCGTAAAAATACCTAAATATACAGGTTTTTGTGTTACCGTAGGTGCTATTTACTTTGGTCCCCCGTATTATGATCCCAGCACGTACATACGGGGAATTGTTATAAAGTATAGCATCACCTCTAGTGGGCGGGTGCTATTAATAAATGCTATCACGCAATGTTATGACATATACCGGTTTGTTGTCACGAACCGCTTGCGGCTGCTCCCTGTGTCCCTTGCATCGAGCGCTGCCAATAACTTTCCAACATTCCAATACTTTTGTATATGCACTGCTGCATGAGGTGTGTACGTTGAAAGTATACTCAAGCGCGCCCATGTTCTTCTCTGCTGCTTGTGTCACCAGGTACCAGAGGTACTTTTTTCCGGTACGAGTACTCGTTCGGTTTTGTGATCGCTCGCCGTGATGACTCGTATTCTTGAACTACTATTATTAATATGTATTCCAACACTCTGTTAATGCAGTCAGATTCATGTTCTATACGTACGTGCAGCGTGTAGCAGATCTTGGTAAACGTTTCGTTATATTCATATAATAGTTTCATCACAAAAGCAGCAGTGACTGGTACGTCGCAGGTAGGTTTTATCCATGTTAATATTCACTGTATGATTTGAGAGTTAGTTAATTTGACATCAACAACAGCAATACATTATTAGTATGGCGGTGGTGTGTCGGCCAGGCTGAATTTACCACACTGCTGTACTTTTTTTTTTTTTTTTTTTTTTTTTTCATCATCACTTTTACTTTCCAGCCCACTCGTAGCAGGTTTTACCCTCGACGATCTTCTGGACAAGCCGTAGTCACAGGTGTCGTCCCTTCTCCCCCCCGGTTCGTGCCTTTATTTTTTATCGCGCATAGGGTTCAGCATTCCCACTGCTCGTCGATTTTCATCGAATGTACAGCTAACTCACGCTCTCGCGCTTTCCGCTAATCAATTTTATGCAAGAAAAAGTCCCTATGAGCATGCACTCGGTGAGACTCGAACTCACGAAATTGATCTTGATAGGCTCGCGGACCACCTACCAAGCCACCGGGGACGCCGGCTTTTGTACTGCAGTGGGACCTCGGCTCGCACTATCAATATTAATGTGTGTGTTCTTCACATTAAACCGTTCTTCTACTCGTCGACATCTAGCAAGCCCAGTGTCCGTCTTCACCCTAGAAAGATACGAGCTCTGTGGTCATAGACTACGGCACAGAGATAACACACCGTGATGCATCAATAGCCTGCGCAATACCATGCCTTCGCATTAGGTAAGGCCGACACAACATACATGTATAATTAATATGCCGGGATGGTGCGGTACTGCTGCAATAGCGTCGTATCAGGTATTAATAGATTGTTACGGGGGTCCATAGCAAATAGGACCTACGGTACACACAAAAACGTTTACATATTTTTACTAACAATATTTGGTCCTATTAACTACGGCCCCCCGCACTATTACGGAGGACCATGGTACATACCTGGTAGCACCTTAAGGTGTCCGCAAAAACCTATATATTTCCCTATTTTACTAACAAAATTTGGTCCCATTTACTATGGTCCCCCGTGATAGTAGCTGCCACAATAATAGTGCGGTAACGGGATGTATGATACTGCTTGCTGTACTCGTATTAATAGGTGAATTGTGTGGATGGCGGCTACCCTGACTATTACGGGGGTCCATAGTAAGTAGGACTATGGTACACACAAAAACCTATATATATTTCCTATTTTTACTCGCCATATTTGGTCCTATTTACTGTGGTCCCTCGTAGTACAAGTGCAGTATGTGGACCAACCAGAGCTCTCGAAGAATGGTGAAGTGACCGTCATGAGCGACCTGGCCCCTGCACGACACCTAGACACCTAAAACTTCGGCAGGCAAGTTTTTGACGGCCGTATCTAACGTGCCTGTCACTTAGGTGAGGTATCGGGATCAGTACCTACTGATGTACCTAAAACTTACAGTTAGTAGGTAAGGTTTCGAGGTCGTCCCCGGGCTCGTACCTAAGCACGGGTATTTGTCGACCGGTGTACCTATACCCGGGTAAGTATTGGCGCGACGTACCTCTAGTACGTATCACTTCGGTAAGGTATCGGGATCCGTGCCTAACTTGCCTAAAACTTACCAGGTAGGTATTGGAGTCGTCTCCAAGCTCGTACCTCAAGCCGGGTATTTCGTGGACCGATACCGATAACCGGGCAAGTATTTGAGCGGCGTGCCTATGGTACCTAAAACTTAGGTAAGGTATCATGGTCCGTACCTAGCTCTTTAGTAAGGTATCGTCGAGGCCGCCAGTACTTCATGCACCTAAGCGCCGGGTACGGGTACATACCCGGGTATTTTACCCGGGTATACCTAAGTACGTATCGTACCTAACGTACCCTTGCAGTATTGTACTGCCCAGCAGCTCAAGTATAGTTGGAGAAACGAATATGTTTCATGCTTAATCCGCGTGTCCGTTGTACTGCCATGTATCACAGCAGCCTGACCTGCTGTTCTCCTGAATGACAGCGCTCGGCCGGAAGACACATCGTCCGTCATGACGCAAGGCTACCCCAGAGTAGTATCTAGAAATTCAACTGCACCATATATACGTAGCACTATATGATAGGCTTTCCATCGCACAGCATGTGTTGTACGACCATCCACTACAGCTTGTTGGCCTACTAGACTCGTCAAGCGCTCCCGAACGGCCGCACGTCTGACTGCCGCGTTGTTTTGGAAGCACGCGCCGCGATGAACGGCGTCCTGGCCTGCTGCAGGTGGTTATGCGATCGCGTCATCGTTCCACGACCCCGCCAAACCCTCTTGAGACCGAAGTGCGACGCAACTTGTCGGTAAGACGGTGGCGCGGCTACAATCTCGACCCCCGTGATCTCATGATTGCCTTCCGCACTCTCGTCGTCAGAAACGCTTCCACCCTCCGGTGCACACGTACGGTTTAACTTCCCCCATCAAGATGTCGTGCTCATGCAGTCGCAATGCCTCTACGATATCCTGCTCGTCCTCTACCATTGCCCACACACCTAGCCGCCGCGATGGCGGATTCTCGGCGACATTTGTGGCCGTCAAGCGCCTTAACGTGGACTCTATTGTGGAACTTGGCACAGGAGGACTCCCCTGCGGCACATGGCATCGTCGTGCGTGCTTGTACAGCAGCAGTACAGCACTGCTCGTGAGGTGGGGCTAAGGCCAGCTGGGGGCGGGCGTACTGTCGTCGCGCAGGTGCGCAGGTGCAGGTATAATACTGCTGTACTGCGGCCTGCTGTTCGCTGCCTGGTTCGTAGTGAGCTGTTGTACGTGGTGACACATGGAGGCTTGAGGACGAGGTCGTGTCAAGCGATTTTTCACCGCACTAAAGTGTCATCCTGCACTATTGCGGGACGCGCATTGCGAGTCCACCACTCCTGTACCCATAAACACTGTTTTCTTCTATTTGCTTATCATTTATTACCATATACACGGCCCTTGATATTTCTCTCTCTGTTACTATAATACCAGGTATTATTTACGGGGGACCATACCGTAGTCAATAGGACCTATGGCATACATAAAAAACCATATATTTCCCTATTTTTACCTACAATATTTGGTCCTATTTACTATGGTCCACCGTATTGATTGTTTGTACGATGTAGTCGTTACTCAGATCCGGTATATAATATCATTTACGTATTAATGGCAGGTTCTCCTTCCCCCTCAATTCGTGCCCTGCATTTTTTTTTTTTTTTTTTTTTTTTTTTTAACCTCCGGCGGATTGGCAAAAATAAACCCATCACACTTCCACGTTGCAACATCAGGAGAGCAGTCTGCTGTTACCACTGGAGTCTGGGCGCGTTGACTTTTTATCGCGAGAAGGCGAGCAGACTCTATTCAGGCCTTGCTTCTCTCGTCGACTCGCATCGAATGGCGCCCAGCCACGCCGTACGCTCTCAGCAGTTGGCTTCTTCTCAATTTTGCTCTATCTCTACGTGTTACCTGGCTGTGGTACTTTCCAGCGATATAATCAATGGTCCGGTGCGCAAGCCCCCCCCAGGGCCCCCGAGGGAGGGCCACCGGAGCTTCAAAAATTACGATAAATGCGCGAATATGTGCCCGAAAAACATGTAACAAAGTGCGTTGAAACGCCTCCCGAACCCCGAAAACGCGTGTAACGGGATGTGTTGGGACCTGGGATGTCTTGGAGAAGAAACGAGCTGATCACACTTACATCCAGCATCGCCACACCCAGGTCAATCGATGAAACAGAGAGAAACATTCATATATAATATATACCAAGTATATTAATATTATATTAGCCATTCGCCATAGTCGGCGACGTTCCCAACTCCCAGTCTCTTGTCTTCGTTTCCACTATACGGCTCGGGTAACACATCTGATTCAATCATCATCATCATCCGCAGCAAACCTGAGGATGGGCCAGCAGTGTGGTCGAAGAATCCACACGCCACACCAACTGCATCACGCATGACACGTTTGATTGGTTTGTCCTGCCGACGCCTACGTATAATTGGTTTGTTCAGCCGACTAATACCACCAAAAAAACGGGCCTGAGACACTGCTGTTAAGAACAACGGCGAATACAGAAAAGCGCCTTTTTAATGTGTTTCGGTAACGGCGAATAGAAAAAGGTGCCTATAAAACAAGATAGCCTACGGCGAACAGCAAAAGGCGCCTAAATTTTCTTTTGTTTTACTACAGGCGAATAAAAAAAAGGGCCTGGAAAAAAAAGTTCGCCTCCAACGGGGGGCTCATCTTTTTTTTTCGCCAAAGGCGAATTTGAGTAAACAGGGGCTTCGAAAAAAAAAAAAAAAAAAACGGCGAACAAAAAAGGCCGCAAACATTTTTTGGGCTTGCGGCCACAAAAGTTGCGCGCCCAAAATCGCGTGTTGCGCTGGCCCTCCCTCCGCGGCTGTTGCGGAAAACGGCTATGTTGACCGAAAGTGTTGCGCCAGCGCAACGGCTAATTTTGTCGCTGGTACATACCACCCCTTGTACCTCTGGGTTCGTACGTGCGGTTTAGTTCCCCAGCAGGTAGTGTGGCTATTTCGCCACGAGGCTATTTCACAGCTCTCCTCAACCATGGACTCAGCAATCATATAGTAATAGTTCTGTTTGTGAACATGCCTACCGCATACAGCCA
Organism: Macrocystis pyrifera; assembly: GCA_031763025.1. Taxonomy (NCBI): domain Eukaryota; class Phaeophyceae; order Laminariales; family Laminariaceae; genus Macrocystis; species Macrocystis pyrifera. The sequence continues at coordinate 2,447,240 of JASSKH010000035.1, read as the reverse complement.
TATGATGCGTACCAGGCATCTCTTTGTACGACCACCCGACAGGGGAAGTCCGGCAGGACGCATTGGTCGAGGTCTGGCGCGGTCCGTGCCTCAAAGTTTTTTTTTTTTTTCCGGCGGGAATGGAGAAGACGATTTCCATGTTTTTAGTACAAGAGGCCTTGTTTTGTACGTACGTACCGGTAAAACGTCGTCAGCCTTTTCCCCCTTCACGATCTCACAGCAGTGGTACAAAGTACTTTAGTCCAGACGTGTACCAGGTAGACAGCAGAAAGCAGGCAGAGAGCACAAAGTTACAACGCTGCTGCGCAAAAGCACCAGCAGGCAACACCGTGCGTGCGCGACACGCTTCTGCGCTTGTGCTGATTTGGCTGGTTGTGTTTGTCTTATCGGAGCCTGCGATCTGTAGCCCGCCATCTACCTATATTTGCTGCTGCTGCTGTGTGACAGACCCACGCACACTCTGGACGGACTTGTAAGGACCGTTTGAATTAAATATTTTAAGGACCTAAACTGTGCTTATAATTCCGACGTGTTGTGTTCTCTTTGCCGAGGCACACCCAAGTAATCTAGAGGTCAGACAGCATGCACGGAACACAAACAGCGTTACAACCCCGCCTAGCAGCGCGAGCAGCTGCGGGCCACACCACGTGGTTGTCGCAGGTCCGTGGTGTACTGCTGTGGCTAGTTGCTTCATCGGAGGATGCGGTCCGTCGTCTGTCATCACCACCTCTCTCCCTTCTGCTGTGCTGCTTTTCTTGTGTGTGCGGTGTGTCGTGCGCGCCTTCAAGAATAATAACAGGTTAATAATTCATAGTGTGGTTCTTGGTTGATATAGTGAAATGGTGACGATGCCCGATTTTGGAATCGAAGGCGCGAGTACGATCCTCGAGGAGATCATGTCTACTCTTTTTCACATTTTGTTCAACTGTTTTTTTTTTTTGCGTTGTGTACATAACCCAGACGCCAACAAACAGTACATCGACGCGTTCTACAACCAGCTGGCTATAACGCTATGCTATACACGCCTGCAGAGCAGGAAGCAGCATCTCGCGTGCGCGGTAATATGTGCGCGCTGTATTGCTGTGGCTTCCTATTAATACGTACCAGGTATAAATAGTTAAGCTTTTCTATCGGTTCCTGTGATCTGTAAAGCTGGGGGTATCTGCTGTTGTGTGATACATGCATGCTGCCACAGATGCACCAACGCTGCTGCTGCTGCTGCTGCTGCAGTGCGATTTTCGTGGGCAGCAGAGTGTGGTCCAGAGTTCCAGCCCCTTCTTCGGTGCATCCTTTTCTGTACCAGCGTAAATATTGTCAAACTGCTGTACTGCCGTGTTCCGTGTGTCACGCGTGTGTGTACGGTGTGTGTCGTGTCACGCGTGAAGTGCTTCCAGCCTTTTTTTTTTTTTTTCGTCGGCAGTCATCGGTTGTGTGCGGGAGAGGCATTCTTCACCATGAGCGCCACAACAACGATCATTGATGAGTATTATTCGATGTTTAGCGGAATCAAGAAAAAATTAAAGGATTCAGTCAATCAGCAATAGTAGCAGTTCCACACTGCTTCCATATATGCTTTGTCCCCGAAAATCCTGGTGCGAGTTCTAAAAGGACCTTCTGCTGTACACGTCTATATGTCAGTAGTAGTTGAAATAGTTAGGGGGAGTTTCTATCACTTTTACTTTCCAGCTTAGAAAGAGGTCTATCATCAGCAATTTTCTGGACGAGCCGTGGTCACAGGTTTCGTTCCTTTTGCCCCCTGGTACGTGCCCACATTTTTATCGCGCATAAGGTTCATCCAGCCTTCCCACTGCTCGTTGATTTTCTTCGAGTGTTGCTGACTCACGCACTGTTGGGAGCGCTTTCCGCTAGTCAATTGTATGCAAGAAAAAGTCCCTATTACTACCAGTATGGATGGACTCTGTTAGACTCGAAACCACGAAATTTATCTTACTTGATGGCAGGTAACGTCGTAATATTTGTATCGTATTGTATGATACAACATCGCATGCTGGATCGTTTTCTAATTTGTTGTTTAGCCACTCTTGTAGCACCTCCGGGAGGGGAACCTTGTAGCGGGGTATGATACATGAATTTATGATACCTGGTATAATAGTATGCATGATGCCTGGTATGATCATATCTCATCATATTTGTCCAACCGGCGTCCCCGGTTGCTTGGTAGGTGGTCCGCGTGTCTATCAAGATCAACTTCGTGGGTTCGAGTCTCACCGAGTGCATGCTTGTAAGGACTTTTTTCTTGCATAAAAAATTGGTTGGCGGAAAGCGCGAGAGCGTGAGTTAGCTACATTCGATGAAAATCGACGAGCACTGGGAATGCTGAACCCTTTGCGCGACAAAAAATAAAGGCACGTACCGGGGGAGAGAAGGGACGACACCTGTGACCACGGCTTGTCCAGAAGACAGCTGAGGGAAAAACCTCCTACTAAATATATTACGAGTTAGGCTGGAAACTACAGCAGTAAAGCCGCTTGTTATGCAGCCGGATTTGGAGTAGATGTCCCTTTCAGCACGTTCGCATGAGCTTTTGCCCCGGAATTGTTGAAAATTGGTCTTTCTCGCCTCAGAATGTGTCGGAGTTCTCTCCAAGATTTACCAGGGGGTGCTTCCCGCTTCTCGAGGGGCCAGGTTGCAAGAAATCACCGTCCGCACTTTTCCGATCCAACTGAGGTGGATATGACTGCGATCGTGGATCGGATCGAAAAAAAAACGTTTTTTTTCGATCCGATTGGGCGTTTGGATCGTATTTGACGGAGTTGAATAAAAAAATTGCGGTCGGCAATTTCCTGTATCTGGGTGCCTGGAGAAGCGGGAAACACACCCAGATAGATCTTGGAGAGAGGTCGGACACATTCTGAGGCGAGAAAGACCAATTTCCCAACATTTCCGGGGCAAAAGCTCATGCGAACGTGCTGAAAGGGACTACTGACTCCAAATCCGACTGCATAAGAAGTGGCCTAAAAGTGATGATTTAGAAAAAAACGAAACAGCTTCCCACTACCTGGTGTACCAGGTACCAACTATCAACATACCTGTTTCTCACTACCACGTTGTCCATAAATGTAAGTAACGTTTGTATTTAGTATTAATATAGACACGATTCCTATATTTCGGGACTAAGTGGTACCTGGCATCAGGTAGATATTACCGTACACAAAAAGTTAACATACTACATACCAGTACGTGTATCTGCTACCATAGGTAAAATGTATGGTGGATTTAAATTATACCACCCATCCACATTGCCGCAGACATAAAGTATTAATAGGACGACTGCTGTCTAGGCTTGGGTATAAGCGTCGGCGCGGTAGGATGAAAATCCCCCCCCCGCTCTTACGGAGGCCAGGTTATAGCTCGAAGTCGGCGTTTTCTTGTCGAGTTTGCCGATGCCATCCGTCAGGAGGAAGAGGGCACTGCAGTAATCGTGTACATGGATGAGAGCTTTTGCCATCAGTTGCACGATTCGGCGTACTCGTATCTTCCCTCCAACGGAGATGGTGTCGTGGAAGATGGGATGGGTCGCACGTCTGGGAAGGGCCAGAGAATGATTATGGTGCATGCCATTACGAAGTATGGGCCGGTGGTCACGGAGGGTGCCGATGGTTTCTTCCCTATACCCGAGGGTTTCTTTTCCGTGAGTGATTAGAGTGAGCAAGCCAAGCAGCAGGCTGGGGAGTTGGGTAGTTTGCCAACAGCAGAGTTTCTCTGGCAAGCGAACCACGACGCAGTGACGGGTGTGATGTTCATGAGATAGATGGCGCTCAGATCGCCTTGCGCCAGCTTTTGAGGAGTTGTTCGGCATCGCCCTGAAAATGATCCTTGTTCTCGGCAATGCCTCGTGCCACCGCGGGTATGACAAAGAGGTTAAGGTGCCTGAAACAAACTCGAAGCTATTCAACACTCCACTTTTGCAAGAAGTACAAAGCCAAATCGATCAAGGTCACCCGCCAGGGAACGACTCGCAACATCGAGGTATCAGACCCTGCTCTTAGTTTCCCCAAGCGAACTCGAAGTATGGCAATGGTGTGGGCAAGGAGGTGGTACAATTGCCACACTTCCAGTTGGCTTGGGGAAACTAAGAGCCAGGGTCTGATACCTCGATGTTGCGAGTCGTTCCCTGGTGTGTGACCTTGATCCATCTGGCTTTGTGCTTCTTGCAAAAGTGGAGTGTTGAATAGCTTCGAGTTTGTTTCAGGCACCTTAACCTCTTTGTCATGCCCGCGGTGGCACGAGGCATTGCCGAGAACAAGGATCATATTCAGGGCTGTGCGGAACAACTCCTCAAAAGCTGGCGCAAGGCGATCTGAGCACCATATATCTCATGAACATTACACCCGTCACTTCTTCGTGGTGATCTCCCTTAGCGTGTTTCGCTTGCCAGAGAAACTCTGCTGTTGGCAAACTACCCAACTCCCCAGCCTGCTGCTTGGCCTGCTCACTCTAGTCACTCACGGAAAAGAAACCCTCGGGTATAGGGAAGAAACCATCGGCACCCTCCGTGACCACCGGCCCATACTTCGTAATGGCATGCACCATAATCATTCTCTGGCCCTTCCCAGACGTGCGACCCATCCCATCTTCCACGACACCATCTCCGTTGGAGGGAAGATACGAGTATGCCGAACCGTGCAACTGATGGCAAAAGCTCTCATCCATGTACACGATTACTGCAGTGCCCTCTTTCTCCTGACTGATGGCATCGGCAAACTCGACAAGAAAACGCCGACTTCGAGCTATAACCTGGCCTCGGTAAGAGCGGGGGGGGGGGGATCGCGCCGACGCTTATACCGAAGCCTAGACAGCAGTCGTCCTATTTAATAGTCTTCCGCATCTTCTGGGAGGCACGACAATGTGTCCTTTTTTTCCCGATTTGTTTTCCTTTGTGTCTTTCGATTTTTCTTTGTTTCATAGAATGTGTATGTCATGCCCATCGTATCCAGTACGATGACATGTCATTGCAATGTCTACTCTGTTTACTGCACCACAATACGTGTCGTAGTTGTATGACGACAGAGCTTTCATCTCTAGGATTGAAAAATCGGCACAGACGCTGGTTGTGTTGGATAGAAAGAACGGAAGAAGAAACACGCATGATAGCTGAAACACGCATGATAGCTGAAGCACATCGTGTACCCCAAGGCAGGAAAAAATGATCAGAGTGAAAACATTCCGAAGGAAAGAGGAAAAGGAACAAGAAAAGGAAAAGGAAAAGGAAAAAAAAAAGGAAAAAGGAAAAAATGTTCTGCCGCCAATCTGTTCTGTGAACAAAGTTTTCGATGCTAAATAGATCTCGACGTTCCGTTCCGCCGTGAGATTGTTATTGATGATGATGATGATGGCGTTCTCACATTATTATAGCTCACTTCCTTCCCTGGACATCCTGTCTGTGGTCGCCAAAAACAAGACAGCAGGCGGAACATTAAATAAAGCGTCTCTACTAATGGCAAATTTTAGGCCAAAGTGGAAAAAACGGCGGGCAATACGGGGTAAAATATATTAAAATTGTTGGCATTAATATTACGGGGGTCCTTATTAAATAAGACCTACGGTGCTCACAAAAACCTATACATTTCGCTATTTTTACCAACAATATTTGGCCCTATTTTCTATGGTCCCCCGTAATATTAATAGTAGAATTACGGGACATGTGGTATGAATGCCCCTCCCTAAGTTGTACCTTGTGGTTGAAAGGAGACAGGATTAGAGGATTCTTGTGCACTTTCCTGCGCCACGGATGTCCATCAGCCCCAACAACGTGCCGGAAAAAAAAGGTTGTGCGTGGCCTGCATGGACTCATTAGTACGGGCGTAGCGCGTCTTAATCGTATTTCAAGGCATGATGGGGCACGCACGGCCACCAAACGCGGTGGACGTATTTTCCCTACCCCCCCCCCCCCCCGCCGCCGCCCCCCTCCCCTCCCCTCCCCCCCCCCCTCCTCCCCCAAAACGATACTAACGAGCTGTGGTACACCATCCCATATCACTTGCAACCAAATAATACCAGAAACATACCCATGGTGTTATATGCACACTCGAAAATAAGAAAAGGAAAAGGAAAAGAGAAAAGAAAAAACACGAAGAGGGAACAGAAAGAAGAGAAAGAAAAAAAAAAAAAAAAAAACAAGAGGAAGAAAAAACGAAGAAAAAACGCGCTCAGGGCGCAGGCCGAGTCCCGAGGACAAAGTTGCTCTTTGCTGGGATGATCAGTCCTATGATATTGCCAGCTGGTGGACGAACAGAAGGACGTCACAAGAAGACCAGACGGAAGGCAAGAAGACAAGAAGAGGGTAGAGACATAGCTAACAACAAGAAAAACCTGCAGTCCGACGTCCAGCTGGTGGTCTAGAACGACACAGCCGACACAAAGAGGACAGACAGACGGACCAAGGGGGAGGGCTGAATATATACCAGGCATTCCTCGTACTCACCTGGTGTTCGCAACACGCAATATGACAACATATCTCACCCGCCTGTGGGACGAAATGTCGAGCAGGTTGTCTCCAGCCCATCAGCCGGTCGCCCAACCGGTCTACCTGGTAGTGGTTAGTTAGCCTTGGAGACCACTATACTATACCTGGTACTGTATTAATCTATCATTTATTTTTTTTATCCTGCCGGCGGATTGGTAAAAATAAAGCTTCAAGCTCAACTTCCCTTGTTTGGAGCCGAATCGGCTGCAGAGAGAGCGGCTGGCGTCCGTAAGCCGGATTCAAAACTTGACGCGAGTCGACGAGGGAAAACGAGCGCTGTACATGCCTCTCTCGCGATGAAAATCAAAAGCGCGTACCTTAAGAGTGGTGTGGAGCGGGGACAGAAAAGGCTGCTTTGTGACCCTGGATCCGAGTCACGTCTATTGATGCTCGTGTCGAAGACCTTCAGGAGTTCCGACCCACCGAAGAGTCAACGGAACACTTCCCCTTGGTGTTTGGAGTCGAGACCGCGCTATAGTCGTCATAGTCCACTGCACCAAAAAAAGGCGGGGAAGTGGTATCGGGAGGTCCTTGAAGCAGCCGAACGGTTCATGGTGAAGTGGCACGAAGATGAGGCACAGCTGAGTACGCAGCGCCGCGCATCCGCCGTGCGTGGTGCCCAAGGAATGAGCGGGGGCAAGAGGAGGAGTGGAAGGAAACCCGACCAAGGGAATACGGGGACGGTGGACAACAGGAGGAGTAGAAGTGAATCCGCGGTGAACGAAAGTAGGAAGGAGGCGGCAGACAGGGTAGCAAGGCACCAGGCAGGCTATTATGTAGAGCATGTCCACCAGGTATTCTACTCGCGCCGCCAACTGTTGCAGCTGGTTCGAACGTGGTCTTCCTTTGTCTTTTTTTTGTTTTTGCGCTTGATCCTCTGTGACTTTCTTGTTGTTGCTTGTCTCTTTGTTTCTTCTTGTCCTTATGAAAGGATTCTTGTGGCGTGGGTTGATGACGAGCCTGCTTTGCTTGTCTCATATTGTCTGACGCATCCTCTCCAGGGGTGGGGTGCTTCGGCTGCCTGGAGGGTGCTTTGCGCTTCGGTTTGCCTGTTATTTCCCTTGTTTCTAGAGCTGACTCTGTTTATATGTGGTGGTGCGGTGTCCTTAGCTCGTTCTTTTCAAGCCCACGCTGACACCCAAGCGTCCCCTGGTCCCCGGGTTTCCGGCCACGCTAATCTCTATAAACAGAAAAAAATGGCTATTTTAACACGCTGCGTTTAGAACTCTCGGCTGGTTCGTGCTTACCGGAGAGCGACGGTGACTTGAAAGAGGTTCATCACAGCAGCTTGTGTTTCTCTCGAGATCGATCTCCCGCAGGTTCTCAACAGAGGTCTACACCTCGACTTAGAGGTGCTGCAGTGGTCGAGAAAATTGGTCGAAATTTGGGGTGCACAAAATGAGACAAAAAACAACCCCCAACTGAACGTTTGCACCTCACAGTAAACTACGTACAATCCCCGAAATCGAGGCATGCTCTCCTGATGGGGTGTGTGAGGGCGTCGGGTGCACCAGACGTGCAGTCGTACGCAGCCAGAAACGACTCAGGAGGTGTTTTCGTGTACTCGAAGTCGCGAGCGAGTAGCGCAAAAATCTCGTAAAAATGCTAACATGTTTCCTTTTACGCGAGGGAGCATACGTACATCGTAGCACAATGGCTACATCACCGATGAAGAAGTGGCCTTCACTCCAATGTTGCTGTTATCCAGGCGGATGATGTATCTCTTCAATAGTAATAGTCTTTGGAGATGGGGCGGGAGGAAACACTACGTTCCCATGATGGGTATATAGTAAGTTCTTGGGCCCAAAAATGTGAAAAGAAAATGAGCTAAAAAGCTCAGGATTCTTGTGTATTAAATGAACTATTCTAAAACAACGAAATACGGATCTTGAGTGCATATCCCGTAATCTAATTTCAGTTATTAGTTATATGTTGCCGAAACGCCTGCGCGCGGGTGCTTGACGCATTCCTGAGGGTGCTATTAATAGCGTCTGCCACATTCCTTGCGGGAAGACACGGCAGGTTTTTCTTTCTTTTTTTCTTTCTTTTTCGATTTTGTTTTCATCGTTTTGTCGGTTTTTTTGGTCATTTCTTTTGTTTTCTCTCTTTCATAGAATGTGTATGTCGTGCCTGTCATATCCGGTATGATGGTGTGGCGTTGCATTGTCTACGCTGCTTACTGCATACCTGGTACCAGGTACGTAACAATGTAGTATCTCTGTGGCGTAGTTTTGTGACCACACAACTTGTAACTATCTACTAATAGGATTGAAGAATCGACACGGGCACTGGTTGTGCTGGATGGCGACGGGTAGAGAGAACGGTTTAATGTGAAGAACACTCACATAGAAGGGAGGAAGCGAAAGCCCGAAGAGAATAAATGGGAAGGAAATAGAGAAAGAACGAAAACGACGGGAGCACCAAGGGTGCTCGACAAAAAGACTAAACGACCTCCTTGCCAGTGTCAACATGAAATAAACTCAGCGCGTTGGGATTTATGGACGTAAGAAGAGGGAGTTTTTTTTCATAGTTGTAGTGTACTTGGTTTTAATATACCCCCCATGTCTGGGTCTCCAAAATAGGCGACGGGATTTTTATTTCTCATACACCTCTGCGAGCACTCGCAACGAAAATGGTAGCTTTGGAAACGCCTCGTCGAAATCTTTCCACAGACGCATCGCTCGTCGTTGTATGGATTATTAATCTCCTCATTGTGGAGAAACCCGGCTTGGGAATTGGTCCAGGAGAGTGTGTTGCTAATATTAATATTAATAGTGTTGTTTTTCCATCTTGCGTTGTTTTCGGCTGTGGTCTAAAGTGTAGAGGCTGCGGCTTTGTATCTCCGTACAGCAGTGCACTAGGTACTGTTGTAGGTATAATCGTATACCGAGGGCTGGTGTGCCCAAAGTGTATGTAACATTTGGTGAAACCAGAGACAGAAATGGCCTACGTATGTACCAGCCTTCCGCTCGTCACTGGTGTTTTTTGCTTATTATGCTCGTACGAACACGTGGCTAGTATACTCGATGCTGTATCAGGGTATATATCAGGTCGGAAATACTCGCTGGAGATGGATACACCTTAATATATGATACGATTGCATTTTACACATCAGTAATCAGTTATCAATCAGTACCAGTACGGTGACGCAACATGGTGAACAAAGCAGCACTACACAGCAGCACGTACTCGCACGAGTACAACGTTGTAGTGCCTGACTCATTGTACTGCTGTACCAGTTGTTATTTACAGCCCCCCCTGCAAGGTGAGTCGGTGGTCAGTTTGGAGCAGGAAAACATTTTCAAAAGAGCGGTCGGCTTTATCACTTGTTATTAGAGAGAGCAGTGTTCTGACGGACACCGCTTGCTGTTGTGTACGATACAACTACTGATGTACATCAGCCCAATCAACCAATCAACGTTCAGCGCAAATGTTCAGGGCTATTATTAGTTGTCTTGTTTTATTAATTGTACGCAGAGCTGCCTGCGTCGACCATGGCAATGTCGACCATTGTTAATAATATCTGGTAAGATGTACTCTGGGATAATCACTACCTGGTATGATAGATAGACCGGAGGTGCGTGCTGCGCTTCTGAGAAACATGCGCGTCCCGGAGGGCTGCTGCGAGCTGTTTGTTGTTTTTTTTCGCGATATCAGCGTAAAATAAGACTCGAAAACCGGAAAGTTGTTTTTTTCAGGGCTTTTCGCGGGTCGTGACCCGACCCGCGTGTCGGGTCACGGGGTGTTCAAAATGTCACGGGTTGGGTCGGGTTGGGTCAGGAAATGTTCAAAATCTCACGGGTTGGGTCGGGTCGGGTCAAGAGGTTTTCAAATCTCACGGGTCGGGTCGGGTCGGGTCGGGTCAAGAGGTGATGAAAAGCGCACGGGTCGGGTCAGGTGGTGACCCGCGAGAAACGGGTCACTCGCGGGTCGGGCCAGCGTGACCTACGAGTTCGTTTCTGATGACCCGCGGGTCGGACTCGCGCATCCGGCCCGCGGATCCGACACTCGAAACATTTCCCGCTTTCTTACCCAAAGGCTATTCTCGTACAAATACTCAACAATACTCCTTCGGTATCTTATGCAAACATTAAAGCACTGCCTAATCCATATACGCATGCCCGCATCCATTTATACCCACTACAGCCAGGCCACATATCGCTTGTGGGCACAAGAATGAATATCAATTTGTTTTTGAAGTGTCGACCCACGGGCCGGATCCTCAGGTCGGACCTGCGGGTCAAGATAAATGGTCTCGCGGGTCAAGGTGACCCGATCCACATGAAACCCGTGTCTCACGGGTCAATCCGAAGGTAGCGGGTCGGATCGGGTCGGGTCGGGTCGGGTCAGGATATTTTCAAATCTCACGGGTAGGATCGGATCGGGTCGGATCAACTTTTTTAATCTCGCGGGTCGGGTCGGGTCGGGTCAAGAGGCTTTCAAAATCTCGCGGGTCGTCGGGTCAGCTGACCCGACCCGACTCCACCCGTGAGATTTGACCTGACCCGCGAAAAGCGCTGTTTTTTTTGTCGTACTATTAAAGTTTCTCGTACGCGTACTGCTCTATATCAGGTATTAATAGTATAAGTTGATACACTATTAATACCTGGTACCTGATAGCGTGTTGGGCTGCGCGCGATTCTGCCGATTTCCGCATCAGGGCAACAACGCAACACCTGTTCAGAGTTGTTTCCCTGATTCGGAGGTGTCAAAACCGAGCGGGATAAGGTGCCGTGGGTCTCCTTTTTTTTCTGGTAGATGCGTATGAAGTAGTTGTAGAGCGTGTGATTCTGTGAAAAAAGAAACAAAACACGACAACAACAAGAATGTGTGGTCCCGTGCCCGCGGAGATGATCTTCGGCCAATACAAGCTACCCCTCTCGGACCCCCTCAAACACTTTGCAACTTGTAACAAGCTAGTGGTCGTTCTGCCGGTGCAACCCCTTCGGAGCGAGGTACGAGGTTGGTTCAGTGGACACGTGCAGACAGGCGTGGACACCGACCCATCCGACTACGAATCACGCTGGTGTTTTGCACATGCACACGCATGTCGTGTATGTATCAGGTATATGCTTCTAGAATTTGAAAAAAAAGAACCGGAGCTGTGAGATCGAGGATTCGTCGATAGTCATCTTTGCGAGCTGTGTGTGACACTATTACGGAGGACCACAGTAAGTAGGACCAAATATTGTTAGTAATAATATGTACATATAAAGGTTTTTGTGTGTTCCGTAGGTCCTATTTGATATGGCCCCCCGTAATAGTGATACTCCCATCGCGCGTACTACGTACCAGGTACGGGTTGTGTTTGGCCTCATGCCGGGTATACGAGTCCGTATATGAGAAGGCAACATCTGAAGCTACAATACGTATAGCTGCACCATTCGAGGAGTGGGTGTCTTGTGTCTATATTTGGGAAATGAATAAAAATGTATCCATACATAGCATACAAGAAAACACGCCCTCTGGGGTGAGAATTTGAGAGGCGACGTTGTCGAAAACCAAGGGGAGTAAGCGCGCGCGATGAAAACGGCGGTTTTAGGTGAAAGATGTTATCGAAACATTTCCATAGACTGTGCGCGACATGGGTTCAAAGAGTTTGTTATCATGGTTCAGAATTTTCAGGCTGAGGTAGTTGGAAATTTAAGAAATTGCAACTATTAATATCAACAAGCTTTTTGTGCTCAGCCGGGAACGGCACTCTGAATCCTACGTATGTATGACAGCGTGAAGTTGCGTCTGCTCAACGTTGGCGTCAGAATGCGGCGAGCCTCAGCCAAAATTGGAGGTTCTTAACCGCTGTCACGTGTTGTGGTACGTCCATGTATGTACGGACTCGCTGCCCTGTCATTTACATTTCCTCCGTTGTGGAGAACAATAGCTTTGAAGAATCGTCCGAGGGAGATGTGTTCTTTCAAGTAATCGCGGCCGTAAGCGGTACCATTTTATGCGTGCACGGGGGGCGGGAGAGGGGACGACACCTGTGACCCCGGCTTGTCCAGAAGACCGCTGAGGGAAAACCCTTTTAAGTATACTGTTATTATGATGCTAATATGAATACCATTATGGTATTTCCGCTCTATGATATTGACAGTCAGTACGAATACTCGTAGATCTGGAGAGTAATCGTGGGAAGTGATGCGAAACAATCCACTACGTAATAATATTAATATTAATAGTTCCAATGCTGTTATTAATAGTGCCGGTATGTATGCGCTAGCCAACAGTACCGGCACTATTTTATAAATTTTGAAATACGTCCGCGCTGTGAGTTCGACTGATTAAATAGTTGATACTCAACTTTGCAAGCTATTATAGCGGCAACCAACCGGCACTAGTTACTCCGCACACGGCCGCACTGGTTAATACCATCTGCGCCTAGCGATTTCAGAAGCGCTATACGTGGCGGGCACTCCGTAGTACTCAACCGGCACTATAAAGTGTTAGAACGTTATTATACTGCCTGTTTACGACCTGCACGATCGGGGGGGGGAGCATTGTCGTCGCGCTTGCATCTAACGCGTTCTTCGTTCTTCTGCGTCGCCCCGTCCATCCCCTGCTCCATGTCGTTGTCGGAAAGTGTGCTGTTGGGCGGCGTGCTGCAGAACGCCGAAGGTTCATTCCGGAGAGAAATTCAAGTGGCCCAGCAGGTGCGCGGGAAGATGTGTTGATTGTTTGGTTGCAAGCGTTTCAGCAAGTTACGATACACCTGGGAATACAGTACTGCTGCCGCCCCGAAAGATCCGCATCCGGAAGAACGCGATTACTTCGTGACTCGCGCAGCGTGAGGCGACCACGGCTTGTGATATGCCGGGTGCCTGGTATACTTTGAGGTATTGCGAGGCTGGTATAAACCTGGCATATTTCCTACGCAGCGGTATATGCTCTGCCGCTACAATTTCTTGATGAGGTTTTCCTAGGTGGGCGGGGCAGACCCTGCTACCTGCTGTGTTTGTCTGGCAAGCTGTGGGCCAGCTCAGGCCCTGGTACGGAGGAGTGTCGTGTCTGCCTTGTGACTGTTACGGGGGACCATAGTATATAGGACCAAACATTGTTAGTAAAAATAGGGAATATATATAGGATTTTTGTGTGTACCGCAGGTCCTATTTACTATGGCCCCCCGTAATACGACGACGGATAATTGAATACCAGGTAGATTTTTGGCGATGACTTGATAATGTGAGAACGGCAACGACCAGCAGCAACAACCAGGTGAGTGCTCCTGTTGGTGCGGTTGAAGGCAAGGTTCCTCCTCATCACTCCTGTGTGCCGTGCGGAGAAATAAACGAAAACAAAGGGATCGAAAGGAGTGGAACAGGGAGGGATAGGAGAAGGGAAGGAAGGGAAGTCGTCAGATGGATAGCCTCGAGCTGTCCCGCCTGCGTCGCCCGTTCATGGGGGGGAACCTGTCCTCTGCGAGTTTTTTTTTTCCCGAGATATTAGTAGGCGTGTCACGGCCGTCCTGTAGGAGAAAATCGCAAGCAAACATCGCGACCTGCCATGCTCTCTCTCTCTCTCTCATCATCCCCCCCCCCCCCCTTCCCGGCGTTGTAGGGATGCGAGGGCCTATGGTCATACGACTACGGCCATGCATGAGATCGAGTACATCTCTCCTATCGAGTACACCCCCCCCCTTCTCGCCCTTTGCGAAAGTCTACTCCGATACTCGTACGGGTCCTCAGTCTAGAGGAGGTATCTTTCTATTAAATCGTGGTTGTTTTGTGCCCAGCTGGAGGATTGGACACACGCGTTGTAGGGAAGGCCCGACGCTTCGCCCGCAACACCCCCTCCCCCTCCCCACCTCCCCTGCAGCCGCCCCAATATATTGATGTCAGCGGCCTACACACGCATGGCTGTACAGCAGTAGTGCTGGCCGCTGCTGACGTTGTTGTAGGCCCTTTTTCTCTGAAAAAACAGCGACCTGCTGCTGTAGAGCGAGTGATTGATGATGCATGCGTGCACGCCGTCGGCAATTACGCGGCCAGTCGGGGGCGACACTGGCAGTTTTTCTCGCTGCCTGCCTGCCTGCCTACCTGCCTGCCTGCCTGCCTGCCTGCCTGCCTGCCTGCCTGCCCGCCTGCCTGCCTGCCCGCCTGCCCGCCTGCCTTGTGGCTTGCTCGATGTACATGTATTTTCCCAACGTCTTGCGCGGTGTGTGCTGTTTGCTGCCTTTGTCGTTGCTTGCTCGTACGGGTTTCTCGAACGGCTTCCGCCGCGGTCGTGGACACTTGCTGGTACGACGTCGTGCCAAACAATGCATGCATACGTACCTAGCCAAACAATATGTACGTATGCATAGGAAACACTATCCGGTGCAAGGTGTGACGTTGCCTCAACCCTCTATTACGGGGGACCATAGTGAATAGGACCAGATATTGTTAGTAAAAATACGGAAATATATAGGTTTTTGTGTGTACCGTAGGTCCTGTTTAGTACAATATGGTCCCCCGTAATGTTATTTGTTGCAAATAATACGTCTTTCTCTATTTTCAAGTAGTTTGGAACCGATTACGCGGGCGCAGTTGCGAAGGGGGTAATATCGTGTACGTACGTACGTACGTACGTACGCACGTGTTTCGCGAAATAGGATAACCGGTATCGGGCATATAACGCATACAAGAGATGAGACTAATGTTTTGAGTGGTGAAGCTAACATTTCGAGTATCACTGTTACGGGGGACCATAGTTAGTAGGACCTACGGTACACACAACCAACCATACATTTCCATATTTTTACGAACAATATTTGGTCTTATTTATTTTTATGGCCCCCCGTAATAGCACCTGGCAGTGTTTTTTTTTTATGTATTTCTACAAAAAATCATGGCTACATATGATTTTGCTGTGATGTTTCACCGAAATATTCCTGAGATATGGTGCTCGGCTCTCGTGTTACCTAATCGGGAAGCACAATAGTCTTTTTTTCCCGCACGCTTACTTGTGCTAGATCGTGTCCCCGTGGTGATTCCGTCTTTGGGCGTTGGGCTACAGCCGTCACGGTACAATAGCGTTCTTCGAAGCGTTTCGGTGCTTGGTCGAAGGAAACGGCTGTCTGTCGGTGTATTCCGCTCGGTGTTCCTTTTTTTCGTTCCAGCTGCTGCTGCTGCTGCTGCTACTGCTGTGTGTGCGTGTGTGCGTGGCTGCTTTAGCCCGGCGTGCAAGGCACGAGCATGCTATTATTAGCAGACCGCGACCGAAGTGCCCATAAGGGACTCTACCGATAGTAGGCGCTGTCTTTTGTACGACGGCTGGGTGTTTCGATGCCGGCTTTGCTGAGGGCAGAAGGCGCGTTGGTGCTTGCTGGCCTCAGTATTTTTTTTCGTGCATGCGCGCGCGACTCTTTTGTAATGGTGAGGCACGTCAACAGTCGCTGCACAGGTTATCATGATGGTCGCACGTTTGGAACTGGCTCGCAGAGCTGTGACAACGTACACCTTCACCCGCGATGAACGCGTCGTTGCTCAAGGAAGGTTTTTCTTTGTGCACATGTTCCTCGATTTTTAGCCGCGGAGCGGCCTTGCCCTGCGCAGTCGCATGAGCTGAACCAAAAGCGGTAAAAACCGGCTCTCACAGGGCTTCAGATTTCGTTGAGGCTTGGCGCTGTTGTCTGCAGAATATCGCTCCAAGATTCTATCATAGTCAGTCAGGGCGAGCTGAAGGGGGGGGGGGGGGGGGAGAGAGAAAAGCACACGGCAATTTTGGGCAATCGTTTGAATCTTGAAAGAATATTTCGGCGGAGTTGCTCCCATCGAAAACATTTAATTTTGCCACAACACCGTCTCGGAAAGTTTCGTTGGAGAGTTGGTAGTTTTTTTCAGCCGAAAGTCTCGTTCCGCAAACAACCATCGGCCCCAGACTCGCCCTTTCGGAAGTCTTGTTTGTGGTTCGTCAGCGCGTTATTCATTTGTCTCTTTAGTGCAAATGGTTCGTCCCTATGAGGATTCTCGTTCTGTCGACCCTGGTGGCATCCCGGCGATTTATCAGCCAGTAGTCCTGCTCGTGAGACGTTGGAAACGCGAGACTGACGCATGTAAATCACTTAGCTTGCAAAAGTTGAGTGTCGACCGATCGGGAGAACTCACATCTGACTTTCGTACTGCTTTTTCTTTTCTTTTGTTTGTAGTAGAATTGTTACGCTGCGGCTTCAACGGATCGCACTGGGCTGATCGACTCGATGTCCAGTCTTCAAACAACTTTGGAAATGTATGTTCAACCTTGAAGTTTGAGCGCCCTTAAGCTCTGCCCCAACGCGCCTTATTTTTCGCCTTGGCAGCGCGAGGTACTTGAAGCACACGGACCCGGGGCGCCCTCCCAAACTTTATGTTGATAAATATCACGACCCCGTGAGGACTGATGAGCTTCCGGTCGAAGATGAGAGCCACTGGAATGGTAAGTTTCCGGCGATTAAGTCGTTTTCACCAGAGAGGGAGTGTGGGGGGGGGGTAAGTTGTACTCTTGTCATGCATGGCCGTAGTCGTATGACCATAGACCCTCGCATCCCTACAATGCCGGGACGGAGCACGTCGGGTTTCCACCGACCAGACAGGCATTGCTTACATCCATCGCGAAGCGAAACGTGAGGTGTTTGGCGAGACGAAAGAAGGGTGGGCTGCATACTACTAAGGACTGCTTGTCGGGCGGGCATTATTGCACCATGGATGTCAGCGTCGATTATTTGCGGTCGGAGATAGCGTCGTGTTGCGGGAGGAGGTGGTTGGATGGTGTTGTCGGAGAGGAGAGGGGGAAAGGGAGTAGCGATGTCGGTTGGATGGCGTTGTGGGAGAGGGGATGGGGTTGGTGTTATCGGAGGGGGAACGAGGACATGGCGTCGTCGGAGAGGGTGAGAGGGATTACGTCATCGTGGTGATGGCGACGCGACCCAACTACTGTAGGCTTAAGACATTTACACGGGACTGCCACAGTAGCAGCACCTGTTGCTGCGCAGAGTTGAAGCGTGACTTGCGGCAAGAAGAGAAGGCGAGCGGAATAGCTGCGCTAACAGAAGGTGTGCCGGAAGCGTGCGGTGCTTGCACGTCTAGATACCGGCCGCGAGTGCACCCTACGAACACAGGTGGCTCTTATCGCCCCCAAGTAGAACCAAGTGCGAAGTGAAGTACGGTTGCCTTCGCTGGTACAAAGCCAGTGTGTCGGTGTGTCATGCGCATTGTTTTTTTTTTAGAATTCGCGGCGGTGCTTCGCTAGGGTTTTTCTAAGAAAAGGAGGGGCAGAGCGCGCCGATGAGGGGGCATCAAGGACGCTGCAGCGTACACCAGGCGGCGGTGCGGGAGAGCAGGGGAGGGGTTTTGTTTTAGCTTTGGGCCCCGCAGACACACTGCGCAGAGTACCCCAGGCCGCCTTTTGAGCAAGGAAACGTTTTCTGGAGTGGGGGGGGTGACGCAAGGTCCGTGCACGGCCTGTAGCCGAAGCTGTGACGACGGAAAGGGGTACCTCTTCGGCGCCTGGGCTCTACGCCTACCTATTCGTTTTCGTTACAAAGACGGCGTAACTGGGATATGGCGTCGGACTGCATGGGCAGATGATGCAAGGACCTAAGAAGTTGATGTCCGTTTCGGAAGAGAAAGGCGTCACAGCCGATTGGTCGGGGTTGCAGATGTTTGGGATTCACGGGGTGGGCGTGGTCGAAAGCAGTTGGATCATTCCGGGGCATGGCCCTCACGCCTCGATGGCCCGAAGACAGCAAGCCTTACACGGCCCAGAGATGGAGGCACGCGTCACATTGATGATGATGTTGATTCTGCTTATTGTTTCGATTTCGATGATTATCATGAAAACAGACGGGGGGGGGGGGGGGTGTAATCATTATCACAACAGACGGGGGGGGGGGTACATGCATATCTCCCGTTTGTAGCACGGGCCACGGCTGTAATCCAGCCCAACCCAGCGTCACGAGAAGGCGCAAACATGCGGAGGCTGCAGACCATCTAGTTTGAGGGGAGCCAGTAACTCGCGCGAGTGGGGGGTTCTAGAGTTGGTGCATCTGCAAGTTCGCCATATCTTGCGTAGCACGATCAGGCACACCTAAGTGGGCGTTGTACATACTGCAACCGAGAAACACCTCGGCTGCACTGATACTGCTGCTACTATTACTACTATGCACTGCTACTAATACTACTACTACTACTGGTACTGATACCGCTACTGCTATACTGCCTGCACCTTGCGTTGCGCATTTCACGGTAGTGACCGCTTCCTCCCTACCGTCCCACCGTTCCTACCGGGTTCGTTCTGTTGCTTTTAGTGCTGTACCAGCCTAACGGCCCGCGAGAAGAGGTGAGGCAGCAAATGTATCTACGATTTCGAGATGGAATCGTCTACGGGGTGGGGTACGAGACCATCCGGAAACTGTGCAAGGTGCGTTTCCCGCACCGTATTCCTTTTGCGCTGTTGGGTCATACTCGTAACACCCGTGGACGGCCTAGCCCACCTGCCAACGTTTTCTGTGTTGAGGATTGTAGTGTCATTAGGGCGCCACTAGCGGCAAATGCTGTGCAACAAAAGGGCGCCAGTGGCGGCGTCTTTTTTTTAACGTGGTAAAGGTTTCGGTGCTTGCTTGCCTCTTTTCACCTTGGCCCAACCATGGAGTGGGCTGGGCTGGAGATCGACGTGGATGAGTAGAACAAGAGTGCAGCCTTGCATCTCTGTTCCTGGCTGTCTCTTACCGCAGAGCCGCCGCAGCCGCAGTTGCTGCATTTCTCTCTCTCTGTCATGTGACCCCATCTGACTCGCGGGAGCAGGTTTGCTTTCGCTCTCTCTCTCTTTTTATCGCT
This sequence comes from Macrocystis pyrifera, assembly GCA_031763025.1. NCBI lineage: Eukaryota > Phaeophyceae > Laminariales > Laminariaceae > Macrocystis > Macrocystis pyrifera. The sequence goes on along the minus strand of JASSKH010000035.1, from coordinate 2,427,965 downwards.
CCCTCTCTTCATGTCTGCATGTTTTTTCTCCTGTCTCTCCCGCTCTCTCTTCATGTCTACGTTTGTCCTTCCCTCTCTCTTACACACAAGCGCACAGCCGCCTTGACAACTGCCAACTGCACCAGGATGTAGGCGACAAACAGGTTGAAATCAGAGCTGACTAGTGTTCCTGGTGTTGGCAGTTGCACATGGGTTGTCCGGAAGCCTGCCGCTGCCTGTACAATATTCGCAGTCTCAGGGCGTCGTCAGTCACCGACCAAGGGAGGCGGCCTCGTGGCTGAACTTCCGATCAGGCCCACCACCATGCCGCCAATGGCTTGTCTCTCACCACCCCACCCCGTTGATCTACGGTACAAGGCGGAGATGTTGCCGCGTTCGGTACCCAACGTGTAACTACTTTACAACCTCGTCCGCGTCTTGGGGATATACACGTTTAGAGTGGATAGAAATATGTATAAACTATGAAAACTATTGCGGCTGTGACAGGGCTAACACCCCCGCCCCCTTCCACGCCCCGCCTCGTTTGCCGAAAACTTCGTGCTGTGACCCCTCTTTTGGGACCGACGCCGCGCGCTGTGCGTACAGATTTCTGGCAAGTATAAGCTCAACGAGAGATCCAACCAGACGACACTAGCGTTTACTTGCAGGTGAGCATTGCCGTGCGCACTGATGGTGGAGAAGAACGGAAAACATCCGCCCGCCTTCAATGGAGTTCGAGAAGCGAGGGGGGATGGAAACGGGGGGGGATTAGTTTTGCCCCTGAGTTGCTGCTGCCTGCTGCTGCATGCTTCTGTATTTTTTGCTGCCTTTTTTGCTGCCGCTGCTGTTTTTGTTGCTGTGGTCGCTGCTGCTGCTGCTCATGTTGCTGCTACTAATGCTGACGCTTTGATAGAGAGATAGCGAATTTTACGCTCAGCAGCCGGGTTGCTACGTACGGCCTGTGCCTCACGCATAAGAAAAGGAGAACATATTTACCGTTACGGTGTTGACGCCGCCTTCCGCGCTGCGGTCGGGGGGGGGGGGGGGGGGGGGCAAAAAGTGTACCTTGGATCCCCTCTCGCGACTGTCGGTGACTCTGGGCCTGAGCTTTCATCTCTGGTGTGTTGGTCATGGACCTAACAGCTACTAGGTATCCCCTAGCCGTCCTGCTGAAGGGGGGAGTGTTAGAGGAGGTGCTTGTCCTATCTGGACGTTTGACGAAAATTGAACTACCAGTATATGTTTTGTTTCGCGCTCATCCACCGTCACCACCGCTCCGCTTGGTGATGAGGTCTTTGTCCTGGGCACCGACCCAAGTTCGACGTCACGATCAGCGTGTTAGGCATGCACTGAAGGATGAAGGAAAACGGAAGGGTGGCATTGAAAATCAGTCCGATCGATGCCCCCCTTCCCCTCCCCTCCCCCCCCACCATGACTCCTTCCTTCTTTTGCTGTTGGCATTTTTCCGCTGTGGGCGAAATTGTTGGAATGACGTTTTGCCGTCCGGCTGTTTTGGTCACTCTGCACGCTGTTTTTGTGATTTGTTGTTGTACCGGTAGAAGTTAAAAAGACCTCTCCGCTGTGGAAAAATTCACTCAAAACTGTTTTGTGTCGTTTCGTGTCGCGTTCGTGTCGCGTCGTTTTGCTTCGTGTACGTGGCGAAGGTTTTCCAACGAGCTCGACACGGTCATGTTTCACGGGTGTGGGAACGGGACCGGCTTCACCGGGAACTGCTATATACACGAGATTGACCGGTTCTCAACGTTTTCGTGAGTCTTCTACGATATTGTTGCCCCCTCTCCTCCCCCCCCCCCCCTTGTTGTTGCGTTCGACACTTTGTGCTGTTTTTTCTTTGCGATTCCCGACTAGTGCAATAAAATGAAAACGCGAACAAGCTTTTCCATTCGTTAAATCGTTCGGCAGGTCCCCTCCCTGGCGGGCACGAGGCACAGCAAGCAGTACGTACTGCTTTAGTTTGTGTCTGTTTCGACAGGCTGTGAGTCAGTCGACCGCAAACGTGACTCCGCGACGATTCTGCAACCTATGATACTCTTCTCAAAGCCATCAGCGTTGTCGAAGAGATTTTGTACGGCGAAAACTCGCGGACCTGTGTACGCACGAGCGCCCCAACTTGCCTGTGTCTAAGTCCACCGCATGCAAGGCACGCACGGACCGCTCAATCCGTGTAACATGCGGACGGTATTTTTGGCTGCCCATTGCATTGCATGGAGCGGTCCGAGCCGACGTTTTTTTTGTCGGCGGAAGGGGGGTTGTAACCGTTAGTTGTGGGTTTCGATTGTATTGCGGCCGGACGCTCTGGCGGGGTAGACTTGTCTCTGCGTGTGTGCAGGTAGTTCCAGAGAACATAAGGTATGAACTTTATTAGGAGAACATGGGGCGCGGAAGACTGCCTACTGCTGTACGATGGGGGACTCGACAGGGCGGGACCCGCCGTGCGCGCCTGCTAGTTGAGTCTGTGTCGTAGCAGCGAACCACATCCCTGTGGGCAGGAAGAGTGCACGGGTTTCGACGATGAAGTGCGGCATTTGTCCCTCACGGGCAACTCAAACCCGAGAACGTTATTGGTGGGAGGGCGAATTGAGCCCAAGGTATGCGCTTGCCTTGTTCGTTTAATTGAGTAAACCACTGAGGTGAACTGCTAGCGCTGGGTGGTTTATCCTCTAGAAAAGAGCAGTCAGCCCCGGAGAATGTCATCGGTGAGGACGAGAAGTGAGCCCAAAGGCGCATGCTTCGCTCAATAGTCTATAAACTTTATTTCCGAAACTTTTAGCGTACTAATCACTGCTTTTATCTGCCGCTCCACTGCTGCTACTGCTCCAATACTTACCCTGTAGTTCCTACTGTTGCATTGGCGCGGCCACCCATCGCGTACTACAGCCGTTTGCTGCGAGTAAGTAACGGCAGTGCTGCAACAGTGTGGTTGCGCGTGGCGCACCGCCGTGCCGACGCCAAAGGTCATATACCGGAAAATCAACCATCACATGCCCGGAATCTCTTTCCGTTGAAACCGTTGGAAAGTAGAAGTGTGGTGAGCTTAAGCTTTATTTTTACCAATCCGCCGGAGGATGGAAAAAAAAAAATGAAACCGTTTCGCGACAAAAAAGGGGAACCTTGGCTCTCGCGACCGGCACCAGCACCTTTAGTGCAACTCATCGGCTGTAGGTGTCGCGTTCAGAGGCTGTGCGGAGTTTCGGTCAGGAGGGCCGCACAAACAAAGTTTGGTAATAACGTATTTTTGGGGATGTGCCTGCCGCGGCTGGCTGTACAGGGAAATTCCGGGAATAAGATCGATGGGCGGCGACAAGTCGAAGGGGTCATTTCTGATGCTGAAGATGGCTAGCATGGGAGACCCACAGCTGAGAGTGCGGCTGCACTCTCGCAGGGTGCACAAGTGGGCTGGAAAGCTTTTTCCGGACGATTGTGAGGCCCGTTTTTGTTTTGCACCATTTTTGTTTTCTCTCCTTTCCTTTACGTATTCATACCTTCTTTTGGTGGTGCTTGTTACCTGTTGATGCTTGTCATTTTACTTGTGTAGGTATTTTGCATGTTTTTTCGTTTCCTGTTGTTTTCTTACTTGACAGTAGTGACGGTTGTTTTTTGGTTTTGCCCACTCGTTTTGTGCTCCGTCACTTTCTTGTTAGTTTCGATCGGCGAATCCTTTGTCGTTTGTTTTTTTGCATATTTTCTTGTCCGTCTTTTTTCTATTTTGTGTTTTGTTCCTAGTGCCTGCCTTTTTTTTTCCGCGCGTTTTTTTGTATTTCTTTGTGTCATACTGCTTGTGCAATGTGGCCTGCCAGCAGCAGACGTTTTTTTCTGTATTTATGGGTCCAGAGGCTGCGTGATGTCAGTCAATGGTTTTCGCTGTTGGCTGCATGCGGTCCGCTGTCCGAGTACGCACAGACTTGTAGTTTTCTGTGTTGTTCTTTTTGCAATGGGTTTGAGGAGGAGAAAAACCCCCCTTTTGTGACCGACCAGTCTTGCTTCGCAAGACATGCGCACAGGAGGTATACGAGCGTCTATTTGCTTGCGCTTGTTTCGTGGCACCGCGCATACTACTGCCGTAGATATTGTTCCCCGCGCGGGCGAACAGACGGCCGATGCCAATAACTATCGTCGTTTTTCCCCGACCGTACTGTAGCGAAGAAATTTTAGAGATCGAGGTCTGTCTACCTGCCTCGCATCTACGTAGACTCTGCCTCTTAATGATGCAGAATCTGTCTTTTTTTTTTCTGTAGACTCGTGTCTTGTTTTTTATGCAGACTCGATTAGTGAAATGGAGATGCAGAATGTGTCTTTTCTTTTCTGTGGACTCTTGTCTTGTTTTTTATGTAGACTCGATTAGTGAAATGGAGATGCACAATCTGTCTTTTTCTTTTCTGTAGAATCTTGTCTTGTTTCTTGTGTAGACTCGGTAAGTGAAATGGAGGACTGTGTTGCTGCTGCTGTTGCTGCTGATGTTGCCTTGCGGGTGGCGGGCACCTTGATCTACAGCTCTGCAGGGGCATCAGGTTTTACTAGCCGTGCCAGGCTGCCCGACCACGGCCGATCGATGTGGAACAAAAACGAGGGAATACAGCGATTCGGTACAAAACGCGATAGAAGCACGGCGATGGTGTAGGCACAAAACGCTACGCGTAGGACTGTGCGGCATATACGGGCACGTGATAGGAGCAGCACCACCGCGATTAGGAACAAAACGATAGAAGCACGCCGGTTAGTGTAAAAACAAAACGACACAGCAGTAAGAGCACAACGATAGGAGCCAGGGGGTTAGAAAGTAAGCGATACCGCGTGTAGAAGAAAATTTCGATTTCTCCCAGCTGAGGGTGCGTGTGTGTATGTTTTTCCGAGTATTTGGAGCGCCCGAGAAGAGCACAGCGAAAGGAGAGTGCCGCTGGATTTTGGTTCAGCCGCGGTGATATGGTTAGCCCTTTCTTTGTTTACTAGCGCCCCCTCCCGCACGCCCATGCCACCGCATGGGCCAGGGTCTTGGCTTGTGATTTCTGTGCACATCCCCCATCAGGCACCTCGCTCTCACACGCCGCCTCCCTCCCTGCCTCGGCACGCGCTCTCAATTCTGCAGCGGCATCAATACCAACGTCACCAATGCATTCTCCGGCCGCTGCGACTAGTAAGAGCGACGACTCGTACGCCTCCGTCGGCATGGGCAGCACCGGCGCAAGCACGACGTCTAGCAGGTGCGGCCTCTTTGCTCTTTGGCCTGGCTTGACCTGACTTGGCTGGCCTTGCCTTGCCTCGCTCGCCTCGCCTTCTGTTGGTTAGAAAGGATGGCCCACACTATTCGTAGTCCACAGTTGACTCAGTAGGTCAATGTTGATTGGAAGGAGCCTACACTATGGATAGCCTTGACTCAGTAGAGGCCCAAAGGTTATCGCTTTTGATCAACATGATATCTACGTCGTGAGTTCGAGTCGGTCTCGGAACTAGTCTCCGGGGCGAACCCCTCGCCGCGCGCTACTGGTGTCCAGGAGCACACTATCATGCCCATTAGTGATGTCTCTCTCGAGCGCACGCTCCAAATATGAAGGCTTGCGATAATCCGAAGTCACGATCCCATCTTGGGGATTACCTAGGACGACTCAAACACCTACGGAGTCAGCGCTGACAAAGTAAGCTAGTAGATTATCCCTTGTTACCAACAAAATATAGGTTTTCGAGTTCGTCGAATCTCGCAGGCCTCGTAACATTGATCTCCGGAGCGCTCCCCTAACCATGCACTAAAATATTATACGAAGTGTGTGTGTATATATGAGAGCACACTATCACAATCATGCACAACGTCTCGAGCGCGCACGCTCGAAAAAGCTAATACGAGTATGTACGTAGTCTACGAGAATCGAAGTCACGACCCAACCTTGGTGGTTACATAGCATGGTAGCACGACTCACTAACATGTGTACGTGGTCACGTGACTTGCCTTGGCTCGGGGGTAGCGGGTAAGGGGTTGCAGGCAGCGGATGCATCTGAAGATGACGTGTCTTGAAAACGCTTCGCGCGCGCGTCGGTTTTAGTAGTTGTCAGTATATTCTTTTCTACACTCTTTGTGTTCCTGCCTCTGCTGCTGCAGTGGGAGTGTATCGTGCATAGTTGACCCCCGCCCCCCCATCTGGCCGCTGCCAGTCAATTCCAAGGGTGGAAGCTCGCCGTGTGAGTTAGTGACAACGTTCGTTTTTGACAGGGGGTTGTGGTGTTTTTCCGTTGCCTGACGGGCCATGCTACCAGTCTTTTTTCCGCTCTATACTCTTCGCCTTGCGGAAGGGGGGTTGGTCTTGTTGGAACAGGCTCTGCCCGCGCAAAGCGACTTTGCTGATTTAGTGGTATCGTTTTCTGTGCCAGGTTGATTTTGGTGGCTCGATGCCCGAACCATGTTCGGAGAATGAAGGCCTGCATTGTTGGCCTCTTAGCGCGCGACAAGCAAGTTCTGTTGTCGTGTTGATTGCCCTCCTTTTATTTCTCATGCTCCGACTCCCCCATCGGTGAAGCGGCCGCTCCTTACCGCACCGCACGCCGCTTCCATATGCTTCTCCAGGGTCGTACCCGCCGTCGCGTTCACTAATTGGCCGGCAGCAAACCTCGAGACTGCGTCCCGTCTCGTATTGACTCGACTCAATCCGGTTCGGTTCGGTTCGAGTCGGTTGGTTTTAGCTCGATTCCGTTCCGTTCGGTTCAGTTCGGTTTGGTCTGATTCGGTTGGGATCGGATCGGTTCGGTTCGGTTCTGTTCGGTTCGGCTCGGTTCGGTTCTGCCCGGTTCGGTCCGACCCGGTTCGGCTTGGTTGCGTTACGTTCGGTTCCGTTCCGTTCGGTGAATTTTGTTGACTCCGGTTGGCTCTTTTTTTTTCCGTCCGCGTCGCGCATTGGCGGTGACAACGTTTGACTTGGCCGTGTGCCAGGTCACCAACTTCTCGACCAAGGAGGCCGAAACGGAGGGGCTCTGGAACAGAAGGCGGGAAGAGAAGGAAATTGCTGAGCATTCTAACTTTTGGCAGGCGGGGACAACCTTATGTAGGGCCGCTGACGCCGACGCCACCCGTTGGCACAGCTGCAGAGCATGGGAAGGTAACCAACCATGACGGACGTTTTTTTTTGTGGCGTTTTGTTCATATGATTTATGGTTCGTCTTTGTTAACAACCTTTTTTAACGGTTCTATAAACACTTTGACGTCACCGAACGTGCTTCACTCGTATGATATGTACGTATTCTATTAACAGCCAGGCTTTGTTGTCGTTTCGTTGGAAGAAGCAAGGGTGGTTTATCTTGGTCGTTCATTCCTGTTGTATGTTTTGTGCGTTTTGTACGAATATTTTTCTGTGTTGTTTATTTCGGCAGGGACCCAAAACGACCCTTCGCCCTTAAGTACGACAACCGCTGTACGGACAGCGCATATGTAACTACCAACTCGTCTGGAATTGTCGGTTTTCCTTGCCCTGTTTCTTGCCCGGTGGCTACGTTCGAGTAGCTGGTACGAGGAATGAACGACTACTGTGTTCTCCCTTTTCAGCTTCCGACATTCGCTGGATTTCATGTTGACCACAATCCTGAAGGGGAACCTTGTATATTGATTTATTCATGTATATTAAAGAACGTCAGCTGTGAGACCGAGGATTTCATCGACGAGTCATCTTTGCAAGCTGCGTATGGTACTCCGATCGCGCGTAGCGCGTGCGCGACAGCAACCAGAGGTGGTGTTTCTTGTTGGCTCTACCGACTCATTGCCACAACAACTAGCAGTCTGCGGTCCGCGCGCCCATCGCCAAGGTTCTCCGTGCGCGACCGCTGGAACAGCTACGCTGTGTGACAAACGTGGAACCACAGTCTCCTTCGCGGCTGCACCCGCATTATGCAGTTAAGGCTGCCTCCCCTCACGGGTTGTGACCCCTTTGCGTAGATTACCTCACTACTGTCCTTCGCTCATCTCCCCGAGCGCCCCTGGCGACTCGTACGGCTGCAGCACGCGCAAGCAACCCTAGCAGCAGTGCTGAAGTGCCCCGGTCTAGTTGTAGACTGCGTTTGTTGTTTCTGGGCTTTTTTTCGAACAACTGTGCCCCTGTTCTTCTGTCCCCTCACCGCCCACCCCCCCGTACCACTCACTCGCGTCTTTCTTTCCTGTTTACAAACTCCGCCTACCCCCCGTATGTGATGTGGCCTTTGAGAAGGATCCGCCGTGGGTCCAGAGGGGGGCATTTGGCGATGATGGTGATGATGATCATGAAGACGAAAACTACACGGTTACCCCTTCCACACTAGGGCGTTCTCTACGATCCCCTGCGACTGCTGCGTCAAGACCATCTTTTGTGGTGAGCTTTTACTGTGTGTTCTTGTTTTCGTCTTTCTCCTTTCATTAGTTTGCACCCTCGCTCTGACGAGTCCGAGCCCATGTCAGCGTGGGCGGTATGTAGGTTATGTCGTGGAACGAATGAAGGGCCGCAATCCGTCCCCTTCTCTCTTTTTATAATTTTCTTCGAAACCGGTGCTTCTCTCCTGCAGTACGGTCGAAAATTCGGAAAATATTCGAAGATCCCTTGTCATTTCGCCGCGTGTCGGTGGAGGCTCAACGGCAGATAGTTGCCGTTGAAGCGGAACAGGACAGAAACAACTAGACGCACAATAGTTGGCACCTTTCGATGAACTCCCGAGATACACGCATGCAGTGCCAGCTGCAGTCCGGTTGTGATTTTGTTCCGCTTTACTTGTGAATGAGCGATTGCCGTTGGTTGACCCCGGTCGTCGTGCGTGTGGTGGCGTCATCCGTCTTGATTGAGAGTTGTTGGTGTTGAACCCCACGCTCGGCGCTCGTCTCGCTCCCGCTCATGATTTGCAGCTCTCCTTCCCCCCCCCTTCCTGCTCCCCGACGGACCGCTTAATATGTTACTGTGGTGAAAAACCGCCCTCATGCGTTGTCCTCTCGGTCTGGCCAGTGGCGCAGGGGTTCCAAATCATTGTTGTCCGAGCCGATGCGCTTCAGGCTTGATCGATGCCTGTCCTCCCCCGCCCCCGCTCGTTCTCTTCGAGCTTTAATTCCGCCACCCTCTATCGCCTCGCCGCACGATGCGTTTGTTTTGTACGTTTTCGCCTTGTTTTTGTCGCTGGCACGCTTTTGTCTTTGATGGCGCCAGCCCGGGTTTGATACCATGAATTATCTGGAGGTGGATGGGGTGAGTCGATGCGAACAGCGAGACGCCGAAACTGTCACTAAAGCGCGCATTTCGTGCTTTCTTCATACTGAACGGTTTTTTTCTGTCCAACGCCATCATGTTAGTCACGAGTCTTCATTCTAAAGAGATAGAAAATTTACAAAAACACGTAAAGCTACCGATTGTCTCGAGAGAAACGGGCAGGGATGTAGAGTAGGCAGTCGCTCAACCTATAATTGGAAGACGAAGTTGATGACGCATACATAAACGTAGAAAAAAGAACTAATGATTGGCGTTGGGGTGGATTTGGTCACCTGTTTAGAAAAAATGGTTTGCGTAGATTACCGTTGCCTCTAGAGGCGACGAACGTTGCTCACGGCCAGAGCTATGCTACGCAGTGGGTAGCCGGCCTAGGGATTGCATAAATAAGACCGCGGCCGTTGGGGCGAGTTCGTCAGATGTTATTATTTTCTTGTTAAATACCTGGTATCACATATATATATATATAATATGTATATATATGTGTGCGCCCCGGGTTTTCTGCGGGCGGGATCCTGAGGCGGGAGAGGGTAGTAGTGGACCGTGCTAACCGAGACATTCTGTCTGAACTGCGCTGTCGTCGCCTGTCCGGGTGCGAACGACGCCGTCCGGTCAGTTATTGGTGCCGATCGGTACCCGATGACGTGACGATGCTCTTGTTTGATTGGTTGTTTGGTTGGGGTTTCAATCTTGTTGATTGGTTTATTGGTTGGTTTGGTTTTGGTGTAACATGCGTAGACGACCCCATGCTTTATCGATCGTCGCGCCGTGCTTTTCTTGTGCCTCCGACAACTATTATCTTATTTTAGCTTCGCTTACCAACGGCGACTCTTGTCTGTGGAACCCGTTACTCCCTGTCCTGCCGCGTCATCGCCCGCCACTCAAATGCGGCGGCGTCACTTTTCCGCACGCGTGCTGGCCAGGTGCCTGGAAGAAGCGGCCCGTCGATGGTCTGACATGACGGATAGCATCTTCTCCTGGCGTCAAGGCTGGCTCGTCTTATCACTATGCGTCTTCGCGAGTAGGCTCGCTCGAGGTCGAGATTAAGCTGTGGGCCACAGCTCCCATGTCGTATCATGGGCGCGAGCCGGCCGGAGTTCGAGTAGCGAAAGCGTGCGTTGCGTTGTGCGAGCATAGTCCGCGCCCAGATTTGGGGCAACAAGCTTACGCGCGTTGTGGCCGTCGCGGTTAAGGTGCAGCGGGGCCCGAATATTCACGTTTGGTTCTCCAATGCAGTTAGGGTGCAGCGGGGCCCGGATATTTACGTTTGGTTCTCCAATGCACAGCGTTTGGAGCAATGGGCGAAAGACGTGCGCAAGCAGTTGGCTTGCGCGAGCGAGTACGATGATATTTCTCATTGTCATGGTGGTGTGGCTCTCTCGCCGTGTATTCCCTTTGCCTCTTGTCATGCTTGTTATATATATATATATTTATATAATAACTGTATTTTTTTCCGGGGAGGCTTGACAGGGTGGGGTCTGGCTTCTCCAGAACGGCGGCAATAGGCCGACGTTTCTGGGAAAAATCGTTTTATTTCGATGTGGTAATTCTTCTCGATATGGCGTCAATAATCTTGACAGCGTGTTTTCTCTCTGGGCTTCGTTTTTCTCGAGCATTGGGGCCGAGCGCTGTCGGAGGGAAAACTGCATGGCGAAACTGCTTCGTCTCTCGAGAATGCATCGCGGCTAACTGTAGTAGTTGCCCCGTGGTCTGTGTGTGGGGGGGGGGGGGGGGGGGGGGGGGGGGGGGGGGGGGGGGGGGGGGGGGGGGGGGGGGGGGGGTGGCGTCTGTGATGCGGCCGCAGTTATTTCTCTCGCCATTTGCCGCACGTTTTGTCGATGCGGCCCTTGCTTGGCGATGGTACGAGTCAAGCACTGGATGAGGGGAATGTTAAGCGAGCACTCTGTTTTTTGCGGTGCTCGATTTGGTTTGCGCTGTCAACCCGTCTCTTTCCATGCGCTGGTATAGCGGGTGTGGTGCATATACCGTCCTGCTTTTTTATAAGCAGGCACCCGGTGAGCTGCGCCCGATTTGCAAAACGCACGCCCACCTCGACCGAGCGGTTGGAATTAGCGAGCAGCCCATAAGGCGTCGGCAAGCAAGGGGTGCATGGACGGTAGCATTGGGTTGAAGCGAAAATGATGTTCCTCACGAGCGCTCCGGGGCACAGGCGGGGTGATGCCGTTCCGCACAAAGAAAAAACAGCCACCCGCTGATTCGATACGTAGATGTTCATGTTCGGTGTGAGCGATCAGCTTCCAAGAAGTACAGTTGCGTGTTGCGCTGAAAAGGCGGAAGCCCATGCGTGCCGCCAGCGCACCTAGTTCAGCACATGGGTGTGTTAAATTTTTTTCAGGTGTACAAACCACCGTGATGTAAAATATAGTATTTTAATCAACGGCGACGGGACTTCAGCTGTAGTCAGTCGACTCGGGTGAATTCGAGCGCTTAATTACGCATTACCATTTTTTAATACAAGGACACGCGGGAGCTATACTTGCCAGGTATGGAGCCAACAGTGCTGCTGCAGTTGTAGCAGCGTGCGTGGGGGGTCGTTCAGCTCAAGGAGTGCTTATGCTGAAGAGCTTTGCGTTATAATCGTAGTATAGACGCACGTGTGGACCACCTCTAGCGTTTTGCTTGAGCAGTTTGCCTTTTTCCGTGCATGTGCGGGGTGACGCCATCCAGTTGTAGGTGGCAAATCCGTCATTTGGCGTAAGCTTTGGCGTTGTTGGTGAGTCTATAATACTTTCACGTATGATACGTTGTCGCAGGTGCTAACGTTGCTGTTTACCGTGACGCGCATAGGTGTTTGTTTTATTCTCGTTATTTTGCTGCCGAGAGGGCGGCCGTTTTTATCTGTGGGGTCCCTTGTCGTTGCTATCCTTTGTATGCACGCGCGTAGTGTTTCCTTGTCATGGCGAAAATTCTGAACAGAGCTGGGCGTACAACGCTCGAGTGCGCGCGTCATTGCGACACTTACCACGCCGGGGATGGAGGGCGAACCGACTTTTGAGAGAAGAGAAACCGGCATGAACCGAGACAGAGAGCTTGGTGGCAAGGTGGCATCCAAGTTTTAAAAAAAGTGAACTTAAAACTCAGTAACATGTACACCGCAGTGGAACTTTTTTGTGCGCGCGTTACTTTCGCACGATGGTGCATCAACATAAATTGTCTTTGAATGGCATGATGAACGAACGCTTCAGATTTCAGATATTCCGCCAAGTAACTGGTTAGCAATAATATACGTAATGTATGTAGTATTGTAAAGCAGGGCAAGGGTTGCCCTGCTGTTCCCTAGGTGTTACCATATAATAAAAGGTTGGACGGAGGTATGGAAATTCTCTCGCGACGTAGATACTTGCTACGTAGAAAATTACTAGGTCGAAGATGCTGCTGTTTCCGCTATTTTGAAGCAAAAAAACAAAACATTATATCACAGTCGCATCGCGCAGATTGCGATGACCTCGACGTGTCGCGAACAAACCCATACCAAATAAAACGCAACAGTAAAATCCAAGATGACAAAAGGCATACAAGTAGACTTTCCGCCGACGATCGCTGTGTACATGCACCCCGTAAACAACACTCTGTTGACCAAACAGATACTATAAATGTAGGTGCGCAGAACTCGAAGGGCTAGACGCGCCGTGCAACACTTCCGCCAAATGCATTCTAGCAAAAAGAGGGAAATAAGAAGGCAGGCAGTCCTAATCGAGAAGCAATAATAGCAATACTATACGTAATGTATGTAGTATATTGATACTATTCATATTAATAGTGCGGAAACATCGACAAAGGGGTGGGTATATAAATTTGGAGACGACGAACAACTATTCCACGTGATCTGCATCAGAACTAGAGTCGAGAGACAGTCTCGGTTTTTCTCCCGAAGTCTTCTTGTTGTGTTGCGTGGTATGCCATGTGCTTTTTACACCTACGAATATACAGGTATTATAGCATCTTGTGTGTCCGTGCGATAGCCTACAACACAGTAATCGTGTACGTACAGTACAGTAGTCTAATACGAACATAATACTGTACGAAAATAGCTTTTTTTAGAGTCATATACAAGGTCCCCCCTTGGGATTATGGTCGAACCCCGGGGTGCCGCAAGCCCTGAACGGGGGAACACATCAGGCGTTCGTTCCTCGTACCAGCTTCGTGCTCGTACGTAGCCACCGGGCAAAAACGAAGAACATGAAAAAAACATCTCGAAAGCTACGCGAAGAAAAAATAAGTAGCCACCGGCCGAAAGCAACACCGACCAGCCCAAACGTGTTTATGGCCACAGTAGTTCTATAGTGTACGCGTTTCTCCGGGCGACTGCTTTAGATAGTCTTGTTTATTTGTTCGTTCGTTTGCTTGTTTTCCCTTTTTTTACACTCTCCTTTCCTTCCTTGCAGAACGTTTGAGCTCTGCCTTGCGAACACAACCTACGGCGATGAGTTTATGTAAGATATAATTCAACATTAGCAACTAAAATCAGCCCTTGTGATTCGGGTCAATCAACGATGAAGGCGAAGTGTGCCAACCAAGTTTGCCAATGGACCCGAGTCGCACTTGGACTCCCGAGCCACACCAGATCACCTCTTGCCAGGTGTCCTTCGCTCCTCCGTCTACCTATCCACCAGTATGTACCATAGTAACACGTGCATCAAAATAACGCATCCCCCGTATCGAGGCTCATAACCTGTTCGACGAGGCATGCGTCGTACTTTCAACAAGGAAGACCATCTCCACAGTATTTTTAGTATTCTACCAAATTTCCGCGGGCGAGGTAGGGTCATGGTCGGGCCGCTGCCGGTTCATCTGCGCGGACGTCGAGGGATCGACAAAAACACGCAGCGCCACAACCCGCCCGACCTTGCCCGCTAGTCAGAAGTGTTGCGACTTCTCCCAGTGGCGCCGTGAAACGGTGGCAGCAATGGTTTCGCGGCGGTGCCTCCTTCACATGCTTGAACATTTGCTTTCGTTTAGTCATCGAATTCTTGTGAATAAGCTCGGGAGGCTGTGAGGGGCAATGCACGCAGCAACCCTCCTCGAATCCGCCCCGATCTGTCTCAGCGGCAACAGCGCCCTTCAACGCGTTGCGCGGCGGGCATCCGAGGGGACGTGGGCGGGGCGAGGGGCCGAGGGGGGGGGGGGGGGTCGGTCGTGACTTCACGCGGGCAGCAGGCCGAACGGCTGTCGACCAACGGTCGTGAGGGCCGGCAGGTTGCCAACAACGCAGGACGTTTCACGGGGGGGAGAGCTCGCAAAAAAGACAAGGGTGCAGACAAGCTTGACCATAGCGTTGCTTGAAGCAATTCCAGTGACGTCCGATGGACGTCTGATAGGTGTTTCCCCTCATTCTAATGTCACGCCGGGCGGGCGTAACACCTACGAGCTTGGGCGCATGAGAACGAGCTACAGGATAGTCCGCTTGCGTTCCAGATATCATCAAGGCACACCGCTACACCGCTTCTTCTGCGGCTGGTTCCGCCGAACGAGCCGTATCGCCGACGCGCGCCTCGACACACGTAGAACATATAAACGACAAAAACATCGGTGCGCGTCTCAGAGGCTCGGTCTCATTTGTGCAGGTACCGTTTGCTGTCAAGGCGCCAAAGCATCAACAAAGGCGTCGGCAGAAAAATAATGAGCAAACAAAGGCGGCAATGCTGTAGCTTACCTCCCATTGTTGAACCCCACCATATGAACACCCCCAGCGCCTTTTTCGAGCAGGCAAGGGTGTAACCAGACTTCGTGAGCGGAATCAAAGCCAGTGGCAAGAATCACCGTCTCGAAAGGCCCCATCGCTCCTGAATGAAGACGAATCAAGTATCGTGTGTGAAGGGATTGTAGCTGCTGAAAGGGCTTCCAGCTATCACCGAAACTTGCATCAGATTAGGAGCCTACCTTAGCTTCTATAAAACCGGTACGCACATCCGGACCACCATCCATATCAACACAGGAACGCCAAAATAACCCTGCACTCCACTCGCAAGAAGAAGCTATGCTTGCACAGGCTGGTTCAAGCAAAACGTCCCAAATTGCGTCTGCCATGAGTGCCGCATGCGATAGCTACTCGAACGTCACATACTTGGTATCATACTGGCGGTAATGAAAAGCAGAAGAGGATGTCATAGCCCGTTTTTCAGCTAAGGGCCTGGGGCTGGCGCTAGCGGCGAAACTGTGCCCCGACCAACCGCATGCCTTCAAAATGGTCAACAATAGTCAGGCGTTTCCGTAGGAAGAAATCATTTAACTTTTTCATTTTTTTCTGAACGAAGCGGTTCCAGGTACTACAAGATGTCTGAAAAAAAGGGTTTGCGCAAATACCTGAACTGACTGCGTAGGTCAATAATAAGCACAATTCAACGCTAAAAGTCTATTTATATACAAATTTAGAAAAATACAATAAAACCCTCGTTTTCCCCGTAAAGCTTAAACGTCCACGCTATTTTTTTTTCGATTTTTTTCGAATTATCATACCCTGAAGCTTCGCACACACCCGCTGTGCCATTATGCCGAGGTTTCAACGGAGGAGGTGCATATTTCATTTTATTTTGCGATAGGTACCTGTGGTCCCAGAAACCGCAATAAATCCAAACACCCCAGATAACTGGCAGAAAAAAAAGTTGCACCCCTAATATTCACCCCTCGGCATGAGGGTACGGAAAATGTGTGCGAATCTCAGGGTCTAGCAAAAAAACGGCGTGAACTCCTTGTGTCAAAAATATTTCTCACGAAATCCCTCAACGAACTCGAAGTCACTCGATTAAAGTAAGCCCTACAGGTGCCTCTCGGCGAAGAGTCTCTTTAGCTCCGGCATCATTGACGAGCGATAAGACCCATTTATAGCGTTAGTCTCAGCATCCCGCATGTTTTTTGCCCAAAGTATGAGCGTATGCACAGTAACAACCGCGTGTCCAAAATACCAGCAACTCTCGCCTGAGTGCTTGAATCTCAGAGATTGGCCGTTCGCCCAGTCAATGGGACCGCGGACAGCTATCCGTCCATCCTGAAGTGCGGGCACCAGGCACCCCTGACAAAAGGCAAGGGGGGCAGCGGATGGAGGGTTAGAGTGGCGGGAGCGGAATGAGCAAGGGGCAGGATGTGGAAGAGCTTTGCAAGGCGCGACCCCCTTGATGCCGCCGAAACGATGCCAGCGAGCAGAACAGATACATTAGAGCTGTCTCTGAGGGTTGTCGACGGGTCACGCACGCCCTGCTCGAGCACCGACACCCGGAAATAATGTTGAGGTCCAATACAGGTGAGGGCGTTCGCTTACAGATTAGGTCGGCGTTGGATTGCCTACGGTTGTTCGACTGATGCCAGTGACATGCTATCAGGTCGAGCTATGAAAGGAAGTGACAAAGATTTACGCTGGTTTTGCATCACTACCGGCTGGCCTACAGACTATGTAGAAGAAGCAGCATATCACCAGCAGCAACAGTCAGAGCAACACGCCTCGCCTTATCGATGCACGGCACACGGCCGTCGACGCAAGGGCCCCAGGTTTGTTCTAGCTGAGGGGGAAACACGGTTGCTTTCCACCCCTTTCCCCATTTGGCCGCCGCAAACAATGCCAGCATGTGGTCGTTTGCCCGAGCCGGCAGGTATTGCACCGCTCTGGCAGGCGTTTCGACGAAAAGGGGCAAGGGTTCGCGCTTGTGGTGAGCTTGAGACTTGCCGTAGGATATCTCCGACATGCATTTGGTGGGACGAGCTCTGGTGGTGGGCATGTGCGTGTGATCCGAAAACTGCCTGATGATCGAATGGTCGAGGCGACCCAATAACGAGAAGAACCACACCCCCCTCACCCCCGGCTCGGCCACTCAAGACACGCCGTCAAACGTGAGGCTTACCTCGCCATCCACTCCAAGGATAGAGGCCCCCACTGTCTCATGATGATGGGCGGCACCGACCGCGTTGAGATGTGCACTTTTTCTGCTCCACGTTCTAGAAGGGCTGCGACGAGCATTGGCATAGCATGGGCGGAGTGCATACATGGACGGACGGACAGGCACGAAACAACCGCGGGAAAGAAAAACTTGAACAAACAAGTAAACGGGAGGGGGAGGGGTGGTGTGACCAAAGGAAGGAGAGGACGAGGGAAGCACGGAATACATCGACCGCGCGCGGAAAACACCTGCAGCACGCAAAGCCTTTTTTTTTCTTCCCTCCAAAATTGGACGTCACAATGACACACACCGACCTGCACGAAGAACAGGCCTTCAAGGACATTAGGCCCAGCGATCTAGCGCGAGAGTACCGCACCGTGCCAAGGATTTGAGCTAAGCTAGGCTGACAGGGAAGGGCGGTCAAGTTAGAAGGACTCCGCTCGGAACGATTTATATTTGCGCTGGTTTGGCAGCGCCTCGGGCCGATCTGACCTCGCCACCATGACGCCGGTATCACAGGAACCGATGTTGTGCTTACCCCTGGACCGCGTCCCCCTTCCCCCCCCCCTACACTTGAAATCGCAGACTCCTCGTTTGGGTCACCTCTGCTTACCAGCAGGAGAGCCTGCCGCACATGCGACACACCAACACACTACCGTTCCCGAAAACTCTCCAAGAATCACACTCTCGCTCCGACCGTGCCCGTAGCGGGGAGCCGCGGCAGCCACAGTAGCACACAAGAATGCCTCGTGCCTCACCCACGGCTAGGTCACAGGCGCTATTGCCCATGCCGACGATACAGATGCCCCGGCTCTTAGCACGAACTGCGAGGTCCTTCACCCTGCTGGAATGTATCACCTGGTACTTGCGGGGAGGCATACAAGTGGAGAGGCGTTCCGCTTGGGTGTTGCTTGGGGGGGGGGGGGGATGCGGACAGATAGCTGTAAAAACAAGAGGGACATGCTAAGTAACACCTGATGCTTGCCGTTTTTCTTCCCTCGAAGACCTCATGGCAGCGCTTTCAATGGTTCGAGTTTTCTCCTGCACCCCCATGGCAACAACACCACATCACCCACCACCTTACGGACACTCTAACCCAATCTAGAAAAGGTGCCAAGCCGTTTGGGTGGCGATCGCGTCGCCCTCCCTCCCCTCCGCGTTGACAGGGCCCAACCATATAGCTGTTTTCAACTATGTTTCGGCTAAAAGAAAACCCCACCTCCTCTCACCTCCCCGGAATAGCCTTGCAGGGTATGGAAAACCTCGGGTGGCATT
Organism: Macrocystis pyrifera; assembly: GCA_031763025.1. Lineage (NCBI taxonomy): Eukaryota > Phaeophyceae > Laminariales > Laminariaceae > Macrocystis > Macrocystis pyrifera. The sequence continues at coordinate 2,409,607 of JASSKH010000035.1, read as the reverse complement.
CTTGGTATCGCATTTTTTTCCCGTTGCGATTACAAGGTGCTCGCAACGGATGACGGAAACGCTTCCACCTCTGCCCATTGAGCATGGGGGGGGCGGGAAGGGCGGAGGGGGTGAGTCACATCAAGCCGACAGAACTATCGGACATGAGGAGCGGCTGGCAACAAGAGCTTTCACTCTGCAGGACCGAGCGAACGTCAATACCCCAGCCACCAGGTCACCTCACACGACTCCCTCTCGCACCCCGTGACACTTCAAGTTTTATCGAAAGGGGAAACGGGACGCTCGTGTGTCCATCAGTACCGATAACCCTCCGCGCGCCCCACGATCCCCGCCTCCATACATGCGAACAATCAGACAAGGCGAACCGGCCCAACCTACAATGGCTCTCCCCCTCTCTCTGTTCCAAACATGGTCCATCCAACAACCCACCGTCGGAGCTGGACGCGAATGCATCGGACTACGGGAGTATCCCCGTTTCCATGAGTGAATGACGCCTCTCGCTCGGCCCAGATGACTTCAGTTTCGAACGAAACATCCAAGTCGAATCTCCGGCGGTACCCTTGCAGATATCGTATGAAACTCGAGGCTGACATATCGGAGGACCCCGCGGCGCAGAATCCTTCGCGCGGCACAGGCCACCCCGGCAATCCACAGTGGATCCGCCTTGTCGTAATGTGCAAGCCTTCGTATTGCCCACTCCAGGACCCGCAAACACTCTTAGACCTTCCGGGAAAGAAGGAGGGGGAGGAGGAGGCGCAGGGTTCGTGGTTTAAACGGCGTAGTGCTTGCACGAACTGCTGACCTCGCTGATTTAAGGGGGGGGGGGGAGGACAGGAGGAGCAGCTTGCTTACCTCGAGATAAAACGGAAAGCATATCAAGGGCTGGGCGTCCCTGGCCTCGCAGCTTGCTACTCATCCCGTTTCAGCAGCTCAACCGGCAGTGCGCACCGGCCCTCGGACTGTTTGTTGGAACGAAAATGGACCCGCCGTGCAGCAAGCGATGGGTTATCTCGTCGTGGCCGTAACGGCGCCAAGCTCAACAAAATGTGACCACGCAACAACAAAATCCTCGTGTTACTTCCGACTACCCTCCCCTACTCGTCCCGTATCGTCACTACCACAACCATCATCATCACCACCACCACCGTCGCCGCCGCCACGAAAGCCCCACCTCTCTAGTATCAATACTCCAGCCTCGCCTCGAGCCCTCAAGCACGCTGCTGCGCTCAGCCCGCTTGCCCCGGCACCTACGACCACCACCCGGCAAAAAGGCGAAGGCGGTCCTTCGCTCGAAGCCGAAATACCAACAACTCCCCTCTCGTCCTCCCCCTCCGCCACCGCTGGAAACGGCTCTGCGTGGGTCGGGTCCATCACCGACAACTCGCCGCCCTCTATACTCCTCGACACCGCCCCCCCGAGTTTCGCAACCACTGCTTTATCTCGAGGTTCCTGCAGGGTGCGCGAGACAGCCGCGCTAAAAGCAGACGCCTCCACCACGCCCCCAGGTTTCGCCGGAATGGACGCCGCAATATTAGACACGCCCTCTCTCCCGCCCCCACGGACATCACGCCCATGGCAGCACTCGATGGCGGTCGACAGGCCGGCACCACAGTCACGCGTCTCGGGATGAGACGCAAGCCCACTAGGCTCTGCAACACCGTGAGGTCGGTTTCCGCCGTGTAGTACGCCCTCGGGCCGTGGCAAAGACACGCTCGCCCCCCGCTGATCCCTGTCGCTTCCTGCCAAACTGCTGCCCGTCGCAGAGAGGGTGTGTCCTGTCAACACTCGCGCTGTTCTTGAAGACCCCGCTTCCCTTATGCCAACAGCGTCGGCGGTGTGGGTGTGCCCTCGCTCGACATCGAGAGCTTCATCTTCAACTTGGAGCGGTAGCATGGCAGTAGCGGCGGTGGAGGCGGTGGCAGTGGTGGTGGACGGGTGCCGGCAAAACGAGATAGTGAACCCGCAATCCCTTGCCGCCTCTAAGGTCGGGGCCATCCGTGTGATATCGACCTTGCCAACTTCGTGGTGCGTCCATTTCATTTGGTGGTGCACAAGCGCGGCAGCGTGGCAGGCGTACATCTGACCAAGTTTAGGGTGCGTGAACAGCGTCAAAAAAGACAACGGGGGGGGGGGTACGGTGGACCCCAACAGGAAGGACGAGAGTGAGCTATGATAGCGCGCGATGCCGAAACGTGTTAGCATTCACATTCGAACCGCTGTACCAGTAGTACGCAGCTGCGCCCGGTCGATTGTTTTCCCCTGGAGGGGTCCGTCCATGGACTCTCAATGACAGATGCATGATATGACCTTTGCTACGCACGCTGGTCTCTAACGTCTTTCGAAAAGGACTTACGGGGGATGGACAGGACAACATTATATAACACAGAACACAGTGGTTGTAGCTAGCCTCGTAATAAAATAGTACCTGGTAAGTTACATCGTTCCAAGATGCTTTTATATGCAGGCATTAACTGTGAGAACAATACAACTGAAGCAAACACCTGAGTAGTCGGTAACGACAAAAAGAAGGTTCGAGGATCGCCAAGACTGATGCCTACTGCGAGCGAGTTTGAGCTAGCGCCGGTCCGTTTTTCCGACAGGCCCTTCCGTTCGTGATACCCTGCTGCCGCACTCACAGTAAGAAAATAAAAAAAAGGATCACACCGTCCGATTTTACCTGATCGAACGGTAGCAGAATGTGAAACCGTCGCGAAGTACAACGTGATACGTCCATGCGAACGATGCCCCCCGGAACAACGGACACGTCAGGCCGGTGGCCCTCCAACGGACATGGTACGGCGAACACCACCGCCGACGCACCAAGGGGTACATGGAGCCTGGAGATGGACGTGGGGGGCAGGGTTCGGGGGGGGGGGAGGGGGGACAACCGCGCACATTTTAGTCGTAGAACTTTCGACGGGTGACTAAAATCAGATTTGCCCCCTCGTGGTCGCTTTCCGACAGTTGCGATCGCCGGGCTCAATGCCCGACCCGGCCGAAAAGCACGAGGGCAGACAGCCCCCGACCCCGCCCCCCCTCCCTCGGTACAAAGCCCAACGACGAGAATCGTACAATACGTCAAGGACATTCCGTGAAGCTGAAAGTCATAACAACTTTAGGTCAACCTCAAAATGTACATGAGCTGATGACACGTTCGGGTCTTCAGCCTCCGCGTTGTGGCAGTTTTTATCCTCACAACGTTTCCTGAATGTATGGTTTTCGGTGATAAGTCTAGTTTTCGATGTTGCGGTTTTGGACCAGAAGGGGGCAAGGTCTGTCCACGCGTGTGTCGTCTGCTGTTTTTATCGGCAGCCCTAGAGGCTAAACAGGGTCTGCAAACGGGCAGTTGACCTGTTGAAAAATCGACGTGATTCGTAACGCCGCGTGGAATCTGCCGGGGTTCATAATGAGGCGTGTTGGTTGCTTCTCGTAAACGGGGGGGAAATGCGCAAGGATCTTGTTGGTTATCTCGGTCGTTTGCATACCTCGCAAGATTGTGTCGAGTTGGAAGGGTCGGTCTTTCTGCAGGAGACCTTCCACATAACCCTCGATTTGTGACACATACTTTACGATGCATACGTCGGGGCAGGGCGTACTCACGGGTCACGACGGTGCACACGCACCAAGGCCTCGTAAACATGTCTGTGGACTGTGGACTATTAGCGGGTTTTTATCTTCCCAGACATTGCGCAAGACAATGCATGGCAGGTAAATGTCGGCCACGCCATGTGACGACGGCAAAAACAAATATTTGAATAAAAAACGACAAAAAAGGACCTGTTTGTCTAGCCACGACAACAAGCAAGGTCCACTTGCGCCTCACAGTAAGACCAGCGCAGACAGTGCAATCAACGACAAATCGGACCAGAGAAAAACACAGACAACATAAGAAGCTAAACCCATGATCGCAGCGTTTTTCGAACTAACGTCAGCGCAGGGAAAGGTCAAGAATGCCACCGACAAGCCAAATGATTTGTTGCCCTCGAGAACAAAAACGAAACCGAGAAATTCAGACAACCGTGGGACCAACAGTTTGTTGCGCGGGGCATCCAAGCAAGCGAGCGTTTGACGCGAACTACACCCTTTTCAACATAAGCCGCTCACCTAGAGGACGTGTGTGGTATTTTCCGACCACCCAGAGGCGGTAGTGTACCCCTTCGTCCACCCTTAACGCACGAAACAGTCTCCCCCGCCAGGGTGGTCCTTCCCCATCCATGGCAAACCCCGTCGCCTCGCCCGAGGGGAAACCATTCTCCACCTGCCGGTTATCGCTGCGCGCTCTCAGCCGCGACGTTCGGCCTTCACACCCTGCGCCGCTGCGGCTGCGGTCGAAGAGGAAGATTTCGCTGCGGTCGGAACAAGCGGAGGTTGTCGGCTCGCGTTGGAGCACTTCAAGTTCCCGCTGGAGGGAATCGAAACGCTCGTCCGAGGACGTGCAGCACACGACGTCGTAGCCGTCCAGGGCCAACTTGAGAGCCACGGCGCGCCCCACCTACGGCGAAGAGCGAGCGAAGCGAACCGGGCCAATAGAGCAAAAGCGACTCGGTGGGTAAGTGGCGGGGGGGGGGGGGGGACAACGCAACGCTTCTTCGCAGGGCATGTCCTCGCGTGGAAACAGATAGCCGCCTCGCACAGCCATCCTCACACCCGATCCTTCCGGTAGCTGTCGGGGGCAACGCAACCGTTACGACCTCTCCCAGCAGCACCATCGGACAACCGTTACGACCTCTCCCTGCAGCAGCATCGGACGAGGGGTTGACCCTCCCCCTCTTCCTTTCGTGCTTGGCGCAATCAATGTGTACCTGTATGCCTGGTCTATGAAAACCCGACGTGCTCCGTCCCGGCAATGTAGGGATGCAAGGATATATAGTAATACGACTACGGCCATGCTTGACAATAGTACAACCCCCCCCTGCCCGCGGCAACGCCCCTTACGGGTCCGGGCCTTGACGTTTTCGTTTAAAGTTAGAGATTTACCTACCTTTGACGTGGCTCCTGTCAAGAACACGCGAGACGGTCTCGCAGAGCACCGCCCGCTCGCACCGCTTCCCCTCGCTTCGGCAGCGGCAGCGGCAGCGGCCTTCACATTCTCGACGACTACGGCAGCGGTAAGGGTGTTCCCGTGAACGAGCCTGCCATGGTAGGGGGCAACATTGGCGTCCGAAACACACCGACAAGCGCGCAAGCAACGCGAAAAACGAAACGAGGGGTCGGGGGAGGGTCAAGGCCAACGCAGCGATGAACTGCAAAGAGAACGGGCTCTCATCTACTCGGACCAGGGGAGGAACACTGGCTACATGAAAACGGCAAGCGGAGGTGGCGCAAGTGATGCCGTCACGACAAAAGGCGCCCCCCCCCCCCCCCCGCCTTTCCCCTACTGCTACTGCCGCATGGGGCGGATCCATCATCAGGTAAACATAGTCTTCTCGCTAGCAATCCCACCTGGTTTTCCGCGGTTCGAAGGCGTTCAGAGTGTCCTCTCCGCCGCGATTGATGAATTCCGCCTTGTTGAGAGCCCCGAGTCCAAGGACCGAGACGCCTGAGAGTTGCAACATTGGGGGCGTTCGACAGGCTCGCTTGTTGGATACGGATGCCTACCCCAGTCCAGAGGTCCAGAGCGACTACATGGCCACTTCGAGCGAATGATCTCAAATTGAACGATTCAGACGTATTGCGCCACGACGGCTGGAACCAGAGGAAAATCTCCCTTTCCTCGCCTATCACCAGCCTCTTGGTAAGTTTATGCAGAAGGATACCTTTTGGGCTACCGACAAAGCAAAACGAACCGCTTGCATAATCGTTCCCTGACTCTTCTATCCATTTTTTAGTACTTTTCAAGGCGACTATCCTTCTTTCCCACCGTTCTTGCCAGCATTTTTGCTATCTCCGCGTATCCACGTGTGGAACGCTGCAAAGAACACTAGCAGCGTGTCAACCCCCGTCTACTACATTGTACTGGGCGTGCTGCGCTTTGTTTCGTGGGGAACTTGCCGATTCTGTCAGCCTCTCGCACAGCGGCCTCGATCCCTCGAGCAATCCTGGGCCTCAAAGACTTGATCATAAACTGGTACCCCAAGGCTCGAGAAAGCCACGCCTTCGATATCGGATTAATCGAGGGTTTGGACACCGGAACATAATCGGCGAAGTGAAGCGAGCACACAGCAGGAGGCCGGGGAGGGGGTGGTGGGGGAGGGGGGGGGGGGGGGGAGGGAGCGTCCCTGGTAGTCAGCGCATCATACTGCATGCTGATTGGACTCTCCCTTCCACTCTTGTTACTTTGGCCGGCTCGTGACAGTCTCAGACTAACGCGTTCTTGTTGTTTTTCTGCACTGAAATATGTTCTCGTGGGTGACGAAAGGCATGTGAAAACCCACCCGGCCTACTCGGGGCGCAGGGCGCGACCTGCGTCCTCCTTAGCCAAAAATCCACCTAGGACACCAGGAGATATACCGAGGATGTCCCGCCACGGCCACAGACCACAACGCATTGCTGGCGGAGATGATCTCGATCTAGACGCTGGTCGCAAAACGGCTGGGTAGTGGGAGATCGCGCGATTGTTTTATCACCGATACCTTGCGCCGCGGGCCCTCCAACACACAAAGGTCATATGGGTGCCTGACCGAACTTCTCGCTCTTCTGCGCAGTGATACCGCACCATGATCCGCAACCGAAGCGCTACTAGCGCTCCCCTCACCTGGCAGCCCCGCAGCCCAAGCACCCTTTGACGTCGCTTTGCCTGGAACTCCCGCTACGCAAAGCATCTCACCTGATTATGCGCACCCATGTACTCGAAGCTGTCCGCAAGGAGATAGGGTCCGCGCAGCCTGGGCAAAAGGAACATGTACCACACGCTGGCCAACGCAATGAACGGCCACGCCGGCAGCATCCACCACGACGCCTGCCACCTGCCGTAATCACGGGGGGTGCAAATAAAAGCGAGCAAGGAAATTCTTGGCCCTGTTGCAAGTTTTTCGACGATGCAGTGCTTTCTGTTGGGCTTTTTTCCGGCTGTGCGCCGATGATACTCTTCCGTGTCCGAAGCGGATGACGCCCCATCGACAACACGATGTACGACAAGTATCAGCACGGCGCACCTACCTACGAGCAGATAGCAGCGCAACCTTGCGCATCGACTACGCACAGAGAGGGCTAAGAAGGGGGTTTAATCCGGGTCCGATTGAGAACCTAGACAAGGTCATGGGGAACGTAGACGGTCGAACGGCCCCGCCTTACTTTAGGCGCACGCGATACGGTCGGGGTGCACTTGATGTGTAGGCATTATTGCAGTTGTGTTCCTTGAGCTTGACATCGTTCAGGGATTTTATCACGCGCAAAGCAGGGGCTAGTCAAACGGAAGACTGGAAAAAAAAAAAAGTACTGCTGTTCTGGGCACCAAGCACATGTGAATCATGCTGTTGATGTCGTCGATCGCCATAATCGAATCCATCGTCGCAGGATAGACTCCAAAAAACTCTGGAGTGGAAGAACACCTCAGGGGAAAAAAAAATGAACCTGTCGCAAGCAGACATCCGCACCTTTCCACCGGCCGGTGCTCAGGCAGCCACAACGCGAAGGCGCTAAGGAGGGACGCCGGATGGGCCAGGAACGCCACGTCACACGGCGAACGATTTGTCCGTTCGTGGTGGCTTGTTTTCGGTGCCGCCGCACGGACGGTGGAAAGAAGTTTCATTCCAGAGAGGCTTTTCTGTCGCGGAAGGAGTGAGCAGACAAAGCAATAGATCGTATGCACGGCGGCTCAAATGCAGGCACACATGCAAGTTGGTAAAATGAAAAAAGGACACTCCTCCCTGCAGTCTTTTTCCCTGTTGACTCCGCGGAATACCCCGGGGGATTGCTTGCCACACGTGCATATTCCTAATTCGGTACGAACTTGATTTTCGGTGATGATCTATAGCGAACGAACGGGGGGTTAACTTTTATAGGTTAGTGCACGCCTTTGCGTTTTTATTGATAGTAAAGAAACCAACATCTTAACATCAGTCGTCGTCGTAAGTCAACTACCTGAGGATTTATTTCCGGATCGCCCACAATAAAGACACCAACAGTCGTGGTATAGAAACCACGCCTTGGCATTCGGCGGCTGCTGCTGTTGTGATGTTTGTCTTCTTTTGAAGCATGATATGTACTACTGCAGGTGTATCAATGAAAAGGGCTTTCAGTCGACACGTACACGGTTGGCGAGCACACCTCACGGGCTACCACCCGTTGTCACATAGTTCAGCTAAAGGACAATGTACGTATAGTACAATTACTGCAGCTGTCCTATTTTTAAAGAAAAGGGATATTGGTTACCGTTCGTGTGTTTTTCTGCTGCACCCCCGAGGGCAGATATTAACGTTCGTACATCGGTGTCGCGAGTCGCGCAAAACATGGTGGAAGTTAATTCCTTGCTTGCTTCACAGCAGAAAAATCAAGACAACGGACGCAAACTGTACGAGCACATGCTCTCTCACGTCTGCGAAGGTCACGCTGGTGTGTTCGTCGTGTGCTTCGGTACAGCAGTGTACCAAGTGCCAGTGTGCCAGCCGTGAGTCGAAAGGTGACACTACTGCTGTACATCCGTATTCAAAACTGACAGCTGCCGACAGGCGTATGATGAACGCATTACTCGTACGAGTATCTCGAGTACATTCTCGTGAGCAACCAAAGACCAGGGCTTTTTATACTCCTAACATATATCTCCACGTTGGAGCTTGTCCTACGATAGAGGTCGCACATTTCCGCTAAAATATTTTCTGAATGACGGGGCTCCTTAACCCACATTCGTCGGAATGCCAATCTTGTTTAAAAAAATGACGTTTTTTGTGTACTTGGGCCACGGGATTATTCATCTTGAGATGCAATTTGATTTTTTGCTGAAGTTATGTTCGGGTGAGGTATGGAGCTCTTCAAGTGAGGAGCCTCAGAAAATTTAGGGGGAACCTCTATCGTAGAACGCCAGCAAACATATCATACTCATACAGATCTCTCAGGGGTGAAGAACACTGGACATGGGCGAGAGACCTGCTGTTGCTGATGTACTGCTACTTCGAAGTATACACGAACTCGTATAGATCGCAACGTATCAACACACCAACCGCGAGAGCGAGATTGTATATACTACTGTACGAGGACAACAGAAGAATACGAATACGACGAACAAGTACTAACGAGTTCGAGCATAAGACTGCCACCGTACACTTATACTGGTAGATGGATGATAGCACACCCCGTGGGACGAGTTTCCAAGCTGGGCTTCTCGACAGCGGGGAGAGAGAAGACGCCGAGTGACACGTCTATATGGGAAAGACGTCGGCGAGAACTTTCCAAAGAGCTGTCATTTAGGTTGTGTGTACACCCCATGTTTTTAGAAATTATGTTTATGGCAAAATCGACTATGAAATTCGTCCCAGGGGGGGGGGTGTTGTATTATGAGTTATACCGCCGTACCTGTGGTACAAGATACAGCACCCTGAATGAAAGATGTTCGACATAGACGATGCGGCACGCTACTACACGTACATACCTGGTACAGGAGAATCTAGCGACAACAGACGAGACGCCGCATGTTCACGAGGGGCGGGCAGCAGACCCGACATAGTCGGGGTGCAAGATACAGTAGTATCTTGAATGGAAGATGTTCGTACCCCCCGCAGAGAGGGGTGGACAAACCTTGATAGTAGATCTTTTATGGGGGCTTTGTGTTGGGCGCCTGAAGCCGACCCTCCGACCCGAACCCTAACCCTAACCCTAACCCGAGCCCTATGCCAGTGGTCAGTGCTGGGATGCTGTGCTTGTCAAGACTCTAGGTTGGCTCGGCCCGCGTGGATGCTGAGCTTGGGAAGACTCTAGGTTGACTCGGGATGACTCGGGATGCTGTGGCTGGGAAAGACTCGAAAGTTGATTAAGCCGCGCAAAACATACCCCTAGCCAATCAGAGTGCCTAATTAGCTACCCCAGGAAGATCTACTATTAATATCAAGGTTTGTCCACTGCTTCTAGGCCGGCGTCCCCGGTGGCTTGGTAGGTGGTCCGCGTGCCTGTCAAGATCAATTTCGTGGGTTCAAGTCTCACCGAGTGCATGCTCATAGGGACTTTTTCTTGCATAAAAAAATTGATTAGCGGAAAGCGCGAGAGCGTGAGTTAGCTTCATTCGATGAAAATCGACGAGCAGTGGGAATGCTGAACCCTATGCGCGACAAAAAATAAAGGCACGTACCGGGGGGGAGAAGGGACGACACCTGTGACCACGGCTTGTCCAGAAGATCGTCGAGGGTAAAACCTCCTACGAGTGGGCTGGAAAGTAAAAGTGATGAAGAAAAAAAAAAAAAAAAAAAAACTGCCCCGCAGATCTTCCAAAAAGATAAACATGATGATGTCCCCCTCAAGCAAAACGCCTCAATAAGAACCATGAACATTAGCGATCTGTTGCCTTGGGGTTGTCTCCTGCTTGCGGTTGGTGTTGTTGTTCGGTGCCTAGCTTTGTCTGGTAGAATTCAATGTGCGCCCCGTGCCAAACATGATGACCCACCTTCTGACGCATCCCCCACAAACAGAGAGCCGTCGCAGTGCCGGCGACAATCGCCAAGACACACAGCGATCCTGGAGATGATCCAGTTGGCCATCCTGAGAGTTCCTCCTTCCATCCTAATCCTAACCCTGCACCTAGAGTTGTTCCTGTAGCATCGTCGCCTGTTCTCTTGCCTTGCAAGTCTGGGAGAGGACTTCGGACGCGTCGCTGACGACTGATATCTTTGCGGGCGGCCGATAACCGGGACAACGCCGCAGAGAAAGACTCGATGTCGGCCTCAAGTCTGGAGAAGCAGTCGGATAGCTCCTCAAAGTCTTCGGCACCGCGTGCTCGCGTCATGTCTCTCCCTCGAGAAAATATGCGTCAGAAAAAGAGTTTGATTTTCGAACGGTTCGACCCAAGGCGTGCTTGGTGACCTCCTGTTGTTACCTGTTGTGTCCCTGTTCCAGTAGCAAGCCGACGGCAAGGAGCGTAGGCACATTCGATGAGCAATTCCTGTTATTGGCAGCCTGCTGCACTGCTGCCCCGAAAACCGTACCCTACAGCTCTCCCAGCGAAACAAAAACTATCTCAGCTGCATCATGTGTGCATCATGGTTGTGACACGCGATTCGACATGGAGTACATACGAGCACATTCGAAGGGCTTTCATTAGGAGGGGCCTCATGGCGAACAGCCCCGTCTCTCAATGCTCGCCAACGCAGCGAACACGCGAGGTCATCCAGCGACACCGCGACTAGGATAGTGTGGTGGTCCGTAAGCAGAGCTGGTAGAGGCGCTGTACGACAGCAGTAGTCTACGGCATAGCTTTGCGATTGTTCGATTTGCAATCCATCGTTTTAGCAAGTACCAGGATAGAAAACACGACGACTTGCCCTGCTGTGATACGAATGACGCGACGAAACAGGCCCGGCATTCGTACTATCAATAGGCTATTCAAGACCAACATCGACCTGGTACACCTTCAGCTCGTGCTTGTGTGCGCCTTCCTCCTGGTACAAGGCGAAGGCAAAGTGGATGAGGGGGCGGATAAGGCCGTGAGGGGCCTAAATATCGAAGGGTCGGAGGCAGCCGCGCTCGCAGACCTCAAGGCTAAATTTGAACACCTGTCGAACAAACTTGAAGGCTTGACGGTGAGTTCCTTTTCGATTTTCGGATCATCACATGTGACATGTGCGGGTGGCACATTGTGCCACACTGCAATAGGTACAGCCTGTTTCTGCTCTGGGCGGAGAGTAGAGCTGTAGGCTATTGGTTTGCGGGGTAGCAGCGGTGCACCAGGCTGATAACAACAAGTCCCTGCTGTAATATGTGTGTCGTACAACCGACAGCAACAGCAGACACATGAAGCAAAGCAGTAGTCCAAGTTTAAGACACATGTTTATAATGAGGCGGGCGGGCGCGAAGCGCGAGCCTTTTTTTTTTGGTTGGGTTTTCAAAGGAACCAGTGGGGAAAAAAACTCTTCATCACGGATCGAACCAGCGTAGGATGCCTTCCTTTTAGTTTCTCTGTGTGTGAGTATGTCTCTGTGATTCAACTTTTTTGGGGGCCACGTTTGTCCACCGCGTCCAACGCACACGCCACCATTGCCAGTCCCGGCGGGCTCTGTGCACGCACACACACTAACGAAACCTTCTCGTGTTGATGCGGTTGTAAGTCGTTCAGAGTTGGTCGAGCTAGGTGCAGCAACCTGTATAAGCACATGGCTGGGCCATGGTTTAAAAAAACAGAACCGTAAAATGTCATACTTCGAAGTCCCTGGTATCGGATTTTTGTTTTTCTAGTTCTACCGAACGAAGCCCAACTCTTACGAGTACTCGTAGGGAGAATGTGTCTATCCACAGCATAGTAGGTTTTGCAATCTGGGAGGTAGGACCTTTATGGGTGTTTTTGACTTGAAAATTGCGTAGCGCGGTCTGCACTGCGGAATCGTCGTCCGCAATTGAGAAATTTCCTGATTCGATGCAAACGCGGCGCAGCCGCGTTTATGGCCAGTTTTGGCCCGTTTTGACTGCGGTTTGGGGTCAGGGTTAGGGTTAGAGTCAGGGGTTAGGTTGGGTCTTCGCCCGTACCTTGATCCCAACACGAACGAAAATACATTAACAGCCTACCAACCTGAAGATCCTACCTCCCAGATTGTAATGGGACCTCCCACAGCAACGCTTGGGCCATGTCCTAAATACATGCTGCAGGTGGTATTGTCAGGCCTACCCTCCTACTGATGAGGGGACGGAGAAGCTCTTCTGCAGATGTCCTACAGCAGTACCCTTTTAGTAGTATATAGTAGTGGTGGCATCTGCTACGAGGAGCTCTCTGTTGGACACATGCCAAGCCAATTCTTATACAGTCGGAAACTAGGATTGAAAAAGCCGGTTTCCGATCGGTTATGTTTCCGACTGGATTGTGAACAGCTACCCTTCATATCGTCCGTCGGATCGAATATACAGTTTTTGTGCTTTTTCTGGAGAGGTTTGATGTAAAAGGGAGTGACTTTCAATAGATCGACTATTAACAGCTCCAAGAAAAAAGGTAGAGCAGGCGGAAGTCGGTTCGAAACTGCTTCGCCGTAATGCTCGTGGGGTGAGAGAGGTCTTCATCTTCCAGCAGCTGCGCCCAACCACACGTACATGCTGTTGTCTCGATTCTTCCTCGAGCAGCGTGTGAGCTTCAAACGCGGGGCGTTCTCCTCCATCTCGTCCTCGAGGCCATCGCGGCGCTGGATTTCTTCGAGAGTCGCCAAAGCTACAGCCAGCGCAGCAGTTGGAAAAAAGTCATCGATACCGCGCACTGCGGCCATCGGTTGCTGTCACGTGCTGCTGACGGGCGTAGATAAGGATGTGTCACGCTGACTCGCGCCGAGCAGCAGCAGAAGTGACAGCAGCCAAACCAGCGTCGCCGGTGTTGTGGTGTGCGGTCGTGTCGTATGTCGTGTTGTGAGGGTGTGTGATACTCGTACGAGTATGCGATGGGACTTTCTAACATTTCCGATGCATGAATCCGACTGGCGAGTAGGATCGAAAATCTCAGTTTTTTCGACTGTCTGGTCCAGTTGGAAATCATAATCGAAAAATCTTGGATTGAAAAAGCGCTTTTTCAACTGCATAAGAATGCCAGTTTTTGTCTCCGATCGGAAACCGGATTTTTCAATCCATGTTTCCGACTGCCTAAGAACTGGCCTCAGGTGCAGATTTTTCGTCTTCAAATTATGCCAAATTTCGAGTTGGGGAACCAGGAGACGCACAACAAAATCGAGCACGTGTGCGGGTTCCAGGGTTAGACCGACAAGCCGAGCGTACAGCGACGCTGACCCTGGTCTCGTGTACCATGCTGCTGCTGCTGCTGCTGTTGTTGCTGCCGCCGCCACGTCTGCTGCTGCTGACGTTTTTTTTCTTGAAAGAATGAACCCAAACGTCACGGATACATACGACCGCGTACGTATATATTTGTTCGTATTGGTTCAGCGCAACAACCCCTATTCTCCCAGCATGGTGCATCGCTTGACTACTGCAGGTACTTAGGTCGCGCCTCATTACCACCAATTGCTACTGTAGTATCTCCTCGAGGGCTGTACGTACTCATTATTCAAGAGCCTCGGGGGGTAGATGGTAGGGCAGCTCACCTAGTGCCCCGCATGAAACATACTTTCACGCTCTCGACTGTCAACTCAATGCAGCGAGAGTGGACACCTTTCCTGGTTCGTTGTTTCTATGGGTATTACCTGGTACTGTACTATATACTAGCTGGTACCTGGTACGGTGTACCACGGGTACATCAGTATATCGATGTCAAAACTGCTGCATGGAGTTCTTTTTACAGCAGTCCCTATACGTATGTATATAAACGTAGTACATACAAGGTACATAATACTGGTATACCTGGAAATAACTGCAAGCACTCCTAATTGACCTGTTATACGTGCTCGGGGTCGTTCAAAGGACTACTGCTGTACATCTATAGTGTTCGGCCTCATGGGGTTCATAAGTGCAATGATGCGTCTATGACTGGCGCCTGCAGCGGGAGCAGAGCTCTACAGTAGATATAGTCTGCGTAGAGCTCTATTAATACTGCAGATTTATACGGTTACGTAATATTCCGCGTCTTGTTTTGCTAGGCACCACGTAAGACTACTGTAATTTTTCGGTTATGTTTTCGCGATTGGAAACACGAGATGATCAATGTTCGGACTGACAGGTCGGCCTGCGGTTCGAGCAAGAAAGAAAAAAACAGTAGCTTATTTCGTGATACCTGGTTTTGATATGTTTTCCCCTTTAGAACATGGAGAAGAACAACCCCAGCTCACAGCGTACGTGTATCCGGCCACGGCGAGTGAAGTACCGCATTTAGTCGTACGGATTTAACGTCGACGTAAAAACATTACACAATTCGCGTCAACCAGTATGTACCGATATTCAATAGCGGTGGCTGGTGTAGCATCGTCGACCAATAATAATGGTCAGCGATGCTGTTCGTGGGCACGGCGGTGAGGGTGGCGGACGCTGCACCAAGCAACCTCACGCGATGCACGATCGTTCGCTGGCTGCTCTTCTTGTGCTAACCGTGTTGTGAGACGTCAGTTCATAGCGCTCCGGGGCTCGAGCAACGCCGAGGGAGATCTGCTGATCTCTGCACTGCCGTAAGATTGAATTGGCGTGAGAGGAGTTGGTGGAAACGTCGGTTTTCACCTCGAGAATTTGACGGTAAAGCTTCACTCCTTTGATTTTGCCGCCGCGTTGTCCGTGGAGAGGACTGGAGCACTCACTAACACGCGATATATATTACATATGGGTTGGGTTGGCGTCGGTTGGCAACGACACTGTAAAACATGCCACTACGTGAGCTAGACATCCAGGGTACCGTTTTTTTTTGTTTTTTTTTTTGGCGGTCGCCCACAGCTGGTCGTCGAGTTAGATCATTTGTGCGAAGTAAAGAACCTTTACTCTGCATAAGGGAATTGATCGTATCACGTGGTGTTCAAGGTAAGGCACCCAAGAGGCAGTTACATATTGCTCCCATTGCTGTCTCTGGAAGTGGCCACACCGGAAATGAAACTAACTCATTGAAGCTGTCATCCATATGCAAGTCCGCCTCACGAGCGGTTCTTAGTAAGATGCAGCTCACCCTTCATGCGACTCGCCGGACACCTCACGGCGCTTCGCGCTTGGTGCAAGCAATGTCCGCCTGGTCGGTGAAAACCCGACATGCTCCGTCCCGGCATTGTAGGGATGCGAGGGTCTATGGTCATACGACTACGGCCATGCATGAGATCGAGTACATCTCTTCTATCGAGTACACCCCCCCCCTGCCCCCTGGCCGTGTCTTTTGCTTGTTCTTCCGCTCATCCTGTTGGTGGGCGAAACCTTGTCTCAGCACGACGTGGAGGTCTTCTTAGATGCCGTGCGAGAGGATCAACAATCGCAAGAGGACCCTGAGCTTCGCTCTTCTCCCGAAAAGGAAGCAGGGTCGCCGATCGTTTCTGTCGGAGAGGAACAAGGCAACTACCAGGACGACGCAAACCGAGACATCGAACCGAATGACGCAGCGCCAACCATCGAGTCCCAGCGAGGGGAGGGAGATAACGCAAGCGGAGAGAATCCAGGGAGCGGTGGCAGTTGGGAAGGCGGGGAATGGGTCAGAGCGGACCGTGGGTTCAGACCGGTGTGGTTGATTGTTCTGACTTTCGTACACGAGGCATGGCTGTGCCTGCAGCACGCCAACGTCTTGCTGAACCCGTTATGCCAGAGGTTGGACAGGGGCTACGGCGTTGCGCTGGTGAGGAAATACGCTAGAATGTTCTTGGGGGTATTTTTCGAGACTTTGTTGTCAGATTTTGTGAGATGGGTGGTCCTCACACGTTCGTGTGCGTAGTCCGTATGGAAGTGTGTGGCGTGGTACTACATACACTTGTCGGCGGGCGTGATCATATATCCATGCGTGTAGTTTTGTCGTGGGAGCACGGGAGGCAGCTCGACGGTGAGACGAGCACGTCAATAGCAAATGCAACTCGCGAACGTTCGGGACAGTGAAGCGCGCCAACATCTTCGCCCTGAACACGCAAGTCGAATGCAACACACGAGCATTACAGCCCCGCCACCCACCTCCCTTAACTGGAAGCCCAAAATCTGTGCAGCAGCCGGTTGGTACACCAGCTTTTGGGGAGCTACTCGACGTGAAACGAACCGACCACCAGGCTATCCTCGTAGACGATATACTCATGTCGAAAGCCTTCCCGTCAATCCCACCGACGTCCGAATTGTTTTAACCTAACCTCCGCTTCCCGTTTTCGGTGCCGCCGCTCCCGCTTATATGTGCGCCACTGTTCCAGCTGAAGCGAAGGCTATACTGGGTGATCGCGTCTGTGCTGGCGGCATATTGGGCGCGGGAAATAGTGTCCATGTGGCTAGCTTTGCCTTACGCTTCGGAGCTTGCGTTCAAAATGGTGATTGCGTCCAGCGTGTACCACGTGGGAAAAATCACGCTCATCTCGGTGGACGCCAGGCGTGGGTGAGAAAACTAAACCCCGACGTGTTCCGTCCGCTTTGCTGAGAGGTGGAAAGTCCTGCCACTGCAGCCGAAAAAAACGACGTGTCTCGCTTCTTCCCAGAGTCCGGCTTTTTTGGGTGAGACGTAAGGAAAAGCGACTTGTCGTGGTTGTAGTGTCCGGCATGCGATAGCACGCCTTCTGCGTCATACTCGTATTGTTTGTTCTTCTGGCAAGCCGTGGCTAAGAATGAAATGCAGGTTTCGTATGGCGCTTGCATCGCCCAGCGAAAGGAGGAAGCCACTAACACCTGCCTACCCACCCTACCGCTCACGGTGCTGTGTTTCTGTATGAAGGTGGTCGCCGACACTGGGCATTATGCGACTGCTCATCGACCACTGGCACCTATCTTCCTTGAAGGATGCACTCCTCTGCATCAAGAGGGTGACGTTACAGGTGCTTATGGCGTTACTTCGGGCTGCTCGACTTGGCTGTGGGGTCAGCATGTTTGCAACAATGTTAAAAGCGTCCTGCCACAGCATCCGTACAAAGCAGATCGAGGCAATGACCAGCCCGTGTGACGTTGGCTGTGCTTCTTCGCGACCCATTATTCGTCGTTCGATGGCACCTTTTTTGCACAGTCGGTGCAACAAATGGCAACCAGCTATGCCCCTCAACGCCAAACAAATCGCAGAGGTAGAAAACGCGGATGTGTAAATCCCTGGTGTCGTGTCCACTATCAGCGGGTACAGCTGAAGACGGGAAGCACCTACTTTCTTGACGATCTCTTCAATCCGTCGACGCATAGTGGTCCCGAAAGCCATGTGTGTTCTTGTAAACCTCTTGTGTTTCTCCCGGCACAGTTATATCGATTCGTCCGCGTACATGTATGTGCCTTTGACGCATCCCACGCGAACTGCCGATACCTAGGATAAGCCTCTGCAACCATGTTTGCGGAATTGTTCCAGGCCTTCGACACTGCAACGCACGCTCTCCTTGTTCGCGACATGGTGCGCTGGGACGAAGAGGCGGCGGGAACAGAGCTTGGGCTTCGCCGCACGCTGATCGTCGTCGCGATCGTGTGGGCGGTGCATGCCATCGCGAACTTGGTGAGCCCAAGACAAAGTGGATATAGCACGTGGTTCAGTGCAGTGTAGGAACGACATTTCGCAGGTTTCAATAGTGTGTTGCCCGATGCACCCACATCAGTAGCGTTGGTCGATGAACAGCGTGGTTGTACACCAGTAGCTCGCGTTTTGATGTTTGTCTTGTTTTAGGAAGGACGCTATTAACAGTGGCACTTCTCATTTTGACACGATAAAGCATGGTTCTAGTGTGGATTGCTTTCCATGCAAACACCTCCATCGAGTAGCTGACCACCGTTTCTGGACGAATACACCGTTTCTACTGTCAGAACTGCAATGACGTCTGCTTCAGATAGCGCGGTGGGGTAGGGGGATTTCGAAGTTGTCCCCCATGTAGTGAAAGTGGTTCAAGTCGACCGGCGCACTGTCCCACCCGATTTTCTCCGTTTTCTGTGCATTTTCTTTGCTGTTTCTCGTCTGTCAGGCTACGAAAATGTCTACAGCCACTCTGGTCGTCGAAGTCGCCAAAGGCGCTGTTGGGAAGTGGGGAACCACGGGTGGCGAGCTCAGGCGGAAACAGTTGGGTGAAAGAGAGGTGAGCGATACTGGTGTCCTTTTTGTGCATCTCATGTGATACGTGTGTAGCTGGCTCGATGTACGTGCATCAAGATCCAACCCTTACGCGTGCAGTGTCCCAGGGATCAATCACTACCATGCTCAAGACCATGCCGCTCTACATTTTGCGTGGTAATTACTGTCTTTTAATCGGGAATTTGTGCTGCAGATTCACTCTAGGCGCGACACTCGTAAGCTCGATTTTTTTTAAGTCCTCAAGCTGAGCTATGTGTACTACGGTAGCTTCATACCTCACGTGTGCTCGCTTAGGCGGTTCGGCCCGGGGGGGTGAACAGCTAGCTGTTGTTGTGCATATGACAAAATACCGCTGATCGCGCGTTTCACATATCGAATGTCTGGACATGGCACTATTCGGACTCTGATGCGAACCCCCTGAAAAAACGGCCTCATAAATTTTGTAGCAGCTGATGTGTTTTCCACCTGCGTACGTGCACGAGAGTTCCCTTATGCTCGCCAAGGACATCATTCTGCCACACCCTCATCTGCCGCATCGTCACGTGCGGTTCATAAAGTGTTCCCCTTTCCCTCGAAACACTCCTAACTGTTTCGCAGGTGGGGACTAGGGTATTCGGTACCCTGGACGGTGGAAGCGCGGAGTTTGCGTGCACGGTGAACTGCTCCCATGGCCACATGCCTTGCGAAGTTTGCCATCTGCTCACGAGGGACCGGCCTCCCACCCCGGCTGCTCCTCCGCGATGGCAGAAGCGCGTTGACTAGGCACGACATTTTAGCTGTCCGTTCGCACGGAGATTGAACGGAGAGGTTCACGCACGACTATCACGAAGTTCGCTTGTTCGCGATACCTTGTGACCGGTGGTTCTGCTTGAGACATGACGGGGCTAAGGTTGCGGGGTCTCTAGCTACCGCGAAGCCTTCGTGTCGCCCCTATAGCTTATAGCTGTGATGAAAGCTACGGTATTTATAGTACATGATGCCTGGTGACGAACTCTTTGGAGCTCGCTTTCGTCGAGGGTTGTTGTATCTCGTAGGATTTGTTGCGAAGACTTCCCACGTCTGGCTCGCCCACATATCTGCCCTGAATTGAGCATCAGAGGATCACCCCCACCAAGTCAGTCTCGGCGTGCTTTACATGGGCAAAGTCTCTTGCATGAGACAGTCCGTGGCGTATGTTTTTTAATAGAGTTTCACCTACCGCCTGACCGAAAGGGATGGGTAGGTCAATTGTCTGTGTGTTCCGTGCGGGGCGCGATATATTTTACTTTTTTTTACGAAGTTTGAAGTTTTTCTGTGACGGTAGACAACAGAGCCAGCTGTATGTGTAGCTGGGGTATATTGTCAAGGCCTACATGAGCAACAATAAGCGGAATGGGCGCCAACCAGAACGTGCTTTTCTTCCTCTCAGCACCAGTCTGCCGTTCTGCAGGAACATCGCCACTCATCGTAGGCCACGAGTACAGAGCCACTGAAGGAAAAGTGGATGGGTGGGTTGAATGATAGTCGCGTGGGGTGAGTGGGCGGGGAAGGAAGTTCATGGGAACGAGGTACAGAACATGACTGTTATTTCTTGCGTGTTTGATGAGGTCATGATGCACATGTGAAACGCACTGTGAGCTAGCCTCGGGCACAGTTTGTTACAGCTGTCGCGAGTTTCGGTTCCGGCCGGTAATTTTCTGTTCTACGACGATATTCAGGCTACCAACACCGTCCCAAACGTCGTCTATAGTCTCGCGACATGTGCGTCTTGCTCGATAGCTGGACCGGTAACCAGACCCCTGTCGTTCATTACAACGATTTATCGAGGATAAGCGTTTCATGACGGTCATGTTTGAACTCGACGATCCCACTCAAACTAGTGTAGAGCAGCGAAACCAAACACGATCGCTGGTGCGGTTCTAAACACATACGGGCGCACCGCAAAAAATTGCTGTAACCAGTCTCACACGAAAAACATTGCGTCAAGTCTAAGGCCATGGACGACCTCGTCCACCCCCTATCCCCGGGTTTCCGAGTCACTCTACTCTCTTTTTCCGGTCCAACTACAATACTTAGGCCTCTATTTTAACACGCTGCATTTGGACCTTTGGCGGGTGCGCGCCTTAGCAGGAAGCGGTGTATCAGCTCATCGTTGAATCTACAGCAGCTTGTGAGTATCTCCAGATTGGCCGTCCGCACTTTCTCAACGATCTAAACTCGACTTTGAGGTGTTGCAGTGATCGAAATTGGTCAAAGTTTGGGAGGCACAAAGCGAGACAAGAAGCAAAGAAACAACCCCTAGCCGAAAGTTTGCACTCCACTTACGGGCAGCCACAGCTCCTCAAAAGCAACCACAACAATCCAAACAAAGCCACGCTTCTTTTGGGTTGTGTGAGGGCTTCGGGTGAACCAGAGATCAGTCGTAGAAAGCCAAAAACAACTCACGTGGTATTTTCGTGAACTCGAAGTTGCAAGCCAGCCAAGAAAGAGCCAGCAGCTCCAAATGTTCGCAAAATCAGAAAATAAATATTTTGTGTGCGCGTCGGGGCCTAGTATCTTACCATGGCCACAGTTATGAATCAGCTCGTGCACCGCATACGGTTGAACGATGTCAAGCCCGAGCTCACCATCAAGCGGGGAAGAAGAAAGATAGAAAGTACCAAGTATATCAATTATTGTGGTCACAGCAAGGGGGGCTATCTTCCCCTCACCCCGGGACCCTGTCAAGGAATCCAAATATATTTTATGCGCTTGCCAGTGCAGCAGACGTTGCTTCTTGCTGAAGCCCCTGGAGTCCCTTCGCTAGATCCTGCACTGGGTTGGCGGAGGATACGTTGTCGCTGCTCCTGGGCTCCTTGTCCTGGGCTTGCGTTTTTTCTCCTTCCTCTCTACCTTCGCTTGTGCACGGATTACGATGGCATGCTCCCCGGCGACTGCGAGCGCCTCGTCCACGTGTTCCTGGATGGCTTGTTGTTCTTCTATGGAAAGCGCCGCAAAGGAGGATAGATCCATGACTCACCCTGCGCCCGAGCTACCGCTACTTAGATGTCAAGACGCTAGCGTTATGGGTCAAGTCGTGCACCGGGTGCGGTTGAATGAGGTCAAGCCCGAGCGCGCCACCAGGCGGGAGAGAAGGAGACAGAAGGTATCAATCACTATTGTGAGAGTAAGCGGACCTATTCCCCTCATCCCGGGTGTAAAGGGATTCGGATATACTTTGTATGCATCCATCCCGGGACACACAAAACTAAACGCGATCTCCGTAAAGAAATTGCAACTACACAGATCACACCAATCAGCAAAATCAGATTATGGTACGAGAAAATCCCACACACAGCACCGATGAAAAAATGGCATTCACCAAAGATCGCCGTGAATAATTTCCTCAGGGATCCTAAGAATCGTGAAGCTCACTTATCCGAAAACAATGCGGACAGGAAAACTCCGATCCCGTGAGAGGTGGTAGATGGTTGGAGTATATACAGGGCAAAAAGGCGCAAAAGAAAACTGGATTCTTGTATTATAGATACTTCTGAAACCGAGGAGCAATGCATCATGTTTTCGAATGCCTTATCCTATTTTCAAGTTTTTCACCAGGTACACATTTTGGCGAAACGCCTACTCGTGCCTGCTCGAGAAGATATCCTTGAGATTTCCGCCTTGGCCTTAGGAGCGTCCCAATCGTCGCAACGTAACATGCTGAGCTATACCTGGCTGGTCGGCATTCTTATGACAACATCTGTGGCTTGCCCTGCTCGACTCCCATTGTGCGATGCTGCGATATTTTCAACGTGGCAGCTGTTCCGTAGGGGATCGAAGACATTCGCCCCAAAAAGAGAAAAGGCCTTACGCGACTAGTTTGATGTAATTTCCACTCGTTGGCGTCACCCAACCAGAAATGAATTGTGTCGGGGGAGCCATATTCACCGCTAGCATCCACTACAGAAGACCAACTAGGCATGTTCACTCGTCGCAAAAAGCGCACACGAGCATTGCCTAATTACGATTGATGCGTCGAGACTCACACCAGGCAATACTTGTTTTTGGCAATAGCCCCGACAGTTCATAACCGTAGTGCTATGAAGGTCGAGGTTGGATTCTGATCTCAGGGGTCGATTCGTATCTTCGGAACGCCGAAGCTGCGGTAGATTCCACCTACATTATCGTCTGCAAGCGTCTTCGGTATGGTGATAGGTCCACGCAAAACATGTGAGCCAAACCTTTGTATTACCGTCAACAAACGTAACGCCTAATCGCATTCAGAAGCACATTCCAACGGGAAGACGCCATCATCTTAGGGGGGGTTACTCCGACCTTAGTATCCTCCGCAAAACAGCTACAGTCTGCCACTGAGTCCGACCACAGCAGGCAACGAGGGTCGACGTGTGTGCACATATATGTACATTCGACCTTAGTTGCAGTACAGATATTCCCTCAGGATTACCGCTTTCTCTCGGAAACCACCACCCGTCTTTCGAGTAATAGACGACGATAACGCTTGATATCAAGTCCCACGGTATTTTACCGGTGGCACGTCTCTAAAGTAGACGGTTTTCGTCTCTGTCTGAGCGTAGCAGCGGTTAGATAATTTTGCTGCCCACACAACCTGTCGCAGATTTGTATGTAGTGTGTCACGTGACTGATCAGCTCTGCCGTCGATGGCCCCCTCAGTCAGTCTGCCACCTCTTCCCAACGTCGCCTTTTCTAGCAAGCCGGGACGGCAAATGGCTAACGGAGAATTGCTAAACACGATTTTTGGTGCGATGCCAACAGTCAATGTATATCAACCAATTTGTGGATACTTCTCACCGGCAGCCGATAGGGCAAGCTCTGATCGCTAATAGCGGTGTCGTCGAGGCCAAGCTCTGAGCAGACCATCGTCATCAATCACTGCCGACCGTATGCACAATAGGGACGGCGTTTCGCAGCGATTTCAACACCCGCCTAGCCATGTACGTTGGCATAGTTGATCGAATTGAAGATGAAATTCTCCGCGAGGTACGGCTTTCAGCTTCTCCATTCTATTTCGAACGTTGCCACGAGCAACAATGCATACGAGCTTGAACATGCTTCATTCGTTGGATGTATGCATACATCATCCAATCGGCCTTCCTGTGACATCTTTCAGCACCATCAACCGTTTCTTCACTAAAACGCGATGGAGTCTACACTGCCGCGCAGATAGGTTGAAATTGGATACAGACATGACTGACCTCTTGAAGATATGTCACTCCAAGGTATAACATTCCACTCGACTGCAAAGGCATCGTGACACGCTGGGCATTGGGAGTAAAGAGCCACTTCACCACCCAAGCGTCGCCTTTAAATCAAGAAGAATACTTGTGGCGCAAGGTTGAAGACGTCAGCGCCCTGCTAATGATTGTGGGACAACTTTCGCTCCATCATCTACCTACAATACTACAAGGCAGTGTGCCACATTGAAAGTCAACGGATACTCATGTTTGCCAATCAGCACGCGCCACGACTGCTATAAATAAACGTCAAGGTCTCCTTCCTTTAAAGAAACTAGGCGTAAGTTTTCGTCGAACACACCCCCCCGGATACAACGAGGCGCCTTCACCGGTCTTCAGCACATCAATCATAAACGAGTCGAGCGAACGCGAAGCTCGAGCCTTTTTTTCTCGGTTTGACAAGGGCAAAAATATTATTTATAACGAATCGTACGAGAGAAAGATGCCTTGTTTTGGGTTTCTCTGCAAGTGTGTGTCATGTGTGTGCGATTCAACATTTTTTCGGCCACGTTCGTCCACCGTGCATTCTACACACACGGCACCAATAACAGCCGCGGCGGGCTTCGTGTACGCACACTAACGAAACCTTCTCGTGCCGGTGCGGTTGCAAGTCGTTCAGAATTGGTCGAGCTAGGTGCGGCAACGTGTGTAGGCGCATGGCTGGGTCATGGTTCAAAAGCGTATCATGATGGTATTTGTCTTTTGAGTTCTACCTAACGAAACCCAACCTTACGAGCACTCGCAGGCAGAATGTACCTGTCCACAGCAACGTTCGGGCCGTGTCCTTGAGACGTTCTGCAGGTGATATTATCAGGCCCACCCTCCTACTGATGAGGGGACGGAGAAGCAGGCGAAGCTCTATTGTAGATGTCGTACAGCAGTAGTAGTGGTGGCACCTGACAGAACGGTTTTTGTTTCTTTACTTTTACCTTAGGGCGAAACCCAGTACTCGTAGGCAGATTGTGCCTGTTCACAGCAACGTTCGGGCCGTGTCCCGAAGACATGCTGCAGGTGGTATTGTCAGGCCTACCTTTCTACTGATGAGGAGACGGAGAAGCAGGAAAAGCTCTGCTGTAGATGTTGTACAGCAGTAATAGTGGTGGCATGTGCTACGAGAAGGCGTGTTGGACACATGTCAGGTTGAAGATTTTTCGTCTTCAAATTATGCCGATTTTCGAGTTGGGAACCAGGAAACCCACATCAAAATCGAGTACGTGTACAAAGGGTTACTAGACCGACAAGCCGGGCGTACAGCGACGCTGACCCTGGCCTCGTGTGTCCTACTGCTACTGCTGCTGCTGCAATTTTGATCAATGCTCTGGGGCGCGACAGGTCTTACGCACTTCGGCGAGGTGTACAGTACCGTACTCATGATGAAGTTTAGAAGGACTCTCGTATGGTATTATATCGAGGATTGAACGAGGATTCACCTCGGACGTCGGTCGGGGCCGAAATGACAGTTACATTCAGGACATGAATATCCCCCAACAAAACATGTCTTCTATCATATACGTATTCCACGTGTTCCACGGCAAAAAACAGGGCGATAATCACAGCTCACAGCTATACTCCGAGTATGCTCAACAGCCCCCCTGCTCGGTGTGCGGCATAAGATAGCCTTCACATACACAACAAAGGGAAAAAACCACGTGTGAAACCTTCTGACCAGACAAAAACTAAATACGAAACCCAAAACCAAATCAATCAAGCAAAATCAAATCAAATCCTATAACAGCCCTCCCCCCTATATTATATATGGGTTGGGTTGGCGTCGGTTGGCAACGACACTGTAAAACATGCCGCTCACTACGGGAGCTAGACATCCAGGGTACCGCTTTTTTTTTTTTTTTTTTTTTTTTGGCGGTCGCCCACAGCTGGTCGTCTAGTTAGATCATTTGTGCGAAGTAAAGAACCTTTACTCTGCATAAGGGAATTGATCGTATCACGTACTGATCAAGGTACGGCACCCAAGAGGCAGTTACATAGTACTCCCATTGCTGTCTCTGGAAGTGGCCACACCGGAAAATAAACTAACTCATTGAAGCTGTCATCCATATGCAAGTCCGCCTCACAAGCGGTTCTTCGTAGGATGCAGCTCACCCTTCATGCGACTCGCCGGACACCTCACGGCGCTTCGCGCTTGGTGCAAGCAATGTCTGCCTGGTCGGTGAAACCCGACATGCTCCGTCCCGGCATTGTAGGGATGCGAGGGTCTATGGTCATACGACTACGGCCATGCATGAGATCGAGTACATCTCTCCTATCGAGTACACCCCCCCCCCCTGTTGTTGGAAACCGCCATTGTTGAACGTCAATGTTATAAGGATTACCCTGGGCTGGGTAATCGATCGATCTTTCACTCTTACAGTTCAGTAGGTTGCACCCTCACATTAAACGTCGTCCAGGTCACGGGTTCGAACCTCACTTCGAACGTTTCTTTTATCGAAACACTTGCGCGTGCATCCCTAAAAACGCATCTCCCGGGTTCGTCAGGTAATGAAAAGAAGCGGGTAGGTCAGTGTACCGACGTATACATACGGTTCCAACGCCCCAAAGATCCCACCGTTCAGAGGGGGGGAGAGTGTTATAAGGATTACCCTGGCTTGGGTAGTCGATCGATCTTTTACCCCTATAGCTCAGTAGGAAACACCTTCACATCACTATGTCGTCACCGATGCCAGGTAAAACGGGTCGTCACCAACGCCAGGTAAAACGGCAATTTATCAATTACACAATCTCAGCACCAAAAGCACACTCGTGAGAACTGCCAAATGTAAAACTGCAATTATTCAACCACTGTATCTTCCTTCTACATTTCTTCATGAATACAAGGATTTCCTTCGGAGTGTGGGAGTAAGATGGAGTCGCTTCCTGTACGACTTCGTTTGGTTGAGATTGGGGTAATGACGTAAAGAGAGTCAACCAAATGAAGTTGTATTTGTGCCTTTTGGTCCGGGGCAGTAGTGGCATGGCGGCGATGATATATTGAATAAAGGGGGGTTCGGTACGGGGGGGAAGGCAGCAGTGCCCGCAACAACAATTGTTATGGAAATCGTACAGCAGTTGTTGGGCGGCCGCGATTTCGATATCTACCTCTTATAGTAGAAATTCCTTCGGAGACGTCGTGTTGAATGACAATGACGACGGTGACGCAAGAAATGAAGGCCCACATCAATATGGCTGAATACTTGTTTGTGTATCTCGTCTGCATGAATTCGGAAAATAAATAATTTACTCTATTTCCAGTACGAAATACAAACGTTGGAATTTTTAATTGTTGTGTTGTGTGTTTTGATCAGATTGCATCCTCGAATCGGAAAATAAATAAAAACTAAAACACAAATACCAAGGTAATAATATTACCCACCCCCAAAAATTACTAGTACGCAATTAATGCAGGGGGATTCGAATTCACGTGTCTGTGTCTGCGCTCGTCCGTCGACCGCCTACCGTCAACATATTTTTACATCGTCCCAGGTATATTTTAGGCTAATCCTTTTGCGGTTGTCGATTTAAAAAAAAAACTGAACCTTTTATCTTGGATTTGAGTTTCAGGTAGGAGCGGCTATCTTGCTCAGTTTTGACTCTTCGATTCTGACTCGAGCTTTGGGAATCCAATTTTTTACTCGACTTTCTGAATAAAAAATGAATTTGTTAGTGTGGAAAAAACTGTATTGGAATTAGGGCAGAAATGATCGACCTGAAAATATTGTGGAAATAGTATCTTCGAATCAGTGCGGGTTAATTCATCACAATCTAGCGTCGGGGGATCCACCCCCGCTCCCGGGGAGAGAGTGAGTCGTCACCGGGGGAGCGCCTCTGCGCGCCCCCCGCTCGCCGACTTCGTCATCGGCCCCCGCTCTTTTTCGGGGTCACCGAGGGCGTTGTTACATGTAGACCACAGCAACAATAGCGAAAACAAAGCTGAAGAGCCGAAACTGTATTGTTAATAATAGTAAACTATGAGTGAAACACTTCAAACCTATCCGCTAAATTGGAGCCAGAAGGTGTACGTATATCATACAGGAGGAGCACATATGTTAGGAGACATGTCCAGCAAGGCAAAACATGTCCTGTCAAAGGCCCGAGGGTTCCACACGAACACTTGGTAGTTTCGTGTAAGTCAATCAAGGCATCTCAAGACAAAGTTGCTGTCTGTCAACGGCTGAAAGTGATGTCTCCTGACATCGTTTCTGCAGAGAGCTAAAACAGCAATCAGTGCGTGAGAACCAACAACAAATCGAACGCGAAAAAATAATGAAAAATATGTATTCTGGCAACTCTCGCACGGCTAAACATTAGTGACAATAATACGTAAGTAAACGTACCACATGTGTTACGATACTGCTTTGTATGAGGTTGAAAACCCGGTAATTACCTGGGTTCAGGCACTGAGAACGTATTTGTAGTACTTGGCAGGCCTATCTTAGATTCCAGAGACGCACGAGCTTGGTCTCAGTCTCCGCGTGCACGAAAGGAATAAAACTGCCCTTCTTCTATAGCTAAGCAAGCAACACACGTGAGTATCAACGATTACCGACTTAAAAGGCAGACCTGTCCAGGGACACAAAGTGTCCCGCAAGCTTGATCTTAACAAGTGGCGTCGTTTTCCTGGACTTTAGGAAGTGTTTTTTTTTCTGCTCGATGTGTTTCTGGTTTGTTTTCTTTTTTTTTGGGCTGGTGGGGATGTGTTTTTGCGTATTTTGTCCTGCCTACCCCACCCGCTCAGTGTCGGGACTGGTCTGGGTAATCGGCCGCTCATTTGCGCCCAGGGCGCGTTTTCAGAGTTGTGGGCTGGGTTTAGGTGCTTCTTGCCGTCTTCCGTGTTATTTTTCTTTTCGTTTCCGTATTAACTTTTCGCTTTTCCATGCACCTTCCTCGCCTCCCCCCCCCGTGCGGGCAGCATGGCGATGGCTTTCATTGACGATTTCTTCCTGCCCCTTAAGGCTAGGTCTTCCCTTCATTTTTTTTGCGTACTTTCCCGGCTTCGTTGCCTCGCCGTTCAGAGGTGTGGGAGTGGGTTTTGAGGAGCCGCATCTTCGACTCAAGTTCTAGTTCGTGGAATCGGGGTTTCCACGAATTTCCCATAATTCTGCGTATACGTCTCATCAAAGTGGGCTAGTGTTATGATACTGCTATGTATGAGGTTGAAAGCCCGGTAATTACCTGGGTTCAGGCACTGGGAACGTATTTGTAGTATTTGAAAGGCCTATCTTAAATGGAAAACCAGGGTTTTTTTCCAGAGACGCACGAGCTTGGTCTCAGTCTCCGCGTGCACGAAAGGCATAAAACTGCTCTTCTTCTATCGCTAAGCAAACAACACACGTGAGTACCAATGATTACCGTCTTAAAAGGCAGACTTGTCCAGGGATACAAAGTGTCCCGCAAGCTTGATCTTAACACATGCATAATATAATAAGAAAGATAGAACACAAAAAACACCTAACACAACAACAACCTGGAAAGCAGCAAGAAGAAATACAGATACACCAATACAGTAGCAGCAGACCAGCAGCAGCCGCAGGCAGAGAGCAGAGCAGGACCTCTAATTATGGATTCCCCTTTCTCTCCTACTCTTGCTTTCCTCAACCATACAGCAGTAATATGGTGTTTTGCTCTGTCCTCATGTCGTGTGTCATAAAGAACTACTACAGCAGTATAGTTAAATTTACTAGGGAAGATACATACAGCAGCAGTAATAGTATAAATAGTACGTACTGGTACGTTTTTTGTTTGCTGTCACAGCTGTCAAGACCCAGCAGCTGTCTGTGGTGACGGAATGCGGACAAATCGTGACATATTGGTGACTCGGAAGTACATATGGGCTAGTCGTGCCGTGCGTACGTCACCTCAAGTGTTGAGCGAAAAACCCGCCTGCTGAAGGCTAGTCGTGCTGAGAGCCTGTTGATGCATCCCTCGTGTCTCGAGGCACACGCGACGCCTAGGCACGAAAGCGGCGACCGCGCTCCTTGCTACCCCCCCTCTACCCGCCAGCATCCGCTGACACCCGCGACGGTACCGGGTTCGCCCGCGTAACCGTGCTCGGAGTACAGGCACGCATACGAAACGAAAGAAGAAAAAAGGAAAGAAGGACTGAAAGTACGACGAGAAATGGAGAAAACAAAGACCCGCTGGAAAGGTCTGGCAAGTAATAAAGGGAGGCGATTTCCAAGTGGGAGCTCTCAGAGGCCAGGGATATACCAACCGAGCACGCTCAGAGATCGAGATCTAAGTAAGTAGTTCTATGTAGAAACATGTACGTATGCACGTACGAATACAGAGTTTATCCACAAGGATTTCAACCTAGGGACCGCACACGCATACGCAGAGAAAAAACTGAAAAAACAGTGAACGTATGGAGCTATGGGCTAAATTGACACACGACACGAAATTGGAACGTGGAAGTGAGGGGACGGGGATTTTTTTTTCTTCCACAATTTTTCGGTTTAATTTTCATTGTTTTTGCTGTGTTGCTATGTCGTGATGTGCTTTATCTTTCGTACATACGAATACAGACGCAGAGCATATCGAAAGAAGAAAATAGGTGCCCTACCTGGGGTATGTACGTATGAACGATATGTGAGGGCGCGTAGCGGAAAAAACCGCCCGCGACGCGAAGCATATGTGGCGTCCGAGCTGTTTTCTCCTGAAACATGGCGGCGGGAGGCATTATCAAGTCGCCAGTTTGCACAGTGCAACTACAGGGGTCATGAAAAAAATAATATTCAATCATGGACCTCTGTCCGCTTCGCATAATTTGATGTACTTTTCCTTCCTGAGCGAGCGTAGCGGGCGGCGTAGGCAGCCCGCGGAGCGAAGCGCCTTGTACATACATACGCCGAACTCACTTTTTCTTTTCTGGGTGTACGATGTGCTTCAGTTAGTTGTTATGATGTGTACTCTGTTGTTTTCTATGGTCACAGGAGTCATATTACAGCACCATGGACACACGGCGTTTCGTCTGCACCACCCCGCGCCGAGGTGGTCTCAGGTTTGGCACGGCAGAATAGTCTCGTGCCGAGCAGGCGGCTCAGCGAGAATGGTCGAGAAGCTTCGAAGCTGTCAACGGGGGGGGGGCGCCAGAATAAATACTCTTGGTGTTCCCGCCGTGGCAAAATAAACGAAGCCTGGTGACTCTCTGCAGGTCCAAGAGGAGCCCGTGTTACCTATACCCGAAAACAAAACAAATCAGATTTTGGAGGCCACACGCTTAAAGCGTACGCGTATTTTAAAAAAATGGATTTCACGGACAAAACACCGCTCGCGGCGTGCGTTGTTTACTTGGTTTTAGTATTACCTTATTTTGACCCCAATGGATCAGGTGTACCTGACTTTAGCCACAGCCCAATGTAAATCTCCTTCAGGTAGAACAACGAAAACTCCGAATGCTTCCACGTTTACATCAATGTCAGGAATATCCATCTGTCACGTCAAATTACTTATCATTCGGACGTGATACTAAATGTCTCCTCCAGTTAGCATGTTCTCTGTTGTCCTAAATCATTCTCCAATCAAACAATGGCATATCACTTATATTCATTCATTTCGATTCAACACAAACCTACTCCTCCATTCCATCAAATACAACATATACAAATATCATCAAATCCACCCGAAGTTCAGGACAAAGTTGCAGTGGAACCGGAATGCCTCCACGCTCAACGGCTTCGTCGAGAAATCAACATGTTGCCATGCCGGCCGCACGTGCGTAATTGATATTGTTCCATTTGTAACCAGCTCCCTCAGGAAGTGATGGCGTATATCGATGTGCTTCGAGTTCGAGTTGGCCACAGGGTTTTGCGCGAGTTGCACAGCACCCTCGTTATCCTCGAACACTGGTGGCACACACGGTGTCCCCACTGCCGGCAACATAAAACACCAAACCCGCTGCAGAAATAACAGTTCCTTCATAGTCTTCGCCGTTGCAACGCATTCTGCTGCAGTGGTGGAAAGCGTAATGCACCCCTGAGTTCTAGAAAAGCATTGCACACAAGCATCGATATTGCGCTGGGCCCAGGAGAGATACACTGGATGACAGCACTAGGTGTTCTGGCGTATGTTAAGGGAACGAGTGGGTACGGTATTACTTTCCAGAGAGGTTTGATGACTGGGTTGCTGATCCAGGTGTTTGCCGATGCAGACTATGCGAGCAAGGCAACTGATAGGAGATCGGTTTCGGGGGGAGTGATAATGTGCGGGGGTGCTTGTGTGCAATGGTTTTCTAGAACTCAGGAGTGCGTTACGCTTTCCACCACTGAATCAGAATACGTTGCAATGGTGGAGACTACGAAGGAAGTGTTATTTCTGCACACTTGCTTCTGAGTTCTAGAAAACTAAAAATAACACTCCCTTCATAGTCTCCGCCATTGCAAGGTAATTCTGCTTCAGCGGTGGAAAGCACATTTCTGAGTTCCAGAAAACCATTGCACACAAGCACTCCCAACAGTGTGCAGAAATGCCACTTCCTTCATAGTCTCCGCCATTGCAACGTATTCTGATTCAGTGGTGGAAAGCGTAACGCACTTCTGAGTTCTAGAAAATCATTGCACACAAGCACCCCCACGCGTTATCACTGCCTCCGAAATCGATCTCCTTTCAGTTGCCTTGCTCGCATTAGTCTACATCGGCAAACACCTGCATCAGCAACCAAGCCATCAAACCTCTCTGGAAAGTAATACCGCATCCATTCATTCCCTTAACATATGCCACAATACCTAGTTCTGTCATCCAGTGTATCTCTCTGGGCCCAGCGCAATACTTTGCAACCGCCCGTACTACATTCGCCATGTCTTGCCTTGTTTGAGTGGCCAGCCACATCAAACTACCAATCAGCTAACGAAAAGGCCAAGTTATCACGGGCTCATCCTGACTGAATTCGTCCAACTTTATGCCTACAGGCATTGGAATGCTCTTCTTGTCAACTACATCGAACTTTACCATGAACGAATCGGCGACAGTCTTCTGCGAAATCTTCAGCGAGCCGTTTGGCCGGTCCCTGGTAAATTGACGTCCACCGTACCAACGCAGCTCACCAAGATTCTTCACAGCAGGTATCATCCGACCCAAATCTTCGCAGAAATAATCACATCGACCCTTGCGTCCAACAGCAAATATATCATCTGCGTGAATTACCGTAGTAAGAGAAACACGCCCCTCTTCCACCAAACGAAAAACACAGACAATCGCAGGGCATTACTGGAAACACAGTTTCGTCAAACAAGCAGTCTAGTGAGTGTGCCACGATCTCGACGCCTGCTTCAAACCGTACAGACTCTTATTCCATCGCAAACAAACTCCCACAGCTCTGCGGTATTCGCATGAAAACATCCTCTTTCAAGCTGGAGTCAACGAGCGCCTGCTGCACATTGAAATGGCACACATCCAAATCCAAAACACACGCAATCGCAGTCAACAAAATGTACACAAGTGCGTCGAAACGATACGGGCTAGGGGCCGCGGTAAGAGCGATATATATCTCGCAAATATGTAAAGAGCTGCGGAGGACCGGTCGGAGCGACCTCGGCGACAACCGTGTCGATTCACCCAGACCTTGACGAACGGATGGTGCAGGAGTCATTGCATGAGACGAAGCGGAAGAAGGAAGGAAACGTAGAGCAAAGGGCGTATGCGCACGGCCGAATCGCCAGCGGCGAACGTGGAATGATGGGTGGTGACGACGGGGGCAAGGCTGGGGACGGCACCGAAAGAGAGGATGGGGGTAATTACGGCAGCAGCATCATCAGCAGTCTCAGCAGCAGCAGGAACAGGAGCATCACCTGCGGCATGGAACGGCCTGGAGTGATGGTAGCCAACAGAAGTGGCAACCGGGGTTGCGCGAGTCTGGCCGTAGTGTCCATGGTAGAGACCAAACAGGACTAACGGCACATTGCGGACTTCGAGGCAAATCTGAGCATGTATTTGTTGGTCAATCGGCTGTAGCGATCTCTGATCGAAGTGCAAGGATGTGCGATAGCGGTGCGAGTGATCGCATGACAGGAGAAGCTACAAACGTATTCAATCGCAAGGCGCCCTTTAAGAGTCAGCAATGGGTCACGATTGGTGATGCTACAGTCAAGAAGGTTCTTTTCGTATAGACTTGGAACTTCAAGTTGCTCTGTGATACCGACGTAGGCGTACAATAGCCGCGAGTAAACGCAGTGGACGGCCTTGCAATCAACCTATTCTCCCTGAACGCAGTTCAGGCTAAGCATGCCATCACACTAAATTCGACTGGAGTGCACCTCTTGGGAGGCAACATCACTTTCCCACGTGGTTTTTCCCTTCTTTGTATGCATGCGAATGGCTATCCCATGCCGTACACAGAGCAGGGGGGATGTTGAGTATGCTCGGAGCACAGATGTGAGCTGTGAGAGTAACGCACTGACATGTGCGGTGGAATACGTGGAATAGGTATGTGGTAGAAGGCATGTTTTAAGGTAGGGGATATTTATGCCCTGAAGTAAATTATCAATTCGGCCCCGACCGACGTCCGAGGTGAACCCTCGTTCTCTCCTCGATATAATACAAGACGAGAGTCCTTCCAATCTTCATCATGGGTGTTGTTTACCTCGCCTAGTTGCGTAAGACATGTCACGCCGCAGAGCATCGATCACGCTGACATGTACGTCGAGACTCTGTGGGCTGGAGGCTGCAGTTAGAGCGATCCTCATCTCTCAAAGATGGCGAAAACCCTGGAAGAGACGATGGCAGAAATGCAGGCTTGGATGGACGAACAATCCTGCTTGCCGCACGAAACGACCGCAGCACTTGAACGAGAGAGGGCATCTCGCAGAGGCGAGAGAATGGAGGCCGGGAGAGAACCTGGAAGCCCCACCACCACCACGTCCGATAGAGTGCTGGACTCTCTCCTGAACCAGTTCGTCGAACAACTGCAGCTGCAGAGCAACGGAGGAGCTATTGAAGCGACCTCTTCGTCAACAACCGTGCCACCATCGGAGCCTCAGGCTCGCCCAGACACGTTATTTCGGGCTAATATCCCTAAGTTTGACGGTGGCTCGTCGCAAGGTTTCGTTGGGATACAGTTATTTCCCACAGTATCCAAACCAAACTACTACAGTATCCAAACAAAACCTTGCGACGGTTCACCTCCAAACGTAGTGATATTAGCCCGTAATAATGTGTCTGGGCGAGCCTGAGACTCCGATGGTGGCAGGGTTGTTGACGAAGAGGCCGCTCCAACAGCTCTTCCGAAAAGATGAACTCCAGTCAAGTCTAATGTAATGGCATGCTTAGTTTGTACTGCGTGAAGTGAAAAGCAAGCCCGTCAACTACATATACTAGGGGCAAATGCACGCCTACATCTGTGTCACCGTGCAGCTTCAAATGTAAGCTCCCCACGTACAGAACATTCTTGGCTCTGCCATCACCGATCATTACCCATTTTGTCCCTTAGAGGGCGCCTCTCGGTTAAACACATGTTCAGAGTCTCCGGTATTGGTCCCCCCCTCGATCTCCCCGATCCCCCCCACGCCCCCTGTTGCTAACAGCGGGGTGGCCGTTGCAGTACTGGCCCCGAGCAAACGGAATGATTGATCGGTACGCGCCCCGTCTTTGAGATAGACGCTAGCGCCTTGCACGTCATTATTGTCGTTGCCTTCGAAATAGATTCGTTGGCATCGGCGTGGGTCACGGGCATAGTCGATGCTCTGGGGCGTGACAGGTCTTACGCAGTTAGGCGAGGTGAACAGTATTCATGATGAAGGTTGGAAGGGCCCTCGTGTCGTACTATGTCGAGGAGTGAACGAGGGTTCACCTCGGACGTCGGTCGGGGCCAAAATGACATCCAGGGCATAAATATCCCCTACCTTTAACATGCCTTCTACCATATACGTATTCCACGTGATCCACCGCATATAACAGTGCGGTACTCACAGCTCACAGCTGTACTCCGAGCATACTTGACATATTTCGCTTCCGGAGAAGCTCTGCTGAAGATGTCGTACAGCAGCAGTAGTGGTAGTACCCTCGACAAAATATGCCAGTTGCAGATTTTTCGTCTTCAAGTTAGCAGGGTTCTTCACTATTTGACCTTGTCGTGGGCATGCCGTGGCATTGCCATGGTACCGCCCATTGCATACCACCACGGCATCCCATGGTGTGGCATAGCGTTCCATGGCACGCGGTTGGGGTTGCCATGACATGCCATGGGTAGTACCATGGCAACCCCCGCGGCTACCGCCACGGCACTCCATGGCAACCCCACGGCATGTCATGGCAACCCCCACGGCACCCCAATGTCCACGGCACCTAGGTTAGGGTTGGGGTTGGGGTTAGGGTTAGGGTTAGGGTCCCATGGTATGCCGTGGCGGTCCGTGGAAGGTTCCGTGGTATGCCGTGCAAAATGCCGTGGAAGGTTTTCCCGCAGATTGTGCCACGGCATGCCACGGCATGTCGCGAAAAAAGACAATAATGCACATACTGCTGCTGCTGATGGCGATCTTTTGATTCTTAAAATAATGAACCCAAGCGTCACGAATACATACGACCGCGTACATCGATGTTAGTTCGTGTTGGTTCAGCACAACACTTCGTATTCGCCCAGCATGATGCATCGCAGATATGACTACTGCAGGTACTGAGGTTGCGCCTCGTTACCACCAAATACTATTAGAGCCACAAAACGTACCAATTCCACGAGTCGTGTTTTTTGGTTGATTTTACGTGCTTTAGGACGTTTTAATGCTTAAATTTACCACGAGAAGGCGTCGATCCATCTACGGAAACCTCGACCCTAGCCCAGGCTAAAGGCTCGACCCAAAAGTGCTACTGCTGTACGAGGTGATGTTTTTGGAACTTCATCCGGTACGTTTTATGGGTCAAGATTACGGTGAAGGTTACTCGTACAGCACTTGAATCTTCAACCCGAATATCCATGCGTGCATGATGTGTCTACGTACGTACTGCTGTACACAGCACTACTTGGTGAGTAAAGTGAAGACCACCAGCCGTGTCGAGTATGCTATCTATACCTTGGACAATGAAGGCGCTAGAGGGGATTTTTTCGCTCCATCAGAAGCGGCCCCGGTTTCTACGATCAACATATATATATACTGCTGGGGGGAGAGGGGGGGTATGCACGCGAGCGCCTGCTTTTACAGATAAGGTTATCCCCAACGGCGGAAGGGACGACTTACTTACGATATTATTAATACCTGGTATTAGATAATGTAATCAAATGACTCGCGCACACTGATGACTGTTGTATGCCTGCAAGACGAAGAACCAAGTGCATGGCTTTCAGGTATCGTTTAATCCATCAGGCAGCAGGGACGCCTGACCGACTCAACGTTCAAACCGGTGCTTTGCTGTACTCTGCATATACACAAGGAGCCCGAGGTACTGTAATACCTGGGAGGTTGCCGCTGTACTCGTACTCTGCATGAGCAAACAGATTTAGAGCTCTCCATGCTCCACGCTCCCTCCAGACACTATACGTAGTCCTTTCGATGATGCGGAAACAACCGTAGACGCTTCGACCGCCAGTCTAAACACAGTCAAAGTGCTGTTGCTCTCTTATCCTGGTAAGTTTTTTCACGTGAGACCGCGGGAATACCTCGCGTGCCCGATCTACAGCGGTAGGTGATCACGAATCCCAGATCGGATTTGGTTTGGATCTGAATTTGGGAGTTGCAAAAAAAATACCCCTGCATTACGATGCGGGAGAAGGGTCATCTACCAAAAAAGGCGAAAAAACGAAAAAGCGACGGCGACAAAAAACGACAACCCGCCGGTCAGTCGCACCCGCACCGCTGCCTTGCCAGGAGGGACCGAAGAGGCTCGGACTGATCGCACCCTGCCTAGGTCGCTGATCGCAGTAACGGGGACATAAATATTCGCCCCGGGGGTTGAATACCTTGGTGTTGTCGTTTCGCTCTCGCGCTGTACACAATAGTCAGGTCTCACTGATTGTGGCCTGGTGTTTCTGCGGAGAAAAAAAAAGGAAGGAAGCGGAGGAAGCAGCTCTCCGCTATGGCTCGGCACTCTCCCACCGACTTTAACTTCGCCCACGAGCGGACCGAACCCGTCCACGGGGAACCTATCCAAGGCATGGACCTCGAGAACGACAGTGGTCCTTTCGTACCACAAGACGACAGCCTGGTAACTCCCCTGTTGCCGGTGGCGATCGATAGAAGCAACCGGGGTCATGCTTCAACAAAGGTCGCGGCCAACGACAAAGGATGGGCTATCGCCTTCAAGATGAACGTCGTGGTGACTGTGATTGCCGCAGTCTGGTTCGGCAAGATGGCGATAGACGCTGTGGTGAACGACTCCTTGTCTGGGGCGGGGCGCCGTCGCCTTCAGCTTCACGGGGGCTCCGGTAAGAGCTTCGGATTTTGTGTTTTCGGAGCATTTCACTCGTCATTTTTTTTTCATACCAAGACAGCACAGCAGCAGTACCAGTACTCGTACCAGATGTACGAACATAATGTCCTGCTTTAGCTACTATTCATAAATACATACCAGCAGTAGTAGAAGGGTCCTGCACCGTTCCCGTCATCGTTCCATAGGTCCCACAAGCTGGGGGCGCACCTTTTTTTTCCTCACCCGCCTTTTCTGCGCGCTGGTCAGCCTGCGCGCAACAGCAGTCTTCTTGTTCTCCTGAGCTGCCAGTTTGTGCGCTTGGGAAGTCGTGGCCTTGTCCGCCGATGCAGCAGCAGCAGCACCACCAGCAGCTCTGAGCAAAAAAACGGGAAAAATACCGCAGTACATCAGATGCATATGATACGTGTTTGTAAGGGCCGTTCCTAACGAACCGAAAAAAAATCACGATTCGTGATTTTTAGGCATGCCAAAAGATCACGATCCGTGACATTTCAATTCTAACGAAAAAAGCCGAAAAACGTCGCGTTTCGTGATATTTTCAAATAGTTAAAGTTCTGATATTTCAAACCCAACGTTTTTTTGGGGGTGTGGAGCAAACTCTCGAGAGTGGGGTACGGCCAGGCCGGGCTGGGCCGTCCGCACCTGGCCCAGCCCGTGACATATTCGAATTGCGGGCCGAAGCCTGACCCAGCCTACGAGATTCCAACTTCGCCGGCCGTCGGCCAAGCTCGTTCCGCGAGATTCCATCTCGCAGGCCCCGTCGGCCCGGCCTGGCCTGTGACATCCCCAGGTCATTTTCGCGTTTGTCTTCCAGCAGTGGCTCCTCCTGGAAATTCGAGGCCACAACCTCCTCGTTAGCCCGCGCCCAGCGGTGTCTTTGGGTAGCCGCCCGTTGTCCACAAGCGGCGTACGAAGCAGAGTCTGCCATGCCCCGATGCCAACCATCGGATACCGTTGGTGCACGTGGGTTGCGTAGTGCCTTGATCAGGCGTATTTTGAGACACGACAAATGTCACGAATCGTGATTTTGTTTTTTTAGGGAAAAGCTAAAAAAATTGGCGTCATGAATCGTGATTTTTTTTGTCGTGATTCACGACAAAAAAATCACGATTCACGACAAAAATCTCACGAATCGTGATTTTTTTTGTTCGTTAGGAGTGGCCCTAAGGCCAGATCTTATGCAATATTTTTTGAGTGATTGAAAAAGGCAGGAAGTCGGATTTTCCTGCGGCAAAAAGCCACACCAGATCGGTGCGCCATGTGCCGTCTTATGGTGTTTTTGGTTTTATTTCATGGGAGAACAAAAAAAAAAGAACAGAACCGAGATCTTGAAGTTTCCTTGAACTCTACGTACGTGGACCACGACACGAACGAGTCGTTCACGCCGGGTTGGGCGATCAACCTTCACCACCAGCTCCTCCAAGGAAGGAACGGAACGTGGAACCTCCTGGGGAGCTGCGTAAGGGGTCGCTGGACCAGCAAGGAGCTCTCGCTCTCGCGGAGCATGAGCTGCTTGCGGCCGTCGTAGTCAGAAACGAAGAACGTTAGATTGTTTTGATACTACTGTAGTCTCGTCCTATTCGTATCCAAAGTTGTTTTGCCTAGAGCAGCTGCAGTTGGGCGGCCGCAAGGGACGCGATGGTGGCCAAGGTATTGATGCCCTCTCTCTCCGTAGTGGCCGATGCACAAGTGCTGGAGCCCAGCTGTGTACAAGAGTAACCAAGCATGTAGCGTCGTGACCCATCATGAGCCCTGTCTGTAACCTATACAAAATTGTACAATGCCTCCGAGGTCTTGTGCAAAAGCAAATTTTATCACTTTCAGAGTTGATCAGAAAAGGCTGTAAAAAAAAATCACTTCCTGGAATTTCATGAGTGATA
This sequence comes from Macrocystis pyrifera, assembly GCA_031763025.1. NCBI lineage: Eukaryota > Phaeophyceae > Laminariales > Laminariaceae > Macrocystis > Macrocystis pyrifera. Next base: position 2,369,468 of record JASSKH010000035.1, on the reverse strand, counting down.
AAATCTCGGAGGAACATTTTTTCCACCAAACAGGCCCCATAAGACGTGATTTTGATAAAATCTGATCAGAAACGGGACTAGATACCCCGAAGCCTCCGTAAACAGCCATATAATCACCTCAAAAAAAATTGCATAAGATCTGGCCTAACAGATGACACAACAGCCGAGAATCATAAGCATGGAACGTGAAGGCACACGGCAGCATGTACTGGCAGAAGTAATCTACTGCTGTATACTGGCAGTATTAATATAGTAAGCTACTAATTGACCCAGCCACTATATTCGCCAATAGGTTTATCTTGCGTACGTCCAAGAAGCACGCCATATTATTCTGTAGAACGGAAAGCCACAGAATGTGTTGTACCCAACGTGTCACGGGAGGAGAGAGGAGAGACAGCAGTAGAAGTACACTGCTGCAATCCAGTACAAGTACGGTGGTTGATTTTGACATTATAATCGCTACGTACTTCTGACCAGGTCAGTCACTGCCCAGCCCTATAAAACGGCCTTTTCCGCCGATACAGCACAGCAATTCTGAAAAATACCAGAACTGGTACTACAGCTGCTGTATCTTGGTGAACTGGTAACACTTTTGTGCAATATGGAACACGCGCAGTCGCGTCGTATGAGTACAAGACTTCCCTTCCGGGAGTGGGGTGTGGGGTGACGCAAGCTGGCATGCCACAAGGGAAAAACTACCGATCGTCATAAGCGGTACTCGTAGTGTAAGTACCACGGCAGTAGCGTCAAGCCGTGCTCGTGTACACGGAGCCCAGTAAGTTGTACTCATTATGATGAAGACAAGAAAGGGGGCGCATTTGATTTTGCAATCTCTTCTTGAGTTAGTTGTAAAGCATGAAATATATTAACAGGTATACGAGCACACGAAAAAAATGCGAAAAAACAGGCATGTGCCAGGTATGGTAAACGAGCATGAAAACTACAATAATCCGTGCTCGCCGCAAGTCGTTTCCACAAGCGCACACAGCGCGTTCGATGTCCAGCGGGTGGATGCAAATGGCGCAGTGCTTTGGGAAATGGGCCCAAAGGCCAGTCCAGGCGCAGTCGCCGGTGTCGAAACGACTCACTAGACTGGCCTGTGGGTCAGGTTCGCCAAGCATCGCGCCATCGGTGCCTTTACCCGCTGGAAATCGAACGCGTGCGTGGGCCTTCAGGACTCCCGGTGAGCACGGGGGCGCGGGCGAGAGCGCAAGCACGAGGACGCGCCGCCCCCACCCTTTTTTCCATCGGCCGAGCCTGGCGGCGGCGAGATCGACCGAGCGACCGCATGGCGATACCGGGCTGCCTGGCAAAAACCAACCACGATACTACCTGGTACTTTGCATATCGATGAAAGCAGTAACCACTTTTTGTGTAAAATTCGCTGCTCAGGCTCTACTGCAATATCTCGCAAACTGAGCTTAACCTCGCCCCGCCAACTTCGCCCCGCCCTTGACCTGTCACCTCAACGCAGAAGATGAGGACGGGACCGACTTGTACTCCGTGGTATTCCACGGCTCGCTGCTCATCGGGGTTGCGGGAGTCGTCTGTGCCGGAGTGCTCTTTTCTCTCCTGCACTGCAGCCGCGGCGTCCTGATCACCGCTTTCGGCTTCAGCGCCGTCCTCTGGGCTGTTGCGACGATTATGTCGGCGCTGCACATGCCCCTCTTGTTCGTCATCATCTCCGCCACCATATTCGTAGTGATTGTCGTTGCGATCAAGAAGAAGTGGCACAGGATTGAGTTCGGCGCCGCCAACCTCCAGGTGCGTGGTTTTTATAGAAATTGTCTACAAAGACACCTCAGGTTTGAGATCGAGAATTTGGACGAAAATCCATATTTGCAAGCCGCCTGTGATACTACTTGTACTTCGATCGTGCGTGCGATGGGTTTTTATATGACTCCATGGAGGGTGTATCATAGGTGCGTGGTTTGTTGACTCGCTTCGGCATTGCGTCCATCCAACCACAACGTGCAATATTTTAGGGTGTGCTGTTCTTCGTTTCCCGGACGGCGACGACGATGGCAATGACCACATGGTAGTGATGATGGGAATGAATTCGTGATTTCATTGTTCACCCGGTGTCCGGAACACAATTGTCCTTTCCTTGATCGCCTCCCCCCCCCGCCCCCGCCGCGTCCACGCCTGTTCGCGCGCCCCTGCCCGCACAGGTTGCCGCCTTGGCCATCAAAGCCATGCCTTCGACCATCTGGTGCGCCGTGGGCATGAGCATGGTGCAGCTCATCTGGTGCCTTGTAGCGGGAATCGCCGCGTTGGGATCCTACGTGGCGCTCGAGACCGTCACCGCGCCGGACGGTGCTAGCTACCGCGCGATCGACTGCGTCAACAGTTATTTCGACGGACCTGATTCCTACAACCCCGTGACCCCAGCCGCGCCTGGGCCCGTGTGCATGTGCAACGGCAACAAGATTTCGGATGTAAGTTGCCGGTGTGTGTTGGCGAGACTGGACGGCATACGACCCACTCGTGTGCGCTTTGCGGTGACCAGTCGTGTGTGGAGTCCTGTGTAGAATAGAACAAATGGCGGCTATATGATTTCATCAGCGTCTAGTGTATGCGCTCGGGATGGTCGCCTTTTCGTTTCCGGGCTTCGGCAGAAGCGGTCGGGCTGGTGAGAGCGAATAGCGAGCATACAGCGAATTCATTTATTTATTTTGTGGGCTTTTATCATCGACTGCAACCCACAGACACCATCGCGAATGGTGAAAATGTTCCCTTGAACCTTTTCCCGTCGTTATGCAACCACGCGTTCCCCCCCTCCCCCACCTCCTGCCTGTCTTGTTTGCTACGCTTAACTTGTCAGGATGAATGCAACTTCAGCGGGCTCGGCATCCCCTTGGCGATCGTGTGGCTCACGAGCATGAGCTGGGGCTGCGTCGTGATCGGGAACGTTGTGGCGTGCACCGTGAACGGCTCCGTGGCTTCGTGGTGGTTCACGCCCAACGAGGACCCGTCGCCCGTGAAGGGAGCCTTCCACCGTGCCACCCACTGCTCTTTCGGGTGAGAATGGCAGAACCGCCGTGCCGACCCCCCGCTTTAACCTCTTTTCTACCACAATTTAGTATCATGTCTAATTCCAAGTAGGTTGTCCCCAAAAACGTGGATGCAGTAGTTGAGGGGTTCAGGCTTCGCTTAGTGATTCCTGCAGAAAAAAAAAAGTCGGCGTTGCTTACCAAAGCTGTCGGGCCCCGTTCCATGCAACGCTCATATCATGGCAGGCTGTTATTTTGTTGAAAAGGCGCCACATGAGCCGCTGGCAGTGCAAAACGGTAGCCGCTGGTGTTATCTCACGTTTGGTTGCATATTTCGTTTGGATTTCGTTTTTTTTTTTTTTTTTTGGCCCATGATTTTTCGTTGTCTCGCCTCTTCCCATGCTGTTACCGCTGCCCGCGCAGGTCCCTCTGCAAGGCCTCCGCGGTTCAAAAAGTAATGGCCCTTGTGCACGGGATGCTAAGGCGAATATTGCGCTTCGTGCCTTGCTCCTCGTTCATCCTGTCGTGGGCTGACAAGGCGGTGCGGTACATCCTCGCCTACGCCGTCTGCTTCATCGGCATCTACGGTCTCAGCTTCAACGAATGTAGGTCACGTTGTGGTGTGCTCACATGCTCTCTACCGTATCCCTCGATCGTTCTACGTTGCAGGCTCCGTCGCCCACGCCACCGATTTCCGCACTCCATGGTCCTCGCCCCGGTTCGAGGGGTATACCTTGTTGCCACCGCAACCTCGCCGTTCAAGTGAACCTTGTTAATTTTTTTTATGGTGTAGAAAATCGCCGATGGGGTTATGTTCTGCGTGTCCCACCGAGGATCTGGAGGTGTTGACATATTGCGGTCAACCCACTGAAAACCTTGCAGTTAGTTGACTTTGCGTCAGCGGCTATCGTTTTGCTTGTCTGACCAAAAACAAAAACTCGTGTACACTACGTATAGGAACATGTTGGCCGTGTTGCGTGTTCCTTATTATTCTTTAGTGGACATGGCAGCTTTTTGGTTTTTGATTTTTTTTTTTTTGTCTCCCCGTCCTCACCCGTGTACGCTCGCGATCACCGTCACCGTTTTACTGTCATTGGCGAACAGCTGGCCGTCGCGTCCTCGAACTGTTCAAGAGGCGCGGCTTGACCACGATCGCTAACGATGTCGTGGTGGACTTCGGGCTAGGCCTGCTCGCGTTCTCGGCCAGCTTCATTTACGTGCTCGTGGCCATGGCGGTGTTCATAGAGTCTGTCAAGGGCGTCAAAGATGTCGATGACGTAGAGCTGTTGTCGTCGCTCGGATGCTTCGTGTTCGGCTGGGTGGCGTGTCTGCTCTTCGTATTGACCTCGCTTGAGGTCTTCAGGTCCGGATTCAAGACCGTCTTCGTCTGCTTTGTGCATGTGGGTTGGTTTTGTTGAGGCCACGTGTTTTTTATCCGGTACTCGTACGTTTTCTAGTGCTCTTCGCTCCAAGCGCTGCACGGAACTTTCATGCTACTGTTTTTTAGTCCACAGTGGTTGAGTCGCCCACCGATGCAGCGGGGCACGTGAGACATGACCAACCAATGGCTGATGACGCAAAAGCGGATGTTTTTTTGCCGGATACACCTACTTTTTTGTCAGTCTGGTCTGGCTGTGTCTCTACATATGGCAATTGGTGGTGACCACGGCATCTGTGTTGTGCTATTCAGTATGCCAAGCCGTGTCACGTGGTTCAACTACTTGCGTTGTCGCACAGTAGCAGGATTTCTCCATGATGGCGCGTGGTGGCGTCAAACTGCACTAGCCTGAAGCTGGAATTTTTAGAAATACGGTGTCTTGCCTGGGGTGTTAACCCCTTTCTGCCAGGGCCGGGATGAAGTTGTTGCTGATTCTGGTGGCCCCGCATTGAGAGTGGAACGACTCATTTGATGCGACTCTCTCCCAAAAGTGGTGAAAAATGACACGGTGCCCACTTCTGTACACCGCACCTGGTAATATTATCGCTTGGCCTCCCTGTGTCCTCCTAACCTAGCAACCGCTGTTTTTTGTGTTGCTCTGTGTGCAGGACCCCGATGTTCTGGCCGAGAAGCACGACCCCCAGATTCACCAGGGGCTCAACGCAGCCTGGCTCAATATGCAGGCCGCCAGCAGGCCGACGGCATCTACTCAAGGCTACGCGCCTGTCCGCATCAACTGAAGGGCCCTTCGAAAACACCATCGTAGACATTGTCGTCGTGGGTCTTTTTTACCACCTGTGTCGGCCAGCGCCAACCCACGAATCGCCGGATCCTACCCGGCTACTGCGCGGCGTTACTTTTTAAGGAGTTTGAGAGGGGAAGGTTTGTCCATCGTGTAAATCTCGATGAGCTGCAGGCCCTTAACCCTCATGGTATATGCTCATACGAGGAACGACTTTGCATTTCCCTTTTTTTTTGGCGGCTCCACCATGTGGAACGATTAACTTTTTTTCTTGGGCCTGCTATTGTTTTTTCCTTTGGGGTATCATTATATTTCTCTACTGCAGGTGGGTTGGTTGATACGGGCTTGGGTGACCTTCGCTCAGTTTGTGGTGCTTCATCCTTGCCGTACAATATTTCAGCGTTGCATATGAATGAACCTGGGGCGCATGCTGACTTCAGTTTGGACGAGGTGTTGAGTGAGTAGTTAGGTGCCCTGATCAACAGCACGACTATGTTTTATCATTGCGAGATTATTCGGTATATGGCAAGTTTTGCACTTAGGTCGTAATTGTGTCCTGGAGACAAAATGTTCTAATGCCTGCGTCCTGTGGACTGTATCCTGCACGTCTGTGTGGGTTCTGGCGTTCGCCGACACAGAAGTTCACACCAGTCTTATGGGAGTTTTGTAGTCTGCTGCTGTCTCGGATAGGAAGGAAGGAAGGAGGGCTCGGCCCATGTTACCCGACTTCTTAATCTGAGTGCGCTCTCTAGCTGGGACGGGGTCTGTTTTCACGTATGCGTACTTGTCGGACTTGCAGTCATTCATGTTGATGAGCATGTGTGGTAGAGCTGTGATGACTGAACGGTCAGTGTATTATTTTCGATGGTCAGGTTCGAGACAGAACAGTAAAGTAGGCGTATTAATACCAGGTACCTGGTTTTTTTTATGGTAGACCAAAAAATGGGTTTCTGGCAAATGCCCCGGCGTGAAGCTCTTACGACCCGCTCCGTTTACCACTTTGATTTATACCTGGTAGCCGTTCTTCACCGCAGGCAGCCTGTTGTCCAGCCAATAATGTAATAATCGCACATATGTACTGTCGTCTTCGGGTTTTCACTAACATATCGCGCTAAATGCGGGAGCGAGCTTTATCCGCGAACAAAATGCATACATGTGTGGACCTTGACTCAGCAACACAGGCATTCGATGGCTTGGATTCGATCGATCGTGGAGAAAGGCCATCGTTGTACAAGCCTCTGCCACCTGTTTTCATGCCTTACCGCGCCTGCGGCGTAAAACTATCGAAGCACGGGTGGAGATGGATGGCGGTATTTAGTACATTTTCGCCGCAGGTGACGACAGTCACGAAACACGACCCGTGTCATCGAAGGTTGGGCGGAGGGGGTCCGACACATAACCCCAGCCCTTCAGAGTTCCATCTGCCTCACGCAAAAGACGGTGCCCGATTCAACGCCTTCCGGGGCTTGCTGGGATGTAACGACGGCGATGGTTGCAACGCGCTATTTATTTCGTTCCGAACTGGTGCAAGCCCTAAATTTCGTTTTCCACGAACGAATGCCGCTGGCGATATCTACTCGATCGTCACTTCGGTATCATTCTGACGGCCGTGAACAACGGAAGATGACGTATCATCGCCAGTTTTTTTTATGTTGGGGTGGCGGCGATAATGTGTCCCGACCAACCCAGGCAGAAACCTTCCCAGCAGACCTTTGCCTAGGAAGGATCGAATACACCGCGTTAAGGGCATTATCAAGTAGAATATAACGTCAAACATCGATCCTACACTGAAACCAAGTAGTTTTAAGGTAACTATGCAAATTAAACTTGTTTTCTTCATGAAAACCCAAAAGTTCATGTCGTTTTCGGGTGATAAATCCTGTTTTTTTGCACACGTTCTGTGAATCCTAGTCGACCTGCTGACGAACGGTGTGTGTGATTTTTTTGGTCGGGAAGCTGGGATGCCTTGAAGCCCTAGTATTGGAAAACTAAAAAACGACCAGATACCTGACGGAAAACACACACGCGCCGTTCGTCATCGAGATGACAGGGGGTCATAGAACATGTGTGCAAACATCCGGGAGAGATCTCCCAAAAACGGCGTGAAATTCCGACTGTTACCTTTTTTATTTGATTCATTCACCTTGAAGCAGCCTGTAGCAACGTCTGCTTGCTTCGCCTAGATACCCGGCATAGCCATAGAGAAACACGCTATTTAATTAAAGAAGCGTATAACGGCAGCCGCCGACGTAAACTCGACTAATCAAGGATTTTTCAGCCGACCACTCGCAATAAAAACCCACCAACCGAATCTATCTCCAATGGATACAAAGACAGACGAACACAGCCAACCAACCGTGCATCGTCTGTCTGGGTTGATCTCTGGCTAAACCCCACGCATGCGGATTAGAAGGCATTCTTCGTTCTGCCCCTCGCTGTCGTTGACGAACAAAAACGCCTCCTTCCTTGCGCTGACACCCTTCAAGGCTGCAAACCACAAGCGGAGGAAGCCCGTCCCGCCCCCTGCCACCTGCAAGTAGAGGCCGGGGAAGGGGCGTCGAAACGGATCGGGTTGACACATTACTGATTTTTTTGCATGATCACGTGTCGACGTTCAGCAATACAACCGGGGCGGTGGATTCCCTGCGTCCGGCTAGTCGGGTATAGACTTACGGTTCTTCGTTTTTCCTTGGTTTCGGTGTGTGGGAGGTAGCGTAGGTGCTCAGTGGGCCCAACACGGGGCGTTAAAAATGGAACGAAAAGTGAGGATCTGACGCCAACGAAAGAAAAAACGGTCGATGGGTAACTACCTGGAACTGCCGACCAGTAACGGTGCTCGCGGAACGGTCAGTCGCGCTGAGGCCCAAACTGCGGAGCAACCCGATGTTATATAATCGCCGATGGAGTACCTACGGTTTGCGACCTGCCGCTGCCGAGCATGGCTATACAGCGGGGGCTGCGGTTTTTAAAGAGGGGTAGAGGGGTGTGTGCAATATTATGAAGAAAACATCTCTTTAACACGACCCTATATAAAATCAAGCTATGATGCCAGAATGCTCGGCTGTCATGTTCCAGGGTGCGCGCTGTTTACGCCAACACGTGGAAGCAACACAACCCACCTCGAGGCTCTCATAACGCGGACGAAGGATCTTCGGGTCGCTAGAAGCAAGGCGGAAGAGCCTAGTCGAGCTCCACGGGTTGGCATACGCAATGCGCTTGTGACAAGCTCGGTCTCGCGGCAAATCAACCTCATAGGACTTGGTGACCACGGGAGGCATCGCCGTCGCTGTTGCTAGCCAGGCCCCGACGATTTCCATGGAATCCATGTCGACAAGGTGCACGTGGATCTTCCGGCTTCCGATTGAGAGCGGTCGGAAACGAACTCCCACCCTGAGATGAGAAGCACGAAAAAACAGTAGAAAAATTAAATGCTGGGGAGCGCAAACATATCAGCGGGATACGTCACGTCCTCTTACAGTAGAAAATCGGAACTGCAGTGGAGCGTTCTGGAAAGGTGATACTTTGAAGTAAGCGATGGACTCACAAACGGGCTCCACAGGGGCGTACGCAAAGCCATATTTCGTCATGGTGGCATAAAAAAACGCCTTCTTGCCAGCATAATCCACGACTCTTTCACGCTGTTGTGCACGACTGCAGAGGCCCCCCATGCCCTGCATGGCCAATGTAAATACCACAACAACACAAACGTACGAAGTCCACGCTTCACCTGTTGTAAGCCCCAGGGACGAGCTGAAAGGCGTTCGCTGGTTCGAATGATACCTCGGCAGGGGCCGACGAGAAAGCCTTAACCTTGCGAGTGTAGCGGTCGCCTCGAACGACGAGGTCAGCGGGGCTCTGTTGTCCAAGTAGAGAGTGTACGTCCATCCGCAACCTGGCTTGAACGATGACGTGCCACGTTTCGTATAACGAGCCTTGAAAGTGATCATTGTAAACCTGCGGAGAGCGTTGAACAGGTTGAGGGCGTGCATGGCGAGCATGGCTAGCATAGCAGTTTGGCCATAATCCCCAATGGCTAGTCGAAGGGCGACGCCAGTCTTCCATTTATGTGGCGACGCGTTACCCTGCTAGTTCTAGGTCTGCCTGCCCCTGCCCCCCGGTTGCGTTACCCTCAAGCGTCTAACCTTTTGGCAAACGTCCCCTATTAAACCTAGAACATGCCTCCGCTCACAGGGACGCTCCACTCGACTCACAAGTAAGTAGAAGCTTTTCTGGGAGGGGAACTGCCCGACCCTGCACTTCACGAGCACCTCCTGGACGTCGGCACAACCCCTGACTTCACTTTCCACCACAGCCCGTCGGGCCCACTCGATCACCACCCCACCCCCAGCATCATCATCGTCTCGATCCGGAGATGCCTCCCCGACGCAGTGAATGTACTTTGCGCTGCCGGTGCCGGACATGCCAAGCGGATCTCGAGAAACTCCGCCCGCACGGGTCGATGCTCTCACTCGTTTGGAGAAGTTAGCCCTGGGCTCTCCACCGGGGAGCAGCTGGATCGACCTGAGGTCGAGGGCACGAATCCGCGACACGATGTCAATGCGGAGCTCCTGAAACTCAATACGTATCTGGTGCCTGGTATCATTCTGATATATCAGGTCGTCCAGAAAAGTAGGGGCCATTTAGGTATTCATATTGATGGTCGAACGTTCCTTACATTTCGACAGAGTGGTGGCCCCCACGGCGAATGCGATTAATTCCAAGGTGGTGCTATCTATTGACAGCAGTAGTTGCGTACTAAGATAAGGGACCATGGTTGCCCGGGGGGGATATTTTAGTAACCCCCCCCCCCCTCCTAAAAGAGGATGAAAACGCCCAATAGTTGAAGATGGCTCTACTAGGAGTAAGAAAGGTGCTCCGTTTCGAAGGGGATGCGTGCTCAATGGTCAATGACTGAGGCAAGCAACAAACGGGTACGCCCCGGTCATACGACTACGGCCATGCATGACATGAGTGCCCCCCGCCCCCCTACCCCGCGTGGTATATGGTCACACGACTACGGCCGAGCACGACATAAGTACGCCCCCCTCCCGCACGTGATAATGTTCGCCCAAGACCAGAATTCCACGCCTTGGGTGGTATGTGTTGCCGTTTCTCAGAGGTAATAGAATCGCGACGGGGGGCTATTTCTTAGGGCAAGTACAAAGACTACCATAGTGCCGATTCATGTATAATTCTGGTGACAGCACGATTTTTATCCCTCGTGCTCAACAACCCAAGTGCTTTGGACAGCTCAGCAGTTCTCCCCCTGGTTAGGGTCTGCACCCGACAGTAACGCGAACCGAGACGTTTTCCGAGGCCATACCTTTTCAGGATCTCCCCCTCGTTTTGGAAGAATCGGAACGTCCTGTTGACCGCGAAGGGTCGTCGTTGCAAGTGTACCTGCATACGACCGAGCAAAACGCATCCACAATTTAATCATGCAGTGAATGGACGGTACGGAACACTTTTCAAGTTGTCGCCCGAAATACTTTGCACACCGGCCGCGCCATACAGTAGTAGAACAGATCGACTGGCCTGCACTATTACGGGGGACCATAGTAAATAGGACCTACGGCACACACAAAAAACTATATATTTCCCTATTATTACGAACAATATTTGGTCCTATTTACTATGGTCCCCCGTAATAGTTGATACCTGGTAATAAGGAGTCGGCGTCGTAAGTGCACACCATGTTGGCCTTAATACCTCGTGCGACAGGTTGAACCTGACCTTCCTCACGAACAAAAAATATTATCAACACCCAACTCGACGGCATGCCATCTACACGAATGAATGTTCTCCACGTGCGACTGACCAGAACCCTCGACCACGCGCTGCAGGGACCCACCCACCTGAACCACGCTGACAACATGTCCGTGAGAAGCCGACACGAACGCTACCGCCACAGACCGTTCCGCCATCCCCGCACCCCCCTCGCCCGTCGCGTTGTCTCCGCTACGCCCATCCCCTTCCAGTCCCCCTCTTCCAGCAGAACGCGTTCTTCGACGAGATGTAGATGTAAGGGGCGCCGGACGGCGGGGCTCGAGAGAGAGGAAGGCGAAGGGGATAAAGACGACTTCGTGGGCCATGAGGGTTACCTGGACGCCTCGCTGGGGGTGGATATCGAAAAATTCGGACTCGAGGGGAGTGTCGCCGATTTCTCCCACGCACGGAAGAACGTTCCTGAAGTTTTTGGAGGAATTGAAGTGAAACAGCGATGCACCGTAACAAAACCGAACGAAACAGGGTGCACTAAATATAGCGCGCAGGTTGGTGGGTGCTCCCATGAGGGCGATAGTACAATCGGCGAGACGGTTCCACGAGCGGAAGTGCTTAGTTTGACTAGGCAACAACCTCTATTTTTTCGTTTGGTGAGTACTTGAGAAATATTTGTTTTTCGTGCAAGCTCGAGAAAAAAATACTGTTGAGAGAAACTGCAATTCGTTCGCTGTCCGTTGTCGAAAGCCGAGGTGCTGGGCTTTAACTTAGCTACCTTCGTAGGTATGCCCACTCGGTGGTGCCAGTCACCACTCTAAGCTGGTGGTCGTCTAGGTTGATCCTGAAACGTTCTTCGTGGTTGAACGGGTTCCGAAGGGGGTGCTCGAAGAACAAAGGGCTGCGTCCACAAAAAACAGCAACGCACAGAAGAAGGGGTAAAACAAATATGCTTAGGGGGGTAGGGGTGAATTATGTGCGGGAAGAATCGTAAGAGGGCAGGACCCCTTTTGACCTTGACACTTCCGCCACCATTTAGGGTTAAAACATGTACTAAGGAGTGGACTTTCTCAAGCACACCCAAGCAATGCTGATATGTTCGGAACATGGCCTGCCCTGTCCGTACTACAGCAACACATGTTACGCGTTTTGTTTCCGGTCTAAAGTTGAACCCGAACCGTGACTTACGTCGCTTTGATCTGCGCTTCGTTGTTGCACGACCAGAACAATGTTTTACTCGTTGCAAACAGAGGCACCTGGCAAAGGCGAAGAAGAAGTTGTACTCGGTGGTGAGAGATGTAGCAAGGATGTGCCGCACCATCGACTTCTTCTGTCCTTCACGATACCTGCGCATGAGCAGAGAGGTCGATGCAATTGATCAAGATGGCAGATGGTTAAAGTTCGATAGCTGAACAGGCAACTGATCCTGTCGGCATTTTCCCGTGGTGAAACGGGTGGGCGCCGTGAACGCTGTATGGTGCGGGAAGATTTCAACGAAGGTATAGTGATACACTACTCGTAGTTCAAACGTGTTGGTTCGTTCGGTTACGACTGTGTACTTGTCATCCCCAGCTACGACAAGTTTTCGTCCTGAAGGCCGACGTGGGCGTGGTTTGAAGGCGTCAGTGAAGAAGAGGATGCACTACCTGCCGTTTTTTGCATACCACCGAACACGCGTAGCAGCTCACCATTGTATGAGTGCAAGGCTCTCGTCTCCTTCCTCGAATGCCGCAGCATTCCCTTCATCGCCCTTTGTCTCCCCGCCGCGTCCAACCCCGCCATCGAAGAGACTCCGCCTGCTCTGACGCATTCTCATGAGTCGTCGCTCCACCGGACCCTTTGCCCGCGCCAGCTGGCCCAGTTGCCTCCTTCGAACGGGGTCAGCGCCCCCGGTTAATTTCGCGAAATTGTTTGGGCGGCTGCCGGTGGACGTTGTGTATGGTGGCAGGCAAAGCCGTGAAAACGACAGACGATACAGTAAATACTCGGTTGAAATCGTTCGCTGAAAAAGTGCTGCGCAAATCAAAATCGATCGAACCAGAACTGCGGATACGAAGGGGCATTGAGGGAGCACGATTTTTTCCAGGAGTTTGGGCCACAGGGGGCTCCGATATCACAAAGTTTACACGTACCTACTATAGTACTGTAGATATAGCTGGGAACTGCATACGTACGCTGGGTGGAAACTTTCCCGCCCACACCCACAAAACGTGCCGGGCGACCTGTTTTTTTTAGGTGTATTCTCTGGCGGAGGGGAAAACAACAAAGCTTAAGCTCACTACATTTTGCACGTATACAGTGTGTGTGGTGTGTCGATTTAACTCGGTTGTACATCTTACACAACGATTGTCGCTGCACCCATCGGCTGTCAAGCTTTTCGTTTGCTTGCCACGGGCTAACAAGCCCGAAATAGGAAAAATAAGGTAGCGTCACACAGAGGGGAGCATACCCATACACACCACCCCCAAGTGCTTCACCCAGTGTTTCACCTCGAAGCAGAGCTCTCCAGGAGCCCTATACCCAGCTGCATCACCGCCTGCACGAAGTCAGACCGAAGCACGGAACCGGTCTGCTCCGGGTCGTACCGCCGGAAAACGCCTTCAACGTCTACGCCGAGTCTTGCCTGCACGGGTGGGCATCGAAAAAAATCACAATCTGCAGACAGTACAGCTCTGCCATAGCGCCGCAAGTACTACATATATTGACCTCGTCACGAACAACATATACTGGAGTGTGACTGTTAATTTTTTTAATGACACGCTGGAGGAAAACACAAAGCAACATGAGTATGCAGGCATATGAGGTAGACGGGGAATTAGGGTTGTGACGGCCTGCTAAACCCTTGGACCGCCAGCAGATGCACGTGGCTTGAAATGATGCACACAAAAATTACTTCGACGGGGAGGCAGGCGCAGGAGGTAATATGCGTAATAGCTTTGTCAGATCATCTCATTGCGACCGTATATCTTCTGATATTTCCTATATAGGTACGCAGGCGTTTTTCTACGGGCTAATATGAATGTGTAGATACAAGGCGAACATTCGGTTAAAGCCATGCCAGCCGAAACGAACTATGATTCCAGCAATGTGTGCGCGCTCTGACTGCAGTAGGTGCAGGTTAAAAACCCAATGCACAATCGTTGGCTCGACCGGAGGGGATCTACCGGCCCAAGTTGTAGGATTGACCCATAAGCTCCTTAGCAGGCGAGTGTGCCCAGCTTGGCTGAAAACTGGTGCACACCTGCTTCGCGACAACCCTGCGCAGCTTTTTTCTCCGCCGCTTTGGTGTCCGGATCGAGCGAAAATTCGTACGGCGCCTCATCGCTCTTTATCTGCGATACCCCGTCCTCGTTACCCTTTTCCTCTCCTGCGTTTGTTACTATAGCGAGAAAGCACAAAGAAATGGGGACCACGTTGCCTCACGGATAAAACATTAACGGCATGTATAGATAACTAGGAGTGATTTCCAAAGAGGGATAACTACTGGTCGCTAACGAACCAAACGTGTCTTGGAAATGATTGGTCAAAATAAACACTGAAGCACGGTCTTTTCTCTGGTTTTTAGTCCGTCGCTGAAAGCACTAGAGCGCGAGTTGGCAATGAAAACTGACGAGCAGAGTGATGCTTGCTGACTCCTATTTCATAAGTGTTATTTTATTTTCATCCCGTTTCTTTTCTTCGCCCTTCTTTCTCGCTCCCTGATGGACGTAACTCAGACCCGGCGTCATAAAGCGGGCTCTTCTCTCCCTTCCCCACTACGGTACGTGCCTCGCAATTTCGCCTCGAGAAGGGTTCAGCCCTTTCTTCCCTCGTCGACTCGCGTCGAGTTGCGCGTACCAACGCTATTAGCAGGCGCTCTCGGCAGTGGTGCGCGACAAAAATGTAAGCAGCTGGTCGCTCACGAACCAACCATGTCCTAGCACCATGTTATCAGGACACGAAACAATGCAGCACGGCACTTTTCCGGGTCTCCTTCCGTCGCTGAAAAGTGCGAGAACACGAGATGTCAAAACTCAATGAAATCGTGGAGTGGGGGGGAAAGCTTTGAATGAGCCCCTATTCGCGATGAAAATGAAGGCAAGCACCGGGGGGGAGACAAGGGGCACAACTCGTGACCACACCCTGTCAAGAAGGACATTGAAGGGAAAACTTCCCACGAGTTGAGCGGGAAGGTAAAGCGATCTCACGAAAACACACACGCACAAATGTCTCGCTGCGCACCGACTGGCCCAGACGCGCCACCTCCCAACGTGTTGGCCATTGTCGCACATCTAGAACGGTGCAATCACAAACATGGCACAAAACTACTGTGCCTGCCGAGCTTCGTGAAGAGGCTAATTGCTGAAAAAAGAAAGCGTTGGCTCTGAACGGGTGAGCGTGTGCACGGGCAGTGCATCTGGAACGGGTCAACTAGAGACGCTAACATCTACACACGCGGAGTATGTGGTAGTCTGCGCTCCCGGTGGTTTGGTAGATGGTCCTCGCGCCTACAAACTAAATTGTGCGGGTTCAATTATCATCGAGTGCACATACTCGTAGGGACTTAATCTGGCATCAAAACTGATAAGCGGAAAACGCGAGAGCGTGAGTTAACAACAGTCGACGGAAATCGAGGGGAGGTAGGAATGCTGAACCCTATGCGCTGTGAAGATGAAGGCATCTACCCGAGGCGAACAGGGGCAGCACCTGTGACTACAGCTTGCCCAGAAGATGGAAAGTAAAAGTAGTGATCAATAGCAATCAGTATCACTTAACTTAGCGTTGGCTGACTAGTCTAGCCAAAACAAATACGATCGCACCACGATGCTACTGCCTTTTCCATCACTGTGAGAGGTGTATGCTTATTAATAGTACATTGGGTTTTTTCCTGTCCTACCTGGCGCGGGAATTGGCTTCTGGCGCATTAGTCGGATGAACGCCACCAAATCCACTCCAGTGCTGTTAATCTTTCCACCGTCTTTCGATTCCTCTTCTTGCCGCCCCTTCTGAGGTCGGCTGGCGCGAGCTTCGGCATCAAGAACATCCAGTGCGTCGAGAACGTCGTCTCGACTAGCCTAGAGACAGCGAACCGAATCGGGGGACAATAGTTCGTCGTGTAGCTTCCTCGACGTATGCCTCAAACAAATATTGTATGTACGCCTACATCTGCGTGGTACTGAGGCTAACGCTTGTCGCCAGGTACAAGCAGCGGGGTACACAACTCAAGGGTTAGCCCTTCCTTGCGCCGTCACCGCGGCTGCTTCAAAATATTTTCTTCCTACCGGCACAAGCAATCACCGTCCTGAGAGGCCTCGTTGTTTTACGCAAACACTTCTCACATGCATGGGGCAAGTACGCCCCACCTTCAGACTCTATAATGCATTTTTAGTAGTTGAAGCTGCTCGGCACCGACATGAGACTATCTCACCTGCTCGAACACGCCCAGTTGGTCCAAACCCCGAAGCAACTTCCTGAGCGTGATAAAGCCGTCTCCGTCCTCGTCAAGACAAGCAAACGTCCTTTCCAAGGTTGCGCCTTTCGCTTCCGCTAGCCGCACCGCTCTCCGTAACGTTTCTCCAGCCGCGGAATTATCTTTCCCAAAGCCATGTTCGTGCTCTTCCGCACTCCGCGAGCCCTCACCTTTGTCATTGTTGCTGTTCATGGGATTGACTGCGTCGTGGGCTTTTCTCCCTGCATTTGATAGCTCATCAAACCACCATGTAATCTTAACGATACTAGCACCGTTTTGAGTGCCTGCGGTACTACTCATGCGGCCGTCGCGGAATCGGGACACGAGTGTCTCGACACCGCCCCGTCCGCGAAATGTTCCTCCTCTAGCGCCGAGGCTGCGAAGAGCGGCGATGAATTCTTCCACGGACAGGACGCCGTCGCTATCGACGTCGAACGACTCCAAGTGTCCCCGCACCCCGTGCCCATCACCGCCGCCGCTGGCTTGTTTGCTTTCACCGTGAGGCACTAGAACGAGAACCGCCATCAACTGCTGTAGTAGGGCTCTTTCGTTTTCGTCTCCCTCCTCGCTCGTGATTCCACCCACCGCGCTAGGCTCCAAGCCTTCACCAGCCGTCCACGAGCTCGCTCGCGAAATACCGCGACTATTTCTATTTTCACCCTCCGCAGGTGTACCCTCTCCTTTGCTTCCCGTGGATTCCGGCCGCGCCAATCGGTTGTGGTCGAGAGATGATGCATCGCGGCTGTGTTGTCGGGCCAGCGCCGCGCGTTCTTTCTTCGCGAGAAAGGCGTCACCGCCTTCCACGAAGGCTTCCAAGGCCGGCAGGGTCAAGAACATCTCCCTAGCGGGCACCATGTCCTGTGTAGAGGCCCGAGATTTTGGTGGGATTACACCTTCCGGGGCGGCGGCTGGGGGGTCGACCACGTCATCGTGCAGGAGACGAACAAAGCTTTTCACCTCTCCCACCTATACGGCGACAAGAACGTTGTTGTGGACGGCCAGGAGCGAATGTACGCGCGTGTATAGTGCATTCCTCGACAAGAAGACATAACGGCCGAGTTAAGGACGTGGCCTCGTATGGCATCTTCACACTCGTATATAATCTCGAAAGGTGACCAGCGTGTATAGCTCGATTGTGGTCCCAGCAACGTATGTTAAAAACGCCGGCATGTGAAACTTGTCAGATGCAAGTGGAAAATGCGCATATTTTCTCCAATGATGCTTCGATAGCAAGCGGCACTACCACTGATGTACCGCTCAAAAAGGACATGCGCGTATACTAATTGCAAAATATATTTTCACCACCACATTGGCGTCCGGGTTCGTCATAAGAACCCCTGCGGAGTATGCCTGCGAGTCGGTTGTTTCCTAGGTGCCCTTTGTTGTAGTCCTTGTTGATGCCCTTTCCGGGAGTCGTTTCAGACAAACTTTCCGCAGCCCCGTTTTAAGCTTAAAACCTTTTGTTGTCGTTCGGGGGTGTCATACCGGTACTGTGTGCTATATTCACTGTTATTGGTTTCAAATCCCACTTGAAGACAGGGCGGGACATCTCATTTCGTATTGCAGCATTATTTTTTAGAGAAATACGTATTGACATGTCTATCATCATACAAGCTCCTCCCCCTGATTTCCCACTCCGATTTATCCTTTGGTGACTACGTACGTCAATTGATACAATACACATGTTAAGGTCTTAGTCCGTTGAGCTAGGTACTGGTAACAAGGTCTATCGATCGCCTGCCCGATCTAACCCTTGAAACACTCTTCAGAACAGCGGTGTCCTTGGTCTTCGTATGGGGCCGTGGCTAGTCCGATATTCTTAACAATCTCTGGGGACTCAGGCAAAGTGTTATGTCAGATTCTTGACATGAGGAAATTCAATTTTCTTTAAAAAGCGCTTTCATGGTGGACGTGAGATTCGAAGTCACGGCCAACGACCCATGTCCTGCAGATAGACGCCAAATGTTAAGGTCTTGGTCCGTTGGGCTACTGGTGTGAGGTTAACCGATCGACTACCCAATCTAAGCCTCATGACAGACACCTACCGTGGTCCAGCGGAATTGCCCAATTTCTTTGAGCGCTAGGTAAAGCTGCTGGGCGGACACCCGCCCGCTCTTGTCAGCCCCGAAGCCGTCGAAAGACGCCGACAGGGGAGTTCCAAGCTCGTGTGCCTGAGAGGAGGAATGCCACGACCAAGCGAACCGCAGCATATTGTTAAAGACCATGTATGCTCTGTGCAGATGCTGACATTGATGACAACTTGTATTTCATTATATTTTATCCTCCGGCGGGTTGGTAAAAATGAAGTGTATCCCCTTTAGGTCTGCAGACCCGTTTCGGGGATAATCCGCTCCAATTCCATACATTTTGTCCCCCAAAACAGGACTGCAGTTTGTCGTCAAAGGGTTATTCCGTTTACTACTGCAAAAAATGACCCCACACTGAATCCAAGTATTTCTCCAAAAAAATGTAGATGCAGTTTTGAAGAGGATAAACTCACCATGCTTCCACATATACAATATGTGTCGTGCGTCAATTTACCCAACCCGCAGCTCAGTGATGGTGCCTCCTGTCCCCTGATACCAGGCCGACCGGTCAAGCACAAGGGCACTGCTTGTCGCTACGTATAGAGAGTGTTTGGTTTGCCACGAGCCAGCGCTACTGTTTAGTGGAGTTCATCTGGCACTTTCTGAGAGACCTGCACTCCCAACAATCTATCGGGTCGGGTTCCACCGCGAAGGTGTGCACCTTGTCGCTTCAACGTATGAAAGGTACTTTGTTGCGACCGCCGACGAAAGCAGTGTGTCTTAATTCTCCACTCGTAGCCCGAAACGTCAAGCATGTTGCCTTCACCAAGATCTTCAAACTTGTGCAGATTCACGAACCTTTTTCAGGATGAGTCGAAGCCTCTGAGCCAAGCCGCGGCCTGTACCCCCGCCACCACTCCGCTTGCCGCCTTTTCCGTATTCCTTCCCTAGGAAACGGAGGAATTTTGGAAGACTGACAGCACCGTCGCCGTCGGTACCGAAGCTTGATATCACCTGCTCATGTCGGCATTCAGTTGCCCGTCTCAGTACCTCGGTGGTTGGACTAAGAAGAGAAACGGTGGACTACCAAACCTCCTACTACCTCTATCTCGCAGTTTTTGTGAACACAGAGCCTGTATCTCTCTAGGATGGAGGGTCAGCACGAACGCTGGATTAGCTGGATGTTGATCGGCGGGAGGGACGGTTAGGTGCGAACAACACTCACACCTCTGACTGACAGCCGAACTACTCCTGCGACACCAGTACCGCGTTGCCTCGCCGAGGGGCTCTCAACGACCGATCCGGGAGAGGCTGAGTTAAACTGATCAACTTTGATTCATTTTTGCGCGGGTGTGTGTGCGGTGCGATCGTTGCAAGGCAACACATGGTGACACACGGGCTTGCGAACAGTATCGCCAGCATGCAAAAGAGTCACCTATCGCTTCCTGCATGGATGGGTGGAATTGACATGGTTGTGTTTGTGCAACAGCCGACCATCTCGCGATCTACCGCGCAGCAACACTTGCGTACGCCAGCCACGTCGATGGTTTATCCAAAACCAACTGCAGCATGTCATTGTTTTCCGGACCTGTTCAACCTCCTCTTCAGAAAACTCCTGGAAGACGCCCATCTCCCGCAGGCCTGTTGAGAAGCCCTGAGTAGTGATAGAGCCGCAGCCATCCTTGTCGAAGTGCTGGAAGGCTTCCTCCATGGAAACGCCCATCTTGGAGAGGAAATCAAGCGCGGCACAGATTAACCGGATCAAAATTGGCTTGGCGTGGCGCGGTGGATGAAATCGGAGGCGACGATCTACAATAGCGTTCCCGTGGGTACAATCACCATCAACTGATTGTGCATAAAAAGCTGTTGTACGCAAACTTTCAAGCCGTTGCGTATGTCTTAGCCTACACGACACTTGCCAGAGTCTGCAGCGATGGGAGTTCCACATGTTCGAGGGGAATATCAAGCGGGGCGGATTGCCCCGTCATCTAGTCAACCATACTTCCAGGCAAGCTGAAGGTGAGCCAACGTGAAGCGGAATGTTTTGGTTGTTGCTTGGTCTCTCGGTCACCATATCCCTCCTAGGTTGTTCTTGATACGTAATCCTTCAAAATTCTTGTGCTCTTACCGACTCGGCCTTGAGCAAAACTCTTCTGAGCTTTGCTTCCAACGGCCTGTCGTTCGCAGCGTACGGTCTTCCCACGAAGGCCAGGAACTCAGGAAGGCTGACTGTACCGTCCCCGTTGTGATCAAAACGCCTCGTCGCCAAACGTGCCTGCTCCTTCGACATCCCATCAAACACCTTTAGCTGTCGGAGACCCTCTTCCAAGTCAGCAACCGAGATGCTGCTAGTGCCGTTCTGCACGTTTTTTAATCACGAATGAAGGACGCCGTCGACAGAAGGGGAACAGAGTTTGGTATTTGTCTTTCAATCATGTGGGGTAAGTAAGGTCATCACGAAAAAAAAATGGTATGCCTGCATTCCATCTCGCTTCCAGAGCAAAGTTTGGTCACGCGCCACCTCCCTCCGCCATCGAGTTGCTTATGAACAGGCTGACCAAACCAAGCAGACATTGATATTTTTATGAAGAAAAATCGGACCGCTTCCGATGCGAAGAATTCAACCATTACAGCGACCCGAAAACAATATATGTTCTCCCTTTTATAAGCACATTTACTGTTCATTTTACGCCTCGCCATTCGCTCATAATATGTCCGCGACCACACCCGCTTCATCTTCGAGGCGGAGGCAACCGTAGCTATTATCTCCAACGAGACCTTGCCTTGTCAAGAGCTCCGAAGGCGGATTCCAAGGTGACACCTTCTTTCTCCTCCGCTAGCGTTAGAACCTTTCGCAGGCGGCCCTGAGCAGCCTCGGCTGCGTCGTACTCGCCACCAACAAAGCGCACGAATTCCTCGGCGCTGACGATAAGGCCGCCGTCATCTGCTCCCTCCTCGAGCACACGCTTTTCGGATGACGATGGAGCATGATCAACCGCAGGGCCGCCACCGGAGCTCTTCTTCTTGAGCTTTCTAACCAGGGACAGCACCTTGTTTTTAACAAAGGGACACAAGGCGCGCGAAGCTCCATCGACGGTTTCAAGACAAACAACGTGTCGAGCACGCTAACAAACTATAAGTCTCTATACATGGTACTTTCTTGTATCGTATGTGAAACCGCCTCTACAGCAGTGACGCGGGCTACGATAAGCCATGCCTTATATCACTCTAAACGTAAATATAAGATCCGCTAGTTCTTCATATTAATGCCTAAACAGTCTTTATATTTTCGCCCAGGGTAGTATCAGTCTTTAGATCAAAGCCGAAAACAATGGTTGGACTGACAGCGGGGGGGGGGGATTCAAGTGACGAGTTACCCGATATCGTTGATCCCACTTTTATTTTTACAGTCTAATTCTAAACAAATACGGTAAGTCGCCGAGGTTGTACATCGCGTCTTATTTTTCTCTCAAAATTAGGTGTTGAGGGGGACGTATAGAGTTCTTCAAGTGCAGGGCCTCAGGAGGCACAAATAGGTGGTATATACTATATAGGCCTGCCATAGCACACGTCATAAGACGCACGCCATAAGAGGCAAGTTGTAGTAGGGTGCCTCTGTAACGAGGAAGACCGTCGTGCTGGTACACTTCGTATACTATTGGGAGCTGCGTGCCTATCTCGGACGAATACCGCTCTGGCGCAGCCGCGAATATTTCAGGGCACTCGATACGCAGGCAATGAGAGTATCTGTCGCTGCAACTTTCTTATCCAAGGGCATGGGTAGTGAGCTTTTCCCAAACTTTTCTTCGGTGGAGCATTACCTGGTCCTTCGGCACAGCATCGAAAACCCGGAGCTCTCGGAGTCCTTCTGCTAGCTCCGCGGCGGTGATGAACCCCGAGCCGTCCTTATCGAAAACTCCAAATACTTCAGCCAATGACGTGCCCATGCTCTCGGCCTTCAAAACAATGCTCTTCAGCTTGCGCTAAGGTTGCCCGAACCGTTGGCGTTGACAGTGGTGCGGGGGCGTTAAAGGAGGATGTCGAGAGGGGGGGGGACGGAAAATGTTGCGAACTGCCGAAAAGCGTGTCAGGATTGGCATCAAAGAGGCGTGCCCAGCGCATTAGGCGGACGGAGATTGATGTTACTCCCGTAGAACATCGTCAACTCCTTTCATCTATTACGGGGGACCGTAGTAAATAGGACCAAATATTGTTAGTAAAAATAGGGAAATATATAGGTGTTTGTGTGTACCGTAGGTCCTCTTTACTATGGTCCCCATTAATAGGTGCACGTGGCACCCGATTTTCCGGCAAGCGTCACCGCAGTGAAAAAATGTTTTTCTGGCTGGTAGCTGGCACCTGGGTCCTGCGTCGCAAGACTACAGGAACCCACGAGGTCGAAAAGTGCCACGAGGAAGCTGCGACGGAGGCAGACTGACGATATAACACAAACAGTCGTGGTACAAAAAATAGCGTCCGTAGATTTCGTAGACACACCTCTATATCTGAAGCGGATCGCTCGTCTTCTTCTTGCGCTTGCCGGCGTTTTTGCCGCAACTCTTCTTCCGTTTCCATCTCATTCCTGTGCCTGTGTTCATTGTCTGGAGGGGAAGACGATCCCGGAGAAATGGGTTGGAACTCGTCGCGGCCGAAGAACATTAATGTGGCAGGGACATCCAGTCCTTCTCCTGTGCCCTTCTCGAAACGCCTGCGTAAGACCGACATCTCTCTGGACGTCAGGTGCACATTCCCCAGTGTCTGGATGGGAGGAAGAAAAATAAAACATTGCCGGCATGGGGTAATAAATGGGTGAGGCTATGTAAGTATTTGTGGTTTTCGAGAGACATTATGTCAAAAAAAGTAAACCGAGGCAGTGCACAAAGTTGGTTTGGGTAAACAGATGACGTAACCAGGGGCGAGGGTTAGGGAAGTCGCTACAAGCTGGCCAATCACACCAAACGTCGTGCTGGTATGTAAATATTTCAGTTGACCACAGTTCGTTGCAGTTTTCTGCTTGTACAATACCTGCTACGAGGCATCATAAAAATTGTGAGATAGGTGTGAGCATCACGCGTAGAGCATCGGCTTGGTCTGGCTGGTCAGCAGCTATCTGCATAATCATGTCATCCCATGCACGCTGCTATTCAGGACGAAGTCATTTCTTGAAAATAACACCAATGCTCACGCCAAACACAGCGAACAGTAACGACCAAGCAATACTGACGCATGCTATTTTTTTTATTGTTATCCGTTTAACACGCCCGAGACTGTTGGTGGGACCATCGCCACTCGCCACCAACCATAGTCTATACATACCTTCAGGGCGCCTGCGAGATTGCCAGCCGCCGAGAAAGCCTCCTGAATGGAAACTTTTTGTCCTTGGCGTGATGCAGTAGCTTCGGCGGAGAAAATCTTCTTGCGCGCCTGCTCAAGTATAGTTATAAAAGTTGAATAAAAAAAACATATCCTGTGAGATCGAGGATTTCACCCAAACTACCAGTTGCAAGCTGTGTGTGATACTTCGATTGAGCGTAAAAATATATGTAACAATCACACGGAATCGCATCAGCACCCCGCCAATCTCCTTTTGAGGGGGGGAGTGTTGTCTTCGTACACCCCGGAAAGCCGACAAGGTTGGCACCCTGGGTGGTTGTTGCCCTAACCATGCACCGTCGACAGGCGCTTCGAAAGGTCGAACGAAGACAGGGTTTGAATTGTGAACTGATACGTAAGTGACATCATTTCTGCGTTAGGAAGACTACTTTCTTATATATATATGTGGTTTCGGAACTATCCCGGACGTAAGTGGCATCATTTCTGCATTTTGAAGATCACTTTCTTGTATAACACAATGAGCTGGCGCAGTTGTATCTCCAAACTCACCACGTTCTCCACACCAGCACACGGCAAGTATTTCCTTCCAGCCCAGCGCATGAGAGCGGAGAGCGAAATCCTCCCATCACCAGCTGTGTCGAACCGGCGGAGAAGGGGATCGAGGTCCGACTTCACCATACCCGGGACGTCCCCTAAGCTACGCACAGCCTGCGGGGGGGGGGGGTACTCATCATCATTCATGGCCGTAGTCGGGAGAATCGGAACGATGTGAGCGCCTAACGACGCCGATGTTGAGTTCTACATAAGGAACGGTCGGGACACTCTCAGATCGTTTGGTCGTGCAAAGCGCCAGTGTGCTGACTGAATGAGGCTCAACTCTAAATGAGGAACGGTCGGGACACTCTCAGACCGTTTGGCCGTGCAAAGCGCCGGTCAGTGTGCTTGCTCATAGAACGGGACTGTACCTCGGAAAAGCATCACCCATATTTTTTCAGACCAGTCTGCTGATGAAGTACCTTCCAAAATTCCGCATGACTGACGGAATCCTTCCCTCTCTCGTCAGCGCGGAAAAAAAAACGCCTCCTCCACCGAGTTGCCACCAAGCTCCGCCCTCGCGAGTGCCCTATAAAACGAGAAATAGCAACGACCGTTTGGGTGACACAGGTGGGGAATTGCACGTCATGCTTGCCCTAAATTTCCGAGGCGTCGAGATGGGATGTTGCACGCAGCGTTCGTTAGTTTTTCACACATGAAACAGATCACGATCTGCTGTAGATCATCTAGATCCTAACTTGCCGTGATTAAAGTTTGTGCAAGAGCTGTGCAGCATAGATCCAACGCAGGGAACACGCGCGAGGTCGTCGTGCAGGTTGTACGGATACCTCACCCGACCACATGAGATACAGATCATACAATATCAGGAATACATCTGCCCTTGAAGGACCTCCCGTATTGGGTCATCAAGTAAGGGCCAGTGATCCGCCTGATGGGCGCAATCTTCACTCTTATGAGGAGATGGATTGGAGTCGCACATACCTTCGCAGACCCGTCTCTGCAGTTTTCCCGGCATTGCCCTGCCCGCCCCCTTGCCTTGTGTGGATAAAGGTGACGAGTTCTCGTAGACCTACTTTGCCTGTCTCTCCAGGGTCGATTCTCTTCACCACCGTCTTGAGATGATTCCTGGCCATTTCTCCAGGTGACAGCATTCTCCAAAATAGCTCTTCGAGATCATGCGTGCTGCGGGCGTGCAAGTGCGACCACAGGCGTGATCGATGTGGGGGGTTCGCTTGACGAAGAATCCGAAACAGCTGTTCTTCTACCTACACGCATAACCCACCACTAGACGCCTTAAAATTGGAACAAATGAACAGCGATTTCCGCTTGACAAAGCATCGAAATAGCCGTTCTACTACCTAAACGTGGCCTACTCCTTTTCACCTGAGCACTGAAATAAATTAACAACGTTTCGCAGCGTTCTGACCATAGAAGCTAAAAGTCAACTTCAGCTGGCAGCGCGGAAAGACCCGGAAATATCACACGCGCGGTCGAACCTGATCTCCCCGGTCCTGTGCTGGTCCATCTCCCGGAAAGCTTCGGCCAGACCCAATCCAGACCTGAAGTCATGCCAACACGGATAAGATGGTACGATATGTTTCCCGCGTCACACATGCCGCAAAATATCACGTTCAACCGTATTCCGGCTATGCTGTCACAGACAACGAGAACCTGATTCCAAAGGGACAAAAGACGGTCATACCAGCCTTATGTCTTAATCGAAATCTTGCCCAGATCTGGTATGTGGAGTCATCTTTTTGGCTCCGTACAAGCACGAAGACATTACAAAAACGTATGTGACGCATTATACATGAGCCTGCCCCCGGAGCCCGCTCTCGCTCCAGGAATCCGCCGCGGTGCCTCGCGCTTTGCCTGTGTCCAATATGTAGCCTGGAGGTCGCACTACACAATTCGATTGCGTGGCTTGTTGTCGGCACCGCACAAGACTCCATGTCTACAGTTCGTTGCTTGTCGGGAGCAGTGCTATCCACACGTAGCGGGCAAAGAAACAACGAACACGAGTCCAAAACATGTTGTACCGATCGCTCGATCGACGGTGATTCCGTGTGCTGTACATGAATCAAGTTTGCTACTGGTCACCCCCCCCCCCCCCCCGGTCATACGACTACGGCCATGCATGATAATGAGTACCCCCCCTCCTCGCATGCTAAGGGTGATTGCGGTGGCCGTGTTTGCGAAGATCACGACGAACACCAAACCTCATCAGATGACAGGTGGCAGATCTCGGACAGATCATCGATTCCTACTAAACCTTTCAGGGACAAATGGTTCAACAAAAGAGTTAAAATTATCAACCCTTTGGCTATTTGGCAAAAAAAAAACATCCAAGTGTACTTCCAAGTTGTTTTTTCTATCTCCAAAATGACGTGGGAACAGTATTGAAGGGGTAACCCTTCATCACGGTTTTTGGTTTTGGGCATTCACGCTTGCTTATTGTTCCGACCATTCTAGTATTGTCTTACTCTAAAAGACGCCGATGCCACGGTGTGCTGGGGGAAAAAACTCTCACCTCTCCGCTCGCTCCACTGCCCTAACCAAACTTTGCTCCAGCTGCTTGTGCCCAGGAACGTCGAGGAGCTTCAGCAGGGGTCCCGAGTACCATACGGCGCCCTTCGCAGACCCACGGAAGCGTCTGACCAATAACATCAACTGAGGGGAAGCATTCAAAGGGTGGGGGGCAGAAGGGAGACGGTGCGGCCTCTGGCCTTGAAAAAACATTTTGTAGACGGAGTTGCCTGGCTCAGGGCCTTTACCTGTCCGGGTACCTTACGACAACTGCAGTACCGTTGAGTACTCACTACAACAACCGTTGTGCACGGCTGATACAACAAGGTTGGAATGACTCATACCATTATGTCTCGAAATTCGAAATACAAGCAACGCTGGGATTCACTATTAGCATATAAACGGTAATGATCTTGCGGGAATGAGTGGTATGTTTTTATCCATCCATCCAGTTGATTCTTAAAAAAAAGTGCTACCGGCGATAGGCCATAGCTTACGCATCCCCTCCTTCGCAATCTAGGGGAGCAGCTGCCACACCATTGCCATGGTGGGATTAGCGTATGACTCATGCTTATAACTCACGCCTGACGCGGCGGTATATTGCCGTGAACGAAGCAGGGACGGGGGCAGTGACTTTTTCATTTTCCAAAGATGCAGTCATATTTGATGTGTTAACTGGGCTCGTGTTTTTGCCTTTTTTCCTCCAAGTTTGAGAAAATACACAAGACGTGTCATTCGTGTTCGTTTCTTGTTCTCAAATGTTTTCAAAAGGTGCAGATGAGCGAAACTAGCTGTGTACGTGTTCCAGCCAACGACAGATAACCTATGAGCGTCAGTTGCTCCGTGTGAGCTCCACCGGGTCTCCAAGAGATGAGTTGAAACTACAGGGAGAGAAAAATCTGCGAGTGCCGCCATGTGTTTCCTCCGGGTATCGTACCTCGTCATACCCCATGCTGTCGGCGTCGACATCACCCCTCCCTCTCCCCGCCAGGCTCGCAATGCCTCCAACCCCGGCACTAGGACCAGCAACCGCCTCCATGTACTTGGAAATTTCCGGGTTGGTGTCTGACAGAGGACGCGCTCGTACCTGCGTGGGGTGTAACAAAAATATAACTTGAGCACAGATGGGTCCGTCGAACCGTGTGTGAACGGACTGCATGGGTACGTCGATATGTATAGATGCAAATTGTTTGCATTGTGCCATGTGTCTCAGAAATGGAGTCTCTTAGCGGAATAAAACTACACGCTTGGTTACGTGAATAAAAACGTCATATGCACTCCCTACCGTGCCTGAGATAACTGACTAAGGAATGGCGTCCAGCTACGCTTTTCGTGCCGAACTCCACGACGACAGCAGGAGGAAAACATTAAATCAAGTTAGCCCACACTCTGCACAAAGTTGAAAAAAAAACTTCTGCTCTTGACCTTTGGAAGAATCTCACTCACGGTCTGAAAGACTTCTGACACTTTTTTTGTACTACGTAACTCCATCTTCAAGGCGAGGACCTACTGCCGAAAGGTACCTTATGCCGTGGCCGTGTTCCCCGCCTTGTCGGTCCGTGCACGCCTCCGACGGGACCCGACGCCATCCTCCAATCCCCTCTTATGTTGGGTCCGGAGAGTAACGGGTGGACCGTGCCGGGGACGGCACCCGACGCCGGGAGGTCCCCTCCCCGCCCGGGTTCGCCGTAGTTGCTGGCGAGGATCTACCGCACGGGTTATGGTTCGACTGCTTAAGCGTACTGTACAGGCACGGACCGAGACAAAAAATGCGCAGGCTACAAATTTATAGCCCACGTGCAGTGGCAACGAGACGCTAACATCGCGCGCGGTGGCTGCCCACTGTTTTTCTTGAAATTGTCAGTCCGACATTCGATGTTTGTGAGAGTCGTGGAGAAGCTACAGTGAAATGAATGCAGAGTCGGACTCTATCCACTCGGGAACCACATCTTGAAGAATTGGGGATCATCAACTGGTGACATTGTCCCGGAAGAGAATGTCGGGTAGAAGAGCAAGTCCAGCACCATAAACGGAACGGACTTCTTTTTTTAGTATGGCCAACAATCTTCGATGCACTCGCATCACGTCTGCAAAGAAGCGCGTATATAGGTCAACCCAGGGCTTTGAGTCGTACTGACCTGAACCATACCCACGACTGGGCCTTTTCCAACCATCCCGTGCTTCACGGCCACACCACTCCCGCTCCCGCAGTCCTCCGCGGCGGCCGTACTAGCCACCACCTCGTATTCCTTGCCAACGGAGCAGACCAGGAACGTAGCAAAACCAGGTGTGTCATTCATTAACCTCACCTCACACAGGACACGATGAATGACGTATGCACTGTTGTAAAACCAATCCTAGGTGTTGTAAGAGTGCCTCCCTTGAGCTGTACCGAATGGGCGGCGGCCACCAACCGCGCATGATATGCGATGCTAACACCGTCGGTATGACGCATGTTTTGCCTTACAGGAGTATGATAAAAACATCGTTGGTATGACGCGTGTTTTGCCTTGCAGGGGTATCATCTCATTGCTACATTTCATGAGGCTCCTCGTTTCTATACCTCACCAAAAACTGATTCGATTTTGTTAAAATCGTAAGCTTTGTTAACCCAATGAATAATCCCATGGCCAAAGTATACAATAAATATAGCTAAACGCACATGCTTACGTGAGAGATGCAGTTTTATTTTCTGGGGTTCCTCGCTTGAGAACTACTACTAGGTCATTGGGACGAAAAAATGAACGGGTAACCCGAGGAACGATCCCATGGCCTATTTATAGGTATACAAATACTAATATCGCAGAAAACAAAATAGTTCCGACGATTCTGGGTTAAAGAGCCCCGTCATTCAGAAATGTTTCAGCTAAAAATGTGTTACCCCTATCGTAGCACGTGTCTGAACACAAGTGATATGCCAACCACGAGGCACATGCCTTATAAGTCATGTCTTGTTGGGTAGGTAGTCCATCGGATTAGTATTCCCGTCAGCCAGGAGCAATTGCCTTGCTATTACGGGGGTCCATATTAAATAGGACCTACGTTACTCACAAAAACTTACATATTTCGCCTTTTTTAATAAGAATATTAGGTCCTATTTACTATGGTCCCCCGTAATAGGCAAAATAGTGATACCCCTACGAAAGCACGCGTCCTTTACGTCAATGACGTCCATATCCCCAATATATGCACCACTTAGTCCCCTCACCATGGCCGTCTTCACCACTCCTTTCTGCTGCCGCATCAGCATTCTCAGGGGCAGGGCCAGTGTTCCCACATGCATCAAGGCGTCCGCGTCCCACACGTCGACGAATAGGGTGCTTCCCGCCATGTAGGTCGCAAAAGCCTGGGCTTCGAAAGGCTGCAACCAAGACAACCAAGAACGGATGGATGGGTCCCCAATAAGGGTGGCCAGATGGATCAGTCCTAAGTGAGGATGGCAGCTCTCTTAGCTACCGTTCGAATCCCACCCACTTTAGAACTTTCCCTCCACTAACGCTGCTACCACTGCAAAAAAAAAAAAAACGTACCCTCATTCCAAGTTTTTAGTCTAAAAACAAACGTGGGGCAATTTCCCGACATTTTTTTTCCCCTGTGAACGGCGCCTCGTCTAGCTGGAGTATCACGCGTCGTAGAGACTCCTACTGTCGTAGCTCCACCAAAACAAACGGAGCTCTCGATTTGACTACTCTGGCGTGCTGCTTGTGACGGCCCTCACCTGCATCACCGTCGTGTCTATGCTGTGCCGTAATCCCAGAGAAGGCTCGTCCCTCCCGTAACGCCCCTCCCGAACCAAAATATTCAGGCAGGTCGCTCCTCCCCCTTCGGCCTGACAGTTTCGTACCCAAAAAACGAAGGAGTTCAGAAGGAAAGGGGCGATTCGGTGAAGTGTACCACGATAGAAGCGTATAGCATTTTTTGGCCGAAAATATTCTTGACAGACCGGGCTCCTTAACCTTCACTCAATATTGTAGGGATGCCAAGTGTATTTTTTGGTACTATTTTTCGTGATACAGTTAGGCTCTAGAATTCCGTCGGGTCACAATGGTAGCTTTTCTCAAAATCAGCTACTGCGGATGTTGAGGTATGGGGCTCATCGAGTGACGAGCCTCAGAAATATGTATATATATATATATGTTACATACACATGATATATATTACACATATATATTATAATAAGTATTGTATATATAGTAATATATACAATTTATTATATATGATGTTATGTATGTATTACCCTAACCCTACTCTTATAATGTTTGAAATATAATATGTATATGTATCTACACCCATTGCATGGCCATCATGGTGTGCTCTACCGGATGTTCCGGTACATCCTTTGTACGGGGTTCTGCGCAACCCCGAAATTAAAAATGAAAAGGATTACCCGACGAATTTTGAAGCGGAAGAAGGAGCAATGACGAATTTTGAAGCGGAAGAATGCGCAGAAAGCTCCCAGCACACATTTCGACGCGAGTCGACCGGGAAGACGCTGCTCAACTTTTTCTCGCTATAGATGAGAAGGCACGCACCATAGCGGGGAATGGGGGAGAAGTCCCTGCTATGTGACCCCACATCTGAGTCAAGAACGGGACGGGGTCGAAAAAAGCAGTGCGAATATAGTAGACGGGATGGGGGAAAAAAGGAGCGCGCGGTTGACCGCCGATGGTGTGACCTCTTCTGTAGTGGGTGCACCTATCGCCGGCTTTTGTTTTGCTCTTCGACTGATGCCGAATTCGCCCCTTGGGATGTGAGACTTCTACGACACGACGCGCACATTTTTCGGATTACAACTCGTACCACGGTATCGCTATCAACCCTCTCGCGAGCACCTCATAGAGCCTGTCCCTTTGTCCGTCTGGCCTCAAAAGCATCCTCTCTGTCCTTGTGGGCAGACACGTATAAAACTGGTACGTGAAATACAACGAAGTAGGCAGTGACATCTCGCCGTCTTCTCCTCCTCGTCGTCGCTCTCCCTCTTCCCTCGACACGCTGCTGCTTCCCCGACCCGCACAAGGCGGTGCTCTAAATGCGGCGAATTGGAGGGTGATCTCGTGTTTGGCTAAAGGGTCTGTTGCTTCCAGGTCCAGGTCGATAGGTATATGCTGCTGTCCTGCGGTGTTACCGTCTGTCTCAGCGTACGAGTCTACAGTATCCTTCATGACGTCGGTGAAGCCGTGGCGACTTAGCCTGTATCAAAACAGGCGGGGGCGTCGGGTAAAAAAAAAATCATTAGGAGAGAATCCGTCTTCGCATGTTTTGGCTCTAGGTAAACGGTGGCAGAAATGTGATTGTTTGTTGGAATCGTTCCAGCAGAGTTGACATATTACAAGCCTCGGCGAAACGAAGCGAAACGAAGCGAAGCGGGGCACAAGGAGATATATGTGCAAACGTTCAGTCCAGCGGGGCGCAACTCTTGAGGTGTACTACACTTTCCCTTGAACAATCACAAACATACCTACAAGCCAGGAAACAGAAGACTCTAACACCAGGACAGCATTGCCCAGCGTGGACATTCGACGCCTGCTACGACAAGGGTACTGAACTTTTTTTTGACGAACACGTTTATAACTCACGGGGCTCCTTAAGGGCACCTTGACCCCTTTGGGACCCCGAGATAACGACTAAAAGATCAACAACTTTTGGTGCTACCAATCGTATCCAATACGAGCAGCGAGAGCACCCAGAGCAGTACTATACGGGTAGGATCGTGTTGCTACCAGTGCCGTACGACTCCTTGCATCAACCACTTTAACCCGGAAACCAACCATAGTATTAATCGTCCCCCAATCACGCGGTGGCCGTTGCTGTAAATGTCACTTTTCATCGTCAATTTTCCCTCTCTAAAGCCCCAACAGGGTCAAGGACACCTTACCCGAGGAACCGCACGATATCGTGGGAACATCGTTTGTATTTTTTGCACTAAACGATTCGTTTTGCGTCTACTAGGCGATGCATGGCATTTGTTCTTCTCAACGTCAAGTTTTTGGGTGACGTAAGACGGGGGTCCATAGGTAATGGGACCTATGGTATACATAGAAACCTATACATTTACCTATTTTCACTAACAATATTTGGTCCTATTTACTATGCCCCCCCGTAATACCAATAGTGTGCAGCTGCTCAGGCGAGGTTTTCAGCCTCAAATCACTCTGACCGGCGCTATAAAACCATTTGGGCTCTGATATTTATATCAAACGGAGCGTACATCCCCGGTGATAGTAGTATATAGAGTAGTGATAATAGCGGGGGTGCACCCCTATATATAGCCGGGGCATGTGTCATTCTGCGTACTGAGTACGTTCTTGAGCCGTTTTGGAGACGCAGCGCACCTCGTACGACTCGCCCTCGACAAACCCTCCGCGAGCGGTGCGAACCCCCCCCCCACCACCACAGCCTCTGGCCTGTAGAACCCCAAGTCCGGCTCTCGGTCAGATGTGATGGCCGTCTGAGCCGACGCTTCAGCATGTAGAGGCGCTTGTAAGGTTTGACCCATCAGTGACTCCCTTCGGCGGGGGACCTGGTAATTTATTGTTAGGTTGAACGGAACGTGATTTTCTTTCGTAAACCCTTGACTTGGCACAAAGTGGTTGGGTGGGCGGTGGGACCTGGATCGTACAAGTAGTACCAAAGGACGGGGGGTCATATCACCGGCGTCTTCCGGCCATAATGCTCTGCTGTTTTGTTCCGTGCCATCGCATGCTCGGGTTCAACAAATCACAACGCGATGATGCGAGTGGCAAAGAAAAGCTTTAACAAGCATACCCCGTTGATACGGGAGGAAAATGTGAACATTAATATCCTTTTTCAAGAAGATTTACGCTCACTACCTTGACTCGTTTTCTCCAGCCATCCCACCCCTGCTCCGTCGCCTGCACGTGCACGTCTCGCTTTCTGGTAGGCTTCGGGCGGCGGAGAAAACTCGCGTCGCTGTCGCCTTGTACCAGCGAAGGGTTGGTGCTTTCCGAAGACGAACCGTCGCTGGTCGACTCTCGTCGGACTGGTCGCTTGTGCTTGACCTATGAACAGTGTTGACGATCATCATGTTACCGGTACAAGAAAAGGACAGTGTTTCACGGTGCGCAGTGCGGTGACAATAGTTGCCCTGATTTTTTCAGGCAAAATGTGCGGTGTGTCCCAAGTAACGTTGGTATGTTTGATGTCGAAACACGCCGCAAGCAGCAACCAAGGGACGACTGCAATGTGTGTGTGTGTGGGGGGGCTACTGTGGAAATATGTAGTATACAGCCCAGGTCAAACTTCTGAGCATAAGCAGCTCTGTCGGGGTGTGGGTCGCGCCACTACAAACCATAAAATGTGCATTACAGCGAACCTAGGCCATCTCGCACCGATTTCGTGGACATCTAATCGGCCCAAGAAACAGCACAATTGTAGATCCGTCGCAACTGAGAGAAGAGCTCCAACTCAGACGGTATCCCTCCCGGCAGGTGGACACCAGCCAAAATATTGTGTGAAAACTTGTACCCGATGTCAATAAATACGCCAACAGACGATGCATACCGTGTTCACAACTGCGCGTGTCGTGTTCGACGTCACCTTGGCTGCTTTCGGCTTAGCGACCCTCGGACGTCGTGGGGGGGTTTTCTTTGGCTTCGTGGCCGGTGGAGCATCGCTCTCAGTGTCAGAGCTTTCTTCCGAGGACTCTGAGCTAGTACTGTCGTCGATACTTGAGGATGTCGCACCGTCGCTGATTGGAAGTGTTGACGAAGCCATGGCAGTAAGTAAGGACACGATGGCGATGAAGGAATCAGTAAAAGTAAAGCTGGAGTGCGCAGTGATGCAGTGCTACGTTGGAGGAAGCGGAGGCCACGCGCCGGATCGAACATCGACGAGCTCAAAACATGGGTCTAGAGTTGCGCTTCCACGATGGGTGCAACATCGACATGTCCGGTCCTCTGCGAATTGTCTGCACAACAAAAACGAAACAGCCGAGTGGCCGCCATGGGGTTCATCCTTCAGCAACCTATGATACAGCGCACATACGCGACTATATACCTCGTTGACGCACCTGCTCTCTACTATTGTTTCTTTCGGCGGCTCCCAGCCACCTTCCAGGGGACTTTCGTCGCCGCTTGCAGGAGTCTCGTCTTCCAGCATCTTTCCGTGTGAATCGTACGCCTTTTCATTACCAGTCAAACAGCAACGTGGAGCAACATGATCCATCTTGCTGAGCATGCAGAACTTTTTTCGGTGATTCAACAGCACCAAGGACGCAGCTATTTGACCGGACTTTTTTCAGCGTGTTGAGTTCAAACCTAAAGCTTCTTGCGGAACGCTATCCTATCACCCCGCACGCAAAAACGCAGCTGGCAGCAACGTTACACAGCTGTTCAAGCGCGATTCATGTGCGTTGCTAAACTAACTGCGACAATGTCAAGTATATTAGGATGTGCCACCTTGAGGTCGAAGAAGACCATTTTAGGGCCTCGGCCATCCTCGCCATCACTCGCACCCCCATGAGCCTCGTCCAGGAGGTGATCTTTGTTTGTATACACCTGCGCGGCGGGAGCGACGACGAGGGCCGCAATTCGACGGTATACAACAACGAACCGCTGAAGAAGGCGCAAACATCAGAAAAAAAAAAAAAAAAACATTGTGTATTCAAGCAGATCTAAGCACCGCAGGCGACGGCGTTCGTATTTGTTGGTTATTTCCGCTCAACTTGTGCTTGGTTTACCCCTGTTGTTCACGGCTATTGACTAGCAGCGATACGTTGTTGGACGCCATTGTAGAGATATGTGGAGAGAACGTATTGCCTTCTAGGGCACAAACATTTACGACAGCACTAAAGCACCGTCTTGGTGTGCGCCTCCAATTATGCGCTGGCTTTGCTTCTCAGCACCGGTGCATAGCAGCAGCCGTGCGTGGCAGCCCCCTTTCGTGCGCGCCAGCAAGTTCCTCTAACAAGTTGGCGTCAGGAGTTAGTCTACAGGTCGTATCATAGAGTGCCCTCAAACGGCATCAATTAAGCGAAGTAGACGGCTAAATACGCGTCCTTGTAGTGTGAATGTAAAGTCCTCACCAGATCAGTTGTAATGAGGCGAACGTTTTTGTCGGCCGCCAGCCTCAGCCCAATGTCCATGCTCTCTTCGTCGCGAGGAGTGTTACGAAGCCGAAGCCTTTTGCCATCGTGCGGAAGAAAAACCTGACGCAAAAAAGGAAGCGACGCGGGAAACGAGGAGAGTCAGTACTGCTGTACCAGAGGTACACCACGTAGAAAACGGAGCGCACGAATCGTTGCTCAGGACGGCTTTCGCTTCTGTCTACCTCCCCCGCGGTATCGAGGCATTCAGTGCCAGTACACTCTCAGTGCAAGTACATATTCAGCGCCAGCACTGTTTGTTGCAGGTTATTAGGTGCGAACCACTATCCGCTGGCGCCGGTACCGTAGGCATGCTAAAGTTGATTTGGTTTGAAGAATGGCGGCCATATCTACAGTAACTAGTAATACAACGTGGGTCCCTTATGAACACCCAAAATTGACCATAGCATCGAGTTCCTTGGGGCAACCACTGCAACACAATCAGTACGCAAGTACGTTGGACAAAACCATTTCAGGCGGAGAAGTCAAAACACAAAAAAACAGAGAAAATATTTATCTCGCCTGTGTCCATTGTACACCGACGATGTCTACGACTGACCTGCATTCCTACAACCACGGGAAGAGCGGCATGGCTAAGCTCCGCCTGTGCCTGGCTCAATGGGTCTCCTTTTTTGCTCCTCCCCCCCCCCCCCCCCTCGACCCGCCGAATGTTTCGGTCTCGTCCTGCCAGGGTAACAGTGTGGAAGTGGAACACCGAGGGCACGCAAGACAGCGTTGCGGTATGGTTCGCGCGCACTTTGCCTTTTCGAAGGGAACCTGTGAATACTCTGCCAGTCTCGCTGTATTTCACATTGACGACTGCAGTTCCACGGCATGCTCGGGTGTTCCTCAAGAAATGCCTGTTGGGCTAGCAGGCGCCATAGACATTCTCTTGCGCATCCCGAACCGGTTTCCTACTCTTGAATGCTACTCGGTTCCATGAAGTTTGGGAGTATTATGTGTGTGGTATGGGAAGTATTGAACCACCTTTGTCTTAGATATTACCTCGTTTAGCTCTACTTTAGCGAATCATGCATACGGTGGGCTATCGGTAGTTCTGAAGCGAAAAAAACACGAAGTTCTTTGGAGTCACATACGTATTGGATCAATTTTCGTACGCTGCAATGGCCCGGTCGCGTAACCTTGTGGTTCCAACAAAATAGTTTAGATCCATGATGCTGGTTATTTTTTTGCATTGTGTACCTGATAGTATACTCGATGAGGACCACAAGGGCGAAGAACGGATGCGCCACGTAACCATCGAGATTGAGAGACGAGACCTCCTCCGGCAGCATCAGCACGTCCCCTTCGTTAGTTTCCTCCAAGTGAGTTTCCACCCACTGCACAAGGCAGAAAGAATGGCATCGAACGGAGAGCAGCGGTTAGGCACTTCCTATTTTCCACTTACGTGATGAAACCCCTGAGCAGTTCCCACATGCGGACGAAATCATACAACAAGCAAAAATTGAATGCCGAGGAAGACAACAAGTAGACTAATTGACCGCAGCGAAACTACTGCACGCCTCTTATCCGGAAGTCTCCGACAAGCATGACCAGGTGCTACTGTAGCCACGCAGGGTGTCACTGCCGCCACCCCCAACAAGGAGTCCGTCCATTTTTTCCTAATCCTCAGGCGGATTGCTAAAAATAACGCTTAACCTCACCACGCATGCCACATATAAAATGGTTGAGCACCCGCACCTCGTGTGGCAGCACCAGCGTGTGGCCGTTGTGGAAACCGATTTTTGCCCTCCTATCGACTATCTTGGCCCGGTTTCCACCCCCTCCCCTTCCTTCCCCTTTCCCACCACTAACGCCTCCCGCCGAAGAAGTCACGACTTCTCGCTGCGTGCTTGAGAACCCCAGGGTGTGTTGGTGTGTCGTAGTTTTCACGATCTCCTAAAATGGCGTTACAAGTTTTGGGCGGAAGAGGAAGGTTTGTTCTGTTCGTTCACTAGGTTTACCCGGTCCTTTGGCGTGAAGAGGCCAATGTAGCTCTCCTGACACCAAAACGTTAGGGCCTTCTGCCGTCTAATTCATATCGGCATGCAGAGACAGTTATTGTACATCGCGCAAAGTTAAAGTGACACCCGGTACAGATGTATTAGTATGGCAAGCTTAAGTTCGTATGTCTGGCCATCCGACGAGGCAGAAGAAACGAAACAAAACTATGGCGTGTCTTACACGTCGGTGAGACACCACCATTTCATTACTGGATAAAAGGGAGAAATAAAGGGTTTGAGGCGCTTTAGACATCTTGTTTCGCGCAAAATCCACTAAACCTGGTCAGGGATGTCCTCCCCTAGGCTCTTCAGCAAGTCTCGCTCGTACCCCTCCCTCCCGGGAATGATCACGCGGAGCGCCGAAAGCCGAAACTCCACGCACACCGCGAGGCGAGGCCGGGCTGGAAGCAAGCTCCAGCGCCCCTTCCCCTCAGAAAGCCTCCCACGGCGTGACGGAGCGGCGGCTTCCTCCTCGACCCGAAGGCCCAAGAAAGGACCAATTTTCGCAGGTTTGTCCGGAATGGCGATTTGTTTCGTCTGACGTGGTACGAGTCAAACGGGTCAAGAATACCACGATACATTAACATGGATAGACTAAAAATGTAAGAGCTGAAACGATGTGTTCGGGGGGTTGATAATCTGAAACTTGACCGCACGCAAGGAAATTTGACTTGGAAAATCGGCTGTGCTTCTGAGATGGGATAGCCAGTGTCTCGTCAGTGCTATATGTGATGAGAAAATCCTCTTGCGTTTCTAGTCTAGGTCAGAGTCTGTGCCGACTAGGTTCCGGCAGTCAAAGCTGAAGCTAAAAGCGAGCTACTGACGGCAGCTTTCGGGCAAGCCATTCCGACGTTATAGTCTCGTGGAGTCGCGTGTATAAGGTCGGCCTTCTTCCTACACTACATTTCCATACTTCGTACATCAGCACGAAGCCTTCCGACGAGATCAGCCACGTGTACCATGATTCGTCAAGCAGTAGGGTCGGACTAGTTCAACAAGTTGGTTCGCTGTGATAGCCAGAGCTTCACGGCTGAGCGCGACAGAGATTGCAGCGAGTATCAACAATGCTTCGTCAGAGCGCTGTGCTGTTCGATCACGGTCACGGCCCTGGACGTTACTTTCGAGGGAGAGCGCTAGTTGCCCTTTGGGCGCTGCATCGAGCTAAGAGTCCCCTTAATTTATTGTGCCACTGCCAAAAACAACCTACACCAATGTTAAGTAGATCTTCTAAAACAAAATGGGTTTGGTTCCAAAGAGGTTACATGCCCTCTATTCACCTGCATGCCCGGAAGCACATCCGTGGCGGAGACGATTTCATCTGGCCGGAACAAGTGCCTTGCTTTCATCAAGTTTTCCCATGTGGAGAGGGTGAACCACAGGGAGCACCCTGGAATAACCGTCTCTCCCACACTCCCCCAGTCGCCCTTGTCGTGTGCGAAACATAAAGAGAGGATGGCTGTGACTCTTCGCTTGAAAAAATAGCGAGTTGAATAATGGTTTTATCCAGTTCCACACCGTTAGCCTAGGCGGGGCTACTTCAGTGAAAACTTTAGCGAGTTATTGCACGCAAGATAGGGCGATATATTTTCCCCAACACTGGTCGCCGCCATCATCAAATACAACCTGAAACTGGGCACGCTCATTTTACATGGAGAGACAAGTTTCGATGCCTCTCAGCGATCATGGGGACACTCTACAAGTGTTGACGATCAGCCCTAAACCCAACGGACGATGCTCTGATTGTATACTGTAGCCTACAGTAGTACGAGGTGTGACACTCTCCTCACGCACCTGCTCAAAGAAAAGGAGGTTGCGCGGGGACCCGCGGTAAACGTCCCTGTGTTGGATTGCCTCCGGCTCGTTGGGCCCAAAAAACTGGATGAACGTCCAGCCGCAACCGTACTGGCCCACCTGAGCAAGTTAAACAATAATAAGCTCTCAAGTGCGGCGGTATTCACTTTCCCTCGCATTTCTCAGAGAACTCATGCCGCGCACTCTTATCTAGGTAAACGAATCTACGCGCACTGATCTCCCGCGCATTCCAAAGCAAGTTCAAGCGATGAACTCTTACCACCCATCGCATCTACTCGTGCCGCGTTTGCCAGCAAACACCAGCTCCAATCTCCGCGAGTGGGAGCTCAAGCCTTGGCAGCCAAAAAACGTGAAGACATCAACGGACTTCCAGGCATACCGGAGCAACAGGACATATGCAGATTGCAAGAGCTGCTATACACCCTTGGACGCATGCGACGGCAGCGGTGCACCTGCTATTTTCTGAGGCTGCTCACTCGAGGGGCTGCGCATACCAGTCCCAAAAACGGATTCAAGAAAAGCGTACGCTAAAACCAACAAGAAAATGCCATGGATTAGGCCTACATAACTTATTTTTGACTAAACGAAAAAACGATAATGGGTAGTTCCTTGGTTGAGAAGCCCTGTCTGTCAGACATGTTTGGCCCAAAATGTGTTCCCCCTCTATCGTAGCGCACGTCCTCGAAAGCCGTGCTTACTGGCGCGTCAACCGGCGTTTTTCGTCACCACCTTGGGCCAAGT
Organism: Macrocystis pyrifera; assembly: GCA_031763025.1. Lineage (NCBI taxonomy): Eukaryota > Phaeophyceae > Laminariales > Laminariaceae > Macrocystis > Macrocystis pyrifera. Next base: position 2,329,027 of record JASSKH010000035.1, on the reverse strand, counting down.
TGCACCCGTGGTACCAGACACTCTCTTGCACCGCGGGTGCTAGTTGGCCGGCGGTGGGGAAGTGTATGTGAGGCCACGGTCAGAAGTCATTCTCTGGGATGGCCAGTGTTTCTTCGCTCTGAGGGTGGTCTGGCATACACGGCCCCACCGATTTAGCGTTTTTTTCGAACGCTCGAGCGTACCTGTATCCCATTGACGGTGTCCATGATGGTAGCCACTAGCTCGACCACCGCGATGCAGTTCGGATCCTCGAATCTGGTATACCAATAGACAAATTCCTCGTGCCTGGTCCCGACCTCCATCTCCTGCTCCTCATCGTCATCTTCGTCCTCGTCTCCCCTGCCGCCTCTTCCGCGACGCCTCCCATTGCCTTGTTTGCTACGACCATTGTTTGCCTTTGATCGACGATTCTTCTGCTGGATGGAAGGCAACAAGAGAGTGCCGTTGCCCACATACAGAGGGCGTTCGCTCTTAAGAAATCCGGTTGGTTGGAAGAAGTTGAGGCTCGTTTTCTCACGAAACATAAATAGGAAAATCGACCCAAAAACGGTCCTCAGGGTTCTAGTGATTTATTCAATCCTATATAGTAGCCAAGAGCAGCCTGTGCTCAATAGTGAGTAGGCAATTGGGCCTCGACACCCGATTTTCGTTTCTTCCCAACAGGCGCCTTCCGTATTCTAGAACAAATCCCGAACCCAAGCGCTTGTGACCACGCTGAAACATACGACAGGCGTAAACAACCAGCTCTCAACTCCCACCGTCCGCACTACCGAGTCAAAAGTTATCCCTGACTGGAGCGCAAGGCCACTTATGACAGCAAGTGCAAAATCCGTCGCGTGGAGCTTTGGTCGTTTAGGTCAGCAGCTAAGCAACCGGTGTCAACAAAACCACCCCCCCCCCCCCCCCATCCATACAGACACCTGCTCACTGTGAAACCCTGGTGTGTATTGTGAATATTAGCACTCAAACATGTTGCCTTTTTGAACACCACCGGCTACTAAATTGTCGTTTTAGTTTGTGTTGACGCACGCCTACCGCTCTTAGCCAAGAGAAAAAACCAAGCGTAGGATATCACGAATACCTTACAGAGTAACGTAGTGCTATTTTTTCGACCTATGGAACATGCAATCCAAAATTCACGACGTCCCCCTCAGCGCATAGATACACTTCCGCACCTATCCACCCGCTGCTCACGTCTCGAACGTGGGGCATTTCAGGCTCGAGCTCTTTGAGACAAGGAGTTCCGTCATTCGTGCGAGAGACATCGGGCATCATCATGTTGTACTCCTCAAATTCTACAGAGTGTACCGGGGTCGCGCGGACTTGTTTTTGCACAAATGAAACGTGATTACATGTACCCCAGGATTCAGTCCCTTTCACCTTGCGCGACGTCGAGGAGGGGTGCTGACGCCTCTCCGAAACGACCTCCACTCGCTCCTCGTCCTCCTCATCAAGCGATTCTCCCATGAATGTATCCCCGTAGAACCGCTTCGACCCCGCGTGGTAAAAGCTCACGCTCAATGAAAATCGGAGCCCGTGGCCGCGACGCTCGCGCGCTCCACCAAAACCGAAGGCACCTGCCAACCTTCCACCTGTTTTCGTTGCGCACAATGACCGAACAGAATCAGTTTTTTTTTTTTCTTTTTTGCTGTTTGGATGCAGAAAAGTCGAGTCAGACAAAGAGTGCAGTTGTCGCCTATGTATTGCTCCCCAACACGTTTGACCTTCACCAGAATAACGATCAAACCGTGTCGTGTGCGTTGATGCGCCGGCCTCAAAATACACTTGAAAACCTCGGGATAAGTCGTTATATTTGTCCTAAACGTTCCACTGTAGGCCGGCTATGACATACAACAATGACAGGACCAAGCTCCACGACCAAGGAACCGAAGCGAAGCGTCCGGGAATACTCGGGTGGTCGAAGCACTCCAGCACCATGCTTTATTTGAACATGCATTTGCACGTGACTGGTCTGTGCAACATTTCCCAAAACATCAGAAGAACTCCCACGTGCGCGGTGTTGCTCCTGGCGCACTATACCTGTCTTCTGTTGTACCGCCTATGGTGCTGGCTATTCTCCGAGCAAGGCAGTAAAGCATTATCTTCTGACTACGGCATTGCAGAGCTATTTGTGATAGATGCAGCAGTAGTGCGATGAGTTGCTTGCAGTAGAGCTATGATCCGTGTTGCTACGTACAGCCAGGTGTGTCGTACGAGGTGTGGGTCGTGGTCGGGTGTCAGAGTGTGTCTTTGGCCATAAATGCATGTAGGATATTGTTGGTGCTTCGCCGTGAGCAAGTCTACGCATTTCTTAGACGTAATTTTGAGCTGTTTTCGCGATACTTCGCGATGAGGGGCGTATCTCGGCCCGAAATTCCTTTATCGTGCTCAGCGACTCCTACCCTGCCCACTCTGCCAAGGGCAGCCTCGGCTGTGCCCAAGCCGTGTCTCACGGGCGTGTGTTTTCTTGAGGGTTCCATGCCTTTGTCACGGGCTCGCTGTACATATTTTTTAGAGTGCCGTGCGGGACAATCAAAGCGATCTACACATGAGCATTTCGGGACTTTTTCTCGCGAGGCGGTGAACGTTTTCGGTCGATTCATGCGCGAACGTGCCCGGCGGCCTGTTTTGCACCCGGCAGAACGTCACGTGCGCTCGTGCCGTGAACATGCGAGCGGTGGACGCTGCAACTTTCATCAACAAATGTGGTGATCAGGAGCTCGCTTTTTTTATTTTTTTGTTGTTGCGAAAGTCTACCTGGTGAGTTGTTCCGAATTACATGTACGTGCTTATTACTCGGACTCGTTCTCGTACTGCATTTTTGGTTATCTTACGATCTACACGCAATATCCGATATTCCGTTTTGATGTCGACGACACTGGATTTTTGTGGACCACTCATTACTGCTGATATCCGTATATGCGCACCAGTACCACAGCAGTTCATACAGCAGTTCCAGTATCATACGACATTTGGTATATGCGTCGTATAGTACGGGACTCATACTCGTGTTTGCCATCGTACGAGTATAGTACCGGCAGTATTCTATATGCGAGTTGTTCGGTACTGTAAATACGCGTGTACCAGGCATCAGGCATGTCTTCATGTATGTGAATCTGCTGCTGTGCTGTGTGTGTTCATACAATCTGTCGTCGTTGCAGCTGCAGCTGCTCATCATCGCACAACTTGCCACCTGCCATCCGAGGCGTTTTTGGTACAGCAGTACACATGGGCATGTATATTATTGTTATTTTTCGCGACATGCCGTGACATTGCCGTGGCACCACCTGCGGTAAAACCTTCCACGGCACACCACGGAACTTCCCACGGACCTCCACGGCATACCAAGGAACCCTAACCTTAACCCTAACCCTAACCCTAACCTAGGTGCCGTGGAAATTGGGTGCCGTGGGGGTTGCCATGACATGCCGTGGGGTTACCATGGAGTGCCGTGGGGGATGCTGTGGCGGGGTTGCCGCGGGGGTTGCCATGGTACCACCCGTGGCATGCCACGGCGTGCCATGGAATCCTATGCCACGCCATGGGATGCCGTGGGGATGCCATATGGTATGCCATGGGTGGTACCATGGTATTGCCACGGCATGCCACGAAAAAGTCAAATAGTGTAGGACGTTGAAGGTACTTTATACTATAAATATTTACACCCCTTGGCAGTACGATTGCTTTTGTGCGAACTTGGTTCACCTATTATTTGTACTACCTCTCTTCGCCACTACGGGCATGCGCGAAGCAAGCCGCAGGCGGGCGCCAGCCCGCCGCGGCGAGGCCTCGCATGTAAGGCCTCGCATGTAAAAAAAATCACACACGCATACGAGTACACATTGCACGAGGTACCAGGGTAGCATAGTATGAACCACTTGGTCCGGGACTTTAAGGACCGTTTGAGTATTCATATCAATAACTAAACCGCCCTTACTTTTCTGGTACAGGTATAAAATCATCGTGGAAACAAGCGGCTAAAACTCGAAACGCCACTATTAATATTAAGTCATGATCATGTCACAGGTCATGGTCGTATCATGGTTGTGTCCATGGGTCAACCACTGCGAAACTCGAATCCTGCTGCAAAAATCTACCCTCCTCGAAAGTTCCAGTCCTCTGCCCGCCAGTCAAGAATACCACGGCCCATACGCTAATAACATCGTCAATACGTACTACTGTAGCACAACACCAGTTCAGAGCTGGCAGTGTTGGCCCACACTCACTACGATATACTGCTGTGCCACCATTACACCATTACTCGTACACTCGTTTATACCTGGTATACATTACCTTCATTAGCCGGAGAGAAAAAGGGGTAACAGCGCCCTTCCTCGCCATCCGCGGCCGCTCCTCCCTCGAGAGATCGTCCAACGACAGGTATATCTTGCGCCGGCAAAAGCTGGCCCACTCTCTCATCCTCCCCTGCTCCTTCAGCTCTGCCCTCGTCCTCGGCTTCCTAGACCCCGAGCCACCCGCACCCATCACGGCAAGCGAACTCGCCGCATGTTGCGTCTGGCTGAGCGAGGGGGGGCCAGCGGAGCCAACTTGTCGTCTCCCGCGGCGCGGGGGCGACACATCCTCCTGACGCTTGCTAGGTCGCTGGCGTTCCCGCGAGACAACCTTGCGTCTCGGCGACAACTCCTCGCTTCGCAACCTGTCAGACGACCCCCGCATTCGGGGCCCTGATCCAGGTGATCCCGAAGATCGGCGTCTCCCTCCACGTTCCCTTGGCGACGGAGAAGCTGTGTGCTCTCCCTCTGCTTCTTCCTGATCGGAGCTATCATCATCACGGAAATCTTCGCCACTACTGTCCCCAAAAATACCCTCCAATTTGCGGCGATTGTCGTCGGCACTGTTTTTTGCTTGGGCGGTGTCGGCCCCGATGTTGTCGCCGCCGCCGCTGCTGCGCCGTCGCTGCCCTTCGCTGCGGCTGGGGCGCTTGGCGCTGGCGTTGCTAGCGCCCTCTTGGGTGCCTGTGCTACCCTGGGCGGTAGTGGTATCTTTCGCCTCGGTATCTTTCGCCGTGGGCGTAGGGACGGCTGGGTCTTTTCCAGATCGAGCGCCCTCTCGTCGCCTTGATACGGATGCGCTGCTGCCGTCGCTCATACCCCCTGGGTAGGTGCGGTAGCACGGAGGAGAACGTGAGCCGTGGAGGGAAGATGCGGCGCAGAGTCGGCTGGGGCTTGTGACAACCGCCGGTTGCGGTTGTCATTCATAAGCGACGAGGAGAAGGAGTTGCACGAGATGTGCGGTAGCCGAGAGATCGCCCACTTTGATTACTGCTCGAGTGCCACCTTTCTTTCGCAGCAATCATCTCACCACCAAACAGTCAGCAATCGTCGCTCTTGTAAGCCGGCGTGCTGCTGTCTGCGAACCAGTCCGTCGGCTTGTTTGCAAACACCAAGCCAAAAGGGTGGCACAGGAACACCGGATGGACATACATACGCTGGGACGTGCGCAACACATCCAGATCCAGATCGTCTGGATTATCGATTTTTCCCCGTTCTACGTCCCGGTCACGCTTTCTCTCCTGTCAAAACCTCGTTTTGAATTGGATCTTGGATCTTGGATCTTGGATCTTGCATAGTGGTGTTTCGTGCTTCTTTTTTCTCTCGCTTTTCGTGATAACCCTGACGCTCTGATGAGAGTGAAGTTTCCGCGACGACCAACCAACCGCTCGTTGAGCATATTAAATAGTACAATAGTACGTATGTACGCACATCGTACAGCAGTTTAATACACTATTCCTGCAGGTAGATACATACGTACTGCTGTAGACCATGTTGATGTGAAGGGGCACTCCTTTTTTGCTGCGACCTGTGACTGGTGATGATGCGTGAAAACAAATGATTCGTTGTGTCACACTCATCAGTGCGTACTACTGCAGTTTGTTGTTGTAGCCTTCGCGATTTGCCTGCGAAAACTTTTTGCGTCTGTCTACATGATGTTTCCATGACTGATACTACAGCAGTACTAAGGTACATACGTACCTGGTACGATCTAAGCTTGTTGTTTGCAGGGGGAACAGGGTGTGTGCGCAATACGTAAGGGCGTCCGGCGCCCCGGTGGCCAGACTACTACTACTACTACTACTACTGCTGCTGCTATATGTATGTACTGGTAGTAGTTATCCCTGTTACCGTCACTACTGAGTGGGGTCGATTTCACGAGTTCGAGCTCTCCCGAGGGACTCGAACTTGTGGGAAAAATCGGTGCAAGAAATTCGCCGACGTATATACTACGTACGCGAGGGTAGGGTGTGTATGTGACAATTCGACGCGAGTCAACCAGGGAAGAAAATGCTGAATACTTCCCGCGATAAAAATAGAGGCACGCACCCAGATGCACCATACTGTTCGTAGTGAGGAGGAGGGGGGGGGGGGGGGGTGACTGCTACTGGATTTAAGGTACGAACGAACGAAGGGAGCGGTAGAAAGTTCTGTGTACAGCAAGGACAATAGCCGGGGGGAGGGAGGGGCAGGGGGCAGGAGAAGTGTCCCCACGGGGTTCGCTTGTCGACACTTGACTCCTCTCCTGGCACTGGATGCGGCGCCAATTTATACTTCGCGAAAGGCGTGGTTTCTTGTGTACTGCTGTGTGTACTTCGACTCCCCGAATTCCGAAAAAAAAAATAACAACCCCACCCACCCACCCACCCTGTTAGATAGATAATATTATTAATCGTATTGGGTCGGTAAAATTGACGAGTGGGTGGCAACGCCAACATGATGCCAGGCACATTTAGGTAATGCGCGCCCGACGCATCTCTCAGCAAATAAAGTTGAAGTTGCAGAGTCTTTTCAGGGGATCCTAAACTACTTCCTGTCATCGCTAATAATACCGTTCGTTGTGGTTTGGAGTCAACGCTGGCGCTGCACGTACGAATGACACCCGACAACATATCATCGGTGATTAAAAATACCTGTGGTACTAAATACCGCTCGCTGTTACGTGGGAGTATAGGCTCTGTATAGCACTCCCGGAACACACACATAGATACATACAGCAGTAGCAATTGCTCTGCCGGGTAATCGACACGGACCAATGGCTTGCTGCCTCCCGTAAGTGGCTGCCGAGTTGCTCGTATATGTCCGAAAAACTTGCTATAATAACAAACCGTCCCACATGTACAGCATTTTTACTCCCATTGCTTTAGTTGCAATCATCCACCAATGTTCTAGCAGTCGTGGAACAAGCACATCTACAGAAAATGACGGATCGTCTCCGATCACGCCGCCCGCTAAGTTTAAAAATAGATGCCGTGTGCATCATCACATTAGTATAAGCCGAATACCTTGCTTGGAATCACACCAGTCCTACGTAAAACTCGCTCGTGCACTTGTGTGGTATTTATGTACGCACTTAGATCCAGGGCGGTCCGTTCGTACACAGCTGCACCGGCCGGCTCCAATGACAAGATACAAAAAATCTCAGCAACCCGCCGTCGGTACCTATCTATGCCTTGTTGCAAAGCTAGGTCACGCCGAATCAGAGTCCCCGTCGCTACTGCAAGACGTGTCGTCGTCCGCTAGTAACTGCTGGGTCTGCAGCGCTAGCACCTCCAATCGAGCTGTCAACGACGCCGCTCTACTGTCGCGCCCCGTGCCCCCACGCCGCTCCACGCCTTTCGAATCTCCAGTGATGCCCTTCTCGCTGGAACGTGGCCCCGACATGTCATTATCCTCCCCTCTCCCCACCAATGGTGACGGGTTAGTTGCACTGGTCTCAACTACCTTCAGGACACCCTCTCCATCGCTCTCAAGGCCACCCGATCCCGCAGCAACCGCCGCCCTTCCTCCAATCGCCGCCCCCACAGCGCTGCTCCCATTAAATCCGCCGTTTTTAGTCTCGTTGCGCCCCCCCCCCCTCGTGCCCCCCGCGTGAGGTTTCCACCTTGGGTGGCGTCAAGGGCGAGAGGGTATCCGGGTCTATCCTCCCCCGCCTCTGAATTTCCCGAAGTGCGGCCAGCAGGGCGTTTCGCTCCCGCCTGGCTACGGTGAGTTTTAATTCCCCCGCATGTAACCGCTCTTCGAGGGCCTCCTTCTCGAGCCTAGCTTCCGTTTCCATGCTGCAAGCCGGAAACCGCGGCGAGGATCAGAGGTGGGACGAACAGGGACAGCATAGGGGATGCAGACACGTCGACCACGGGCAGGGTGATAGTGTTACAGCCACGGGCACAAAAATAAACAGAGAGAGGGCCAGGCTTGGGTATTTACTCCAGAGTGTCATGTGGTAATCGATCTGACCAGAAAACCTCAACAGCTGCAAACGTGACTTGAGCTGTCACCTGTTCTTCACTCTCGCCAGCTCGCGCTCGAGGGCCCTTTGCCTCACCGAGCCCTTCCCGTTCTCTCGGAGGGCCAGTGCGTGCTCGGCTTCAAGCCGCGACATGCGCTCCCTCGCCGAGTCCGCCGCGTTTGACGCCTCTCGTGAAAGCTCCGCCAGGGCTGAGGCTTTGTCCTTTCCTGCAGCATCTAAACGCCTTTACAACCGCGTGAGGGGGAAGAAGGGATGGTGTTTGGGGAGAGGGGGAGAGAGGTAAGCTACAATGGTGGCCCACCTTGGCGTTGGAGATCAGTACCTATCTTCCATTCTTAGCAGAGGCGCTCAGGTGGCTCTGGATGGCAGATGTGGACGAGGGAAGGCGTTTACAGCAACTCAGTCCGGGACTCATCAAGACCTGCAGGTGAGCCTGAGCGTTCATAGAAGGGGAAGACAGACGAAACGCATAAACGGCGCAAGCCGCACTCCCAAATGGCGTCACTGCGGAAACGGATGCCCTAAACGCTTTCATCTACGTGAAGGGATAACCGGGAAACAATCGGGGGCAGGGGAGAAGTCACTAAGCGAAGCATGCAAATGATCAGAGAAATAAGACCCGAAAAAAAACATCTTCGCCAAGACACTGCGCAGAGTAGCAAAAAAGAGGTCCCTGCCGACGGCTATCGGAGTGTGGGGCGGACTTCCAACTCGCCTTCTGCCTCTGCTTCGCCCCGACCGGCTGTTCAAAGATAAATCGTCTTAACTACCGCCGCGCTACTTGAAGTCATGTGCGTAACTTACTACCAACAGATGCCGTTGACTACGCAGGCGTCATGAAGACCGCCAGATAACAATCGCAGGTCCATAACTGTACTGTACTTGCCGAGCGCGCGAAGCTGCGTCGGCAGCACCACGACCCCTCTCGTGGTCATGCCGTGAGTGGTAACGCCATGCGCATCGTATCGTGTTGAGTGCGGCCGCTGCTCACAGCTTCGCCTCGGGGAAGCAAAACAAACCTTTGCCAACTCTGCTCTGCCTGCTTCATCTCTTCCCGAAGTCTAGACGCCTCTGCCTCGACGGAGGTGCTCCTCTCCCGCTCTTCGTCCGTGGCACGCAACGCCTCCTCGAGCTTGAACTCCATGTCTCTACGGCGTGACGGAGGCATGCATGAGAACGGGGGCCAGGTCACATATTCGAATAAGCGCTCCGGGCAAGGTACACCGGGACAACGCTGAGTGCGGTCACGTACCAAGCATGGAGCAAAACATGTCTTTTTCACGAGCACAAGCGGTAAGGCCCAGGAGGGTCACCCGCCGAAATATACTTCGTCTTGTCTGTGACAACTTGAAACCAAGCAGCGTGGTGGGTTCTAAGCCCTCAAGGCCCGGAGGATGTTATCCTCCCTCCATCCCTGGTTTCTTGGTGACTACGAGCTGGTTCCAGCAACAGGCGAGATTTTTCGGCTTCGCAACAGTGCGCCACGGTTTTTGAGTGTTGGGAAACAAAATCTGGCATGGTTGTTCTTGATGAAAAAATGAAAAACACAAGGACAAAAAAACTCAGGACTGGCATTTTGGTTTTCTTCTTTTCGTTCCTACGACCCTGACCCCTCGGTAGCTACCATTACAAATTATAGCTGTTCGGAATATCAAGGTTAAACCACTGAGCTACTCAGTCAGTGCTGACCAAGTAACGCAGTGGTTTAACCTAAGTATCCCGAACAAAATAAATGCCTTTGGGCTCGATACGGCCTCCCGCCGATAACATCCTCCGGGGTGATCAAACCCCTAATCAGCGCCTGCTTTTCCCTTCATATTGTCCCTCCCTAGTCGTGTGTTTTTTTAGAAAAGTGTAGTTCATTCTACTTTCGACTCTCCGGTCGGGTGTTCTTTTATCGTGGTTCTCTCCAATTGATTTCCCTTCTTCTACCCACGGCAGAAAAAGCAGAAATACGACCTCTGGCGAGACTCGTACCCCGGGCTTCATTGTCCTTTATCTTGAACATTCAAACACGAAAAAAAAAAAAAATCAACATACTGCTGTGTAACAAGCAAAAAAGCAGATTTCCTAAAACAATCCCATTTGTGTTATCAACCGTCTAGGAGCAGAGTAAGCTCCCAGCAGCAGTACGGGGAGGATCATGTTCCGCCCGTGCCACGAGGCTCCATGCATTGTAACCCGAACACCAGTTTGTACCATCCCCCGATCACGTAGTGGCCGTTGCTGTAGTCGTCACTATTTATCGTCAATTTTAATTTTCCCCGCTGAAGACCCAAGAGTATTAAAGGCGCAATTTTTTACCATTTTTATAGAGATTTTTCGGCAAAATTGAACCTTTTGACTAATGCACTGAAAAAAAAGAATGCCAGCCAGTCCTCATTTTTTTCATATTGCCATGGAAACTAACCATGCCAAAAAAATGTTTCCCAAACCTCGAAAACCCGGCGCAAAAAATGAGATTTGTGTCAAGAAAATACTGTCATACTCGTACGACGCGTAGGACGTTGAGCAAATTTGGTCAAAAGTAGGCCCAATATAAACCGAAAACAGGCCTAAAGGTACGATTAATTTACCGATTGGAATTTTTTGTGTCTGTACAACATCGAATGTCAACCAAGACCGTTACTTTATGTGCTGGGGCCGTCATACCGCGAGTCAAGCAGTAAGTATCGTTGTATGGTCACGAAAAAGGCAAAACATACCCTAATGAACGTGCTGAAATCTCGATTTGTTTTCATTTTTTGTTTCCCCGCTCAAGTAAATCTAAATGTTTAAACAGTTTTCCACGTCTCAACAAAATTCAGCTTCGATCAACAAAAACTCTTGACCGATGCGTTCCCCTTGTTGATGCGATTAGTGTCGAGTAATCCAACGTATTCATTGGTCGAAGGCCCGAAGGTGAAATGTAATGCATGTTGCTGAAACCAGCTCGAATAATCTCTCATATTTTTTCGGTGCAGTCAATCGCGCCGCTATTTTGACACGCTGCGTTTGAACCTTCGGCTGGCTCGTGCTTTCAGCAGAGAGCGGGCGTACCAGTTTAGGGTTTCATCCACAGCAGCTTGTGATTCTCTCCAGATTGGCCGTCCGCCTTTTTTTAACGGAGGTCGACACCTCGACTTTGGGGTGCTGCAGTGGTCGAAATTGGTCGAAAATCGGAAGGCACACAGTGAGACAAAAAACAACCCCCAACTTAAAGTTTGCACTTCACTTGCGGACACCTACAGCTCCTCTCAAGCAACCGCAGCCCGCAAAATCGAAGTATGCTCTTAACGGGGTATGTGAGGGCGTCGGGTGCACCAGACAGCAGTCGCAGGCAGGCAGAAACAACTCACCGAGATACTTTCGTGTACCCGAAGTTGCCAGTCAGCAGCACAAACAATCACAAAATCGGATATTTCTGTTTTTCGCGCCTGTCCCTCTTAATAGTACCATGGCTACAGCATCTATTATGCGGCTTACGCCACAACTTGGCTGGTTGCCTCGCGGTTCTCTTGAACTCGTAAGCCGACGTACAAGATAAAAAGGCAGATGTCAAGATACGATCCAATGAGAGGTAGGGTATTATGGCTCAAAAAGGGGAAAAACGAAAACCAGATTATTAGTTACTGCCAAACCGAGAAAACGTGAATCTTGTTTTTAAATACCTTGCTGTATATTCCTACGTCGTTTTTATATTTGGCAAGACGCCTAATCTCGCCTACTACACGACAGATTCCTGAGGGTTTTCCCGTGGCCTTAACTATTAACGTGAAGCAACCAGCTTAAGGTAAATATTTTTGCGCCCACGACACGCACGAAATTCAAGCAGAACAGGCCGTCCCCAGCCGGCCAGCGAACGCCGCGCCTTGGAGAGTTGCGGTCATCACCATTAGCACTTGGCTAAGGATACCCTTCCTACTGGTAGGAACAGACAACGACTGCATATTTTGCTGACGCACCTATATTCAAAGTGGAAAAACACTCGGCGGTATCGAATCCCGCCGAATGGCGTAGCCAAACCGAATCCACACAAAAAAACGTCGCCGTAGAATAGCTAACTCACCCTGTTCTCGCGTGCAACTCCCTCAGTTCATGCCGGTACTGGTCGTGAACAGCCTCGGCCCTCGTCCTCCCGAGCCTACCGTCTTCCCTCACCAGCACCAACAAAAACGCGCGCTCCCTCGCCAGCCGCAGCACCTCCCGACGTAGTTGCCCGACGCTGAGCGCGGCGAGCCCTCGCTCGCTCTCGCCCCCCCCTCCCCCACCGCCGCCGTCACCCTCCACAACCGGCACCGAACCCGCGCTCCCCATCCGCAAGCCCCCGCCAGCGGTCCAATGAGGAGGCAAGACCATCCGGAGCATGGCAGCGGCATCTTCCGTGACAGCCCCGAAGGCACCTGATCGTCGGCCGCCACTCGTGGCAGCATCACGTGAGCTACCGGTGTAGGCCGTCGCGTTAGCCGCACTCGATGTCGTCGACTGGGGCGGCATTGATCCGGACGGGTCGACGTAAACATCGCCGCCGCCGCCGCCGCCGCCTCTTCCCGCTCCTCGGAAAACGAGGCCAGCGTTGTAGGCGTCGTCTGCACGGCCGGTCGAGGGCAGAAAAAAGAGGAGAAATTCGCCCCAAGTCACGTCGCGTTCGAGGCGCGTTTCGCCCACGCTCGTCAAGTCGCCGCCGCCACTGTCGACAGAGTCACCAGCGGGGCAGAGCGCGGTCTCCATGGAATTGAGGGCGGCTGCCCAGCGTTGCGTCCCAACGGCGGCCTCCATAAGCTCGGCGACACCGCAGTCCGAGCGGAGAACGTCCAGGAGGCGACGCGCCCGCACAGCGCCTGTTCCGAGTCTGGTGGATCAGAGTTGGATGTGACCGATACGAGCGGAAAAAAAAAAAAAAAGAGGGGATAAGACCGAGATCAGCAACAGCAGGGTTGCAGCGCATGCCTGGCAAATTCGGAATACTGCAGGGCGATGGTTTACATACTTCCGCCGCCATCGAGTGTTCAATCGGCCGACGGCAACAGGGTCAGGAGTCACTGCTCGACCACAATCCATTCTGGCAAAGGCAGACCAGCTCATAGAAGAAAAAAGTAAGTGGTTGCTAAAACAATAAACGGCGGGTCATAAACTCACGCAGGACTTGCATTGATGGCTTACCCCTAGCAGGGCAACACATCGCCACCACCCACCCGCCGCCGCACCTATCCACCCTGCAGAAAAGCGCCCGCATCACGGCTTCACACTCTGGCCTCAGCCCTTCCAGCAGCGGCGGAATCGATTCTCTCACTCGTGCAGCCCTAACCCCCTCTGCGGGACCGTTCGTTCGCTTGCTTTGATCTGTTTTCAGCTCCGATCCGGCATGTAGTGGTGAACTTTCGAGGTGCGGGTGCCCCTGAGGGGCCGCTGGCAAAAGCTTCGACAGAGCCGCGGCTTCTCGTTGTCGGCGTTCCAAGAGCCACACACGTCGGTCAGCCGCAAGTGCAGCGCGGCTGTTGCGCAGCTGAACCTGGAGGCGACGGCCGTACCAGTACGACCGAACGACACGATAGAGGGCAGGGGCTGAGACGGAGGCGGCGACGTTGTCCTCGTCGAGATAAGAGGCAGCAGGGAGTGGACACAATGGGTGCCTGGCGACAGGTGTAACTATGCCCCGCCTGATGCCGTACGTGTTTGATTTGGTCGCGCGGAGCGTCACGGCGCCTTCTCGGAAATAGGTGGGAGCGGAGGGGAGGGGGGTACTCATTATCATGCATTGCCGTAGTCGTATGACCATAGACCCTTGCATCCTACAGTGCCGGGACGGAGCACGTCCGGTTGTCACCAACCAGGCAGATATTGCTTGCACCAAGGGCGAAGCGCCCTAAGGTGTTGGGCGAGTCGCATGAAGGGTGAGCTGCATCCTACTAAGAACCACCTTTGAGGCGGACTTTCTTGCATATGGATGACAGCGTCAACGAATTGATTTATTCTTTGGTGTGACTAAATCCAGAGACAGTAATAGGTTTGATATGTAACTGCCTCGTGGGTGCCTTACCATATACACACTACGTGATACGATCATTCCCCCTGTGCGGAGTTAAGGTTTTCCAGGCACACAAATGATCTAATTCGGCAGCAAGCCGTGGTGACCGCCAAAAACAACAAGAAACGAATAAACGATACCCTGGGTGTCAAGCTCACGCAGTGAGAGGTGCGTGTTTACAGCGTCGTTGCCAACCGACGCCAACCCAATCTACCACGGTACATTATATAGGGGGGAGGGGGGGGGGCTTATTTCTTGCTTGCCTTACTGCAGTCATTTGACGATTGACCACGCATCCCTTTCGAGGCGAAACACCGCTCCTACTTCTAAAAGGGCGAGGATGGGGGGTGGGGGGTAGGAAGACAGGAACGCGCAACGCAGAGCACCGAGTGGGACAAGTCAGCCGGTAACCAAACAGCTAGCCAAGCACGCACCACGGCACGCTCGCAGGTTCGCTGCGGGTTGTAGTACAGAGGCAACACCGAGAACGCTGCTGAAGCCGAACCTTCGCAAATTTTGTGACCGGGACATTTTTCTACTCTAAAGTTCTCTGCCCATAGGTTGAGGCCACCCAACAGCGCGCGACTCTCGAAAACGCGACGTCGAGTTCTGCAGGACACTCTAAACAACACCGACCGGGCCTCCAGTGCTTCACAACACCGTGCTGCTGGTGCTGTAACATATCGTAAAACACCCCGCGCACACATGAAGGCCAACAGAGCAATCGAACCATCCCGAACCACTGCAACAACGCCGAATCATTCCTACAAGGCCTGCCTCTTTGTGCTGTAGAAGGGTCCTGACCATGTGAAGTCTCCCAGCAGCTTGCCCCACCCTCTGAGAAAACGCCTCCAGCTTAGCAACACCCCTGAATCGAGGGTTTGGGAGCACGGCGGGGGGCAATAGCGTGTACAACGCCTCCATGAGATCGGAAGGGAACGCTTGCGGTCTTGTAAAGCTTGATTCAAACCTAGAGAACATGAACCGAACTTTTCCCAACTATCGGGCATTACTGCTTCCGTACGATACCGTAGTCGTCCCGTCCAGCGACGGCGCGGTGCCACAAACAGGGAGGACGTCTCCACGCAGGTGGAAAAAGCTGCAGTGTTTCCCCTGCGGGGCTACCCGTAGACAACCACGGCGACTGCCGTTCAATGAGCGTGTCGCGAGCACTGCATTCAGAGCGTACGAGCAGCTGAGCGCCCCCGATACTCCACAAACATCCACGATTTGGTCTCAAGCTTAGCGCGACGTTGACCAAAGAAAACACAAAAAAAAAACACACCCGCCCCGATGAGAGCTTTAAGGGATCTGTGGTAAACGGTGCCCCTGAACGTACCAACAAGCAAGCAGCGCTGCATTCGGCACTGATACAGCCTCCTACTCGCAGTTGAGCCTTGAGGCAAACGTGCCTATCGACGACGTCCACAAGCGCACCGCCAGTCTCCCCCACCCCGTGATAGTCTCACCGTGCCAGAAGCGCCTCCCGCTCGAAGAAGCCTTCGCTCGCTCGCCCCACGAAGCCTTGCACCCACGCACGCAGATCGCGCACCATCGCGGCATACCCTCCGTTCGACGACTCCGCCGATCGCCGTCTGTGGTACACACGTGATGACCAACCCAATGTGAGCACAAGACACTTGAATGTGGAAAATCAGAACCGCAAAAATAAACCCGAACGCGTGTTTTGTGCATCTCGATGGCACGCTCACTCCTGAACGAGTCCCCGGTGGACTAATTCCGTCGCGCAGCCGGAGTCCACACCCTGCACGGTGTCATTGCCTGCAAGTCTAACCTCCGCACCCAGCAAGCACCCGCCTCCGAACAAAAACGGGTGACAAACACACATCCCGAGATCGGCGGTCACAGTCGGCAAGTCTTTTCTCCTATGTCGGAATAAGCTGCAGCTGTATGCTCGTCGTTCGCCCCCGACGCCAAGTTTTTGTGCTCCCTTGTGCTCTCCTGATGTTACCCGATATTGACTCGCGCTCCCAGCGACAACGCGAAAACCGTCAGCGAAACGAAGTGAAACCCCGAGAGCGGGACACCTGAACTACAACATGTCACACACGCACCCCGTGCTTTCATTCCGAAGTTCGTCGAACGCATGGGCCAGCTTGATACCCAACAGCTCCGCCTCCGCCTCCGCTGCAAGCGCTCGCTGCGCCAAGCTCTGCGAGACGGCAGCCAAGCGGATGGCATTTAGGCCGAGAGGTACGTGCTCATTGAGACCCTTATCGACAGCCAGGGGATGGAGGGGGGGGGGGTTCAAACTCCGCATAACGCAGCGGTTAGACCAACCTGCCTATCTACCTCACATTTCCGACGCGAGCAGTTGTTTTTCCGCGTTTAGAGGGAGTTTTCACGACCAAACTACGGTTCAAGGGGGAGAGAAAGCGATCGACAGCGCCAATCATCCGAGAACGAAAGAGCATTCGCCGCTGGACCATGAAGCCCAGACCCAAAGGGCATTCCAATCATAAAAACCCGCTCCTGCGCCAGAGAGAAGAGATCGATAAAAGCATACCAGGTACGTAATTCGCCTTTATCAATTCTCCATTTCCCACCCAAACTCCGTTTACACTTCCCTGGCTCTTCCCCGTGTCAGGGAACTCGCCCTCCATTCAGCAAAGGCATTCAGCAAAGGGGAATTCTGCTCATACCTTGGTCTCCGTCTCCGCCTTCAAACGCGCCTCGTTGGCCTCCGCCACATCTCGCGCGGCCTTGCGAGTCTCGGCAGCCGCCGCCTCTACCACGACACCCCTCTGCAGCAGCAACTTCAAGACTTCCCCCCTCCAGCAGGCCAGCAGCTTCGACACCGCCTGTCCCCTGGCGTTCTTCGCGTCCCCATCAGCCTCATCGAGGGACCGTGGTTCTCGCCCGTCTGCTAGCGGGTACGGGTCAGCAGGGTTTTCCCCGGCGGCTGAGGAGGCGTCCATCATTCGCCCACATGCGGGGACGGGGACCGCCGCCGCCGGTGAACGCGATGCCGAAAAACATGAGGCGTCTTCTTCGGAGAGAGCGTCGTCCGCAAGTTGCTGCATCTTTACGAGAGCGTCACACCTGATCTCGAAGTGGCGCGCGATGAGGATAGAGGCGGTTCATTGTGTAATGCTCTTCGGATTCATAGGGCGGAACAGTCATTGAGCGTGGCCTGCTTCAACTGCCCCACAGAACGAACATGGAAGACCTACTCGAGTACAGCTACCGCTGAGCCATAGCCAGTGACAACCTCGACGGATCCAGGATGAACAGTTCAGCAAGTGGGACAAAGGGTGTCTACAGTAGCATAAAATGCGAAACAGGTTCTTCAAAACGACAGATGAAAAAAAACTCACCTCTTCTCCGCCAACGCAAACTGCCGGCGGAGGCTGTCGTTTTCCCGCGTGAGCGCCTCCCATTCGCCCCCGTCGACCATCACCACCTTCCTTCCAACTCCAACGGCGCCACAACCACCACCATTTCCACTATCACTGCCGTCAACTTCACCTCCTCGGCGTTTTCCCGCCGTCGGTAGCGCCTGGTCACTCATTGAAACCCCCGCACTCGTGACCTCTGGAGGCGCCTTTTGCGGCGATGTAGTTTGGGATTTGTCCGCCCTCCCCCACCCCCACGGAAGAGATGAGCGCACTCTCACCTCCGCAGTGTCAGCTAGTCTCGGGTGGGAGCGCGTCGCAGAGGGGGAAGGGCGGCGGTCGCGGAGCGCGAAGCGCGCGGCCTGGCCGTCATACGACCGGCGGCTGGGATCGGCAAATCTGTTGGCATCGATGACGCCACCCCCACCACTGTTGCCGCCGCCGCCGCCCGCCGCCGCCGCCGCTACCAGCAGGATCTCCCGTTACTGCGCCAGCCTCCCGATTATTCAGCCAGGCACTATCCCCTTGTTCCTTCCAACCGGAGGCGCGGACGGCAGGCTTAGAGATGTCACCATCGCCGGCGGCTCCGATTGGAACGCTGCGCACGCTCGCAGAGCGATCACCCTCAAGTACGCCCCCCCAATGCTTCTCAGCCTGAAGGTCGGGCGAGACGGTCCACGATTCCTGACCCACCCCCTTTCCTTTACCACCACCAGTCGCATCGTCAACGTAAGGCAGCAAGCGTGCATCCCCCCCGGTCAATCCTGCCGTCGCCTGGGACCGACCGGCCTCTCCTGTCAACGTTGACACGCCCAGTGCCACACCTGGTGGATTCGAAGGGTATTCTCCATGTGACGTAGCCGCCCCGGCGATCCCTTCCACGGCCCCACTCTTAATAGGGGCGAGACCAACCGCTGCCTCTGCGAGATGTGCGCCGACGGAGGGCCCATCGGCCGTAACCGGAGAGGCACCCAGCGTGACCACAGCGCCGGTTGTCGCTTGCCCAATAAATAGGCTTGCCTCACCCCCTCCGATTGCAGGCTCCGAAACGTCGTCATCGTCAGGCCCGGCTCCGTTCACCACAGCAGGGAGAGCCCCGGCCCCGGCCCTCAGGAGCGTCGGCTGGGCCGCCTCCCCGCTCCGAATTTTCCCCGCGCCTTCAACCGAGCCGTAGTGCTCTTCGCTGCTTCCTGCGCCCACGAGCTCCTCCACGACGCAGCAGGGCGAGGCTTGTGCGATCGCCCCCGGATGAGCGGCCACGTACGCTGTTTCAGCTGCCGCCACCAGTCCGGCCGCCGCCGATTGTCCCTGGCCTCCACCTTCCCGCTGAGCGCCCTCAAATCCTACCCCTAGACGCCTGGCAGTCAATCCTACCGCCACATCGCCCGGCCCTTTCGACATCAGACCAGGAACGACCGCCGACCCACGCGATCTTTCCGAGACCGTTTGCGTGCCTGCCGCATGGCCGCTGCCTCCACCGCCGCCGCCGCCGCCGCCATCACCCCCGAGTGCGCTGGATTCTTGGACGTCAGGAGCGCCACCCTCTCCGATGCGGTTAGAAGGAGCAGGCGCCATGGAGTCCGGTGTGCGTTGCGCTTCTGAGCTGTTTAGTAGCGGTCTAATCGGGGCCATGGGTCGACTTCTGGGCTCGGTCTTCCACCAAGAACTTTCGTCGGCTGAGATGCCAGCTAGCTCGGCCCGCCGGTCGCCCCCATCAGCTGGCTGGTCCTCTTCTCGGGGGCTGTCGACGCGCGGGGGGGGGGGGGAATAAGGCGGCGTTGCGAGATAGCGGTGGGCAAGGGTGATATCGACGGTAGTGGTGCGGTTAACACTACTGTTTTGTCTCCCCGCGCGACGTGGCGCCATGAAGTATGCGTTTCGGCTCCAGGCTCCCCGTTCACCTCAACTGCTCGCACACGTGTAGGTCGGGATGCCATCGACACGAAGCTTCAAAAACTCACGCGTGATCCAAGGCGGTGAGAGATGGCAGGAGACTCAGAACGCGGCGGCGATAGTCTACCTCCGAGGTCACAGGATTTCCCGCCACGACGAGGTCCGAAAGGGCCGTGAGCGAAGCCAAGTAGGAGATCTGGTAGGTGGGCGACGGTGGGAGAAAACATGGGTCATAAGAAAACTAATGCGGTCACTGTGAAGATGGCATGGGGTGGCCAGACCCCTACCTCGTACAGCAAGCATTCAAATTATCAAGGTACATATTTCGAGACGCACCTGTTCCATCTCTGCGATCGAATTGTTGGCTACGTACAGCAGCGCCAGTGATCCCGAGGCGGAGGCCAATGGCTGTAGGCTTGTTCTGCAAGAATCAAAGCGGTGCGAACGAAGCGTGGCATGCGGAGTTGCGTCGACACGCAATCAGGATTGGTCGAGAGCCGAAACGCACATCCCATAACATGGGCAACGCTCTCTATCTGACGCGGTAGGCGCACGCTCGCCACCGCGGAAATCTCACTCCACGGAGTACGTTCGCAAGCGAGTAAAACATGTAAACGGTAGAAGCGTACCCAAACTCCCAGCTCAGGGAAATAACCTTGTACACAAGAACGAAGAGCCGTTCAACGTCGACGCCATTGGGCCAGCTGCAATAAGAAATGACCTCGTGCATGAAACATGCAATGGCGAACCACCCAGCCCCGTTGAAGGGGGCCAAAAATGTACTTACTCAGCTACGGCCTACGTTCAAACGACTCAGACACGCCAAACACGGAAGGATCATCGGATTTTCGAACATATTTTGGAGACTTGTGGCTAAGGAAACTTCACTCGCAACAACGCAATAGTCTGCGATACATCAAAAAGACAAACTTGTCGAACAATGGTACCACTGTTGTAGATCGATGGATATAAGAGTACTATCTCGATGATGGCCTTCATTCAACAACGGCGCCAAAAGAAGCTCAACCCTCACTCCCCTAACCGCTGTACCAGGAGTTGCTCGGTACTTGCTGCTCGAGGGCCTGTCTACGTGCACCAGAGCGCCCTTACTATCCTGCGCAGTACGTGCCGAAATACAGAGCCCCTATACGCCACAGACTCACATACTGTTGTCGGACATGTCGAGCTCCCTGAGGCGCGTGAGGTTCGTCAACCCTTCCAGAGATCTCGGGGCGGGCCCCAGTCGGTTGCAGGAGAGGTTGAGCTTGGTCAGACACGTCAGACGTTCCAGATTTTCGATCCGCGATATCTCTGGGCGCCGATCGACCGAGGAGGCGGCGCAGTTAGCTCTTATTTAACCTGTTGAAGATGAACGGCCTCGAACGTTTGCTCGGGCGGCCTCGAAAAAGTTTCCGCGCTGGCAACGCCGCCAAGCGGATAACCCAACCGAACCAAACCAAACCATACAGCCATCTATCTCTTTCTAACCAGCTTCCGCTCACCAGCGGACCAGAAAAATCAGAAGCATGACACAATTGTGCTCTCGGCTTCCACGCCTATGATACTGCTACTAAAAAAAAAAAAAAAAAAAAAAAAAACTGCTACTAAACAAGTAGCGCAAGCAACAACTCGTGTGATTTCTACGCAGTAAGCAGTAGATTATTACCTGAGATGTCGTATTAATAGTACTTTCCTACGAGAATTAAGGTACCGGCAGAGTACATGTCACAGCAGGTCAACAAGTTTCGTTGTTGTGACGGGTGAAATAATAAATGTCAAGCCATTATTATGAAAACTAGCGTTCGCGGGGAAGCGTTCTCAGAAATTTACTTCCCCAAAAGAAATACCGAAGGCAAGAAACGCGACATTTTTAGCCAAAAAGGGCAAAAAAGTACTTTAGCGAAGGTACGTAGGAAATTGACGAAATGTACGGTACTTTTTTGCTCTCCATATCATTGGCTTATAAGCGCCGAGTATATTCCGCGCCTGCCACGCACCACGCACCACCTGCTGTTGCATATCGACACGGCACAACACAACAACCAACTGGGGGCACAGAGGCTCGAGAGGTGTAACTAGAAAATGGTGCGGGCGAGCGGCGTTGGACTGTCCCAGCGGGCCGTCGGCGGGCCGCCGCTATAGCACGCTCTGCGCCCACTCGTTGTCGCGGAGGATGCGTCGTTCCGAAAGCGACTACTCGTATACTCGTGCTCGAACCGCCTGGCTTGTCGAGCGCGAGAGCATGATGACAGGTCGTGTATCGTTTCAATTCCACAACACTGCGGTAGCAACAGCAGCAGCAGCAGCAGCGGTGGCGGCGTCGGCGCCGTGTTAGGTCGCCGCCGTCTAATTTTTCCTAAAAACAGGCGGAGCGGAGCGCGTCGGCGAGGTGGCGCGCGCAGTCTAGAGCGCAGCAGCAGCAGCACACGGCGAGAAGAACAGCCGGTCCCAAAATTGAAAGTTGCAAAAAGGAAGCTGCTTGCTGCTCAACTACTGCTCCTTGTTGTTGCTGATGCTGCCGCTAGCTGCCGCGAACTGTGCTGCCGCTCTGTGTGTTGTCTTGGGACAGCACCGACGGCATTGTGATTAGCTCTATCCCCACCGGCGTTGCTGGGTTGTCGTGGCTACTTTTACGCTGGGTTCTTGTGTGTTGTTCACCTGTGTTGCATTGCCCACAAAATGTTATTTCAGGTGCAATAAAAAAATGCGATTATTACTGAAACCGGGGTTTGGCAGAGATCAGCCCCACAGAGGGTCTTTTGGGGCACTCTTCGTGGTCACCGTGCTGCCCACAGAAGGCCCCAAATGGCACAGGACGCTCAGAGGAACTCAACCAAGTCCTGATAGAGCCTGTTATGTGGCTGGTTGGCGCTCGGCCGTCCTAGGCTTGGATAAATTTTGTTCATCGTAGCTTCAAGCAAACGGCAGCTTCGGTCGAGGCAGTTGCGCCGCCCGATTAGGCCATTTTCACGGCCGAGGTCCGACTCGAAGACCTTGACGAAATTGACCAGATTTCCGTGTGTGTGCTCGAACACAGCCAGTCATGTCATTTCCGCCTTGCGAAATTAGGGATCGAACCTCCAGTTGCCACGGTCGACCTGAGAATGGTGCCTAAAAAATCACCAAAAACATGCACAAAACGGCCATCCTGCTCTCGCTTGTGCCGACAGTCGAAACACGCTAAAGAACTCCGTTTTCCGTCCCGATGCATATGCAGACACGTGATACGTGCTGGCCTTGCTAATTCAGCAGCTACTTTTTCCTTGGGAAGAGCAGTGGCAGAGCGACGGAGCATGTTCTAGGCTTCTGCGCTGCCCGGCTTACCCCAATATCATACTTAAAAAAACGTTACCAAAAAATTGCAAAGGAAACTGGTACGTACGTACGAGTTTGAAACGAAAATATTTTTCTACAGCAGCCAAAAATACACTTGACTCCAGTACAAGAAAATCAAATTCAAACGCCTGAAACAATATTTTTTGCCCATTTTCAAACTTTAGCGACGAGGTCCGACTGGAAGCAGGATACGGAAACTGCTGCCGCTTTGCCACCGTCGCGGGAGTGTACCAAGGAGCCCATGTCTGCCTTGCCAAATATTGGATCAATGGAAAAGTTTTGAGCTAGAGCAGAATAACCAAATATCGGTGACGAAAAAAAACGGAAGTAGAGGTGCTTTCAGGCATTTATTTGATTGTACAATTGGCCAAAATGAGTTTTTTTTGTCGGCAATGCAACGCAGGTGTGTTCGCTGTGTGACCAAATGGCTTGCCGTGCCCCCCGGCTCCCCTGTCTGATACGGCACGAAGGGTTTGTGAGGTCCGTTTTGTTGTGTTTCTTCTCCGTAAACACAACAAAAATTAAAAATATGATAAGAAGGGAATTCACTTTTTTCACCTGAAGGAAGGCAGTGCTCAAAAAATATAGTTGTCGCAAACTCTACTGCTGTATTCCACGAGTCGAACAAGAAAACAAATAATAAGCGCCGAAAACGAACGCACTTCGTTTGTATCAGGTACGTACCGCCCAGAATAACACTTAAGACGACAGACACCCCGGGACGAATTTCAGAGCCAATTTTCTCCAAAGCATGCCTTAGAAAGGGGGGCACACAAAACGAAAATGGCGACTTTAGAAATGTCTCGTCGAGATAAGTCCATAGACGCGTCGCTCGGCGTTTACACTCTCTCTCCCCGTTGTGGAAAAACACAGCTTTGAAATTCGTCCGAAAGGGTGTGTTTTACTCGTATTGCGTGTTTTAAGGTATACGGTTAGAACTGCTGTGGGCGTAAATATAATCAACCACTACGTCTTCATATCAATGTACAAACGGTCCTTGTATTCCCGCCCATAGTTCACCCAAACACTACTGCTATTTGTGCTGTAGTTCCAATAAACAAAGGCGTTATTTGGGGGGATTACCGAAACCTCAGGTACTATACCTGCTACAGTAGTATGCCGTAGTACAATCAGAGTACCGGTAAGTAGTGCGTGCCTCTAAGCTCGAGAGAAAGAGCAGCGTACGTAATCGGTTGGGGTAAGCCCTTTGCCGATACAAAGCAGGTTCCAGCTGTTCGATTTCCTCCCGACTTCTTGTACGCATGTACAAACAGTCAGTACATATTGATATTAGTAGGTACGAAAAGCAATTGAACGAAAAAACGAAAAAAACAAGACGCCACGAAAACTGAACATTTTCCTGGTTTCGTTCAAAACCTTACCCGCGCAAAGCAATATGGGCACAACCTGCTATGTTGTACCAGGTAATTGTCTGCTGCGTTGGATCACGCAGCAGCAGCAAGTACTCCCAGCTACAGCTACGTACGGAGGGCGAGAGCAGCTCGTCCGTAGTTCGACAATCGACGCAAGCCGTGTAAGAACACCGACGGTTGCATTTCGCATTGTATGGTACGTGCGAACGAATAATATTTTGAATTGTTGACAACATCCAAAGCAAAGCCGACACGCGCGGTGCCCATCAACAGAAGCAGCTCAACGAATATATCGTAACACCGGTTGGATCGGTTGGATGCTGACATCCTGCTACGAGAAGCAACGTGTATGTAGGCGATCCACAAGCCATCACACAAATCCAATCCACGTATCCCTCCCTCCCTCCCTCCCCCCACCTCCCCATGTGCAATCGTGCAAGCAGGTCGAGGCTTCAACCCTCAACCGTCCGCCCATATGACTCTACAAGAGGTATCAATCATACCACATGATTCAAAACCTACATTATACGTAGTCGCGCGGCAAGTTCCTGCAAATCGGGCAACCAACTGCAGAGGGTGCTGGCATGCTGGCATGCCGGCATACAAGTAGTAGATCGATACAAACGACAATGGAGACAATCCGCCAGATATACTCCCTTCTTCACTCACCATTGGTGGATAGGTTGAGCGTTGTTATCTGCCCATAGCTCTCGACTATGTCACGGACGAGCTCTACGCTCAGCAGGCGGATAGGCATGACGACGACGACGATCCGTGGGGCTGCTTCCGCTTTCGCAACCCACGTCTTGCACAGCCAATAACCAGGCGTACACTACGCTCACTTAGGCATCGATGGCTCTACACGACTTTTGCATTCCATCCTCCTTCTGTTCTCTCTTTGACGCTTCGAAACCGCATGGTTCCAGGCTTATGATTTTTAGGAGTTCAATAAAGAAGTAGGCTTGATTTAAATTTTGAAACCGTAAAAAAAAGTAACGCTTCGACGCGACAAGTCTCCAACGACACGACGAAACGACGAACTTGGACACGTCTAGTCTACAGTCGCCCACGTACGAGAGTGTTACGCATTGCCGTACTTGGGGCTCGGATGCTTTGGGTGCAGGCATCCTCCCCAAAACACTAGTTGTTGCCATTTTTTTGCTTCGCAATCGGTCGAGACTTTAAGTCTTGTTCGTCTGGTGCACTTATTTTTCATGAGGATGCAGAGTTTGCCAGCTTTTCACGTACCACGGTTGCGACAACATGACAGCTTGCCCCCCTCCTACAATAGCGTATATACACTGCTGTGGTTGAAAACACGGGATGGCGCGAGGGCGTGCAAGCCTTGCGTGAAGGGTGGTTCAAATATTCGAGAAGAAGAGCCAACGACACTTTTTATTGTAGTGTGCTATCTCGTACGGTAGGGCCGCTTCTTTGCTTGCGTGCAGCTCTACTACTGTACTTGAAGCAGAGTACGAGGGATGCGAATACTGTAATGGTGGCATGGTGATCCGAAAACCCGTGAATCGCGAACCGTGAACCGTGAGCAAGTCAATGCTGTATTGACAGTCCAGTGCACCATGGTGATTGGTTACAGGTATGATCATGAATGACACGGTAAAATATCCATCCGATTCCCTCCGCTTTCGACTGCATCCTCGTCGGTTGCTCGGGGCTTGGGGTTGTCTGTCTACGATTATCTACCTTAGGATCTACGTATTACCTGTAGTTGGGCGGCTGACTGCCGTCTAACTAAGGCTTGAAAATAAATAAACGCCTCTGTTACTGCTCGTGGGAATAGCCGGCGCCTGTTTACCAGACATACCATATCATCTATCTGATCTGCAGTCTCTGCTGTACAGTCAGTACAGTAGTTGTACCAGTATTAACACACCGAAGGTGCTGTTTATGCTCGACTTCCCGAGCAGTATCTGTTGTGCGTAGTTGATCAAACCATAACGCGGTGACGATCGACAACAACAACCGGGAGCGATGGGCGACACGGACTCGGACTCGGAGAATAGCGCCTTCAGCGACGGGGTGGGTGAATCTTTATCCTTTGGCATTGAGTGTCCCATTTCCCCGTAACAACTACAATTTGTGAATCTACTATCAACGAAACTATGATGTGATGGCACCCTCAGAGTCTCTTCGCTCGTTGCTCGCCGCATGGTACGCGCATGAGTCGCACTATGAATACGAGTAGAGCTACGAGTGTGCTGTGAAGCTCATGCTTGACGACATATATACATATAAAGTCGTATCAGCGACATTGTGATGCGCGACTTATGCGCGGTCTTGATTTCCAGAGTCGGTACGATGGTGCTCTCTGCTACTACTGTGATATCTAGAACTACTGTACAGTACTTGCGAGGCGTACTGTAGACTGTAGACGCTACACGTACTGATAAAATCAAACTCCCGGGGGCTGCTCCTTATGCACCACGCGGTGTAGATTCCACCATGGAACCTCTGTACCAGTACGATGCTGGCGAATGAAACGTGACAACAAACCCACCTACAAACACGAAGAATGATCGAGCACCAGTAGAGTTTACCACTTACTATTAGAGATTTGGTCTGATTGGCTTAGGGTTATGGTTAAATCTACTCGTCTCGTACAACAGTGTGTGTTGACCATTTTCTCGAACAAGTGGTAAGCTACCCTCTCAAACACCGGAGTGAGAAATAAGAGACATCAGGTACAGAATATCAGTGTGAAGACAAGTGCAGGATGCGACAACGCTACTCCTTCAAAAATAATAAAAACCTGTGTCGCATACGTGGTGTGTAGCACCGAAGACTAGTCACGTGCTGGACGCTTGCGTCTTCTTTACCCATAAGCCTACCATATTTTCTTGGAGGGTGGTTGATCAGATAGATCCTCCCTGGCGTTCTTAAGCCAGAGCTCGAGAACTCTGCATCTAGCAATCGTTTTTCTACAAAGTACAAACACCATGTTGTTGAAGCGAATCTAGTTCACTAGGAGTTTGTTGGGGACGATCCAAAGAGCCGCGTAGTAGTGTGGATAGTAGTATAGTAGCACCTTCGTCAGCTGCTAACCTTACGATGTGGCCGACTACAATTTAATTCGCGAAACGCGGGTTGCAGGGCAAAAACTTGACTCTCTCCGAGGCGAAAGGCATCCTCCGGGATATTATGACGGTGTGTGAGCGGGCGCCTCACAGGAAAAAGTTGGCAGAAGCTCGGACCAAAGCGAAGGTACGCATGAGCATGAGTATGTCGTGGTTTGGAGATTCAGATGCAACTCTCTGCAGCACGCAAGAGTCTTGACCGGCGTTTGTCTCCCCGTGTACAGCCGTTTTTTCGTTGCCTGAAAAAGCGCCTCTTGCTTGAAAACAGGGGAACCCTCGGGCGGCGATGCTCTGCGTCGTTCCTGTCGTGGTCGGAGTTGCCGAAGGAGTACTCGCAAAACGCTATGAAAAAACGCGGTCGACACACGGCAGTCCAGCCTCGACACACGCGGCAGCTCAGCTCCCGGGGAGACATGAGGAATCGACAGCAGGGACGTTGGGCTGCGCTGCCAAAAGTACAGGAGCGTTGGTCGCTTTTTTGCTGGAAGCCCAGTATTTGGTAGCATCTGATTCTTCGGGATCAATGAAGCGAGATATGATAGCTTTGCGATCGTTGCTTTCTCCTCCTTAAGCAAGCTACTGGGTGATACTGACCGAAACGCCAGCTAATCATGTTGGATCCGGCCCCACGGCTTCCTGCCCAGAGGCGTATACGCTAGAAGTATCCGCAATTTACTACTGTGGTGGCGTCCCCGGTGGCTTGGTAGGTAGTCCTCGGTGGCTTACTACTGGTCAATTTCGCGAGTTCGAGTCTCACCGAGGGCATGCTCGAAAGCACGTTTTCTTGCATAAAATTTGTCAACGGAAACCACGAAAGCGTGAGTTAGCAAAATTCGATGAAAATCGATGATCAGTGGGAATGCTGAACCCTTTGCGCGATAAAAGTGAAGGCACGTACCGGGAGGGAGAAGGGATGACACCTGTGACCACGGCTTGTCCAGAAGATCGCTGAGGGTAAAACCTCCTACGAGTTGCCTGGAAAGTGAAAGTGACGATAAAAACAAGAATAGAAAAAACGAAGTGTCTGTCGAAACCGAAGAGTGGCAGGGTGCCCTGAGGTGTTTTTGTTGGACGGAACACGCAAGTCCTTCCCGAGCGGTTGGTATTTCCGCCCGGTAAATTCCACCCAAAGGGAGCGTAAAGCTATCACGGAAAAGATATACAGCTGGCATTCATTCGAGGATTTTTCTCTATTTGTCGGAGCGAGAATAGGGGAGTTGACAACAAATCTGAGTAGAAAACGGTGGTTGCGCCACAGTAGCGAAGATTGTGCACGCCCATACGACCACATAAGAACATCACGTATATCTCCGAGCAGTTCCTGTGGAGGTTCAAACACCCACCGGCAACCACGAATGGAGCACAGGCAGCGGGGCCCACAACAGGGAGTCGTCGGTGGAAAGTAGTGCGTATGACAAACGGCGAAACGACAAAAGTCTCACTGCGACAGTGGAGAGCAACAAGCACCTGCCGCCGGCATTTACTGACGTTGAGTGGAGCTACTTCATCAGCGAACGTATTTGATGCAGAAATGCAGTACTCCTATTGTTACAAAGCATCATCCTGTACGAGGCAATTGGCTAACTTTTCCCCCGGGTATCGCAAATTTTATATTCTTAGCCTTTGCGCCGGCTGAGGACGCCTTCGTCACAAATTAATGCCGGCAACCTCCGACCTTGATCTTCCACGGCTGGAGCACTATCGCCAGAAAATAACGTCCCTGGCGCTTAAACTGCAACGCAGGCCAGGACGCCTTCGGCATCACCCTTGAGCAAGAACAACCGGATGACTCCGTCCGTTATCGCCGTCGTTCGCCGCGCCATTCTCTAAGCTGAACATTTCCACACCCCACTCCACCTTGAGTCTAGTGTCATCGTCTGGGCCATTGAACGTCTGTGTTCTTGCGGTTGGATCACCATTTTTTCTATCTACTCCGACCACAAGGTCCTCGAAAACATCACCAAGCTTGACGAGCACGACGACTGTGTCGAGCGCTCGTGATAACCCCTCCCCCGCGCTTTTAAGTAAACCTGGGAAAACCGCAGGGGCACCGCTAGCGGGTAGTTCCCCTTCCCACCTTCGGCAGTTAATGACCAATTTCGAAAGGCCTGAACCCAAAAGTCTAACCAGCTCCGGCACGTTGGGCGTCTACCTCGCCTGGGCTTCACCTTCTGTAAGCTTGTTGTGACTGACACGTTCCACGCCGCCGTCGCCATTTGGTTGGCACGCCGGCGATTGTGGCAAACCGCAAGAATCTTCTAGTGCGAGAGTTCACAGCCGTGGCTCAGACCGTTATCCGAGAGCATGCGTCATGGGTATGCATCCCCCCCTAAGGAGGGTACACAATAATAGTGGTAACTGTCGGCGACGAGAAGAATGGGCGCGTTCCTACGGGACGCAACTGGAAGAAGGCCAAAATAATCGAAGTTGATCACGATGCCGCGCCCTAACATCAAAGGGAAGCAAAAATGGCGAGCCCGCGACAGGTCAGTAGGGAGGAGTTTTCCGTGCTTGACAATTCAAACTAATGCCGACGTCATCAACGGGTGCAGTGCAGACGATCATGCCTTAGGAGGGTGTTTGTCGCAAGCCGAGGCTGCAAGAAGCCGCAAAAATTGCAGGTCTCCGAAGACCTATGACCCATGGGCGCATGAACAGCGGTACGTAGATGCGAGCGGGAGTCGTCTAAGGCACAAACCGTGAGTCCCCCTGGTCGACGCTATGCACTGAAGACGGCGAGATGCGGGCTGACTCTACGAACTGTTTAATATACGGAACGATGCCATCGTCGGCTATGTGAAGCCTTCCCTTGCCGGCGTATCTCTGAAACCTCTGAAAAGGAAGGGTGCTAGTTCCAAGGAAACGCGTCTACAACGTATTTGTTGAGCACGGCCGGCGGCTGCCCGAGATGAATTAAACGAATAGTAGCGTGACATTCGCGCTTGATCTCTTTTTCCCGCTTCCAGTCGGCGCGCTAATACCTCGCGTCGGAACCACGAAATTGTAAAGTAAAATAACCTGTAGCTCTCTGAGGAGAACCTCGTCAGGCGAAAGTGGCCGCGGGTGTATCAAGCGGAGCCTGAAGCCTAAAAACAGGCGGTTCTCGGTGGAGATTCAATGCTGGCACTGTCAGACAGATTTTTCCATCTGGTCGGGACACGCATCGGTGAATGAGTGGACCCGTAGCAACGACCACAAGCGGTCGTGGGCACAAGGAGCACGCGCCTTGCTGACGAGGCCAAATATTACAGTATTTTCTCACGGAAGAAACGCATGCCGTCCTCCCGGAGCTTGCCTGTGAACCCTTGTGTCACTGCAACAATGAGCCCACTCTTATTCCAAGTAAAGCTCCCTAAAAAGCGTGTCCCCAAAACGTCGGGGTAGCGGTTCTAAAGGCTAAAGGGACCAAAGAGGGCTCGGTGTGTCACTCCTATAGTGCGCGAGTATCTTGCATTTGAGCAACTCTGTACACTCCAAATCTGGTGTTTCCGATGGACGGCTGGACCGGCGGGGCTTGGCTATCCCCCGCCGTTAGCTCTGTGTTTCCGATATGGATAGACATTTCGGGGACTGCGCTATATGATTCTCGTATTCCTCATGCGGGGCCTTCACCGGGCCTTCCGCGGGCAATTTACCAGGTGCGAGCCGATTGCCCGTACACTATGAGATAGCAGCTAGCAGGCACATGGTCTCATTTTTGCCGTAAAAGCTCGTGACGTGGGTAATAAGCGATGCAAGCAAGTGCTGACCCCATCGCGCGATATTTTACGGAAGCGTGTAGGGAAGCGGGGGGGGGGCTTTGAGACGCGTGGTTAGTACCAGGTAGATGTGCTGCAACAGCAAACAGGAGCGTGCAGCACTGTATTGCTTGTGGGCTAAAAAATCTCCTGTATGTAGTACCGGATACAGTGTTTCGAGTATTACACATTTCATCACAATCACAGGCGAACAACAGTAGTAAAGGTCCTGCAATCAACACAAGCACCAGGTATCAGGTACCAAGTACCTGGTATGTATGTATAGTGCCGGTGGCTTGGTAGGTGTGGTCCGCGTGCCTATCAATATCAAGTTCGTGGGTTCGAGTCTCACCGAGTGTATACTCGTAGGGAATTTTTCTCGCACACAAACTGAAAGCGGAAAGCGCGTGAGTTAGCAACATTCGATGAAAATCGACGAACAGGGGGAATGCTGAACCCTATGCGCGACAAAAAATAAAATAAAGGCACGTACCGGGTGGGAGAAGGGACGACACCTACCTGTGACCACGGCTTGCCCAAAAGATTGCTGAGGGTAAAATCTCCTACGAGTTAGACTGGAAAGTAAAAGTGAAGATAAAAAATAAGTAACTAAAATAAATAAACGTATTATTACTGCTTGCTGCAGCAAGGCAAAAAAATACCCCCCCCCTCACCAATGTGCCCCGACCGGCATTGTCGTAGGGATGCGAGGGTCTATGGTCATATGGCTACAGCCATGCATGATAATGAGTACCCCCCCACACCCCGCCCCACACATCAATGGGTCTCATACATACTCGTAGTAGTATAATGCCGATTCGTTACGACTGTTGGTGCAGTTTAATGAGAGAGATGCGCGGAAACGAAAAACGTCATAACCTGGTACTGTGGCACACCTCTTCATCAATGATGAGTAACGAGACTTGGTCGCTTTAAAATAAAACTGGTATCTATCTCAGAGATGGGCAGAATTTAATTGCTTGTGTGCCTGGTACAAGTGCGAGTGAAAAACAACTCACTCGCAGGCCTCGACCTCTTCTGGCATCACAGCCCGCCCTGCGCCAGCAGACAGACCCTTTTCGGATATATCGTCGGGTATAGCTCATGTAGATAAAGTTACTACGGAAAAATGCAAAAGATTGATTGAGTTTTAGATACAGAACGCAAGGTAAATAAATGATTGCCACCAACAATTTTAGACCGCAGGACGGAGAAGGAAAACAATCGTTTTCTCGAAGTAGTATGAGCGGTACGAGAAAATGACAAAAAAAACTCTCTGGAAAAATGAAATTTTATGTTTTCTGGAAATGCGAATTAATTAATAGTTTCACCAGATAATAACTTGGGAATTATTATTTCCTGAATTCGAGGAGACGATTGTGTGTCGTTCATGCACAGCAAGGGTCAGTGGAACTACTTACTCTTGCTGTACTATACTAGTACGAAGCCACTACCTAAGGCAGTAGTACGGGTGCTATTAAAAACCTCGTATATATGTACACAGACACCAATATGCACTATACAGCCGGGGTGGTTCCGTTTGCTCCGTGGACATCCAACATGAAAAACGAGACAAACATAGTGTTTCTGCTGCATGACAACTCGCACTGAGGCTCGTACTCACTGCTGTGTGCGAGTCGGGTATCATCAGTAACTTGGAGATGTTGCTCATGTTGCTCTGTTTACGTACGCACGCGGAGGGGGGCGGCTACTGTTCCGTGTTTCATCGATGATGCGCTGGTCTTGGTTTGCACAGCAGGAAACTCGTATGATAGTTGGGTCGATCTGAGCAAGCAAACACACAAACGACTGTAGCTGTGAACTTCCTGCTGTATAGTGATAACTCGCACTGAAGCTCGTACTTTAGGCTGTGTGCGAGTCGGCTACAGTATCATCAGTTAGTTAGATGTTGCTCATGTTGCTCTATTTACGTACGTACGCGGAGGGGGACGGCTGCTGTTCCGTGTTGCAATGATGATGCGCCGGTCTTGGCCTGCCCAGCAGTTAACTGCTGCTATTTATTGATAATAGTCACCTCGATCTGAGCAAGCCAACACACGAACGACTGACTGTGGACTGTGAAGAGAGTGTAGGTACACCGGTATGATAGATAAAATGTATGTGGGTATATACATATAATGTTGGCGTCCAGGTATCCTGGGCTAAATTGAAGAATCATATCCAAATTGGCTTTCAGCAAAAGAGAGAGGGCTGAATTCACCGAGGCGTCGTCGTTCATCATGATCGATCATGGATTGATTGATGTGTCAAACTTGTGTCAACCTAAAAAAAAAAGTTTTCGAAACTCCTTCCCTTGGTTCCCGTCGCTTGATACTATAATAATACGACCACACCACCCACCACCAGTGAGTGGAAAGGCATGGATGGATGATTTCCCCGGTGGATCAAAGCCGCTACTGCAGTAGTAGGAGTAGTAGTATATGTATACCTACCTGGTGCGCTGTAGACCACGGCGATTCGTTGAGCCTGAGATGGGCTGTGGGCTGTTCGCCCGCCACGAAAAAAGCCAGAAAAAATAATTCTGAAGATGTGATCAAATCAGTCAGTCAGATGATCGGAACCAGAACCCCCGAGTCGTCCAACGCATTCAAGCGAGAAGCACCTAGCACCACCCGCCCGGTGGGTGTGGGATGGGTGGTGTTTGGAGACCAGCCACCGTGCTGTGTGTGTGCATTATGTACTCTGATGAGACGTCCCGCATCCACGTGACGTCCATTGTTCCACACACGCTCACTCGTCACCCTCTGGCCCTCCCCGCCGCCAACAACCTGTAGGTTCACAAAACTAGTACTACTGTTATTGTAGCTCCTCGACCTCCTCCTGTCCTTTACGTGTACTCCGGCGCTGGCCTCGCTGCGCCCCCCGGTTTTTTTGTGCTGTGTATGCGCCAAAATGTGTACGACTCGAAGAAGTGCACGGTTGGCAGGGTGCCTTGCCCTAGCGGGTTCGGCTGTCCTACTACCGCGAGGAGTATCATCAGCCGCGGTACACGGCCCAACGGAATTTTCTCCTGAGACGGGAGATGGCCAGCAGCAGCGTCTCGCGGTTGTTGTTCCGGCCTACCGCGGCGACCTCGAGCGGGCAGTGTCTTCGCTGGGTCGATGGCCTTCCACATGCTCTCCGGTTACGGAGCAAAACGTCGATTTGGTGCTGTACTACGCCGAGGGGGAGGAAGACAGCGCGGCGGTGGAGGCTGCGTTTAATGTCATCGAGGCAAGCGCGGGCCGCTGCTTCTCGAAGACGAAGACCGTGTTCGCTCATCTGGAGGAGGAGGTGAGAGGGAAGAAAAAAGCGCGAAGGTAAAACATATTGGCGCTGTTGGTGTACAGTCCAGTCCCGTTATTAATATTAATAGTTGCTCGCGATCCAATTCGGACTGATGTATCATACGGTTCAGGCAGTGATACGTACACGCGGAGATTTTCTCTCGTTGAGGAGACATACCGGGTACCACGGCATTATACAGTACAGCAGTAGTAGCAGTAAAATAAATCATTACTTGTATCAGTCGCCGATACGACTTTGTTACGCACATAACTGTAGTTTAGCTGTTCTGAATAGTGTGTTCCGTCTCGTGTGCTCGGTCATGTGTCCGTACATATGGGAGACTCTGACTGAAATGCGTCAAACCACACACAGAGCCGACAGCTCCGGGCTGTTGTTGTTCCTTTATACAGAAACAACAGCAACAACAGCAACAACAACAGTGGTTCGCTTCTTCATATGGGTTATGCTCGTACCGTACTGGTATTGGTACTGCTGTACACTCGAACGTCGATTGTTCCGGCGGGCTGTTGTTTTTTAATATGCTTTCTCACAGCTTGTCATTATGTGAGTTCGATGTGCTCCGTGCGTTTTGTGTATCGGCAACTATTAATAATAACTGATGTACCCTGTTCTTCAATTAAATAGATAGACTACTCGTACTCGTCCAAGATGGTACCCCTATACGCAGGGGTACATACTTGCTACTATTCTTGCTGCAGTACCTTCCTAGGAAGATCCTTTCGATGCGAGTCGACAAGGGAAGAAAGGGCCGACGTCTTCTCGGGATCAAATAACGCAAGTCAAGAACCGTACGTAGTGGGGAGGAGGGAGAAGAGCCTGCTTTGTGACCTCGGATTTGAGTGACGACTAACGAAGACATTACCGTTAATAGATTGGATGGAAAAAAAATAAAATAAATATTAATATATTAAATTAATATCAAGCACTGCAACTTTGTTGGATCGTTATATTCCGGTACGACGTATTCGAACAAATACCAAGCATACTTGCGTGACTACGGCTGACTCTAGACGTTCCGCATCCCCGCGCCCCCCCTCATCGAAACACGCTCGAATGCAGGATTATCGGACAATCTCCGCGAAATCGTTGCATGTGCCTGCGTACGACGAACTATAGGAACACTTTTATTTCGTTCAACGTCTCGTGATCACTCATATCATACTTAATTTTTCAATTTGATACCATGTACGAGTACGCGTAACACCAACCAACAACAAACATTTCCATACACGCAGGTACAGCACGGTGACAACAACAGCAGTGCGCCATAAACAATTTCCCGCGTGTAGTGCTTGTCGACGAGTATAAATAGAGTCCGTACCGTGCTCTCTTTTTATTCAGCAGTAGTACACCACCAGTACTCTGAATGAGCCGTTTTTGTATACTATTGTCGGAACTTGTCGGAGAAAAACTTGCGCTTTGACCTTCCGTAAGTCTCGCGTAGATGTCGAAACGTATCGGCGATTAGCGCCACTCACCATAACGGAGTTGGACGTCTTGCTGTGGACAGGGTGAATGTACGTATACATGTTCGGGCTCTCCAGCAGTCGCTACAGATACCAAAGCCACTTGTGGGACTAGAATACATTATCCCACACTATAGTAATTCCAACTGTTTTGTCGCAACTATTCCACACCCCCGACACGGATCATCGATTCCCACTTGATGATCTACTGCAGATGTTTCAGGGCAGATAATTTCCTGGTCTGGGAGATCTAGCTCATTCATTATGCGGGGTGGGAGCCGTTTAAAGCTGCATGGTCTAGGATGGGTTTCCTGCGTTGGGTCTATACTGCTTTACAGAAGATCCTCCTGAAAACATTTCATCACGGCAGCCTTAGGATTTTGTGGATCTATGACGGGGGACCATAGTAAATAGGATCAAATGTTTTTAGTAAAAATAGGGAAAGATAGGTTTTTGTGTTTACCGTAGATCCTATTTACTATGCCCCCCCGTAATACAGTAGATCGATATCTGTCCAAGTGTGAACAATTCAAAAACCGAAAAGGGTGGAGTGCTTGTGAATACTGTAGTGTGATGTCCCGGGCTGTTGGTGCTTCGCTTTGGCGAGAAGGGCACTCTTTGGGAGTCGTGTGTTGATGCGGGCAAAGTCACAAGCGTTTTCGTGGCTCGCTTTGGCGATAAATCAGTTTTCGGGAATCGTTTGTTGGTGCGAGAAAATGCTCGTGGAGGACACGGGTTCGAACCCACTCCGAACGTATCATTTATAGAAACGCTTGCGCGTGCGGTCCCTTAGACATATATCCCTGGTTTCCCAGGTATTTAAACGAAGCGGGTAGGTCAGCGTACGGCCGTATGCGGTACCGACGCCCCAAAGATCCCGTCGTTCAAAGGGTAGGAGGGTGTTGTGAGGATTACCCTGGGTTGGGTCATCGATCGATATTCTAACCCTAATAGCTCAGTACCTGGTAGATAACACCTTTACACAAATTCACTGTGTTTTCGCGGCTCGCTTTGGTCGATAAACCAGTGCTCGGGAGTTCGTTTGTTGGTGCAGTTGTTTCCGTATGGCTTTTTTGCTACCTCAGTCGACGGCGACGCTACGAAGAAAGCCCTAGCAAAGCTAGGTAAGAGCGCTTCCCGGTGTGACCGTCATATTGTGAAGAGAACCGACGGTCAGGACGAATTCCAGCAGAGTAACCCCATTTGAACGCAGAGCGTGAACGCCCCGATGCCCGCCTTTGCGTGACGATGAGTGCACGGAACCAATCTAAGAAATGGCGTGCGATGCAGGTATTATCCTTCGACTGATGTACGCTACGATACGTATCCTGCCGTGTAGTTTGCTTCTATCCGGACGCCTGGTGGTTTGCGGCTATTGTGTATCATAATGAACCGTCGGTGTCTCGAAAGGGTCAACATGCGCTATAGTTGTCTGCGGGATGATTCCAAGCGAAAAAAAAATCGTGGTGCTTGTCGCACGTTGACACCAACCCTGCTTCCTAAATGCAGTGCATTTCCTATTCCGTTTCACACGCCTTCTCGTGCCCCTGTTGAATAACACTTATTCTTTTCTCAGGAGGATGCCTACCCCAAGGGCCCTTCCGTGATGTTCTACAAAATGTTCCTGGATGAGGTTGTGCGCTCCAAACTTTCCGACTACGACGCTCTCGCTATCATGGAGTGGGACGTGCTAGTGGCCTCCGACAATTCTTTCGAGGAGCTGTACCACGCCGCCTTCCGAGGCAACGAAGACTTCTGGGTGAAGGGCAGCAACCTCGAAGGCACCAACTTCCATTCCAGCGCCACGGCGTCTGAGATGTGGCACGTCCTCGGCCACATCAACGGCAACGCCATCTACAACAACAACGACCCCGAGTTCGTGGACTACGTCGATTACACCCGCACCCGCTGGACCTACACCTACCCGTACGACGTGGCGCTTTGGCTCACCATCTCCGACTTCCCGTACAGCTGGCCGCTCTACCAGCGGTACTCTAACAAATTCGTCACCACCAACCTGGTGAGAGGACGACAGGAACACGAGGAGATAAGCACGCAAAATGGTAACTCGTTATCTGGCCAATTTTTATCTAACCTAAATTCTCCCACCATACGCACAATGTTGTTGTTACAGTAGATTGGACACAATTGAAGGCGGATGGCTGGTCTTATCGTCCGAGAACGTATTTTTACCCGACTCGCGCCTCTTTCCACTGTCCCGGCGACCGCCAACTCCCAGATTGCGTACGTCGGTCACGACCACGTGGATCACTCCACCGTGTCCGATGCCATCGCCGGCAAGACCCTATTCATCCACGGCAGCAGCGTCGACGAGGGAAACATCGCGTCGATCAAAGCCACAAAGGCTGACAAGAAAAAGCACAGCAAAACGTCGAAGAAACACAAAACGATCGAGACGAGTCGACGTCAGCGTCATCATCGGCAGCGCAGGCTGCAGAAGTGGAGGGACAACCAGCGGTGGAAAACGAAGGCCAAGTGGCAAGGAGATGCCGACAACGATGTCGAGCCCAGGTCCGTCTCAAGCGACTTGCATAGGGCATTCGTACGATCACGCAACCTGGTGGTTAGCGATGCTTGAATCACTGTTGCTCTGCTTTGTCTTTGGCCAGGTGGTGGTGCCGTTGCGCGTAATCTTGCTCCAGTGCGTTGGTCGTCCAATGTCTTTTTCCGTCTACGCTTGCTCCCTGTGCACCTTGTTAGATGGAAGAGAGAGCAGAAGTGGAAGGGCAACAACGACAACAACGACGATCCGGCCGACCTTCCGAAATGGAAACGGACCAAGAAGTGGAAGAGCAACGTGTGAGTGGGCCACATTGTCAGTGATTCGTCGTCTTACGCAATTTGAAGCTAGCAACAAACTGGCGGGGAGCGCCTGCTGCTTCCATCACGCTGTCTGAGAACAATCTATCAGCGCGATACTATTATCCAATCTGCCTGTTGAACCCTTCTCCGCGCGTTTCGCCGTTTTGCCACGTCGTCCTATTGCCCTCTTCGGATGCGTCAGGTGCAATGATGGTTGCGAGAGCAACGACGGCGACATGGGGCGTGTATGCGACACGACATGTAAGGACGGAGACCCGTGGGGCAAGCTCGGGTGCTCTGCGCTGGATTCGCTTTACGGCAACTACTGCCGTGTATGCTACAACAACATTGAAATGGCCCGCGAGAACGACACCGACGACGACCGCGCTATCATGTGAGTCTTAAGTGCGATTAACCTTCATTCGTCTGGACGAAACCTACGAGACATACAGATTCTGTAAGTTGCCATATAGTTGTGCTCGAGACGCTCAGCAGTCATCCTGCGGGGTTAGCAGACGAAACAATCCGATCCTCTAACAGACGCGCTACGCCAACTGAAGGTCTCGGCTGCTAAGGGTTCTATTCGCTCTTGCATCCGTTGTTCAGGTGCGACACAATGGAGCCTGTCGTTGTCTACCGTCGTCTGAACACCGTCGACGAGGAGAGTGCCCCGGGAGTGGCACGTAGGCTGCAGAAATGGAGGGAAAACCAGCGTTGGAAGACGACCAACAAGTGGCAAGGCGACCCCGACAACGACGTTGAGCCCAGGTTCGTCTCAGCGAGTTGCATGGTACATACCTGAGATCACTTAATCTGGTGGTCGGGGACAACGCCTGAAGTTGATTATCCATGTAGTATGATAAAATTAAATTCCCACTCCACAAACCCCACATTTCCTGCGTTCAATCTTGTTTAGTGCTGGGTAGCGGTGTGTTATTACGCGTGGTGCTGTTTCGTTATCTGTGCGCACAGGTCGAGGCGGTGACATTTCTCTTTCTGTATAGAAGTGGAGCATTCCTCCTGTTGATGATTGGTTGTTATTTTATGTTCCCCGTGCACATCGCCAGGTGGAAGAGAGAACAAAAGTGGAAGGGCAACAACGACTCCAACGACTCAGCCGACCTCCCGAAGTGGAAGCAGGAGAAGAAGTGGAAGAACAACGTGTGAGTAGACCACATAGTAGACCACACTATTCAATGAATCGTCTACCGGCTCGGCCTAAACCTAGTATCCGAGCGGCGACAAAGCACATTTCCCTTGATTGAAGATGGTTGTTATCTCAGATTGTTGACGTGCGTTTCACTCGTCTCTTCGCGTGTTCATTTTTTGGTCCTGTTGGATCTTGTCAGGTGTAATGATGGCTGCGAGAGCAGCGACGGCGACATGGGGCGTGTATGCGACACGTCATGTAAGGACGGAGACCCGTGGGGCAAGCTCGGGTGCTCTGCGCTGGACTCGCTTTACGGCAACTACTGCCGTGTATGCTACAACAACATTGAAATGGCCCGCGAGAACGACACCGACGACGACCGCGCTATCATGTGAGTCTTAAGTGCGATTAACCTTCATTCGTCTGGACGAAACCTACGAGACATACAGATTCTGTAAGTTGCCATATAGTTGTGCTCGAGACGCTCAGCAGTCATCCTGCGGGGTTAGCAGACGAAACAATCCGATCCTCTAACAGACGCGCTACGCCAACTGAAGGTCTCGGCTGCTAAGGGTTCTATTCGCTTTTGCATCCGTTGTTCAGGTGTGACACAATGGAGCCTGTCGTTGTCTACCGTCGTCTGAACACCGTCGACGAGGAGAGTGCCCCGGGAGTGGCACGTAGGCTGCAGAAATGGAGGGAAAACCAGCGTTGGAAGACGACCAACAAGTGGCAAGGCGACCCCGACAACGACGTTGAGCCCAGGTTCGTCTCAGCGAGTTGCATGGTACATACCTGAGATCACTTAATCTGGTGGTCGGGGACAACGCCTGAAGTTGATTATCCATGTAGTATGATAAAATTAAATTCCCACTCCACAAACCCCATAATTCCTCCGTCCAATCTTGTTTAGTGCTGGGTAGCGGTGTGTTATTACGCGTGGTGCTGTTTCGTTATCTGTGCGCACAGGTCGAGGCGGTGACATTTCTCTTTTCTGCATAGAAGTGGAGCATTCCTCCTGTTGATGATTGGTTGTTATTTTATGTTCCCCGTGCACATCGCCAGGTGGAAGAGAGAACAAAAGTGGAAGGGCAACAACGACTCCAACGACTCAGCCGACCTCCCGAAGTGGAAGCAGGAGAAGAAGTGGAAGAACAACGTGTGAGTAGACCACATAGTAGACCACACTATTCAATGAATCGTCTACCGGCTCGGCCTAAACCTAGTATCCGAGCGGCGACAAAGCACATTTCCCTTGATTGAAGATGGTTGTTATCTCAGATTGTTGATGTGCGTTTCACTCGTCTCTTCGCTTGTTCATTTTTTGGTCCTGTTGGATCTTGTCAGGTGTAATGATGGCTGCGAGAGCAGCGACGGCGACATGGGGCGTGTATGCGACACGTCATGTAAGGACGGAGACCCGTGGGGCAAGCTCGGGTGCTCTGCGCTGGACTCGTTGTACGGCAACTACTGCCGTGTATGCTACAACAACATTGAAATGGCCCGCGAGAACGACACCGACGACGACCGCGCCATCATGTGAGTCTTAAGTGCGATTAACCTTCATTCGTCTGGACGAAACCTACGAGACATACAGATTCTGTAAGTTGCCATATAGTTGTGCTCGAGACGCTCACCAGTCATCCTGCGGGGTTAGCAGACGAAACAATCCGATCCTCTAACAGACGCGCTACGCCAATTGAAGGTCTCGGCTGCTAAGGGTTCTATTCGCTCTTGCATCCGTTGTTCAGGTGCGACACAATGGAGCCTGTCGTTGTCTACCGTCGTCTGAACACCGTCGACGAGGAGAGTGCCCCGGGAGTGGCACGTAGGCTGCAGAAATGGAGGGAAAACCAGCGTTGGAAGACGACCAACAAGTGGCAAGGCGACCCCGACAACGACGTTGAACCCAGGTTCGTCTCAGCGAGTTGCATGGTACATACCTGAGATCACTTAATCTGGTGGTTGGGGACAACGCCTGAAGTTGATTATCCATGTAGTATGATAAAATTAAATTCCCACTCCACAAACCCCATAATTCCTCCGTTCAATCTTGTTTAGTGCTGGGTAGCGGTGTGTTATTACGCGTGGTGCTGTTTCGTTATCTGTGCGCACAGGTCGAGGCGGTGACATTTCTCTTTTCTGCATAGAAGTGGAGCATTCCTCCTGTTGATGATTGGTTGTTACTTTATGTTCCCCGTGCACATCGCCAGGTGGAAGAGAGAACAAAAGTGGAAGGGCAACAACGACTCCAACGACTCAGCCGACCTCCCGAAGTGGAAGCAGGAGAAGAAGTGGAAGAGCAACGTGTGAGTGGACCACATATTACGGGGGTCCATAGTTAACGGGACCAAATTTTGTTAGTAAAAATAGGAAAATATATAGTTTTTATGTACACCATAGGTCCTGTTAACTATGGACCCCCCCCGTAATAGTAGACCACACTATTCAATGAATCGTCTACCGGCTCGGCCTAAACCTAGTATCCGAGCGGCGACAAAGCACATTTCCCTTGATTGAAGATGGTTGTTATCTCAGATTGTTGATGTGCGTTTCACTCGTCTCTTCGCTTGTTCATTTTTTGGTCCTGTTGGATCTTGTCAGGTGTAATGATGGCTGCGAGAGCAACGACGGCGACATGGGGCGTGTATGCGACACGTCATGTAAGGACGGAGACCCGTGGGGCAAGCTCGGGTGCTCTGCGCTGGACTCGTTGTACGGCAACTACTGCCGTGAATGCTACAACAACATTGAAATGGCCCGCGAGAACGACACCGACGACGACCGCGCCATCATGTGAGTCCGAGTGTGATTACTCTTCTTTTGTCCAGAAGGCTACGATATTTTCAGATGTTATCGAGATGTTCAGCAGCCAACCTGTGGGAACACTTCGGTCGTTTTCTGACGCGCATATACCAACTGAAACTCGCCATTTTCGCCGTTTCTATCGCTCGATCACTCAGGTGCGACACAATGGAGCCTGTCGTGGTGTACCGTCGTCTAAACGCCGCTGACAAAGAGAGCGCCCCGCACGTGGCACGCAAGCTACAAAAGTGGAGGGACAACCAGCGTTGGAAGACGATCGCTAAGTGGCAAGGCGACGCCGACAACGACGTCGAACCCAGGTTCGTGTCAGCAAGTGGCACGGCGCGAACCCGGTGCACTGTATACACCCGAGATCTCTCAGCTGATGATTCGAAGCAGCGCCTGAAGTTGATCTGCTTTGGTGTTGGGTAGCAGTGTCATTGCGCGTGGCGCTGTTTGACCCCCTTTCAGCTGCCGAGGGGTTGCTCGTGCTGTTTTTTCGAGAAATGCGTTGATCCTTCTACATGATGCGCTTTTGTCCCTCCTCGTCCCTTGCTCACGTCGCTAGGTGGAAGAGAGAACAGAAGTGGAAGGGCAACAACGAGGACCCCGACGACTCCGATGACCTTGCTGATATCCCGAAGTGGAAACAGGAGAAGAAGTGGGAAAGCAACGTGTGAGTCAACCCCTTCGTTCCACCGAGCCAGCACTAAAGCGGCAGGGGAGCATAGCTCCCCTTATTTTGATATCCTAGGTCGATCAATCAGCGCGTAGTTGTTGTCCGGTCTGCCTTTTCACCCGTCTCCTCGCGGGTTCACCACGTTTTCCGCCTGGATCACGCCAGGTGTGACGATGGCTGCGAGAGCGACGACGGTGATATGGGGCGAGTGTGCGACACGACGTGCGG
Organism: Macrocystis pyrifera; assembly: GCA_031763025.1. Classification (NCBI taxonomy): domain Eukaryota; class Phaeophyceae; order Laminariales; family Laminariaceae; genus Macrocystis; species Macrocystis pyrifera. Next base: position 2,285,508 of record JASSKH010000035.1, on the reverse strand, counting down.
TGACGGAGAACCGTACGGAAAGCTCGGGTGCTCTGCGCTGGACTCGCTGTACGGCAACTACTGCCGTGAATGCTACAACAACATCGAAATGGCTCGCGAGAACGACTCCGACGATGACCGCGCCATCATGTGAGTCCGAGTGCAATCACTCTTTTTTCCCAGGCGAAACAGTCTGCGACATACACTTCCACATTGTTTACGAGTTACTGCACATTAGTGCTCGAGACGTTCAGGAGCGAATATGCCGCTACAATGTGATACATTTCGATCACAAAAGAATCTCCTGACGCACTACATTCACTGAAATTCTCCACGGCCGCATGTTCCTATCGACCTTTCCCCCGTTGTTCAGGTGCGACACAATGGAGCCTGTCGAGGTGTACCGTCGTCTGAACGCGGTTGATAGGGACAGTGCCCCGGGTGTGGCACGCAGGCTGCAAAAGTGGAGGGAAAACCAGAGGTGGAAGACGATCGCCAAGTGGCAAGGCGACGCCGACAACGACGTCGAGCCCAGGTTTGTCTCCGCGAGTTGCGTGAAGCATGACAAAAATCACGGAAACTGGTGGTTGGAGACAGTGTCGTATTAATGGTGCTGTTTTAATTGGTTAGACGTGTCGTCATGCATCGCTCTGTTTCACTCTCTGTGTACAGAGGCGGAAGAAGCGATAGTTCCCTTTTATTGCATAGTAAGACATCGATCATTCTCGTTAATATTCGGTTGTCCCTCTACTGTACACGGCGCCAGGTGGAAGAGAGAACAGAAGTGGAAGGGCAACAACGACTACACCGACGAATCCAATGACCCAGCCGACCTCCCGAAGTGGAAGCGCGAGAAGAAATGGGAGAACAACGTGTGAGTGACCACACTATCAATTATCGCCGATTGACCCGACCAAAAGCTAACAAAACAACGGCGACGGAGTGTACTTTTGCCCAGATTTGCTGTCTCATATAGGTACGAATCAGTCCTGTCCGATTTGCCTTTTCACACATCTCTTGTTCATGTGTTGCCCGTTTTGCCACGATACCGTGTTCCGCTCTTGGACCTCGTCAGGTGTAATGATGGCTGCGAGAGCAATGACGGCGACATGGGACGTGTGTGCGACACGACGTGCGGTGACGGAGAACCGTACGGCAAGCTTGGGTGCTCTGCACTAGACTCGCTGTACGGCAACTACTGCCGTGTATGCTACAACAGCATCGAAATGGCCCGCGAAAACGACACCGACGACGATCGCGCCATCATGTGAGTCCATCCGAGTGCGGTCACCTCTCTTGTTTTGAGTACGGTATTATTTTTCTCGTCACTGAAATGTTGAAGAAATCACGGCAGAACGTTAGATGCTGTCTCGTTCTCTGGCTCTGTTTGTTTCTTTTACGTTTCTTTTCCGCCCGACGATTTTGTTTTCTCTTGTCGTACCGCGCTCTTGCGGCTATGCACCAAAGACAGAAGAGTGTTTCTTGGCGCTCGACGGAATCTGTCAACTGCTTCTGACTTGTCCTTATTTGTTTGTGTATCGGCATGCAGGTGCGACACGATGGAACCCCCCGTGGTCTACACCCGTCGTCGTCGTCGTCTAACACCCACCAATACCGGTGTGATTGAAGCAGCATCCGGCAGTGGGGAGGACGCACCGAGTTTCTTCTCGGAAGCAGCACAGCTTCCGTATACCGAGGAACTTGTCCGCAACAATTTGTGTGCGTTCGTCTCTGGACAAGCGGCTGAAGTGGACCAGGTGGAGGTCACGGTGATGAGCATTCTGCAGTTTGTCCCGGGCATGCGAGTTGCAATCGCGACTGAAGCTGATGGCGTCGCCGACTTCGATATGTACGTTTTTTTACTGTGCGGTGTCTCATTAGTGTTTAGTTATTTTTTTGTGCGTTTCTATATTTCTATTGTTCGTTCGGGGTCTTCACTGATTGACATTAAACTAAAACGCGAGGCTGTTATCGGCTGCGGGTGTCCCCTTACTTCCCGAGTTATACTAAGTTAGTAAGTGCCGTCAAGCCTACAAACAATCGAACGAACTAATTATGCCACGAACGCTATCTGTGGCTAACATTCATTAAACATATCGTTTTTTTTTTTTTCTACTTTCAGGGCCGTCGGAGACTTGCCGGGCGTGACAGTTTCTAGGACGTCGGACGTCCTCACCGCCAGTTTGTTTGCTGACGAGTACTGTGGCGCCGGGACCCGCCTGATCTTCTACGTGAGGGCTGGGTCCGTCGTGTCGAGGGAGTTCACCGCAAAGGACACCCATTCGCCGCACGGGGACCTTTTGGTGGTGTACAGCAAGGACAGAACGATTCGGGACGAGAGGTTCGCCGAAAAAACGACGGTGCTGCTCGGCTTTGAGGCGCCCTCGTTCACACATGGGACGGATCTGATTCTGCCGTTCAGAGCGAACGCCGATCTGCGAAGCTCTCTCGCTGCTGGTTCCAAAAAGAGTGATGGGCAACAGGCGTTGGTGCCCGACAAGGTTTTGAGCAAACTCAAGAACCGATCTGACGTCCCTCAGGTACGATATGTCTCTAGCGATGGTATTGGTAGTACACTACTCGTAATATGTGACGAATGCGCCCCATTGGGCCCGTCTATCGCCGAAATTGACTCTCGCGTGGATATCGTGCGAAGAATACTTGCGTCAGTTCGAGTGTATGGCGGGCACGCACACTGCGACTCGTGCCCTGTGGTCGATCGAGCACGAACCAATGTGCGGCTGCACAGAGAGATACTTTGCCGCTACCCATGACACCCCTTGTCGAGGAAAGTGCACGCGGGCGAACGCCAATGACAACATGTCCAGTGCTTACTGTTCCTCCGTGTCTTGTGCATTTCCCACGCAGATGTTGGCGGCGCTTCAATACTCCCGCAATACACCGGGGATCTGGTTCTTCAACCCTCAAACTTGGGTGTCTCACAACCTCTTCAAGACCACCCCCATCTGGGAAATCCCGCTCGTCAAGCCGCGCTTCACCTGCGAAGTTTACCCTTCTAGCAATGTAGGAAACACCGCATGGCCGGTATTCTTCAGCGAAATCTCGACTTTTTCGCGATGGGGGGTACGTGCGAGGACGGACAGATTGTGCAGAAGCCGTAAATTCGTGAATATCCCTTCCAACTCGCAGACCCGGCGACAAGATGATTCTCCGAGTGCTCACGGACATGCGGCTAATTTCTTGTACATTTCGTAATTAGTGTAGGTTTCTGTGGCACTCATGCGTTTTTTCGTGACTCATTCGTATTTGTTTTGTGACATTTGGCATCGTTATGTTTAGAGTGCGTGCCATTTTTTCTCATGTTTCCGAGCCGAATCGGACGCGACAAGATATAGTGGTGCACCCTAACGTGGGTGGACAAGTGACGAACTACCTCTTTGCAGAAAACATGGAGGGCGTCAGACGATCTGTGGCTGATAAAAACCTCAGGTTGATACACTGCAGAGGGGGGTATAGCGAGATGCCCGTCGTTGTGTGCTCCGCCACGTTCTATGAAAGAGATTAATAAAGAGATTAATAAGAGGGCGGGGGAGAGGGGGGGGGGGGGGGGGGGGGGAGTAGGATTAGGGGGGGGGGGGGGGGGGGGGGTGGGGGGGGGGGGGGGGGGGGGGGGGGGGGGGGGGGAGTGGATGTAAAGGAGTATTGTTGTGGAGAAGTGGGAGATAGGTATTGAGAGTTGTGAGGGTATGGGAGTTGGTGGGTGGGGAGGGGGATATCATGCGTTTTTTTTAGTGTATATTTAGTAGTTGTTTTGGGTAATTTTGGCATATTATTTAGAGTGAGTGACATTTTTATAATGTTACAGACCGAATCTCGCGACAAGAGATAGTGGTGTGGTGTAGTGGAGCACCCTAACGTGGGTGGACAGGTGACGAAGTACCTCTGTGCAGAAAATGTGGAGAGCGTTAGACGATCTGTGGCTGATAAAGCCGCCTCAGGTTGATACACTGCAAAGGGAGGTATAGAGAGATGCCCGTCGTTGTAGGCTCCGCTACCTTCTATGAAAGACATTACAAAATGTGGTGTGGAGCGATCTGTTAATTTTGGAGAGCTATCCTCTTACTGTTGGTCGTCGTGATGCGTATGGTGTCATGCAGAGTTTGTCGGTGAGTAGTTCCCATAGATCTGTTTTCGTTGTCTCATCGCCAGCCCTTATATCGACGCTGGATTGAGATCTTGGCTTCGGGAGCATGTCGATATCAAAAGGGATAGACAATAATGTGTGGTACGTACGTACGTACGTGATAACTGTTGGCTCTCCGTGTCGTGTTTTCTTTTTTACGTGGTAGGTGTATCGGTTTGTTCATCCTCCCCGTTTCGATCGTGATATTGTCCACCACCGGTTTTTTTTTTTTTTTTTACGCCGGATTGTATGTGTTTTTGTAGCCTTCATGGTTTCCCTGTGACGAGCCAACGCTGTAGGTACATTATATGTGACCGTGTTTAGTTTCAGCAGGTCACAAAATGGCGATCAGTGTGAGCGTTTTCTCCTTCCCGGCGTGCTGTCGTGTTCCCGTCTTCTGCTTTCCGCCGGTTCAGTTGGCCTGGCTGTCGTATATAGGCTGTAGTGCGCTTCCCCTCCCGTACCAGTTTCCCGTGTGGTCGATACATTCGGTTCGTCCCGCCAGGATCAGTGATGTTACTTTCTTGTGCGAGGTCCCTTTTTCGTGGCTGAAACTGAATGATTGAGCACGTTTTTTTGCATATAATATACCAGGTGTTCAGAGTGTACTGTGCTGGAGGACGGAGGACGGCAGAGTTTGTTCGATTGGGTGTGTACCGCTGATATAAACACGTAAATAACGGTCTTAAAAAGCGCGATTTGAAAATATTACTTATCTGGCACGTTTGGCAACCGTGAGAAACAACCCGGACTACTGCACTTACTTGCAGGCTTTGTTTCGTTGTGCTGATTGTCATAGTCATTTTACGCTAACTGCCGCATTCAAGAATGGTAAGACAGTAGGAAAAAGTGCACGGTCGCGGGAGTGCTTCCACGCTATATTTCGCGGCTCGTGGTCGTTCTGACCCAGCGTCACGCAACAGTTTACAGGCTTCACCTGGATGAAGAAAATCTCACCTGGTGTCCCTTATCGCCTCACACGCGGCCTTCGGTGACGCCGTGATCTCCGTGAACAGTGCGCCAGCCACATGGCGCTTCTGGTCCAGCGATACGTATATCTCCACCTATTCTAGCACCGATAGGTACCTCTCCATTTGCCCCCCCCCCTGTAACCCCATGCGACTCGCCGAACAACTCACGGCGCTTCGCGCTTGGTGCAAAGCAGCGTCTGCCTGGTTGGTGAAAACACTACGTGCTCCGTCCAGGCATTGTAGGGATGCGAGGGTATATGGTAATACGACTACGGCCATGCATGACATGAGTACCCCCCCCCCCCCCTCCCGCTTTGTGCTTGGTGCAAGCAGCGTCTGTCTGGTCGGTGAAACCTCGTCGTGCTCCGCCCCGACATTGTAGGGATGCAACGCCACATGGCCATACGATCACGGCCATGCATGACACAAAAACACCTCCCCTCACCCCTCCCCAGAAATTAAATCAATTCTTTTAAGCTGTCATACATATGCAAGAAAAACCCGCCTCTAAAGCGGTTCTTAGTACGACGCAGCTCACCCTTCATGTGACCCGCCCAACACCTCACGGCGCTTCGCGCTTGGTGCAAGCAATGTCTGCCTGGTCGGTGAAAACCCGACGTGCTCCGTCCCGGCATTGTAAGGATGCAAGGGTCTATGGTCATAAGACCACGGCCATGCATGATAATGAGTACCCCCCCCCCACGCACAGATGTGCCCGTGTGGCAAAGCAATAGAGAGTAGAACTCACATAGTAGGAGAATGTGAAATATACAGGAGGAACGGGATGTGTTAGAAGAGATGAGGAAAATAGACGAATGTGACATGGAGGAGTTTGATACAATGAATAGCAGCGAGAAAACGATCGCTATCCTAGGAGATAGATGGTGGCCACAGGAGGCCAAACAGGAGGGGGATAAGATTAGCAAAAAGTTACTATGTAATTTATGGAAACAACGTAATGAACGCCCAATTGTTGGAGGTGTCCTTATTAGGAGTAGGAACGGTGCTCCGTCTCGAAAGGGATGCGTGGTCAATGGTCAAATGACTAAGGCAAGCAACAAATGAGTACGCCCCCCCCCCCCCCCCCCCCCCCCCCTCCCCACTACGGCCATGGTCGACAATGAGTGCGCCCCCCCCGACCGATGTATTGTATGCGTTCCTTCGGTGTCAGCCTGACATGCACGGGTTGAAATGCGGCAGCGGGTCAATAACTTTGTTATCACACCCTTGCCCAGGTTTAGTCTCGCATCCTTTTCCTGCTGCTGACCGAGTTCAGTGAGCCTCTCCCCCTCCTATATAGAATATAGAGGTTGAATTGGCGTCGGTTGGTAACGACACCGTAGAACATGCCACTCACTACGTGAGCTACACAAACAGGGTACCGTTTGTTTTTTTTTTTTCGGTGATCGAGTTAGATCATTAGTGCGGGATGGAGAACCTTTGCTCCGCACAAGGGGAATGATCGTATCACGTATTTGGTAGTGTTTATGGTAAGGTACCCACGAGGCAGTTACACAGCACCTCATTGCCGTCTCTGGAAGTGGCCACACCGGAAGATAGGTTAACTCATCGAAGCTGTCGTCCACATGCAAGTCCGCCTCACAAGCGGTTCTTAGTATGATACAGCTCACGCTTCATGCGACTCATCGAACACCTCACGGCGCTTCGCGCTTGGTGCAAGCAATGTCTGCCTGGTCGATGAAAACCCGACGTGCTCCGTCGTGGCATCGTAGGGATGCGGGGGTCTATGGTCATACGACTGTGGCCATGCATGATATTGAGTACACCCCCACCCCACCCCCTCCACCCCAATGTTGCTAAAAGCGTAGTCGCAGCCCATCGCCGCAGTTACCAAATAACGTAAAGCTCTACCGTTTTTATCGACACTCGGTTGGTCGTATGTCCCCCTGTAACCTCGCCGTTATGTTGTATTGTACACTCTCAGCAGATAGCGGGAGTACGCCTTATGGTGAGCCTCGCCGCCGAAGCCCTCACCGCGTTGCGCCTGGTGTATTTCTGGCTAACGTTGGTCGGGAAGCCGCAACACAAGCAGTGTCAGTTGGTCCTCATCAGGGACTACACGATTGCCGCGGCATACCTTCCTCCCTAGGCGTGAACTTTCTTCGGGAGTGCGTCTAACTTTGCATGGTCAGACGCAGAGAGTCTGCCCTTGATTCCTGGAACGACAGCCATGTCACTAATATTTGATGTGCTCAACAACTGGCACACGCGGCGCAGACGAACCTCCATCTGACACTGCTTGAGGCGCGCGACACCATTTTTCTTGGTCGGCGCGCGGCTCGGACGGTCAAACCCCACCGCGGTGCTGTTGCTACTCTCCCCAGAAAGACATGTGTGAGGCGTTCGCGCAGCCAACGTCCTCCAGCAGGGTATGAGTTGATTGTTTTCTTTCAAGAGGGCACCCCTTCGCCACGCTCTCACCGTCGCAGTTCCTTGGAGGAATATATGCCTATACCTTGTCCAAACTCGTGGCACGCAGCGCAGACCCGACATACGATTCTTCGACGCGATGCGTCCCGGAGGGGACAACATATTTCAGTGATCAAACACCGAGGGAAACGCCAGCTCAGGCTCTATGCCTACGTCTAGGGTGACCTTCGACACAGCGGCATCACCAAAGGTGTTGTGTCCCATCCCACTTGCCCACCGCTGCTCCGGAAGTATGTCTCTATACATGAGTGCGTGCTCCCTGCTGGTGTGGACACTCACCCCACCCCTCCCGCCGCTTTGGACCCTGCGTTCTCACCGTTGAATCTCGCGTTGAGAGAGCTTAACCCACGAACGTACGTAAGAAGGCCAGAGCCAAGCTCGACGACGGCACTGTAAGGGAATTTACGGATCCTCCGTTTCACCTGACGAATGGCAATATGCCCAATAAGCTGGGCAGGCGCCGTAGCGCCTTGGAGCACCGGTATTGTGACAGGAATAATAAGTAGGCGTATCGCTTACCCAACAGAGGTGTTCATTTTCGAACACAAGGAACGAACTTGAAAATCAGCGAAAGTACTGTCGTGTACTGTGGTGGTCCAACGTCAACATTGCACGGAGGAGCCCAACCAAGCGAAAGAGGAAAACATCAAGTGTAGGATGTGTCGCTAGAGGCGAGCGTTGACCAGATCGTATCCGTACATGGCAATATGGGCGTCATTATATCGATCTCCGTAGCAATACAGGCGTCAACTGTTTGACGAACAACTTGCGTGAATCGAGTTTAGTTTTCGACGGAATGACAGCTCGTTTTTTTTCCCTTCATTTCCGATACCCCAGTAATCATTGTAGGGCAGGGCAAGGGTTGCCCTGCTGTTCCCTAGGTGTTACAATATAATAAAAGGTTGGACGGAGGTATGAAAATTCTCTCGCAACGTCGATATTTGCCACGTAGAATATTACTTGTTTGAAGATGCTGCAGTTGCCTCTATTTCGAAGCAAAAAAACAAAACATAATATCACAGTCGCATCGCGCAGATTGCGATGACCTCGACGTGTCGCGAACACAGCCATACCAAATAAAACACCGGAGTGAAGTCTAAGATGACAAAAGGCACACAAGTAGACTTTTCGCCAATGATCGTTACGTACACGCACCCCGTAAACAACACTGTCGACCGAACAGTTACCATAAATGTAGTTGCGCAGAACTCGAAAGGCTGGACGCGCCGTGCGCCATTTCTGCAAAATGCGTTCTAGCAAAAAGACGGAAACAAGAAGGCAGGCAGTCCGAATCGAGAAGCAATATCACACAAAAAATCAAAACGTTTCAACACACATGTGAAGAACACGTGAGACGCTCAAGGCATTTCCGATACCCCAGTAATCATTGGGGGGGTGTTTGGATCATGCTTCCCTGTCGGGCGACGTCGTGCAATGGGCATCAGGGTGGACTCCTCAATGACCCGATAGTCCATATATTCCACTCGCGGGGTGGGTGGGTGGATGGGCGGTGGGTATCTGCACAACCGCCAGGTTTGCATCCGCACGAAAGGGACATAGATAAAATCGCACCAATTGAATACCACGTGAACAAATCTAGGTCATATATACAGTAGCTCCCGTTAGTTATATAGGGGGAAACTTCCTTTGGGAAGGAAGATGCTGAGGCTTGCTCACAAGGCTTTTGTGTGCAAGAAGTCGTTCTTCAGGGCTACTCCCGGTCGGGGATCTGCACGTTCGTGCTGGACTCCCGACCATCCTCGGTGGAAGCATACATCAACTTAGTACCAGGAACACGCATTCTTTCGCTAACCGCTTGTTGCGCATTCAGGTAGACCGCGAGAGCTATCCCGGCTGACCGCTTGTTGCGCATCCATCGTTTTTCTCACATACAAAAAAAAGGTAAGCCGCAGAGCCATCCTGGCTGACCGCTTGTTGCGGATTCATCGTTTTCCTCACATATCAAAATAGAGGTAGATCGCGAGAGCTATGCGCGAAAGTGGTGACGGTTTCTGTAGACGGTGGGAAACCCCGTTACGCTTCGGAGCGCCTGTGGGCGATACGTTCATTTCCCTCAAAATTCATGCCAGAGTACATAGCACGTTTTCTCACCCATCGTATTGGAGCTCTTTCTCTCCTGAGGTACGGTAGTACTACCTTCGCATTGCCATATCTAACATGCGCAAATTATCCACCAACCAAACTACCACACGACAGGCTCCAACGCGGACGTTTCACACTGTAGTGCACGGACACAGCGGCGACACGGTGCGGCACAGCAGTTACTGACACATCAACCCCGGACCGAGGCATCGATGATAACCGAGTGGCCGAAATTCAATAAAACAAAGCGCCCCCCAGGCAAACATTGGCACACCAACAATGAAATGCGAGGGAGGTAGTCCAACTACACGCACGGCACACGCGAAACCCCGTGCCAAAACAAAATTGCACGTTCAAACGGCGCGTACGTGTACGCGTCGCAAAGCCGTACGCTTCTCCGAATCCCACCCCCCAGGGTGGGTCAAGCATCAACTGTGGGTTTAATCTACATCTGGACAAGCAGAAAATTACCAAACCGGCCGCCACTGCCCCCGCCCTTGGCCCCCAAGTGTCCAACGTCGAAGGCACACGTTATCCTTGGAAGAGTAAAAAACCTTCTCTCCTTGTTGGTCCCCTGATGTTTCGATCACGTCTTGAGCGGCTTCTTCTTTCGCCTGGTAGCCAGGGCGTCCTTGGCGTTTTGGGCGACCTTGACGTACCCTTTGGAACGTTTCTGAAACGAAAAAAAAACAAGTCAGGCAGCAGTGACGATGCAGATAACAGCGGTGTGTATGAGTGAGGGTGTGGCGTGACCAACTACCATTTTCACATCAGCAGCTGCAACAGTGCCTTAGATGTGGACGACAAAAGCCAAACTGTGTCGCTCTTCGCATGCGGACCACACGGGGATACGTTGAACGATGTCTTGTCAACTCATGTAATTACGGACTTCTACAGGACGCGGTCGGCCTCAATCACCTGCGCCTGCGCGGCGACGAGGGCAAGCCGGACCTGGACACAAGATTACTGTCCCGCGCAAACTAACGAACTCAACCCACTCTCACTTTCGGGAGAAAATTGCAAAAACGGCATATTTTTCAGGGTTTCGGCAATCGAAAGTCATGCCTGGGTATAACATGCACATACACCTTGATGACGCGATAGGGTCCACCTTTTGATACTCGACACTGTCATCCAACCTCGATGTACGCGAGGCATTTTTCAGTATTCAGTACTTTTAGGGGCAGCGTGTGTCATACAAGATGCCCGGTCTGGACAGCGACTTTGTAGCCGGTACCGCCCAAAACGTAAATTATGAGGTAAAGGCGAACACTTTCGTGATACTCCTTCCGTTTAGGTACATGGGCGTGCGATCGAAAAAACCGTGGGCTACGTAAGCGTGCGAGAAAGACGGGGCGCTAAATGCACGGCACAGCGCTAGCCGCACGCGCGTGACAAGAGATCGCAGAGATGCGAACGGTCGAGAGCCGACATGCCCCCACAACCGACAGCTGTCACTCTCACTACACTCTAGGCTCGCCTGCTGGGTGATGGTCTTCGGTACGATCTGCAGCACGTCCTCGTCGTCGAGAGGGTGCGCCAAGCCGCATCGCATGGGGTCATGCTTCGTGCTTCGTCCCCACACCTGCACCGATACAGCAAAAGGCGGATCAAGGTGGGCGTGGGTATCGCAGTATCTGAGACGTTCAGCACCACACCGGGAGGCAAGACGATACCTACTACCGTTCGCAAAGCACCCTGAATGCAAGAACCGCTGTGACGACCAGAGCGCAACTCCGTCACAGTACTCGTACACGCGCGTGCGGCCTGGCAGGCACACACCTTAAATTCCGCAAGCAAGAGCACTTCTAACACCAATTTAAGGTTTTTGGATAAACAAAGCCGCCCCCCCAAAAATAAAATAAAAACTCCTATACCGTACCGAACCTGGGGGTTGGGCGGGATGAAGCGCCCATATGCGCAGAACATGGTGGTCGGTACCAATATTGAGCGTCGTCAAAAAAATAACCAGAGCACAATCCACACTCGTTAGAGCAAAACTCGACGAATTTCGACTAGCTTCGCACACATGCAAAGCAAAATTCGGTAAATTTTCATCGCATCTTACCACGAATTTGGATACTACGCAGCTGCCAACTCCTCGCGACAGGAACTCACCAAAGCGTAGTTGAACACCTCGATCATCTCTCTCGAAATGTGCTGCGTCGCGGCCTTCACGTTCGTACCGCTTCGCTCCGAGCTAAGGATAACGGGGTCGGTGAAGTCGGGGGGGTGTCCCCTTCGCTTCGTGAAGATTCGGATGAGCCCCATGTAGGCCCACATTTTGGCCTGGTGGCCGTTGATCCATTGGCGAAGGGAGAGTCATGGTACATGGATCGGCAGTGGGATGGTTAGAGCTTCTCTCACGGCGGCCACAAAACGCCATCGGGAATTCCCACAAAGATCGCCCCGGTCAGCAACACGGAGGCATAAAAATCACAGGTGATCGAGTCCAAGGTGTTGCACACGGAAATTCTCTACCTTTTGCCAAGCGACCTCAACGTCGTCCCCCGCTCAACTTCTTCCCTTTCCACGCGAAATGTCCAGTCGGTGGTTGCCTTCCAACGTTTTCGATCATATATGTGTGTGCGTTAACTCCATGTATGGAAGACAACGAACCGACTGGCGTATCAGCACTTTTATCTCCGTGAAAAAACATAAATACGTAAAAGCATGTCTCAGCGTACCAGCAGCGCATCGAGGTTGAGCTTCATGTGCACCGACACCACGATCGAGTTCGGCTCCCTCGCTAGCTTGTCCATGTCTTCGATGCTGATCATGTCCACTTTATTGTACACGTACAGGCACTTGACGTACCTGCATGCGCCAAAACGTACGGGGAAGGGAGGAAAAGCACCGAGCAAGAGGAACGCACGCGCGGTTTAAGCGTGGGCAACGCGACCTTCATGGCAGGCTATTTCGGCTATAAACTCCCTCCTCATCTGCGTCCAGGCTGCACCTATCGTTGCGTTTGGATCCGCGAGCCAGGACAGCATCGCGTACGTCCTGCGGCACGCAACTATCGCGCGAAGCTCTCGCCGAGAGAACCCGAAAGGCGGAGAAAACAAACACATCCTCGCAGGGACCTCAAGTCGGCGGTTCAGTCTCGGCGACGGCCGGGGCTACACCGCGGGCATGCATGCATGCATGGCGTCCGTCCCCTCACTTTCGGTTGCCCTGCACGACGTCCACAATGTCGTCAATGGTCACGTCCTGTCGAACCAGCACTTCGCAATTGTGAATCTTGTACTCGGATAGGACCCGCTTCACCTGCGACAAGACAGCAAAATCCAGGGGCAAGAGCAAGCCAAGGGCATAGCAAAAGCGGCCTCTGCTGAGACAGGCAATAAAAACGCTCGATCTGGTCCCTGCGGCCGTAACGGACACCAAAAACACGTTTTCGGCGGGAAAATAGATGTGCTGGGTCGTGTGTCAGCGTCGCAGAAGCAGCTACACAACAGATAGCGCGAGGCAAGAGCGGCGAACCGTGCCTTACCCACCGTTGCTGCCGGGTCGTCTCCTAGACGCGTCAACGCCACTGTGTTGTTGAACTTCACTCCTCCGTCCTTCTTTAGCCTGCCCGGCGAAGTCAAACGGTAAGCGTTGGGAGGGGGTGTCAGAAGTCGAGAGACGGCGTCACGACGTGGGTGAAAATTTGGTGAGCGGCAGAAACCGGTGTAGGATTGCCAACGACCGAATACCTTCAGCAAATTCGTCTGGCGAGGTGATGTGCGCGCACAGTGTTCACGTCGCACGCGGACGCACCCTATCCCTACCAACAACAATCGCAACGCCGCCATTCGTCACCACATCCGGCAAACAAACTCGACCCAAGCCATCACCGCAGCACTACCTCCCCCTCCCCCCGCCCCGGACCCGTGACCCTTCCTCTCACCTAAAGTACACGTTAGGCGGAGTTTTGTTCAACCGCAGCCCCACCGTTTCGAGCTCGCGCTCCAGGATTTGTCGGTGCTGGTTGACCCCTTCTTTGGCGCCGTCAAGCACCATCAAGATAAGGTCGGAAGATCTCGCGACGGCAATAACCTACGCCGCTCATTCGCAGGGGGAACGACAGAGGCAGGTAGACGACAAAGTGCGGGGGCAACGGTAGGTCACACGCCTAGTCGGCAAGCAAAATCCCGAAGTCGTGGCGGCCTGCCACAGAAGCGCGGGGGGTGGGGGCGAGTGCGTCGATCGCCGGCGGGCGTGTTTTCGCTACGCCTCGGTAGGATTGGGCGAAAGCTAAAGGGCGCACCGATACCAACCATCGACAAAATCGCAAAGCGAGCGTCGAATAGGGGTTATCGTCACCCTTCAACAAATCGGTAACTCCCCGAAAACCACTCCCTACTACCTGTTGGTGGAGTCTACCTCTTCGATGAACCACGCCGAGGGACGTTTTAAAAGCACACAGAAACTGCCCCCGGTCAACAGGCCGCAAACAGACTCGCACCATAACTCATCCCTGTGCCACATCGCCATGAAATAGTCCGCCGCTTCACTTGCATTATTCCTACTGAGTAACCAGACACGGGCGAGCGCGGCACAACTATCCGTCGGTCCACCAAAGCGCTGCAGGCAACGACTCCGCCAAGGGGTCCATACGCCTGGCCCCGTGAATAGCAATGTGCCCTGTACTCCGCTCCTCGCAGGACCGTGGTAGAGTCACCCACCGACGAAGCTCGCAGACGCAACGTAGAGCGAGCGCGACCGGACCTGCTAGCGGACCACAGACGACCTATACCGTTGTACAAGCTTCCCCCCACCAACACACAGACTCATTTCCAGTTCTGTAACGATCTGACCTCTCGCCCTCTGCCCCTTCCGTACGCAGCCCCTTCGATGATACCCGGCAAATCGAGCAACTGGATCCGGGTGTCGTTGTAGTAAATCTGCGGGCAGGGGTAGCAAAGCCAGACACATGCACGCGGCGTACTCATGTCATGCATGGCCGTGATCCTTAGTCGTATGGCCATAGACCCTGCAATACTGGGACGGGGCGCGTTGGGTCTTCACCGACCCGGCGCGCGCGGGGAAGGTTAATCAGGAACACCGAGAGTTTCGAGCAAACGGCAAAGAGCTCGTAAAACACGCCGTTTGTTCCCTGCAAACCCGTGCTGCTTGTCTTATCAACCACACTGTGGAGGATGTGAGGCGTACGTGAGGCGTTCACGACACCAGGACCAAGCGATTAACTGGCTGTGCGCTTAATGCAAGATCGAGCAACGCCTGCCGAGTTGGTTGTTGTTCCCGCGCCGCAAGATGGACATGCTACGACTCAGCCGCGGTGCGAGTGAATGACACGGCCCGTCAAGGCTGAACTGCTTGTGAACTACTGCTGCACCGGTACGACCATTGTTTCCTTGCTTGACAGGGGTGGTCGTCGTTCCCCAAAACTGCCCCAATGCTGCATTGCGGTGATTCAAGGTGGTTTGGGGATATCAACGCTGGGAAGTAAGCAACTCCCCTGAAGACGACCACTTCGGGTGCCAACCGCTTCAGGGTAGGACACTCGGTTGGAAATCTCCGCCCCAGCCGAAGGCAAGCAAAATCCACAATTCATTGCACACGCGGGTCTGCACGTCAACTCCGGCGTTAGCTGTGCTGAGTCGTGCCCACGGATAGCGCACGGCACACTACTGCTGAGGACCTCCACGACACAAGAAAAAAAAAATACCGAGAAGCGCGATAAGTACCGCGCAGAAACACGCCTACAAGCACAACAGCGAACGGGACTTAGCGGTCTCTGAACCTTTACAAGGGAGGGGATTGATCCTAACCACGCGCACGCGAGGGGAAGAAAGCACGCGCGCAACTCACATTACCGGGGATGCACGTTAACGTCGTGAACTCGTAGCCGGCCGCCACCGACTCCGTCTCCGTCAGCTCGTTCAGGAGGGACGACTTTCCCACGCTGGGAAAGCCGATCATCGCCACGCGCCCGTCTCCGCTCCTGGCTACGTCGAATCCCTTGGGGACGCATTTTCATGTTTTCATGACGATGTGAGCGACGCAGCGTCCCGATGAGCGTTTGCCCGTATGCAGGGGTGGGGTGCGGGCTCATCCTACTTGTGAAATCATAGATACCATGAAGGAGCGATACGATTTTCGGAAGAGGTTGATCCTTGGTACGGTGGACTATCATTTGCATGGCACGCGGGGAACCTGCAGAGGCAAGCTGGACAGCGCCTTAAGGTGGCGCATGCAATACTATCGATCGGACCACACTCTGCGGCCACAGACATTCTACTTCCTACCGCGCTCCTCCTCCCTCTCCCTCGCTGGGAGATTGCTCCTCTCCTTTCACTTGTATACTGGCAACATAAAACATGTCGGTCACGTGAGGCCTTAGATACCGGTTTATCATGTCCACAATCAGGAGAAAAAAATCGCCCGCGTAATATGGCTGAAACAGCAGTTACAGTTGGTTTGTGGGCTGCGTGTATGTACGGCAAGACACATATGACGAACGTAGAGCAAATAGACAGTAAAAAACTGCTGATGTTGAGAAAAATTGCGAAGCGAGGTTTGCACTTCGGAATCGTTGTCCGCGATTGAGAAATTTCCTGGTTCGATGCAAAACGCGGCGCAGCCGCGTTTATGGCCAGTTTTGGCCCGTTTTGGCTGCGGTTTGGGGTCAGGGATAGGGGTGGTGTCTGTTGTTGTTCTTATTATACTGCTGTTACAGGGGTTGGGTTGGGTTGGGTCTTCGCCCGTACCTTGATCCCAACAGAAAGCAAAATACCTCAACAGCCTTCCAACGTAAAGATCCGGGCTCACAGATTGTAGTAGGAACTCCGGCCCCACAGATTGTAATAGGACCTCGACGTTGACGTACCAGCCCACCACTGCCAACCCTTGTCTGATCCATAACCTTCGCAAGCCACGCCAACTATACCTGGCAGCTGGTATGTAGGAGTACTGCAGTAACAATGGTACGACAGCTGCCAACAGACTCAACCGGCGTCTCCACCTGCAACTTACAGTATTACAGCCAGTAGTATTAATAGTGTCATGCCATAACGCATCCACGCCATCCACGCCACACCAAAGCAGACTCAACGGTGCACCCTGGCCTCTTCAAGAGTCCGCACTTGCGGCTCAAGAACTCGCCGAGCCGGCGGCGCCAAAAGTCTCAAACACCCATTGGACAGGAACCAAGCAGCTACGGCTATCATATAAACCCACGACCAGTTTTAGCTATTAATACGAATACCAGGTATAGAAGTACGTACCTGGCCGCCGCCGCCTCCAGCTGATGGGGTGAGAAGCTCAGAGCGAAGCTTGGCAAGGCGAGCCTTGAGCATGCCCAGGTGGCCCTCGGTAGCCTTGTTCCTCTGAGTTTTGTCCATCTCCTGCTCAATTTCCTTGATGCGCTCCAAGATACCCATATCGGCTCCAGTTGGTTGGCTTCCGCCTTCTGCCTGGGTTCTGCCACTAGCTTGCCCTTTGAGCCGGACACCAGCCTGTGTTGCGCCTCCCTCTTCCGGCAGTACCAGAAGGTGTAATAGACCCAAACAATTTCAATATTTTGTCTCTGTTTCTGGAATTCTCTTTGTGCTCTCTCTCGCCAGGTGGCTGCAAGCGCGGAACAGCTTAGCGTCGAGATGTCTCAGAGGCGTGGGCAAAACTGGCTGCCGTCCAGTGCTACGCACTTCGCACTGTCACGGTCAATATGTGTGGGGCATGACCTGCCACCGGCCACCACGCCCACGCGAAGACATCTACCATTTTCAGGCAACCCCCCCCCTCGCATATAAACGCCTTCTGCTTGTCTATAAAAACATATTTTCCCGGAACTCGCACCTCAATGGGAATGACTAGGCATTCCCATTGTCGCACCTGCTGCAGCACGCAACCAAAAAACTTACTCCCAAAAGGACTTCGCTGTTCCCTGGCTGCACTTGGCAAGTTGTCTACGACCGGGCGAGGAGCGAGCGTCGGATTCAAAGGGTTCTTGAGCTACGATTGACAGGTAATTGGATGCGACCTGGCCATGTGCTCGGTGTGTTTGAACCCGCCACTAATGTGGGGGATTGCTTGGGATGTGGATATACCTCGTGCTGAATTGACTGACTTGGTTTGAAATTTCGCGAGGAAGTACCTCCTATACTACCTGCGCCAGGGCGCCGCGAGTGTGGGCAGGATGTGGCTTATCCTCAACCTTGATAAACAAGCACATCATGTGCTTCGTGCGCTGCTGCAGCTGCTGCAGGCGGCAGACTCTACCTGTTGATCGAAGCCACGATCTGATGATCGTCGGCAAGATGTAGGATGTAGGATTCCCTCCCACCCCGCTCTCGTGAGGGGCAGGTTTTGGATTTCATATTTTCACCGGCAGGCCGACAGGGGAGATCAGACTAACGACGTGTACCCCGACCCCCGCTATTTCCCAGAAACTGGGTGTGGAGTGTGGGTGCGCACGCGCGCACTGCTGTCCGTATCAAGGCCCTCGCCTCTCTCTTCCCTGAAGGCCCTCGAGGCAGCGATCCCGGGCAATGTCAGCGCCCCCAGCTCATGTGCCCACGCACCACCTGGGCTGTGATCCGCTCTCAGTCTTTCCGCGCCCAGACTAGACAGAACTCGGTTGCAGCCCGGTTCGACCTATTTTTTCACTCCTTCAGGTGTCATGTTTGCCAACCCACCTGCCGAAACCTGCCGACCGAAACCCTAGGCCTGCGGGCCGTTGCAACATCATCTCCTCGTACAGCAGTGCCATTACTCTTGTTCGCGGACGTGCTGCCGCTGTGTACCAGATATAATACAGGACGCCGGTATTACACTCGTTGTATACTATTACGGGGGACCATAGTAAATAGGACTTACGGTACACACGAAAACCTCAACATTTACATACTATTTTTACTATAATAACAGTAAGTATTTGGTCCTATTTACTACGTATGTTCCCCCGTAATATTTATTAATTCTGCAAAACAAGCAATGTGAAGGGTGTGGCCTTTTTACTGTAGTACAGTCCCGTTCCGGGGACAAATTACTTGGAATTTGACGGGTTTGTCACCAAAACGGAACTGCGGTTCTACAGGAGAGATGAGAAATTCGGGAGGAGTGGTTACACTGAAATTAGTGCAGAACGCACCCATTGCACGGTGGCTTGGTAGGTGGTCCGCGTGCCTGTCAAGATCAATTTCGTGGGTTCAAGTCCCACCGAGTGCATGCTCATAGGGACTTTTTCTTGCATAAAAAAAAAATTGATAAGCGGAAATCGCAAAAGTGTGAGTTGGCTACATTCGATGAAAATCGACGAGCAGTGGGAATGCTGAACCCTATGCGCGACAAAAAATAAAGGCACGTACCGGGGGGGAGAAGGGACGACACCTGTGACCACGGCTTGTCCAGAAGATCGTCGAGAGTAAAAACCTCCTACGAGTGGGCTGGAAAGTAAAAGTGATGAAAAAAAAAAAAAAAAAAAAAAAAAATAGAAATCCAGCCTGGGCCAGCTTTTCTGTTTCTTGGATCATAAGGCAGGTCTCATGTCTCATGTACTGCTACAGCTGTGTATCACGTACGTATGTGTTGTGTACTGGCACTACAGCAGCAGTACTTGTACCAGTCGGCCGGGTTGAACGTTTGGGAACAACCGTAGCATTTGACGACATTTATTTGATGAAATGATGACTCATGATGACTGACGACCATGTTTTACATTTCCAGCCCTGTAGAAGAAACAAAACATATTTTTTTATGACGCAGAAAATGAAGATGCAGGGGAAGCGAATACGGATTTATCCTGCTGCCCGTTAGAGGTTTCGTGTGTGTTTTTTTCACATTAAACCGTTCTTTCTACCCGTCGACATTCAGCACAACCAGTATCCGTACCGATTCTTCAATCCTATTAGACATATATAAAACTCAAGAGAGGGCGATATTTCGAATCTTTACGTCAAATTCAATATCGCGATTTCCGTATTGGCAAATCCCTCGATATAAAACTCAATATCGCCTTTTTTGCCAGAAGCACCTGAGATATAAAACTCGGGTGTATTATGAAGAGTCTGATTAATTAGGTGACAGTCCACGTCATCCTCCAGCAAGTCAAGCACGCATGTACATCACATGGGCTAGAGGACATGGCTGCTGCTGCTGCTGCTGTGGTAGGTAGAGTTCACACCAGAACCCATGTTACGGCGATGGCGCCGACATGAAGTGGCCGCCAAGCGGCTCCTCCTCCTGTCCGGGCATCCGGCGCGCCGACCGCTACCCGCTTGTTGCCGGATAGGGTGGGTGGCACGGCTTGTTGGGGGCATGGATTTGGGGCGACTCCATCGTCGAGACGCCTAGCCGGAACACTGGATTCTGGACTGGTGTCGCTAAACCCGGGCATCCCGGGCATCCGCCCGTCCCCGACCACGGGAGAACCTGTCTGCCCTATGCATTCAACCAAGTCGTCGCGTCCACCGCCGCTGTTGTTGCTCATGGCGGCGTCGTGATGATCGGATGACCGAGTACAGGAGACAGGCTATGTCTGAGGTGTGTCCAATCTTATCTACAAAATTCGGCTCTACCAACAAAAAAAGAGAACACAAATATATGCTTGGGGTAAAAATACCCCAAGCATATATTTGTGTGTTGCGGACCACGTATAGCGAAAATATCACCTACACCCGACGTCCGTATAAAACTCGTCAGGCACATAATTTGGCTCTAAAGGTCAAATATCGCGATATTCTCGAGTTTTATATGTGTCTATTAATATCATAGAAGAGATACGACGTACAATTTCTGTGGTCACAAAGGTACGCCACAGAGATACTACGTTGCCACGTATGCAGTAAGCACGGTGAGCAATGCAATGACATGTCAACCTACTGGATACGACAGGCACGACATACACATTCTATGAAATGGAGAAACGAAAGGAAACAAAGAAAAAAGGGCAAATGCCAAATCAGGTATACCTGATCCGTTTGAGCCAAAATCAGGTACATGCTGAAACCAAGTAAAAACGCGCGCCACGAGCGGTGTGATGTCCATGACAATCCGGTAAAAAAGAATGCGCCTAAAGCACTAAGCGTGCCACATGGCCTCCAAAATCTGAATTGTTTTGTTTTCTTCAGGGTGTAGGTACCACGGGCTCCACTCGGACCAGCAAAGAGTCACTATTAGTATGCTTCGTTTGTTTCGCCACGGCGGGAGCGCCAAGAGTATTTACTCTGGCGCCCCCCCCCGTTGACAGCTTTAAAGCTTCCAGACCGTCCTCGCGGAACCGCCTGCTCGGCACGAAATTATCTTGCCGTACCAAACCTGAGACCACCCCGACGCGGGGTGGTGCAGACGAAACGGCGAGTGTCCATGGTGCTGTACAGACTGCTGTGAACATAGAAAATAACAGAGTACACACAACAACTATTAATAACTGAAGCACATCGCACACCCCAAAGGAGAAAAAGTGAAACCAGTGTACGCATGTATGCATGTATATACGTACTGTTACGTACGACGCACTAGTACAGAGTTGATATGTACGTCAATACAGAAGAATTCAACCGAGGGAGGGCAGACGCATACGGAGAGAAAACACAGTGTACGTATGGCCTCTCTGATTGGTTCAAAGTTGGCCAAAATTAGTTGAAAGCTAGACAGAGTGGAAGAAATCAGGTGTACCTTGGCCTTTTCGTGCCAAAATCAGTTACAATGTCAGCTTGGCCAATAGCAGGGCTCCTGGTGTGTGTTTTGTACCAGTACTTAATTTCAGTATGTAACTGTTTTTGGCACAAAAGTGGCCAGGCATACCTGATTCTGGCAAAAACCCAAAGAAAAACAAAAACAAAAAAGACAAATCGAAAGAGAAAAAGAAAGAGAAAAAAATAGAAGAAACGAACTGTCGTGCCCCCCCCGCAGGGGATGTGGTAGACACTTGAAAATAACGGGCTGGAAAAGAAGAAGAAAAAGAAGAAAAACACCACTACTTGTAAATAGAGTAAGACTAAGAACCAAGGGAAAATAAGGTTTACACCCTGTACAACTACCGCTGGGCAAATACAAGTGTTTGTTGCGCACGGCTGCAACTACCCAATAGTTGTCCTGGATAACTATTTGCGCAGCTTTCCTAGAGTATGACTATTAATAAGAACCAAGGGAAAATAAGGTTGACACCCTGTACAACTACCGCTGGGCAAATACAAATGGTAGTTGCGCACGGCTGCAACTACCCAATAGTTGTCCTGGATAACTATTTGCGCAGCTTTCCTGAAGAGTAGTTGTCTACAGGCAACTGTTTGCGCAGCTTTCCTGAGGAGTAGTTGTCTGCCAGGCAACTATTTGCGCAACTTCTTGAACAAGTAGTTGTCTATAGGCAACTATTTGCGCAACTTCTTGAACGAGTAGTTGTCTACAGGCAACTATTTGCGCAAGTTCTTGAACAAGTAATTGTCTACAGGCAACTATTTGCGTAATTTCCTGAACAAGTAGATATCCAGAACAACTATTTGCGCAAGTTCTTGAACAAGTAGTTATCCAGAACAACTAGTTGCGCAAGTTCTTGAACAGGTAGTTATCCAGAACAACTATTAATAGTTGCGCAAGTTCTTAAACAAGTAGTTATCCAGACAAATGTAGTTTGAGTGAGACGCGGAGACGCGGAGATAGTTGACTGGGACCGTTGAATTTGACCTCTTGGACTCAAAACAGTATCAGTTGTCGGTCCAACAACAATCGCTGAAGATCCAGCTGTGCACACCACGCAACACACACGAACACATCCACACGCACACACACGCGCAACACAAGGGCAAGCACACACGCTGGGCTACATGTCAACATGTCAGCTGCCAATGAACAAGCAAAATTTGCTCCTCAACCTAGCGGAGAATCTGGCTCGTCTGCAGCAGCACCAGTGACGGTCGACGACAACACAGCTGCGATGGAGGTGCGTCGACCATAGTTGGCCTCTGGCCTTTGGCCTTCGGCAGCTGCATGGTCGTTTGGTGACTACGGCTGTCGCTGAACACATATGTGTATTTGTATTTATATTTCTCCACTGCTGTACAGTACACTGGTTTTGGTTTTGGTGACTACTGCTGTTGTTTTGTGCTTGTGTGTGTTCGAACCGAGAAAATGGCCAAGTTGGTCTGCAGATTTGCCGGCCATCTTTCCGAGCAACACCCATCTCTCATCGCGCCACACGCCTTTGACTCTCTGAACCGAACGAACGTACAGGCGGGTGCTGCAGTGACAGATGCGATCAAGGAGTTTGACCCTCCGGATACCCATGACATTATGCCCAAGCCGCACCGAGCCTCCTCGCAGATCTGGAAGTACGGAGTCAAGTTGAAAGAGGAGTCTGGCGGCAAGAAGGTCTTTTTCGGGTGCTTCGGGAGTCCAGTGTGCTTTGCCCCCCCCCCCCCCCCCCCCCCCCCCATAGTAGTGGAGGTGTTCTTCCAATGCATGCATGCATTGCATTCCATTTACTTCAGAATATATTCGCCGGTACGAATTTCCATCATATGATGACCACACAAGGCTAGACTTAGACTTCCTCCGACTCCTGCGCACCACTATTATACGACCGCAATACACAGTGTTCGTCCTCACCCAGTGGCAGAAATTTCTAAAGTAGTTGTCCTGAACACGTGTTTGCGCGGCAGCGCAGCATTCTTCAAAAGTAGCGCACCACTATTATACGACCGCAATACACAGTGTTCGTCCTCACCCAGTGGCAGAAATTTCTAAAGTAGTTGTCCTGAACACGTGTTTGCGCGGCAGCGCAGCATTCTTCAAAAGTAGTTGTCCAGGGCAACTAGTTGCGCAGCATTCTTTACGAATAGTTGTCCAGGACACCTAGTTGCGCAGCATTCTTCAAAAGTAGTTGTCTAAGATAACTGGTTGCGCAGCATTTTTGAAAAGTAAATGTCCTGGATAACTATTTGCAGTCTGCAGGCAACTATTCGCGCAGCTTTCCTGAGGAGTGGTTGTCTACAGGCAACTATTTGCGCATCTCTGAGTAGTTGTCTGCCAGGCAACTATTTGCGTAACTTGTTCAACAAGTAGTTGGCTGCCAGGCAACTATTTGCGCAACTTTCCTGAAAAGTAGTTGTCTCCTGACAACTGTTTGCGCAACTTCCTGAACAAGTACTTGTCTGGTGTTGCAAATGGAACTAAAAGTAGTTGTACAGGGTGTTATTTAACAGGCGAACCAGAGCACAAAGCACCCTCCAGGTAACGGCAGCAGTTTGTGGTACGAGTAGAATAGCCAGGTTCTCCCTGCTAGTCCGCCTGGTACCTTGCTACCCTGACTGCCGTCTCCGTCCTGCGTTCGTCAACTATGCTCAGCCCCTCGGCGTCAGACAATACGAAACACGCAAAGCAGGCTCGTCATCCACCCACGCCACACGACTCCTTCAATAGGCTTTATCAGTAGAAAAAAGGAAGAGAAAGAAGTAAAATGAAAATCACAGAGGTTCAGCGCAAGAAAGAAAGACAAGAAAAAAAAGAAAAAAAAGAAGAAAAGACAAAGACCACGTTCGAACCAGCTGCACCAGTTGGTGGTACGAGTAGTATAGTCATGTTCTACTTCCTAGTCGGCCTGGTGCCTTGCTACCCTGTGTGCCATCTCCTTCCTGCTTTCGTCCACCGCAGTTTCCCTTCTACTCCTCCTGTCCCCCTCCTTCTCCGCATTCCCTTGGTCGGGTTTTCTGCCACTCCTCCTGTTGCCCCCCCCGCCTTCATTCCCTTGGACACCATCCACGGCGGATGCGCGGCGCTGCCTACTCAGCTCAGCCTCAACCTCGTGCCACCTCACCATGAACCGTTCGGCTGCAGCAAGGATCCCCCGGTACCACTTCCCCGCCTTTTTTGCTGCAGTAGACCACAGCGCGGTCTCAACTCCAACGGCAAGTTCCGCTGACCCTTCGATGGCTCGGAACTCCCTAAGGTCTTCGACTATGCATCTATGCCAAGTCTTAAACTGTCTGCCAGGTCTCGGGTTCTCCCCACCAGCCATCGTCCCGAACATTACCCGACTGGGTAATCGCTCCTTGCTTTGCCGTGCCACGCCCCCCGCAAAGAAGAGCCGCCGTTTACGAGTGGTCGTTTCTATGCTCTCGCAACGTGTCATCTTGAGGGCCTTCGCGTACGAGAGGGTGGCATGGTCAGTACGAAGTCGGCGCTGGAAGCCAATGACTCGCAACAGGACTTAGTGGTGAGCCGTTCGAAGCTTGGCAATGGGCCACAGCAACAGTAGTCGTGTAGACTATTGTCACTGTGCTGTCTGTAGCTTGTAGTCTACACATTCTGTAGCATCACTATTAATACCATCATCGTAGCAGTACTATCCTATTAATACCAGTATCTGGTACCATTTTTTTCCCGAAGTGTTCTTCCACTCCAGAGCAGCCGCCGTAAAACCGCCTGCCGGTTTTACCGCTGCTGCTCCAGAGTTGTTGGACCTGCCTACGACCACGGACTGCATTGTATTGTGGTGGCTTAATGTGAGAACAACAACAATGTGAGGGTATTATTAGGGCCCATCTTATCAAGGACTTTTGGTTCCTTCAATTTGATTGTTTTTTTTTTCTAATTTAATGTGCATCTGATTGGCCTAAGGGTGAATGAATGATCAGGCAGGATTCGAAGGGGCAAATTAGAAAAAAACAATTTGAGTGAACAGTCTTTTGAGACTTTTTTCGTGTGTTTTTTTTATTTCAATTTCGAATTTGGGAATTGATCAGCCTTGATGTAGCATGTTCATGGTGGGTCAACACCCCCGCTGGAGTCTAGGGCGATTCTTGGCCGCTTCGGTGACCACGGTCGAGGCGATAAAACCCTAACCTCAACGACAGGCGACCGGAGCAATAGCCGCGCCCACGGCCACAGACCATAGCACATCGTACCCCGGCGGTGGCGCCTCAAAAGAAATGATGGCGGCCGCAAGTCCAATTGTTTGACCCGCTCGATCGGCCAACCATCACGAAAACCGAGCAAACGAGCAAAACAAACAGAGGATACGCTCGAGACCTCGATAGCTGCATCACCGTTGCTGTTCCGCACGTGGCGCTTTAGGGCTCCCTCCGCCCACCCAAGACACCCTGAGAGTGATAGCTTCCTATCCTGCGCCACCAAAAAGAAAGAAATGCTGGCGGCAGCGCGCACGCGACAACGCAAACCTTCGCTCTCGTCTACGCTCGTCGCTGGTTGTCGGCTGGGCGTTGTGTGACGCGCTGCGTTATTCCAGGTTGTTTCGAATTCCTTTCTGTTTGACAATGAATGCGCCGTTTCTCGATAGGATACAAACACGTTTTTTTTTCGAAATCAAATTTAAATTCATTGAAATTGAAGTTTTATTTCCAAACAACGAAATTTAGCGTTCCCCGTTAAGATGGGCTCTTACCGTATCACCTACTGCGACGCCAAATGTGAGGGTATTACGTACTGAGCTATAGGGGTAAAAGATCGATATTATACCCTTGTACGTCGTAGCTCAGTAGGTAACACCTTCACAACAACCAGTGTCTGGTACGTACCTGGTACATGGTGTGTGTGTGTTCTTCACATTAAACCGTTATTTTTACCCGTCGACATCCAGCACACCATGTATCCGTGCCGGTTCTTCACCCTATTAATAGAGATAACAAGCTCTCTCTCTCTCTGTCTCTTTTCCTCCTTTTTTGAATCGTCACTTTTACTTTCCAGCCCAACTCGTATAGGACGTTTTTACCCTCAGCGATCTTCTGGACAAGCCGTGGTCACGGGGTCGTCGTCGCTTCTCCCCCCCGGTACGTGCTTTTTTTTTTGTCGCGCGTAGGGTTTAGCATTCCCACTGCTCGTCGATTTTCATCGAATGAAGCTAAATCACGCTCTCGCGCTTTCCGCCAATCAATTTTTTATGCAAGAAAAAGTCCGTACGAGTATGCACTCGGTGAGACTCGAACCCACGAAATTGATCTTAGTAGGCACGCGGACCACCTACCAAGCCACCGGGGGACACCGACATTGTTTGTGGTCACAAAACCACGACACAGAGATACTACGTTGCAATGCAGTGAACAGAGTAGAAACCGTTCTTTCTACCCGCCGACATCCAGCACAACGAGTGTCCGTGCCGATTATTTCAATCCTAGAGAGGTCCAAACTTTGACTTATGGTCACAACACTACGACACAGCAGAGGTACTATTCAGTAAGCATAATAGCCCAATCAATGACATGTCATCGTGCTGGCACAACAGGCACGATATACATATTATATGAACAAGAGAAACGTCTAAATGAAAAACGAAGAAAAACATAATGGAGTAAAGCTGAAAAAGGTGTCGTGCCCCCCAGTAACAGATATGGCGGCGAATACGAAACAAACAAAAGAAACAATTCCACGAGGCGTTCAGGTCGTCGTGTATTCGTACTCGTGGATTCGAATCCCACGGCGGTCACCAATGTAGATCCTGTGCTCGTCGTTCGTACCGATGTAGTCCCGGAGACGTCGCCGGGAAGAAGTCGCGGAGAAGTCGCCGTGGTGAGGTCGCGAGGCGAAGGTCTCTTGTAGCCGTCGTAACGGCCGACGTAAGCCGAGCAGAATTCTTGGTTAATATTTAGCAAGGAGATGCTAGACCTAGTTTGACTCGGTGGGGAGGACTTTTCCCCCCCCAGAGTCTTGCAGCAGAATAATTTCCCGATGGCTATCTCCCGGGGACGTGTCAACACCGTCAATGACGTGAGACCGCTCCTGACCCGAGATCTTGATATTGCTTGACCGGTGACGTGTCTTTTCGCGCATGCGTATTTCGATATCTACGATAGGTATCTCCGACCCTGTCTTCCACAAAGCACCAAAGGAAAGAACACGCGAACCGAAACACAGCTATTTATATACCGTATGCACGGCTGTTTTTACAAAACGCCCACGACTTATCTTGCGCCGCGGGTCTTTTCGAGCGCTGTCGGTAGCGGGGCACAGGGGGCCCGCATGCACACCATGGCACAAGTGTGTGTCCCGGCCGGGCTCCGTGGCGCGTGCTCCGGGCGTTCAAAGGTCTCGAAATCTGGCGAGTAATCGCGGGGAGGGCTTTGCCGAGCTAAAGCAAAGCAGGACGATGGAAACCCCACAATTTGATATTTTTGCTTTGCTACTGCCGTACCATGCCTTTATCACAAAATATCCCTCTATATATAGCTCTCAAGCTTTTTACTTTGTGGCAGCCACGGTACAACAGCAGCCCCACGTCAGCTCTTTTTGTAACGGCCACCGACGGTACAACTACCTGTGTGTGCGTGTTTGTGCCATCTTTCCTGTCGACCCATTGCAGGAGATTAGAACGAACACATAACCTCAAGAGAGGTGCAATTGATTGGATGATGTGTCGGGGGCAGGACGATACAAAATTGCACACATTGACTTCGTCGGAATTTCAAAAGCAATGTGCAGCCACAGTACGCACCGCAACAACAGCAACATCAACAACAACCGCAGCGGTACAACGGCAGTCAAAGATGTCAGGAGACATGTCAAGCGAGGCAAAACGTGCGCTGTCAAGGGTTTAGGGCCGGTTGTTATGCACAAAAACGAAGTAGTTTGGTGTCGGTCGAGGGATGTTAAGGCAAATTTGCTGTCTGTCAAGGGGTGAAAGTCCTTTCTCCTGACATCTTTGACGGCAGTTAACAGCACCGACGCTTCAAACTCTGGTCGTTGTGACAGCCACGGTACTTTTGTGTTCGTCTGTTTCACCGGGACATACTTGTAAGGATGTAAACTCGTGACCACGTCAATTTTGAAATCACACACACGCAGTCGAGAACCCCATCCCGTCATACTGCACAGCAGCAGCATACGAACAACCAGCAGTACTCGGAGGAAATCGGGACGCCTGGTGCTATGTTCTTCTCCGTGTTCAACCTGCGATACGGGTACCCCCCTTTTTTATTGTTTCTTTTGTTTTCTCTGTTTCATAGAATGTGTATGTCGTGCCTGTCGTATCCAGTATGATGACACGACATTGCATTGTCAACTCTGCTTGCTGCATTACAAGGAAGTAATAGTATCTCTGTCGTAGTTTTGTGAGCACAGAACTTGGACCTCTCTAGGATTGAAGAATCGGCACGGACGCTGGTTGTGCGGGATGTCGCCGGGTAGAGAGAATGAAGAACACCCCCCCCCCCCCCCCCCCCCACCCCCCCCCCCCCCCCGGAATTTCAAGTCAACCATATCTTGAAGGGGAACCTTGTAGCTGGTATACTTGGTATATACTGGAGTTTATACCCCTTGCCTCGAGCTCGATGTACTCATCCAAAATCTGGCTGCGCAGAACGCAGAACCAGCAAGCGAGTTTACAAGGGCGCCGAACCAAAACTCGGCTACCCCGCTGTTGTAAGCACATGAAGATTCTGTACTGGTATCATAGCTCTTGCTAAGAACTCGCGCTGATGGATATTCGTATCTGTTGTGGTCAACTGTGTGCGCTGGTACTGCTCTAGACTTGCAACCTTGCTGCTGTATGTGTTGCTGATTTGCACATCCGGACCCGGCATCCAGTCCCTATAATGGCACCTGCTGCCACTGCTGCTGTTGTCGCCGAGACTGCTGTGTGTTTGAAAACAAAAAAGGATTTGTTGTATAAAAATATTTAGGAAATCCGGTCGTCGGACGGGACACGCACGAAAAGTCGGGCACGCCAGGCTGGAAATGAGTGCACTAGTTTTCTTTTTTTTCTTGACGCCGTCGGAAATTACGAAACTCGCTTCGCTCGTATCAAATTACAACGTTACGACCCTTCAGCGCGGAGGGTTTTCTACGCGGCGGTCGGGAGAAGGAGGGAGGGAGGGAGACAAAAGGGTATCTGGAAAAAAGGCCGAACGACATGGCGTCGAAGAGGATAGACGTGCACCGTGCCGTGGAGCGCGGCGACCTGGCTGTTCTCACGCGTTACTTGGACGCCGGTGGTGACGTCGAAAAGAAAGACACGGAGTACGGCGCGGCGCCCGTTCACTGGGCCAGCCTGGTGAGACGTCTACGTGTGTATCGAAATATGGCAGTACGCATCGGATTTGGACCTACTGAAAGCACCTGATATGTTG
Organism: Macrocystis pyrifera; assembly: GCA_031763025.1. Taxonomy (NCBI): domain Eukaryota; class Phaeophyceae; order Laminariales; family Laminariaceae; genus Macrocystis; species Macrocystis pyrifera. The sequence continues at coordinate 2,255,836 of JASSKH010000035.1, read as the reverse complement.
TATTTTTTTGTACTGCTGTAGTGCTGAGCTGCGGTTGGGGTCGATAATTCAGTAGGACTGCTGCTACTGCTGCTGTAAGGAAGTTTTCGGTTGGTGATGCATGAAGTCAGTATCACACGCGCTCGGTTCTGGTTGTTTGCCGGCCTACCCCACCCCGTGACTTTCCTGAGCACTAAGAGGCGAGAATGCGAGAACACGGAAGGGACATGTTTTGCTTGCAATGAATCGAAACAGGTGAGCGCAGAGGCTATTTGCATGTAGGGCGCGGAGCACCGGTTTCGTGGAGGTCCGTCTTCACGCAGCCCTCATCGACAACTCCAGCAGCCGATGCCTGTCGCCGCGTGGGGAGTGTGGTGGGCGCACGAAGCAATCCCTCCGAGTAGCGGGCCGTGGCGGGTCGTGACGTCCGGGCGGGTGGGCGGGCGTCTAATGCCGCCTGTCGCGATGACATCTTAGCTGCGATCTTTGTCGTGTACGCTCCTGACCTGGGCTGGTTGTGCGTGGTTCGGTGACTTCCTCCTAGTTTGGGACGTTTGAACGGTACCCTTGTGGAATCCTGTTTCGCCATTCCTTCCTTTGCGGGCAGTGCGGGGATGTTTAATGAGACCTGCCCCCACCCCCTCCCCCGGCCCGCCTTTGCCCGCCGCTTTCCACATGACCCATCTACAGTGTGAGCTATCACGCCTTGTGCGCTGATTTGCAGCCAGCCATGACTCGGCGGCTGACGCTCACAACGACTGAGCCCCCGCCCCCTTCCGTCCCCCCCCCCTCACGATTGCGCTGCAATTGCAGCGCGGGAAGCTCGACGCCCTCTACCTTCTCCTTGAGCAAGGAGCCGGCTTGGAATCGCGCACAGATACCGATGGCACCCCGCTGGTGTGGGGGTGTATGGGGGGCGACGCCAAGGTCGTGCTGTACCTTCTGGAGAAAGGGGCCGACATCGACGCGGTCACCAAGGTGAGGCGTGCTTCACCCCAGTTTGTTGGTGTTGGAGATGTTGTTGGTGTCGTTGTTCGTGGTGATGGTGGCGTTGTGGCCTGGGAGGACGATGGCACCCTGCAGGGAGCTGCGACCAGCCCGACATACGGTGGTACCGGGTTTCGTGAGCGTGCAGGTTGGAGATGTGGTTGTAGTTGTTGGTGTTGTTGTCGTTGTGACTGTAGTTGTTGCTGGTGTTGGCATTGGTGTTGGGTGTTGATGCCTCTGCTACTGCTGTTGCTGTCGTTGCTGCTACTGCTGTACTTGTGCGCTGTTTTTCGACGCGTCCAAGTCGACGCAGGATCAGAAGACGACCGACTCGGTGCGGGGCGCTTCTGCTTCCTCCGGCCGTCCGTGTTTTGTTGTTGTCATTGAACGGTGGCAATGAGCAGCGAGGGGACACGCTGGTACTAGTAGCGATTTTCAGCCCCCTAAAACATTCTGCCGACGTATGGATAATTTGCGGTTGTCGGTCCAAAGTGTGACTACGAACGTCTTGCACAGTTGTTAGCTACAGCATATGACTTGCGGCGCGCCTATTGTTCTGCGGCAGGGCAAAGGTACGGCGTTGCACCACGCCACGAACTCAGGTCACCCGGAAGTTGTCGCCATCCTGCTGGAGAAGGGTGCCGACCCGAACGCGCAGGACAACCGAGGCGAACGGCCGGGCGACAGGTTTGACCCTGAGGTACGGCAAGGGGCCGCTTCCGTTGTTTCCTTCTTGTTGCGATTCGATTCGATTTGCTCCGCTTCGTTCCGTTTGAGAGGTTTCTTGGAGTACTGGGGCACGTGTATGTACCTGGGGTGTAGCTGCCAGCGAGGACGGATCCAATTGCCGCAGTATAACATACATCGGCGTATGTGGGGATGATGCCATACCGCAGCTGCAACAGAGTAGGGCCAGATGCTCGTTGAGCACGATGTCTTGGTGTCTTTCACGTCGCCTCGTTTTCTGACAAGATGTCTCCGAAATTTCGCGCCTCACAACCGGCCATGCGTCGAATGGTGGGTTTGGCTCCTTGCTGGGTTGAGTTGATCACGCTTAGCACCATATGCGAACATATAAGCGCGGTTCTTGCTGGTTGGCGGCAAACGTTCGAAGGTCCCTCGTTTCGGGCGCCTATGCCCCTTATCCCCCCCTCCCCTTTATGCCTCCACCGTGTCAGCGGGGGCGTTGCGCCCCGCGAGGGATCGGGCGCTCGTCTCGCGTCGTTGGAAGCTCGGCAACGAAGATGACCCCTCTTCCCCCCCCTCCTCGACAGGTTTCTGACGTCGTCCGACGAACGATCTCAAAGGTTCTGGCGAAGGCGAAGGGGGAAGGGTCGGCGACGAAGGGATCCTCTAGGTCGAGAGGTCGGGACAAGAGCCGGGGCCACGCCTTCAGCGGTAGCAATGGCGCCGATCACGAAAGGGGAGACGGTCACCGAGCTAGCAGTAATGGTGGCCAACGGGAGCAGGCCGGCTGGGAGAAAGTGAAACCAGCGCGGTCGGACTCCTCCGTGAGGGCCTCGGCGGTCGCAGCTCTCTCCCACAGCTCCTCCCTCATGCCGTTCTCGCGATCGGGCGCACAGACCGAGGAAGAATTGTTGTCGGCAGCGGAGGCGTCGATCGCAGCCGCGGCGTGGACTCCGACTGCTGCAGCCAAGCCGAGATTGACGGGCCACAAGGGGTCCTCTTCTCGGACCATCTCCGACCGCAAAAGGAACGGAAGCGGCGCCGATCGCGACACAACGAGCTCCGCCGCGGCGCAATCGAATGGCAACAGTGTCACCCCCGCTGCTGCTGCTCCTGCTTCTGCTGCCTCCGCCGTTGCTGCTGCCGCGCCCACGAACGTTCCCGACCAACCGCGACCCTCCCGGAGCCCCCGGGCTGACCATGCGGAGAGCACCGCCGGCTTTAGCGCGCCCGAGCGCGCGCGAGCCGCCGACGGTGCCGCTACCGTGCCGTCGTTGCAGCGAAAGCTTTGGTCGCCGCCAGCCTCGGCGACCGACCGAGAACTCAACGACCTGCGCAGGCAAATCAAGGACCTTGCGCTTGCTGTAGTCGTGGCGGAGAAGAGAGACATGGAGGGGAGGCTGGCATTGAGGCAAGCTCTAGCGGAGTCGGAGAAGCGCGCCGAGGGCGTCGGGGCGGCGGCACAGGCCAGGTCGAAGAAGCTGGATGTTCTCGTTCGGGTGCGATGTCCGGGGAGGTGTACTGGTGTCGGTGTTGGCGATGGTGGTGGTGTCCGTCATTATTTTGGTATTTTGGTGTTGGTGTTGTTGGTGTCGGGGTTGGGGCTGATGTTGATGTTTGTGTCGTTGTCGGTGTGGATGTTGGTGTGGTTGCTGTCGTCGCTGCTGTTGTTGGTGGTGATTGGGTTGGTGTTTGCGGTTTTTGGTGGTGTTGGTGTTTATTTTGTTGCTGTCGTTTCTCGCGGTGGCAAGCGAAGCGCGACCCTCGCTCTCGCAAGACGTACTGCAGGTGTGGTGGTAGTAGTGGTTGCCATCGTGCTTTTGGGATGTGCCCGTGGGCTGCTGCTATTGCTGCCTGATCGACAGCGGACATGTCCCGGTAGAGTGCTGTTCGAAGTCGCGTTTTTGGGGAGGGAATTGATGTTTGCACTGATCGGGGTTTCTGACCAGGCGCCGCAGGTGTTGCTCTGGAGGTTATAGGGCATATGTTTTAGCCGTGCAAGATATATGCCAAGGCGTGGTAGATCCAGCGCCGCGCTTGCGATTGGCCACGTTGGCCCACGATAAGATTGATCAGCTTCTTTTCGACGCACCCACTGCCATTATTCGCCACGTGCACACACCCCAGGCACTGGAGCGACGCCTGTGCGAAAGAGACGACCAGGTGAAGTCCCTCGTGGCGGAGGTCGAAGACCGGGATGCGCGTCTACGGCAAGCGGAGCAAGAGGTGCGCGTCGAGTAGCAGCCCCCTCAAGTCGGCGACGACAACGGCGTCACGGCGTCGGCGTCACACTTTTGGCAGTTTAATTCGTAGCAGCAGGATGGGCACCGAGTGCTCCTCATACCGTAGGCCGGTGCTGTGGCAGACTGGGCGACCGTCGCGCACAACAAGACCGACGCGTGCCATCACACCAAATCCTTTCGCCCCCCCGGCAACACAACCAAGGCCATACTGAGCCGAAGCCGTCGTTGCGCTTACATCTCTCTCCTACAGCTGCCCCCGCCGCCGCGGCCTATATACGCTTCCAACCGACGGTTCCCATTCACTCACACCACGCCGGGGTCCTGTTTCTTCCCTTGCAGGTTACGTCGCTGAGAGCTCAACTGAACGGGCTCAGCGGTGACTCAGTCACGCCCGTGGTGAGCAAGCGCGTCGACGCCCTTCTCGGAGGCCTCTCGACCCCCTCCCCTCTCCCCGCGACCGAAGGAGGCGGGTCCAAAAGCTACACCCGCACCCAGTCTTCCCCTGCTCTGTCCCCGAGAATCAGTGCTAGTCTCCGCCAACTGGCATCGGCGGTGGACGCGGGTGGCGAAGGGGTAGGGATAGGGACAGGCGGAGGAATCGAGAATTCGCCAAGCTTGAGCAGGAGGAACACGGTCGGGACGGGCACTAGCCCAGCCGACGAGAGTTTCACGTCCCCAGCAGGCGTCGCCGGGACGGGGACAGGGACTTCCAAGGCGGGAGTTCTAGGGTGGTGGAAGCGTAATGACTTGAAGGAAGATGGTCAGGCTGCGAACAAAGAGAAGCCTCGCCCGATCACGGAGGATCAGGAGCGCCTGGGCAATCTGTACTCGATGATTGCCAGGAGGTAGAATGGGTGCGGCCTGTAAAATAACCTCTGCGCCCCCCCCCCCCCCTTCTGCTGGGTGAAATAGCGGCTGGTGCCGTCAGAGTAACTGTGTATAGATTCATTTACTACGGACTGTTGCAGGTATCGATATCAAGGAGGGAGGAAGGGAGGAATGGAGGGCGAGCGCAAGGATAGAAGGGAGGGTGGTTAGCTTGAAACTTAGCTTGAAAGGGTAACCGTCGATAAAAAGCTGCGGACTAACCGTTCCATGGGACCTCGTAGCCCCCTCCGCCCACCCCACCGCACGTGATCGAGCTTGACGGCGACACGTGCTTCTACCTCTTCGACGCAGCGCAGTAAAGGTGGTCCCAATATTTTTACTCACCGGTACCGCTGTAGAGCGTGTACGTTTTTTGTGCTGTTGTTGCTGCTGCTGTTTGCTGCTGCGAAAGTCTTTCGTTTCATCTGTACGTGGCTGGAGCAAGGAGTGCGTGTGCCGTCGGGAAACTGCAAGTTTGGGTGGTGGTTTGCTGCTAACGGGGGGTTCGGACCTTGCTTTTGGTTTGATGGGCATTTTGGGGTACTTTTTTTGGGCAGGTGCTGCCGCAGTTAGTGCTGGTTTTGTGTTACTCTGCCGGCGATGTGCATATACTCGTAGGGCGTAGAAGTCCGTCCCATCGCCGCAGTAGATCACCGGCTTCTTCTTGTCTGTCTTTTGTGCGTGCAGGCTGGCGTTCGACGAATAAAACCAACCTCCGGGTATCGTTTGCAACGTAGGCTTGCCGTCCCCCAGCCCCCCCGTGTTATGTATAGCAACCGGTGCTGTCAAAGAGAAAGACGCGGCGTGCCCGCAGTTTTCTGATTGGTCAATTTTTGATACGCCGCGATTGAGGCCGTGGGTCAGGATGCGAGGTACCCGCGCACCGAATCTGCGCGTTATTGGTGGGGTGTTTCGCGAGGCCACCTATAGATGGAAAATGAGCCACACTTGCACACTGTATGTACATCGTAGCTTTCCGGCGGATTGAAAGATGGGCTGCCGAGAAGTAGGTGATACGCGCTCGGTTTTGAATTGGCTCCAGACCTTCCTCCCCCCATATCTCCTGTTACCACGCCATGAGCTGCCTCTTATGGCTTGGGGCGGGTCGGTCTTCCAGCATTCCTAACTCTTTCAGCCTTTGTTGCTCGTTTTGCCGCTGTCACCTTCTGCTGCAGCCGCAGCGTAAGGTTTGTTGTACAGTATGTGTTGTTGTCAGGGCGAGGGCGGCGGGTTGGGTGTCTTCGCTGCGCTATAATTTACAGCAGCAGCGTCGTAGCTAGCTAGCTGCTGCCGCAAATTTGGTGCGGATCGAAGCTTGAAACCCCTTTAAGCTCTCGTTTTTGGGGACAAAAAGTACTTGGAGTTTGTGTCAGGATACTTTTTAGAGTGGTGAATGGGCTAAGCTTTTGGCAGTGGCGTCGGGGATAGAGTAGCGAAGTAGCTATGATGCGTTGAGCAAGGCAGACGTATTGCACCAGAAAGTGATAATTGTCAAAAACGAGGAACGGTTTTACACAGCAGTGCGTGCACTTACTTCTCGTAGTCTGTGACCACATAACTTGTGTCTCTCTAGGATGAAGATGCAGCACGGGCACTATTAATTGGCGTGCTGGTTGTCGTTGGATAGAGAGAGCAGTTTCATGTGAAAACAGCAGCAAACACTAGAATACAGTTGTTGGGACACTTTTGTCACTTGAGAGAATGATCCCTTCGTTCAAGTAATCTGTGTGATTTGTACTCCCTACTGTTTGTTGTAGTTTGGATTTTGAGCGACCGGCCAGGTGTACGTATCATATTTTTTGTTTTGTTTACCCCCCCCCCCACCCCTCCTCGTGCACACACCGATGTTTATTTTGCGGCAGTTTTCTCGTCGCCAAGGGAGAGGTACAATTTACCAGGTATTTTAGTACCATATTTTTCGGTGTACAATGATAGTAGAATTCCTGCGTCAGGCTGCGCTCTTCGGCGTGAAGCGTCTGGCAGCCGCGTTGCGGCCTGTAGCATGGATGGGCTTTGGGCAATCAATAATGCCACAGGAAGGATGTTCTCGAGAAGGAATACGGGAGGCGCTTGATCTTACGTTGGAGCTTTTTTTCCCTCCGTTTGTCGGAAGTTTCCTGATTTTTTATTGTAAAACGAGCAGAGACGTTGGATGGTCCGCTTACTTTTCTATTCTGACTCTTAAGCTACACAGCAGTACCAGTATTGCTGTTCCTGATGCTACCCGCGTCGCTATTTTGATGGAAGAAGCGAGGTGTGCGCATTGTATCCCGAGCAGCATGATCGGGTAGATCTGCGAGCTCTACGAGTACGATGGTGAATTGTAGTGTTGTGCAGCGTCGTCGAGTTTGTAAACTCTTGTGATAGTGATGGGGCGCCGTACGCTTGCTACCGTGGAGTCTAAAAATAATATAAATACTTTAAAACAGTAGAGTAGTGGCAGTAGTATTACGGGGGTCCATAGTTAAAGGACCTATGGTAAATATAAAAACCTATATATTTACCTATTTTTACTAACAAAATTTGGTCCCATTAACTATGGACCCCCGTAATAGCAGCAGTTGCAGAAGGGCTTGGGAGTGTCGGCGAACTCTAAATAGCAGCTAGGCAAAGTACGCTTCTACATATCATACAAAGTGAAATGAGTATTGTTGATGGTATGCTATGCCGTAGAAATGGTAAATATTGATATCGACGTGTGGAAAGAACGGTTTAATGTGAAGAACACATTCACATATTAAATAGTAGTTTTTTTTTTTGCAGAAAGGCTCGGAGTGACAAGTCCTTTGGCCCTGTTATCGTGTGTATGCGCGGCTTTACTACGTACCTTATGTACCTGATACAATTATGTATACGAGTATGTATATGGTAGAACATACGAGTAACGCGCAGGCATGTTTTATTGGTGAGGTGGAAAACATAGTCCGGAATAGATCAGGTGCGGCGGTCAGGTCTTCAACAACATTCAGCACACTCGATCAAAAATCATGTTTGTTGTGGAAAAACATGGATACAGAACTACGAACTCGTTAGGGCTGGTCGGTGTTACTTGCCGACGGTGGCTACTACTGCTGCACTTACTTCTTTCTTGCTTGATTTAGCTTTCAAGACTTTTTTTTTTTCATGTTCTTTGTTCTTGCCCGGTGGCTGCGCTGCGTACGAGTGTATAGCTGGTACTGTGCTGCACGAGGAACGAACGCCTGTTGGTGCTGCTATGGTGTCTATCCTTTTCCCGCCTGCAGCACCCCTGGGGTTTCAAGTCAACCATAAGTCCGAAGGGGAACCTTGGAGTCTCGCCTTATTTTTTTGTCATTATTTATTCATGTCACTGCTACTTACTGTGGTCATTGATCAATCCGTGGTGACAGTCGGTCTTTTCCCTTCTACCTCCGGGCACCTGCCTTTCTTTTGTGTACTTTGGCATAGATACATAGGCAGATGGTCCAGCATGACGTACTAAACACCCAGAGAACAGCAGAGCAACGCATATCATTCGCTCCGCTCTACCGCAGCTTTGCCAACTCAAGCTCTTCTCGCGCTTTACTCTTGCTGCTTCGCATATATATGCTCTCGGCACAGAGAGAGTTTTTTGGCAGCTTTCCTTGCCAAAATACCACTATTTACTGATGCGTCGTAGGAAAGGCCAGGCCAGGGGGGGGGGGGGGGGGGGGGGGGGGGGGGCGTACTCATTTGTTGCTTGCCTTAGTCATTTGACCGGGGGGGAGACGGACAATCACGACAACGTACGCAGGCAGTATTTAAATCACGACTACTGGGACAAGACGTAGCAGGCGGTGCTTAATTCACTAGTGATGCTACGGGCATAGTGTACAGCGATGTCTTTGTGGCGTAGTTTTTGTGACTATACTACAGACGACCTCGTATCTCTCTAGGATTTGAAGAATCGGCGCGGACACTACTGACTGTAGTTGTTGTGCTGGATGTCGACGGGTAGAAAGAACGGTTTAATGTGAAGAACGCACACGGGGATATTTAGGAGTCATCCCCGGATTTCAGGCACGTGCGTTAAGAGTTTGGGTTACGGTCTTCTACGCTGTCAGAGCTGCAGCGATGGAATTAGACGTGCTACCTCGGGGGGTGGATAGATAGATAGATAGAGCGGGCGATGCGTTTCGTGAGATATTTGGAGGCGAAATGATTTTAAGCAGTGCCGCGCGCGATGCCTGACATAAGCCTGGTTGGGCATGTTAGTTGCCCACATGCATACCATGCCGCCGCACCCGCAGACAGCGACAGCTCCGTCATCACGTATCTTCGCGTCCGTCCGCAGGAAGATGGAAATGAGACGTTCGCGCAAAAACTACGGTCACGTTATACTCTTGTAGTATCATCCCTTTACGACGTCACAAAATGTTTGTATTTTTTTTTTTTTTTTTTTTCCCACGTATATGCTTCAAAACTTCAATAACAACCCAACGAGTGTAGTACCATAACGAACGGTACCAGGTAGAAAATTCAGGAATATTCTGTTGGTGAAAATAAAAAGAAGACCACCAACAACTGGTACAACTATTCATAGACAAACGCGGAAAACGGTTTTCCCATACACATGTATTTTTTTCGCTTTTCGACAGACAGGGGAGGCACGACACCAACATCTAACTGCATGCCGCGGAATCTGCTCCGCCCTCCTCCACGCTTCAATACCCTGACGCACCAACAACACCACCGGCAGTTCGTATGACTTAGCACAAAAGGTATATAGAAACAAGAAGATTTGTTTGCCCCAATCACCAGCATCTATTTCGAACGGTGTCCTTACCATGAATAAACGAAATGCCGGCACTGGGTTTTTTTCTGGGCGAACCTACTCCTTGTCGGATAGGTATTATTTTAATAGTAATAATCAGTCGTGGTAGATTCAGTACCACCAGCAACTCTCCGACCGAGATAAGTCCTACGGTGAACCGAACCAGACCAAACCAAACAAAAAGAAAGAAGCTAAACCAAGTCAAGCCAAACCAAACCAGTCTACGCAAGTATATACTCGAACCTTTTTAGTGGTTCTCTTGTAGTGCTGCAGGTGTACATGAACAAACCTACATGTAAATTCGACTCTAAATTCAAACGTTTTTTCCGCACGACGGGAGCGCAACCCGAGAGGGGTTACGTAAGTATACACTCTGAACAACACGCTGGACACTCATGCTGGATGCCTTCGATGAGTAGAAAGATGGCAGTCTCATGTGAAAGACAGCACACACTAAACACACCCCGATGGAATCCCGATAGAATCCAAACGGCGCAACACGCAGGCAGGTCGTCTCCAGTCTCGAAGCTATCAACAATCAACAATCAATCATCAGGTCAACAGGAGAAAAAAAAGTATACTGACAGCGGACGAAAAGCTCAAACTCACGCAACCCTTCGATACTTCTGCAAAAGTGATCGAGCACTGAACCTATGTGGTTTGGCCCCAAATAAACCTAACGTGGGTAAAAGTAGTTCGATCTAAGGGGTATACAACTCTCAACTTACATCCAATCCGAAAACGTGAAAAAAGGCTGACGATACTTTCCACTCGCGGCAAAACTCTCGTCTGCCACGTCTTGGCAGCAAAACCACTTACAAGTCGGACGGTTCGAACGGAGAAAAAAAAAACGTATCATCGACGTACGGTACACCTGGTGTAATATGTATGTGTGGTAGAACACACAAACATCGACCAAGGATTTTCCACCAAGAATTCCAATCTAAAAAAATGACCAATCAGAAAACTGCGGGCACGAAGTGTCTTTCTCCCTCGGCAAGCTACTGTAGCTGCTGTTGTTGCTACTGAGTGTTACTGCTACTGCTGCTGCGACTGCTGTACACAACAACAGAAATAAGTAGTAATATATGTGGTAGTCGGAAGATCCCACAAAAAAAAAAAAAAAAATGACATCGGCGTAAAAAATGGCCTTGTGTCCTATTCGCCCGACCGCGTTATCATCGCACGCCTGTATAAAGGTACGGACGTAGAGAAAAGGGCCTTCTGACTTGCTCTCAACTCATCGAACTCACTCGCTGGGAAGCCCCCTTCTCCCCCCCCCCCCCCCCACCCCTACATCTCCACCTACACCCTTTTCCCACCCACCCCCCGCCTTCGATCGACACGACTCCTCCCTCCGGAAAATCGAAACGCAAATTCTAAAAAATGTCGGAACCAAAACTTTAAGATACCAACATGGCAACACATAGCGCGGGGGGGAGGGGGGAGGCTATCAGGCCGTTTACACCGACTGCTAGGGACGGATCGTTGGCTGGTGAAAATCCTTAGACGATACTTGTAGGAAAATTCCTCGAAATTTCCGTGGTTGGTGAAAAAAGCCCTACGAAGCATTCCCAGGAGATTTCCTCCTGCTTTCTCGAGCTCTAAAGAACGCAGAAGAACTGGGCGAAGCTGCAACATGGAAGCCGCCCTGTTTTTCCTAGATCGACCTTCACGTCGCTCATGCCCCCCCCTACCCCCCCCCCCCGTCCTTCTCATTTGCTCGTCCAGCGAACCGCACCGTTCTTTCGAGATCGAATTCCACGCCACCTCGGATCCCCCCCCTCCTTTCCAACTGATCCTCCGGCTATCAGCCGGTTCAAAAACCATACTATTGCCTCCTTGTCCACCAACCGCCACCATTCCGCTACTTAAAAGACAAGGCGGCCCGGTTACTGTCGCCCGAATTCTCCAAGCTCCTTCCAGCGCTCTTTGTGACCCAGGTGTAAAAGGGGGCCTCTGGTCGTCCCTTTCTGTAGCCAAGGAGGTGGGGCGCAGTTCCTCGCCAGCTGAAGACGTCTAAAAGTGCATTCCTAGTAGATATCTACCCCCCGATACCTCCTCCCCCCGCCCCCTCCCCTCGTATCTCCTCCTTGCCTACCTCCCCCCCTCCCACCTTTAATTTTCCAACAACGACATACCGTACTTTTTCACGATGGCATCACCCCCCCTCGTCTATCCTCCCCTGGCACAAGCAATGCCTGCCTGGTCGGTGGACACCCGACGTGATCCGTCCCAGCATTGTAGGTAGGGCGCGGGTCTATGGACATGCGACTACGCCTATTCATGACATGAGCATACCTCCCACACCCCGGCGATCGCCTCCCCCAACCTCCGCCTTCGCTTTCCCCCTACCCAAAAGGCTTTGCATGTTATTCTCAAAACCCGACCCGATCAACATTACTTTACCATGTACCAGGTATGAAACACGAACCCCCCCCCTTCCACTCCGCGCCCACCGGTGCGATGGTTCAACCACCCCGACATGCCTAAGCTCTGGCTATCAATTGGAAACCCCGTCTATATCTCACCCTCTGATTTGTGTTTCGCATAGCAACGTTCCAAGACAGGCAGTACAGTACCACATCACAACGACATGGCATACATTTTTCTCTCGATACCGTCCGATTATTTCACTTGCGCGCGCGATCGGCCGACGAAACTTTGCCAAGACATTCATTTGTCTCGACCATCCACAAACCTAACGCGCAAAATACAACAAAAACGGAGACAAACGTAACCCCCGAAACGCACACAGGAAGGACACAGGGTGGGTTGTACTATTTTACTCATGACATTTGACAACCCGAACCCTTCTTCAATGAGCCGCATTTTTTTTGTTTCCGTCCCAGACATCGCCCTGGGCCAATCGAATCAAGACTTGGTGTAAATCAAATCAAGCCTTACTAATAGCAGTGCGGCACCGTGAAAAAAAAAAAAAAAAAACAGAAACCACAAAGGAACAACGAAAATAAAACCGACCAAAGTGTAGAAAAAAATAGTCGAGAGACGTAAAACGTGTTTTCCCGAGAAAAGGCGATGATGATGGATGTCGAGAGCATCCTGTGAAGCGGAACTCCCTCAACGGAAACACAAATTTCACTTCTACTTGTACGACGCTCGCTGCTACCGGTGTGTCCCATACGACGAACACAGAAAAAAAAAGCAGCGAGCGCATGGCCGTTCCTTCACCAACGTACACACGAGCGGGGGAAGGGCGGGGGGGTTATACTCATGTCATACATGGCCGTAGTCGTGGGGGAGGGGGGGGGGGGGGGGCACTCATTTGTTGCTTGCCTTAGTCACTTGACCATTGACCACGCATCCCTTTCGAGACGGAGGGGGGGGGGGGGGGGGGGGGGGAAGGGGCACAGCCGGCCTAGCAAAGCAGCCGGCCTTTCAAGTACTGCAAAAATTAGCCCACTCTACTTCCAACTAATATTTCCCCAACAAACGCGTGCGCTGTCGCGAAAGGGGCAGAGAAGGGGGTGCCTTCGACCTCAATCTGAGCCGCCCGCACCGACGAGCGATGCCCTCCCCCTCCCGCCTCCTCCTCACAATTGCTGTACCTCACCAACCGCCAATAATCTCGAGTGGCCTCCGAAATACACGACGACAACGCCGCTACCCCATCGCCACTGCCACCGCTACTACCACCACCTCTGCAACGCCGGCCGGGCAGACGTCACGGCGTCCCTCGCACACCCATCATCCCATCAACAACGGGACTCAATACACCGGGGCTCCTTTGACCAAGTGGCCACTCACCAAATGCCAGCCCCGCCCGGACACAAAAAGGGAGCAACCAAAATGTCCGAGAATTTCACGCCCAGAAGCAAAAATTGTCGCCGCATTTGTTTACGCGGGTTCTGGCATCGGCGTGGAGGTGACCACGGCGCGCTCAAACGCCTCCACCGTAAGCCTCCACTCAAAATCCGACTTGTCCCGCCTTACCGCAAGTAAACACACACCACAAAGCATGTGTATATAGTGGGCGCCCAGTCCTGCCCAGAGTCCGCCAAGAGCCCCCTCCCCTGCCCTGCCCTCCCCTCCCCCTCCCGCGCCCCCCTCTCCCCTCGCCACCAAGGGCGAAAGGTCCCGGGCACAGCAGCAATGGCACAAATCGCGCAAAACTGCTGGCTATCCTAGCGCAGCAAAGAAAATCAACACTTTTTCGGCCGAGGCTGAGACAAACTGCGTATATAAGCGCAGCGAGCGCTGCCGCCGACACACTCCCACGTTTTTGTGGTTGTTGTTGTTATTCATCCCGGCAATCCGCGATATAAACCTCTCGGGACTTCAGTCCCCTTTTCTGGGACAAAGTACTTATTAATCAAGTGGTTTGTCCTCGAAACGGGACTGCAGTCCAAAAAGGGTCAACCTGCAGCAGTGATCGACAAGACCGGTAAAACTCGTTTTTCTAGCAGTTCTACAGTAGAAAACTCCTGTAGTAAACTAGTGCATTACGGTAGAAGCTAATCTTTCTGCCCTGCAAAGGGGCAAAAGCTCGCTGAACTACGGTAGCAAAACTCCTCCTAGTAAGTTAACCGCAGTGAACTACGCAGTAAAAACTAGTAAACCACCCGCTGTAGCTTCTTTTTCTGCCCCGTACAAAAGGGACGGCTGTGCCCTCGAATCGAAGCAGCCGCAACCCAACCTACAACAACATCGAACGACACCCCACCCCCATCTTCCAAAAATCCGAGTCGTACCAATCCCTTCCCGAGGCGGGGCGAGCAAGTCAGCTGTGAGGGAGCACTTTTCGCAGTATTTTTGTTGTCGCGGGCGCCGATCTCGCCTCCCCCCGATCTCCCCCCCCCCCCCCCCCACACGATTTCCCGCCACGAATGTACACTCAGAAAATGTATGTACACACAACAAGTTACATTACAGAGAGACTGTTCCAAATCACACCTCTATGACGATGTAAAACAAAACACCCACCGCTGCTTCTAAGGATTTTGAACTGTCGATCGCTCCGGCTCTCTCCACACACCAAGATGCACGCACGCACGCACGCACGCACGTCCGGGGGGCGATTGAAGGACACATCGCTGCCCACCGTCTTCAAAAAAAGTTTACCTGCCATCGGAAACTCGTCGTCACGATACTCCCGCAGTCCCCGCCGGCGAAGCGACGACGGATGCCCCCGTAGCAGCTTTTGATGGCCAAGAGATTTTCATCACACACAGAACAGCACCTCGACGCTCAGCGCAACATCAAACCTACCACCCCCGTCACAAAACACCTATCAGTACGCCACGCGCCGCACCGACACGTGCGTCCCTATATCCACCCCACCGCGTCGCCACATTCTCCAGCACCGCCTTCCACGGTTCACTCACCCCTTCTTTGCCCAGAGCAAGTTGGTAACGAGGACCGGTTCAAAGGGGACGCCGGCTTCTTGGCACCTGGTCAGCAGCTCTTCCACCATATTCTCGTCCCTCCTCCTCCTCAACACCTCCACGTCGGCTGGTACGGTGACAACCCACTCCTGCTCCTTCGCTGCCCACGACAAGAACCCGCACCGCTGCAGCAAGCTGGCCACCCGGAAAGCTTCCTCTCGCCCGAGGCCGCTCGCTTGCTCCTCCCCGCCCCCTTCCGCCGCCGAACCGTCGACACCGCCGGCGAACCCTCCGAGGGCTTCAACAGCCCTCAGGTGCTCGTTGTCCTGACCGCCGCACGCCTTCGCGAGAGAGATCAAACCTTTCGTCAACGTCGTCTCCGACAGGCCGTCCCCCCAGTCACTTGCGAGGCTGCCAGAACCGGCCTCAGCCTTCGGGTCCAGGGACAGGAGGTGCCTGTAAAGCTTTTCGGACGGGCGGACCACTGAAAGCGCTCCCAGCCCGCCGAATGCGGGCGGCAGGCTGGCAAGTCCACCACCACCACCGCTAGCGTGAACACTGCCGTCGCTGCCAACACCCTCTCTAACGACACTACCTCGCAGCGGGGACAGCCGCTCGCCAAAACTGGTACCCCCCTGAGCCCTCCCTCCGTCCATGCCATCATTTACGTCGCGTCTCGATTGCCATGGGGGGGACAAACCTGGTGCAGAGCACCACGTCGCGCCCGCCGCCGCTTCTGACGCCGGAGCCGCCGATGTCACCATCGACGGGAGCAGCAGCTGTCCTGGTGCCAACACCGGCTCACCGTGGCGCGCCCCTCATCTGCAACCGTGCTTCCCTCGTCTGCCACCGACACCCTCGATAGCGCCATCGACAAATCCGACGGCGCAGCACCAGGCGGCGCAGCACCAGCACCAGCACCGGCACCACCAGTAGAAGGCTCAGCAGGCCACGATGGTTTCACCGAGGGGGTCGCCACAGACGTCGCCCAGGCCCCGACAACTTCCCCACCGCCCCTCGTCGGCAGCACTGGCGATTCGTACCGCAGCCTCGACGGTGGCGATTCAAACCGCACTGTAGAGGACGGTGATCCAGACCGCCGCCTAGACGCCGGCGATCCAAACCGCACGGTAGAGGATGGCGAGTCAAACCACAGCGCAGGCGCCGGCGAGTCAAGCAGCAGCGGCGACGTCGCACGTCGTTCCTCACACCGCGCGCCGCAATCACGGGACCGCGGCGGCGTTGTCGCTCCTGACGTGTGCTGATACTGCCTAAACCTGAACCCTCCGCGCGCCGAGAGTAGCTGCGGCGGAGTCGCAGCCGGAGACGCCGCCACCCGCGTCGCCAGGGTTTTCACGGACGCGCCGTTGCCGCCCCCTCCCACCCCCGCGTGGGCAGCCGCGCCTCTACCGTTCCCCGCCGACGACTTCGACTTCGCGCCGCCGCCAGCGCCGCCGGCACCGCGGCCACCACCTTTGCCGCTTCGGTCGTCCGTGAACACGAAGTCGTGGCAGGAGAGCTCGACCGAAGAGCTGAGTACGGAAGATGGGCCGACCCCGACCACCCCTTTCCCTAGCTCTCGGAGGCGCCGGAAGACGGGGCCGAAGTCCGAGTCTCCCGTCGCGAGCACCACCCACTGGATCTCCGGTCCCCTGGGGAAAGCAGGCCGTGTTTTATCCGGAAAAGAGATAGGGCGTGCGTGAAAGAAACGTAGCGGCCACAACAACGGGAAAAAAAAAAATACGACACACATATCAACACAGCCGCCATCACTATCGTCATCACGACCACCACCACAACACACCACCACCACAACCACCACCAATAGCATCACCAGCATTCACCAAAGCCGAACACCAGCACCCACCAGTAACACCGAAAATCACTGTCAGCAACTGTTCGTCACACGCCGCACAGAAGCACAAGCGGGTCAACCAAAAAAACTCCTCGAGAATAGGCCGCTACTGAACATCGCAGTAGCAGTTACCGACAGACGCGTGCACGTGTCTCACTCCCGCTCCAACCTCGCAGCGCTAACGCGCAGGGAGAAACTGCACGGGTTACAATAATCCCCCTCTGGGATTGCCCGCACCCACCAAAAAATTATGGGGTAGACAACTTGGAATTAAATTAGGACTTGCTACGCAGCAGTCAAGAGCATTATAACCAGGGCTGTTTACGGGTCGGCTCAAACCTCGCGGGTCACGTCGGGTCGGGTCGGGGAAGGGTGACCCGACCCGACCCGACCCGACCCGTGAGAGTTGGACAACCTCCCGACACAACCCTACTCGACCCGACCCGTGATATGAAAAAGAAACCTGACCCAATCCGCGGGTCAGGACATGACCAATGAACAGCCCTTATGATAACCCCTATGGGACTGCACTCGCGGTTCTGGGACAAAACATACTTGAGAATTTGAGTACGATAATTTTTGCAGTACCTGCAAAACGTCAGCCGAGAGAGTTCGGCCACCATCACACCGCTCTCACCTGCAGCACTCCATGACATCGATGGTCATGCTTTCATGTTCCGCCGATTGTTGGTTGTCGACACAAAGCGCGCATCGCACGCGGCAGGTAATGTTCGCACACCGCCCCCCCCAGCAAAACCACCGTCGAGATGCGTTGGTTTGGATTAAGAAAGAGGAGCCCAGGGTGCGAGGGCAGAAAACGGGGTACACCATCAGGGGGGGGGAAAATCACGGCAGCAAGCAGAAACGAAAACAATCAGCGACTTCCGCAACAGTTGCAGGACACGGGACGACCCAGACTCATTCCAAAATCTGAGAAAGGCATGGGAACAAAGCAACACCACGAGCTCGCCATCATCCCTATACTTGGTTAGATTATATCCCTGCGATACCCGGCCTCCGTCTGGCAAATGCCAGTATATTCACAAAAGACTACGATACAACCGTCAAGTATTTCATTAATTCACAGCACTACAATGATTCAAGACATGAGATTATTCAGAACGTTCACCTACACAAGGCACACGCAAGGTACAGCCAGCACCCACCATTTTTCTGCGGGCGATCCGCTGCAAAAGTTCCAGTTACTGCTTGTGGTTGTCCTACACGTCGGCTGCTGCTGCCGGTGTGTGCTACTTATGGCTGCTCTCAAAACTGCGAGAAAAAATAAAACAAAATCAACTACGGTACATCATTGCGCTGCTCGTGCGCGGGTGTTTTTTGCTCTTCGTCCATCCGAAGCAACCGACCTGACCACTTGACCACAGGCCTGCCTGCTGCTGGTGCAACGAAAAAAAGCGTTCCCAATTGGGGCGGCGTTTTTAACACGGGTGGGCGGCGGAAAACCCTTGAGCCAGTCGAGACACTGCATACCGCACACTCCGGCGGCAGACCGCTACCCACTTGATTCACAAAAAAAGATGACATATATGCCGGCATTAAACAAAAACTTCGGTCAATCGCCAGGAAATGTTATCCCCGGAGGCCACGTAGTGAGCCACAACAGATCTGGCTGGCCTGGTACACGGGCAGCAGTATATCACAACACTGGCGAAATTGCATCGGAGAAAGGGTGGATAGTAAATACCTGGCACTAGTAAATACCTCTTGGCCAGCCCTCTGATTGGAGGAAAAGGCTGAACCAGCACTTGATTGTACGAGCACACGTGCATAAATATTAGTGGAAGCATAAATATACCGCTTTGTCCCGATAGTAAAGGACCGTTTTTTGCCTACTCTGTACTGTATTGATACTATAAATAAACCCTTCAGGGCAGCGCTCCCGTTTGGGGGATACTTGGGTACAAATCACTTGAAATCAGAGTTGTTGATAATAGATGCAAGTTCCTGCACACTGCAGAGTACTATTAATGAAAGGGGTCATCAACGGCCCTCATGTATATCGGAACAGAGTACAATCATACATGCACATATTATATTGATATTAACAGAAAGTCTTAAAACTCCACCTGCTGCAGTACTCGTACACGCGTATTCTTAGACTGTCGCCGAAAACGCGGGGTGCCGCTTTTTAACATAATTTTGGAAGGTATCGTAGAATATCATATACCAGGTACCAGTTTTTTTTTTGTTAATTTTATAAATAAGTACGAGGTATCTATCTGGCAACGTGGTTGCGTCTACAAATTGACAGGTGTACGTGCATACCGCAGCAGTAGCTCTCTAGCTTTTGGCTCTGGCAATTTCTTTGGCGTAACTCAGATCCGGGGTCTCACAGCAGGGCTCTCCGCTCTGTGCTTGAGCAGTTTGCCATGCGTTTGCGCCAGCTCTTGCTTTCGTTCGTCGCTCGTCCACTCCCGTCCGTCCGCTGATTTGTATCGCACATCATATTTTCGTGATACAAATTTGCTGACTGTAGTTTGACCAGTGTTTTCCACAAATCCAAATATGTACAACTAATTAATATCGGCATCTACTCGAACTGACTCTAAAAGAGATACACATGCGTCCATTTCTGTCTGTACGAGTATATAGCTTGAAGAAAAATATTAGAGTACGTATGGACTCGTACACCATTTTCATGATATTTATTCAAAGTACCACCGAGTAAAACAAATACCTGGGGTACTTCATAATGTTCATTCACATTCAAACTTCGCGGCGGATGGGTAAAAATATAGATACCAGGTATATGGTTTCCTCCACATCTAGAGCACTGCCTAACCACACTTGAAACATGAATTATAATCCAACCGTACATACGTACATATTACACGCCTTGAATCAACAGCAAAAAAAAAAACACAATTATGTTATATCCCCCATATTTCGGCTTGCATATGCAGTCTTCGGTCGGTCTGTCAGGCTCTGTATGTACGGACACCGCCAACCAACAGCCACAGCACAGCAGGCAAGCCCCGAAGTGCCTCGCTCACCTACCATTAATATTACTATTAATAATAGGTTCCGCAAATAATCCGAGGGGGTGCCATCCGAGGCGGTCCGGCGTTCCTTCAGAACATGACGATACTGGGTAGAAAACATGTATGGGGCCAGTACAGCAGTACGAGTGATTCTACAATAATTTTCTCTCCAGCTGCTGCTGCCATACCACATATTGATAGAGTAAGTAGCCCATATTTTTCCTGCTGTGTCAGTTAGACTGTACTGGTATCACCCTGGTCTGTCATATACACGTCACTCTGGCCTGTAGCTCACGTCACTCTGGCCTGTAAAGTTTTCATCACCGTGTGACGTTGAAATTATTATTAACAATATGAATAGATCAAACAGAGGGATTGCATTTCCGGTCAGAGAGGCACCAGGTACACTGAGTTTTTACTACGGGGGACCATAGTAAATAGGACCAAATATTGTTAGTAAAAATAGTTTAATATATAGGTGTTTATGTGTACCATAGGTCCTATTAACTATGGACCCCCGTAAATAGTTGACAACACACAGACAACAGCCGTAGTGGTCTATGATGCCCATTGTACGAAACCGTCCGCTTTACTTCTTCTAGGACTATTGTAGTCCCGTTTTGGGGGAAACAAAATATATATAATGTCCAATTTCTGTACTTCGTACTGGAAATAGAGCCATCACTTATTTTCCGAGTTCGGGGAGACGAAATGCGCAGAATATGGCTGGTTTGCCCCAAAATTGGGACTGCACACCTAGAAGGATGCAAACGCCGAGGAAGAGATGAAAACAAGGGAAATCGGCTCGTCAAGAAAAAAAAACTATTAATATTAATATTACCAACTGCAATTATGCTATGTTTTTTTTTTGGTCCCATCTCATTTATTAATATTACGGAGGACCATAGTAACTAGGACCAAACATTATTAGTAAATAGCAAAATATACCTGGTATAGTTTTTTTTTTTGTGTACCGTACGTCGCATTTAATATGGTCCCCCGTGCTAGTAGCTTCGCCCTTCTTTTCCCCCTCCTTTTTAGTCGTAACTCAAATCCGGGGTCACAAATCAGGCTTTTGTACGGAATCATTATTTTCAGCAGTAGAAGATAATATCAATACAACCTGTATGTACCACATCAGACGTAAAACAATTTTTTGGATTTGTCACGTGGTCTTAGAAATGGGTACACCACTGCTGTACCGTATTGCAATCGATACTTGTATACAGCAGTCCCATAATCTCACTGTCATACCTTGCACGTAGCAAATAACCTGGTGGCAGTATATATTAATATCAGTTTCCAGAAGAGTCCGAGAGGGTCTGATGGATGGTCTATCGTGCGTAGGGTTTACTAGATAGGGTTGAGAGGTGTAGATAGCTCCACGGCTGAGGCGCAGGCGGGTGCAATCGATACTTGTGCATAGCAGTCTTTTCAGCCGAATACATGCGTATTGTTGTTCTCACAACAACTCACCTGCAAAAAATCGAGTCCGTGGTCACAGGGAAGGCTCCAAAAAACCGGAGCGGAAGTGTACGAGTACTCGTATATCGGGGGAAAATATGTAGTCAAATAAACAATACAAAAACAGAGTCCGACACGACACATAATAATTCAACACATCGTACCTCGAACAAGAAAAAGTAAATAAACTATTAATAACATGTAAAAAAAGTAAATACTCTTGCGCGAGTTGCGACCTTTTCCAATGTATGTACTTGTACATGGTGCGTACAATGCTCGTAGCAGGTTCCGGGAATTTCCGGCGGGGTCTGTATTGGATGTCTGGCGTGTTTAAGGGTCACCATGAACCAGTAGGGTTTCAAGTCTGCGGGCCAGGCGCGGGCGGACCCGCTAGCAAATTATAGACCCGACAGAAAGGCTCGACGTCTGAACAAGCTGGCGAATGGACCCGTTAGCAAACTATAGACCCGACAGACAGGCTCGACGTCTGGACAAGCTGGCGAATGGTTTCTCCCGTCCCCCAGAAAAGCCAATTTCCCTATGCAGCCAAAATGGCCAGACCATTTCACTCAAAATCACAGCCGAGTAGCTGAGACGTTCGTATGTGCGAGTACCATATTACAGATACAAACACACAAAAGCAGGTCAAGTATTGACCCACAATAATACATCTGGAAAACTCGTAGCTCGTATATTTCTTGTTTATTTATTTTTTTTTTGGGGGGGGGGGTACAGGCGGTCAACACCAACCTGTTGGGCATCAGTGAAATTACTAAAAAAAAACTAAATTACTCGGTATTCGTCGCTTCCCGTACCGACTCAGTGGGGGCAAGGATAACTAATGTGTGCTCGAGGACTGGGCCGTGATCAATGACGGTTCCTTTTGTCTGTACTGCTGTCGCCAACAGCAGTTATGAGCTTAATAATCTCGTCAACCACGACGGACGTTGAAAAGCTGCCTAATGCTCCGAAAACGTGTAAAAACTTACTCGCATCACAAGATCTTCGTACTCGCGTGGTGTTCCATGAAAAATGAACAACCGGAACAACCGACTCTCTGAGAGCTGGGCACTGACTGGAGCAGACGACAGCAGTACAGCGTCCACTGACTGTTGACCCAAGCCAGACCACGCATATCATCCCGGTGGCTTGGTAGGTGGTCCGCGAGCCTATCAAGATCAATTTCGTGAGTTCGAGTCTCACCGAGTGCAAGCTCGTAGGGACTTTTTCTTGCATAAAATTGATTAGCGGAAAGCGCGAGAGCGTGAGTTAGCTGTACATTCGATGAAAATCGACGAGCAGTGGGAATGCTGAGCCCTATGCGCGATAAAAAATAAAGGCACGTACCGGGGGGGAGAAGGGACGACACCTGTGACCACGGCTTGTCCAGAAGATCGTCGAGGGTTAAACCTCCTACGAGTGGGCTGGAAAGCAAAAGTGATGATGAAAAAAAAAAAAAAAAAAAAAAAAAAAAAAAGTGTACTGTTTCGGCGACGCGACGAAATCGCCGTTGGCGACGAAGCCGCGAGCCATTGCCCCCCCCCCGCGCGCGGCTAATGAGGGGGCCTTGTTGGCGGCCTTGCCTAAGGCAGCAAGAAAAAAACTCTTCGATTCCCTCCCCCCACAACCCAAGGCCAGGACGGTTTTGGGTTGGGTGCGGTAAGGGAGTGGTCGGGAACACAAGGAAAGTAAACGACCCCAAATCGAGGCGAAGAGGAGGTGAACCGATTGGCACTGCACTGTAGAAAAGCGAGCAAGCCTTACCATGGAAGTAGAAACGTATCACATACACTAGAGAGATGAGCTCTTTGCAAAGCCCGTGTGTTGGCGCAGGCGCACGACGATTTCTTGTTTTGTCATCGCGTGGACATGCAAGTCGTCGCATACTGGCACCCCCGTACGCGCAAGGGAGAACAGGAACCGAGCCCCTCAGGCTCAGCTGGGTCGTTTTTCTTAGGGAGACAGCCTCATGCTCAGCGCACAGGCGCGAAGGCTACCATGCCTCCCCAAGAGGAGGCACTGCAGGATGGGCCTCTTTCACTACAGTATGTATGTAGTCCATGAGCTTTTTCTCGTCGATGTGCATCTCCCGGGACTCTGCCAGCACCAGAAATATAACAAAAAGACAAATAAAAACTACAAAGTAGGCCTTCATTCGAGCTTCCGCATTTACACAGCAGCGAACCTGGTTGAAATTCTTTAGTTGAGGAGCGGGGGCGAGGCAGAACGCACCACCCCCCTCTTCCTAAAGCTGTGCATACCAGCATCAGACGAAAGACATCTCAAGCGGTATTATCCGCGGAGCTAAGATAAATGCAGGATGCGAGGACGCCAGTCTGGTGACGGAGGTTTCTCACTCATCAAATCAAGAGTTCTAGCCAGGTTCGCTGTGTCAATGTTGAAGCTCAAATCGAGGCATTTATTTTATTTCACTTGACTTCATTGTCGTTCTGATGTTGGAAAGCGAAAAAAAAACACGGAACGATGAAGGGTTCGTATGCGTCAGCGAACCGTTTACCTGTCCTTGCTCACCAAACTCCAAAACCGGAACGTGTGATGTTTTCGCAATTATTGTCCGTGCTCAGTGTTTGGAATACAGTATACGTATCTCGGCTAGCTTGTGCCTACGAGTATATATGTACACCATCGCTGATAAAAAGCGACGACTGCTGTTGCTGCTTCGCTGGCGTATCGCGGCTTGCTTACGCCTACGAGCACAGCATGCACCCCATCGCTGATAACGACCAACGACTCTGTTGCTGCTTCGCAGAAAAAATAAATAAATAAAGGTCGGTAGTCGTACGCACCATTCCTACTTGGTGCGCTCAGCCAATACACAAATAAATACGCACCACATGTAAAAATATTATTACGGAAGACCATAGTTAATAGGACCTATGGCATACATGAAAACCTATATATTCACCTATTTTTACTAACAATATTTGGTCCTATTTACTATGGTCCCCCGAAATACTACTATTTATACCAGGTATAGCAGTACATACAATATACTTCGACTAATCCCAGGTGTGTGTTTAGAGCAGTACTGCTCTTCGTTCCAATGGTTCACCGATCACTGTAAAAAAAGAGCGGCGGGTGTACGCTAGTAATTGGCCGTGTGTACAGGATAAAACTCCGCTAAAAATTATCCACCAGGACAGCAACAGAATAAAAAAAAACCACAACCCCACCATGTGGCGGGAAACAAGCCATTCCCTACCAGAGTCACTTACCCGCCGAAGTTTACCTGGTACCCTACAACCACAACTCTGCTTCTCAACACCCTGCATCAACGTGGCACCCTGCATCGACGCCGACTTGATCCATCCGGACCTGGACCCGTCAAACTAATTCTGGATATACAATTAGCCTCGGCTGGGCCCACTTGGCATCCCACACCGTTGGCCACGATTGTACCACCGAGCAGGTTTCGTTTGTTCGTTCTCGTCCTCGGTGATCAGTGGGCATCGGGGTCCCTGTCGGCGGCTAGTTGTATGCCCAGGGTCCGTGTGGAGAGCTCAGGTCCGGACGGGATCGGGTTGCCGCAGGATCACGGTGCCAAGCGGGGCAGGTCGCTTAAAAGCGAAGTTCTGGTACCATGGTAGTGTGACCAATATGTGGTTCTCTGGGGGGTTCGGCTCATATGGGGCACGGAGATTTTATAGAGCAAGTCCAGGGTGCTTCAAGGTCTACTAATAGTAGAGCAGTATTTCTGGTACCATGGTATCATGTGATCAATATATGCTTCTTTGGGGAGTGTCGCTCATGTGGGGTACGGAGTTTTTATAGCACAAGTCCAGTGTGTTTCAAGGCCTCGTACAGCAAGCAGTATTGGGGATACCGACCTTGAAAAATTATCATCGCAGTCTCGTTCGTACATCCGACAAAAATCGTTACTGCTCTCGATACTGTTATCGGCAACGGCTCGTCACACGGTTGAGTTGAGAGCCAACGGGTCGAGAACGAGCTTATGGGTCGAGGCCCCAGAGTGTCGACGGGACAACGACACCACGACCGCGATCGACGCCGGCATTTCTATCAATCTTCTCTGCGTGCACGCCGAACGCTTGACGTGTACCCATATACCAGATAGGAGTTCTCGGTTAGACAGCGCAGAACCAAAGCTGGCGGTCAATGAAAAATAAAATGACGCAAAGAAGTACGGGTTAGATAGACCACCGGTACCGGCAGCAGGCCTCATCCAATCCGACACTTACAATTGATTGATCAGCGGCAGCGCGAAACATCACTATTACAGTAGTACAGTAAAATCGTGACCCAATCAGGTGGGTCCAAGAGTGGGACAAACAAACTGGTTCCGACATTTGGTCCGAACGACTGAGAGATGAAGGAATACCAGGTACGTCTGGTCGGACTTTTGAAGCCTAGTTGAACCCCGCCAGAGTGGAGTAAGCACAGGAAAACTGCAGACCATCCTCACCCCACCCCACAATACATGCAGGCTCTTAAACAGCAGTGTTTATCTGCACGGTCATTTTGTAGTTCTCAGGGCTTGTTACCACACTGAGGGCAAAGGTTTATCCCGGGCGAGGCCCAATCCGTCGGACCTGTTTTGGGGCAGGAGGCCTCATCCAATCCAATACTTGCATTGAATGATCGGCCGCAGCACGAACTAATGTAATGCACAGCAGTCCAGAGGTAGACCCTCCTTTAACACCACAGACGTGCTAGGTGCGCGCGGCTACGTACGAGAGCTTGCGAGCCTATGTGGACTGCGCATGTTGGTCCCTACTAGATGTGCCTTGCATCTTGGCTTGAACCCGGCTATTCTTCGAGTAGAGACAGTTTTAGTCACTACGAGTACTGCCACCATAAGCCATGTCGCCGACGAGGAGCACGCAGGGCCCCTCTGGCCCACAACAAGGCTCGGGGCGCGTGGGCAGAGCTCGTGGGACTCAGTGTGCGGTGCTGTGCGTGTGTTGGCAATGTGAAATGGCCTCAGTATGTAATACCCTTTGGTAGGTATTATGGGCGAATCTCAAACATTTTGATCCGCTCCAAGCGGTCTTCATTACTTTCCCGAACGTTCTTCATCGTAACGCGTTACATTCATTTGGGTGAATCGGTGTCAAGCGTCGATCGTTTCCACTCCTTCTCAGAGCCAAGTTCATCGTTATCGACCCGGTAGGCTGCGCTGCTGCTGCTGCTGCTGCTGCTGCTGCTGCTGCTACTACTACCTTCGCTCGTGCTACTGCTCTTCGTCGCTGCTGGTATTGTTGGACCAAAGGGGCTTGTGCTGCTACTGAGACTCTATGTACCATTTGCAGTGCTACCGATGTTGCTTGTACGACATGTATTCCTATTATACCAGAGTACAATACAACAACCGCGAACGCAGAGAACGGGTGCATAGTATGCGAGTATTATAGTATAGCATAATGAAGTTTTGAAGTGTTGTCTCGCTCCTCATCCCCAACGTTTCTATTGATAGTACTCTGCTGCTGTACGAGTCTATGGCTCTGGCTGCCTCTTGAGTAGGCGGGAAACGCAGGCGGGGGAGGCGATTTGAAAAACAAGAAAATGGAACTCCACCACTACCTAAACCACCCCAATAATATAGCGGGCACTAGGAGACGACGCCATCCCTTGGTGGCTCGTCTGTCGTCGCGCTTCACCCTAATAATGCATGCCACGAAACTAAAGTTGCGGGACTAGAGTAAACTACGAGGGAGAGCGGTGGTGTGTCCTCGTGAATCTCTCCACCCGAATGGCCGTGGTGCGCGTTCTCGTGGAAGAGAACAAGAAAACCAGAACACGTCCCTGATTTCTTGCCAACGTTATTTCGCTCTCCCTGCGAATTATGAATTATGTCCTCAGTTCTCATTTCTCGAGTCATTGAGACTTCGCCTTTGTTACTGTTTTAGTGCAGTTGTTCGACGAAACCACAGGGGTCCCTGTTTCAGAACTGCCTGTTATTTTCCAGGAACATTATTTGCTGACTGTTCTTTTTCCAATAGCGCCAAAAAAATGGTGGATGCGTACGAGCTGGGCCAGCCAAAAAATGTATAAAGGCACGTCGGATCTCGTGAAACACTACGAATTAGGACTTGAAATTTGAAGGAACTAACCCTGGCACAACACCCCATGTGCAAAAAAAGAAACGTGTATAAAAAAAAGGACACGTTTAATATTATAATTCGACTCGATCTCCTCGAGACACTGGCGAAAACTCAAAAACGCCAACTTTTCAACACAAAATCCGTAATAAAGTCATCGTTCCCGATCAAGGCGAAAATAGGTGAGACATACCCTTAAGACCACTACGAGAAGACCGATATTAGTTTCAGTGCCCAATTGGCCACCCATCAAGATATATAGCCAAAACACGATTTCCATATCAACACAAGTAATTACAATCATTTCTTGTTTTTCTGCTATGCCACGTTCAAATTTGCGAGTTCGACCTGAAAACTTAACCTCGTATTTGCATGACATATGCAAACAAACGGAAAGCGAGCCCTTTTTTCTTTTCTTTTTTCAGACAAGCTACGGTCGCTTAATTATATTTTTGCGGATTTTGTATCGGTCTCATCTCTCTCGAAAATAAAAAAAATAAAAAAAAGGGCTTGCTTTCGATTCGTGGGTTGGTGCATGATCAACACCGTGTTAAATCGCGACCAGGGTAGTATTGAGCGGGGCGTGGACAATCAACCGATTTGGCAGCACCTTGGCTGGCCCAGCTCGTAGCCCAGAACGAAGACCGCAATTTTAAGTTGAGCGCAACTTGAGGCGGATGCGAAGCACGTACCTGCACAACAATGCAGTTTCTCTATATATGGCGTACTTTTGACCACATTACCATCAATAATGGTATCTCTATTATTGATAATAGGATTAAATAATCGGCACGGACGCTGGTTGTGCTGGATGTCGATGGGTAGAAAGAACGGTTTAACATGAACAACACAACACACACCTCCCATCTCGGGGAAACAGACCGTGCCGCATAACCACAACAACCTACGGGGGGGGGAAGCTCGTCGTGATTGCCTTCTCGGCTGACTTCCTGTGGCCGAAGTACAGCAGTGCCTGTATCTGGCGACGAGGCAAGTCTCTCCGAGCTGCCGCGAATCTGCCAAATCGCTCGTCCCAGCTGCGCTCCCGAGGCAAATAAATAGGAGCGGGCCCTGGCTCTATTTTTTTCCCAGAGAGCACAGCTGGGACGAATGATCTGGTAGATTTGCCGCAGCTCGGAGAGACATGCCTCGTCGCCAGAAACAAGCACCGTGCTTCGGCCACAGGAAGTCAGCCGAGAAGGCAATCACGGCGAACATCCCCCCATGTTGGTGTGGTTGTGCGGCGCCGCCTGTTTTCCCCACGAGACACGACGTACCTCGTCTCTGCTTGAACTTGAAACATGGATCTTCGTTCTGGGCCACGTAATCACTACCAGGTATATTTTTGTCGCCATTGGAAAAAACAAATAACAAATGATGTTCCTGGGAAAAAGCAGGGATTTATAGGTTTGAAACAGATACCCTTTTTATGCTGGGCGGATCAAAATTCCAAATACTGCTGCTGCTGCTGTGCAGCTGCTGCTGTGCAGCTGCTGCTATATGATACGACCACATCAAGAGGTACTCCGTACCCTGTACCCGTATTATCATAACGTTGAACATCAACCGAAGCCCTGAGTCTGCAGTCGTACAGTCCGGTACAGCAGCAGTAGTAGGTATTTTACTGTTGGAGAGCTTTCACGCTACTCGTAGGTATGTACCTAATCCTCCGTACCCTTGGACCCTTTGAATGTGGCTGTGTGTGTTCTTCACATTAAACCGTTCCTTCTACCCGTCAACATCTAGCACTACCAGTGTCCGTGTCGATTCTTCAATCCTTGAAAGAAGCAAGCTCTGGTCACAAAACTACTTCAAAGAGATGCTACATTGGTGTGCAGTAAGCAGGGTAGACAATGCAATGCCATGCCGCCATGCCATCACACTGGATACGACAGGCACGACGTACACATTCTCTAAAAGAGAATAGTACCCTCTGGTATTCTTCAAGAAACATGCTTAATAACGACAGCCTTCGAGGAAAAGTCAACTAACTGAATGTTTCGGTTTTTCCGTCGATCGCCCGCACATTTAACCATACATCAATACGGCAACAACAGCCGTCGAGATACAGTCAACGAACCGAAGGTTTCGAAGATTTCCGTCGATCGCCCGCGTTGAACAAATTCATATTGATGACTGTACGAGTCTGTTGTGGGCAAAGATGTCAGGAAACAGCACTTTCCCCCCTTGACAGACAGCAACTTTGCCTTGACATACCTTGACTGACACTAAACTACTTCAAAAGCAAGTAGTCTGAAACTCTCGGCCCTACGCCCTTGACAGCGCACGTTTTGCCTTTTGCTTGAAATATCTCCTTATGCTGTTTTCTATGCCGTTCGATGTTCAAGCGTCAGATTTTAACCGGATTGCATTTTCAGATGTGAACTTGGCAATCCAAACAGTCGTCCTATGCGGAAAAATCAGATTTATTAGAGTTTCTGCGCATAATATTTTAGTTTATAGAGGATTTTCGTCCGAAAGATAATCATAATCGAAAACCTTCCGGCATGCGCATAATCGGATACGAAAAAAAAGCTAAATATTCGATTCTTAGGTTTGAAAAAAAAACACACTAGCAGCAGCGGTAGCACTTTCAGGACCAAACAAGCAGAACGGAAGTCGCGCACTAAGCAGTAGTACATACCTGCAGCAGCAGCAGTAGCAGCAGCAGCAGCAGCAGCAAGCACAAACAAAACAGGGTGAAGTGCGGTCTACGTTGCGCTCCTCGACACACTCGCTGTGTAAGCAACGCCGCCACCACGAAAAGATCGCCCTCCTTCTTCTTAGTCCTCTCTGCCCGAAAATGAGTCGAATTGGCGAAGATCAGGAGCGTGGCGGCAAGGGTGCACGCGCTTGCAGCAGCAGCCGCAAGCAGCAGCGGCGCCTGCAACAGCGCTTGCAGCAGAGCTTGCTTGCAGCAGCAGCGCTTGCTTACCGCAGTGAATGCTTGCCGCAGCGCTTGCAGCAACAGCACTGCAGCAAGCAGCACGCTATATCATGCAGTAGCAGTAGTCCGTGACGTGCAGAGCACATGAGGCAGCAGAGGCATGCAGCAGCAGCGGCAGCAATTCTTTTTGCAAAACCCCGCCGGTACCAGACATGGTCCGGGGTCACTCTCGGGGCAAGCCAGGCCAACCCAAAGCGTCCGGAAAGTTTTCGGCGAACAGAATGCAGCGTTCGAATCTCGTATCACACAATCATGGACCTGCAGTAGTGGTATAAGATGGTCAAAAATGCGTAACTTCGTCATTTTGGTGCAAATTTGATTAGGCTTTTTGACTATTAATATTAATAGTTGCCGGTAACGGGGGAATAGATAAGCAAAACTAGTACCTGGTATTTTTTTTCTTTTGCGCAGACACTCTATTGTGCGTGCAGAGATTCGAGCAAACGCCGAGACCAACATCTGTTGTTTTGTTGTGGTCTGCCGCTAAAAGACGCGCTGGGGGCGCTGCACTGCGCGCAGGACCCATGCGTCCGAGCCAACGTTGACTGCCTTGACTCTGGCGGCTACGAGACGTGCCGAGTGCGCTAGAGTCAACCTGTCTAGGTATTTGTGCATTTCACAATGTGACTGACTGCTGCTGCTTCTGTAGTCTCTACGAGCACGTATCCACAGAGAAGTGCGCGCCGTGTGCGCTTCTCTTGGTCTCTTACGAGGCCCAAGCCCGCGCCAACCAACCGTAGTCTGGCCACGGAGAGACGCGCCGACCGCGCATCGGGCGCGAAGCAACGTCGCTATACAGCTGTGTCACCATCCAACTCATCGATCGTTCTGGTGCTGTTTTGGCTGTCATGGATGACATCTTGAATTTAAAGAGCACACCATTTTTCGATTGGAAAATCTGATGACCCAAATCGTCGGATTTTGGGCCAAAATCTGACGACTTGGGCCATCGGATTCTCAAATCGAAGAAAATCCGGTCAGATATTGCATATTCGGACTGCATAAGCAGGGGCTTTCATTTAGGAGATAAAAAAAAAATACAAATCTGAAGCTCGAAATCGAACCGCATAGGTAGCAAACAGCTACGCCATCTCCATTTAATAGTGGGAGTACTCATCGTAGATAAAAAAAAAAAGTGCTCTCCATGCGCGCCATTCCGGAGCATGTTCTTGCGTTCTTAGTTCGCACCTTATGTCCGCCGAGTTGCTCTTCAATTTGGCGGGGTGAAGCGTGTGCACCAGGTCAAAACCATGGCGCTGGAGCTCCACCTGCCGCGAGGCCACAGATCGGTTGGAGAAGTCGCCAAAGGCCCTTCGGATACTCACCACGCCAAGCTCCTCAGCTCGCTCGAGCAGCTGCCGACAGCCGCCACGCTTCAGCCAACCGAGGACATTCTGTTCCCCCCGGCGTAGGGAGACATAATACAAATTGAGTAAATTAAATGAAATTTGAAAAAATAATGCAGCAACGAATTATGAATTATTCATGAGATGGACGATGCGTACAACAATCGGTTACCAGCGCGTAAACGCGACACCACCTCACAGCGTGAACTTCGTAGCATAGGCAGCCCAAGTACACGAATGTTCCTGTCTAATTCGCGAACAAGCCTCACCAGTCTGTACCGCAGCAGCTCGGTACTGATACCCTTGTGTCGTACTATTGTAGATACAGTGAACGAATAGTCATTCATTAGGTCCAACAAAAATAAGAGGGTCCTTGACATTCGCTGACCTCGACATCCACGAACACGGCGACTCGTTCCCCTCTCTCAGTCAATTCCGGGTTGCTCTTTTCGCTGGTAGTCATGTCTCAAAAGTCGCCCGCCGTCTCCTCCACAATAATTATATTTTCACAGCTCTAAAGGTAGTCCTTTCCGTGAATATGGTGGGCAGGGTCGCCGATCTATAAGACAAGGGTTTCCGATACATCGTATATTTTTTCAGGAGGGGAAAGGGATACATCGGGGTATCATCTCTTTCGTAGATACCCCGAAACCACGAACCCCACCTCCCTGCTTTACTACATGCCTCCTCGCTATAAAGAAGCGCTTGAAAATGATGCCTTTTCTCCGCCTTTTATTTTGACACGAGCTCCTGCCCAAGAAGGTTCGCACGGCCCCGGGCTTTCCAACCCTCTCGTTCGGCCGACACTGCCGCGAAATAAAAAAGTCTCCGACTACCATCCCTGACCGTCCGCAGCGAAAATACCTGATCGCTACCTACGCTGCTCCCCGACGAAGCCTTCGATTGTGCAGGACCCAGGGGCCGTGTGTTGTGTTGCTGCCCTTGAATCTGGTGGGAGTGTGTGCTTTTCAAGTGCGAGGAGAGCGAGCGAGCGAGTTCCAGTTCCAAAAGTCGTCTCGTTGAGAAAGACGAAACGGGCGGCTGACTCCCTTTCGTGGTTGCGCCGCCGCCGCTGGACTGGGAGATCGCGACGTTTGTTCTGCGTTGCAGCCCGCCCTCTTCCCTTGGCCAGCATCCCTTCGCAGGGTGTGGCCCCGGGTGTGCCTTTTGCGCCGAAAACTTGGACTTGGCGCGCAGCAACGAACCGGGTACACTAGAAGTACGTCGCTCACTGCGTGCAACATATACATTGAAGCTGCTGCTGCTGTCGCTGTGCTGGCAAAGACGAAACCTCGTGCGGGTGGAGACGAAAGCATCGAGCTACCACTGCGGTAACCATGAGTGTTGACGATTCTTTGGCATCTTTGCCGCCAACGGCGCCCGGCGGAGGAGAGTTCGGAGCGCCCGTGACTAACCGCACCGACACAGTCGACGAGTCGAACATCGGAGGACCTTCAAGGCTGAAGCTCAAAGTACGACCGTCTCCTCCGCAGTACCCTTACGCGGATACTTTTTTCGGATTGGAGGTGAGAGAGTGGGAGAGAGGGGACAGAGAAAGGGGGATAAGCACCGCACGTCAAGACCACGGGTCTGGGTCAAGCCACTCGACTCGCTGAAACTGCGATGCACAGCAGTGTACATATTGCGTGCATGCTGGTATTCTGGGAGAATTGGCGTGGTTAGCGCAGTCGGCGTCGATCTGAACCGTTCTGTGATGAGTGGCACGTGCACGCACCGCCACCGCCGTGATGTGCTGCGTTCAATTTCCATGTTGCACAAAAATCCGGACACCTTTTGTCTGGCTTTCGACAGGCTTGTGGCAGGGTCCTGCGCTCATCGTCTTTTTGTGGCACATTCTGCGGATGAAATGAGGAGTTGCATGGAGCACCTGCGCTGTGCCTGGCGCGTATAATAACTAGCTATCCCGACCCCTAGATCGGATAGAAAATGCTAGGGAGAAGGTCGTGTAGATTGCATTGCTTGCCCCGAAGCTCGGATCGGGCCCATGGCGGTGCGCATGGCCGCGGCAATAAAATATGTGATACGACGATTTTTGGCATTTTGGCATTTTCTGGTGGACAAATTCCTTTTCCGATCGTTACGTGACATGCCGGCTCTTCACATTCTTTGTTCATCATTAACATGCACCACAAACCGCCGATCCGACGAAATTTTTGTGTCATGTTTGTTCACCTACCCCTCCTTCTACTCTGGACGGAATTGTAAAGATCATTGGGGTTTGAGTATGATGACGAAATGGTCCTTACTTTTCCGTCCACCCTAGTGGTATTTTTAACCAGACTGCGAGAGAGGAGCCGTCTCACAGCCTCGCATGCCAGGTATATTAATGTCACCGTCAGAGTTCCGTTTTTGTTCTACGTACGAGCACATTGATGTACTAGGTATCTCGTACATGTCTGTCTGTGTCGATATTTACCGTATAATAGTATATACCTTGTTGGCGTCCTTGATGCCTTGGCGTTGTTTTTTCGCGGAAGGTGCGTCAGCTGCTCTCGCCGGCAGTCAAGGGCTGGACAAGATACCTACGAGTACATTTTTTTTTTTTTTTAATGGCACTTTTTCTTACCAGCCTTCACTTTTAATAACTCGTACCAGGTATTTTAGTAGTTCGCATTTTTGTAGGCGGTTTTACCCTCCGCGATATTCTGGACAAGCCGTGGTCACATGTTTCGTCCCTTTCCCCCCCCGGTACGTGCCTTTATTTTTTGTCGCACGTAAGTGTTCAGCATTCCCACCACTAGTCGATTTTCATGGAATGTAACTATGTAAGAACTCATGCTCTTGTGCTTTCCGCTACGAGATCATTTTTTTTTTTTTTTTTTGCAAGAAGTCCCTACGAGCATGCACTCGGTGACAATCGAACCCACGAAATCGATCTTGATAGGCGCGCGGACCACCAACCTAATAGTAAAGTACGTACGTAGCGACAAAGGTTGCCCATGAGTGATGAGGACGAGTAAGTACCCTTACTTGAGAACTTGTTTACAATACCATCTTGTACATAGGCTCGTGCAGCACCCTTTGTTTAGTCTCAGAGTCCCAACCCGACTCCAACCCTAACGGACACCTTGGGGGGGCTCGAGGTGCAGGGGGGGGGCGGTCGTGTGGCTCCGCCCGCGTGTTTCGTGAATCTGTTGTACCATTCAAACGTGCACGTACGGTGAACGCGTATATTGTGATGTTTGATAATGGTGTCTGGTGAGGTCCCAGATACAGCAGCACCGGTACGCGGATGTGCGTTGACGCTTGTGCTGCAGTTGCACCTATTAGTAGAATACACGCAGGCAGCAGGCTGCAGTCAGCCACTTTTTCACCAGGTGCATGAGAGTACCACGTATCACGTACCTTCCGTGCACGAGCAGAACCACCCAAAACTAGACTCGTGTACTCGTACGAGTACGTATCCACACCAGGCCACCTAAATAGCGAATATCAAAATACTGCTGTACCTGAATGAAATGTACGTGATAAAAATTAATACTATCAATACTAATATTAATATTACACTGCTGTTGCTGCTGTGTAGACTACGTGCGCGTACGAACGTATTGTCTCTTTAGTGCTGTGGCGCGATATAGCGAATTCGCATTTCACTCCTACCCCTGGTTGATACGTTTCAATGGAAGAAGATGTGAAAATTATACTGGTGGTTTTATGTTCGCGTATCGTACCGAGTCACAACTTCGTATTTTCGTATTTTCTTCCTCCTGTTGTTCAATTTACTTTGTTCTCGAGGGCATCGCCCGAGACTCTGTTTATCTATTATTGATAATACCACGGGTACCTGGGTATACGTTTCACACTGGTTCCTGGTCCCTAATTCATCATATACCTGGTACAACGGTACTTCTGGTGTATCGTTACCTCTGACTACCTAAAAGTTGATGCTCGTACTCTTAGTCTGATGTTTTGTCGACTACGCCAATCCTAGGTGCAGTTTGTGGAAGCTGCTCTGCTTTGTCGTGGGGCTTTGCGGAACCGCTCACGCTACTGCTGTATTTGACCAGGTATATTTTACGAGATGTATACGTACACAAGTGAGTGTGTGTTCTTCACATTAAACCGTTTTTTCTACCCGCCAATATTCCGCACATTCTTCAATCCTAGGGAGAGGATATACACAACAAGTTCTGTGTTCACGAAACTACGACCCAGATAGAGATACTACATTTGTGATGCAGCAAGCAGAGTAGACAATGAATGCAATTCCAAGTCACATGCTGGATACGAGAGGCATGAGATAAACCGAAACATTCTATGAATTGAGAAAAAAAACGAAAGAAAAAAGGAAAAGAAGATAAAAAATGTCGTGCCTTCTCGCAATGCCAAGTCATCGTGCTGGATACGATAGGCATGAGATACACATTCTATGAATCGAGAAAAGCAAAAAACGGGAAAAAGGAAAATAAAATATCGTGCCCCCCCGCAGGGCATGCATGCCGCAGGCACTATGTGTGTCTTGTCTTCACAGTAACCTGTTCGTTCTCCCCAGTGTCTTTGCTGATTCCTTATCCGACGGTTCAATAGAGAGATACTCATACTGCTGTGGTCTCAGACTATGAGAGAGGAAAACCCAAAAGAAAAATAGTTGCAAATTCATGGGGTCATGCCAGCGTACCGGGTACGAGAACTCAACACAATCAAGACAACGAAACAAAACCAAAATCTGAAATGGAACATGATGCAAATGACGTGAAGAGATCACAACGGCTGAAGGGAAGCACACGTACTCAAGGACAGATACGTTCTGCACAGACGAAGCAGCACGGACTGGAGGAAGATACCGACATAAAACGAGCTAAAGAAACATTATCACTACAAATAAGCTGAGTAAAACCAAGAACCATGGGAAATAATAGGCAAACCGAAGCAAAAAAAAGAATGCACCCTCCCGGTAGCCGCAGCAGTTCAGAGATGCCATGATGGTCATGCGGGGGAGGTCATGCGCGACGTTTGCCATCACTTTTCCAATTTTCTCATGATATGATGGCAGGAGCAGTGCCCAACAGCATGTATTCGCTATATTAAGTATTACTAGGAATATTAACAAAGAAGCCATGTACACGACCGCGGTTCGACCCTTGGACTGGTCGCCGCGTACACTAAAACTATCATATTAAGTCCACAAAAGCCTTTTACGCGCCCGAAAAGGCCGTTCCCCCAGTCGATCACGATTATTCGAGGTTTCTTCGGTGATGCAGAGGCATGACAGACCCGACTTACAGCAGTAGAGCGGGTTTACGGTACATATAAAAGGAAATAAGCTGGTCGAAGCAGAAAACTGATCATGACTACACAGAGGGCGAGACTCAAAATATCACTAAGTGGGCGTTCTAGAGTCATCCCCAGAGTTCAGGGCTTGCGTTTTTGGGCTGGAGTTAGGGCTATTGGGTCTGAACCGTTCCCTGTGCGGCTGCGCCCTCTAGCTCGACACGCCGGCCCCTCCACACTTCCCTTGCCTTAAACACAGCAGTTGCAAGAAGTTCAGCGCTATCGTGCATGCACGCCTCTTTGAGCGTCCGACCCGCCTCAACCAACCCTCAGCTTAGACACGATCGCGTTTCCCTTGCCGAATTTGCCGACGTGCGAGCTTTTTTGCCAAAGTACGCGCCATAAAAATCACGTCGGGAAAGTGGTCGGGATGGGAACGGGACGGGGACGGGAACCGGAGCCCGTGTGATGCTGCGTTCCCGACCGCGCGATTTCCCGACCCGTACCGTCGTCAATGTCTGTTCCCGATCTACCATCCTGCTGCAAGGTGTCGTGTTCTTGTTCCCGATTGTTCCCGTTCTCCTACCTAGACCTCAGCCCGTACTTGCCCATTTGGATCTCGTCCTTCTGCTCCTTGCCGGCGAGCCTTTTCCCTTTGTCATTCTGTTTTTTTTTGTACGTTAGATCATTTTGTCGTTGAGCATCCACCACAAGCACACCACAGCACAGCCCATAAGCCCTGCACACAGCACCAAAGCAAGTACGTGCCGATCAGAGCGCGACAACGAGAGCCCGCAGACAAAGTTGGCGAGAGCCAGCATGTCGTCGAGGATCTTTGCTCGCTTTGTCAGTCAATACGAATGGAGACATCGGAATCTGCCTGGCCTACGAGTACGAAAGGAATCGTACGCGTACGAAGGAGCTATTGGCTTTTGCAAGTCGCTAGTTTGCATGTACTGTCCGCTCCACTCGCATTGTCTCTTCTTCCTTGTGATACGAGGCGCCCTATACCAGGTATCACATTATGTATCAAGATTAATGATGAAAGATACCGACCTCGGTACGATTTGTTTGTCTTTCCTGCTTTACTCTTTTTTCTCTCTCCCCGACTTTGTTCCCGACCTGTTCCCGACGTTCCCGGATCATTTCCCGTTTCGCCAAGAATTTGTGTAGCCCCATCCCATCCCATCCCGACTATGTTCCCGATCTACTGTAGTACCGACCCGTTTACCGGTCATTTCCCGTAACGCCAGAATTCGTTTCCCATCCCTTTCCGTACCGCCGACAAATGGTGTCTTCCCGTCGTACCCCTCCAATATAAGGGTTTCCACGTTCCCGTCCCGTTCCCATCCCGTTGTAAACAAACGGGGTTTTTTTTCTCATACGTCCCTCGGGGATACCCAGAAAAAAGAATCCGCCTGGTGGGCTAAACGGTCCCATTCCGTACCGCGCGGTGCATTTGGCACCCTGCGTATTCTTCCGTTTATGCTCTTTTTTGCTGCGCAAGATGATTGGGAGCAATTCAGCTTGCCGCGGGATGCGGAGAGCCCACTCTTTGGTGCATATGGCACCAAGGACAAAATACCCTTTCAAAAAGACAAAAGGTCGACCGGCATCCGAGAGATATGAAACTGTTCCAAGTCTTCCGGGTCGTGTTCCAACAGCAGTTGTAACCCGTTGATGGACGGGGGAATTCCATGGCAGACTTGATGGTTAGTCCGCTTTTTCTTGTATATTACCGGTATACGATACGCCACCCACCACAAGCCTTGACCTGTTGCTGATCACAACCTTCGGGATTATTGTTGGGTTGAAATCCTTGGGGGGATGTCGCCAGGTGAAAATAAAGGGAGAAACACAGCAGGCGTTCCGTTCCTCGTACTCGTACCAGGTACTCGTACAGGTACATCTATATTATTATAGTAGATCTAGCCACCGCGCAAGAATGAGGAACATGGAAAAAAAAACTCCTGAAAGCTGAAGAAAAAAGAAGTACAAGCCACGTGGCAAGTAATACCGACCAGCCCAAACGAGTTTACAAGCAGTAGTTGAAGCGTAGTTCTGTGCCCACATTAATAGCAGGTAAATAAACAAGACGGAAGGACGCTAAGAATCGGTCGGCACTTGACCTACAATTTTAAAAATAGTTCTCTCCTTCTACTACTGCTGTTTAACCGGTGTTTGTCTTGAATTTATTTACTGTGTGCGACCACAAGTTATTGCGCTACTACAATATACCCTCGCACCGGTGGTATTAGTTGACAAACCAGGCGGATGCCAAAATGGGTAAACGAGAAGAACTCACACAATTGGTGCCGCTTTCATTCGTAATGCACCATAATGTGCATATGAAGTCTGTATTAATAGTTTTTTTTTCAGTAGGGTGCATCACGAAGTGCACCACGACTATCTCATCTACCATCAGACCGGTATTTACGTACCTGGTAGTTAGTATATTCATATTTTGCCACTGCTGTGGACGGAAATATAAACACCGTTTAGCCGTCAATATTAAGACCCAAACGGTTCTTACACTTCCGTCTGCTTGTAGAACGGTGGTCCAAGTCCTATTATTTATAATAGGAAAAAGGGTCGGGTGACTGGTTTCTCCGCATATCCCGCCCACCGCCCACCGAGTATGGTCACAGCAGTTATGCCTAACCCTAACCCCGTGAGATTTTGTCGATATGGATGGATATATATCATGATACGATGCCATGGCTATTAAAAATCCAGTGCTGCTGCATGACTACTGCTGCTGCCGCGAAATTCCAAGCGCCCTTGGAGAGGGGAGGTTCAGGGTACATACGCGTTGTGCATGGTTGCTGGTGGAAGGATACATCTACCCAGCGCCCAAGAATATATGGATCAGACGAAGAAGCCCCCCGCCCATCCTATACCAGGCTCTGCACCTGGTACATCCATCCGTGAAAGTGGAAGGTGAAAGAGGATCACATCCACGGGTACGTTTGTTGCCTACCCCACGGGCACGTCTATTCCCCAGTAGCCCAGTAGTCCTCACAACCAGTTTGGCATGAAGTTTCTAAGAAATTTCCACTGCCTTTAATTGGCCGAGGATCATGCTATCCCCACGATGAGACAGGAGATGCAGTCACAAAAAATAGAGAGTCGCGGCTCTTTGTGTATCAAGTATGCTACTATTGTGTGCGGGATGCTCCTATGAACAGACCATGATGCGCTCTACAGCAGATCCCGTCAAACTCATACCGCGGTTAACCTCTTGTGTACCATGGATCGTATATTCAGCAGTAACCTCTACCCGGTACCTCGTACATATTACCTGGTATACCACACCTGGTAAGTCATACCAGTACGTGACCATCGCCCCCTGAACATACTGCTGTAGTCGTATTGCCACTGTTCTGGAATATAACAACCGTTTGCATTTTAATAGGTAAACCAAACGGTCCTAGTAGTTCGGGACGGAGTGGTACTTGGTACCGGGTATCAATTGGAGTACCTTGTAGCACGCAGAACAGCTCGGGTATTTCCTGTAGGGTCGTTGCCGGCGGTGTTTCGTCGGTTATTACGACCCTACCGAAGTCTTCGGTAAGCTTCAGTAAGCTTCGGTACTGCCTCACTACCCTGCAAGGTTCGGTTCAAACTTGATGCTGGTACCTGGCACACTGCGGTAAATTCGGTACGCCCACTAACAAGACCCCGAGTTCCTAGATACCCTAGTACCGAATATACTGTTGCAAGATAGCACACCCGCACAGACGAATTCCTTGGCTGATTTTTCACCGAAGGGAGGAGGGCAAACACAGAGCGATGCGTCTTTTTTATCATTATTTTTTTATATCATCACGTTCACTTTCCAGCTTTACCCGTAGGAGGTTTTATCCTGAGCTGTGTTCTGGACAAGACGTGGTCACAGGTGTCGTCCCATCTCCCCCCCGGTACGTGCCTTTGTTTTTGTCGCGCGTATAGGGTTCAGCATTCCCACTGCTCGTCGAATTGCATCGATTTTAGCTAACTCACGGTTTCGCGCTTTCCGCTATTCAATTTATTGGCAAGAAAAAGTCCTTACGAGTATCACTCGGTGAGACTCGAACCCACGAAATCGATCGTAGTTGGCACGCGAACCACCTACCAAGCCACCAGGGACGCCGGCTACATGCAAGGGCTCGACTACGTTTTCCGATAGTCACCATTTTCGTTTCGTGTGCCGGCCTCCCCGCCTTGCTTTGGAGAACACTGACAAAGAATGACCCGAGGGGGGTGGTCTTGAACGTGTATGTTTCGTCGTACGTATCGCACTGGTATTTATAGTCATACAGACAGGTGCATCGTACCTAACACGTGACCATTGTACAAATCGCCTGCACTATATACACTTGTTCCAGGCAGGTACTATTACTAGTACTTGTACATCATTCTCCGGGGCCCTTCGTTGTTCACCCCGATCCTCCTTGCCCAGGGACGATGCCCCTTGTTTCTGTACTAAAGCAGTATTGGTACGCAGTAATGCCGGTACTCGCCAGCCAAGAATACCGGCACTATATACCGGCAACCAACCGGCACTAATTACTCCGCACGCTGCCACTCTTGTTATTAATAGTAATAGTACCATCTGCGCCAAGGGATTTCACAGGCACTATTACTAGCTATAGCGGGCAGCCGGCACTAGCCAACAGGCACTGCACGACAGAGGGACTCGTTGTCGTGTGAACTATGAAAAAATGCGTACTCATGTATCAATGGCTCTGCTTCTTGAATTGCACTCCGTTGTTCTTGCTGACGGCCTTCTCTGTTCCGTTCAAGGTGTACGTGGTGGACCAACATGAGAGTCTTCAGAGAGGGGAGGAGCTGCCGCTCACTGTGACCCTGTCACACTACGTTTCCAACGCCCCCGCCGCTCCTGGCATCCTGGTCATGGAACCTAGCACCTGCGTCATCGACAAATCGGGTCAGTGGACGAGATTCCTAGCGATTGTGCATTTTTTCTTTCATAGTTGGTGCCTAGAGGTACATGGTGTACGAGTTATCTGGCGTGTGTCCTTTGCATGCAATCGTTCGTTGTACCCGTCGACATCCATCACACACCCAGTGTCCGTGCCGATTACTCAATTTTTCGTAGAGAGATACAAGCTCTATATGTGATATCGAGACTTCGACACAGAGAAGTTATATATGGTAAGAGTAGAGCTCACCACTTACTCGAGAAAATGGTTGGCTCTCGAATACCACCCTGACCGAAAATATAACGCCCACTTGGACGCTGGGGTCATTTTTAAACGGTGACTATATTTACGGTCAAAGTGGTACCTGGTATTTATAGAGCAGAGACGCGGTACACAATACATCAATAGTATACAACTCTGATCCGAAATATATGGAGTGTGTATTGTGTATTTAATAGTACATCCAAATGGTCCTTGTATTTCCGTACAAGAGTGGTATATAAAACACAATTCTGGGCAAATCGGGCGCTGTCAAGGGTGTCGGGCCTAGTCTGTTGTGTTTTGCGCTGAAACCTTTCGTAGTATTTTGGTGTCGGTCAAGACACGTCAAGACACGTCAAGACAAAGTTGCTGT
This sequence comes from Macrocystis pyrifera, assembly GCA_031763025.1. Taxonomy (NCBI): domain Eukaryota; class Phaeophyceae; order Laminariales; family Laminariaceae; genus Macrocystis; species Macrocystis pyrifera. The sequence goes on along the minus strand of JASSKH010000035.1, from coordinate 2,213,472 downwards.
CTGTAAAGAGGTGAAAGTGCTGTACTGCTGACATCTTTGACTCTGGGCGTGACGATTTGATCTACTTACTTGTACCTCAACGGTATTTACCTCTCCGCATCGCACAAACCGAGTGGGTATGGTCGTCAGTACGAGCCTCCGCCGCAATCTCTGAATTTATATCCTCAACAGATAATATATGAAGTATGGAAATCCGGCATTATTTACGGTATTTAGTGTGTCTACCAGAAAAGAAACAAACAACACCTAATTTTTTTCAGGCTCAATTCATACCTGGTACCAGGTAGTGGTCGGGGCGGGATCGAGGTTCAGGGTTTGTGTCTGAAGTGCTATTAATATATACCTGGTATAGTATTTCGGGCATGTAACGCTGGAATAACCCGCGGGGAATTTGGGCCACACCGAATTCCCCGACTTTCTACATGTCATCGTAATAATAGTTTATGGCTGCCGCAAAGGCGCCTTCAGTACAGCGAAGGCACCCAATACAGCGAAGGCACCCACGGTTCTCGGTTCTCGTCCTCATCGGCATTATCCTCGGGTTCGGTTCGGCGCTTTGATTTTTTTTCACTGGCGGAATGAACTTGGACTGCTGTAGAATTTTCTCGTGGTGAGTAGGTGCAAATCTGCATTTTTCATGTGGAAAGGGGTCGAGAATCGGAAGGCCTATAATGTACGGGCGCGGGGTCCGACACGGGCAGGTTTGGATCTGGGTTGGATTTGAGAGCTGGAAGCCCTTCGAAACATGCATGTGTGTTTTTTTTTTTATGTCAATATCTATTTCTCTTTCCGTTTCGGAACGTGGTGTTTTTGTTACTATATATATATTTGTTCATCTTTCCGTTGATTAATTTTCGATATACCAGTGCCTGGTATTAATAATTGGTTTGTCGCGGTTGTTTTTTGTTTTCCGTGGTGGTGATTGTTGCTTTCGGTTTTTGTTTTTGGTTGTGGTGGTGTTCATACAGCAATTCATCACGTGTAGTCTACAGCAGTAGTCTGTGGTCGCAAGACAGGCTCCCGTACGAACGTGGTGGGTGTGTTGTTTCGGTTTTGTGTTTTACGGTGTAGCAATCTACAAAACTGGTGTGTATTGCGTAACGTTCCCAGGGGCTTTACGTGCTGACGTGCATTTTTCGGTAAAAGACGTTGCAGACGAAACGTGTTTCTTCTTGTTGTTGTTGTTCTCACATTAACTCGTCGCCACAGTACAATACTGTGCAGCAGTAGGTCTGTAAATGGCATCGTCACACTGCTGTACGAAAAAGCAGAGAGAAGTAAATCCAGACGGTTAAAAGGTCGAAACTAAGCGAGTACGACAAGGACTCGTATGCGACACGGCGACCAATGGACACCAGAATGGACGCAATATCAACAACCTTTCGGTACCCCGCTGTAACCTGGCCACCCAAATCTCCCGATGGCCGCTCGCGATGGTGGTTTTTGACACGTAACACTATGAGTAGTGCCGCGTTACTAGCATCCTGTCGCGCCGTCGCACGCCGCGTGCTATTAATAGTCGCCCCGTCGGCCACCTCGTTTACGTCGTTTGTCTATTCATCTCATGGCCGTGCCGTCGTGCCGTACTATCGTCGGTCTTTACCGACGGTATTGTCTGCAAACGTGTCAGGCGCCAACAACAGTGTAGGCCTGTGACGGACGCAGCCCCCGTCTACTACGGGGGACCATAGTACATAGGACCTACGGTACACACAAAAACCTATATATTTCGCTATTTTTTCCTACAATATATGGTCCTATTTACTATGGCCCCCCGTAATACCATCACGGGGGCCCCATCGTATTCGGAAACAACGACGGACCCTATTTGCCTTTTTTGTTGTTGTCCATAGTTTGGTTCTGATTGCTGTGTTTCCGCTTTAGAGTGTTGTAGTTTTCGTTTGAGGATTAGTGATGGTGTGCGACTGACGGTCGCCCAAAGCTGTCGTCTCCTGACCTGTGTCCCGTCGGTATTGTACTGTAGGTCTCGTCGGTGCCAGCTCCTACTGTAGATTCAGTAAGTAGCTTCAGTTGGGGGTTCGTAGTGGTGTTGCAGACGACACCTAAAACTGCCCTTCTCTTCTCCTGAGACATTTGCTGTCGGAATTGTCGGTCCCGTCGATCTCGTCAGTGCCAGCTAGCTACTGCTGTAGTTTAGTTTTGGGGTTCTTGATGGTGTGTGGCTGACGGCGCCCAAAACTGTCTTCTCCTGACATATTTTCCGTCGGTGTTGTTGATCTCGTCGATGCCAGGCAAGTGCGCGTTGCGTATGAAGATCGCAGACGATACGGCCTCGATGGAGCGGCGAAGGTTTCGCATCAAGGTGGAGGCGGCGGGCAGGCAGGACATCGAGCCCGCACTCACGGAGAAGCTCACCGTCATGTGAGCATCCTTTCCCCCCCCCCCCCCCCCCCCCCCCCTCGCGGTTTCTATGGTCTGGAACTTTGACGTCTCTTTTTTTTCTGTGGGTGTGAGCGAGCGTTCATGCCTGTGTTCGTTTCTATGGGTGTGGGCCTTCACGCCTCTGTTTCCATGGGTAAATGTCGACGCCTCTGCTGGTTTCTATGAGTATGGGCGTTCACGCCCCCGTTTGTGTCACTGGGAGAGGGTTTTTTTTTTTTTTGGAAGGCGTCTGCGGCGGGTAGGGGTGTGGGTGTGGGGCTGTTTCGTGAGCGTACACGCCTCCGTCGCAGCGCTGGAAGAAGGGTGTTTATTGCAGCAACGGGAGTTGGTGGTTGCGGTGGTTTGGGGGGGGGGGAGAGGGGTTTCCTCAGTGTTCGTCCTTTTCTTTTTTCTGTTAAGTCTTTTTTCCGCCCGTTATTCTTCTTTCGTCCTACTCGTCCTGGTTTAACTCTTTCCTTGACCGTCGTGGTTTTCTTACTTTTCTTATCATTTTCGTCGCTGTGGTGGCTTTCTTCTCCAGCCGCAACCGTCTGGAGATCCGAGAGAACCCGGACAACCCCGTGCCGGACCAGTGGTACAAGGACGAGGGGGGGAGGGAGAACTGCGTAGAGCTGCAGGTACGTGCGTGCGTGCGTGCGTACGTGCGCCAGCCCAACCCCCTTAACAGGTTCAACGGCAATTTCATCGCTAACGTTACGCCTGTATGTATGTACAATATATGTACGCCGCGGCCATGTTCGGGTTTCGACGAGAGCATGCGTGTCTGGAAAGGTGGAAGGTGTGGACTTAATGCGCCGCGTTGCTGCTCTACGAGAGAGTTACACGGTTAGTAAAAACACAGACGTCAAATTCGAGGGGTGGAGGAGTGGAAGAGATACCCAAGAAATAAGATGCTCGTGCGGATGACCGCTTCAAGACCTTGCGCGCGGAGGGTGGGAGGGAGGGGGGGGGGGGGGGGGTGGCTATAGTAGTCGCGACCAGCGGTCGGCGAGAATGTACGGGAATTTTCCTAAAGTCGCGCACGGGACGTGTGCAATATAACCATCGGAGAATCCAGCCGATCAAAGAATACAAACTCTTTGCTTCTATTTGTGGATGAGGGCTGGGCTGGGCTAGGCTGGGTTAGGCTTCGAATGGGATGGGCTGGGCTGGGCTGTCTTGTGCTGTCCTGCGCTTTGCTGTGCCCCTGCTACACTCACACAACAACGACGACCGTTTCTCGGTTGAACAAATACGTTTCGTCGATCCGGATGTTGTTGTGGGCGGTTGCGTGCGCGACTATTTTTCTTCCAATAATATTATAGGTGCACCTGCTGGGGCCTTCCGGCGACGAGGTTAAGAGCCGGCGAGTGCCTCTCCGCCTGGTGCTCATGTACGACAACATGCACCGAGTGCAGAACCAGGAGATCCTGAAACTGTCCCCCGACAGCAAGCTTGTCATCGATGAGCACGGCAAGGCCACGCTGCGCGTGCGCATCGAAGAGGTTTCGAAGAACCATCAAAAGCAGGCGAGATACATACAGCTTTCGTTTTGTTTTTTTTTCATGCCTTGGAAAGGATGGGTTTGAAGAGGTTTCTTGTTCTACTCATATTTTTTTGTTTTGTTCAATCTCAGCAACTCAGCTCTGGCGGAGTATCAAAAATGTTGACGAGTGTCTCATCCGGTATTTCGTTGTCTGTTTTTTTTTTGTTTTTGTTTTTTTTTTTTACGTCTGAGGAGTAGTGTGAGTTTGTCTGCCGTGATTTCTGCTTTTTCGCTGATTTTTTTTTCTTCTGCTTGTTCTTGCCATCATATTTTTGTCGGCTTCCACCCCCTGTCCCTTCTAGTGCACTGACTTTTCCCTTCGGCCGATGGGTTTCTGGAATACCTCGTCTGCAGGCGTTCCGCATCAAGGTGGAGCCCGACGTGCAAGAGCAACCGATGTCCATGGACATAAGCTCTGTCGTGAGCAAGCCCATCACGGTGCTCTCGAAGCGCATCAACAAGCCTAAGGGGAAACGCACCCCCATGAGCGGGAACATCAAGCGTACCCCGGGTAAGGAAGACGGAGGTGTTTTCAGTCGGGTTGGGATGGGTCTTGGCCGTCGTGCAAGAGAGCAAATGCGCTACTACTACTATCCGTCACTCGATTGCTCTTATCGATTAGATCGCGACTCTACAAGTGTAGTCCCCGGTGGCTTGCTAGGTGGTCCGCGTGCCTATCAAGATCAATTTCGTGGGTTCGAGTCTCACCGAGTGCTTGCTCGTAAGGACTTTTTCTTGCGTAAAAAATTGATAAGCGGAAAGCGCGAGAGCGTGAGTTGGCTACATTCGATGAAAATCGACGAGCAGTGGGAATGCTGAACCCTATGCGCGACAAAAAATAAAGGCACGTACCGGGGGGGAGAAGGGACGACACCTGTGACCACGGCTTGTCCAAAAGAACGCTCACGATAACAGCTCCTACGAGTAGGCTGGAAAATAAAAGTGAAAAAAAGAAGAAGTAGATAGATGATGTAGAGTCTACCCTGCCGTAATGTTGATGCCATGGCTGGATCTGTGATTTCGGCCATGCACCACTATGTCTCGAAATATAGGCACAATTTTTATACCAATATTCAATACAAACGGTATTTATATATAAGGACAGTTGTACCAAGGAAGCATGTTCTGCGTGTACGTAGATCATGCAGATTGTAGGTCGCTCCCATGCGGCAACGTGAACTACATTAGGTCACACAGATCAGGAATCTTATCTTTCCTGGAAGATGCAGACCATTGAAGCAGGAAGCGATGATCTGCCCGACGTGTTTGACGGTTGACTCGAGTTTTTTTTTTCTTTCTGTTTATGGACCAAGGATTACGTTTGAGCATCAGTCGCACCCGCCACCTCCTTTGATTGCGCCTTCCCGTAATCTGCTGCCCTTGTGCTCTTTCGACTTCCGAGCAGACCCGGGGTACGTTTCCGGCGTCAGCCGCGCCGACCAGTCGTCCTTGGAGCGCCGGGTGAACTTCAGCGAGCTGATTAGCCCGTCGACGGGCCCCGTGGACACGACCAACGTTTCTCTCTACGAGGCCCTCAAGAGCGTCATCGAGTGGACTGGCCAGGTGATGGGTTTTTTTTTAGCGTATGTATCAGGGGTCCTCTTACAATTTGTGAGCCCGGATCTGTAGGTTGGTGGGCTGTTCAGCTGTTGAGGTATTTTGCTTCATGCTAGGGTCAAGGTACGGGCGAAGACCGAACCCAGCCCCTAGCCCTGACCCCAAACCCCAGCCAAAACGGGGCATGAACGCGGCTGCGCCGCGTTTGCATCGAACCAGGAAATTTCTCAATTGCGGACGACGATTTCCGAAGTGCCGACCGCGATATGCAATTATCAAGTCAACAACACCCCGAAAGATCCGGGCTCACAGATTGTAATGTAAGCCCTAATCATGCGTCATGGTATTATATCGCATCATGTTATTATTTTTCGTATCATACCGCATCGGCTACCGTGACGCCCTCAAGGGCGTCATCAAGTGGACTGGCCAGGTGGGGATTTTTTTTTGCGTCCATGTATCATGGTGAGTATCTTATCTCATGACGTAATGTTTTTTTCGTATCTTGCCGCATCGGCCACCATGACTCGTGGCATCTCGGCACACTGGAAGGGGTTTTATGTGTAGCACTGCAATTGAAACTACAGCAGTGCACCAAATGTAGTTTTGTTGTACAGCACAACACGCCCGCCACATGCAGACCATTCGTACAGATGAAATAGGTATTCGCTGAAAGATGTACAAATCGTTAACCTTTCTACTGTAGCACCGCAGTCCCGTTTTGGAGACAAACTACTTGAAGTTAGACTGATTTGTCCCCAGAACGGTATTAGAGTGGACCGGTTAGCTGTCGTGTCGAAAACAACTGTGAATGTGTTGATGTACAGTGATTGCGTTGTGTCTCGCCTTTCCTCTAGTGTAACGTCAAACCGTTTCGCGGTGCGCCTTTTCCGGCACACAGGTGGTCAACGGCCTGCAGGAGGTGCAGTGGCAGCTTTTGGGGTACGAGAGCAAGGCCGACGGGCAGCCGGACCACGACAGACCCCTGTACAGCATGAAGAACCCAAATCGCATCGTCAACAGCATAGTCAGGCGTTACGCTACTGACACTATGGCGAACTTGCATGTGAGAGAAGGCGGACATCGCCCCCGGGCCCGTCCGTCCCAGCGGCGTTTTGATGCCTGGACGGGTGGGGGGGGGGGGGGGAAGGCTCGGAATGGGTGTCGGGTTGTTAAAGCCTTGATATAGTTGTTTGTGAATGTGAAGGTGTGTTGTCTGGTCCTCTTGCCGCGCATAGGATAATCCTACAGGAGTAGCACGGCATTTGTGTAGTAGCGTGGTATACTTGCTACGTCGCATGCAATGGCGTACCAGGTATCAATAGCATATACGGGCACCTGGCAGCCGGAAAGGACAGCAACACACTTTTCTATCGCCCACTTGAAGTGCTACACGCCTCCCCACCTTTTGACGACCGTGTGTGTCCTGCACCCACCCACCCATCCACCCACCAACCAACCCATATCCCCACTGCAGGTGCTCCTTAAGCGGATCGAAGCCGGAAGTTTCGACGACCCCGCCGCCCCAGGAGCGGCCGGCAGTGCGGGAGCCCCTGGCGCCGGTGCCGGAGGTGTCGGCGCCGGTGGCGCCCAAAGCCGTACCTCCAGCCCGAGCACCCCCACCCCCGGCGGGATGCATCACCCCGCTAACGGCCCGCCTCCCCACAACATTGGCCCCCCCGGAGCCTCCCCCGCCGGACAGGCGTGGGACGGGCAGGGGGCTTCTATGACGGGTATCCCTCCCCGGGGTATGCCTTCCAGACCGCTAGCGGGGATGGGGCGGGGGAGGGGCGACGACCGCATGATGGAGCACGTTGGTGGTGCGGGAGGGGCGCCAGGACCGCCGCCCCACATGCTCGTCGGCCCCGGCGGAAGCATGGGGGCAGGAGGGGGGGCGGGCGGGGGCACGGGGCCAGGAACGGGACCCCCCGGCCAACAGCAGCCTCCGATCAAGCGGGCGAGGGTTGGGGGCGGGAATGGGAGTGCCAGCGGAAATGGCGTTGATGGTGCTGGGAGCGCGGTGGCGGGAGGCTACGGGTCGGGTGTCGTGTCTGCCGCCAATGGCAGTGGTGGAGGGGGGGGGGGCGGTGCGGGGGCGCCGGGGAGGTCACCGGCTTCCCAGGCGATGGAGGAGGCACCACCGCAGATACCCGTGCTCAGCAGCGCCGGTATGAGCCACATGGTTGTGACGAGGCCGGGGACGACGGCAGGAGGGGGGGGGGGAGGGGCCGCCGCGAAGGGGTATGGGAGAGCGCGGACAGAGCTTCCCGTTCAGCGCTCAGCTGACGAGTTTTGCAGAGGGCGGAGCTGCTAGTGTGGGGACCGCCGGTGGGGGTGCGCCGGGGCGGCTGTCGTTGCCTTCGGGGTTGACTGACCCCACAGAGGTGAACTTATTTTCTTGCGTGATTTTTGGGTACATCTGTATAGATGGGGGTTTGGTACTGTTGCTGCTTTCGTTGTCGTTGTGTTCGCAAATGGGTTTTCGCTCTTGTTGTAAATTTGATTTCCTGAACGGGGAAAGGAATACATGGGGTCCGTCTCGATATTGTGTTGCGGATAGTTCGCTGTGTGCGTGCCGTATGTTGCTGAAGGAGGAAAGCCGTGCTTTTACGTGATGGGGGGAGGGGAGGAAATGGCGGCGCTTGCTGATAGATGTTTGTCATGCCAGGAGTTTTTATTTTATTTTATTTAATTGAGGTTGTGGTGGATGTTGACTTGAAGAAACAACTCGCCTCTGGCCGTCTGTCGGACGGCCGGTTGATGGCGCTCGCGCTTGGGCGCGCTGCGGCACGCCTACAGGCACCGACTGTCGCGTGCTCCCCTGCATATTTGTTTTTTTCCGTGTCACTTTTGCTACATATTGCACAATTCAGACACTACTAGAAGTCGAGATACGTCGTTGCTACTTTTTTTCTCCATCCCATTTATAGTAGTGTCTTCGCCCTCCTTTCCTCCTTTCATACTGGTATCAATAGTAGCTCAGATCCGGGGTCGCTAAACAGGGTCGTCTCCCTCATCCCCTCGACGTTTCTTGCCTTGCATGTTTATCGCAAGAAGAAATATCGGCCTTTTCTTCCCTCGTCGACGTGCGTCTTGTTGAGCTGTAGCCTTTCACCCCCTTAAATAAGGGCTGCACTGCCGTCGTGGACACTAAACACGTGGAAACTAGTGTAGGAATTAGGTTTATGTACAGCTACAGCAGTGCTGCAAGGGTGGAACTCCCTTCTTCGCTTGTGGTCCAAAGTGTGCCCGGGCAGAGAAACAGCAAAGGACCCCCTCCTGGAAACCGTGATTATCACCTGGCAAGTCAGTATTCCCCTTCGAGACTTGAACGGGGAAAAGTGGAAAAAAAAAAAACGTGATACAAATACGGCATCGGGCGGTTCCACCGTTCAGCCCGGGCTTCTGAGGTAGACGTAGTCTATAGCAGGCGTGTCCGAAGGGACCTACGTAGAACGCCGAGGCCGTCTCCTACACCCATGTACGCACGATGATCGTAGCCGTACGTACTGCTGCGCGATTTCGCTTGAAGGTTGATGAGACTGGCCGCACCTGGCAATAATGTTTGGTCTCGACACCTGAGTCCCACAGGGTTGATGGCAGGACTCTCCGTGGGGCCCAATAGTACGAACCATGGGTCGGGTCAAGGAAGTTTTTCAAATATCACGGGTCGGGTTGGGTGGGGTCTGGAGTTTGCCAACTCTCACTGGTCGGGTAGAGTTACCACCCCCCCCCGACCCGACCCGACGTGACCCTCACCTGCCCGTGAACAGACCTGATCCAGCCCTGGTTTATAGTCGCTGACCACTTGACTTCACCTTTCCCCGCCCTCCTCTGTAATGTGACGTTTCTAAAGGGGGATGTGTTTTTCATCCTCGCGAAAGGGTACCTATCGCACGAGCTGGGCATGCTCGGCTTCCCCGCCTATGACCGCAACCAGCTGCTGCTCGGGTTCTACAAGGAGATTCAGAGCCAAGCCGGCCAGACACAGGTATGGCCTTGTCTTGTCAGCACCGCACTACAGTCGGTAAATGTTTGAACAGTGCACAGTGCGGATAATTTGGAAGCGCGGACGGCAAAGCTGTACGGAATTGTCGCTACTCACACAAGCCTGCCTGCCTGCTGTGCCGCTCGATTGTTGACGTTCCCTTTATCAACCGAACGGGGCAACTTCTCTCGGCACGTCCTTGTTGACAACACCTGGTACGGGGGTCCATAGTAAATAGGACCAAATATTTCTAGTAAAAATAGTCAAATACATAGGTTTTTATGAATACCATAGGTCCTATTAACTACGGCCCCCCGTAATTATCTGTCATAATTACTTTATTTTCCAGTCTCTTCTTCGTATACGCTTTTTAGCAGCTACGTACGGTTGTTGGCAGACTGCGTGTTGCGCGCCCACGAACAGACACACTCGCAAAAAATAACCTGTATGCTTCCTTTATTTTCCACTCTTACGCTTCCTGCCATATATAATATATATATTTTAGCAGTTTTTACAGCTGTCTAGACTGTGTGTTGCGCCCACGGACACTCACCATCTCCGCGCACCCACCTACCCTTTCCCCCTCTTTCTCGACAACGCCTGCGCTGCAACCGCCGCCGCGGCCTCCGCCTGCGTTCATTTTGTCGGGTGTATTGGGCGCAGGTGGTGTTCATCCCGGCCCACCGCATCACTAACCTGGATGAACGAGACACGGCGGCTACGACGGAGATCCTTCGGGAGGAGATGAAGAAGGGAAGCCAGTCCATCATCAGCTACGACAACTGCAACGGGATGTTGGAGAAAATGCGAGAAGACGCTTTCATGTGAGCGACACGACCCGCCTTCGAATTATGTGTTGATAACGGTTTCCTCTGAATATTTTATTTGTTTGCTCGGTTTTGCGGACTGTATTCGCAGTTTTCGCGGACTACTCAATTGAAGTCAGTCTGCATGCATGCTGGTACGGTGTATGCAGGGTCTCGACCGGAAAACTGGCCCACCGCTTTGGACGTAAATAAGAGGATCGTTTGTACTTGAATATGAAGGCCCAACGGCCCTTGAATTGTCGCCCACGCGATAAGGCATGCCTTCTAGGATAGTTGTTGAGTTGAGATGCCACATCAGTCATAGCTATGGCCTCATGAGGCAAAAAGAGTGCTAGCCTTATCTTGTCGCAAATGGCAGTTCAAGATTGCATCATAATGCAAAAAAGTGCTAGCCTTATCTTATCGCAAATGGCGCCAGTTTAATTTTGCATCATGAGGCAAAAAAGTGCTACTCCTCTCGTAGAAGGCGTCAGTTTTTGATGTAACCTCACAAGGCAAAAAAAGTGCTACGCTTATCGTCAAAGGCGTGAGTGTACTCCCTTTGCTCTGCTCACTGCGCTCGACTGGGTCGCTGATGATTTGTCGGGCGTGGTCGGGGCGGTGTCGCTGGGGACTGTTCCGTCAGCTCGGGGTCGGTCGCTCACGATTCGCCGATTGGACTCGGTGTTGATCCTCGCTCATGATTCGTCGGTCGCTTTTTGGTCGCTGATGATGATTCGTCGGCCGCTAATTGGTCTCGCATGATTTTCATCGAAAAGATATCCACACCGCACCGCAAAAATACTTGTCGCCCCTTTCTGTCGATCGACGGATCGATCGCCGATGCCTCCGCCCCCATTCCCTGTCCCCGCTTGTCTCCACCGCCTTCCCCCGCTTATCTCCATCGCCTATCCCCGCTTGTTTCCATCCCCTACCCCCGCCTTTCTCCACTCCCGCCCTCACCTCCGTCACTGTGTTTTTCGTTGGTATGGTGCTTATGTTGTCTTTGTGCTGTATGCCCACGTTTTTTCAGGTACTACTGGAGCAAGAGCATGATCATTGACATGGAGTCGAACGAATCGCCAGAGCAGCCGGGGGGCGTCTAAGCAGCAGCGGCAACAGCAGGCAGCCTATCGCGCTGTCGAGTTGCCGACGCAGGGAGAAAAGTAGCTGTCTAAGGCGCTATCTAGTGTCTAGGAGAGGAGAGAAAAGTCTCTCTTCGTGCTCGTCTCAGCCCTTTGGCGCTCGGTGGTAAGCACTGTATGGAGAAGGAGTGGCTTGGGGTCTGATCCTGCGGGACCCGAGGACGCCAGCACGCCTAGCCAACAGGGGAAGCGAGACAGAGCGAGCGAGCAGAAGAAGCTGCATCACGGCAAATAGGGTCCTAGGCGCCGAAGCGCACGATAAAAATGTACACAAGTTCGTAGCACGTAGAGAGAGGTCCATGATATCGACAGAGATGAATTGAAGAATGAATAATAATCAACGAGCTGTCGTTTTCGTTGCTGGCGCTTTTTTGTTCCCCCTCTGGTGTCTTATCTTTTATCTATCTATCCCCACTTTTCTTTTGTCGATTTTGTTGTTGATTGTGTTGATCGGATGGGTACACGCGTGCGTCCTTTCTGACGGAACGAAAGGTACCCAAGCGTGCTTGCTCTTTACGACGACCAAGCTCAGGTTCAAGGAAAGCGGAAGAAATGGTAAGGGGTAGCGAAGGCTTAGTTTTGCTTTTTTTTTAGTGGCGTGTTTGTGTTTCGGGTGGGGTGGGGCTCCCATTAGTGTTGGCGTTTGTCGGAGGTCTTTTCCGAAAAACATGTAGGACCCCTATCTTTTCTCGTTTTCGTGTTTTGCTTTTCCGATGAATGTACAACTGCCTGCGCTGCACACTCTCGTGAAAGGCCTGAAGGGGGAGAAGCAACACGTGGGGATTGGTTGGTGTGAGCTTTCGCTTTTTTCGAGACCAGATAAGTAACCAGAAGGTGTTATACATGGCACGGAGGGGAATGGCGAAAAATGAGGGGGGGTGTACTACTGTGGTGAGAAACAAAGACCTGCTGATTCCCAAGAGAGTAATGGGATGACCGGGGGGAGGAGGGGACAGGGGCGGGGTCTCAAGGCACGACATAGTGACCTGTAGGGGTCGGGCTTGCGGGGGGTGAATCGTGGTAGACGGGGGGGGGGGGGGGGGTGAAACAGCAGTACTTTTTTCTACAGAGCATGTACTGGCCGGGGGCGTGCGTGAGTCACCAAAATTTTGTATACTTGCGGTTCCGATGATGTATATTATAATCTCGACCCAATCACAACGAGGGGGAAGGGTAGGTGCTTTCGCTTGTGTGGACGAATTGCAGCAAAACGCCGGTGTGCGTATTGAAAAAAAAATCCTAGAAAATTCGCGGAACTTTCCTGGAATATTCATGGGAAGAATGGTGCACCTGGGAAGTTTCTTCTTCCCCAACCTTTTTATTTCGGATATCTTTCCGGTCGACCGGTCGGTAGGATGCGCATATTGAAGGATTGTGGGAGGGGCGAGGGGAGGCGGGGGAAAGGGGGGGGGGGGGGGGTACCAGGGTTTCCTTCTGTAGTCATGTTAGTCTGCTTGATGTGTTTCGAAGTCGTTACATATGTATGTGTGTGGTTAAAACGCCCGCCGGACTCGGGTAGATGCGCAAGTCTAGGCCGGGTGAAGCGATGCAGCATCGCCCACGCCCATCCATCACTGTTGCTTCTTCTTTTTTGTGTCCTGGCTGGGGGCGTTGTTGTGCCTGGGGACGCTGGTGGATGGACAGGGAGGGTACCACAACATCCAGCAGCAGCAGTATTTTCATCGCGTCTCGTTAATCCCGAGTGTAGTTTATATTCTCCCCCAAGTCTAAGAGTTCGGGTACGTCCGTTCGTCTTTGTGGTCGTGAGCTCGGTTGCCAGCGTCAAGTCCGAGCGGCACTCGTTTTTTTCCCCCTTCGTTTTTTTTTTTGTTTCCATTGTTTGGTGGTGGGCAGGTGGGTCGATGAGTGGATGGGTGGGCTGGTGGGTGAATAGCTTTGATGTGGGTGTGTACATGTGTGTGTGTGTGTGTGTGTAGCGCTTAGTTCTGCCATGCCTTGTGGGGTGTTTCGTGGGGTTTGTGGTTTGTTTCGTCCCCCCCCCCCGTGTCACTGCCGTGCACGGAACGGCTCTTCCCTCTGTGATCGTGGAGCCTTATAACATGCTGGGTGTGGACACTGTGCGGAAAGCTCGCTCGCGGCTTTAGACTGGACTGCTGCAGCACTGGATTTGGACTGGGTCGGGGATGGGCGACACACAACCTTGTCTTGGAAAATCCTAATTTGACGGCGCCCCAAGGATTTGTTTATTTTCAAACCGTCCGCGCAGACCGGGTGATGGTTATTATGATGATGGTGGTGGTGATGATGCTGATGACGATTTGGTTGTGATGGTGCTGGTGAGATGGTGATGATGTCTACCTGCCGTTGCTGTGCACCGAAGACTATGGGGGGAACTGCTCAATTCGCAATAATAGCGACGCGGCTTTTCAAGTGTCTGCCCACAAAAAATTGTATGTAGCGCGTGCCAAGCAGCAGTAATCAAGTACCTTGGTACGCATCATCGTCGGTGCCGACTTACAACCTGTACACAGCAAGCAGTGCACGTAGTCGATTGGATTTTTCACCTGCAGTACAACCACACAGCAGTAGTACCTGTTTGTTGATGAATAACCCCCTGTAACTCGTAACACTTGGAAGCAGGAGTACGCGGGCAACTGCGACAAGCATTCTAATAGTCTCAAGATTCATGTAATAGTAGGTCGAGATGACGACAAACAATATATGCATTTACTTGCCTAATGAACACGTGCTACTTCAGTAAGTTGTCCTGTTTCAGGATTTGTTTGTAGCGATGCGCATACAGTTAGATACTGATAGCTCCCAAGCTTCGCCGTTCTGTTACATTTTTGTCAAGAGGTGCCTCAGCCTTGGTTTTGGTGTCCGCCACACGCATGATGCTGCTTCCTCGATCGCGATCGGTCGTGATCCTGCTACCAGCTAGTTGCTGTTTCAGATCATCTCGGTGACTGCCCAGCCAGAGTTGTAGCTGTGTCCCGGCAGCAGCCGCGGGTCACCAAGAGGCTAGATGCTAGATAGGGGCTAGGAGGGGGGGGGGGGGGGGGGGGGGGGGGGGGGGGGGGGGGGGGGGGCGGGGGCGATGACAGGCCCACACGGGGAGAGGCAGCCTGAGTGGAATGGTCGATGGAGATAATTGATGGATGGTTTGGTATTCTGTATGTGCACGTACGCGCGCACCCTTCGGGTCTTAATCGCCTTTGGTTAAGCTGAGTTTGAATTGTATGGAGACAACGAGGGTTGGTTGTGAAGGTATTGTTTTGGTACCTGGTGTGTCTCTTTTCGTTGATGGTTGTTATTGGTGGATTCAATTTGTACGACACCAGGTATACAATACGGACAGAGTATATTATATGACAGGGTGTATTAATAAATACTCAAATCATAAACCACCTAGTACGTACATTTCCCCCGAGTTTCATGATGATGACGGTGGCTGATGGTAAAGCGATAAAACCTTGATGTTTCAGGTTTCTGCCGTTTCTACATGAACTTGTCAATATGCTTCGATAATAATAATGGTTTCGCAACAGCACGAAAAAAAAAAAAAGACACCCTACTTCTTTTCTCAAGCAAAAACAACTGAAAAAAAAAACGTGTTCCGTTTAATTTCTATTAATAACAAGAATCCCAACCCGCTAAGAGTATACAAGTCTTAAGAGTAGTATTAATACTTCGTTTTCAATTGGGACATGACGGCGAATGCCGCTCCTTTCTTTTTTTTTGTTTCTGTGTACCCCTGGCTCGAGAGATATTTGGCAATATAGCAGTGGTGTACCATGTACTAAATACCAGGTACTAGTACGTGGTATAATCGCTGTTCGCCTCCTTGCCGAGTATTTTATTTTATTTTATTTTATAAATTTTGATAATCATAGCAACAGGTATGTACGTCCCCGGTGGCTTGGTAGGTGGTCCACGAGCCTATCAAGATCAATTTCGTGAGTTCGAGTCTCACCGAGTGCATGCTCATAGGGACTTTTTCTTGCATAAAATTGATTATAGCGGAAAGCGCGAGAGCGTGAGTTAGCTGTACATTCGATGAAAATCGACGAGCAGTGGGAATGCTGAACCCTATGCGCGATAAAAACTAAAGGCACGTACCGGGGGGGAGAAGGGACGACACCTGTGACCACGGCTTGTCCAGAAGATCGTCGAGGGTAAAACCTCCTCTACGAGTGGGCTGGAAAGAAAAAGTGATGATAAAAATAAAAATAAAAAATAAAAAAATAAAAAACAGCAGCTCCACCAATTAATAATAGAACACATTATGAGTATCAATAATACGTCCTCGTACAGTCAATCTACAGAAGAAAGCGTACGACTCTGTCGACCGAGAGCTGTTAGTATGGGAGGTACTCACACGCTTTGGCGTGCCACCC
The DNA here is from genome assembly GCA_031763025.1 of Macrocystis pyrifera. Classification (NCBI taxonomy): domain Eukaryota; class Phaeophyceae; order Laminariales; family Laminariaceae; genus Macrocystis; species Macrocystis pyrifera. Next base: position 2,197,690 of record JASSKH010000035.1, on the reverse strand, counting down.
AAGATGCTGAGAAGTATCCGTACTTTCCACGATGGCATGCGGGCTCGCGTGCGCACTGATGACGGCGAGCACTTGGGAAGGTTTGATGTCACGCAGGGCTGCGGCAAGGCTGTGTGCTATCACCGTTACTGTTCAACGTATTCTTCGCTGCTGCGTTTCACGTGGTACTTGTACGCTTCAGCCAAGACGAAGCCATCCTAAGGGATTTGGTACAACTCAACTATGATCGAGTACTTCGAACGGAGGAGCAGGAGCCGTTTTCGTGCGTGCGAAGGGCTGTATTTGGCATGCTGTACGCCGATGACGCAGGAATTGTCTCGAAGTCGGTTGAAGGGCTCGCGAAAATGATGACAGTCATCGTGACTGTCTTCGAAGCAGCAGGCCTCACGGTGTCGGAAAAGAAGACAGAGACAATGCTTCTACAAACACCAGACCAGACAACCCTCGCACCACCGCTCGTCATCGAAGCAGCAGGCCAGAGGTATAAACAGACGGCCCAGTTATTATACCTAGGCGGCATTATCCACGAAAACGCTGACCTCTCGCTGGAAATCGACCGACGGATCCGTCTCATGCGAGCACGCCTCAAACGGTTATGCCCTGAGCTGTATGATAGGCCGACTGCCCCCCTCAGCCTGAAAGTCCGAATGCTGAAGGCCGAGGTGATTGAGACCCTGCTGTACGGGTGTGTGACGTGGACCCTCAGAGCGGAACACTTTGCCAAGCTTCGAACGGCTCACCACCAAGTCCTGTTGCGAGTCATTGGCTTGCAGCGCCGACTTCGTACTGACCATGCCACCCTCTCGTACGCGGAGGCCCTCAAGAAAACACGCTGCGAGAGCATCGAAACGACCATTCGTAAACGGCGGCTCTTCTTTGCGGGGGGCGTGGCACGGCAAAGCAAGGAGCGATACCCAGTCGGGTAATGTTCGGGACGATGGCTGGTGGGGAGAACCCGAGACCTGGCGGACAGTTTAAGACTTGGCATAGATGCATAGTCGAAGACCTTGGGGAGTTCCGAGCCACCGAAGAGCCAACGGAACTTGCCCCCATGGTGTTTGGAGTTGAGACCGCGCTGTGGCCCACTGCAGCAAAAAAGGCGGGGAAGTGGTACCGGGGGCTCCTTGCTGCAGCCGAACGGTTCATGGTGAGGTGGCACGAGGCTGAGGCTGAGCTGAGTAGGCAGCGTCGCGCATCCGCCGTGGGTGGTGTCCAAGGGAATGGGGTGGGGGGGGGCAACAGGAGGAGTGGCAGAAAACCCGAGCAAGGGAATGAATGCGGAGAAGGAGGGGGACAGGAGGAGTAGAAGGGAAACTGCGGTGGACGAAAGTAGGAAGGAGATGGCAGACAGGGTAGCAAGGCACCAGGCCGACTAGAAAGTAGAACCTGACTCTACTACTCGTGCCACTACCAACTGGTGCAGCTGGTTCGAACCTGGTCTTCCTTTGTCTTCCCTTCTTTTTGTTTATTTATTTCTTGCGCTGATCCTCTGTGATTTTCATTTTATTTTTTAATTTTTTTGTCCTTTCTTCTTCGATTGATAAGCCTTATTGAAGGAGTCGTGTGGCGTGGGTGGATGACGAGCCTGCTTTGCGTGTTTCGTATTGTCTGACGCTGAGGGGCTAGGCATAGTTGACAAACGCAGGACGGAGACGGCAGTCAGGTATAGCAAGGTACCAGGCGGACCAGCAGGGAGAACCTGGCTATGCTACTCGTACCACCAACTGCTGCCGCTACCTGGAGGGTGCTCTGTGCTCTGGTTTGCCTGTTACTTTCCCTTGGTTCTCAGTCTTACTCTGTTCACAAGTACTGATGTAGTGGTGGTGTTTTTCTTCTTTTTGCTTGTTCTTTCAAGCGTCTACCACATCCCCTGTTGTTGTTGTTTTCTTCACAGTAAACCGTACTTTCTACCCGTCGACATCCAGCACAACCAGTGTCCGTGCCGATTCTTCAATCCTAGAGAGATACAAGTTCTGTGGTCACAAAGCTACGCCACAGAGATACTACGTTGCCACGTATGCAATGCAATGCCATGTCATCATACGTACTGCGTACGACAGGCACGACATACCCATTCCATGACCTAGAGAAACAAAAACGAAACAAAGAGAAAAAACAAAACAAAACACAGGCAATTCGAAAGAGAAAATAAACAAAAAAAAGAAACAAAAAAAAGAAACAAAAAAAAGAAACAAAAATATACCTGGTCCTGCGGGAGGGGCACGACAGCTTGTTCCTTCTAATTTTTTTTTGTTTTCTTTTTCTCTTTCGATTTGTCTTGTTTGTTGTTTTTTCTTTGTTTCCTTTCGTTCCTCTATTTCTGTGTATGCCGTGCCTGTCGTATCCAGTATGATGACATTGTTGTTGTTGTTGTTGTTGTTGTTGTTTTGTTTTCTTCACATCACACCGTTCTTTCTACCCGTGGACATCCAGCACAACCAGTGTCCGTGCCGATTCTTCAATCCTAGAGAGATACACGTTCTGTGGTCACAAAGCTACGCCATAGAGATACTACGTTGCCACGTATGCAATGCGTCATCATACTGCGTACGACAGGCACGACATACCCATTCCATGACCTAGAGAAACGAAACGAAACAAAGCAGTGAGAAAAACAAACAAACAAACAAACAAAGAAGACAATTCGAAAGAGAAAAAGAAACAAGGAAAAAAAAAATATGGCATTGCATTGCTCACTGCGCTTACTGCATACGTGGCAACGTAATATCTCTGTGGCGTAGCTTTGTGACCACATAACTTGTATGTATATCTTCTAGGATTGAAGAATCGGCACACTGGTTATTATGCTGGATGTCGACGGGTAGAAAGAACAGTTTAATGTGAAGAAAACACACACAGCAGAAGAGTAGTAGAATGTCAGCCAACCCTCCCCCCCGTACGGCTCTATCGGGGGAGTCATCGCCCAGCTGTCACCGCCCTCCTACTATTAACATTGCTGCTGTAAGATACAGAAAAATACCACAATTAATTGTTACAATAATATTAAGATGTCCTCCATCACCGCAACCGCAGCCAAAACTGGCCGTAGACGCGGCTGTGCGCCGCGTTCGCATTGAACTAGAAATTTTTTTGCGGAAGACGTCGATTCGAAGTGCAGCAATTTTTAAGTCAAAAACCCCTGAAGATTCGGGCTCCCAGATGTAAAACCTGCCCTCCATGTCAGCGAAAAAACTCTGTCCGCGTGGCATGAATACGTCACGTGTGGATTTTCTTGTTCTTTGTTCTTCGCATTTATTTATACATCCCACACGTTTTGAGGGACCAAATACATCGAACTACGTAATGTAGAACACTTTTTTTCGCACCCGGTATACGTCATCATTTCACTTGCTCTACGTACCCATTCATTATTCGGTTTTTTTCAAAGTTTTTTTTCCGTCTCACAATAATAAAAACAGTCAGTAGTCTGTGACCACATCATAAATAATCGTATACCTCTTTACACTGTAGAATTCCGGACGGACACTCTGGTGTGTTCACATTAAACCGTTCTTTCTACTACTACTACTGCGGTATTGTGTTCCATCACATTAAACCGTTCTTTCTACACGTCTACACCCAGCGCAACCAGTGTCCGTGCGGATTCTTCAATCCTAGAAGAGATAAAAGTTCTGTGGTGACAAAGCTACGCCACATCAGAGATACTACTGGGCTTGCTGGATGTCGACGAGTAGAAGAACGGTTTAATGTGAAGAACACACACACTACAACATTATTATGCACAGGTAAACAGAATAGACAAAACCATGCCATGTCATCATACTGGATACGACAGGTACGACATACACGTTCTATGAAAGAGAGGGAAACAAAAAAGGAAACTGAAAACAAAAACAAAAACAAAAAATGAAAAAACAGGAAGCAAAGAAACAAATCAGAGAGAAAAAGGGTGCTGGCTTGAAGTTGGTGGGTATAGACAGGATGTTTTAATGGAAGACAACACACGGCAGCAGCAGCAGTGTGACTCTGTGTCCGGTGGTGGTGGTAGTAAACATGAAAGAGTACTCGATTTTGCTCAAGGTACCATTCTTCTGGCCAAAATGAAAAATGCCGGTCACCGGTCCAGCGGACCATAAAAAAAATAGTACGTACCAGGTACCATGGTACTATTATTACGGGGGACCATAGTAAATAGGACCTACGGTATAGACAAAAACCTATACGTTTCCCTATTTTTACCAACAATCTTTAGCTCTATTTAGTATGGTCCCCCGTTATAATATAATAGCACGTACTATTACCGGGGTCCATAGTTAACAGGACCAAATATTGTTGGTAAAAATACCTAAATATATAGGTTTTTATCTATGTCATAGGTCCTGTTAACTGCAGACCCCCGTAATAATAATACTCTGTGTTGTTGTTCCCACATTATTATCAATAATAACTCTCAAGTCAAGGAGTAGTACGTGGCCACGCAAAGAAAGAAAGGTGCCGGAGCCCTACGAAGAAGAGGGGGTACGAAGGTTTCGCTTGTTCCGTCGCTCCCTACGCGGCGGGGAAAATATTGGGAGTATTTCCGTCTGTCCCAAGACCACAAGCGGTGGGCTGTGTGAAGCTGCTAAAATAGCCCGAAGATTACTGGTGGGTGGCGTTGTAAATAGCCCGAAGAACCTCTCCGTTGGCCCTGCTCGTATAGCAATCCCATACTACAGAAGACTATATAATAATATATTACGGGGGACTATAGTAATTTTTATTTTTATTTGTATTTTATTTTTATCCATCACTTTTACTTCCCAGCCCACTCGTAGGAGGTTTTACCCTCGACGATCTTCTGGACAAGCCGTGGTCACAGGTGTCGTCCCTTCTCCCCCCCGGTACGTGCCTTTATTTTTTGTCGCGCATAGGGTTCAGCATTTTCCCACTGCTCGTCGATTTTCATCGAATGTAGCCAACTCACGCTTTCGCGCTTTCCGCTTATCAATTTTTTATGCAAGAAAAAGTCCCTATGAGCATGCACTCGGTGGGACTTGAACCCACGAAATTGATCTTGACAGGCACGCGGACCACCTACAAGCCACCATAGGACCAAACGTTGTAAGTGAAAATAGTGACATATGTATAGGTTTTTTTATGTGCCATAAGTCCTATTTACTATGGTCCCCCGTAATAGCCCATGAGTCTTCAGCCTCACTCAAATAGTAGTATAGTGAGTAGTGAGTAGTGTGCCCCCGTCCCGGTGGCTTGGTAGGTGGTCCGCGAGCCTATCAAGATCAATTTCGTGAGTTCGAGTCTCACCGAGTGCATGCTCGTAGGGACTTTTTCTTGCATAAAATTGATTATTAGCGGAAAGCGCGAGAGCGTGAGTTAGCTGTACATTCGATGAAAGTCGACGAGCAGTGTGAATGCTGAACCCTAAGCGCGATAAAAACTAAAGGCACGTACCGGGGGGGAGAAGGGACGACACCTGTGACCACGGCTTGTCCAGAAGATCGTCGAGGGTAAAATCTCCTACGAGTGGGCTGGAAAGTAAAAGTGATGAACAAAAAAATAAATAAAAAAAAAAAAAAAAACAAAAAAAAAGTGTCTCACCTGTCTTCTACCTAGTACCAGGTAGATACTGCTTCTATTTTGTATGGGGTAGCATGTATTAATATTAATATATTAATAGTAGAGTAATTTCACTCATATTATTTCAACTGACCTGCTGTGTTCGACGAAAAAGTTGGTTGACCCAAATGAACCTAAATGAACCTAACCCTTCCAACCATCCAGGAAATTTCCAAGCGAGCTCGCAGGCCTGCTCTGGCAATGAGCTGGCATTCGCAGAGAGCTGATCGCAGAGGGGAAAAACACCAATATTAAGTGAGAAAAAAAGAACAAAGAAAAAAAATAATATATATTTTTTTAAGTCCGAGTCTGCGTCTAACAATATACTAAGTACCATTCTTTATTATCATACTTGTCATCCGACAAAGTGTAATGTCGTTCTAAAAAAGACTCAGGAACAAAACAAAGTGAAGAACTCTCCAGAACACAACAAAAGCGCAGCAGTATCATACGACAAAAATCAAAACCGATGTGACGCTCACTGCTGCAAAAAAGGCGGGGAAATGGTACCGGGGGATCCTGGAAGCAGCCGAACGGTTCATGGTGAGGTGGCACGAGGCTGAGGCTGAGCTGAGCAGGCAGCGCCGCGCATCCGCCGTGGGTGGTGTCCAAGGGAATGGGGGGAGGAGGGGCAACAAGAGGAGTAGCAGAAAACCCGACCAAGGGAATGCGGAGAGGGGGGGGAAGAGTAGATGGGAAACTGCAGTGGGCGAAAGTAGGAAGGAGATGGCAGATAGGGTAGCCAGGTACCGGGCAGACTAGAAGTAGAACATGCCTATACTACTCGTACCACCAACTGGTGCAGCTGGTTCGAACGTGGTCTTCCTTTGTCTTTCTTTTGTTTTTGTTTATTTTTATTTCATTTTATTTTCTTCTTTGCGGTGACCCTATGTGATTTTCATTTCTCTTCCTTCTCCGATTGATAAGCCTTATTGAAGGAGTCGTGTGGCGTGGGTGGATGACGAGCCTGCTTTGCTTGTTTCGTACTGTCTGACGCCGAGGGGCCGGGCATAGTTGACGAACGCTGGACGATGGTGGCAGACAGGGTAGCAAGGTACCAAGCGGGCCAGCAGGGAGACCCTGGCTGTGCTACTCGTACCATAAACTGCTGCCGCCACCTGGAGCATGCCTTGTGCTTTGTTTGGTTTGCCTGTTATTTTTTCCCTTGGTTCTTAGTCTTACTCTGTTGACGACTAGTGATGTTTTCTTCCTTTTTCTTTCTTTTCTTTCTTTTTTCTATCTCCTTCTTTTCAAGTGTCTGCCAGATCCCCTGCGGGGGGGGTACGATGGTTTGTTGCTATACTGAAGTAAATACATATACCAGGTATATTTTTGTCTCTTTTTTTTGTTTCTTTTCTCTTTCGAATTGTCTGTGTTTTGCTTTGTTTTTCTCTTTGTTTCGTTTTGGTTTATCTAGGTCATGGAATGGGTATGTCGTGCCTGTCGTACGCAGTATGATGACATGGCATTGCATTGCATACGTGGCAACGTAGTATCTCTGTGGCGTAGCTTTGTGACCACAGAACTTGTATCTCTCTAGGATTGAAGAATTGGCACGGACACTGGTTGTGCTGGATGTCGACGGGTAGAAAGAAATGTAACTTCCCGTAGGGAGGTGGAGTTTGTGGAGGCGTTTTGGAATTCGAAGAAGTTGAGCAAAATCGTGAGACGAGGCGAGTTCAGACGTCAGTTGAAAGCGTCTAGCCACCAGAGCTGCTTGGTATTAGACGGCCGCTGCGGCAATGAGAGTTCGTAGCAGTAGTGGGCCCAGACAATTGATCGACTTTCCCACCCGCCCGCCCTGTCGCTCAAGAGGGGGGGGAATCAGGTTGCAACAAGTCGGTGTAATTTGTTTGGGTGTTGGTTGTGGGTGTTAGATAGCCTCGCAGAGATTGGAGCGAGGCCATCAGAGTTCGGGCTAGCCTGATCCATGAAATGTAGGAGCGTTTTCATAAAAGGTAGAAGGGGGGATATGAACGGGGCTTGTGACGGTGTGAGTGATCGTTCGTATCATATTTGGGTTTTTACTGAATTTGCACAACAAGGGTAGTCTTCATGGGAAAAATTATTCCAGAATTCTTGAGCCATAACAAACGGTTTAGTGTGCAGAAAACAACAACATGAAAACATGGCATTGCATTGCCCACTACTTACTGCGTACGTGGCAACGTAGTGTCTCTGATCTGTGGCGTGGCTTTGTTACCACAGAACTTGAATCTCTTCTATTAATAGGATTGAAGAATCGGCACGGACACTGGTTGTGCTGGATGTCGACGGGTAGAAAGAACGGTTTAATGTGAAGAAGACACACACTATACCACAACTATTATTAATAATATCATAATATCCCTCTATCTCACTCACCACAAAACGACCACTCCCTCGCCTCCTAAATCACTCCCTACAAGATTAATACTACAATAAATACCATTAATAGTACTGCCATTAATAGTACCGCGTGCAAGGAACTCTGCATTGGTCGTGTGGTGCGCGGCTCCTGAGTTACGTCAGGCAGCCCGCGGTGGAGGAAAGCACTATCAGCTGAACTTTGCCAGCTGGTTGCTGCGTGTAATACTCCCATCAAGCTCAGAAGATCATATTACAAAAGAAAGGCTCTCAGGCCTGTTGTATCATTATCGGTCTTGTCCAACAGGACAGGATGGAAGAAGAGAAAGGGGAGAGAAGTAAAGTGAGAGAGTGCGCGGTGCAGTCTCGCTTGCCTAAGCTCAACCAAAACAAAAACAAAACACGAATACGCTACATCAACCTTTAGACATAAAGCAAACCCGAGGACCCCGGGGACCCTTGAACATCAGTTTGATCATGTGAGGTTCTCCCGAGTTTTTGTGTTCTGAATCTACCTAAACGACATTTGATCATGCCGCATATCTACCCAATCGGCATGTAACACACCGCTCTGCTGTACTGCCATAGCACCTCGTTGTGCTGCTGTGGTCTACTTGCTACAGACGGCTTATGTTACCGATCAGCGACTCGATATAGGCTACTGGCTACTGCTAGATAGCATGGTAGCTATCCTTAATACGACCCCTCGATGGAGGTGACATAGTCAAACTTGCTACATTCAACTATTATGGGGGTCCATAGTTAATAGGACCTATGGTATACATAAAAACCTATATATTTACGTATTTTTACTAACAAAATTTGGTCCCATTACCTCCGTAATATCTATTTGGATTACCCAACCACTAGGCTCTAGCCTACCGGCGTCCCCGGTGGCTTGGTAAGTGGTCCGCGAGCCTGTCAAGATCAATTTCGTGAGTTCGAGTCTCACCGAGTGCATGCTCATAGGGACTTTTTCTTGCATAAAAAATTGATAAGCGGAAAGCGCGAAAGCGTGAGTTGGCTACATTCGATGAAAATCGACGAGCAGTGGGAATGCTGAACCCTATGCGCGATAAAAACTAAAGGCACGTACCGAGGGGGAGAAGGGACGACACCTGTGACCACGGCTTGTCCAGAAGATCGTCGAGGGTAGAACCTCCTACGAGTGGGCTGGAAAGTAAAAGTGATGATTAAAAAAAAAAAAAAAAAAAAAAAAGTGTACTCTTTCGTGATACTTTCTGAAAGTGTCATAACTTACTCAGTCATATCTGCTCGAAAGTTTTAAGTCTCGTTACTTGGTCAGTGTACTTGTGTGTACTACTCGTCTGCTTATTTTACGTGTGCATCCGTTGCTGTCGCAACAAAGTTTCATTACTCCTTGGCGGCGTCGCATCAACATCAACCGTTCCTGCTTGGCTTATGATGGTTAACCAACCCTTGTACAGCTAATGCAACAACACGCATAAACTGGCAATATAAAGGGCATACTACTGTTGTGACCGTTTTGAAGCATGGACTAGCATGTAAACCGAGAATAACACACACAGACCATGGAACCCGCGCGGGGTGTCGCTATACATACCAGACAGACATACTCTGTACGATATTACTCCGTAGGCTACACACTACGACGCGGTTGCTGGCCGTAGGTTTTACTTCTGAATGGATACCAGTCGAACAGCAGTGTTAACCGTCGTGCTTTGCTTCTGAAACACATTCCACACTGCCATGGTATTGTACCGCCCAAAGGGTGAATGAACAGTTGAAGGCATGTTTGTGTTGGAAAGAGATAAGACGTATTACTGCAAAAAACTCACAACTGCATCTCAAGAATGAACAATATTCCAACGATTTGTTGACCAAGAAATAGAAATAACTACTTACTGTAGCGGCCGACCACGTTTCTGCCCGCCCCCCCGTACAAAGAAGACGTGTGTGGTGCTACTACAAAACAAGAACCTTGCACAAATAGTCTAGCAGCATAACCACGTTTGTTTCTGACCGCCCTCCCAAACAAAGAAGACGTGTGGTGCTAGGTACTACGAAGCAAATAAATCTTGCCGTGCGACCCCAGGTGACGCAGATGTCCTCCTGGTGATCCAGATGATGGCGTCCAGCGACTCCAGAAGCGATGTTCCGGTGCAGTCCTAAACACGATGAAGATGTCCCGTGACCCCAGAAGCGTTGTCCCAGCAGCCCAAAACGATCGATGATGATGTGGCGATTCCACAAGACATTCTCCCCCGGCAATCCCAATAGATTGATATACTGCTGTGGTCCGATCCCGAAAAGACACTTCGGCGACCCCACGTTGCTGTTGTTAGTGTGGCGGCTCCGGAAGCTCCGGCAGCCCCATCGAATAGTGCTGTAGCGATTCCAAAAGTTATCTTTTCGGCAATCGCAAGCGCTTTTTTTTTTGCAGCGACCCCGTGAAATGTCTTTCCGGCGATCCTGCGTTGATAAGGTGACCCCTAGCTGGCGGTCCCTGTTCATAAGGTGACCCCTAATTGGTGGTCCCTGTTGATAAGGCGACCCCTAGCTGGCGGTCCCAGTTGATAAGGCGACCCCTAGCTGGTGGTCCCTGTTTATAAGGCGACCCCTAATTGGCGGCCCCTGTTGATAAGCCGACCCCTAGCTGGTGGTCCCTGTTGACAAGGCGACCCCTAGCTGGCGGTCCCTGTTGATAAGGCGACCCCTAGCTGGCGATCCCTATACTCCTCCGTCAGACCTTGGAGAACGATGCCTGTGAAGTGCCTGTCCGTGATAGGTTCCTCCATCTCGGTCATCAGGTTACGTAGTCGCGTGAGCTCGTTGTCGTAGTTGTCGGGGTTCTGTCCCGACGTCATGCTCGTGGTCGCACGTCATGCTCGTGGTCGCGAGCGCCTCCTGTGCGGCGCGTATGGTCTCGTTTGTGATCCTCAGGTACTTCGACTCCAGCTCCTTCACCGCCTTCTGTCCGTTTCCGCGTGTTCCGCGTTTTCCTTCTGCGTGCTTGGCCACCAGAAGAGCCGCCGGTTTCTCGGCAATCAGGTCAAGGATAGCCAACAGATCCTGGTTGGCTCGGTCATATGCGGCTTGTCGTTACTCGAGAGACTCCGTCGCTCCCGACGTCGTGGTTTCGGGCCTGGCTTGCCCCTCCAGTACGTGAAAGACGTCAGGCCGGGCGATGCTCAGTGTAAAGCAAGCCTTCTTGTACCAGTCGTCGAACTGGTCAGGGTTCGTACCGCTGAAAGGCCTGATGCCCCTCAACGCGTCGGAAAGGCTACTCCCGTTCGCGTGAGAATCGCCCATATTTTAGCTCACGCTTGTTGTTTCGTTCACGTTCGTACGAGTAACAGCGAAGAATCCGTGCTCGACTCGGGGGACCCTCGCGATTTTTGTTGACACGCGGTGTTCTTTACTCTACCAGCAGCAGCAATGCAGCAGCAATGATAGCAGTTTTGAACCAGCCCGTCGCGCACACGCGAGAGCGGACCCCGTATTGTCGAAAATAATAGTCCCGCCGCTACGTACTCGAAACGAAACAAAATGTACTCGTAAAAAGTAGTTGCTCCGCTTGTGCCGTGTTTTACAGCAGTACGTACTCACTTTGCCGGGGTTGAAGTCCCCACCGTGCAGTAGTACTCGTAGTTTCCAACAATAGCTCCCAGATGTCGATGATCGTGGCAGCAGTCCCTCCCAGCAGCAGCTCCCGATGTAGACCGTGGTAGCTCTCCATGAGATAGTTGTTTGTGGCAACTCTGTGTGCAGCGTGTGCAGCAGCTCGCGCCTCAGTCGTTGTCGTGTCTCGAAGATGCTGATGGCTCGCAGCTCTGTAGTGCTTAGTAGGTAAATCGAGGCTCATAACCTCTTAACAGGAACTCTGCATTGGTCGTGTGGTGCGCGGCTCCTGAGTTACGTCAGGCAGCCCGCGGTGGAGGGCAGCACTATCAGCTGAACTTTGCCAGCTGGTTGCTGCGTGTAATACTCCCATCAAGCTCAGAAGATCATATTACAAAAGAAAGGCTCTCAGGCCTGCTGTATCAGTATCGGTCTTGTCCAACAGGACAGGATGGAAGAAGAGAAAGGGAGAGAAGTAGAGTGAGAGAGTGCGCGGTGCAGTCTCGCTTGTCTAAGCTCAATCAAACCAAAAACAAAACACGAATACGCTACATCAACCTTTAGACATAAAGCAAACCCGAGGACCCCGGGGACCCTTGAACATCAGTTTGATCATCTGAGGTTCTCCCGAGTTTTTTGTGTTCTGAATCTACCAAAACGACATTTGATCATGCCGCATATCTACTCAATCGGCATGTAACACACCGCTCTGCTGTACTGCCATAGCACCTCGTTGTGCTGCTGTAGTCTACTTGCTACAGACGGCTTATGTTACCGATCAGTGACTCGATATAGGCTACTGGCTACTGCTAGATAGCATAGTAGCTATCCGTAATAATCTCGATTGTTCTTTTTCTACGAGTTTATCTAGCGGAGTGGGAATGGATATATCGATATTTTACCGTTGATATTATTTTTGGATGTTCTGGTTCTGCTACAATAAATATTGCGGGGGGGCATAGTAAATAGGACCAAATATTGTTGGTAAACGTAGGTAAGTATATAGGTTTTTGTGTGTACCGTAGGTCCTATTTACTATGCCCCCCCCGTAATAGTTGGGGGTTTTTTCCGCTCTTATTCCTCCTCTTTTTTTTGTTTGTTTGTATGTCCTCCGGATTTTTTTCGTGTCACTGTGGTTCCGTTTTGGGGACAAACTACTTAGAATTTGAGTAATTTGTCCCCAAAATGGAACTGCAGTCCCGCAATGTGGTAACTACGGGCTGGATTACGGGCGATGAATGAATGCAACAACAACAAAACAAAACAAAACGGAACAACCAAAGGTACGGCATACACATACAATATACATCAGTTGTTTGATAACTGGGTCAAGGGTGCTTGACAAAAAGATAAAACGACCTACAACTCTCCTTCCCGGTGTTAAAATGAAAAACAAACCAGTGTGCGTTGATGGGATTACCTTTTATGGACGAAATTATGAAAAGCGACTTTTTTTTCAAGTTTGTGTTTCACTCGGTTTTGTGGTATAACCCCCCTGTCTGGGTCTCGAAAATGGGTATTAATAATGGAGTGTCGGGACTTTGTTTTTCGTGGAACTTTGCCAGGGCGATGAATATCTTCTGGTAATTATCAAGTAATAACTGGCAACCTGTACAGATTATTATTACCCGATACACAATAGTAACTACAATACGATATAGGAAATGTATCATATTATTACGGGGGACCATAGTAAATAGGACCAAATTTTGTTAGCAAAAAAAGATACATATATAGTTTTTTGTGTGTACTGTAGGTCCTATTAACTACGGATCCCCGTAATAATAGCTTTTGAGAACTTAAGCGCGAACCTGTCTCTTCTATAACGCCGCAAGCAGCGCCCCTGCGGTAAAGCCTGCGCATTGAGACCGCCTAAAGAATTTTCTTATAATTTTCTTCCATCCGGACGAACACGCCCTGCACGATCCACCCGTCGGTGCGATCTCACCAACTAACTGATGATCACAGCACCAGTGATATCGGATTACGTAATTACTTGCTTACGGCCATCATGTTTTTTTGCCGTCAGCACCGTGGTTGGCCGCCGCAATCGCGTGACGGCCCGAAATCCCTGATAGCACAAGCCATACGATTCTACAGGAAGTCTTGCAGTTTTTGGCTCCCGCTATGTGCAGGCCGCGTATCGTGCAGGACGCGTGTCGTTAATTTCAACCTTGCACGTGCACCCAGACCAACCCGACCCCAGGCCTGACCCTGACCCTACTAACCCCAACCCTAATCCGAACCCCAACCCTTTGGGGGGCTCGAGCTCGGCAGGGGCAGTCACGCGGCTCCACCGCGTGTGTTGGTGGCGTTTTTTTTTCCCAAAAAACGCCGGGCGGTCGAAATACCTATAAGACCCACATCCTGCACAAAGTCTTGTGCGGCCTGCCTGCACAAAGTTTTGTGCAGGCCGCTCCTGCAGATAGAATAGATCGAGTCGCATTTTTGCTCTCCCTGGACGCCATATTTCGACCCCGAGCTTGCGCTGCGGCCCTGCGAGCTGCTGCTAGAATGCTACAATGTCGCTCTCGCCGTGGATATAGCCAAAAGAAGTCGAAGCACGAAGGTGTCCCCGAGAACTTCGACTCTATCAACATCTATCTATCTCCCCTAACCAAGGAGGTCACTCACAACAATTGGTACGGTTGGTGTCATGCAGGCGGAGGCTTCCAGCACCGCCGGGGCGCTAACAGGCTACAGCACGAACCGAAATAATACAAATTCGGATAAATTAGAAAGAAAAAAAAAAAAATGGTTACACTTCGATCGTAAGCGGGGACGTTTTTTAACGTCCCCTGTTTTCGCCGAAAATTACGCGAAAGAAGTCCACATGTTGCCTTCTGCCGCAATGCGCGTACCATGTATTTCAGCCGAAATCCGATGTCACTGGTGCACACTACTGCTGTAGTCTTCGTAATTGGTGTTGGATATCGACAATATGAAACTTTCTAGATATATATCATCCGTGACGGGAGTGTTTTGGACTCCATCCACTGGCCTCCCCGTTTTTGTTTAATGCTGAGACTGAGCGAAAGCTTCGACGTACCAAAAAATCGACCTCGTATTCGCTAACCTTCTTGTTCATCGGTATTATAGTATCGAAGTCGATTTCGATATCGATATCCAACACTAGTTGGCGCACACACCGTTCCTTTCATGTCCATGATTTGCATGTGGAGGTGTGTCCATGATTTGCGCGCAAAACAAAAAACTCAAAAAAGTAAAACCAACCACCAAAAAACAGAAAATACAAATGCTAAATGTAAGGTCCAAGGTCGAACCCCGCACAGTCAAGTCGGGGTCATTCATCAATTCCATCCCATTTCCATCGGATCACGCACGCGCCACCACGTGCATCAATAACTTCTACTGCTAGTGCCACATCCCTGCCGCTGTCAATTGTAATTTATGACCGACATCTCTGGCGCGGATACATATGACAGTTACTTAAAATTATGTAACTGCCACTGAGTGCACAGGCAACACACCGCCCATCTGTCACAACAAAACCCTCCTAACCACTACTACTGTAGTACTGCCAGACCTAGCTCTAAGCCACCACCATACTCTCACAGCCACCACCAAAAACCACGAAAACAACTCAACAAACTGCACGCACCTCCTCCATGTTTCAGATCACCACCACCGACCAAAGTAATCAACCACGCCGCCATTTAATCTGGCCTAGCTACAGACAACGACAAAGCGAGATTTCTCACGCAACAGCAAACCCCCTCCCCCCCCACCCTCCCCCCCTGGACACGGCCATCTAAACCGATCGGGTTGAAGTCGAAAAGGAACAAAAAGCTACACACGAAAAAACGAAACGACACAAATGCCGTTTCAACCGTTTCGTTAGTTCACCCTCCGCCGTCCATATAGCGCGGCTGCCTGCCAAGTGTTTTTTACACCTCCCCTCGGCGACGCACATGCATGCGGGTCCATCCCACCTAATAACGCCTCCGGGCAAAGCGACAAGCAACAAAACTAAACGGTCCACAAGCGAGGGAAAATGCCTCTTCGCGGCGAAAACACACTCGCAACAAAATCATTCGTCGCGACGAAAACCCTCTGTCTAGTCGTCGTCGAGCTAAAGTCAGTCGTCGCCGACTATTCGCACAGACGGGGTCAAGCTTCAGAGTACCAGGTATCGGGTACCTGGTAATTGTCAGCAAACAGCGCGTCTCAGCGACACGACGTCTCCCCACCATAGCAATAGTACTGGGTACCTGGTAATTGTCAGCAAAAAGCGCGTCTCAGCGACTCGACTTCTCCCCACCATAGCAATACATTTCCCTGCCGCTCTTCCACAGCACTGCCAGGTATTTGCTGCAGTTGACCTATAAAACTATCTGCTCTGACAGGGGATACTCAAGACAGGATAGTAATGCCGGCATGATCAAGAGAGCAATGCCAGCGCGTGCCACCCCCGTGACGTGAACGCGCAACAACGAGCAGCGCACGCGCAAGGTCAAACGCAAGGTCAAGCGCAAGCGCAAGGTCAAGCGCTAACAGCACAAGCTCATGCGCAAGCTCAAGCGGCACCACACCCAACGAGGACGAGAGCAGGGGGGAAAGGACGCGCAGGGAGAGCACCCAACACAGGCAAAGCTGCGGCCGATCGTGCGGTCGCGAACAAGCCATGCCGAACTACTCTCAGCGCGGCTACACATTTACATCAAGTTGACTGAAACAAAGTAGGGTGGGGCGGGAGTGGGTGGAATTTCAAGACACCGCGTTCGCTTCCTGCAGTAGACTATTGATGCCGCAGAGGCTTGACAGACTGATGGCAAGACTACCGACAGACTTTCGACAGACCATCGATAGGCTATCGTAGGCTACTGACAGGCTACTAGTTGACTATTGATAGAAACTATTGATACGGCTACTGCTGAATCCCTACAAAATCGTTGCCGCCGAGCCTATCAAAATCGAAATCGAGGTCAACCGGCTGCGAAGAAGCCACCCCGTTGCAACAGAGCGTTTCCAACACGTCGCGGGGCACCTGGCACGGACACGGACAATATCCTGCAATCAAGAGCTAGCGGTTCTTAGCTGTCTGTGCGTGTACGCCGCTCGTTTTAGCTCTTCCCACCCGTTCGCGCGCAACGACTGACTCAAGGTGCTGAGATATCTCAGTCGTCACATGCGCTAAAAAAACAAGAAACAAGAGTTCACAAGAGACAGTCCGTTCGTTGGCTTCGCTGCCTCTGCTGCTGCCGCCGCTGTTATGCCGCCGCCGCTTCTGCTTCTGCTTCTGCTGCTGGTATTGCTGTGTTTCTGCTGCTATTGCTGCCACTACTGCGTTGCACCCGCTGCCGCTGCCGCTGGTGCAGGAAAAACGAAGAGCGCAGGCAACAAGGGGCGCCCTTCTGATCGCCCGTACCACCCAAGAAACGGCTGCCGTCAGCCACCCCGCTTGTCAGCGTACACACCACTTCTCGATAATTTGGTTGCCCTCGCGCCCAACCCCACTCCCAACCACAAAACGCGCAAGCCCTCGCTCCTCGCCCTGAACTATACCCCTCTCTCACCCTATACCCCCCTGCCACAGCCGTAACGCCTTCGTCAACACTGTCCACTGTAAACACCACCACCGCCGCCACCGCCACCGCCACTGCCTCCCCGAAGGGTGGCTTCAACGCTAAAAAGAAGCGAAGCGTTCAAAGCTTGCTGCCCCCCCCAAAGGGGGAGCCTTCTATCGGGTAAAGGCGGTCTTGCCGAATCAATCCCCCCCCCCCCCCCCCCCCCTCGCCGCTCGCCATCTTCCATCACCGCCTCTGCCGGAAACTCTTGATCCTGCGCACGAGGTCCATCTCCTCGAAGTCGGCTCCCCCCCCATCCTCCGTGTCGCTTCGCTTTAGCACGCCCGTAGAGTTAGCTGGCTTCCTGAAAAAGCAAGACGCCATCATGGGATCGATGTCGTCCTCCGAGTACCCGGACCTCCGCCACCCCCTCTTCCGCCCCCACTCGTTCCCGAACATCACCGTTGAAGGCACCGCCTCGCTCCCCCTTCCCCAGCCCCGCGTGTTCCACGACGTGGAAACCCCATTTCCTCGGTCTAGACGAGCGCCACCTCCGGGAGTCCACTCTTGCGCCAGCCCTAGCCGAGGGGCAGAGGCGTAAGCGACCACGCTGCGTCGATCGGCGCCGTCGGTAAGCCGACCGACTGGTAGAGGCCTGGCAATCGGCGCCGGCTGCGACTGCAACGAATTCACGGCAACGCCCTGGAAGCCGTCACTGGAGACGGTCCTGCCGGAGCTCTTATCGCTTCTGCCGCCGCCGCCGCCGCTGCTGCTGCTGCTACTACTGCTACTGATTCCGCCGCTATCAGTTCGCGAAATCGCATCCCCCCCCCCCCCCCGAGCTTCGCGCCCTGCTTCCTTCGCGACTGCCCGGTCGTGGCTGCCTTCCGCCGCTCCTCGAAGGAGGAGAACGGCAAGCGGAACCAGCGGACGGCACGGAGTGTACCCCGCCAGAGGCATCCATCTCGAACCCGCCGCGAGCGCGAGCTGCACCGAGTCTCCCCCCGAGGTGGAGGCGTACAGCTTGGCGACGCGGGCGAGGGCGGTCTCAATTGCCGCCGTCTCGACGTACCTGCTCCTCAAAAAAGGAGGCGAAGCAAAAAATTGAGGATATAATCAACACAAATGAGAAATCACGGTGTATGAACAAACCATTATCTAGCAGCACAAGTATGAGATCTGCTGTGGACTATATGCTTGCCGTTACGTTGCGTTGTGTCAAAGAGCTGTACCACACAGATAGATCCCACCGAGAAAAATCGTGTGTGCAAGAGACGCGTCGTACATCTGTATCCCACCTGGCGAAAACGACGATGGTCTAGATTTTTCAGATTATAATATAAGATTATATATTTATATATCACGAGACGTGTATACCTGCCCTGAGGTATATAGAAGTGGCGATCCGATTGAAGGTTGCTTACCACTAACTCGATAAAATGGTTGACAGCACACTGCATACAAGACGAACAGAACCAACCTTAAACCTAACCTTGAGCCAATCACAGCAACCCTAATCCTGACCCTAAGCCAATCAGAGCAACCCTAATCCTGACCCTAATCCAGTCAGAGCAACCCGAATCCTGACCCTGAGCCAATCAGATCTGATGTCGAATAAATGGTAAGCTCTACTGATCCGATACGTGGTACGATAGTGGCGACAGGGGTCCGGTGTGCAGTAGCTAAAAACAATGTAACAAGCGCACATCGCGCGAGCAACAAACGTTTGAAGCCCGGTGCCAGACTAACCACGAGGAAGCTGACCCGCCGCACGAGAGAACGGGACGGCGGGCGACGGCGGCCGGGGAAGACCTTCTTATCTTGGATGGGCATTTGCTCTTATTTGATTACCCGTCGTCCAAAGGTATCCAAGATAGTCTGCATGGATGTTACCTCTTCTTTGATTAAGCGTCGCCCGGGGTATCGAAGAGGTTGAAGCTCGCGTCGCGCCAAAGAGCCAAAGCAATAAAAGCCCGTCAGTGAGACAAGAGCGGAAGAAGAAAAAAGGAAACAAATAACGGCATCCAAGAGGCTCCCGACTCCCAAGGCGACCCTGAGCGTAAAACGGAACCCTGGTTGGTGATTGGCTGACATGATGCGATAAGCTGAACGGATCCCACCTGCCCGTGGAAGCGAAGCGGTACACGTTCCGCCGACTCAGCTCTTGCAGGCTCAGGAACGGCAGCTCGTGTCCCCATCGTACGAAGCGCACCGGCCGGCCAGTCAGCTCGGCTTGCTCGAGTGCCCCTCGAAAGTCCCTCGCCTGCTCGGCCCAAGAGACGAACAGAAAGGTGCGGGGGCACGAGAGCGCGCCGCGGCGGAAAGCCGAGAACGGCTGAGCTTATTGCGGGCGCCGGACCCCCGCACCGTTGTTTCTGGTTCCGTGCGATATAAAGCATCAAGTCGTACAGCGGGATGCTCACGTTGCACCCAAACAGATGAAAACACCAAAGTTATCAACAATTGTTTCGGTCGCTATCTCGGCGGGGTCCTAAAGCATGCCTTAAGGGCCGAGTACACACGAAACGGAAACGGCGGCTTTGGAAAAATCTAAACGAGACCCGTTCCCATATTTAGACGCATCGCTCGTCATATTACACCTTCTCCAATGTCGCGGAAACCATAGTTGAAATTAACTAGTCCTACTCGTAGGGGTGGGGGGGGGGGTATACTCGTTATCATGCATGGCCGTAGTCGTTGACCATAGACATCCCTACAATGCCGGGACGGAGCATGCCGGGTGTTCATCGACCAGACCAGGTAGGGTAGGGGGGGGGGGGGGGGGGTGTACTCGATAGGAGAGATTACTCGATCTCATGCATGGCCGTAGTCGTATGACCATAGACCCTCGCATCCCTACAATGCCGGGACGGAGCATGTCGGGTTTTCACCGACCAGGCAGACATTGCTTGCACCAAGCGCGAAGCGCCGCGAGGTGTTGGGCGAGTCGCATGAAGGGTGAGCTGCATCCTACTGAGAACCGCTTGTGAGGCGGACTTACATGTGGATGGCAGCTTCAATGAGTGAGTTTAATTTCCGGTGTAGCCACTTCCAGAGACAGCAATGGGAGTACTATGTAACTGCCTCTTGGGTGCCTTACCTTGAACACTACGTGATACAATCAATTCCCTTGTGCAGAGTAAAGGTTCTTTACCTCGCACAATTGACCTAGCTCGACGACCAGCTGTGGGCGACCGCCAAAAAAGAAAAAAAAAAAAAAAAAAAAACGGTACCCTGGATGTCTAGCTCACGTAGTGAGCGGCATGTTTTACAGTGTCGTTGCCAACCGGCGCCAACCCAATCCCGTAGTCGTTGACCATAGACACCCCTACAATGCCGGGACAGAGCATGCCGGGTGTTCATCGACCAGGTAGGGTAGGGGGGGGGGGGTGTTATCATTATCATGCATGGCCGTAGTCGTATGACCATAGACCCTCGCATCCCTACAATGCCGGGACGGAGCATGTCGGGTTTTCACCGACCAGGCAGACATTGCTTACACCAAGGGCGAAGCGCCGTGAGGTGTTGGGCGAGTCGCATGAAGGGTGAGCTACATCCTACTAAGAACCGCTCTTCAGGCGGATTTTCTTGCATATGGATGACAGCATCAATGAACAGGGTAGGGGGGGGGGGGGGGGGGGGGGGGGGTTGTCATGCGTGTCATACAGTACTTGAACGGCGCGCTCACGTAAGACCTCGCTCGTCAGTTTGTTTGTTGCTATGATTATCTCTGGGATTTCCTAAAGGTGAGGGTGGCTTGCCCTCTGCGCAGCGAACAGCAACGTACAAATATATTGAGAAGAAGAAAAAAGAAATAACGTCAGCTGTGAGATCGAGGACTTCGTCGAAACTAATCTTTCTTTGCAAGCTGTACGCGATACTTCGATACCGCTCTGAACGGGAAAATAACATCCGTTTGGTATTCATATCAGAGTCCAACTACAACACAGTATCAATAGTGTTGGTCAGGGTGGCATTGTACCTGTTCTTTCTGCTGGTCATTATGCCCTTCGATATTTGGGCTGAATAGAATTCGAAGTTTGAAACGGCTTGTGGGCCTTTCGTTGTTTTCAGCTGGACAAAAAAAACGCCATCGCCTATTTTTTCTTTGCGTCAACCCACGTCGGAATGTCTCTGGGGGGAAACTTTGTACGAGGTCCCAGGCATACATATATATGTATTTCGAAGTACCATTGTAGCGTAACTACACGATTGGGTCTCTGGTTCTCATACCGTTCAACGTCTGCGTGCGTGCGTTGAAGCCGATGGTCTTCGTCTGAATGCGCTCTGCATCAAACAGGCATAATGTCCAATAACACGATACGATGGCCCAAAAAGCACAGAAAATGCGGGGGAAGCGTGATTTATGTCTGATCATGAACATGCAGTAGTGCTGCTTTAGAATTTCAAGAACATAGCGTACCTAACGCACAGTCAGCTAGCTTACGGGGGACCTCTATGATACCATCGTAGCTAAAACAGAGGCAGGAGATCATATCACCAGGATATCCGGGCGGGGGGGGGCAGAGAGAAAGCATTTCCACAGCAACACTGACACTATACTCACATGATCAGACTGGTACAAGCTCACCTGGGTGTTTGTATTCCCCCAGGCGACCATCCCCCTCTCCTCTCTCGCCGCGACCTCCAGGCTCCTCTTGGCGGACGAGACAGCCAAGGGAAAAAGGTTCTCCCTCACGAAAACGTCCACGGTCGGAGTGGAAACCCTCGCCTCGTCCGACACCGCGCTCTCCACCGCTTCACCGAGGGCAACCAGCGCCGACGACGAGGCCTGTCGGTTCGAGGCATGCGCGTCAGATATGGACGCGGGACCGACCGAAAACACAACGGGGAAGGTATTATTGCTTCCTGCGGTGCGATAGTCCCACAGCTGCTCCAAGGTTTCGCGCCGCACCCACACTTGGCAACTTTTGAAGGGTGTGTTTAATATGGCACTTCCAAGTGTATACTGCTGTAGGGTACCCGGATATGTACCAAACTTGGTTATCACGGCCGTACTCTCTGGCAGCGGCATGCGGGTACCCCAAGAGTATAAACCCTCCGGAACGCACCTTGCCAATTTTAAAAACGTACTGGTAAATGTTTCACACCTCGGACACGGATCATCTACAGATCATATATTCCCACTTGATGATCTAGATCGTTCAGGACAGATATAGATGTATGATCTGTATGACCTAGCTCATGTTGCCGCGTGGGAGCCGTATAACCTGCACGATATATAGCACATGATTCCCGGGTTGAATCTGTACTACACAGATCCGGCACAGCACCTCATAACGGCAGGTGAGGGTCTAGATCATCTATCTGATCTATGTGTAGATGGTATAGCTCATATATCCGACGCGTGAAAGGTTTTCACTACAACGTGGTCACTGTCGATAGTAGTCTTTCATTCACTGACTGCTGCGAGAGAGAAGGGTAGAGAGCCAAGTCGCTTGAGCAACTGCTTGCTCGCACCGACGCTATCACTGCAGAGCAACGTCTGAACTGCTTCAAAACACTCCCATCATGAGCCACAGAACAGCCACCCCTTCACCCTTAAACCGTACCATTGACAATTTACCATACCAGAAAACCCTCGCACCATACCATTGAACACGCACCAAGACAAAAAAACTCATACCGTGCCATTGAATCCCCACAATACATACCATACCATACCACTCAACACTTTCAGTACACCCTTGCGTTATCGTAAACGCTTCATTATACCATAAAACCCACGCCATACACACACCACCTCGGATGAAACGAGTTGCTCGCTGAATGCTGGATACTGTACGCAACGAGAGCCCACCCCCCTCCCCGCCTTCAGCCAACCCCTCACCTGCCCCCCGTACCCCTCGAGACCGACAGCGAACTCTTCCGCCGAGATCCTCCCGAGCAGCCGAAGCGCCACCAAGCGAGTCTCCAAGCAGCCCGGCTCGCCCAGGCGGTCGCTCAGGCGCCGCCCCGCCACCTTCTCGTCCTCCTCGCTGTCTTTGGCGCAGCCATCCACGAGGACGTCAATCGGAGCCTGGTAGTACACCTGTTGCACAGTCGAACGAGATAAGAGGGTTGGTTGGATGTTGCGATCTCGTGAAAATAAGCACATGTAGAATATTCGAGCTTCGGGGGGGCGGGGCGGGTGGCGGGGATCGATGGCCTCGGTGCGTGCCGAGCGAGAATTTGCACGTCCTTTTCTTCTGTCAAAACCATCCTACTCTGATTATACTTATTATAAGTCCAAGTACTGTTACAGTACAGCAGCAGCTGTCTATCCAACAACCGTGGGTGCAGCGCTAACAACAACAATTAAAGTTACCAGTATAATAATAGTCGTACTATATACTGTAAACTACTGTGGTATCGATAGTAATACTGCAGGAACATTTTGTTCTCGATTCAAGTCGTACAAAGGTTGGGATTAATGAGGCATCTCTGCTGCGATCAGCCGGAGGTTCTCACCCAGGAGTACTACCCCCGCGCTTATTCGGTGGCATTTAACGCGGCACCTCATCGCAGAGAGTAATTGCTCCGATAAAATGGACACTACCTAGGTACACACCCATGATACCTGTAGAAATTATACAACACTATTAATAGTGCTCTATCTCTAATTACACACAGTAAGAGATATTGAATATTGACGCTTTGACAGCCGCCAGAATGGTCCTCCTCCAATGCCAACCACGAGATATGCATATTAGGAGTTTGTCCACCAAAAACTTGAAAGCCTGTGGGTAGATATCTTTCTGGTTGTGACGGGCTCGGAGTTCGCGCGACCGCTTTGTCTGACAAGGCAAAGCTGTGCCAGCGAGTGCTCCTGCTGTGGTCTGTCGCACTTGTACAGCAGGATTAGTCTGATGACCTGGGCAGTTGCTTACGGTACACCAAGGATGCTGCTTGCTGTGTCGCAACGGCAAACGGCGTGCAGCAGCATGACCTATACCTGGGATACTGCCGAAGGGCTACGAACCGTATCTCAACGTCCCGTCTCAAATAGCAGCAGCCGGAAACGCCAAGAAAATCAAACCGGCGCGCCAACACGGGCGCGACAGGCTTGCATGCAGTGTATGAAAACATCGATGCCTTCCTTATACAGGCCGGTGCACTCCTCGCGTAAGTACATATTGGTGTGACCACGGACTCCTTGATTTGAGAGTTAATGTGAGATCATCGTCATCAACAACAACAATAACAACAACATACAGTGGGCATACAAGACAAGTAGTATCACACGCGTTCATGGTTAATGTTAATAGACTAATCCTGTAGACGAATTGCGCGCTTCTGCGGCATCTCCGAGGGAGGATATTCACTGTATTTACAGCTTTCGTAAGACCCAAACGCCCCCCCCCCCCCCCCCCCTTCCTGTCCTCTGCCCTCTCTCACCGAAGGATGGTCGTCGATAGCCACGTCCCGTACGGACACAGCAGACCTCTCGACACAGTCATCGCCACGATTCCTGCTGTCTCCTCGTCCTCCTCCTTTCCCCTCCCGAGCCGGCCTTCCTGACGACAGCGCCTTCAGAAGGGTAGTCTTCCCCGCGCACTGCGGCCCGATCGTCACCAGCAGCGGCGCCCGCGCCGAGGCCAAACTTCCTCCCAGCTGCTGCTGCTCCGCCATGGGGGGGGGGGCATCACGCTCACCGCTACCCGCACTACTAATGCCGTTCCCTGCGCTCGCCCAGAGGGCCGTTGCATCTCGCGATGTCCGTGACGTTCGCTGCGACGCCCGCTGTGACGCCCGCTGGGATGCCCGGTGCGATGTCTTCGTGGAAGAAAACGAGTGGGTCACGCTCGCGCGGGGTAATTCCGTCAAAGAATAACGGCGGCGCAGGTGCGGGTGGACGTTATTACCAAAGGTGACAACAGAAGGTGACGGTGAATCAAACAAGCCGTCATCGTCGCCGCTACAGCAGCAGCTGGCCTGGAGCTGGGAGCCGCTTCTTCCTGGCTTGGATCGCGGGCTGCCGCATGCCTCGAGGTGGCATCGGTTGCCCGTGGAGGCGGAGCACTGCTGTGGCCGCTGCAGAGGCGTCTGCGGCTGCTGGGCTGTGGCGGGACGAGGCGAAGCTGCTGCCGAGGTTGATGAGGCTGAGGAAATGCGGTGTGAAAAAAGCGATCCATCTCGTAATTCCTGGTGACCTCGAGCCAACGGCCGGCCGCCGGGCGAGACGAAGGCAGCCCACCGTCTTGCTTGCCGGACGCGGTCTTCCGCAGGGTGGCCAGGAGCCTCGTGGGAAGTGGTGAAGACTTGCGCATGCCTGGCCAGAGCTCGGTGGCAGCTCGAGCAAGCGCCATTGGAAGAGCGGGGCGAGGCAACCCCTGCACCTGCAGCCGCACCCTCCACGCGGCGTTGCCATGGGCGCCAGGGCGATCGAGGGCGAAGATCTGCGGAGGCCGTCGAGATCTCGCCGCTCAAGGTCGCATACGCGATTGCTCGTTCTCCCTTGAGCCTCTCGGCTATAATGCTCGCCATTGCGTGCCCAGTGGGCGAGGATTCTGAGTCGCAGAAGGGCAAACTCAGGGCTAGGGCTGCCATGATGACGGAGATCATGCAGATGTGGGGAAGTATCGGTTGGGGATGCTCGGTCCGTCGTCGCCCTATTCTTCTGGCTCGTGAACGCATCGGTGGTAGGGTATGCTCACGGTGGGATGGCCCGCCTGGCATTACGAACTCGTCAACGCCTATTTTGCCCTGCGCTGGCTCTCGTTGCGTTGGTGATCCTTTCTGTCTCAAGTCTGCGCTGCTGTGCTGGTTGTCTGTAGGTCTGCGCTGGTGGGTGGATGTCCCAGGATCAAACTCTCACATATTCCCTTATAAAACACGCCATCAAAGAAGGTTGAACACCTTTGTGTTGTTGACGCATCGCTTGCGTGCAATGGGATTGTCATTCCCATTGCTTGCCAGCGACAAACAGGCTTGCGAGAGCTTTCCCGTCGTTTCCATGCCGATAGAAAGATGGGCTATCATCTCCCGCGACGGTGAGGCCGGTTGGTGTGGGCGTCGCAAGCACCAAGTCGTCTCTCACGGAGCGTCGCTCTTCCTCCTGGGAGGATACACCTCTGGCGGAGTGATCGGGACCGGGCATGGAGCAGGCGCTAACCTCAACGACGTCTGGAAGTCGACCGAGGGAGCGGTGCGTCTTCCGGTGTTACATAGCACGTGTGTGTTGCATGTTTGTTGGTCCTGACGCTGCATAGCCTGCTCTCTACCAGGTAATATTTAATAATCGTCAACAAACAGTATATGCTACTTCAAACCCAACCTCTTCTTGGTGTGAAAATGTTCAAAATAATCATTAAAAAGGTTGTCATCACTCATCAGACGATGTTCTGGATTCCGCTGCTCACATGTGTGCCTTCTCCAGTCCTCAGTCCGGTCTTGTGTTGGGGAATGCTGCGTGTCCTGCGTCCAGTTTGCCATACACGTTGCGCCGTATACGTATAGCTCCTGTGTCCCGTCGTCCCGCCCCAAACAAAGCAATGCTGCCATGCGCACGCCATGCGCCCCCAGAAATTCGGGCCGTGGCTGGTGGCGCCGCCGTTGCGTGTATCAGGTACGAAACGTTATATTACGGGGGACCATAGTAAATAGGACCTACCGTACACGGAAAAACCGATACATCTACCTACTTTGTTGCTAAAAACATTCGGTCCTGTTTACTATGGTCCCCCGTAGTAACTACTTCCGACGCACCAGGAGCCAGGAGCACGAATGCGCATGCCCACGTACTGCTGCTGTTGCCATATGTATAGATGACAAACGCGCTCGGCAATGCCGCCGCGATGTGCAATGCCCACCAGTATCATACCTGTACTAACCTGTACCAGGTACATTGATACTGCTGATGTCTCTTGTGCGAGCAGGCAAAGTTGCACACTCTTTCTCTTCAGCACAAGTCTACGTACAACTCACATTCCTCTGCTGTGGAATACTGAGTGATAGCCTGAGTACTCTTGTGCGTACCGACGAGTCTGATCCTCCATCTCCTCTCTCGAGAACGACGAGAGCGAGGCCGTTCACTGCAGCCACGCGGTCGCGTACTACTCTGTACAACAGCAGCAACACATTTATAGAACCACTTACTTAGATCTCACTCTCTGAGCGTGCTCGGTTGGTACATATCTGGCCTCTCAGAGTTCCCACTTGGGAACCGCCTCCGTTTATTACTTGCCGGACCTTCCCAACGGGTCTTTGTTTTCTCCATTTCTCTTGGCACTTTCGGTTCTTTTTTTTCCTTTTTTATTCTTTCGATTCGTGTGCGTGCGTGTACTCGGAGCACTTTACCGCGGGCGAGCCTGGCGCCGTCGCGGTTGTCAGGGGGTACTGGTGGGTAGAAGGGGGGTTGAATGGAGCGGTGTCGCCGTTTCCGTGCCTAGGCGTCGCGTGTGCCTCGAGACACGAGGGCATCATGAATGGGCTCTGTCTGGCCTCCGTTTGTGGTTTTTGATAGAGTGTATACGAGAATATAAGGGTCGTTCGTCGGGAAGCATGAATGGACTCTGTCTGGCCTCCGCTTGTGATTTTTTATAGAGTGTATACGAGATTGTAAGGGTCGTTCGGGATTTCACGACCGGTCTTGAAGCTCAAAGAGAGAGGTACCCAGTCTGAGCACCAACATTGTCGAGCTGGCGAACGACGGTCACGGTGAGCGCCGGGCTTTGCGCGAGGCGGCCGACGGGGCTCACTGTGACAGAGAGTGAGGAAAGCTTTACCCGGACCGAATCGGTGTCGAGGTAGTCGCGAGAGGGGCGGACTGCGTACTAGGCTGAAAGAATCTCTGCTGTTGGATTTTTTTCTTTTTTGACCAGTGCATGGTGTTCCAATCAGGCAGAAAATTATTACATGAGAGGGGACGGGGGGGATTTTGTTTTCTTCCCAAAATTTCGGTTTCATTTTCATTGTTTTTGCGGTGCTGCTGTTGGGCCGTGCTGTGCTTTCTCTTTCGTACATACAGCAGTTACTCACAATAAGGAAAAAAAAAACACCCTACGTACTGGGGTATGTACGTACGTACGGCATGTGAGCGAACCGCCCGCGACGCGAAGTGTATGTGCCTTCCGACCTGTTTTCTCCTGAAGCATGGCGGCGGGACTCTTGGCATTATCAAGTTGCCAGTTTGCAACTCTGTACGATCATAACAAAAAAACTATATTCAGTCATGGACCTGTCCGCTTCGCATAATTTGATGTACTTTTCCTTCGTGAGCGAGCGTAGCGGGCGGCGTAGGCCGCCCGCAGAGCGAAGCGCCTCGTACATACTTGCACAAATAGCAGGATGCAACCCGCTCCTATGCAGCGCCGTTCTCATCTAATACCGGCGTCCCCGGCGGCTTGGTAGGTGGTCCGCGTGCCTATCAAAATCAATTTCGTGGGTTCGAGTCTCACCGAGTGCATACTCGTAGGGACTTTTTCTTGCGTAAAAAAATGATTGGCAGAAACCGCGAGAGCGTGAGTTAGCTTCATTCGATGAGAATCGACGAGCAGTGGGAATGCTAAACCCTATGCGCGACAAAAAAAAAAGCCCGTACCGGGGGAAAGGGACGACACCTGTGACCACGGCTTGTCCAGAAGAAGATCGCTGAGAGTAAAAACCTCCTATACGAGTTAGGCTGGAAAGTAAAAGTGATGATTTAAAGAAAAAAAAAAAACGAGTATGAATAGCGCCTGCGTCGTGCCAAGAAGCCCCCCAGCCCAGTAGCTGTTCCAGGTCTTCCTGACGTGTCATGTGAATATGGACTTCCGTACGTAGTCTTCCGCGCGCCCTTGCCAACCGACCCCCCTTGAGCTGCTACCAGAACTGCTGTACCAGGTACCTGTCACTGCTACTGCTGCTGCTATGACGCAAGAAATGCCTCAGGTCTCCAATTCGTGAAGACTACGAGATACCTTGTGGGCAACTTTTGGATGTCACGGGACAGCTCTCGCAGACTTCAATTGCGCGCCGCGCAATGCATATAAAACCCACCTGTTCTGGAAGGTTTGGAGATTACAATGGGGATGTTTAGTCATTCCCATTGCTAGAGACTGTGCCAACTTTTATGATAATCCTCGGCAGACATCGATCGACAAAACCAACGACACCGTCATGAAATCTGAACGGAATGCGCTGGTCAAGGTCTCCGAACCACCCTAGTGTCACCGTGCTCACACCTCGGTCGGTGATATGTGGCGTGGGCTGACCAGGCGTCTGATAAAAAAAACATTTTGGCGCTTGTCTGTAGAAGATAGACGACAAAAAATCAGGACCCCCCGCTCCGATGGCAAGAAATAGACCACTTTTCAGGTTTGACATCGATTGACAAACCCAACGACTACGTCACGAACTCTGAATGAAGCGCGCTGGTTATAGAGGCTCCGACGCACGCTAGTATCACAGTGCTCACACCTCGGTCGGTGATATGTGGCGTGGGTGGGCCAGGCGTCCACTAAGAACGTATTTGACAGCTAGTGTGTAGATAACAGACGACAAAAACTCTCTCGATTCCTCTGCATTGGCACAAAACAGAATTTTGTGAATGTTTTGACGAAGAGCGTAGGACGCCGCGGCCAACCTCTCGCCCCCTAGACCACGGATTCCAATGATACCTCCGAGGCCATCATTTACACTCATTGGCCTTGCCCGGTACGGAGCTCGTTGACCGTGGTGGGGTTATATGTCGAGCTAGAAGGTCAATCGTCGCGTGACTGCGGGTGTGCGAGCTGCGAGCTGTGTCTTTCTCCTTCTTGTTTGTGTGCGGTGTGATTTAGCGTGGTTCGCGTGGTTCCAGTTAATGCGGCGATTTTACTGGAAGATGGCTCCCGTCGTTCGCGTTTTTTTCCGCCATTTGATTGGAAGATAGCTGGCGTCAACTGCCCCGTAGTATTATTTTAGACTTGCCACGGGGTATGTACGCAGCGGGCTACGCCGGTGCTACTGGGAACATCGACGACTGCTGGCACGAATTATTTGCAGCGCGCGTAGGGTCAAGCCCTACCTCCCCCCCCCCCCCCCCCCCCCTCATCCTCACACATGGCAACAGTAGTAGGAAAGGGTAAAGTACACGTAGGCACGGTGGGTGCGATCCTAGCAGTCTCGTACGTTGACACTACGATCGAGAGATGTATCGGGATGAATGTGATGGTACCGAAGCTAGGATATGCAGGAGAAGTATGGGAAGGGAGCGCGAAGTTCGTCATACGGTTGGAAATAGTACGATGAGAGCAGCTAAAAAAATACCAAGATGCTTAAGTACGACTAGTATTAGAGCATTAATAGCAGAACTGGGAATGTGCCCACTCGAGACGAATAGAGACATGGGAAAGTTTTAATAATAATATGAAGTAAGGAACATGCCCAAAAAGAGGTTGTCAGCCATAGTTGATGGAGCTGTAAGGGAGAAAGTAACGAAAGGACGAGCTGGAATAGGGTGGGATAGCGTCCTGGGGAAGTTATGGAAGGATATAGTAGGAAACCAAGCAAAGATGATGATCCGCAGAGAAGTTTGGGAGGTACAACGCAGAAGTAGAGGGAAGGATAGAAAAAAGGGAAAGGCTAGCGCTAAGAGACAAGGTGAAATCGGAGAAACTTTTGAAGGGGTAGGAATGAAAAGGTATTTGCACGGCCCAATGGACTTCGCGAAAACGCTTACACAGCGATTTCGTGTAGTGACCTGGACCTGCCAGAAAGAAGAAAGAGGTATATCACCGGTCGGAAGGAGTAGGACGTAGATGAACAGATGTGCCCATGTGGCAAAGCAATAGAGAGTAGAGCTCACATAGTAGGAGAATGTGAAATATACAAGGAGGAACGGCATGTTGCTTGAAGAGATGAGGGAAACAGGGGAGTGTGACATGGAGGAGTTTATTACACTAGGTAGCAGCGAGGAAACGATCGCTATCTTGGGAGATAGATGGTGGCCACAGGCGGCGAAACAGGAAGGGGACAACATTAGCAAAAAGTTTCGATGTAATATATGGAAACAGCGTACTGAGCGCCCAAATATTGGAGGTGTCTCTATTTGGCGTAGGAACGGTGCTCCGTCTCGAAAGGGATGCGTGGTCAATGCTCTAATGACTAAGGCAAGCAACAAATGAGTACCCCCCCCCCCCCCCCCCCCCCCCCCCATCTTCCCGGCGACCTAAGCTGCACCTGGGCGCGCAGATATCTCCCGCGCGCTAGGTTGGTAATGATGTGTCGGGCTTTTCTCACAACTATTTCATCTTTCGTTTCTCGTTTTTTTGTTTTTTTGTTGTTTTTGAGGTAGCCTCTCGTGAATCATTTTCCTACGTATCCGTTCCAAATGGTAAATGACGAATGACAGGCAGAAAAAATGGCGAGTGACATGTGACACATGTCGAACGACAAAGAACTAAAGACTACAGAGGAACAGATTACACAAATGACACAATGGCAAATTTTTATCGTGTTATTATAAGAAAAAAATGAAGACATGGCAGAATGTTCAATGATAAACGCCTATTAATGGTCTAAATCGACTAAAAGAAACAAACCAAAACGAACACTAACAAGCGCACATGAAGAATAACAAGTGGCCCACAACACATGAATAGTGAACCATGACCCATGACAGAAATCCGTCGGCATCCAACCACGCCTTGCGCCTGACGAGCGTACGCACGCATCGCGCCCCTCCTTGTTGTCCTACTGTCCTATTATCCGATTTTTCTATAATATTACCGTAGCCTGTTGTCCTGTTGTCTTTTTGTCCTGTTAGAGTATACTATTGCCCTATTGTCCTGTTGCAGTATCCTACTGCCCTGTAGCCCCGTCACAGTATACTATTGCCCTGCTGTCCTGTTACAGTACCAGGTATCATGCTGCCCTGTTGTCCCGTCACAGTATCCTACTGCCCTACTGTCCTGTTGAAGTCAGTATCATATTCCCCTGTTGCCCCTGTTGTCCCTATCACAGCAGTATCACATTGTCCTGTTGTCCCGTCACAGCAGTATCCTATTGCCCTACTGTCCTGTTGCAGTAGTAACGTATTGCCCTGTAGTCCCGTCACAATAGCCGGCGTCCCCGGTGGCTTGGTAGGTGGTCCGCGTGCCTATCAAGATCAATTTCGTGGGTTCAAGTCTCACCGAGTGCATGCTCGTAGGGACTTTTTCTTGCATAAAAAATTGATCAGCGGAAAGCGCGAGAGCGTGAGTTAGCTACATTCGATGAAAATCGACGAGCAGTGGGAATGCTGAACCCTATGCGCGACAAAAATATAAAGGCACGTACCGGGGGGGAGAAGGGACGGCACCTGTGACCACGGCTTGTCCAGAAGATCGCTGAGGGTAAAACCTCCTACGAGTTAGGCTGGAAAGTAAAAATGATGATAACAAAAAAAAAAAATGCCCTGCTGTCCTGTTACAGTACCAGGTATCATGCTGCCCTGTTGTCCCGTCACAGTATCCTACTGCCCTGTTGTCCTGTTACAGTCAGTATCATATTGCCCTGTTGCCCCTATCACAGCAGTATCACATTGTCCTGCTGTCCCGTCACAGTATCCTAGTGCCCTATTGTCCAACGTACTGTCCTACGTACTGTCCTATTTTCCTCGTTAGGTGTGGGTACGGCTGCTCGATCGCGCCCCTTGGAGCGGCAGGGACGGCCATGCAGCCCTCACCCACAACGGCGCGATATACCTCATGGGGGGCACACAGGACCCGCGCAGCAACTTCAGTGACGTATGGAGATCCGCCAACGGGCGGGATTGGGTGCAGGTCAGTCTACCTATGCATGGACCCAGAAGGGTGGGAAGGGGAGGGTGGGAAGGGGGGGAGGGGGTGTACTCATTATCGGGGGGGGGGGGGGGGGGGGGGGGGGGGGATGTACTGTGTACTCATTCTCACGGGAGTGGGGGGGGGGGGGGGGTTGTACTCGATAGGAGAGATGCACTCGATCTCATGCATGGCCCGTAGTCGTATGACCATAGACCCTCGCGTCGGGGGGGGGGGGGGGTGTACTGTGTACTTATTGTCAAGGGAGTGGGGGGGGGGGGGGGGGGGGGGAATACTCATATCATGCATGGGCGTAGTCGTATGACCATAGATCTACAATTCCGGGACGGAGCGCGTTGAGTTTTCACCGACCAGGCAGACGTTGATTGCGCCAAGCGCGAAGGGATATGTGAGGTGTTTTAGGCGAGTCGCATGAAGGTTGGGCATATGGGGGGAGGGGGGGGGGGTGTCAGCCTACGTACTAGGTGTGGTTTGGTGGGGGGGGGGGAGGGGGAGGGCGCAGAGGGATACGTCTCAGCCTGCTTGTTTATCGTATTTAAATAGTACCAGGTACTGCACGAGGGCGGGGTGTTGTGCGGATAGGGGGATAGCGGCAAGAGCAGGTAGTCCTACTTCCCATTAATAGTGTTGTTGGATTTGAAGGGGGGCGTGAGGCAGTTCGGAGGGAGGGGCCGGGGGACTGTAGAGGTTAGTGGGGACTGGAGGGAGAGGGAGGGGGAGTTCTGGCGCCCTCTGTCTCTCCGCTGCCGATTCTACCTGTCGGCGCCGACGACTGTTCGATGCGCGGTACGGCGTGCCGCCACAGAACCGATTTTTGTTTTCTTCCTTCGCTAAGGCCAATCTCCAACTTCTGGGAGGGCGCCAGTCCCCCTTACCCTCCGTTGATGACCTACTGCTGTAACACCGCTGTTAGCCCCCTCGAGAATAGAACGCCTGACAATATGCGAACCCCTCCTGCCCGCCATTCGTCTCTTTCTACAGGCTTTTTCCAACGAATTCCCCCCCCCCCAATATGGGAAAAAATCCCTGAGCGCCCAACTGTTGGTGGTGTCTCTCTTAGGAGTAGGAACAGTACTCCGTCTGGAAGGGAGTGCGTGGTCAATGGTCAGCTGACCTAGGCGAGCAACAAATAAGTACCCCCCCCCCCCCCCTCCTTCGCGGCCTCCGCCCCGGCCGTCCCCCGCCCCCGTCCCCGCGCGTGCTATTTTGTGTGTGTGTGTGGCGCTGTTTAGGTCTGCCGACAGGCGCCGTGGCAAGGTCGTTGGCAACACGCCGCCCTAAGTTATCAAGGGCACATCTACATCATCGGAGGGTGGTGGGAGCCCGGGTGTCTCAGCGATGTTTGGCGGTCTCCCGACGGCGTGCGGTGGACGTGAGCGCTACGTGAATGGCATAAATACTGGTAGCTTTTTCTTTTGTTCCTTTATGCTCGTTTAGGTTGTTTTTTTTTTGTCTTTTTTTGGTGTTTGGTTTTTTCTTTTCGCCGCCGCTTTTATTGTGTGAGTGTGCGTTTTTTTTTTTTGTGTTTTGTGCTTTTTAGTTTCGTGTGTTGCGATTTTTTTTGTTTGTTTTTTTGTTTGTTTGTTTTTTTTTGTGTGTGTGTTTTGTTTCGTTATGTATGTGCGTTTTCTTCTCGCTTTGTGGGCTCGAAGTTTGTTTTGTTTTGTTGTGCGGTGACGCTTACCGTGCTTACCGCGCCCTTTCTTGCTCGCTAAGATGGGGGCGGTAGTGGTGGGACCGGCGGTGCTTTGTTGCTTTGGCGGCTTGTAGGCCCAGGGTGACGATGTTTTCGAAGGAAGAGGATTTCCTGTCCTGTCCTGTCCTGTCCGCAACGTGTTGTTAATCTGCGGGAGCCGATGATGGTTGGGGCGGGCGGGCGGGCGAGCGGGCGAGTCCCAGTCTGTAGTGAGGGCTCTCTTGCTTCCTTTTCGCCTCGTTGCTTTCCTAGCTTCCGCGACTGCTGCTGCTGCTGCTGCTGCTGCTGCTGTGCATCATGGGCTAGGTCAGGGACGAGGTAAGGCCTACCTTGTGACCTGGGGCCAGAGTTCAATATTGAAGCAAATGACCGAATATTTTTGGTTGTACTACAGTAGCAGCTGATGTATTATGATATAGTAGTGTAGCAGGTATAATACCTTAATATTCGAGGATTAAAAACATGGAGGTTACGAAGTACGTAAGTACTGCGTCCGGGCGAAGGGCCTCCTGAGCGCGCGTCCCCCTACAACGACCCACTTTTTTCCCCCGACCGTGACTTTCCCCTCTCCGGAGGCTGCCCCTCCGCAGCCGCTCGCTCAATCGTCCGAACCCCAACTCCCGCACCCACCATCACCACCACAACCCCTACCACCCCTAACCGCCCCCCTCACCCCCCCCCCCCCCCCCCCCCCTATGGTCGTACGCCTACGGCCATGCACGATATGACTTCACCCCCCATCCCCACCCCTGGTGACTTGCATGTTCTCTTTTTTTGTTCGCCTTTCGCCGCACTTGGAATCGCCATTCGATCGAGCTCAGGCGGATGTGCAAGGATGCTCCGTGGGGGGGGGGCGAATGTTCCACTCAGTCGTGGAGGCTAGGGGTGCCATGTACCTGCTGGGGGGCTCCGACGGCCACCGCATGCTCAACGACGTCTGGGTTTCTACGAGTGGGAGGTGATGGAGGTGGTTGTGGCAAACGGGAAACGGGGGGGGGGGGGCCGGGGGGGGGGGGGGGGGGGGGGGGGGGGGGGGGGGTGTACTCACTGTCATGCATGGCCGTAGTCGTATGACCACAGGGCATCGGTGCTTGAGGCTGCCTGGCCGATTGTTATTGCCGGCGCGCGGTAGTATGTTTTACTCGTTTAGTGCATGTATTCTTTGGGTCTGATTCCGTGTGAGGCAGTGTATCTCGAACGCGTCGATGCCGTTGTTATCCCTGTACTATTTGCCGCGAAAACGAATCCCGCACTATTTCCAATTTATTTTCCGCCTAAAAGCGGCTTGAGCGCAATTCTTAAGGCGTTGACCCCTAGATAATATATTTGCCCTGATTGTGGTGTAGAGGGAGCAACGGTTACGGCGTCATTAACAACGGAGCAGCCCAGGATAGGCTTTTGGGGAGTGTCTGTACTGTATACAGCGAATGGCGATGTGCCACGTACCACACGCGCGCGGTGATCTACCCCCCCCCCTCCCCCCCGCGCGCTTTTATTTTTGGCTGTCATCATGGCTGGCGGTTTCAGTTACAGACCGTTTGTGCGGGGGGTGGGGAGCCTTTTTACTCCGCCCAAGGGGAACGGTCGTATCGCGTGGTGTGTACATGGTAAAGCACCCACGAGGCAATCACATAGTACCTGCTACACCATTTGCTGCCTCTGTAAGTGGCCCCACCGGAAACGAAGAATTAATACGACGCTTGTCATCCATATCCAAGATAATCCGTACTCACAAGCGATACTTAGTAGGGTGCAGCTCACCCTTCATGCGACTCGCGCAACAACTCACGACGCTTCGTGCTTGGTGCAGGCAACGTCTGTCTGGTCGGTGAAAACCCGACGTTCTCCGCCCTGGCATTGTAGGGATGTCGGGGTCTATGGTGATACCACTTCGACCATGCATAACATGAGTACCCCCCCACACCCCTTTTTGGCTTGCTTCGCTGGCCACATGGAAAACCACCCACCGAACCGTCCACTCCTGTCTTACATGTCGGGGGATTTGCATTGCGCTATGTGTAGAGCGCGGATTGGCCGCGTTTGGCGAGGAGTGGTTCAGGACGTGTGTCAGTCATACCAGAACGTCTCCTAGTAATATTCTCGCTTGGTTGTTCTGTTGCTTCGTCTCCCGCCTCCGCCGCCACTCCATCAACACCAACACCAACACCACAACAATCACACCCCGCAACCGATCTCCACCAACACCACTAGGGAGTGGAATTTGGTGACCCACGAGTCGCAGTGGAGCCCCCGGAGAGGTCACGCCGCTATTTGCTTTGAGAACTCCATATACGTCATTGGGGGACAAGGAAACAGCGGCCAGCTGAAAGACGTCTGGCGTTCGGACGACGGTGCACACTGGACAATGCTCGAGGTGCGGAGAGAGAGGGGGGGGGGAGGGGGGGGCGAGGGATGGCGAAGGGGAGGAGAGAAGGAGGGGAGAGAGGGAGGGGGGGGGGGGGGGGGGGGGGGGGGGGGGAGGGGGGGGGGAGGGGGGGGGGGAGGAAGAGCGGAGGGAGTGAGGGGGGGAAGAGGGGGAGGCTCGTACCAGACAATATGCTAGCAGTGTCTGTTTCGAACGGAGAGAAAGAGGAGGAGCGCCCCCGATCACCCGATGGAGCTAACGTGGTGATGAACTTCTGCTAGTGTTAGTCTATGCGCGGGTGACTTAACTTATGGTCGTTGCCGGTGTGCGCGCGCGTGTCATCTCAAGGCTCACTCTTGCTGTTCGCTTGTCTCGTGTCTTGGCTTTTTCGCCAATATGTGTACGTGTCTCGCGCCATGCCTTTTGCTGGCATGTTGTTGGTGACGTCGATGTTTCGACGATATATCATCGCCATGCAAGTAATATAATCAATCCGTGGTCACGACATAGGCTCCAGCAGCCCTGGAGTGGAAGAAAATAAGAGAACCAGGAAGAAAAAATAAATGCACGCGTTTCTGGCGTCTTGGCTCTGCTAGCATCTACTCGTGTCTCGGGATTCTATTGTAGCACTTGTTGACCCGGGCGCGTGCTTGCGTGCGCGCGTGTGGCTGTGCTCTGTTTGTGTCTCTCTCGGCAGGAGGACGTGCGCGTCGCTAGGCAGGGCCACGCCGCGGTGTGCCACCAGGGGAAGGCTTTCGTGTTCGGTGGTGTCGCGGAAGGAACGGTCTTCATGAACGACTGTCTGGCGTGAGTCGTGGTCGTGGTCGTTGTTTCCGTTATCGTCGCCGTTTTGGCCTCCTGCCCTTCTCATTGACCTCTGACTTTTTTACAGAATTGAAGACGCACCTGGTACCTTCCTACACGAGGAGAATTTTTTTTTGCGTTTTTATTTTGTCTTGTTTTTTTTTTGGTGAACTTTTCTCTCCGCCGGGCGTGTGACTGCGAGCGAAACTGGGCATCGCTACATCGCCGTATACCGCCCCCCTGCTTAGCGTGGCGGGTAGGGCGCAACCTTGGACAGGAGTTTTTTTCTGCATGTTTTTCCTCGCGTGGTAAGAAAATCGCCTCCTGCCGGTGTGTGCCATCCGCCATAGAGCGGGGAGTCACGGGGCGGAGTGTCGTAGACCAACGCGGTGGAACCCGCTCCGCTCCTTATGCCGTGCACCCCGAGCCGCACCGTTCATCTCTTCAAATGTTTTCGGACTCTTTTGATTCGCGCCCGAGCGCGCTGAAACACACGGGGGGAAAAGCTTGCGCCATCGTTCACACACCGATAACTACATCCCCCCCCCCCCCCCCCCCCCCCCCCCCCCCCCCCCCAACCCCGCCTCCGTCTTCCCCGCCCCTGCCCCCGTTCCTACCTCCACCCCCGCGCACCCCGCCCCCACCCTCACCACGCGTACCCACCCCCACGGCGTCTGCGTCTCTGCCAGGGGCCTAACCGCGGGCCAGTTGGCAAACGGAGCCATACGGGAACGGGGCCGCCACACGTCGATCCCCAGACCTCACCGAGGCACACCTGAATCTTCTTCCCTCCCTGTGCCGCCGTCCACTTTCGCCAACGATACCGCCGGTACCGGTACTGGTATCGGTACCGGTATCTCTCACACCGCGAGTGTCGACCCCGCCGCCGCCGCCGCCGCCGCCGCGAGTGGCCCCGGAGGTTATGTCATAGGAGGCGCGGCTTTGCAAAGGGCCAGCGGTGGCGGCGGTAGTGGCGGTGCCAGTGCCGGGTTCGACGGAAGCGTCGGACCGTCTTCGGCGGACGATGGTCCCCACCATCAGATCTCCCGCCGCCTCAGCACGCGGTCGTCCCGTCACCAATCGGTCGAGGACGACCTGTGGGGGTGGTTCGGAGACGACCGCCCCTCGGAGACTGGCAGCGGCCTGCGTCGCGCCTTGTCGCGGGGCGGGGGGCGGGAAGATGGGGGGTTGGACACGGCCGCGGGAGTGATCGGCGGCGGCGGCGGCGGCGGTGGTGGTGGTGCAGGGGCCCATGGGTCAGTAGACACGGAGGTGACGGTCAGCACCCTGGCGCTAACGGAACGCCTCGCAAAGCTGTCGGCGGGCCGAGCGCTGCTGGACCGGGTTAACGGCGACACGCGCTCCCTCGCCTCCCTCGTGTCCTCGGCGGTTCGGAGCGCGCTCTCGCCCCCCGACGACACCGTGGGAGACGCAGCGCGGGTTGAAGCTGGGGCTGTCGCGGCGC
Source organism: Macrocystis pyrifera (assembly GCA_031763025.1). Classification (NCBI taxonomy): domain Eukaryota; class Phaeophyceae; order Laminariales; family Laminariaceae; genus Macrocystis; species Macrocystis pyrifera. The sequence continues at coordinate 2,158,566 of JASSKH010000035.1, read as the reverse complement.
CGGTTACGCTTGGGACTGGCGAGGATGGCGGGGCTCGAGAGGCAGGCGCGACCGCTACCCCGACAGCTACCGCGACCGCCACCATACCCGCCGTAGCCCGCGCCCGCCTCGGGCCTCACGCGGGCGGTTCATTTTACACCAGACGCGCCGCAAGAAGGCTTGCGATTGCCTGAGGAAAATGCCACCGCAGCCGCTGCCGCCGCCGCCGTCGCTACCCGCCGAGAGTGATGCCAGTGCCGCCGCTACCCGTACCGCCGCTACTGATACCGCTGCTCGGGCTGAAGGGACTCGAGCTGCGGAAGCGGAGACCGACATAGGTGACGGACACACGCCCGCTCCCGCGGATGGTGGAGATGTTCCGGGCGACGGGGAGACACCGGTGGCGGGTGCCGAACGCGACAACGCGCCGGGGGCAGGGGTACGGGCGGGGACGTTCCGCCAGCGGGTCGTGGAAGCCAAGGCGGAGCTGATGGAGCTGCGGGGAGACCTTCGGCGTGCGGTGCGGGCGGGGGAGAGGGACGGAGGGGATAGAGAGAAGACGAAGGGCACAGTCGCGGCGCTGGTAGCGCGGCGGGCGGTGCTAGCGGCCGCCGCCTTGCCTGACGCGAAAATGATGGCAGTCCGTTTGCAGGAAATATCGGAAGCACAGAAGGTGAGGTCGGCGGGGGGGCATACTCATTGTCATGCATGGCCGTAGTCGTATGATCATATACCCGCGCATTCCGACAACACCGGGACGGAACACGTCGGGTTTTTTACCGACCACGCAGACAGGGGGGGCGAGGGGGTTGCTGACGGTGTGCGGGGTGAGGGTTTCCCTGCCAATTTTCTGTTGGCGTTCTTTCATTTTGGGTGACGGGGACGCCCCGCCCCGCCCCGTCCGCGGTTGTTGGTGGATCATGAGTTGCCGCCGGTTCGGCCTAGAGTGTTCCGCCGCTCGACACGCGAGGGCTGACTTAGAGTCGAGGACTCACGTAGGTGCCAGGCCCCAGGTGTCAGGGCTTTGGTCTCATGCCTCAGGACTCAAAAGTAACTACCGGGGTCCGCCTCGCCTTGGATGGATGATGCAATTTCCGACCACGACAGTCTCCGCCACCACCATCGCCAGCGCCGCCGCCTTCATTGCCGCCGCCGCGGCCGCCGCCACCACCTCTTCTTACACCAGTAGCCGGGAGAAGGAGGAAGTAGATGCACAGATGTGCCCTTGTGGCAAAGCAATAGAGAGTAGAACTCATGTAGTGAGGGGATGTGAAATGTACAAGGAGGAACGGGATGTTTTAAAGGAAATGAGGAAAAGATGAGGAATGTGACCTGTGGGCGTTTGGTACACTAGATAGTAGCGAGAAGACGATCGCTATCCTAGGAGGTAGATGGTGTCCACAGGCGGCCAAACGGAAAGCGGATACGACTAGCAAAAAAAAAAGTATGTAATATATGGAAACAACGCAATGAGCGCCCAAATGTTGGAGGTGTCTCTATTAGAAGTAGGAACGGTGCTTCGTCTCGAAAGGGATGCGTGGTCAATGGTCAAATGACTTAGGCAAGCAAAAAATGAGTACGCCCCCCCCCCCCACCCCCTCCCCCCGCGCACCTCGCCTTCCGCTCCGTCTTGCGCGGTTTGAACAGTCGAACCATTCCACCGTCAATACCGCCATGCGAGAGGTCGAGCGCGCGCGCGCGCACCGCCGGCGGCCGGGTGTGGGCACTTATCCGCGGCCGCAGCAGGCAAGGTGGTTCCGACGAAGATAGTGCCGCCAGCGGCGGCAGTGGCGGCGGCGGCGGCGAGGGACCAAACGACGACTACGACGAGCTCGGCTCCGGCCAAGAGCAACCGCGCTCCGCGTCAGGGGGTGACGCCAGGGGCGGGGGGGGGGTGGGGGGGGGGGAGGGGGAGGGGTGTTCACTCCTGATTTTAGCGTCGATCCCGGCCCCGGCCAGGCCGGAGCTCGTGGTGGAAACGACGCGTCCGAGTGGGTGTTTTCGCGGCTAGAGTCGATGAGACGCCCGGGGTCATTCTTGAATGGCGACGCGCTCTCTGCTGTCCGAACCATCACTGACCGGGCGACGGTTGGGGAGGGTTTGGGGAGGGGTGGAGGTGGAGATGGGGTTGTCGGCAGCGTAGTCATCGCCCGCGACGACGGGACTAGTGCCGAAGCGATAGGCGCGTCTTTCGCGGGCCTCGTGCGGTTAGCGTCGGTCGAGGCAAACCGTGACCGCGAAGAGACCAACGAGGCTCTCGCCGTGCTCCGGAGGTCCATGCAGCAGCACTCGGCGGCCCTGGCAAAGCTCGCGGTGTGGATGCTCCAGGCGACGGAGCCCGCCGCCGTTGATGGCGACGGCGGTGGTGGTGGTGGTGGCAGCGGCGACGGTGGCGGCGCGGGCGCTAAGACTTCGCCGCCACAACCTCCGACAGGAGAAGGGGCTACCGAGCTCCCGGTGAGTGCTGCCGACCAGTCCCCCTTCAGCAGGAACGCCCTCTTGCACCCGGGAGAAGTTGGCGCGATGGCGGCGGTGGGAACGATGGCGGGGGTGGCGGGGGCGCCGCCGACGCTTTGGTCGGGTGCCGGAGAGGGGGGTTACGCCGCACCGGGAGAGGATGGAGGAGTGATGGCGGTGCTGGAGCTATCGAGAGAGTCGGACGTGCTGGAGGCGCAGGTGAGGCGGGAGCGGTTCAGGGCACACAGAGCGGCGGACGAGGAGATACACCGCACCCCCGGGCTCTACAACGAGGCGTGTGCGCTGGGAAACGCCATGATAATTCAGGGGCACGACTACCTGTCGCAGGTAAAGTGGAGGTGGAGGGTGGCGGTGGGGGCGTGGGGAAGGGAGGGGGCGGGGGCGGCGTTTCGATGGAGCTCATTTCGGGGGACCATAGTAAATAGGACCAACTATTGTTAGTAAAAATAGGTAAATATATAGTTTTTTGTGTGTACCGTAGGTCCTATTTACTATGGTCCCCCGTAATAGTGCGTTCTCTGTCTCGATGCCTCTGTCTTTTTCTCTGGTCTATTTTTCTGCCTCTCCCTCTCTTAAGTTTCTTCCGTTTTTTTCGTGATTCGTAAGTGTGAGAGGTAGTTGCCGGTGCTGGCGCGCCTATTGCTCCCATAAGCGCTACCGGACCGCGCCGATCGTAACATGCCGTCAGTCAGCTTGAAAGAGGTTGCGCCGTACGTATTTGTGGGTCTGGCCGGACCATGCGAGGTAGCGTCCTCGGGCGTTTCAGGTGGCAGGAAGGCGTTTTATAGGCGCGATTCGCCTCTGTCTCTGGTTTATAGCTGACAGTGGCCCACGCCCATAATTTGAAATATTGAAGTTTCGGTACAAGCCCTTTTACCTCGTTTTTTTCTAATGAGTGGGTGGTTCCCCCCCGACCTGGAAGAAACCGACCAAATCGACAAAAAAAATAAGTGTGTATTTTCCCTCTACCGTCACCACCATCTCTACCAACACCGCCACCACCACCACATCAACCAACACCTGTGCCGCGCTATGGTTCCTTGCTCCTGTCCCATACCCTCGTTGTTAATCGTGACAAGCAATTAACTGTACTCTGGCCTGTCGCTTGATCGCTGGCCGGCTACTATTAATATGTGCCGGTAGCACGGTAGCCCTATATACTCGGTGCCATCCCTCGCTCTCCGACCTGGGCCTCTCTACCCCAAGCATGTGGTGGTGGTCACATCACGCCGCGCACTCATGCCGGAGCGGTCGGTTCAACATTCTCACGCGCCTGTGGCTTGTCTATCTATATATGTACTGTATCGCAGCAGCCGTTTATGATAATGCGACGGGGAGCGACGTACGTACAGAAGTGGAAAGTGTGGTGAGCCCCAAGCCTTTTTGGACTGCGGTCCCTTTTTGGGGACAAACCACTCTAATTGTAAGTAGTTCATCAGTATGATAGTTTGTTGCCGAAACGGCCCGAAACGGGACTGCAGTATTTGCCAGAAAAGGGATTAAAGCTGTACCACTCTGTCCGTAAATATAAGAATCGTTTTGTGTAACAATAAATGTAAACTCGGTGTTTATGTTACGGGACACGGTGGTATTATTTTTACCGATCCGCCTTGGAATCAAAAAAAAAGGGGGAAAAAAAAACTCATATAAATGTATCAAGAGCGTGGAACCCTCGAACCTTAGCACACCCTTGGTCTTCATTTGCCGATCGTTAGGCGTTGGCCGATGTCGACCATGACTCGTCCGAGGCCTCCATCATGGCGGAGGAGGCCGGCGAGTGGGCGTCGAGAGTGGGCGAGCTTGCAGACGGAGAGGGCTTAGCTTCCAGGTGTCAGGAGCTCAGGGAGAGGATCTCGGAGCTTAGGAGCAGGCAAGGCGGGGCTAGGGTTGTTGGGATCGCCAATTTTGAGGTTGGGGTGGGGATTGAGGTGGGCGTTCGGGTAGGAGCCGTGGGAGGGCTGGGGAGTGTCCTGGTGGCTGGGTGCGCACCGGGGCTTCTCAGCCGTAGCAGTTGTCTGCGCGCTTTTAGGGGCTGTCGGGGTTATTTTTGGTGATGGTGGTGTTGGTGGAGGTGGGGTTGGTGATGTCGTTGTTGCTGGGGAGGGCGGGGTTAGTTGAAGTGGTGTTCTTCCTGATGTTGGCCTGTCGGGTGGGAATGTTTGGTGTTGGGTTGTCAGTGTATGGCTGGTGTTGGTGGAATTTGTTTACAATGTTGGTGCTGGTATATACTACAATGGTCATGCTAGAGTTGGCAGCCTTTTCTGTGTATTTTGATGACGTTCTTATTTTGCACTACTCTAGGACCCGCTACGCCTCCGCATCAGCCCCGGCAAAACCGCTCCCATCGAGAGCGGGTCATAGCAGAGCAAGGGGGCGGGGGCGGAGGGAGGCCCACGAAAGCAGACTCCCCCCCTCCCTTCCTCCTTTTAGTCGTTGGCTGTTGTTGCCGAATCACCGAGGATGTTTCCGCGCTGTCTCATTCCGATCAACCCTCGCGGGTGTTTAATTCTGCGAAGAGAAGCGTCAAGTCGGCCGCGCGGTTGGCTGGACCTTGCGCCATAGCGCACGGAAGAAACGTACGCCCGCAGTCAATCGATATGACCGTGATACGACGCGTTCAGTGCAGCTTTTGGTCTGTTACGGCTAGCTCGGCTTGCTCCCCCTCCCCCCCTCTCTTCCCCCCTCCCCCCCTCCCGCTCCATATGACCCTCGCCTTGACACGTTCAGTTCAAAACTCGCCTGCACCAGCTTGCTCGTCTTGCTCTCCCTCTCTTGGCGTATGACCGAAATCTGACCTGACCTTGATTCGACCCGTGATACGACGACTTGTTCAGTGTGCTGGACCTAACAGACACGGTGATTGACTGCGAGGGCGAAATGCGCAAGAAATCCAACCGGGAAACTCCTGCCGAGGAGCTCGACGCCTTGCAGGTGGGTTTGCAATGTACGGTGGTGGTCTGGTCCCTCTAGTGGCGATTGCCCGCTCTAGTATGGCACATATACTAGTACCGCGAACAGTATAATAATAGTCTGTCCTCAAAAATATGTGTGTGTTCCTTCGCGTTAAAATGAGGGGTGGATGCAGGTACTATTTCTGATCGGGCGTGCAGGATTTCATACGACGAGTATTATTTCGCTCTTGCGCCACTCCCCTATAGGCATTTCCCGGAGGGGAACCTTGTATACTATTAATATTACGGGGGGCCAGAGTAAACAGGACCTACGGTACACACAAAAACCTATATATTTACACATTTTTACTGGCGATATTTGGTCCTATTTACTATGGTCCCCCCCTAATATAGGATGCACCAGTGTGGTAAGTAGTGTGCGGAGTATGTAGTGCCGGTTGCCGCTACAGTGCCGATATTGTTGGCTGGCGCATACATACCGGCATTATTTAGCGTGCGGAGCAATTAGTGCCGCTTGCCCTTACAGTGCCCGTATTGTTGGCTTGCGCGTACCGACACTTTAGACGGACCACTACTGTATATATATATACGTATCGGCGTTTTTTTTGTATCGGGGATGGTGGTGGCGCGGTGACCAGCGTCGCTGTTGTAGAGTTGGGCATGTCGAGGAGCTCGAGCCGTTGCAGGTGGGTTTTCCAAGTGTGGAATTGTCGGCGTTTTTTTGGTACCGGGGTGACCGTTGCGGCGACGTCTGCTGTCGTAAAATGTTGAGGAGCTCAAGCCGTTGCAGGCGGGTTTTCCAAGTACGGCATGGGTTTGTCGGCGTTTTTTGGCATCGAGGTGGTGGTTTACTGTGATGGGTTTTGCAGTGCGTCGAGAAGCTCTAGCCCTTGCGGGTGGGTTTTCAGTGCTATCGGCGTTTTTTTGGTGACAGGGTGTTGGTTTTTTTTTCGTTGGCGTATGCTGTCGTAGACCATGACGTGACGAGGAGCTCTGGCCGTTGTAAGTGGGGTTTTCCATGTGTTATTTTATCGGCGTTTTTGGTAGCGGGGTGAGGACTCGCGGTGGCGGGTGTCGCCACCCATCGAGAAGCTTGAGCCTTCGCAGGTGAGTAGCCTTCGCAGGTGAGTGTCCCACGTATAAATATATCGGCGTTTTTTTGTGACGAGGTGGTGGTGGTGGTGACGGGTGATGCTATTGTAGGGTTTCGATGTGTCTAGGAGCTCTAGCCGTTGCACTTGGGTTTTCCATTTTTAGGTTTATCGGCGTTATTTGGTGTCGGGGTGGGGGTTGCGGTGACCGGTGGTGTTGTTGTATAGTTTGGTTTATCGAAGGTTCGAGAAGGGGGGAAACTTTCGTACTGGAGGCGATGGTGCCAGTGGGCGAGTGGGGGGAAACCTGTGCTTCAGTTTGTGCGGCGGACGGCGTGACTAGCGTTGTGTTTAGAAAACAACTGTAAACTTCCGTCCATCCCCGCTTCGTTGGGTCTCGGGCCTATCAACACCGCGCACGACCTTCTACTCCTTACGTAGGTCTTTGCAGGCTGTTCTGTGACGACGGACTAGATTTTGGCAACGAGTTAATGTGAGAACATCATCATCATCAACAACAACAATCAACAACAACAACAACATGATCATGGCACGGCCGTATGCATCACCTCGGCGTGTACCTTGGTGTGCGTTTCCGCAGGCGGCCTTGTCAGCTGCTGAGAGGGGCGTGCGGTACGCCAGGAGGGCGGGGAGGAAGGCGGCGGCGGCAGCGGCGACCCTGGCGCACGGAGCGTGTCCGGAGATAGCCCTGGACCTTCCCGAGGCTTTGAACCCCTTGCTTGGGAGGCAGCAGGTTAGGAGAGCGCGGGGGGGGGGGGGGGGGGGGGGGGGGGGGCAGGAGAATTACGTATCCTCCTGCTTCGATATTGTATTGATTCCCCTATGCTGGCGTCCGTCCCCCAGTGAAAAAAATATGCTTGTGAGTGCTTGGTATGAATCTCAGTAGTGTTCACCTGGTTTCTTGGTGTTGATATTACTTTCTGCGGGCACATCGTCATCGTCCTTTCAATACCGTACCCGTATCCTCCTGTTGTCTCTGCTGCGGTAGTCCTATCCTTCCCTTTTCGTCTGTCTTACCCTCCTATATTATCTTACCCTTTCCCTATTCATAGCTCACGCGGCAGGGGTTTATAGCCCCGTTTCTTTTCTGGGGCCTCTTTTTTTAGGAACTCCACACTTCCCTCATTCATGCCTCACGCGGCAGGGGTTGACAGCACCGTATGTTTTCTGGGGTCTCTTTTTTTAGGAACTCCATACCTCATCCAAAAAAAAAATCTGAGAAAAAAAAATACGAGCGGGTATCCGGATGATAAATAAACCCATGGCTTAAAGGCGTTCGACGAAACGCACGGGAAAACTTTTTCTGTACCGATGTTGGGTGGTTGGAGAGTCAGAAACATTTTCCCCCAAAAAGTACGACCTCGATCGTGGTGCGCGTCGTAGATTAGTATTACGGGGGACCATTCAGTAGTAAAGAAGACCAAATATTGTTTGTAAAAATAGTTAAATATATAGGTTTTTCTGTGTACCGTAGGTCCTGTTTAATACGGTCCCCCGTAATAGTTAAGAGCAAGGCTGTTCGCGGGACTGGAGGTCTTCGAAGGTTACAGGCATCGGATCGGGTCGGATCAGGAAGTCTTCAAAATCTCACGCGTCGGGTCGGGTCGGGTCGGGTCGGGTTTGGTGACCCGATCCCACCCGACCCGTGAGCAGCCCTGATTCGTACATGAACACATGAATATCTAGTATCAATCTTCCCACACCTCTAATAGATCATACAGATCATGCAAGATCGAGAACAGATTTACCTATCTGCCTTCAAAGATGTAAGGTAGATCATGAGGTGAGAATCTGTAGATGATCTGGCGTAAGGTGTGCAATCTTCCTACAACATACAAACATGAATGCTAACATTTACCGTATCCTTCCCCTTTATACGAGTTAGTACGTACTCATATTACGGGGGTCCATAGTAAATAGGACCTACGGTCCAAACAAAAAACTGTATATTTACTTATTTTTACTAACAATATTTGGTCCTATTTACTATGGTCCCCCGTAATACGATGATACACCCTGTGTTGATACACGTGTGTTTAGATAGAGAGGAACGCACCTGTATACACTTACGAATGGAGACTAGTGCATCTACTACCTACCTACCTACCTACCAAACTATAATTAATAACTACCTTTTCTGCCGCAGGTGGTGCAAAACGTTAGCATAGCCGGCTGCGACCTTCCGCTGCGCCACCTGAAGGAGTACGACAACCGCCGGCCCATGGAGGACGAAGGCTCGACGGGGGGGGGGCAGGGACGTCACCGCATTCTCCTCGCGGAGTACGACGATGAGACCATCGTGCTCAAGGGATACGCACTCGTGAGTTTTTCGTTTACAGTAGCTTAAGGTTTACATCTATGACGAAATCCTCCATCTCACAGCTGTTGGTTTTTATTTTTATGATTATTCATAAATGTACCGGGTACAAGGTACTGCTCTGACCGAGAATTGAAAGAGCGCTTATATGTCAATATGAAGACGAATCGTGGGTTATATTTCCGGCCAGAGAAGTACCACTTTATCTATGAATGTAAGAACATTTTTATACCAATATTAAATCAAAACGGTGGTTATATTTCCGACCAGAGAGGTGTGATTTACGACAAGATCCGTAGGCGTTATACTGCTGCAGAAAGTGTTGGTGTAGAACGCCCTCTCTTCCTCGAGTAGGACACGCAGCCTGAGTCAGCACTCCTGTTCATTGGTTTGCGCAATCAATCGTACGTTTTGGTAGGTGTCCTTTGGTGCCTGCTGTACTGTCTCTCGTTCTGTAGGATGAGTGTGTCTGAGAATTGTATGAAACATGTACCAGGTACGTACATGTGTAGAAGATTACAGAGCGTCTGCTGTGAAACCGAGGGTTTCTTCGCAAGCTTTGTGTGATACTTGTGACATCGATCACGCGTACTGCGGGTTTTTGCATGTCCTCGCTGCTCATGCAGCATGTACATCCCGCGTATGAGGAGGACAGAATCTGAAGCTGCAGAAGTCGGGGAGTGCGTATATTTAAAAATAATAATCACAATCATAATCATGATCATAATTATCATATTTTATTAATAGTAGTAGTGTTACGGGGGTACATAGTTAATAGGACCTGTGGTATACATAAAAACCTATATATTTACCTATTTTTACTAACAAAATTTGGTCCTGTTAACTATGGACCCCCGTAATAGTAGTAGTAGTAGTAGTAGTAGCAGTAGCAGTAATACTGCTATTAATAATGACTAGCTCCTGTTTTGCCGGGCTGGACCTTTGCTGACTGTACGTACAACATATCAGGCCAGGATCTATGTGATCTATCTGTAGATAATTTATGGATAGATAGATCGTTATCTGTCCAATGGCTGGTACGATTACCTACTATTGTTTCGAATGAACGAAAAACAAACACTTTGCGTGATGTCTCCAGGTCAGTGCCCTGCAGAGGCGCAGCCTAGAACGAGAGCTGCACATCCTCGATAAGATTCGCCATGGGGCGATCATCAGGGCCGGGGCCATCGTGGAGGGCGACACCGAGAACCCAATCCCGATGCTGTACATTGAGGTGTGTACGGGGATGCGCGTGTGCATCCTGACTCCAGATCTAGGCGGTGCTGATCAGGCGTGTTCTTTTTCCTTCGTGTGTGCGTGTGTGCGTGTGCGTGTGTGTGTGTTTTTTCGCGTGTTTTGCGTTTTTTTTTTTTTTTGCGTTTTTTTCGCGTTTTTTTTTTTCGCGTTTTTTTTTTTTGTTTGCTCTTTATCGTTGTTTGTTTTCCCGGTGAGTTAGTTCACTCGTTGTTTTTTTTCCCGGTGTTTTTTTTTTTGAAGTGTAGCTTTTTTTGTTTTTCTTTGTTGTCCCTTCCCCCCCCCCCCCCCCCCCGTTGTGCTATAGGAAAGGGTAAATCGCACGTAGGCAAAATGGATACGATCCTAACGGACTCGCACCTTGAGACTAGGATCAAGAAGTGGACCCTGATGAATGTGATGGAGCCAAAGGTAGAATATATGCAGGAGAAGCATGGGAAGGGAAGGCGAAGTTCGTGAAACTGTTGGGAAACGGTACGGGCGACAGCAGCTAAAAAAAAAATACCAAGATGCTCAAGCACGGCAAGTGGTACAGTATTAAGGGCAGAACTGGGAATGCACGCACTCAAGACAAATAAGAGACATGAGAAAGTTGAAATGGCAATACTTCGTGTAAAGTAAGGAGCATGCCAAAAAAGAGGTTGCCAGCCATAGTTGATGGAGCTATGCCAGCCATAGTTGATGGAGCTATATGGGAGAAAGTATCGAAAGGGCGAGCTGGAATAAGGTGGGATAGCGTACTTGGGAAATTATGGAAGGATATAATAGGAAACCAAGCAGAGATGATGATCCGCAGAGAAGTTCAGGAGGTACAACGCAGAAGTAGAAGGAAGGATAGAAAAAAGGGAAAGGCTAGCTCTGAGAAACACGGTGAAATCGGAGAAACAATTAGAGATATACGGGGGATTAAGCGAGGAGATAGGAATGAAAAGGTATTTTCACGGCCCAATGGACTTCGCGAAAACGCTGAAACTGCGTATGTAGGTGACCTGGACCTGCCAGAGAGAGGAAAAGAGGTATACCAGTGGCCGATTGGAGGAGGAAGTAGATGCACAGATGTGCTTGTGTGGCGAAGCAATAGAGAGTAGAACTCACTTAGTAGGAGAGTGTGGATTGTACAAGGAGGAACGGGATGTGTTAGAATAGGAGATTAGGGAAACAGAGGAATGTGACATAGAGGAGTTTGGTACGCTAGATAGCAGCGAGAAAACGTTCGCTATCCTAGGAGATAGATGCTGACCACAGGCGGCGAAACAGGAAGGGGATAAGATTAGCAAAAAGTTTCGATGTAATATGTGGAAACAACGTAATGAGCGCCCAAATGTTTGAGGTGTCTCTATTAGGAGTAGGAACGGTGCTCCGTCTCGAACGTGATGCGTGATCAATGGTCGAATGACTAAGGCAAGCAACAAATGAGTACCCCCCCCCCCCCCCCCCCCCCCCCCCCCCCCCCCCCCCCCCCCCCCGATTATGCTGCCTGGTCGGTGAAAACCCGACGTGCTCCGTCCCGGCATTGTAGGGATGCGAGGGTCTATGGTCATACGACTACGGCCATGCATGATAATGAGTACCCCACCCCCCCCCCCTCCCCCCCATTATGTTATCGTTGTGTTCCTTCGGAACGGGGGCCTAACGCCGCGGTAGTTCGCGAGGGGCGCACGGACAGTTCAGCGTCATCGTTCCGCAGCTGTTTTTTTTTTTTTTGGTCTCTCGTGGTATTCCGGGGCGTTTTTATTGCCAACCACGTTCGTACCAAAAACTTGTTTTTGCTTGACTGGCTATTTATTTTCGTATACCCTCCCGGCGCCGTGTCGCATATGCCATGTCACACAGTTTTTGCTTTATTTTTGATGTTTTGTTGTTCGTCGTTCCGGCCGTTTCTTACCAGGTATATAGTACCACGTTTTTGTTGCTTGATTATTTTTTTTTCTTCTTCTCGTATTTCCGACCGTGTCTTATGTCATGATCACGTTTTATTGCTTGCTTACTAAACGAAGCCTGGTATGCGAATGTAGCTGTCTGCTCATTGGCGCTAAGGAATTTCACCTGGTACCAGCTATAATAGCAAGAGTAAGTTATGGACAGTTAGCGACGCCGGTATTGCTTTTCCAGGCGCGACAAGAGAAAGCGATATTTGCTGTTTTTTGGTACGTCTCATGAAACCACCAATACGTATACATTGCTCCTGCCAATAAGTATACATTGGTCCTGAAATGAAAGCAGCATACACACACCAGGTACCTGGCTGGTATCGGCCAACATTAACGCGAAACCAGCACGCTTTAGGCAGAAATACTGGCACACAGCTCTACTGACTCGCAGGGTGATATTATGTTTTATGTTTTTAAATCTCCCTTCTTATGTGCGTTTTTTTTTTTTTTTTCTTGCTTTTTTTTTTTTTTTTTTTTTCTTCGTTTTTTTCAATTTCCGCCGCTGTTGTTCTGCCCAGTTTCCGTACTGTGCCCAGGGGAACCTAAGGCATTGGCTCAAGGCCCGAGACAGGCAGCCGTGGGAGTTGCAGGAGGCGTTTCGACAGGTGTGTTGGACGGACTAATTGCATCAACTCTTTTAGGACTGCAGATATCACGTTTTGGGGACGAACTAGTACGGAGGACCATAGTAAATACCTGGTAGCACTTACGGTACGCACAAAAACCTATATATTTCCCTATTTTTGCTAACAAAATTTGGTCCCATTTACTACGGTCCCCGGTAATACTTGCATTTCACGTGATCCGCCCCCCAAAACGGAAGTGGAGTCCTAAAAGGCAGTGCACGAGGGGAGGGGGTATCTGTACGCGAGATATGCGAAGAGGGGGGTGGGGGGGGGGGGGGCGGGGGCGGGGGCGGGGGCGGGGGGGGGGTGATCTCAGGTCGTGCATGGCCGCAGTCGTATGACCATAGTTATGCCTTCGCGCCCCTGCAATGCCGGGACGGAGTAGCAGGTCGGGTTTCCACCAGGTAGGCGTTGCTTGCATCAATGGGGGGGGGGGGGGGGGGGAGAGGGTTGTGCGGGAAAATCGAGAGCTCAAAAGTTGGTGCTGCACGTAGCCTAAAAACCTAGGACACAAAAAGTTGATGCAGCACAAAACGGTGCAGGGCATGAAAAAAAGTGTACTGCTGTAGTAGTACCGTTCTGTGGAATCGACGGGCACCGAAAGCGGAGGTCTAGTAACGTTTTTGCTTCTTTTTTTTTTTGTGGACGTGTGTGGGCGGGTGGGAGGCCTGAAGGCGCACAGCGCGAGAGCGAGACGGAACTCTGTCGCCAGGAGTGCCGCGCTGATGCCACTCCATATCAGACTGTTGTTCGCGGATACGAAGTACCTGGTATCCCTTTTGGTAGTGCAGTGTTCAGAAACCTAAATCTTACTCTAATTCCCCAAGTGTTTCGTCTCCATGTCGGGAGTGCGGTCTCACAGAGGTTGGTTAACATCGGTCAGATCAGATAGATCAGATAGATCCCAACCTGCCGATACGATACGTGGTGCCGGATCTGTGTGCAGTAGTACGGGTCCAATTCACAAGCGAGCCTGTCGTAGATCATGCCGATTTTTTTTTTGCGACTCCCATGCGGCAACATAAGATCCACAGCGTGAACCTCGACAACAGGCTGGTGTGGATGGTTCCAAACAGATGAACCAAGGACAGCCAGTCTTGTCTTGTCTTGCCTTGCCTTGTCTTGTCTTGACATCAACGTGCAAGCGGGGAACTGATAGTGGACGGCCTTGGTCTTCTCGGCGTCCGCACATGACCGCGTCGACCTCGCACCGTGAACAGATAATCGATTCCCACTTCCATGAATGTAAATATTTAAGACGACAGAAAATTCCTCACCTGTATGATCTACGGTAGTCCCATGCAGATCCAGATCTAGATTTTTTTTAATCCTACTCGAGATTTATATCAGTATCTAGATCTAGATCCAACTCCAAATCCCGATCTATTATTAGATCAAGATCCGGATATAACCCAAATCTGGATATATGGGTCGACTGTAGATGCAGATCCAGATCCAGACGAGGCTGTTTACGGTTGACGGTCTGCCTTCTCGTCTGCGACTTGTGCTGTAGCTGCTCCTTGCTTTTTTGCTGGCTCACTCTCTTGTCTCACTCTCTTCTTGCTCCCGATCTCTCTCCGCCTGTGAACGCTTTTTCTCGTGGCGGACCGCACCCATGCATGCATCGATCGGTCGGCGGGGGATGTTTTTTTTTTTTCTATGTGCAGGTGATGTGCGGGGTAATGCACCTGCACGATGTCGGGGTAATCCACAAGGACATTAAGGTGTGTGCGGGGGAAAGGAGGGCGGAGGGGGCGGGGGGGGGTACTCATTTGTTGCTTGCCTTAGTCATTTGACCGTAGACCGCGCATCCCTTTCGAGACGCAGCACCGTTTCTACCCCTCATAGAGACACTTTGTTCCAGGATGTGAAAATCGCCTCTGTTTTTTGGGGGGGAGGGGGGGAGCGGGAGGGGAGGGGGGGGGTTAGTGGTGGTGGTGATGGTGGGTGGGGGTGGGATTGGATCCTCTTGTTCTCGTTGTTTCCGCTGCTATTTGTGGGAGCTTGCCTACACTCGCGAGGCCACACACGCGATTTTAGTTTCACCGCACATTCCTAGATCCCGCTGCGGGTAATCCATCAGGCAGTGCAGCCGCCGCCTAAGACCCGTCGGCGAAACGTGAGGATAAGGCTCCGTGGCAAAGTCCAGGCGTGAGACAATCCCCCAAGGTTCCCGAGCAAAGCTTCCAGAATGCTTTCTCGAAGAACGCATCAGGGTTTCGACTCTGTGGGTGGGCGTGTTGGTTGCGGTGACATGGTATCCACACATAGGACGCAACAATCCTTAAATGTTCATGCAACACGTTAGCCTTGAGGCCGGCCGATCGAGTGGTTGATCTCATCAAAAGTTTGGAATCTGCAGCTATGATAAGCTCTTTATGCAGCTACCTGAAGGCGCGATTCAGCTCTAGGGGCAGGGTTGGGGGGAGAGGTAGCCTGTACGGTTAGGTTTGGGGCTTGCCTCTCTAATTTTTCGAGCAGGGGTTACGAATACTCGTGGGTGCTCTCCAACAGCACTGACCCCCTGCCTCCCCTCCCTCCCCTCCCCTCTTCTCCCCTCCCCTCCCCTACCTGCTCGCCAGCCGGGGAATATTCTAGTCCATGCGGACGGACGCTTCTTGCTGGCTGATTTCGATGTGAGCAAAGACACGCTCAGGGCAAACGCCCCCATACCTGCTGGGACGGCGGCGGCAGGGCGTTCGGAAGGAGGAGGAGGAGGAGGAGGAGGAGGAGGAGGCGTGTCTATGGCAGGGGATGGTTCCTCTGGCGTCCCCGGTGGTGGTGGTGGTGGTAAGGATGGCGGCGAGTCGAGGGTTTTCAGACAAATGTCGGAGTCGGAGACTACGATGACGAGCTTGGTGGGCACGCATGGATTCATGGCGCCTGAGGTGGGTGTGGTGGTGTGACACGCGTGTGTTGCGTGATTGGGGTCGGGGAGTTCGGCGGGGGGTGGGTGGGCGGGCGGGTGGATTGGTTGTGGGGGGGTTGGGGCGGAGAGGGGTAAACGTGGTGAGAAGAGGGGGGAGAGAGGGAAGGGGAAGGGAGTATCGATTGCTCTTGTTCCCATTTTTTTGTTTGTTAATCGTCCTTCACTCTTTTCGTGGTGCCCTGTTTTTCGTTTCAGTTTTTTGTTTTAGTTTTAGTTTTTCTTCATCCCACATGTTATCCTAGCCCCTCTTTTTCTCCCTCCCTCCTATCAATAGTCGTAACTCAGATCAACCATTGGGTCTCCTTCCCCCTCCCCACCACGGTCGCGTGCCTTCATTTTTATCGCTAGAAGACTTGAGCCATATTTCTTCCCTCGTCGACACGCGTCTTAACTCTGTACAAAAACCTGAATCCTTCACTAATCCCAAGTGTTTTGTTCCCACACACCGGGAGTGCAGCCCTAAAAAGGGTTGACCCTCTTGTTGACCCTTTTAGTACCGCAGTCCCGATTTGGGGACAAATGACTTGGAATTAGACTGGTTTGTCCCCAAATCGGGACTGATGTACTAAAGGAGTTAAGGCCCAAGCCCCTTCGTCACGGCTGCGCTTAGGCACAAAAAAACTAAAACAACAACAACCACCACAACAACAACAACAACGTGAATCCCGCTTTGATCCTTCTTTTTTTTTTCAGCAACCTATTTTACCGCGCACCCTCGCGGTGGGACCATATTTTTCAGCAGCAGTTCAGTCCTAGGGTTGCTGGCCTCTGTTTCTCTCCTGCCTTTCGAGAGGGCGGGTGGGTCGGGGGAGGTTCGTGCTGTTGTTCAGTCGGCTAACCCTCGGGGTAAGTGGTCGGCCTTTTGCGCCAAACAACAGCTGAGGAAAACCAAACAACCTTTTTTTTACCTCTCTTCTTCTGCTTCTGCTGCTTGTTTGCCAAGACCCAGACGACAAATCACACGCCTCCCCACCCCCGCCTCTGCCCCCTCGTTCCCTTCTGTTTCAAACCAACCCTCCCGCCCCGCGACCTCCCCCTCCCTCCCCTCTCTGTACCTATTACGCGTGCCCATAGTAAATAGGACCAAATATTGTTGATAAAATTGGCGAAATATATAGGTTTTTGTGTGTACCGTAGGTCCTATTTACTATGGTCCCCCGTAATAAATATTCCCTGCCCCCTCCCCTCCCCCCCCGCCTGCCCCGTTCCCGCTCCTCCTCTCCCTCCCCTACCAAATCCCCCCCCCCCCCCCCCCGCCGAATGCACAGGTGGAATCCGGGAAACCCTCGTCCCTTGCATCAGACATGTACAGCCTAGGAGCTGTCCTGTTTCACATGCACTTCCCCGACCACCCCACCGGCCCCTTGCCGGTTGCTGAGGGAGGCGGCGGGGTGGGTGTTGCGATCCCGAGAGGGGCAGACATTGCCACGGCGGCCCTACTCCGGTCGCTTCTTGACGCGGACCCGGCGAGGCGGCCTAGGGCTTCGGATGCCCTCCAGGTGGGTTGGCGTGGTGTCGGGTGGTGTGGGGTATGGGAATAGTGTTCTGTAATTTATTTTGCCCTTTGGTGTAGCGCTGTCGCCGTGGGGGAGGGGTTTCGCCAGGAGTGCCGTTGATAGGGCCGTTGAAATGGCCGCTTTAGGGTTGTGCCGTTAGGAGTGCGGTTGGTAGAGCCGTTGAAATGGCCGTTTTAGAGTTGTGCCGTTAGGAGTGCCATTGATAGGGCCTAAAAAAGGCTGTTTCAGAGTAGTACCGTCAGGAGGGGTGTTAGGAAGTGTACCGTTGGGAGGGCCGTTGACAGGGAGCTGTTAGGATTGGTGTCGGGAGTGCTGTTGATAGGGCCGGTAGGAGTGCCGTTAAGAAGACCGTTAGGAGTGCCGTTGAGAGGATCGGTGAGAGGACCGTGGATGCCCTCCAGGTGGGGGATCGGTAAATACCTTGGGTTCTGTTCGTGGGAGAGTTCTGTTGAAAGTGTCCTTGAAAGTGCCCAAGGAGAGCCGTTGAGAGCGCCGTCGAGAGGGCAGGTCGGCGTGCTCGGGAGATGCGAATATGGTTCTGGGCGCTCCTCCTCGTCATCCTCTTGCTCCTCCTACTAACGCGATCGACAACCAACTGGTCGCGCGCTTTGTGTGTGTGTACTTTTCTTTCTTTTTCGTCGTTTTTTTTTTTCCAGGCGGACTACTTCCGAGTCTCCCACGTATCGAGGCTGCAGGAGGAAGGGGCGCTTTTGGAGCAGACCCGCAAGCTGGAGGCCGTGAGGTGGGTAATGAAAAAAAAACAATCGCATGGGGCATAGGGGGGTTATAGTAGGCTGTGTGGACAAGCGCCCGGCTTGTTCTCCCTCTCCGTCTGCGAGATTTGGGGGTAACACTGCCATGGAGACTGTATTGACTTATTGTGCCCGCGTGTCGGAGGCCGTACTATTTTGGATTAGAGTATGTCTACTGTACACACGCTCTGGGGAAAAACTGCTTGGACAGGTCAGATAGATCAGATAGATATAATAGATGAGATAGATGATCTATATTTAGATCAGATAGATAATCTACGGATAGATCAGATAAATAATCTACAGATAAATGAGATAGATCATCTACAGATGGATCAGATAAATCATCTACAGATAGATCAGATAAATCAGATAGATCATCTACAGATAGATAGGATAGATAATCTACAGATAGATGAGATAGAAAATATGCAGATAGATGAGATAGATCATCTACAGATATATCAGATCAATCATCTACAGATAGATCAGATGGATCATCTACAGATAGATCAGATCAATCATCTACGGATAGATAATCTATCAGATAGATCAGATAGATCCTTTATCTACCGTTATGAGGTGCTGTGCAGAATCTGTGCACAGGAAACCTGTCCTAGGTCAAGCAGGTCGTACGACTCCCACCCGGCAATATGAGCTAGATCATACAGATCATACATCTATCTGCCCTGAACGATCTAGATCATCAACTGTCTGTGGGAATGGATGATCTGTAGATGATCCGTGGAATTATGGGACTACTACCGTTGACCTATGAGCACTGCGCCTACTTTTTGGGACAATTTACTTGGAATTATAGTTGGACCTACTGCGCTAACGCGTTGGGGACAAAATACTTAAGATCGTAGTTGACCTTACTGAATTGTAGTTGATCTACTGAATTGTAATTGAACTACGGAAATAGAGCTGCCCTACGTACGTACTGCGGCCCCAAGTTTCTTGCCTTGTCTTTTCTATTCGTTTAGTTTCTTGCGTTGCCTTCTCGTTGTTGATGTTTCGTTGTTGCTCTCACATTAACTTGATCGCCATAACCTGAAGTACTGCAGTAGACCGTCTTGTCACCAAAGACGCAGGACGGGGTCCACCCAACAACTCAGATTGTCTTGGATTGTCGTGTCGCGTGACACTACATGACCCCACCATCGCTCAGGGCGCTCTTCCGCAACGTGCGCGACGAGGCTAAGTCGAGCGGACCCCTGAAGTGGACCGTTCGGAGGGACAGCCGCTACCTGGTGCCCTCTGTGCTGGAGCTGATGTGCACGGAGGCTGTGGGGCCGGCGCTGCGACGGCCCTTGAAGATAACGTTCGAAGGCGAGGCTGGCATCGACGAAGGGGGAATCCTCAGCGAGGTGAGTTTATTTTATTTCATTTTTATTTTGTTGTATTTTATTTTATTTTACTTTATTTTATTTTATTTTATTTTATTTTATTTTATTTTATTTTATTTTATTTTATTTATTTTATTTTATTTTATTTTTTTATTTTATTTTATTGGCCCAGTGATCTAGATCGTTCAGGGACATATCAGATCGCCATGTCATGATCTAGATATTTCGGGCACAGATCAGATCCCCCTGTCATGATCTAAATAATTCAGGGACAGCTTAGATCCTCCGTGTCATGATCTAGATCTTTCAGGTATAGATCAGATCTCCCTGTCAAGATCTAGACCGTTCAGGTACAGATCAGATCCCCATGTCATGATCTAAATCTTTTAAGGGACTGATCAGATCCCCTGTCATGATCTAACGATTTCAGGGACAGCTCGTATGTGGTGATTTGATCGGTCCGTGATCCACACACCGGACCAGACCTCGGTGTTATGATCTAGACATTTCAGGGGAAGATTAGGTGATCTTTCGTTATGCTGCACGATTTACTGTGCACCACGATTCGTATGAGTGCAGGGCGTCTTCAGCGAGGCGGTTTTGGTCGGTCCAATGAATCATCTATTAATTCGAGTAGGTCAGATCCCCCTGCCATAATCTACGTCTCTCAGGGCAGGTATAGACCGTTAATAATTTGATTAGTCCAAAGATCGACAACACCGGACAGAAGAGATTCGCATGCCATAATCTAGATTTTCCAGGGTATCGATACCCAAACGGTCCTTGCGTTTCCGGGAATGTCACACACCTCTTGACAGATCGTCTACAGTTCATGATCTATAGCCCATTCGAGGCAGATATATAGTCTTTTCCCGATCGTGTATGATCTGTATGATATTTATCATCTGTATGATCTAGCTCATGTTGCCGGGTGGCAGCCGTATAATCTGCCAAGATCTAGTGGCACTTGTTCCGTCTATCTGTACCTTGCAGGTCCTGCACAACCTCTCACAACGAGCGGCAGGTGACGAACTAGATGATCTACTGTAGATAGATAGATTATGACCTGCATGACCTGTATGATCTATCCGAGCTGAGAAAATGTTGATGTTGTTTTCCTCCCCCCCATATAACTCCCCCTCCCCCCGGCCAACCTGGCACTGCTCGAGGTACGCAGAGTGTACACACAATAGCATGTTGTTTCTCTCCACCCTCTCTCTCTCTCCCCTCCCCTCCCCTCCCTTCGCGCCGTGTATGCAAACCGCAAGTGTTTCCGGGGTCTCCCAATTGCAGCCCCGCTCAGATGTCGCCCCTTCCCCCTCTCGCCTGCGTGTATGCAAACCCCCCGTTTCCGCGGGTCTCCCCGCTGCCGCCCCAATCAGATGTACCCCCCCCTTCCCCCCCCCCCCCCCCCGCCTCCTCAATTAATTCAATGCTGTCATCCATATGCAAGAAGTTCCGCCTCACAAGTGGTTCTTAGTAGGATGCAGCTCACCCTTCGCGTGCGACTCGCTGAAACCTCTTGCGGCGCTTCGCGCTTGGTGCAAGCAAGGCCTGTCTGTGTCGGCGAAAACCAGACGCGCTGCTGTACTCCGTCCCGGCATTGTAAGGATGCGAGTGTCTATCGTCATATATACGACTACAGCCATGCATGACATGAGTGCACCCCCACCACCCTTCCGTTGTGTGCGAATCATCATTTCTTCTTTTTTTTCCCTGGTCTCTTCGCTGCTGCCCCGGTCAGATGTACACCCTCCTCTTCGAAGCGATGATGCTGCCGAGGTTCGGTCTGTTCGAGGACTGTGACGCCCCCCCCCCGCATCCCCCTCCCGCCGCCGCCTCCCCCGCTAGTGGAAACCGCGCTAGCAAGGCCGACCCCTCTGAGAAAGCGTTTGCCTCCCGATTTAGAGGAGCAGCTGCTAGCGGTGGCGGTAGCGGTGGTGGCGGCGGTGGTGGCGGCGGTGGTGCTGGTAGCGCTGGGGATAGTAGTAGTGGTGAGGGGAGTGGGGTTGTTGGTGGTGGTGGTGGTGGTGGTGGTGGTCATCGTGTTGGGCGTACTGGTGCTTTACTAAGGACTTTGATATCGTCGGCCACTTCAGGAAGCGGAGCGACGGTTGTTAGCTCCGTGGACGAAAACCAGGTGTATCTTGAACCCATCTCCTCTGGAGGAGGAGGAGGAGGAGGAGGAGGAGGAGGAGGAGGAGGGGGGGGGGGGGGGGGAGGGGGAGGAGGAGGAGGAATGGAGAAGGGGAAGGCCGAGGAGGAGGAGAAGGGGGAGGAGGAGGAGGAGGAGGAGGAGGAGGAGGAAGAGAGGGGGGGGAAGAAGAGTTCAACGCTCAGCAGGAGGCACAGCAGCTGCTCATGGAGGGGGCGTCTTCTGCAGGGGGGGGGGGGGGGGGGGGGGGGAGGGGAGGGGGGGAAGGGGAAGTTCTTGCCGACGGCGCGCCCGGGGGGCTACTCCGAAAAGCAGCTTGCGAGGTGACGGAGCTTGGGCTTGGACTGAGGTTGGGGAAGGGGGGGGGGCAGTTATTTTTTTATCATCGCGGGCACGTCCCCTTTTGGGATGTTATGATAATGTAGAGGGATATCGTAGAGGGGAAACCTATCGAAGCTTAGTGACGAATCCGATATCGATAGAGGGGGAGACAGACAACAAGAGACAGACTTAGAATTGGCGACAAGAGACCCAACAGATGAAGACACGCATGGAGAGAGAGTTGCTGTCCTCGTGATTGCTGTTGTTGTCGCTGCTGTTGTTGCATTAGCTCTTCGCCAATATCTAGTTCATCAACGAGTAAGACAGACGTAAAGGCTCGAAACATAAATTTCCGGAACCGCGAAAAGGCACACCACATCTCAATACGAAAGCTTGTTTCGCATGACGAGCGTTTTTACCATGTAGCCAGCCAGCAATCATGACGCTCGACGATGACGACCGTACCGAATACGCTCGATATTTTTTCATTGAACTTTTCGATGGTTCGCCCTTGCTTGCCCTTGACGTCGATCAGGTATCGGGCGGTGGGGCGGGCGATGGTGAAGTGCTTGTACGAGGGGAGGAGGATGGGCAGCCGCTTGGCGCCGAGCGTGTTCAAGTTCATCACGGGAACGGAGGCTGCGCTGCGAGATCTGCAGGTGGAATTGAGCGAGAGGGGTCAAAACATCAAAACCTACCGGATACGGTACACAGCGGTATTAAGATATAAAAATAGGAACATGAGCCGTGAGATGGAGGATTTGGTCGAAACACTCGTCTTGGAAAGCTGTGTGTGATACTATTTCGCGGGGACATTGTAATGCAGGACCAAATATGCTTAGTGAAAATACTGGAATATACAGGTTTTTGTGTGTATGATGCACCCTGATCACTATGCTCCCCCGTTTTTAAAATGCGATATTTGGATCGCGCGTATTATGGAGAAAGTTACGATTTACCTGCGAGACCTGCGGGTGGATTTGCGCGAGAGATCAAACATCGAAGCCCACCAGATACAGCATGGACGGTACTTCGACAGCAGTGTTTCGCTGCGAGGCCTGGTGGTGGGAGGTCAAACCTCAAAATCTACCAGATACTGGTACGTATGTGCAGTACGGAAAATATGACGATTTCGCTTCGAGACCTGCTGCAGGCGAGAGTTTGCGTGAAGAGATCAAACCTCAAAACCTACAGTGTGGAAAAGGTTACGATTTCGCTGCGAGACCTGCGGGCGAGAGCGTACGTACGTAACCAGGCCAAACCGCAGCAAAACGCCAGGTATAATACCTTTTCGGGAAATATTGTGGTTTTGACTGCGGGACCTGCGCAACTGGACTTAGCGTGAGGTAAAATGTCAAAACACACGAACTGCCGTATTGAATGCCTGCGCTGCTGGTAGTTTGGATAGTCGTGCGATATTTGTTGTACCGTAGGTGCTATACGATACCCCCCAAGGTACTACCAGGTATACATTTTTTTACGCTTTCAAGACTGCAGCACCGCCGTGTTTGGGACAGACTACGAATAATTTGAGTGGTTTGTCCACCCAAGCGGGACTGCTCATGGGTAGTTTGTCCCAGAAGGGTCAAGACATGTGCCCGGTACTTGCCAAAGTGCGTATACGTGCAAGAAACGAGCGTTTTTTTTTTACGACCCCGCCACCGCGGCTTATCCTCCTTCCCCGCCCCTAAACCCCACGCAATATGCTACTATTACGGGGGTCCATGGTTGATAGGACCTATGGTATACCTAAAAACCTATATATAAACCTAGTTTTACTAACAAGATTTGGTCCTATTTACTATGGTCCCCCGCAATGTCAATATTGGTAATACTACATGTAGACCGCGGTTTGACCCCTTTGACGGACGAAAATGTAAGGACCGCTTCGATAAAAAAAATAATATGAAAGTGTTCACTATATTCTGCGACAAGAGTGGTACGTATACGAGTGCTATATGGCGCGTGCTGCAGGAAAGCCGGGTTTTTTTGTGGAAGGAGATTGAATATTTCAGCTCTTGTAGGGCGAAAACAAACTGCTTGTGCTCCCGTTTTGAGGGACAAAAGTTGACGTTGCTTTGAGTTTGAGTGGTATTGTCTCCCGAAACGGGACTGTAGTTCTGCCATGGTTGAACCACCAATTGGTGCTGACCGTACAGTAGTGGCGTGCCTGGTGCTTGGCCCCTCACCCCCATCTCTGGTCCCGCTGCCGCTTGTGTGTGTGTGCCGCTTGTTTTTGTGCCGCTTGTTTTTGTGCTGCTCGTTTTTGTCCCGCTTGTTTCGTGCCGCTTATTTTTTGTGATGCTTGTCTGTGCTGCCTGTCTGTGCGGCTTTATCTGTGCCGCTTATTTCGTGCTGCCGCTGCGACTTCACTGCGCAGGATTTCGACCCCCAGCGGTTTGAGAACCTCAAGTGGGTGCTGGCCAACACCGGCATCCGAGAGATGGACTTCGACTTCGAGGACGTCGGCGACCCCGACAGGGTGCGTATGTATGTACGGCGGTGCACATTACACTATCGTACAGCAGCTTACCGCTCTGTCCCGAAGTGTCAGAACCGTTTCGTCAAATATTAAATAGTATCACTCCCCTTTTGTGACGACAGTGCACAGTCCCGTCCTGGGGGACAGGCTACTTAGAATTTGAGTGGTTTGTCCCCAAAATGGAACTTCAGTTTTTGCCCAATTACGGGGGTACATAGTTAATAGGACCTATGGTATACATAAAAACCTATATATTCACCTATTTTTACTCACAAAATTTGGTCCTGTTAACTATGGTCCCCCGTAATAGAAGGGTTCATTTTTGACAAAAACAGTTCTTAACCCTCATAGGAGTGCAGATTACACAGTCATACCAAGAATTTGTCCACTGACTGCATGCTGCGTGCAGCACACTGACTACAGCAGTGGGCGCCCGCAGCTTAAGAACCATTAATGTTGAGAAAAATCGACTCAGATCGGCGAAAACAGTGAGAAAGTTGGGTTAAGAAACACAGCTCGACAGTGGGACCAAGTCTAGATCCCTATGCAATAGAGTTACTTAGATCAAGGTCGGAAAAAAGAAGTAAGACGTTTGAGCGTGGACACCTTGTTGACGTTTGTTTACACCGGGCGGGCGCCCATTGTACTCGTATAGGAGACCGCTTGTGGCGTGCTCTTGCTCGCCGGTGTATGCCGGTAGAGCACAAGATGAGAACGAACACAACAACCATAAGGACCGGCATGCCAATCTGACCGAGAAGATAAGCTGTGTTTGATACTCGTACCAGATTCCAAACGGTGCTTGTGTTCCCGTTCAGAGTGATGGACCAAGTGTTTCTCTTCGTGTCTTGGCCGAACCGTTGACCGCTGCGATATCCGTCCCCCAGCCCCCCCCCCCCCCCCCCCCCCCCCCCCCCCCCCCCCCCCCCCTCCACCGCGCCCCCTCCCGACCCCATCAATTAAACGCTGTCATCCACACGCAATGAAAGCTCGCCTTACAAGCGGTTCTTAGAAGGAAGATGCAGCTCACCCTTCATGCGACTCGCGGAACACCTCTCGGAGCTTCGCGCTTTGTGCAGGATAAAAAAATGTCCTGGCCTGGTCGGTGAATTACCCGACCTGCTCCGTGCCGGCGTTGCGAGGATGCGAGGGGTCTGCTGTATGATCATGCGACTGCGGCCATCCGTGGCACGGGTACACACCCCACCCTCTCCCCCCCACACACGTACACGCCAATCCCCCGAGTTGCCACCGCCTCGCTCTGACGACGACGCACCGTCCTTGCTGTCTGCCTCCAGGGAGCAGTGACGGACGGGAACAAAGCCGAGTACGTTTCCGCGAAGGCTCGCTTCATCCTGGTGGGATCGCGCAAGCCTGCGCTTGAGGCCCTCAAGGAGGGTTTCGCCCGGGCTTTGAGAGACCTGTCCCCCGGAGCGGCTCCCTTCATGGGGCTGCTGTCGCACGCCGACTGGAGGGTCTTGCTGTGCGGAGAGGAGCACGTCAGCGGCCCGCAGGTGTGTGCGTGCATAAACACCTGCCTGGTACGGGGTTCTGTGGTTTGTTGTTGTTGCTGTTGTTGTGTTTTTGTGGTTTTTAAGGAAAGGTAATAACGTCAGTCGTGCATTGCTGTGTTTTTTTGTTTTTTGCGCCGGTGGTCGTAGTGGTGGTGGTGGTGGGTGGTGGTGGGTGATGGGAGAGGGTACTCATTATCATGCATGACCGTAGTCGTACGACCATAGGCGCTCGCATCCCTGCAATGCCAGGACGGAGCACGTCATGGCCGTACTCGTGTAACCATAGGATAGTTTTTGAACGTTTAGCGACCCGCAGATGGGTTTTGTGTTTTTGTGTATTTCGGGGAAAGGTACGAGTATACACAACTGCGGTGGTGGTGGTGGTAGACGTAGTTGTGGTAGTGGAGATTGTGATGGTGAGGTAGGTGGTTACACTTACCGTGTACTACGAAGCATGCCGATAAATATACTTACATATATATGAAATGCTTAAGATGTTTTTTGTATGGGTATCGCCGTAGGCGAGAGAACCCCCCCTCTCCTCGGCGCGCTACCAAGTAGATGTTTTTGATCGAACGGTGGTTGAAACCCCGATAACCCCCCCCCGCTCCCTCTTGTGCTCCGTCTCGAAAGGGATGCGTGGTCAATGGTTAAGTGACTTCTAGGCAAGCCAAAAATGACTAGGCCCCATCTCCCTCGTCTCGAAAGGGATGCGTGGTCAATAGTCCACTGACTAAGGCTAGTAGCATATGAGTACCCCCCCCCCTCCCTCTCCTCCCCCCCCCCCCCCCCCCCCCCCCCCCCGCTCCGCTCGTCACAGGTAGTGGGCGGTACTGACGTGGTTCGGCTTCCCGGCTCGTAGCGAGGTCCCGCAGTGGATGAAGACGTTGCTTCTGTCTCTCCCGGAAGACGCCCTCCGACGTTTCTTGATTTTCGTCTGTGGAACGCCGTCGCTTCCAACACCTTCGGCTGCCAAGGTAAGACGCGAGATGCCGTGCGGTGCGGTGCTGTGCAAGGCACGGTGCGGTGCGGTGCGGTGCGGTGCAATGCTTCCCGCTTCATCGGGATGTACGCTGTGGCCGCGCGCCCGCGTGGCAAGGGATTCCCCCCCACCCCCCCCCCCCCCCCCCCCCCCCCCCCCCCCCCCCCCCCCCCCCCCCCCCCCCCCCCCCCCCCCCCCCCCCCCCCCCCCCCCCCCCCCCTGTTTTTAGTTTCTTTCAGCTTTTGTTGCTTTTTCGTTCGTCGTTTATTGACGGGTTTTTTTTTTGCTGTTCCATTTTTTATGTTCGTGTTGTTTCGAAATTTGTTCCGTTTTTGTTTCGGTTTTCGTTCATTTTAACGTTCACCGCTTTCTGTTGATTGGTTTTGTTCCTGTTCATTTGTTTCGTGTCTTGGTTCGTTATTTGTTCGGTTGTAATTCGTTTTTCGTTTTTTTTTTTTTGTCATTTGCGTCGGCTCTCTTTCTTGTCACTCCAGGTGGAGATCATGGTACGATGCCAGCCGAGATCACCGGCTCTGCCCGCGGCCCACACCTGCTTCTTCCAGCTCGATGTACCCGACTACGACAAAGAGTCTGTGCTGCGACACAAGCTTCTGCAGGCGGTCAATAACACGGCCTCCTTCGACGTAGTTTGACCAACAAAGGAAGAAAAAAAAATGGAGAAAATCGATGTACTGAAGCAGTACCGATAATTTGGTTAACCAAGAGAAGAAAAAAAAGAGAACAAGTCGAGAGGGGTTCGAAAAGAGAGAGAAAACCGACATTCGGTTGCTGTTGCTGTTGTTCTTGTTATTCCTGTTTCGCGTTACGTGCCGCGTTGCCATATTCCAGCCTGCGGTGACACACGAGGTGTAGCATGCTGGTGGTGGGGGGGGGGGGGGGGTTCGATTGCGCAGTATTTTTGGCCTGTTCTTTTTTTTTCTTTTTCTTTTTTTTCATCTCTTTTACTTTCCAGCCTAACTCGTAGGAAGATTTACCCTCAGCGATCTTCTGGACAAGCCGTGGTCACAGGTGTCGTCCCTTCTCCCCCCCGGTACGTGCCTTTGTTTTTTGTCGCGCATAGGGTTAAGCATTCCCACTGCTCGTCGATTTTCATCGAATGTAGCTAACTCACGCTCTCGCGCTTTCCGCTCTATGCCAGGCGGCGACTGGCTTTTCGCTTTCCGTAGTTCGTGAGAGGCGAAAGGTCGATGTAGTTCGAGGGAGAGCTTGTGGCCGTTTCGGAGTATGTGGGGATGGTGCTATTAAGAAGCTCGCCCGGACGTTTTTCGCTCATCGCTATTATTAGTAGTAGTGCTGTGGTACCGTTTCCTTGTCTCGCCTGTCCGCGGAGTGACTGTGTGTGTGAGCGATGTTTGGTAAGTCGATAATTTCAGCTCGGCCACAACTTCCGCAACCTCAAGCAAGTGCGGTACGGAAATAGGAAATAAGGATATCACTTTGACCGGGAGTATAAGCACCATTTGAAATATGGTATGAATATTTACCGGAGCTTATGTTCCCGGTCAGAGTGGTATCTGACAGATAGATCAGATTGATCATCTAGATCCTCACCTGCCGTTATGAGTTACTGTGCAGGATCTGTACGGTACAGATCCAACCCGGGAAACATGTGCTATCTCGTGCAAGTTATACGGATCCCACCCGGCAACATGAGCTAGGTCATACAGATCATACATACATCTGCCTTGAAAGGTCTAGATCATGAACTGTCTGTGGGAATTGATTATCTGTAGACGATCTGAATACATGGATTATTTTCTCTTGCTGCACCCGTGTACCGCACTGTGTGGTTGGTGCCTACTAGTCTGTCAGTAGTTTGTTTCTTGGAGTGGGAACCCTCGATGGAGTAGTTGTTGGAGACGTCGAAAACAGGAAAAAAGAAGAACGAAAAGAAAAATGGGGGGAAAAAAGATGCGCTCGAGGCGCACATAGGGTACTATGGCTTTTTCCCTCGGGACCGGTAGCAGCGTTGCTACTGTAACGACGCTATGACATACCGGTGGACGTTACAGGGCATGCATAAATGCATGCATGGCATGGGGCGCTACTTGTAGTATCGATACAGTATTGGCCCACGAACAAGAACTAACGTACAGCAGTAGCAGCAAGGACACCTACCGCTCAGTTTTTCTTTGGGTGACACTTAAGAATATCGGATTAACCCTGTTAGAAATGCAGTCACGTTTTGGGGAAAACCGGTCAAATTCTAAGTAATTTGTCCCCGAAACGAGACTGCAGTTCTAAAAGTGTTAAGAAATCGTTCTCCCGGCGAGCGCCACACTACACTACACACTACACCGTACCTGGTACTCGCCACCACTCCGTCCCTCAATATGAGGACCGTTTGGAGTGAGTATTAATGTACAACTGTTCTTTATATTTATGAACAAAGTGGTATATTGTAGAGCAGGGCAAGCGTTGCCCTGCTGTTCCCTACGTATCACCACTTAATACAAGGTGGGACGGAGGTAAGGAACTTTCAGGGATTGGTCGGGCTTAGAAAAGGGGCCAAAAGGCGGGAACGATACGTTCGCAAGACGTCGGCTACACATCTGTCTCGCGTGATGTCTACCATGTTAGGACCTTCGCCACAAGACAAGGCATGGGGCCTAGCGGATATATATATATACATGTTTTTGAATTGTGATCGCTGTCTCCTTTATAGAGTTTCCTCGTTCGCCAACCCGGTTCAGCGAACAACCCTTTCGTACCTCCTTGGGCCCCAAACAATGGCTCCAGTGAAACGCTTGTACGTCCTTCTTTTGCCTTCATTTGGGTCTTCGTTTTCTTCAGTTTTCGCTTCGGTTTCTGTCTCATTTTGCGTTCGTCTTTCTTTGTTTTCATTTTGGGTGATTTTTCCTTTCGCCTCTGCTTTGAGTTCTGTGTCTCTCTCTCCTTTAGTCTCCCTTTCAGTGATTGTTCTCAGCGAACACCCCCTCTTCGTAGTATTTGGGTCTTATTACGAGGTGTGGGGGGATCTATAGCCTCATTTCTTTTGTTTCGAATAGCCGCATCTTCGACCACTTTTTCCTGGCCGTTTGGGATGAACTTTGTCATCACCCTCCGACCATCTTGTGGTCTGCATATACGACTATTCAGGGTGGGCTAATGTGATATGGGTGGAGTATTCATGGGCTATAGATATAGATAATACGTTGCAGTCTTGTAGTCTCACGAATACGAGAATAATCCAAAGGATGGATTAATCCGGCGGATATTCCGTTAGTTGAGAGTAACGTTCTCTTAAGAATGTTTCCTAGGGCGGAAAACCCCTTAGATGAGAGTAATGTTCCTGAACGCAGATAGGATCACGAAGTGAGATATTCTTATATTAGCAGAAGAACGATTGGTAGCCATAGGAAAGTTCTGTAGGCGTACATCAGATAAGAGGAATTTAGGAGAGCTTGTGGCGTGGGGTGGGACGAGTATATCTGGGCGTCGAGTCCCGCCCCCCTACCTCTCACTTCTCTCTACCAGAGCACCTCCTCGGCTCTCGCCATCAATAAGATCTAGATCAGAAGAAGCGAAGCACTGCTTTCCAGCTGCCAGAACCACCTGCGCCCCTTACCACTACCCTTACCACTACCCTAGAGCGGCCTCCGCATCACAGAAACAATAACATGTATGTGCATTTGGGGTAGGAGCCAAAAATAGCAGCAGCGATACGATAACTCATTTTATTGAGTGGGACAGGTTTTTTAATTTTGATTCTAGAAACCCAAGGTAAACTTATAGGGAATAACAATAGCCTTTAGCCTGTTATGCTCAAGGTTGTTCAAGAATCATGGTGCCACTGCAGCAGTGCCGGTTGCTTTATATTAATAGTTGGGAACAGAGTGGTTTATAATAGTCTATTATGCTCAAGGTTGTAGAAAGAATCATGGTGCCACCACAGAAGTGCCGGTTGCTGCTATATAGTGCCGGTACGTATGCGTCAGCCAACAATACCGGCACTATCTAGCGGCAACCAACCGGCACTAATTACTCCGCACACGGCCGCACAGGATAATCCCATCTGCCCAAAGCGATTCCACAGGCACTATTATAGCGCTAGCCGGCACTTTACAGGGACCAATACTGTGCAAGGTTTCAAGGCTTTTTGCTCCGATTGGGTGTTTGTTGTTGGCGAGCCCATGCTGTATGGTACCGCAAAAGAAACGCTGAGGCGCGTGTGAGGAATAGCGGGGCGACGATCAGCCCGTGGCCTTTACCCTCTAACATCGGGCCAAAAGGGAGTTACAGTATTATTACGGGGGTCCATAGTTAATAGGACCTATGGTATACATGAAAACCTACATATTTCTCTATTTTTACTGAGAATATTTGGTCCTATTTGCTATGGTCCCCCGTAATGATAGTTTCCCCTCAAAAACTTGCTGAAAAAAAGAACCAGACATGAGGGCTGAAAAGCAGTTCCTCTGGCTTGTTTGTATCACACTCAACATCAGTCGGCTAAAAAAACAGGCCAAATAACCCCGATCAATTTTGCCTCCGAAAAACAAAAGGTAGTTTGGTTTGTATCGACACGATAAAATGATGCTCGCTCGCGTGAGATTAAAGACGAAATTGCATCCGCGACCTTGGACTTTCTACTGCGTCGAACGTCAGTCGAACCTGTTGAACGCGCCGTCGTCCGCTCGCTCGGCAATTTGGTGGCGGCCTTGTATACAGATTAACCCTGTTAGAACAGCACTGTACAGAAACCAATACCTAACTTCACTTTCAAGGAAGTTGTCCCCGACACGCGAGTGCAATTCCAAATGAGTTAACAAGCGCTACGTACGCAAGAAAAACGGTACGAAAACGGCATGGGTTCGTTCTTTATTCGCGAAAATCGACCACCTCCTCGTGCGAACGCCCAATCTTCAAAAATTAAGCCGTGCACTGGGGAATCGCAGGGCAACGCATGTCGTTGGAGCCGCTCTGCAGTATTCAAACGTTCATTGCCGATCGAGACGGCAATTCATGCCAGGTACTGGTACCTGCTACCTGGTATTGTTTACCGATACTGGTGTATACCAGTACTGACTAATATCGATCCAACCCCGCCTCCAGCAAAAAAGTAGAACCCCATTCGCGCACAAGATAAAAGGAAGGGCCTTGCCGTCGGGCCAACTCCTCTACCGCTGCACCCAATCCGCATCACAGATGTTCGGACCGACCACCACTCGGCAACGAGCACCTACAGTGCAATCCGAACAAACAAGGCCGACAGCAGCGGGGCAACAATCGCTGCTCAAAAAATAATAGCACGAACCAGACGGAATGAAACGGACGGACGTGTGGAAAGAGGAAAAATCACACCTTAACCGCATACCCTGGTATTCTTTAAGCCACCTTTTTATTCTTGGGGTCAACCTTTTTTTACTACTGTACTTCAAAAACTATCCGACACCACTTCCCAAGTACGAATTTGTCACCGAAAAATTGGCGCGGTTGAAAAGGGGCTGACTCTACCCCCTCCCCCCGCCCGCCTCACAAGGGTTTCTTAGTAGGATGCAGCTCACGGCGCTTCGCCCTTGGTGCAAGCAATGACTGCCTGGTCGGTGAAAACCCGACGTGCTCCGTCCCGGCATTGTAGGGATGCGAGGGTCTATGGTCATACGACCACGGCCATGCATGATAAAGAGTACACCCCCCCCCCCCACAGCGCACAGCACCCACAATGCCCTCACAATTCCGCGAACCCACGAGCAGCTTCCACCGTACCATTCTTGGACGAAAATACAAGTACCGCTTGGTCTTCATATTACTGTCCAAATGATCCTCAAATTTCCGGCCAGAGCGGTATATCACACGTGTGATCAGGTAAGACACACGCTCCTCGGACAAATTTCGAGGCTCATTTTTTCTCTACAACGCCGAGAGCGCAAACGCAGAGCGAAGCCTCTATGAAAAGAGAAAAATATCTCTATATACGCGAGACGTTTCCGACGCCATCATTTTCGTTGCGTGCGCTTCCCCCCCTTAAGGCACGCTTTGAAGAAAAAGAAAAATCGGCTCCGAAAGTAACCCTAGGGCGTGTGTCCTCTCATCACGTGTTTCACGGTAACCGAGCCCTCTACTTTTTAACTCGTCTGCCCCGAGTCCCCTCATTACAGTGGTGTCAAATAAACAAACAACAACAACCGGTCCTTGGACCCGCCGCTCAAAAATTACCCTCCCCATCCCCGTGCCCGGCAATTCAAAAACAAAAAAAATAAGGCCAGAACGAAAAAATAAAATTAGAGGGTGAACAACGGTTTCACGTATATATATATATACCTGGCGCGTTTTAGGCTGGGTGGTTGGTCAGCAAAAAGCACGCGGGTGGTGGGGGGGGGGGGGGGAGCGGGGTCGCGCGCGGCTTGCCACGTCAGGTCAAGTCAAGTCCGATCGCGTTAGGTCACGCCTCGAAAGGAACACCAGCCGCTTTGAGCCGGTCCTCCAGCTGGTTGACTTCTTTTTGGTTGACCTCGATCAGTTCTTCGTCTTCCACGGCGTTGACAGCCGTCACCTGCAAATGTAAAGTGAAGCGGGGTGGGTAATTCCGTACGAACGGTTGTTGCGGTGCAAAAAGAAAGGGATAACGGAGAGCGCCGTCAGCCGGCCGTCGCTAGAGAGAGAAGGGGGGAAGGGATGGGGAACGCGCGGTTTACTGAACAGGAATATGCGTTGAGTCAACAACCCACACATCGCGAATATGTACACC